>VSWD01000009.1:49630235-51095365 GCA_033119305.1 Pinctada imbricata | reverse complement strand
TATGTTTAACAGACGGATGGACGGACGCCGAACAAAGGGCGATCGCACAAGCTAAAAATTACAATTACAGATAATCTGTGAAAAACGATTACATATTAATGAATGGAGATGTGGACATATGAAAAAATTTATTCTACTAGTACCTTTTTAGTCAGGGAATAGCAAAACATCCTTCATGATGATTTTAGCTGGGCAGTCTTTCTTCTTTGAAGATTGAAGACTCTTACGTGAGCGTTTGGTAACAGGATGATCATGCTGTAAAAATGAAATTGAGAAAAAGATAAAGATATAATAACATAAAAGGAAATAAAGATTCAAAATTTATTGATTTCACATGGTAAATATAGCATGACCAAAATGGTTTAGTACCATAATGAAGTGAAGAAATATAACTTATATTGACTATGGTTAGAGAGTAAGGTACTAAATAAACTATAACTGCTGGTCAGACACTATGGGACTTGGTTGCTTTTAGAAGATAGTGTTGCTTTTAGAAGATAGTGTTGCTTTTAGAAGGTAAATAGTGCCCTCGCTGACGCTCGGGCACTATTCCTTCCAAAAGCAACACTATGAAAGAATAGTACCCACACAAACGGGCATTAATAGGTAAATAAGGTATGGGATATGATAGAGTGACATAGGGGATATGATAGAGTGACAATGATATAGGACCATAATATAGTGTAGAGTCTTATTGGACTGTGGTCAGACACTATTGGACTATATAGGGGACTAAAATGTATGGGATATGATAGAGTGACATAGGGGATATGATAGAGTGACAATGATATAAGACCCTAATGTAGTGTAGTCTTATTGGACTGTGGTCAGACACTATTGGACTATATAGGGGACTATAATGTATGGGAAATGATAGAGTGACATAGGGGATATGATAGAGTGACAATGATGTAGGACCACAACATAGTGTAGAGTCTTATTGGACTGTGGTCAGACACTATGGGACTATATAGGGAACTATAATGTATGGGAAATGATAGCGTGACATAGGGGATATGATAGAGTGACAATGATGTAGGACCACAACATAGTGTAGAGTCTTATTGGACTGTGATCAGACACTATGGGACTATATAGGGGACTATAAGGTATGGGATATGATAGAGTGACATGGGGATATGATAGAGTGACAATGATATAGGACCCTAATGTAGTGTAGTCTTATTGGACTGTGGTCAGACACTATGGGACTATATAGGGGACTATAATGTATGGGAAATGATAGAGTGACATAGGGGATATGATAGAGTGACAATGATGTAGGACCACAACATAGTGTAGAGTCTTATTGGACTGTGATCAGACACTATGGGACTATATAGGGGACTATAAGGTATGGGATTTGATAGTGTGACAATGATATAGGACCATAATATAGTGTATAGTCTTATTGGACTGTGGTCAGACACTATGGGACTATATAGGGGACTATAAGGTATGGGATATGATAGAGTGACAATGATAGTGGACCATAATATGGTGTAGAGTCTTATTGGACTGTGGTCAGACACTATGGGACTATAAAGGGGACTATAAGGTATGGGATATGATAGAGTGACATGGGGGACATGATAGAGTGACAATGATATTAGACCATAATATAGTGTAGAGTCTTATTGGACTGGTCAGACACTATGGGACTATGTAAGGGACTACAAGGTATGGGATATGATAAAGTGACATAGGGGATATGATAGAATGACAATGATATAGGACCATAATATAGTGTAGTTTTATTTGACTGTGGTCAGACACTATGGGACTATGTAAGGGACTACAAGGTATGGGATATGACAGAGTGACATAGGGGATATGATAGAGTGACAATGAGATAGGACCATGATATAGTGTAGTCTTATTGGACTGTGGTCGGACACTAGGGGGATTATAAGGTATGGGATATGATAGAGTGACATAAGGGGACAACAACATAGTGTAGAGTCTTATTGGACTATGATCGGACACTATGGGACTATATAGGAGACTATTCGGTATGGGATATGATAGAGTGACAATGATATAGGACCATAATATAGTGTAGAGTCCCATTGGACTGTGGTCAGACACTGAGGGAATATATAGGGGACTATAATGTATGGGATATGATAGAGTGACATAGGGAATATGATAGAGTGACAATGGTAAAGGACCATAATATAGTGTAGAGTCTTATTGGACTATGGTCAGACACTATCGGACTATAATGTATGGGATATGATAGAGTGACATAGGGGATATGATAGAGTGACAATGATATTAGACAATAATATAGTGTAGAGTCTTATTGGACTGTGGTCAGACACTATGGGACTATATAGGGGACTATAAGGTATGAGATATGATAGAGTGACATAGGGGATATGATAGAGTGACAATGGTAAAGGACCAATATATAGTGCAGAGTATTATTCGACTGTGGTCAGGCACTATGGGACTATATAGGGGACTATAATGTATGGGATATGATAGAGTGATATGGGGGATATGATAGAGTGACAATGATATAGGACCACAACATAGTGTAGAGTCTTCTTGGACTGTGGTCAGACACTATGGGACTATATAGGGGACTATAAGATATGGGATATGATAGAGTGACATAGGGGATATGATAGAGTGACAATGGTAAAGGACCATTATATAGAGTAGAGTCTTCTTGGACTGTGGTCAGACACTATGGGACTATATAGGGGACTATAAGGTATGGGATATGATAGAGTGACATAGGGAATATGATAGAGTGACAATGGTAAAGGACCATTATATAGTGTATAGTCTTCTTGGACTGTGGTCAGACACTATGGGACTATATAGGGGACTATAAGGTATGGGATATGATAGTGACATGGGGGATATGATAGAATGACAATGATACAGGACCATAATATAGTGTAGAGTCTTTTTGGACTGTGGTCAGACACTATGGGACTATATAGGGGACTATAAGGTATGGGATATGATAGAGTGACATAGGGGATATGATAGAGTGACAATGATATAGGACCATTATATAGTGTAGAGTATATAAGGACTGTGGTCAGACACTATTGGACTATATAGGGGACTATAAGGTATGGGATATGATAGAGTGACATAGGAGATATGATAGAATGACAATGATATAGGACCATTATATAGTGTAGAGTATATAAGGACTGTGGTCAGACACTATTGGACTATATAGGGGACTACAAGGTATGGGATATGATAGAGTGACATAGGAGATATGATAGAATGACAATGATATAGGACCATTATATAGTGTAGAGTATATAAGGACTGTGGTCAGACACTATGGGACTATATAGGGGACTTTAAGGTATGAGATATGATAGAGTGACATAGGAGATATGATAGAGTGACAATGATATAGGACCACAACATAGTGTAGAGTCTTCTTGGACTGTGGTCAGACACTATGGGACTATATAGGGGACTATAAGGTATGGGATATGATAGAGTGACATGGGGGATATGATAGAATGACAATGATATAGGACCATTATATAGTGTAGAGTATATAAGGACTGTGGTCAGACACTATTGGACTATATAGGGGACTATAAGGTATGGGATATGATAGAGTGACATAAGAGATATGATAGAGTGACAATGATATAGGACCACAACATAGTGTAGAGTCTTCTTGGACTGTGGTCAGACACTATGGGACTATATAGGGGACTATAAGGTATGGGATATGATAGAGTGACATGGGGATATGATAGAATGACAATGATATAGGACCATTATATAGTGTAGAGTATATAAGGACTTTGGTCAGACACTATTGGACTATATAGGGGACTATAAGGTATGGGATATGATAGAGTGACATAAGAGATATGATAGAGTGACAATGATATAGGACCACAACATAGTGTAGAGTCCTATTGGACTGTGGTCAGACACTATTGGACTATATAGGGGACGATAATGTATGGGATATGATAGAGTGACATGGGGGATATGATAGTGACAATGATGTAGGACCACAACATAGTGTAGTGTCTTATTGGACTGTGATCAGACACTATGGGACTATATAGGGGACTATAAGGTATGGGATATGATAGAGTGACAATGATTTAGGACCATAATATAGTGTAGAGTCTTATTGGACTAAGGTCAGACACTATGGGACTATATAGGGGACTATAAGGTATGGGATTTGATAGAGTGACAATGGTAAAGGACCATAATTTAGTGTAGTCTTATTGAACTGTGGTCAGACACTATGGGACTATATAGGGGACTATAAGGTATGGGATATGATAGAGTGACATAGGGTATTTGATAAAGTGACATTGATGTAGGACCATAATATAGTGTCTAAACTTATTGGACTGTGATCAGACACTGTGGGGCTATTTAATGGATGTATGGCTTAATATTTACATTACTAATAGATTCCCCATGTTAAACGCCCATTAAGCAAATAGAATTGTATTCTAATAACTTGGGTTGCTATTGTGACGTCACGTTCAGGTTTTGCATGTAGGGAGAATGTACCAACGTTAAAATACATTTGAAGCTGTTACAGACAAAATGTGTGATGTGCATGCAAATAAAAATGACGGATAATTAGAATAAATGTAAATATAAGAAATGACTGTCTTACTTTTGGTGTTCATGGGTGTATTCACGATTCACTGAATTTGCACGTGAACAACCAGAATTATACACCCATGAACACCAAAAGTAAGACAGTTATTTCTTAAATATAACATGCTTGTCAAATTTATTTTACTTATATTTCTATTTGTACTAAATATCAGTCAACCCGTTTACCATCTATAATGAGCAAGTTGAATCTTAGATCGTCAAAAGTATACGAACGTTGGTAAATTCTCCGTACTTTCAAAACTAAAGCGTGACGTCACAATAGGCAACCAGAATTATAGTTTATAAATCCCTTTGCCTAACGGGCGCTTAACATGGGGATTATTATGCAATGGAAATATATTGGTATGACACTACTATGATGTCATGAAAAGCCATTGTTTCTTAATTTCAAATCAAATATATTATTCAAAAAATCAAATGTGGTAAAGGCTTTTCATCACTCAAAACCATAATGTTTACTAACCTTTTATGTCATATATTAGGTAAACTACAAATACACATGAACATCCCTGCTGCTTACTAATATATGACACAAGTGACATACTAGTATAACAATACAGTGGATTTCCAGTACAATATACATCTGTGCACATTGTGGCCTTCTGTTTGTGATATACGAAGATATATTGTTTCATTCTGAATAACTTAAACCCCTAAACAAGTGTCTAGCAGGTTCAATGAATAATTGAGATAAATAAATGCCCCTGCCACTAGAGGCAAAATAATAGATGCATGACATTTCTTAACCCTTCATATATCCTGTTATGTCAAACTGAATATTGTACCTGTAATAGCTTGTCCCTTTCATTTCTTTGCCTTCGTTTCTTCTTCTTGTGTTTGTCTTTACCAAAAACACAGTGACGATCCCCTCGTCCCAAAATGACGAATGGCACACCATTTGTTGGCACAACATGTTGATCCCCAAGGTCTTGGAAGCGAATTCGTGCCTTCCGTGGAATTTCTTTAAAAAGATGTATTAACCTAATAATTTCTTTATAGAAAAAATATATATATATATACATGTACTATTAATGTAGAAATAAATTTCTTTCATACTCAGCGGCGGATTCAGAGGGGTGCAGAGGGGTCGTACCCAACCCCCCCTCCCCCCCCACGGCACTGACCCAAAATTTTCCAAAAACAGGTACATTTTGGCCCATTTTCAGTAAAAATCGGCAAAATTAGCCCCTTGACCCCCCGGCAAAGGGGGCGCTGGATCCGCCACTGATACTAAGTAAAATCAAAATACTAATCATATATTCATGAGGCAATATAAATTATGAAATACAAATTGAATATAAATTCATAAAATTCTCTTGGATAAGATTTTTTTTGGAAATTAGTTTGTGTACATTATACATGCATGATTATAAAATTCTAATTGTATTATTGTGTACTTAAAGACTTAAAAAGTCTGCTTTTATCAGTGTTGTTATTAGTGTTGGGCAATCGGAAACTAACTCATAATCGATAATCGGAAATAATCGGAAGAGCATAATCGATTATTAATCGATTATAATCGAAAAATTCGAAATATTCCTATCTTTTTAATTTTCAATCCATTGAATTGAAATTAGGACCAAATAATTAAATTTGAGTGTTCTACTTTGTGTATATCATCTTAAAGAGTTTATTTCACACCTTTGCCTCTACAAGGTTACGAACATCACCGATGAGACAAATTGATTTTCATATGAAAATATGCCATGATTAACCCCCCCCCCCTCCGATGACATTTCATTTATTATGTATTATATATTTATAAATGTTTGATATAAATGTTAAAGTAAATTCGATTGATAGAATATGAAAAATTACTTGATGCAATAAAGTTAGAACGAAGTCCATCCACGAAACGCCTGGTTTAAATAGGGTTCGGGACAGAGGAAATTAGGAAATTTGGTGTTTGATCCACAATATCAATTCAATTATCTAAGTAATCCAGGGAGGATAATAAGTTTTTGAAGGTGTTATTGTAATTTTTGTCCTCGGGAGGGTCATGTAACCTGCACTTGCATCCCTCAATGACTTTCGCATTGCGCGATTTCTAAAACCAAAATACCGAAACGGACAGAAAAATACGGAAAATTCGGAAATCGGCGATGTCGGCGACAATCGAGTTTGATTTTCAACATCGATTAGTAACATCGCTGGCCATTCAGCGACCGACAATCGATTGTCGGCGATAATCGTTACATCACTAGTTGTTATGTCATGATTTTGAATGCTTGCAGGATCATCAAATTGACAAATTCCCACAAGTTACATGTATATAAATTCTGTCTACCCCCTCCCCAAAACCACAGGCACCAGATTCCTACAAAGAAAATTAAAACTCAATCTTCAACACCCGTTTCTCTTCTCTTTACTCTCTCTTTAAGGCACGACAGCTTCCATGTTTAAACAGCATCCCCCCTCTTTACCCCCTTAATATCGTAAGTTTCAAAAGGATTTCTTCATAAAACTGCATATCAGTATTTTCTACAGATATTTTTCTTCGCGATCGTAACCCACTTATCATTGATTATTCGTGCATTTAGCCGCAATTAATCCATATAACTGAAATTGAGTCGAAACCTACACTTCACGCTATTCTAAGCATGCGCAGTTCCGTTAGTTTGAGTTGTTACTCTTGCCACTAACGGTAAAGTGTAGGTTTCGACTCGATTTAAAACATGGAAGCTGTCGTGCCTTAGAGAAAGGTAAAGAGAAGAGAAACGGGCGTTTAAGAAAGGGTTTTAATTTTTCTTTCTAGGAATCAGGTGCCTGTGCCCAAAACACCATTATCGGAACCCACGGTCGGTCACGCTAAACTCACCTCTCAAACACTCGGCCCCTTCCGAATAAGTGGAGAGAACTGTATGGCTACAACACACAAATACCCCCCCCCCCCTAATAATACATACTGCATTAGTTTGGGGGGAGGGGTATTTATTCTTTGCGTATACACGAGCGCCTGTGTACAAAAATACTGCGTTTCTTACCACGTAGATCTACATATTAATATTTACATTCCTACTGCGTTAATTCCCTTATATGAAGGTACCAAACCAACTGCACTGCATTTTTTTTTTCGTGCTTTACATATTTTGTTTCCATTCCCTACTGCCAATACACACCGATAAAGCGCAAAAGCTGAAAAACAATCCTTAAATAAATGCAAGGTACAGAAGAACAGTACAGTAGGGCAGGATGGCCATATTACCTGTTGGTGCATTGAATTTTGGATGACCAAAATTAGCTTCTTTTTTACCAGATACGGAGGCCAATGACTTCGTGACCTCGTAACATTTGCGCACCCTGTCTGCTTCCTCTAAAGACCTAACCCAGCCGCTGTGATCGCTGATCTTGGTCCAAATTGTGTCCCAAGCTTGGTCGGCCATTACTGGTGCACGAAAGGCGCGCTCATGGCTAATTTAAATATTCATTATCTGAGTCACGTGAAGAGAACTGTATGGCTACAACACACAAATACCCCCCCCCTAATAATACATACTGCATTAGTTTGGGGGGGGGGTATTTATTCTTTGCGTATACACGAGCGCCTGTGTACAAAAATACTGCGTTTCTTACCACGTAGATCTACATATTAATATTTACATTCCTACTGCGTTAATTCCCTTATATGAAGGTGCCAAACCAACTGCACTGCATTTTTTTTTCGTGCTTTACATATTTTGTTTCCATTCCCTACTGCCAATACACACCGATAAAGCGCAAAAGCTGAAAAACAATCCTTAAATAGATGCAAGGTACAGAAGAACAGTACAGTAGGGCAGGATGGCCATATTACCTGTTGGTGCATTGAATTTTGGATGACCAAAATTAGCTTCTTTTTTACCAGATACGAAGGCCAATGACTTCGTGACCTCGTAACATTTGCGCACCCTGTCTGCTTCCTCTAAAGACCTAACCCAGCCGCTGTGATCGTTGATCTTGGTCCAAATTGTGTCCCAAGCTTGGTCGGCCATTACTGGTGCACGAAAGGCGCGCTCATGGCTAATTTAAATATTCATTATCTGAGTCACGTGATTGTCACTCTGTCGTATTCCAAAATCCGGCTACCTATCCGAATATGCAAATTATATGATTCAGAGCTGAATGCATAGCCTATTTGCCATTGGTCAAGAAAGTAATTTACTTTTTGAACTTTTAAATGATCAATGATATTTCATAAACTAAATAAACCTATATTTCTATTCACTAAATTTCAATCATGGCATCGTCCTTTCCAGGGCAGATCACTCAAGGAAATATGGCGGGAAAAAAGTGAGTGATCTGCCCTTGAATGCGCTCTTCCTTGTGTTTACCGAGTAAAGGTGGAAAAGGACGATGCCATGATTGAAATTTAGTGAATGGCAATGGCAAATAGGCTATGCATTCAGCTCTGAATCATATAATTTGCATATTCGGATATAGAAGTCGCATGGCGTTGACGAAAATAATGTTTACTAGAGTAAATGTTGTGTTGTCCACGGAAAAGGAGCTGTAACATCTATCTGCCGCTGTTATGGTAAGTAATGATTGTTGTTTTTAGAAGATGATATATCCTTTTAAGTGTTGGAAGTCAGGATTCGTCCGTCGTGTCCCATGTAGACGATATATTGGTGGATTTACATGTGTGATGGGAAAATCGAAAAAAAATTGACATCGATTTTGTTTCTTTCCTTGACTATTTTTTATAGGAATAACAGAGTCGTGAGGTAGTGAACAATATTTTATTTTCTCGAATAAAACGACAGGTTCCTGTGGTAATATGTAGATATTATATTGAGATTTAATTGAGTATTTTCACTCGAAATGATGGAAGCCGGACAAATTTGCAATTCAAATTCAGAAGAGTGACATGCGGTAGGCGTTTCTTACTCTTGTTATTGTTTATACCGGATTCTGAGTCATTCCGATAGCGCGTTTTCTATTACATGCAGCATGCGCGCTTACACACATAAACAAGTCTTACCTAATTTCTTCACATTTTTTTCCATTTGATGAAAATATTGAATCCAAAAACTCATTAATAATGTATGTTATGAGTTTTCAGAGACAACGTGAATAAAGTATATCCAAATATACCTCTGCCGTGTTTATCGAAAAATCATTTTTGTATTTTTTATTTGCAGAACTTTCTCAGTAAAATAATTTCTCTGTCGTTTTCACGGCTACTTGTACACTCTTTCGTAAACATTCTTATATCGTTGCTGCAATATGTGAAAAGTCCCAAGTTTTATCTTTTAGAGATGATATCCTCGGTATATATAGTCAAATAGATCCGTTATATGTTCAGTGACACCACTATATTGACTTTTCACAATGTGTAATTTTACTTTTTCACGATTTTCTCTTGGGAGAAACATGCTGTATAGCGCCGGCCATTGTCTACTCTCGCGCCAAAGTACCCGTCAAAAACGAGAGGTTTACTTGCTAACTTAGGGACGGACAGATTTATTAAATGTTATAATATTCCTTGTAATTTTTTTTAAGGAAAGTGTAGATATACCATTCCAAAACATGTTAAAACAAAATGGAAAAAAATGAATTTGATTTCGACATCTTTGCGATAGTCTCGACTACATTACCCTTTGCAGCCTCTCCTGTACAATCCAAGCTTCCATTATAGATATGTACATATACATGTAGGTCATGCATGTATGTGTAAAACTGATCAAAATCTGTCTTTTTAGGCATAAAATCATACAATGGACATTTATAGGACGGCTATGAGTTTTATAAAATTATACTTTTAATATACTGTACTCTGACTCAAGACTTTCATCAGTAAATCGTGAAATTTTGTGTAAAAAATTCGTCTGCTACAATACACGTGCACCGCTCTGCCGCAGCACGCTGTTTGCTATTTTTATCGACGCTGTGAGATAAGAGCCGCCCAATGCCCCATATACTCTTGATTGCTTACCCACCGGTTTAAAGATTGAAATACCTATATCACATTGTACACATATAGATTAGTCCAAGGTGTGAGGGGTGGGGAGGCTATCTATTATTTTAGAATATGATCAGCACAAATCGAAAAGTAGCATTTAGAAAAATGATATGGGGTTCTCATCGACCGCTAAATCAGCAACTTCAGGCCGCATGATGCCATGTTCTCTAGATAATAAGAAACCCACTATATATTGAGAAATACTTATCCAATACACCCCTTTTTATTGAAGTGTACTGTACTATTTCAAATAATCAAACAAGGGTAAGGCCATTCTTTATCAAGAAATCACGTGATTGGAAATTTTCAAAATCATATTCCCAGTGGTTCTTGTAAAAATTAACAGAAAGAGACTCTCGTTGATGATTAAATTGCAACAGATAGAGGGTTCAAAGAGGTAAGATTGTTTTCATTCAATTAAGTTTCATTCCGACTAGATATTATTATGTGAAACACAACTTTCGATTTCATCTATATCAGTGTTTACACAAAACAAGGAAGTATAGAAATGGAAGGTTGTGAGATAAAAACAAGTAACGTTCAAATTACATGTTAAATTATATAATACCGGTATCGATTTTTAACTCTGCCTCCATGAGCAACGCAGGTTATGCGTCTTTTAAAACATATGAACCATATTCAATAGATGACTCGTTTCAAATGTAAACCAACCTTAGATCCCTTAGTTCCTGCACACAGGGATTTATCACGCTTCCCGCTTGCTCTATTTACTATGGGTTATTAGATAATCAATAGAAAATTTAGGGCATAATCCTGTTATTCGTGCCGTGGCCCGAATACTTTTTAAACAATTCAGTACTCACTAAGAATGAAATTGACTATAAATCTTGGTGACTTAAACGCTTGAAATTGATATGGATATGTAATATAGACCAAAATAATTATTCGGGCCAGAATTCGTCCCTATATAGAGATGAAATTTGACCCGAATAATTATTCGGGCCAGAAATCGTCCCTATATAGAGACGAAGTTTGACCCGAATAATCATTCGGGCCAGAAATCGTCCCTATATAGAGACGAATTTTGACCCGAATAATTATTCGGGCCAGAAATCGTCCCTATATAGAAACGAAGTTTGACTCGAATAATTATTCGGACCAGAATTCGTCCCTATATAGAGACGAAGTTTGACCCGAATAATTAATCGGGCCAGAATTCGTCCCTATACAGAGACGAAGTTTAACACAAATGATTATTTGTTCCACAATACTTCGAACGTTCTAAATTCCGTGAAAAAGAGGAAGATTCCCCGAGAAGAGGGTTTTCTTGGGGGGGGATACATTTCTACCAGTAAACGGGGCATGGCTATTTGGGGGGTTCAAATGTGTCCTTAAATACGTGCAGTTCAAAATTATGGCCTGAATAATTATTTGTGCCAGGAAATAACGAAATAAACTTCGAATAATAAAATAATTATTGAAATAAACTTTAGACATTTCGATTCTTTTTTTTACGAAATAAACGTCATAAAGTTGCTTCGATGATGTTCGTTTTTTCTACCAGTATAAATAATCATGAATGCAATTTCAGTTTTATTCCGTTGAATATTTGTCCATAGTATACTATATTAGATAACGAAATAAATATCGAATGAAAAATAAATTTGATTTCATTTTTCACGAAAAATACGTTATATATTTGTATAATAATTTCTATAGGTATGAATAATCATGTCAAATGCAACGAAATGTCAGATTTATTTCGTTAAATATATGTTGATAGTACATGGGATAAAATACGAAATAAACGTCGAATAAAGAAATAAATTTCTTTAAACTTTCTTTTAACTTTTTCAACATGAATATATGTTGATAGTACATCGGATATAATACGAAATAAACGTCGAATAAAGAAATAAATTTCTTTTAACTTTATTTTAACTTTTTTAACATGAATATCTGTTGATAGTACATCGGATATAATACGAAATAAACGTCGAATAAAGAAATAGTTTCTTTTAACTTTCTTTTAACTTTTTTAACATAAATATATGTTGATAGTACATCGGGTATAATACGAAATAAACGTCGAATAAAGAAATAAATTTCTTTTAACTTTCTTTTAACTTTTTTACATGAATATATGTTGATAGTAAATCGGGTATAATACGAAATAAACGTCGAATAAAGAAATGAATTTCTTTTAACTTTCTTTTAACTTTTTTAACATGATATCTGTTGATAGTACATCGGATATAATACGAAATAAACGTCGAATAAAGAAATAAATTTCTTTTAACTTTCTTTTAACTTTTTTACATGAATATATGTTGATAGTAAATCGGGTATAATACGAAATAAACGTCGAATAAAGAAATGAATTTCTTTTAACTTTCTTTTAACTTTTTTACATGAATATATGTTGATAGTACATCGGATATAATACGAAATAAACGTCGAATAAAGAAATAAATTTCTTTTAACTTTCTTTTAACTTATTTAACATGAATATATGTTGATAGTACATCGGGTATAATACGAAATAAACGTCGAATAAAGAAATAAATTTCTTTTAACTTTCTTTTAACTTTTTTAACATGATATCTGTTGATAGTACATCGGATATAATACGAAATAAACGTCGAATAAAGAAATGAATTTCTTTTAACTTTCTTTTAACTTTTTTAACATGAATATATGTTGATAGTAAATCGGGTATAATACGAAATAAACGTCGAATAAGATAGATGTATAGTCCATTTCATTCTACGTGAGTTTTGTTATTTTGTTATGTAAAAAAGTATTCGTGACGCGACACGAATAACATGATTATGCCAAATTTAGCAACCGGGAAGCGTGATTAATTCCTCTGTTGCTGCAATAAACAAACGAAACTATGTCATACTAAGGCGTTCTCTTCAACGTTAAGCAACCACAGGGTACGGAAGTGTTAATTACCATATTTTCTGTGTATATTAGAAGGGAATGAAGAACTGAATTCTGATGAAAAAATTCCCACAAAATCCTATCTCATTTTGTAATTTAAATCTGTAAAGAAAAAAAAATCAGGCGAAGTTAAATGATACTTTTGTAGAAAGTTTTCATAAACTTTCAAGGCTGTAGCACAACAATAAATGGTGTTTTCGAGCAGCGATAAACACAAATAAATCGTTAGGGGTGTCAAATGCTTAACTAAAAACTTTAAAATGAATTCAATACTGCGTTGGATCGTAAATTCTGTTGAATAACCGGTATATGAGCAATAAAGATTGAGGTGTTTAATTACTCTAGCTGCAAACATTGAACTATTAACCAGTAAGTTTTTTTAGGAGCATCATTATATGTATAATTGGTACTGTAGATCATATATTTCAATTTCAACCACTAGGCTGGAATCGCTGCTGGTGGACTTTAAGTCCCCGAGGATATCGCTTACCTAGTTTTAGTGTTTACGCACTGCATTGAAATATATTTTAAATTTCCTGTCTTCAAATTAGACCTAAAGTTCTAAAATTAAGGGGTATCTCCCTCATTGCATAGCTCTGTCCTTAGCTTTTCAGCGTATTTTTTTCGGTCATGTTTAGAACTAATTAAGCGCCTTGCGGATACCGTCCAACGATTTTTGGCCATATTTTTAGTCCCTACCGGCAACGCCGAAGGGGACTCTTAGTTTCCTCTCGGTCTGTCCGTCTGTCAGTCCGTCTGTCACACTTTCAGTTTTCCGGACTTTTTTTCGCTGTTGTTGCATATATTGAACTCATTTTTGGTATGTGGATATATCTTAGTGTGATACAGATCAAGTGTGAGTTTGGTTTTGATTGATCTATTTTTACAAGAGTTATGGCCCTTGGACTTAGCAAATTTTATGATAATTTCAGTTTTCCGGAGTTTTCTTCGGTTCTGTTGCAGATAATTAATTGATGTTTAGTATATGAATACATCTCAGTGTGATTCAGACCAAGTTTGAGTTTGGTCTCCATTTACCTATTTTTAAAAGAGTTATGGCCCTTGGACTTAGCAAATTTAATGAAATATTCAGTTTTCCGGACTTCTCTTGGCTGTGGCAGATAAAAAAACTCGTGAAAAGAGATTTAGGACATAAATTTACGCCGCCGGTAGGGGACTTTTATCGCTCAGCGATCATTGCATTTTCTTTTTCACTTAAATTCATATACGCTTCTGAATAAACCCTACACAACATTTGAAGCCGCTCATTTTGGCAAGAGGAAATTAAAACTCTGTATTGTAGATGGCACCAGGAAAATTCACTTCAGCTTTATTTAAACTGTTTGGCATGGAGTACTACTGATATAGATTCAAATATCCGAAACACATGTCTATTACAATAAAATTGGTACTTTGGAACATATATTTCAATATTGACAATTTTAGATATCACAAATAGATTATATTATTCACATCTTATTGCTTAATGAAAAGTTTCTGATACGTAATAAACATAGTGTAATCAAAGATTACGAAGCTCACCTCGCGGCAGCAAAGTTCAATTAAAACATATCTCTAAGTACATGTATAATAAGAAAATCACTCAAGTGGGAAAAAGTAGGTCAAAGTCATTTTATGAAAGTCAAAGATACATCCAATATGCAAGTTTAGTACATGTAGCACTTATTCTTTGCTCAATATTGGCCTTTAAAGACAAAATCACTCAAGTGGAAAAAGTAGGTCAAGGTCATTTTATGAAAGTTTGATCAAAGATACATCCAATATGCAAGTTTGGTACATGTAGCACTTATTCTTTGCTCAATATTGGCCTTTAAAGGCAAAATCACTCAAGTGGAAAAAGTAGGTCAAGGTCATTTTATGAAAGTTTGATCAAAGATACATCCAATATGCAAGTTTGGTACATGTAGCACTTATACTTTGCTCAATATAAGCCTTTAAAAGCAGAATCGCTCAAGCAGAAAAGGTCATTTTATGAAAGTTTGATCAAAGATACATCCAATATGCAAGTTTGGTACATGTAGCACTTATTCTTTGCTCAATATTGGCCTTTAAAGGCAAAATCACTCAATTGGGAAAAAGTAGGTCAAAGTCATTTTATGAAAGTCAAAGATACATCCAATATGCAAGTTTGGTACATGTAGCACTTATTCTTTGCTCAATATTGGCCTTTAAAGGCAAAATCACTCAAGTGGAAAAAGTAGGTCAAGGTCATTTTATGAAAGTTTGATCAAAGATACATCCAATATGCAAGTTTGGTACATGTAGCACTTATACTTTGCTCAATATAAGCCTTTAAAAGCAGAATCGCTCAAGCAGAAAAGGTCATTTTATGAAAGTTTGATCAAAGATACATCCAATATGCAAGTTTGGTACATGTAGCACTTATTCTTTGCTCAATATTGGCCTTTAAAGGCAAAATCACTCAAGCGGAAAAAGTAGGTCAAGGTCATTTTATGAAAGTTTGATCAAAGATACATCCAATATGCAAGTTTGGTACATGTAGCACTTATACTTTGCTCAATATTAGCCTTTAAAGGCAGAATCGCTCAAGCGGAAAAAGGTAGGTCAAGGTCATTTTATGAAAGTTTGATCAAAGATACATCCAATATGCAAGTTTGGTACATGTAGCACTTATACTTTGCTCAATATTGGCCTTTAAAGCAGAATCGCTCAAGCAGAAAAGGTCATTTTATGAAAGTTTGATCAAAGATACATCCAATATGCAAGTTTGGTACATGTAGCACTTATACTTTGCTCAATATTGGCCTTTAAAGGCAAAATCACTCAAGTGGAAAAAGTAGGTCAAGGTCATTTTATGAAAGTTTGATCAAAGATACATCCAATATGCAAGTTTGGTACATGTAGCACTTATACTTTGCTCAATATTAGCCTTTAAAGGCAGCATCGCTCAAGCGGAAAAAGTAGGTCAAGGTCATTTTATGAAAGTTTGATCAAAGATACATCCAATATGCAAGTTTGGTACATGTAGCACTTATACTTTGCTCAATATTAGCCTTTAAAGGCAGAATCGCTCAAGCGGAAAAAAGTAGGTCAAGGTCATTTTATGAAAGTTTGATCAAAGATACATCCAATATGCAAGTTTGGTACATGTAGCACTTATACTTTGCTCAATATTGGCCTTTCAAGGCAAAATCACTGGAGTGGAAAAAGTAGGTCAAGGTCATTTTATGAAAGTTTGATCAAAGATACATCCAATATGCAAGTTTGGTACATGTAGCACTTATACTTTGCTCAATATAAGCCTTTAAAGGCAGAATCGCTCAAGCGGAAAAAGTAGGTCAAGGTCATTTTATGAAAGTTTGATCAAAGATACATCCAATATGCAAGTTTGGTACATGTAGCACTTATACTTTGCTCAATATTGGCCTTTAAAGGCAAAATCACTGGAGTGGAAAAAGTAGGTCAAGGTCATTTTATGAAAGTTTGATCAAAGATACATCCAATATGCAAGTTTGGTACATGTAGCACTTATACTTTGCTCAATATAAGCCTTTAAAAGCAGAATCGCTCAAGCGGAAAAAGTAGGTCAAGGTCATTTTATGAAAGTTTGATCAAAGATACATCCAATATGCAAGTTTGGTACATGTAGCACTTATACTTTGCTCAATATTGGCCTTTAAAGGCAAAATCACTCAAGTGGAAAAAGTAGGTCAAGGTCATTTTATGAAAGTTTGATCAAAGATACATCCAATATGCAAGTTTGGTACATGTAGCACTTATACTTTGCTCAATATTGGCCTTTAAAGGCAAAATCACTGGAGTGGAAAAAGTAGGTCAAGGTCATTTTATGAAAGTTTGATCAAAGATACATCCAATATGCAAGTTTGGTACATGTAGCACTTATACTTTGCTCAATATAAGCCTTTAAAAGCAGAATCGCTCAAGCGGAAAAAGTAGGTCATGGTCATTTTATGAAAGTTTGATCAAAGATACATCCAATATGCAAGTTTGGTACATGTAGCACTTATACTTTGCTCAATATTGGCCTTTAAAGGCAAAATCACTCAAGTGGAAAAAGTAGGTCAAGGTCATTTTATGAAAGTTTGATCAAAGATACATCCAATATGCAAGTTTGGTACATGTAGCACTTATACTTTGCTCAATATTGGCCTTATAAGGCAAAATCACTCAAGCGGAAAAAGTAGGTCAGATGCTGCATCCGATGCATGGGTTCACCTCAGCATCTCAAGATGAATCACTTGTGCAAGTTTGGTTACTGTAGCATCAGTACTTTGTCAGATACTGAACTACCCCAAAAACTTTAACCAGACATTGACAAAGTCATTCAACCGGAAAATGTAGGTCAGATGCTGCATCCGATGCATGGGTTCACCTCAGCATCCCAAGATGAATCACTTGTGCAAGTTTGGTTACTGTAGCATCAGTACTTTGTCAGATACTGAGTTGCCCAAAAACTTTAACCGGACGCGGACGCGGACGGGGACGCGGACGCCGGGGTTATAGCATAAGCTCATCTCAACTTCGTCGAGGTGAGCTAAAAACCATTCAAGTGTTTCTCTTTCCTGCCGACTAATGCATATGATATAGATACACAAAACTGAAATATTGATGGAATACATAGCAGGCATTTTATTCGTAGATTTTCATGTTTTATGGATTATTTCTATAGGGAAGTATATATACTCATAAAAAAGTAACGCATAGTATTTGCTCATTTAATCCTTCGTACACAATAAAATAATAATATTTATCATAATATTAGACAAAATGATACCAAATGTAAATAATGGTATTTTCAGACCATAAACTTTCAACGGGAACCTCTTTAGTGTTTTTAAATATTAGTTAAAATGACTCAAAAACAATATGCCCTTGATGTTCTTTTAGAGACCAAATTGTGTATTTTTCGGAGATCCGCATGTGCTCGTGTTCCATACCATTGAAAATCTTTTGATTCGATGGACAAGCGGAAGCACCATACTAAAAAGCAACAATCTCATAATGGCGATATCACGACGCATGATGAAGTTTTATTCTATGACGTCATCGATAGCTATCCGCATTCCATTAATTTGCGAATCAGTTTTATCGAGAGAAATTTGTTTCATAAGGAGAAAAAGCCTCTAAATTTTATCTTTTTGATCGTTGAACTTTACAGAGTATTACTCTGACACTTAAAAATGGGAGTCATTCGATCACTTCGCAGTGTTCAAACGCATGGCATCGGATATTGTGAGCATGCATTGCATTAAAGCGGAAGTGACCCTAAGAAGTTAAAGTCCAAAATCATTTATGGGCATTGATGAACTTTGACTTGGGCAAAATTCAAATTCCGCAAAACATGGAAAATGCATAAAAACATAAAAAAAATGAAAATTCAAAATTTCATGTTTTTACCTAAACTAGGCTTTATGATTATCAAAAAATCTTACTTTAGCCCTAAACTGTTTGTCCTATCATTGTACCATCATTAATGCAAGCAAATAATGTCACATAATCAATAGCTTGTGGAAGTTGAAGAAAAATGATACATTATAATATTGCTATATGCGTTTCTTCTTTTGAAGAGTATACATTTTGTTGACATTTTTTAATCACAAAAGTGTTCTACGAATATAATAGGAGAAAGACCTGCATTAATGATATTGTAGCGCTAACGAATGATTGCACTGTGTTAAACTCATACTTTTTCATTTGTAGCAGACCAACGAGAAGAATAACAATGAGTGATAACGGTGCCACACCCTTCCCCACCCAGCTAGCGGTGTCATGTGGCTTCTGTTGCGGTACCACTGATGTCAATTGGTTTTGCAAATCGTGTCCTGGCTCTCTGTGTAATACATGTAAAATGTCACATCCATCTATTCCTGTGTTTAAGAATCATATTGTGGTACCGCGCACTAATGACGTCATGCGGCTCTACGGACCATCGAAAATTGCCGAACAGTGCCGACTTCATCCCGAAAAGGAGATTTCCACTTATTGCATCGATTGTCAAGTACCATGCTGTGCTACATGTCTTGTTCAAAAACATAAGAAACATGACATTTCTACTATAGAAGACGCGTACTTGTCTGCAGAGAACAGGCTGAATGACAATGTTAAAGAGTTAGAGAAAAATGTGATACCGACAATAGACCAAATGGTGGATAAAACGAAGAAGGAAAGGTCCGAAAAGAGAGTCCATATTGACCGGGTTAGAGAAGAAGTAAACACATTCAGAAAAGAATTGAAGGAAGCTGTTGATGAATCATGTGACTATCTTGTTGAAAAACTTGAACATAATGAAACTGAACTTGATAATCTTATCACAAAATTAAATGTACAAAAGGGAAAAATTCACGAATTAATCAAAGAAGTAAATGAGATTATACAAAAGGGCGATTTAAGTATGATAAAATACTCCCCACCCTCTCCTAGTACCTTCATCTCAGAGTTTCCTACCCAAAGACCCACTATTCCTGTCTTTTCTCCCGGGAGGGACATATTGACCATTATCAAAGAGAGGATTGGTACAGTAGAATTGACTGAAATCAATCCTGAGTCCAAACAGACCCCAATCCCTGCAGCAAAATTTGATCCATCAATGATCAATGTAAACAAGGTCACGTCCTTTAGTAGTAAGATTCATGCCACATCCATCACCACAGCAGGTAACAATACAGCCTGGGTTATGATGGACTGTTACAGTGACACCATGTATCTGTATGACAGTAGTGGTGGGATGGTTAGGTCTATCACAGTGAAGGGTAGTGATGGCATCAATGACATGGTGATAACACGGTCAGGGGAGATGATTGTTACATATTGGCATAGGAAAGTAAGACGTGTATCAGTAAGTGGTGAGGTGTCTACACTGATAGATACTTCTCCATTTAGGCCTTATGGTGTATGTCTGACTGATAGTGAGGATGTTGTAGTGTGTATGAGTGGTCAGGATGAGAAGAACAACCACGTTGCTGTATATTCACCTGATACAGGTAAAAAGCTACGTGAGATAAGGGGGATAGATGGTCAGGGTAAACAACAGATCACATATCCTTACCGTGTGGTTAGTAATGGTAAGGATCTGTGTGTGGTTAATTGGAATCCTGATCATGTAGTGTGTGTGGATGAGAGAGGTGATGTGAGGTGGTTGTATAATCGTAAGGAGGCCAAACTGACAAATTCATTTACTCCACGTGGGATATCTGTAGATAAATACAACAACCTCCTTGTTACTGATAAGAAAAATACCTGTGTACATTACATAGACAGGGAGGGTAGGTTGATACAGATTATACTTACACAGGAACAGACAGGGTTAGTGGGGCACTGGGGAATCTGTGTAGATGATAAGACAGGTCAGGTGTGGGTTGGGGATGTAATGAAGAATGTTGTGATGATTTGTAAATATTTATCATGAAATACTTTGAAATTACAGCTACTGATTAAGATGAACATTCAATATATTTATGAAATCAACAAAGAGCAATTATATTGCTCCTATAGTTACTTGTCTTTCTATTTTAACACAATAATAAAGTGCAGTTCATACTTTAAAATAATTTCTTGTTATCAATCATGTACAAATAAATTAAAGGTTGACTACTGTTACACTGAAGTTTAGAAAGAGAGAGAATAAATCAATGAATTAAAATCACTGTACAAATACAATAGAATGCACCCCGAAACTAAATAAAATAGAAATGTTTTTAGTTTTTTTTAGCTTTACACATATTCTTAGATCATGTTTAGGGTTTTTCTAAAAAAAGAAACTAGTGTAATGAGGAAACATCAGTCTGATATTTGTAGAATATGTCGCTTATATGTAAAGATTGTATCTTCATAAATGTAAGATTAATTGTAGGTGGGGCCACTTCATTTTTTATATTAGAGAAAAAACCAAGGCGCATTCGATCGAAGTATTCAGATGCAAAGCTCAAGAATAGTAAAAAATGTCATAGATGAAACATAATGGTTAACATGTTTTCAACACAAATGTATCATCTTTCCGTATCATTGTTGTATACATTGTGTGGTATTTTTATCTTAGGTTATCATCGAAGACAGGGTCAATCATATAACAATCATGATAACCTACATATTGCGATCTCGCTGACTTGAAAAATTATATCAATTTGTAAGGCATAATACGTCATCGAGTAGATACAATTTTGTTAATGTTTTTAAAAGTGTAAAGTTTTAGATAACTTTTTTAACTTTTAACATGTGTATTAACCTTTTAGTTAAAAAACTAACCTATGACATTTACCTACATTATTTCGAATACACAAATAGGAGAAAAATTTTATGGGAATTTCTCATTCTGCCTTTTATGCTGACATGATGATTAAGAAGGGAGTATCAGAGATGCACAAGAAATTCTGATTGAAACTCCATCACAATCATCAATCACTTCTTACCGTGGATATGATGGACTCATAGTATCTTATTTTAAGATCAATTTACATATTCAACTGGAACAGACAAACACAACGAATTATTTTATGGTTATAGGTCACTATCGTCATGTTATAACGCATTAATATCTGGAGGCCCTCTGCATGCAACCTACAAAAAAGATGTGGGAATCAGTGAACAAATCGCAGACCACGAACCCAAAATCAGATTCTAAAAATCACAATCAGAAGCCTTATACAGATTCTTGTAAAAAATATAAAACAGAACTTTCTCACAATTAAAGAAAACTAGAACAGACAGACAGAAACAATTACACAGCTCCATAGAAACACGAACTTCAAGGACAACTTAATCCAATTAACAATATTCAGAGTACTAGTCCAGTGCAAGAAAGGAATGCATTGGCGATGTTAAATGTAAAGTTTATACATATTCAATATCACTCAAATCATGCAAAATATGCCATGCTAGTTGTAGCTTCTAAGTAGACAAAACAATGGGGGTTCTGCTCATTGTCCCTAGTATCAGGATTTTAAGTAAAATCGATTTTAACAAATCATAATAAAATAAAGGATGGGATATCCAACAGACTCGGTAGCATCACCTACAGCAAATCACTAATGACAAATATTGATAAAAGAAGGGAGGAGATCTCAAACAAGACCCCGTTGCAGCATCAACAGCAAAACACCAAAACATCCGATTCAAAAACACAAAAGACGAGTACAGCACGAGACGGAAAAGAGACACACAACACACGTAAACATCAAACACAAAAGACTACACATAAACCGACGAGACCAATGGGCAACCGGTGCCGACTTTGGACGGCCATTTGTAACGCAAGTACACGGGCAGGAACACGTTACGTCGCCTTACAGTACCGTTGTCAGAAGTATTTAAAGTTCTGCACTTAAAACCGTCCGTTGACATAATGCAACAGGTGAGGATATGTTGGAAACCATCCGTTGTCATGAAAATTATCGACAAAATTTCAGTAAAATCACAAATAAATCATTAGGTAACCGGTGATTTCTTTTAAAAAGCCAACGGGGGGTAGCCACACACTTCAGTAATACATTATTACCATGAAATGAATAAAACTCCTTTTATGTTATGAGGAGATCTAATTGGCAATGACCTACTGTCAGCAACGAAAACGGAAATTTAAACAGGAAAACTATCCTGTCTCTTAATTATTTGATTTTATATACCAATTTTATGTAGAAAATTATCGACAACATTATACAAACAATATATGTGAATGACCGCCTTTTACATTGTATATTTATTGTATACATTGATTATTTGATAAAGAATGTCCGTTGTTACAGTACGTCCATCGCTATCTTTGTCTATCGATCGTATCCTATCCTATCAGACATCGCGCATCAGACATCAGACATCAGACATCGCGCATCGTACATCAGACATCGCGCATCGTACATCAGACATCGCGCATCAGACATCAGACATCGTACATCAGACATCGCGCATCGTACATCAGACATCGTACATCAGACATCCTATCGTATCATATCAGACACTCTATCAGACATCGTATCAGACACTCTATCAGACATCGTATCAGACACTCTATCAGACATCGTATCACACACTCTATCAGACATCGTATCAAACTTCATCAGACACCCTAGCTCTATCAGAATCTGATTAATCAGACATGTTTATCGTATCACGCATCCTACTACATTGTTATGTTTGTAAAATAAGATTAAATCTTGGTTGTCTCAATAAAAGGAAATTCAACCTCGCTCTTGATAGTATCTATGAAATCTTAAAACCATCTCTTTACTAACAACCTCTGTGCGATCCGGCGTTCCGCAGTGAACCCCCCCCCCCCCCCCCTGCCAACGTCTGATTCTGAATTGTGAATTCCCCCCCCCCCCCCCCCCCCCCCCCCCTGCCAACGTCTGATTCTGAATTGGGTCAACACAAAGAAGACCGAATTGGTTCGAAGGATATGATTGCAACATTTAAATTCATCAATTTTTTTCTATCACGCAATATTCACATGTATTCAGATTTTTTTAAATCCCAGATTTGTCGGATTCACTATTTGATGTAAACTGCCGGTACTTTCGGTTTCAATGCCGCTCGAAGAAAACATGAAAATCGCATAGCACTAAAAGGGTTTAAAACCAAATAAAGGAAGCTGCCTGTTACCCATATTGACAAAGATCCATATGAGGGTTCAATGATCTCTTGAAATTTTAAAGTATCGGTAGACAAGGGCACAAAACGAACGAGAATTTGACCCATATCTTAGCCTAAGACTTGGCCATTGACCATTCGCATCACAGTTCAAACGAAGTTACAAAATGATCAGGTCGTCAAGGACATCAGCAAGCAGATAAAAGGAAAATACATTGTACTTCCAACAATATGTTAATGATGGTAAGTCAATTTCTTTCTGTTTTAGTGGTTCCGGTAGTACAGGTATCGCCAATATAGTTCGATTCACGGGCAACTTGGACCGTGGAACGCTCGGCCCGTAGTAGGCCCACTCAGGCCCGTAGATACAGGTCCACTCAGCCCGTAAACATATTAACTTACAGAAGTTAAATTGTTTTTTTTTTTTTTTTGTTCAACAGATTGATGTTTTTACTTGTGCAGAGATGTTGAAATTAACCGGTCCGACCGGCAAAACCGGTTAAAATTTGAAATGACCGGATGGTAACGCCAGCTCACCGGTCCAAATGACCGGTAACAATTCTCAGGAAACGTTTTCATTTTTTTTTTCATATCTATCCACTGCATAATATTTTAAGAAGTATTGTCCATAACACAGCTTACGACTTTAGTCCATTTAAATAACTCAGTTTTATGACTTTATCACTATATGCTATACGATAAATAATGATTACCGAACATGAAATTGTCATGGAAGTCATTGACTCATACATGTGACATTGTCCGATTTAATGAAAGAATCTCTTTTCTTCGCTGTATTTCAAAAGAAATCAGCTAAATGTCAAATATTGTCCGATATATTGTCGACAACGGATCCTCCGAAAGTCGTCTTGAATTTGAAGACGTTTAACATTGTAACATCAAAATACACAGAATTTTACGCATATTTGCCGTAATGAGAGCTGCCAATTGTAGGTAATTTGCAAACGTTTCTGAATTATTAAAGTTTGAAAACGGAAAGACCAACTCGTTAAAACATGCAATTACTAAACTGACCGTGCACATGCTCATTTTTTTCAAAGGGATGCGATGGGATGTTCCTGTTATTTGAGGAAAATTCGCAAATATAAATCTAATCAGCAATTAAACTCTTCTGACAAACTATGTAAGAATAGTTGCCATAACTCGCGACATGAGACAAAAATTCGCGGATCGTCGATAAAATTTTAGTTTTGTCTCAAACCGTGGTTCCCTCTATCACGGAAAATGGATTGATTTCCCTATCAATTCTACTGTCTTTCTAGATATTTTTATTTCTTATAAAAATCTCCATTATTACGATAAACTATTTGCATATTGTTATAATAAATAAAAACATCCAGAGAGACACTACGTATTTTACGCAAAGGTTGATCGCACAGCGCAACGTATAGTTCTGCATTTAATTTCCGTGACATGCGTACATTTATCAATTTATTGAAAGGTGTTTGGTGCCGAAATAAAAACCGATTCATACATTCTAGTTCATCACGAGAACTTTAACTTCGTAAAAAGTCTCTCTCTCTCATTTTGGTGTTAATTCAATACGCATGTAGATATACGCGATGAACTCATGAATTGACATTAGATATAAAACATGCAAGTTTAATGAAAGAAATTAAAGATTGAATAAAAGAATTAAGACATTCTTCTTTTTTTTATAAAAAAAGGTCATGAATGGTAACAAACGGACAGTACAGTTGGACAGGCAGACAGACGGCACAATATTTAAACATGACTATCTAAAGACACTGACAGAATATTTCATTGATAATTCAATCGTATTTAAATTAATCAAACTAAATCCATCATTTACATAGTGTAATGTATTTCATAATACAGTATGTATTGCAGAAATTAACTTTTTGTTAAAAAAAATGTCGGACCAGTTAAAATCCTTTCGGACCGGTTGATTTAGGACTAGTACCGGTCCGAATGACCGGTTCATTAGAAAATATTTCAACAACTCTGCTTGTGTCTTGAGACCTAGCTCTATATCTTTCTTCAGAGTTACAATAAACTAGCTTCAGTCACAAGAAATAAATATAGATACCGTATATACAAAATATACAAAATTCGTACTGTAAGTGTCTGCGGTTTCTATAATTAAATCAATAAATCAATAAAACATGGGCAAGATAAATTACTTTGACATATCATCAAGTAAAACATATGCATTTGGAATCGTATTTTTCCTATATTCTTAAAAAAAATATCTCTCTTGTCTTCCTTTCATAAACATAGATCTCAAAATATTTTAAGTTTACATACATAGAAACAAAGAGATATATATGAGCTTTCATAAATATTATATTGTAGGTCCAAGTTATCTAAGTTTACGGGCCGAGCGGACCTACATTTACGGGCCGAGTGGACCTATAAAGGACTAAGTGTTCCACGGTCCGAGTGTTCCATGGTCCGAATTCACCTGTTACCTATAGTTCGGTATGTTTAATAACTTAGCTATGGGATGTCCCTTTAGCTCATTCGGTAACATGCTGGACTGCGTAGTGAATGGCCGGTGTTAGAGTCCCGGGCCGGGTACTTGCAAACACTTTACTATGCAGTTTTTTTTAATTTGACATTATTTGAAATTATATATATTGGCACCACTTGATGGATCTCATTTTCTACTTATCATGTGATATAAATTCAACTTACTGCTTAACATTATACATAGGTTTTGAGATCCCAAATACAGACTGCAACCATTTAATTTTTACATGCAAATTTCACTGCCACGGTCTCGTCGTACTAAGGTGGGATGCTACTTACATTTTGTTGTATATACATGTATGATATATAGCATTTTAAATCTTTGAATGCAAAAAGCGAGGTGAATCGGGTAGTACTTTAATATGGTCAGTGTTCAAATCCTAATATAATTTGCTTCAGAATTCTTTCAGTCATATATCTTCTCATTCTAACTATATGGGCCCCATGTATTCATGAACATTCATAGATATTACATAACTCCGGAAGCCAGTTCGTGCCATGTTATATTTTTTTTACTATTTTGTAGTTATGAGAAACAAATCTCGTAGTTACTAAGAGAATTTTTTCTCATACACTAGGAGAATCTTTTTTCGTAACTCAAGAAACTTTTCTCGTAACTACGAGAATCTTTTTTCATAACTACGAGAAACTTTTTTCGTTACCACGAGAAACTTTTTTCCTAATTACAAGAAACTTTTCTAGTAACTACGAGAAACTTTTCTTGTTACTACGAGAAACTTTTCTCGTAAATACGAGATAGTAGAAAGATATAACATGACACGAACTGGCTTTCCAACATAACACAATATATACAGTATGGCTGCAACCATTCTCCACGGCTATTGATGATGGTACGATGCACGGTATGACAGTGTCTACATATCGAGCTTTTAGATACAGTTGAATAACAACTTTACAACATTTGCATTTTAGGGTTAAGTTTCAACATAATTTAAAATATATTGTCGTAGTGTAGGAAAAGATGTGCCAGACCGGGGTTCGAACCCGGGACCTCTATACCTGCAGGCAAGCACTCTAACAACTGAGCTATCCGGGCCGATACACCCAGCTCTGCCCCACTCCTCCACCCATCAAATTTTGAAGTTTCCTCAACCTCACAACAACACAACAGCCCTGGTTCTACCTCTTCCGGAGGCTCACTCTCACGGCACCAAATGTAGTAGGGTAGGAAAAGATGTGCCCAGACCGGGGTTCGAACCCAGGACCTCTGTACCTGCAGGCAAGCACTCTAATCACTGAGCTATCCGGGCCGATACGCCCAGATCTGCCACAATATGTACAAGGCACTTTATATAAAGAAATGCAAGATATCTCCAGGTATTTATTATTACAAATTCCAATTCAAAATTTATTATTACATCATAGAATTGCTCGCATATTGGGCAATTGGAACTCCTCTTTTATACTAGCTAGTAGAAAATACAATTTGAGAGTTCCAAAAGCTATATCCGAAGTTGATTTCATATCTTTCAGCAGATATGAATTAAAGAATTGTATTACGAATTGCACTGAAAGCAAATATCATGGTATATCGTATTGTGAGCATAGCGCATTGTTGCAGTCCTACTACAGGTATCGTACCTTTTGCTTATGGTGCATGTAAAAGTCGAGTAATACCGGTCTGTAACAAGATCTGGAAACTCGGGTAATTTATCAATATTCTATCCAAAAAACATTTAGCAATTAAGAATGAAAATATTTTACGTTCTTTGTTCAATCTAATATATGGGTTAATATTCCACTATTTGTTTTCAGCTATAATATAAAGCCTCGTATGGATCCCTGATATTGTACCATTTCACAAATGAGACTGTCTCTAGAAAGTACTTGATGGGTAAGTAAAACTGTTAAAATTCATAGGAAATTATGATTTCCGAATTGAGATCTGAGTTGATCCTTGTTGCAATGAATGGTTGTTAAGGCCAAAATAAAAAAAATGTTTGTTTCCCCTCGCCCCAACCGGGTCAGGAAAAACGCTGCCGAGTCAGATTTTTTTATAGCCAAAAAGTCATTTTTTTTTTTTTTTGGTCAAGAAATCGAATCGCGGCCATGTCCATTTTCAGTTTCAACGTTACAATATTCTATCCAAATAGAATTGTAAATCAACTCAGTAGAGCAGTTGCATTTAGTTTACTTTATCACTACTTTTACCTCACCTCTACGCTTCAGTGGTCACTGCGGTTAGGGGTTACATAATCTTGGTCTCGAGTATTGACGACTACAGTTAACTTTTAAAGCTGACCTACCCTGACGTTTTGCGGGTACATTTCATATCTTAGACATAAAACTTACGAGTACATTTTATGTAAATTTCCTTTTCGGACGAAGAAACATTAAGCATTGTAATTTTTTCTACATGAATAAATTATCTTTCCGTCTGCATGTCCGTCCGTCTGATGATTATACTTTCACATTTAAATGGTAAAAAAGTGACAGGTCAGCTTTAAAAGGTAACTGTAGTTGGATCGCCTCAGGACAGGTGTGTATTGAACAATGTAAAGCCATGGCTGTGAAATATTCTGTTTAACGTGTGCGGACTGGTACCTTTCGAGACAAAATACCAGATAAAAAGCATACACTCACAATTAATTCGAGATTGCCAAAGGTATCCTGTCATACTGAAAAAAAAGTTCCACTACGGCTTTATTACTCGAAATGAAAAACGGCTCAAATGGATCTATTTAAACCAAGACTTAGCTATAATGGCTCACATTCCCGTCTCCCCTGACTTGTACAGTGGATATGTGCCTTAAATAAAATTTCAGAATAATACATGTCATTGACAACAATACAAAAATTGTATGTTTGTGTGTTTTCGCCTATCTGGAGGGTGTCTTTTTTTTAAAACACCAGGATGGAAAACGAATTTTAAATACCACGGCCTAATCCCTAACCACAGTGACCACTGAAGCGTAGAGGTGAGGTAAAAGTAGAAGTAAAGTAAGAAGTAAAATAAATGCAACTGTTCTAGTAGCTTTCTCATTCCTACATTATTATGAGAAATCTTGCCGTAACCCCCCTAACCCCTCCCCCCATCTTCCCATTCCTGTTGGCTTTGAACCGTCTGTCATAAAATAAGTTTTAATGGTACATTGATAATTATGTCTCTCTCTTGTAAATATCCCCCCAAATTTTGATACATGTAGTTCTGGCAGCAAAAAAAAGAAAAGGAAAAAACAGACACGGGGGGAGGGGAAACAAACAATTTTTAGCTCGACTGCACTTTAGTGCAAAAGAGCTATTGCAATACCCCCGGCGTCGGCGTCGGCGTCGTCCGAACTAGATGATAAGGTAAATGTTAAGATTACACATTTACCTTTCCTATATTCATATTCTGTTGGTTTTTTTTTGTTGCAAATGTTTAATTATACATCATGTAATATATCCAGATGAGGATATAGCCCCTGGGGTTGGGATTTTTAAAATTATTTCAAATGATAAGGCAAATGTTGAGATGATAAGGTAAATGTTAAGATAGCAATAAAGTCTTTAAAAGCCAATATTGAGCAAAGTATAAGTGCTACATGTACCAAACTTACATATTTGATGTATCTTTGATCAAACTTTCAAAAAATGACCTTGACCTACTTTTTTCCGCTTGAATGATTTTGCATTTAAAAGCCAATATTGAGCAAAGTATAAGTGCTACATGTACCAAACTTGCATATTGGATGTATCTTTGATCAAACTTTCATAAAATGACCTTGACCTACTTTTTTCCGCTTGAATGATTTTACCTTTAAAAGCCAATATTGAGCAAAGTATAAGTGCTACATGTACCAAACTTGCATATTGGATGTATCTTTGATCAAACTTTCATAAAATGACCTTGACCTACTTTTTTCCGCTTGAATGATTTTGCCTTTAAAAGCCAATATTGAGCAAAGTATAAGTGCTACATGAACCAAACTTACATATTTGATGTATCTTTGATCAAACTTTCAAAAAATGACCTTGACCTACTTTTTTCCGCTTGAATGATTTTGCCTTTAAAAGCCAATATTGAGCAAAGTATAAGTGCTACATGAACCAAACTTACATATTTGATGTATCTTTGATCAAACTTTCAAAAAATGACCTTGACCTACTTTTTTCCGCTTGAATGATTTTGCCTTTAAAAGCCAATATTGAGCAAAGTATAAGTGCTACATGTACCAAACTTGCATATTGGATGTATCTCTGATCAAACTTTCATAAAATGACCTTGACCTACTTTTTCCGCTTGAATTATTTTACCTTTAAAAGCCAATATTGAGAAAAGTATAAGTGCTACATGCACCAGACTTGCATATTGGATGCATCTTGGGTTAGACTATTGAAATATGACCTTGACCTACTTTTTCCGCTTCAGTGATTTTGCTTTAAATTGGCAATATTGAGCTAACTATAAGTGCTACATGCACCAGACTTGCATATTGGATGCATCTTGGGTTTGACTATTGAAATCTGACCTTGACCTACTTTTTCTGCTTCAGTGATTTATGATGAGATATATGTTGTTGCCTGAGAAAGGGAGTTTAAATAAATTGGCTGTCATGAGAGATATTATGCTATGCAGTCGAGCATTAGGTGACTCTGGCAACTATTTTTTAATTTTGGTCTAAGTTGTGCCAGATTTTTATCTGGGACTATATGTTAACGTAATTGTATCTGACAGTGTGTATTGTAGAGAGATATAAATTCACGGTAGTGTATTACATGATATGCAAATAATCTCTTGCACGGGCATAGCCTTCAACAAGGTAAATCAACTTTATATGAAACTATTTAATTAATCATATGAGCATCATTATCCTTTATATGATTGTAATCTTTTCTGGAATAGAGATGTATTCAGAGAACACTTCCATGAGCTAGATTATTTGCGTATCATGGAGGGCTGGGACGATACTGCACCAAGCTGATCAGATACATATCACGATACCTGATATCTGATACGATACGTATCGCAATACTAAGTTGATTAATCAAACCCGCTCAAAAAGCTATTTGATCGTATTTATATTCATATAAGAAGTTTTTTTATCACATGATTCACCCGTTATGCAGTTTCATAAAGCCATTTCATAAATATTTGATATGAAAACACGTTACATATCGCTCTGCTTGAATGCGATTGGTCAAGTTTGGAACCTAATAACATAAACTTTGACAAGTGTGACCTTTCATATATCGGTCAATAGTTAAACTCTGCCGCGGATTCAATATCAATGATGAAAATTGTTGTAGAATTAATTATTGCATTAAAATACTAAGAAATTTGAAATAATTTTTTCTCTTACGCACAGATTTATCCATACGATGGAAAATACTTCTCAAGGCGTAGCAGACGACCTGTAGTTCATGGTGTGATTCGCCTCTAATTCTCCGAAATGTTGATTTCACGTTAGAAATAAACATATTTAGGCAATATCATGTGATAAAAAGAATCTCAAATGAATTTTCATTTCATACAATGTATTATGAAACGAGTTGTGCGTTCTATATCCCCTCGCCAAGGCTCGGGGATATAAAACCCACAACTCGTTTCATAATACATCGTATGAAATGAAAATTCATTTGAGATCCTATATATATGCAACAATGGCGTAGCTCTGCTTGAAAAAGTGGAGGGGCACAACATCCCAAAGTTTCTAACAAGCAAAAAAAAAAAAAAAAAAAAAGGGGGGGGGGGGGGGGGGAGGAAGAGGAAGAGATTTAAAAATAAATATTGGGTTTTCATGTTTTGTATGCACACATTTTAACATTTCTGGTGCAATTCTAAATTTTAAGTACATGAATAAATGGCTGGCGAGCGGTAGCGAGCCAGGAATTTTTTTAAGCAAAATATTGACTAATCAGAAAATACTGTCTGTGTCCTCCATCATTAACATATACATGTAATGATATTCTATATAGTTTGAGTTAAAGGTATTTTGCATTTTTTTTTATATCTGTATGACCAAAAATTACGTCAAAAAGTGGGGGGGCACAAACATACTTATGCCCCCCCACTTTCAAAAGTGGGGGGCACGTGCCCCCCCTGCCCCCCCTTGTCCTACGCCAGTGTGCAACATGTTTTATTCGTTCAACACTAGAATTCTGGCTAGAATGAAGATGAAAAAATAGATAAATGGTTTTGTTAATTGTCTAGAATAAGTGAAAAACAATCTAATTAATCTAAGGTATTAGGGGTATAATAACAATTAATATGGTGAAAAAAGCTAGAAATTATTTACCTTAATACATATCCTACATATTTTTAGATATTTGATATTTTTTCATCTTTCATTCAACTCGCCATGAAAATATTTGGTCCGGAACATTGCCTAAGTCGAGCCTCTTTGGCCAACTTCGTGGTATTTAATTTTTCTGATATTAAAACAACCAGAACTCTGAGTATTATACCCCTATTGCCTTAAAATAATAAGAAGTCATAAAAAAATTGGTATTAAAAATCAAAGTTCTGTCCATTTTGCCATTATATCTATATGTAAACTGAAGAAAGTTGGATTTAAACTTGAGTACTTGAAAATACGGAAAATTCGAACACATTTTTTGTTGTTGTAAATTTTAACTTAGGTATCGTCGGGATGTATCGATACTTGGATCGCAAAAAAAAATATTGCGATGAATCGGATTAAAGTCTAAGCCCTAGTATCATGTGATACACTACCATGAAATTCATTAACATGTTAAACATCTTCAAATTACATAATATGATGATTTTATGTGATGATTATATGTTATGAAATTTTTAGATCAACAGACAATGACAGATGGACCTGCAATATCAATATGTTAACAACTATCATGGGAGAAGGTAAATAGATATAAATATTTTTGCTTTGACGCAATACATCATTACATGTATCTCTCTTGATTTAGACGTTTGATATTCTGATACATTAATGATAATGCCAGCTCAGGGGGTTGGGGGGGGGGGGGAGCGTAGGGGGGGGGGAGTGTTTCACAAATGCATTTTCTTTGCCTATGTTTTTCTACATTGAATCAGTTGTACGTTAATTTCCATCATTTTTCAGGGGTGCTTAGCTATTCATGGAAAGGAACTCCACATTACATGAGGCACATCTGAAAATCAAGAAAAACTACACTTGTCTCCAGACCACAGGTGTTTGATGCTGCATGAATATATCAATATTTGCCAATCAACAAAATCATCGCCATATACAAAAGGAAGCTGTATATAGCTTGGGATCTCCTATTTACTTGAACCTTTTTTTTTCATGAACCATATATCAGCTATTTTAAAATTTGTACTCACTGTTACATTTATTTGAAAAACTTAAACTATATGGCTTTATTATACATTAATATATTTCTTTGATAAGACCTTTATTTTTATGCAAGTTAAAATTTGAAAATGTCGTAATAGCAAGTTGGCATACTTGAATAAGCATGCATGCAGGCAGCAATTTAATCCTTTTCATACTGTTTCTGTGTTTCAAAGTGAAATAAAAGTCTGTAACTGTGATACAATCAGTTAACTTGAAGTACATATTAGTTCATATGAAGTCGATCAACACTCAAAGCTTTTTTTTCAATCCCACTTTCGTTCATCATATGCATTGTTCATTTCTATATAATTATGCATATACATGTATTTGAATAAATATGTTTAAACTAATGTTACCTCCAAGGTAACTCTGTTAGTCAAACTTTTTACATGAAATTTGTTTCAATTAATTTTGTAACACAGTAAACAAACGATAGATAATAATCTGATGAAATTTCTGGTCATTAATTAGACAATTTTCAAATTCATGAAATTACCCCAGTAGACTTGTATTTTATACAGACCAAGACCCAACATGACAACATTTGACATAACTTTGGACTGTGATGTCGAAACAGATCTATGACGTAATAATTAGAAATAATGTCAAAAGTTGTGATGTCTGGTCCTGGAGTGTCTAAAATGCAAGACTTAATGCCCCTTTACACTTTCATGACTCAAGCTACGACTCCAAAAAAGATGATCTATCCATGGCGAGTTGAGACGCAAAATGTTCGATGAACCTACGACGACACTACAGATTGCTACGGGTTGATACAAATCGATTAAGAATAGCTAAGGATAACTACAGATACTATCCCGACTTTGCTACGGATTGCTGTGACACGCGTACCGATTGATAAGGATTGCGAAGACATGTATATGGATAGATATGAATAGGTGGTCTGGTCTGACTTGTTTTATAACAGTATTTGGGTTTTACATGTCTTTCTATTATTAACTGAAATTTATAAGTTGTTGTATTAACTCATATAGATTGACCGAAAAACGCACAGAATATACCGATAGATTTGAAATTAACAAAACACAGAATCCGTAGCCGAGGCTATCCGTAGCAATTAATCCATAGGTGAGTCCCGAGGCTATCCGTAGCATTGGTGAGTCCTAGCAATCCGTAGGAGAGTCGTAGAGCTATTTTAATAAAATAAATTGTCCTGGATTGCTACAGATGTGCTACAGTTGCTACCACTCCCTTACTGATAGCTAAGACTTCACTACGGGTTGCTAAGACTCCCCTTCGACTCCGCTACGACAAATTAATCGTTACGTATAGAGTTGTAGAAAATCTGAATATGCTAAAAAATTTTGTGTCTCATCCCTGATTGCTACAGATTGCCAATAAGGAAAGCTACTATACGACTCATCAAGACTAGTGCTGGATCGAACTACGGATAGGTTCGGATAGCTACGGATGTAAAAAAATCTCTGGATCCGCAGCTATTACGGCCCCATCTGTGAAAATGTGATTTAGGGGGCTTAAGGGTAATATGAAAATGGTCTATGACTTTGCAGCTAAAAGACAGATGGAACCCAAAATATTTTGCTATATACTAACAGTCACTCTAAGCCCTGGCCGTGCCATGATAGTCGATACCTATATATGCAATGAAAATTTTTGAGTGCTCCTAGCTGGACACTCTCACAGAATGGGCTATAGGGCTCTGTCACACACACCCTGCAAAAATTAGAGGTTTCCCCAGTTGCAATTGTTTACTGGAAACTATGAGACACATAATGAGAGACAATTGAATCTGTCTAGTTCTCCCCCATAGGTAACCTAGCTAACCCAGAAGCAACTCTATACTGTGACAAGCAGAATGGTACCATGTGACAAGCAGAATGGAGAATATATATCTGGCCGGTATAACCCGAGAGCTTACTATTAAATCCTGCTATTGGAGCAGACGCTCTTATCGACTGAGCTAACCGGGCACGATACCAAACCGTCATAATGGAAAATGAAACCGGTCTTGGAATTAATCCCAGCCGAGACCCTCGATCTATTTTGCTGACATGTCCAACGGTCTGACCGACTGAGCTAACCTAGCTGCTGGCAGGATACCTCGAATTTATTTTATGGTCAACATGGTCAATTGTATTACATTAACAGTGGCGGATTCAGGGGGGTGCGGAGGGGGCGCCCGCCCCCCCCCCCCCCCCCCCTCCCCCGGCACTGACCCAAAATTTTCTAAAAACGTATATTTTGACCCTTTTTCAGTCAAAATCGACAAAATTCGTCCCTTGACCCCCCGGCAAAGGGGGCGCTGGATCCGCCACTGATTAAGCCGTAATCAAGAAAAGATGAACATTTTTTTCTAATATAGAACTATGTACTGTAGAGTTTGTGGAAATGTCTCGATCCACAATTAATTATATTTAACAAAATTATGTTATTTGCAAGATCAGGTGTGACTCGTATTCGTATTTTTGGAGTTCCCTCCATTGTTGAAGGAGCAGCAAACACCTTCAAAAAACAATCTAAAATATGTATCTGAATCATTGAATCTCTTCCCTCTGTGTCTTGATGAATTTCCCGAAATTCTCAATATATGTTCATGACTCTGGAAAACGAATCTATCATAAGGTGTTTCTAATAAAGCGCGGGCGATCGCAAATGTTCGTGTCCGAGGAAATTCGGGTTTCTACCGACATCCAGCTTGCGATGTCTTTTCAAATCCATGTTTAGACTAGTGTCATGTCGCAAAAATTTTAAATTCTGACACATATCTCAAATAAGCTTATTTCTAACACCGACTCAGTAGAGTCACTCTACAAATCTGCACACCGAACTCCCGTTCGACCACGATCATTTAACATATATTTTTTTATTTTAAAATCGGTAAATTAATTTTACTTGAAAACTAATTAAAGTAAAGTTCTTGAAAAAAAAAAATTCCTGAATTCTTGCGCGATACGAGAGAATATATAGGATTCGCTTTGCCTGATAAAATTTGTCTGATACGATGTCTGATAAAATTTGTCTGATACGATGTCTGTTAGGATTTCTGATACGATAGGATTCAATCGTATCAGACATCAGACATCGTGCAACAGACATCAGACATCGTGCATCAGACATCAGACATCGCGCATCAGACATCAGACATCGTGCATCAAACATCAGACATCGTGCATCAGACATCAGACATCGCGCATCAGACATCAGACATCACGCATCGCGCATCAGACTCTATCAGATCGTATCCTATCGTATCCTATCAGACAAAGTGACAAAGATAGCGATGGACGTACTGTATGACAAGACAAGAAGATATGGTCCGTTGCCATGACTCTTAACGGTATTTGGGCATGAATGGGGAATTGAATCTTTATTTCGAATCTAAGACTGAGCAATTAAGTAAGCTTAGTTAATTCTTAAAGAATTCAGCTCTCTCTTTTTTTTTGTAAAGCTGTAAAGGAGGATATCATATAATTTTCAGGTTACGTGAACATAGATCGTATAGAATAGATTTAAAATTGAAAATATGATTCATGAATTTGAAGAGGTGTAGGATGACTTCATGAATTTATACATTAATCAATTTAACAACAATTGTTAAAGGGATTTTGAAGTCATATATAGCGTTAAAAACAAAGACATCAAATATCGGTCATTGAAGACATTTTGATAGCCTCAGCCTTTATCACGTAACTGTTCCGAACGTTCTTAACATGAAATCGCTCTTTGATCTAGAATTTTCGCATGCTTTTTTTCCAGAAACAATAAGATTCTTACCTACAGATAGGTTATTAGGCACCGTTTTATCGAATGGACAAAATGATATCAAATGCACAAAAATGAATTTAAAGGTACAACAAAGTAATAAAATACTTGTAATAAATGGCCATTATAATTTTGCCCATAGTAGCTCCCTATAACTGTTATACACTTACTGGAGACCCCCCTCCCCCAGGCGAAACAAAAAACAACTTTATTGTAGTCTTTGAAGTCCCTTAAAGCAGATTTCCCTCGCCTACCATTAATGGGTTGGAATTTCTCTTTGAAACATTAAATTTATAATTTTGCATTCAATAGAGATCTTCGATGGGGGTATGATATAGACCTTACATGTATATCTCAGGTGATGATGAAAATTGTAGTTGATATGTTATTTACATTTGTGTGTGTCTGTATGTAAGTTCGTGTGTTTTTATGTCAGTGTCGATATCGGTGTCTCCGTCTGCCTGCGAGTGAATTCGATTGTCTGCGTTTGTTAGCATGTGTTTCTGTGAGTGAGTGCATCTGTCTGTGTCTTGTGTGTGTGTGTCTGTCTATATACATGCCTGTCTGTCCGTTTGTTTTTGCGTATGTCTGTGTATACCCTGTGTCTGTCAGTCTTTCGTTTTGCGCATGTCTGTGTATGTCTTTCAGGATGTTCCTTTCAGGATGTTCATGTCTGTGTTTTGATCAGTGTCTGTCTTTGAGTCTGTCTGTGTGAATCTCTTTTTGTTTCTCCCTGTTTCTGTTTTTCTGTGAGTGCTTGACTATGTGTGTCTATCTGCTTGACTTGATGAGAGGTTTTTGTCAAGAAAGAGATATTGGCCTAGTCTGATTTTCGTCTGTCTGTGATAAACTGTTGATTTACTGAAATCAAAGTCAATACATGTTTTTGTTTGTGTGTGTGTGAGTGCATCTGTGTATGTCTGTCTACCTGTCTGTCCGTCTGCCTATGTGTATCCTTCTGTATGAGTGTGTCTGTTGATGAATGTGTTTGTCTGTATATATGTATTTGTCTGAATATATATGAATTTGTCTAAAACCCCGTATATGTGTGAGTGTCTAAACCCCCCTCCCAGAATCCTCTTACATATTCTACAAAAGAAAAAATAGGAATAGGGTCAAGTGTCCAGGAAGAGTAATTATATCCTGCTCTGTTGAAGTTTTGTGATTTTTTTTATTACAGCACACCATCTGTCTTCCGCCAGTCTGTAGACTTTTCAAAATGTCGCGTTCGTTCTGTAGAACCGATGATGAAGATCAAATTATAAAGTCAACTTTTCAAGAGTGATAGAGACTATTGGTGGGTAAAGAGGAGACATGGGTGTTATATATATATATATATGTAAGACCATTGGAGCATTTTTCATGTATTGCAATATTGGAAGCTAATGGAAGGTAAAAAAAAAAAAACGGACTTAACAGGGGGAAAATGGTTTTATAACATGTCACCAGACGGACACTAACCTTGGTACTTGACCAATCTACAGTCTTGTACGAGCGCATTCTTAAGACTTGCACTCTGACTGACTGTGACGACGGGACTCCATGACGGGCCCTGTCCAAACCTCCTTAGAGAAGACAGGGCCCCGACCACTTGTCCTCTCTGAATGTCAGTCGGACTCTTAGGGTGATAACATCCCAAACGAAAAAAATAGCCTAACAACTCGTATAAACAGATCATACACAAACCATGGTTTTGATGCGAGTTTCCCGGTTGAAATTTCACATGCAAATGAGCTAACGGATCGTATCATTAAATTTGCATATTGGTGGATCGCATGAAAACCTTAAATATATGTTATGATCCAAGTACGATCCATTGAAAACAACTCGTATACAGCTCATATGATTCTTCTACGATCCATGGTTTTGATGCGAGTTTCCCGGTTGAAATTTCACATGCAAATGAGCTAACGGATCGCATACATATTTGGATATCAACAAATCGTATGAAAACTGCAAGTTTGTGAACATGTAGATGTACAATCCAAGTATGATCCATTTAGAAACATCTCGCATCCAAACCACAAAACAACTCACAACCAAACCACCTAACAACTCACAACCAAACCACCTAACAACTCACAACCAAACCACCTAACAACTCACAACCAAACCACCTAACAACTGCATGAAAATCATATGATCCAGATATGATCTATTATCTATATTAATAACAACTTGCATAAAAACCTTGTATACATACATGTATTGTCACAAATTTTTAGGTCATCATCCCATGCATGTACCAGTACACATGTTACATATTAAGTGAAAATAATACGAAACGATATTAATTTGCAACAACATTCATTTTTCTGTATATATACACATTTTCGTATTGAAATCAAAATCAACTTTTATTTCATTTCATATAAATGCATTTTAATCCTTTTTTCCAATTGACATTAATAAAATAAATCATTTTCTAATACATGTATAATCAAGGAAATCTACATGTATATTATTAATTACAAACATGATCATGATGATGCGTCAAAATTTTAACAATAGAACATAAATGCATGTATTTCGATATTAATAATACAATGTACAATGTAATATATTATTTCAAGAGCTTATCGTATACATATTCATACTGAAAATTAAACTAAGAGGTGTGTCACCTGTACCGTAGTATGCTTAACAATGTGACCTTGAAGGTGACTTTGAAAGTTCATAAGGTGTTTTACAATTATTGCAAGCTTTATATGGTAGAATTATAATGTATATCAATTAAGTTATAGCCATTTTTGTGTGAAAAACCAATTACCAGACAGTTGGACGGACAAACAGATCCCTATTACATGTATGTTGATCTCGAATTGTAGGTGACATAAAATTTTAAGTTTCAAAGCAAGTAAAACAATTTTCACATGTTACATACACTTTCAAGCAAAGTTATTATGTATATATATACATTGTGTTCAGAGTGTACCAATACATGTACAATGATTATTGATACAAAATATGTGAAACTTTTCAAAACATTGAAATCACACCTTTTATAAATTTAAGATTTTCAAGGCATTGTAAGTTACATGTACATGATGTAGGTGCATTAACATAATAGTACAGGTGAATAGTGAATGTTTACTTGACTCAACTCTATTCATCAAGTTACATGAACATGCATTTAATTGTAAATTATTATAAAGTAAACAAATAAAACATTGAAAAAGTGGAACATAATTTTCTGCACGTTGTAACATCTGGTCGGAATATGTACACACATATACAGTTTGTGCATCGACTGCCACAATGGGTAGACATGGTAGAAGGCCTTATCTATATATGTAGTTACTCCATAACTTCTTAAATAACAGAACTGCAAACTCTAAAGAGCTTTATCCATGGCCACATAATCAGTCCCGTTTAGCACAAAGTGACTGTACATTCTGATTCATCCCTCGTTAATATCACAGACTCACTATATGTATTTCCTGTAACAAATTCAAGGTTAAAGTAAAATCAAACTTCATATTATTTTTTTAATAAAGTGTCATTATGGTCATAGGCTCATACTACATTGTACAGGTATGTAAAAAGAGAGAATCATGGTCTGTCAATTTTATGATCAAATACATGTAGTTAGTGGTACACATATAACTATAAGCTAAATAGCGATAATCTAGCTTCCAATTGAGAACTGACAGTAACATTCATTACAATCGTTTGTTTACTAGACAGGTCCGATATATTTTGCCTATTTGTAGCATATGCATAGTGCACATATACCTACCTATATCCATCTTATGCAGTTCCTAAATGCAGGAGTTCAGCTTCCTCCTCTATATTTGGACCCTGGCATGCTCTCTAATGAATTTGTATGTGACAAGCTCGCAGAACACATGTGTACATCACTACATGTCATGCAGTGCATGGCACATACAATGTATGCTGTGAATAGGCAAAATGCATCGGACCTGTTTTATATAATTAGATTTACATTGAGATGCCTGATTATTCATATCATTTACTACATGTATTCTTCAACCAAATGGCCAATGCATCTCCGCATATATATTTGTATGAATGTTTGTCACACACTGTTTTACATGTGCAGTGCAGAGTTCCTGAAAAGTGACGGTTATATCGGATTTGCCAATAAGAAATTGTGTTGTATGATAAAAAAACTCACTTTCATATGTGAGCATAGTATTTGACTTACAGACATAAAACTTACACTGTTAGTTACAGGCCTTTATCAGATTTTCCCCTAAAATGGCTACATGTACATTGTAATCAGAAAATATTATGACATATCGAATTGAGTAAAAACTACTATTTTCTGATTTCTGAAGTGAGGTTATTTGCTCTAAATATGTAGCAGTATTACCTCAAACTCAATTTAAACATCAGGGCCATGTTGAACTTGCTTCAAGGAAAGAAATCCATCTCAATTCTAAGCCGTTAAAGCTCTACGTACACATTTGGACCTCCCATGCAGACACTAGAATTGGCTGACCTATGATTACCTGTAAATAAAATACTAGACATTATAATGCATGTCATCACTTACAAAATGGAAATTTCAATCATGAATGTGTATATTCATCTCGATGCAAAACAGATTTGAAGTGCACAATAAATTGTTAGTAAAGAGAATTTCTTAAATTACTGTCCTGTTCACTAAATCAAGAGCACCCTGTTTGGGTGATTTATTCTGTTGTCTGAAGAATTTTGCTACAAATTATTGTTTCCGAGAATTGACCTCCTTTAGTCGTAACTTGAAATTAACGTCAAGTTACCCTATCAGCTGCCTTCAAACTGCAATAAGGAAAAATAAAATGTGTACGGGAAATTCCCATGTCAATTTCTATCCGCCGCCATATTGTTCTCCGTGTCAACAATAGTAAACAGTGACGTCAAAGCCTCCGACGTCACACATTTTCAGCAATTTTACTATAGAAAATCCCCGTAGACTTTTTATTTTCCGTCCTATTTCTAACATAGCTGATCGATGCACATACAAAAGAATGGTATTTTCTGTAACAACTAAAGGAGTACTATAAAATTGATATCTTTTTGGAAGATGACATTAACATATTTTAGAGAAAACCGGGAAGATAGGGTGCTCTGGAATTAGTGAACAGGACAGTAGCTTGAATTTCCTCTATCTCTTGAGTGTTCTCGTACTGTTTACATACCTTTCCGTCGACTTGATTCTGGAACCATCTTAGGACAATAGGCCTTAAATACGTTTGATTCGTGTTCCAGTTGGACTAACAGATTAACGTACACCTACTCTTTAAAAAGATCTTTTCCGTCTCGTTCCGATCGAACTGGGCGGCTGAGATTTTCATTCGAAATTTCACAGCTTTTCATTGGCTGAGAAAAATAAATCGTCTCGAACAACTCGACCACCTTCTGTTTCGTACTTTTCAGTCTCCGACGCAGCATGTTATGAACAGTTCAAGCAGGGTTTTTTGTTGTTGTTTAAGTAACATATCCTTATTTTATTTTGTTTTTAGCGACGACTGAATAAGATGCTTAAGATATTGCATTCACATATTTGATGTTTATGCACTTTTAATTATTTCTCCCCCCCCTTTTTTTGCTCGTCATTTTGAAGCTCCATAAAATTCGGGGCCTTCAATTCAAGACTTCTAAACATTATTTATATGGTTAATGCTGTTATCATAAACGTTTGAAATAAAGCTTTATTAATACTACGTTTTTGTACTAAATGGTATTGCATTGAGGATCTAAATCGATCTAAGATAAAGATTTCAAGAAGGTTTTTATAATTGGGGTGAGGCCGGGGCGTTCAACTCCATCATTAAGGAACATTCATTCATTCATTCATTCATTCATTCATTCATTCATTCATTCATTCATTCATTCATTCATTCGTTCGTTCATTCATTCATTCATTCATTCATTCGTTCATTCATTCGTTCATTCATTCATTCATTCATATCAGAGTTTAACCTAAGACTGCTCAAAAAGACAGAGTAAAGAAATCACTCCAAACTCAGTCTGTTAGGCCCACAAAGTTAACAAACCACACAAAACTTATATACGCAGTTCGAACTAAGATAGCAAATCGTATATAACTCACTTCGTTTGGTCCACAAAGTCAACAAACCACATAGAATTCATACAAACAATTAGAACTAAGTTAATGAACCATACATAACTCATTCTTTCTATTTGACGAAGATAACAAACCACAAGCAACTCATACCCAACTCTCAATCGACTCACATTTAAGAAACAACTCGCGTCAGGATCATATGACCTTATATGTAATCAAATGGTCTGGATATGAGTTGATAAATGGAACATATAAAAACCATTGTAATAACCCATGGATCTGATGGTTTTGTATGAGTTACCTATAAGTTACATGTGGTTTGTTAAGAATTTTTTTCGTTTGGGATATATGAGCTCGCTACAGCCGGCAGAGCACGGACTGTATTACGCACGTCCTCTTTTTATATCCATTTACATATTTCATCTGTGTTGCTTGGACCCCTGTGTTTTACGGTCTTGTTTGCGTGTGGTCATCTAACAGTGAGGAGGTTGTTTTACACCATAACTGTGCGTTCTTCGAGACCTCTGGGAAATCGGAATAATGGGAGGATTGTGCGCACGTAATCCAGGATATGTGTAGTCTTTTATGTTTCATGTTTCTATGGTGTGAGTTGGTGTTCCTTGTCGCTTTTGCGTCTCTTTCTGTGGGTGTCTGTTCTGTGTTTTTGCATGGGTGTTTTGGGATGTTGCTGTGGGTGCTGCAACCTAGAGTTGTTGGAGATCCCCTCCTTTATTCTTCTCTATGGGGAAAATCCATGCTAATATGAGGAAAGTCTAATATATAGCGGAATATCTCCAAGGGGAAGAATCCTCTTATATAGCATATTTTCCTATGAGAAAACTACTGCGTTACACCGGTTTATAATACACGTATAAAGTAAGATACTGTAAACATTCAAATTTTCGCCTCCATTTATATTTTACCCTTTTCACCCTTAGCCAAGAAGATGAATTTAAGACGGGACGAATAAAATTTAATGTTAAGGATATCTTAACAAAACAGATGATTCGGCGAATTCAATTCTGGGCAAATCAGTCTCCATTCTAAATTGGTTGAAAATTAAATTGTGCGTATTGATTGATGAATTTTAATGATTAGTACAGGTATCATAGTATTATTCCATCCATTAAAATATAAAAGCAGACAACGGACATCTGACAACGGACAGAACTTTCGCAACATGGATTGACAACGGACTAATTTAAGAAAAGTCCCAAAAAGTGGTCCAAAATTGAATTCGTCATCATGACACTACCAGAGGAGCATTATATAGACATGATATTTATTATTAGTATATTTCTGGAATAAGATAACCTGAATATTCAAAGATTTCAAGAAAAAGGAAGAATAACATATGTGCATGACGTCAATTCGATCTCCTCTTTTCAAACTGTATATCAGTACCAGAAAAGCATATAAACAAATAGCTTAGTGTTATGACTACCCCCCATTGAATTTTCGAGTGTATTACTTTTATAATTTCAAAGTTTATTAGAAAATCATACTTTCAACACATGCTCATTGTCACGACAACGGATGGTTTCCTTCATATCCTTACCTGTGGCATAATGTCAACGGACGGTTTTAAGTTCAGAACTTTAAATACTTCTGACAACGGTACTGTAAGGCGACGTAACGTGTTCCTGCCCGTGAAGTAGCAAATTGTGTGCTTAACCTGGATTACGTGCGCACAACCCTCTCACTTCTCCAATTACCCAGAGGACTCAAAGAACGTACAATTGTGGTGTAAAACAACCTCCTCAATGTAAGATGACCTCAAACAAACAAGACCGCGACCAGAAACAGAGATGAATATGTAAATGGATATAAAAGAGAGAATGCGTAATACAGTCCGTGCTCTGCCGGCTGTAGCGAGCTCATGTATGTAATCACCCGAGGAGTCCGACTGACATTCAGAGAGGACAGATGGTCGCGGCATATGCTAATAACAATACAAACAATACAACTCTAACAACAATCATTTAATTTATTTACAGACTTATTTCGTAGGATTTAGAACAAAGGAGGGGATTTAGAATACCTAAGTAGTTCTGGTAGTGGTGATGATGGTAGTTCTTGTGATGGTGTTAGTTCTGATGGAGGTAGTAGATTTGTCGCATAATGATCATATCCCTGTATACAGCACAAAATCGATAATTCAGAAAATTAGAAACCGAAGGCATACAAAATCAGGATAAAACAGGAACCAAAGCAAACAAACAAAAACCTCCACCATATGAAAAGAAGCGAAATCCCGATATAAGATTCACTTGGCAAAAACATTTTGTACCAAACAACAGAATATGATGCATAGGAATATCAAATACAAAAGACCACACATAGACCAATTACCTTTACCATCACCACCACAACCAATACAACTACAAATACCACTGCCACCACCACCACTACTACTACCACTGCCACAATAACTACCACCATCACTGCTACCACCTCTTTAACGACCACCATCACTGCTACCACCAACACACCAGAACTACAATCAACACCACAAGAACTACCATCACCACCACTACTTGATCTTCTACCTCCATCAGAACTACCACCATCACAAGAACTACCATCATCACCACTACCAGAACTACTACCACCACCACCTCCAACAGAACTACCATCACCACAGCTACCATCACCACCACCATCATAATAACCAAAATACAACTGCTTCACCACCATAAACACCACTACAACAAAAACAAAGTCTTCCGCCACATGACTAAGAAATATGTAATTCTAAATCCTACGAAATAAGTCTGTAATTAAATTAAGCCCTCTGATCGTTGTTTGAGTTGTATTGTTATTAGCATATGCATTTATATGAGTAAAATGCTCTGTACATATATCTTCGCGAGACAAGTGTACACTTGCCTCGAGAAGATGTGTACTTAAGAATTGACTGTTCAATTATGACAGTTTATTGGAGTATGAGCTTTGGTTTGTCGCATCACAGATTATGTAAAAAAGGCGTAGCGTAAATTTCCAAAACCTATATTATCCCAAATTTCACAAATATACTCAAGAAATTATTTATTTAGTACATTGCATATGAAAATATCAACTCCGTGGCGCCCGTAGGCAAACTAGTTCCCAAACGAAAAAGAAATAATGTATACATAGCTAATTAAAAACCACAAATGTGTCAAAAGTATTTGTTCCCCAACTGGAGCCCCATTTTACCAATTCATTTATTTCATTACATTATCAGATGATATGACGTAGCAGTTTGATGACGCGTTTTGCAGCTCAAGGTCGCCGACATGGCAGTTGTGTCACGCAAGAGCTGGGAGATTATACTGACAGATTTTCTGTATAGATCTAATACTCGCTGAAAACGGCATGATTATGATCAATTGGTATCAGAATAACTTCCTAGGATTTAGTTATTTCATAAGTGACGATTTTATTGTGAAAATTCATGACGATACAGTACTGTTTCCTGATCGAGGCCGAGGTAGGTCGCCTTCTTTTGTCAGTTTTCATCTCTTATTTTCTGTTCGCTAATAATGTTTAAAGTTCTTCATCTCGGTATAAATACATCACTAGAAAAGTTTCTATTTTCAATAATCCTTAGGATCAGAACGATTGTATCTCATAGAAATTGTTTGAAACATTGATATTCGGTCTTTTTCATTAAACACGTTTGCACGTTGACAGTCGTCAGCCATTGGGAAATTTCAAACGCGGGATGCTCGACCCAAAAACTGTTACTATGGGATTGTATTTTTAAAGAAAAAAGATGGGAGATTCTGTTACTCTCATGATTTTACTGCGTTTTCTATCTATCATCAAAATTAAAGGACAGAGAGTGGTCTAAGGAGCTAGCTTCAAAAACAGGCGCATAGCAACCGAAAAACGCTGAAAACCGCCTACACCGGTACATCATCGAATTCATTAATTCTGATATCATTTTATATCTAAGGACGACTGTTAACAAAAATATGTTTGTTTTGGCATTTGTTTCATTCAAAGGTCGATCTTAGCAACATTGAATGATTTTGATTAAAGTAGTTCCGGCTCATCCGGTATTTTTTTTTCGTGTTCATTGGATACGTGTATTTTGGAACAATCAAAATGCGTGTAAACAGACATATTTGGAAATTATAAAGGGAAGAAAAGTAAGTGAAAATACTAACAAAATACTACATGTAGTAATTTGAAAATTGCTGGTGAGTAATATTGGCTCTGGCAAAATGTGCTAATGCAATAGTACAATCCAATTTTTTTTACTTCTACTATAACTGGATAAAAATCAAATAAAGAATTGGAGTTTCATTGAATTTGAACTGATTTGCGACTTAAAAATTATATACTCATTTCAAAATATGTTCAATAATCATATATTGCATAGGATAAGTTTAGAGGTTCAGCATATATGTAACAGAGTTTCTCATATGCAAATATCAGAAGACATGCAATTTGCATGAACGTTAAAGATTTTTTGTAAAATTCCTTTCACTCTATTTTATCTGGTAGAATTACAATATTGCTGGTAGATTTTAAGTCCACTAGCGAAAAATTTCTTCTGGGGAGAAAAAGTTAATTTCCATCCCTGGTACCGATATGAATTTAGAGAAAACAGAAAGTACAAATGTTAACATCATCGCACGCCAAATTCAAAACAATCATATCGCCAACAAGAAAAATTCTCCTCTTTGGTGAGGTAAATATGTATGCATGGAAAAGGGGTAGGGGCAAAAGTGACACTTTTGGTCCCCATTAAAAATTTTGAAAAAAAATCCTATTCAGCATGTTTCCTGTAAACAAAAAAGCACATTTTCAACGTCTTCAAATTCAGTAGCATTATTTAAGAACAGATATACACTTTCAGCGTGGACCAGACATGCACGTTTCGGGTACTCAACCCTCGTCAGTGATCCTCAAACTAAACAATGTAATATGGTCAAAAGGTGTGAAAATTATTATGTCCAAAAATGTACCGAAAGACGTAGCAGAATGGTTGGGGTATGATGCTACAGGACCCACGTTTTAGAAATTTCAAGAAATTTTGTAACAGAAAATTTCAAATGCATTGAAGAGACGTACGTAAGATCAACAGAAGTTATCGAAGTTGGCTACATGTGCCCTCGGGGAGTCCTGGTCCACGAACAGTGACACTTACCAAGTGGTTCAAATGTTAAACGCCTTCAAATTCAATAGCATCATTTAAGAACAGATACAATTTCAGCGTGGACCAGGCATGCACGTTTCGGGTACTTAACCCTCGTCAGTGATCCTCAAATTAAACAATGTAATATTGTCAAAAGGTGTGAAAAATATCATGTCCAAAAATGTACCGAAAGACGCAGCAGAATGGGTGGGTTACCGGTATGATGCTACAGGACCCACGTTTTAGAAATTTCAAGAAATTTTGTAACAGAAAACTTCAAATGCGTTGAAGAGACGTACGATCAACAGACACTCACCAAGTGATTCAAATGCTAAACGTCGTTCAATCACGTCAATCATATTTCATGTCGTTTTTCTAAAATCCTACCTTTAAGGAAAAGTGACTACAAATTTAGCTCTATCTCTTCACAATAGAAATTCATATTCGCAAGGGACAAACATACCTACAATAATTGTAGGCACTTAGAGCAAGAGCATCTAACAGGTTCAAACTCACATGAGAAGTTCCTTTCAATATTCTAGATGTACACGAAAAGTATGACTTTGTTACATGCGCTTGCTCTATATATACTTTAAACTATAATGTTGAAATCTGGTTGCTATCATTTTACCATTAATTTTGCTGATATGGAGCAATTTGGATTAAGATAACATTTTTTTTCTGTTCAATTTCAATAAATATCAATATCTCAACCCCTATTTAAAACATTAAAATCAGATAGAAAATAATTTTTGAAAATAGCAAAAAAATGGGACCGAAAATAGCAGATTTTGCCCTTACCCCTTTGAGATATAGAACTTCTGCCTTTCTTAAAAATATTTATTCATTCTCCTTGCTCACTCTGTTCTAAATGCATGTTTCATATTCCATCATTAAATGTTATAATGTTATAAACAAGGGTTTATAATATAGCATTTGGTCTTGGGAAGTATGAAGACCTAACTCTCATGTCCATTAATTATCAAATCTTTAGAAAAGTTACCTTCATTTGTATTTTTAAGAAAGTAGGGGACCTCCAACAAGACTCTGTTGCATCATCAACAGAAAAAAAAACCCACCCAAGTGCGATCAACAAAATAGACAAAACTCTTATACCAAAGGGAAAATGAAGAACAAAAACCAGAAGATGACATCAAAACACTTAACACAAAATACTACAAATAAACCATGAAACCACCGGGTAATCGGTGGTGACTGAGGACAGACATCTGCCGCGTTAGGAACAAATGTCTAGAAGGTCTGTTAGATAACCAAACGTAAGAATAAAGGCAAACACAGGGACCCAAGTTACAAACATATGAATATAATGTAAATTGATATCAAAAGCATAATTTTGTGCGAACGACAGTCTGTGTTCTGCCTCTTGGAGATATTGGTTTCGTTGATGTATGTTTTTTTTGTGTTACATGTTTCTATAGCGTTAGTTGGTGTTCCGTGTCCCTTTTTGTGTGTATTTTGTGGGTCTCTGCTCTGTGTTTTTGCATTTGATGTTTTCGGGTTTTGCTGTGAGTGCTGCAACCGAGTGTTGTTGGATACCTCGTCCTGTCTTATCTAGCACATATGCAATTACCCGAAGAGTCCAAACAAGGCTTAAAGACCACCCGTCTCCCTTGACGACATGGAGTCTTGTTGTCACAATCAGTATGCAACTATGATGAATGGGTTGTAGATAAAAAAAAGGATGTGATCACAAAGCAGGAAACAGTAACAACAGCAAAACACAAAAACACCCGAAGAAGACGAGCACAGCAAGAAACTAAAAAAGGAAACATGCGACATAGAAACATTAAACACAAAAGACTACACATAAAACATCGAGACCAATTGGTGACCGGTGCAAACTTAGACAAGTACTACATGTATGCAGTTCTCTACCAGAAGTGATCCTGTAGAAATCTTGAACCCTATCAGGCTGATAGAGAGAAAAGAAAATACACCGATTATAAAAAAAAAAACACTTTGTAAAACAACTTAAAATATACTGAGTGGAGTCAATGAATGAAAATTAAAGACAAAGCAAATATTGGAAGCTTTGATGGACAATGTATTTATGCAGCAAGTTGACATTCACTACATGCAATATAAATGCGAGAAAGAAACATTAAACACAAAAGACTACACATAAACCAACGAGATCAGTGAGTGACCGGTGCCGACTTAGAAATGAACTATGCATTACTTTAAAAGTTCTCTATTGTCATGTAGGAATATAGAAACCTATCAGATAGATAGAGAGAAAAGAAAATATCCAGATTAATGAAAAGCCGCTTCGTTAATCAACTTGAAATATACTGACTGAAGTGAGTGAATGAAAATTAAAGACAAAACAAATGTATCAGAGGCTTTGGTGTACAGTATATTTCTGCGGCATGTTGACATTCACTGCATGCAATATAAAATGAAATAGTGTTTGAAGAAGATGCTCATAATTAATATGAAGGAATTCTATGAATTTCTTTTGACAAGACATCAGACCAAGCGGTAGAAATGTTAAACGTCTTCAAATTCAATAGCATCATTTAAGAGTAGAGAAGTTTGCAGCATGGACCACACATGAACATTTCGGGTACTTAACCCTCGTCAGTGATCCTCAGTCTAAAAAAACCCCCAATGAAATATGGCCAAAGAGTGTGAAAAACATTATGTATCTTTCATATAAGCTTCTCAGTCAGGGATATCTTTGTGACCGACTAACATCGTCACTGAGGAAGTTCTACGTTCGATATGGGGAACTCGTCATACACTATGATGTCCAACTCTTCAGAATGGTGGATGATATTCAGTCATAGACTATTTGAACCATCCAACCAAAGATTGTACTCTATGTCTTCCAAAATGGAAGCTACCGGATGTGACAGTCTTACCGAATTGAATCGGCGGGTGTTGCATGCAAGCAGGAGATGCTTACTCTTCCTAGGCACCTGGTCTCACTCCCATATCGGGAGTTCGCTTCTTTTCATATGGTGGAGGCTTTTGTTTGTTTGCTTTGGTTCCTGTTTTATCCTGATTTTGTATGCCTTCGGTTTCTGATTTTCTGAATTATCGATTTTGTGCTGTATACAGGGATATGGTCACCATCTATATTTGTCATGTAAAAAAACTTCGAATTTCGATAAATTGATTATGTTGATGAAAATAAATCACAAAGCAAAGAATAGAATTTAACATTGACACACTTAGTGTCTAGTTTAAATAGTAAGGTTGTATTTGAAGTGCCTATCTCGCATTGTACACATAAAGATTGGTCCATGTATGGAAAAGGGGAGGGAAACTTATTATTTAAGAAAAGTATCCGCACAAATCCAAAAAGTAAGATATTTAGAAAATAATAGAGGTTCTTATTGACCGCTAAGTCAGTACATTATGCCGACATAATGCCATGAACTCTATATGATAAGATATCCACTATATTAAGAAATAGTTAAGTCATAAAGCCCCCCCCCCCTTTTTTTTATAGAAGTAGTCATACTATCTCAAGGGTAAGGCCATTCAATATCAAGAAATCACGTGATTGGAAGTATTTTCAGTTCAGTAGTTATCATGAAAATTAACAATGATTTAATTAAAACAGATAGCGATTCGTAGAGGTAAGATTGTTTTTATATAAGTTTCATACCTACTAGACATTATTATGTGAAACACAACTTTCGATTTTATTATTGTTTACACAAAACAAGGAAGTATAGAATTTGAAGGTTGGGAGATAAAAACATTATTTTCAAATTAATTGTTAAAGATATAATATCGATTTAGACACTGCCTTTGCGTCTTCAAATCTGAGCCGTTCAATAGATTACTCATTTCGAAAGAAAACCGACCATAAGTCTCTGTGGTGCTGCAATCAACAAATGAAACTCTGTCATACTAAGGTGTTCCATACAACGTTAAGCAACCACAGGGTTATAAAGTGTCCACAAATTATCTGTGTATATAAGAAGAAAAAACAGAACTCAATTCGGATGCCCCCCCCACAAAATCGTATCTCATTATGCGATTTAAATCTGTACAGAAAAAAAAATCAAACGAAGTTAAAATGTTTGATAGAAATTTTTCATAAACTTTCAAGGCTGTAGCCCAACGATAATTGGTGTTTTCGAACAGCACCCATTAAGTTTATTCTAAAATCATTAGTGATGTCAAAGGTTTAACTACAAAAAATCAAAATTAATTAAATTTCCTATTAGACCGCGTTGGATCGTATATTCTGTTATGAAAATTGTGTTATCTAGCTGCATACATTGCACTATAAACTACTAAGTTTATTTTAAGCATAATGTATATTAGATATATTCCAAATAGAGTGTCCATATCCTATTATTATGCCCTTATATCTTAATGAAAAGCTTCTGATACGTCACAAAAATCATTCAAGTGTTTCTCTTTCCTGCCGACTTATACATGATATAAAAATTTATCTGTTCTTAAATGATGCTATTGAATTTGAAGACGTTTAACATCTGTACCCCTTAGTGAGTGTCAATGTTGGTGGATCAGGGGTCCCCGAGGGCACATGTAGCCAAGTTCGATCAACTTCGGTCGATCAGTTCTTCAACACATTCGAAAATTTCTGTTATCAAAATTTCTTGATATTCCTAAAACGTGGGTCCTGTAACATCATATCCAACCAATATCTTTCGGTACATTTTTGGACATAATAACACTTTGGCTATATTACATTGTTTAGATTGAGGATTACTGACGAGGATTTAGAACCCGAAACGTGCATGTCTGGTCCATGTTGAAAATTTATCTGTTCTTAAATGTGAAGACGTTTAACATGGATACATAAAATTGACATATTGATGGAATACATCGTAGGTATTTCATTCTTAGATTTTCCTGGTTAATGGAATATTCTTAGGGAAATGTATAAATCTTGTTGATGACATTTTAATCAACTGTTCTACGGTGGACACCATTTCAGTTTGTTTTAGGAAAAAAAAAAACGTAACAAAAATTAAATATATATTAATGATATTGTAGCACTTAAGAATGATTGCACCCTATTAAACTCATACTATTTCATTTGTAGCAGACGAACGAGAAGAATAACAATGAGTGATTACGGTGCCACACCCTTCCCCACCCAGCTACCGGTGTCATGTGGTTTCTGTTGCGGTACCAGTGACGTCAATTGGTTTCAAATCGTGTCCTGGCTCTCTGTGTAATACATGTAAAATGTCACATCCAACTTTTCCTGTATTTAAGAGACATATTGTGGTACCGCGAACTAATGAAGTCATGCTGCTCTACGGACCATCGAAAATTGTCCAACAGTGTCAACTTCATCCCGAAAAGGAGATTTCTACTTATTGCAACGATTGCCGAGTACCATGCTGTGCTACATGTCAAGTTCAAAAACATAAGAAACATGACATTTCTACTATAGAGGACGCGTACGTGTCTGCAGAGAACAGACTGAATGACAATGTTAAAGAATTAGAGAAAGATGCGATACCGACAATAGACCAAATGGCGGATAATACGGAGAAGGAAAGGTCCGAAAAGAGGGTCCAGATTGACCGGGTTAGGGAAGAAGTAAACACATTCAGAAAAGAATTGAATCAAGCTGCGAAGCGACTATCTTATGAAAAAACTTGTACATAATGAAACGGGAGTTAATAATCTCATCACAAACTTAAATGTACAAAATCGAAAAATTCGTCAATTAATCAAAGAAGTAAACGAAATTATACAAAAGGGTGATTTAAGTATGATAAAATACTCCCCACCCTCTCCTTAAGTTTCATCACAGAGTTATCAATCCCAAGGCTAACAATTCCTGTGTTTACTCCTGGGAGGGACATATTGACCATTATCAAAGAGAGGGTCGGTACAGTAGAATGGCCTGAAATCAATTCTGAATCCAAACACACCCAGATCCGTTCAGCGAACTTTGATTCATTAATGATCAAAACTCAAAGTTCGTGTCCTTTAGCACTAAGATTTATGTCATAACCATCACCACAGCAGGTAACAATGTAGCCTGGGTTATGGACTGTGAAAGTGAAACCATGTTTCTGCATGACAGTAGTGGTATGATGGTTAAGTCTATCACATTCAAGGGTATTATTGGAATCAATGACATGGTGATAAGACGGTCATGGGATAGGATTGTTACGTGTTGTGATTGTAAAGTAAGACTTGTATCATTGAATGGAGAGGTGTCTACAATGATAGATACTTTTCCATTCATGCCTTGTGGTGTATGTCTGACTGATATTGAGGATGTTGTAGTGTGTATGAGTGATCATGGTAAGAAGAAGAACCACATTGCTGTGTACTCACCTGATGCAGGTAGAAAGATACGTGAGATAAGGGGAATAGATGGTCAGGGTGAACAACAGATCACAGATCCTTTCCGTGTGGTTAGTAATGGTAAGGATCTGTGTGTGGTTAATTGGGATCCTGGTCATGTATTTTGTGTTGATGAGAGAGGTAATGTGAGGTGGATGTATGATGATAAGGGGATCAAACTGTCAATGCCATTTGATCCACGTGAGATATCTGTAGATAAATACAACAACCTCCTTGTTACTGATTGGGAAATTAACTGTGTACATTACATAGGCAGGATGGGTAGGTTGATACATATTATACTAACACGGGAACAGACTTGGTTATCAGGGCCCTGGGGGATCTGTGTAGACGATGAGACAGGTCAGGTATGGGTTTGAGGTGCGTAAAAAATGTTATGTTTTGCAAATACTTATCGTGATATACTGTACAAGTACTCTTGCTGATTTAGTTAATAAGTTGCAAATACAGTACATTGATGAAGTTAATATGATGAGAAACTCTCTTATCTATTGATCATTTATATTGTTCTTTTATTCATTTGTAGTATTATTGATAAATAAAAAGTACAGAACGTTTTTATAAAATCTTTCCTTATGTTTAAAGTCGATAAACTCCGTACGGCGGCTTACGGAGTTTAAAGACTTTATATATAACATCTGCACCTATTTGGGAGTCCACTGGTCGATAAAGGACAGGGCCCGCTGCCTCGGATGAGCCCAAGGGCAATCCAGTTCAAATAGCAACGAATCTTTTCCTTATGGTTTGTCACAAAACTTAATTACGGATCTTGTCACTCCAATGAAATACAAAACATATATAAATTGATCTGGATGAATGAAATATGAATGATACAACATGGGTTGATTCAGATTATATTGACCCATTAGCAGACTTGGTTAACAGAGCCCTGGGGGATCTGCGTAGATGATAAGACAGGTCAGGTGTGGATCGGGGATTTCTGTCAAAATGCTGTCAAATGTAAATACCTGTCATGATGTTTGTCAACTATAAATACATATCACGATGAATGTCAACCGTAAAAGGAAGGATAATTACTTTTGTTCAGCTTGCAATATGTACATAAGAAAATCAATGAAAAAGGATAAAGATACTGTTACTGCTTCGAACTAGATTTCTTATAAATAATCTGCATAAATTATTACTTAACCTATGAAATTGGTTTGAAATTATCTTCAGAAGGTCAAGAGTCGGAACACTTCCATTATTATTACTGCTCCATTTCTTGCTGATATTTTTGTCTACTCAGCTGAAGCTCAATTTGCTCATTCATTGTTCTCTATCGAAGAGACACCTAGCACCCCACATGAATTTTACATTCAAATATATCGATAACCTTTTCTCCATTACGAACCCGAGTTTTGCTGATTACCTTAGTACAATCTATCCGTGTGAGGTAAAGAATGCACAGACAAAATTTTCTCTGCTTCATATGTAGATTTCATTTTATCATTTGTCCAAAATGAATACTTCAATACATGACAAACGTTACGACTTCAAGAAAGGAGGGGGCATTGACTTCACAATTACAAATATCCCTATCAATGGTATTAAGATGGTGCTTGAATTTCCATAATCATTTTCCTTTTTCGATGTGTATCAGTTAAATAAGTTGGCCCATGATTGAATGGTTTAACTGTGATAATGACCTCTTTCCTGCTCTATTGCACGAAAACAGCTTTACATGACATGATATGCTATATTTCGGAAAATTGTCTTTCCTACACAATTTTCATAGAAATAAAAGGTGATAATCATCCTCGCATCATCCGTCCAATGTAATTTTGGCCATAGATTTTAACTAAGCAGCTGAACCGACTCTACAGAAAATTTGGAACTGCACACTGTTTGCAAAGAAAATAAACAATTTTCTATTAAAGAAACTGAAACGAAAGAGAGAAAGAAGATTCTGACGACAATCTCCATTGCGGGGAATTTTTTTTACTAGCCCCACACGACAAAGGGCATAAGTGTGACATAAATTAGAAAAATAAATCCTGATGCAATCTCAACAGCACTCAAAATAGAACACCAAATTGAGCATCGACGGACCACTAGCAAGCTAGAGGTGGGACCAGGTGCAGAGGGACAAGGTGTTTCTGAAAATCACTTCGGCATTTAATTGACTTAAGTACCAACGATGATGATTTTTTTGTGCAAAACAGGTGTCTAGTACATTTGTACATTACGATTGGTTTCAACTTTTAACGGAATACGCGTTTTGACAGCGTCACATACACCTGTGTGTGGTTAACGTGATTCCTTAACATAAAATGTGCGAATATGAGAAAAGTGATGTGATGATGCTGTTCTTTAATGATGTTAATGGAGTTGAGGACGTTAAGCAAAAGGTAAGGAGACCAGTCTTTCAAAGTCATTTGATCCATTTGGGATAAATACAACAACCTCCTTGTCACTGATTTCAGCAATCAATGTGTACATTACATAGGCAGGGAGGGTAACTTCATAAGGATTGAACTGAAGTAGGGACATTTTAGATTGAATGGGCTCCGCGTAGTCTGTGTAGATAAGGAAATTTGTCATGTTTAGGTTTGGTATATACACAAGAAAATTCTCGTTCGTAAATATTCATAATATACTGATTAACATACTTCTTGCTATTCCAGTTCTTGGTAATCAGATGAACATGTACATTCGTTAATAAAGTAAATATGGAATAGATATGTTCTTTCTAAATGAATTCATTGTTGTTTTCTAATTTTCTTGGAATATTCATTTTCAAGTATAAGTTGAAATTAAGAAACAATCGTCATTGATCCCAACATCCATCACACAGTCAAACTCAAGAAGTAATATCGTATATGATTTAAACTAGTTTTTATTATTAGTGAATGCGTTCCCTCCCCAAAAAATAATAATAACATATCCAATATTCAAAGGATTCAACAAATCATTACAGTGAATAAATAAAAAGACAATTAGGAATTCAATGCATGAAATAAAAAGAATAATTATGATATTACAGATAGGACTAAGCTTTATATAAGAAAAACCAAATATACGGATATTGTTCTGAGAGCTAGGCGTCTTTCAGATAAGCTTCTCAATCAGGGATATGTTTGAGTATTTGGTGTGTTATTTACTCTGTTGCTTGTATGCGTCCGAATTTCAAAAGAAGTTGACCATATCTTTTGTAAAATATACAGAATGTTTTTACTAGTTTGTGAAAGCGGAAACTTTGACGTAAAAGTTTATTTGTAATTTTTAAATTTCTACAAGAAAAATGCAAAACATCAGTACATGCGTTAGCATATCGGATGAGCAGAGAAATGTTAATACCGTATGATAGTAATTTCGGAACATCACCGTCATTTCAGGGAAAATATACAGGAAACGCTGACTCTCCCCGGGCACCTGGTCTATCTTGGGAATGTTGTTTATTCCAGGATTGGCAGCTATTCCAATGGGAGTTATTATTATTTTGCCTGGCATTTTCGACATTGAGACCGAATAACTGATGGGTACTTCTTTGATGTTGATCGTTATGTAAATACTTTTTAATCAAAACGAACATATTAATTTCAATTTACAATAAAGATTGTGAAAAAGAATCATTTCAATTAGAAATATTAATTTTCTATAAATTCATATTTATGCTTAATTTTGAACTGAAAGAGAATGAATCTATACGTTAGAACAAAAAATATACAATTAACACGATCAAGTATCGATCGTATAAAAGAAATATTGGCGATAGATAAAATAAATTAATATGATGTTGATTGAAAAAAACGCTTGTTCAAAAACAAGTCAGGTAAATTGTTGTTATGCAATAATTGACCATGAAATATCTGTCAAACCATATGCATGATAAAAAAACTTTTACGTAAAGAAAATCGATTTTCTCTGTCCTTAGCCTCGATATTGACGTTTTCTTTTCCAAAGGTATTAGCGAAAGAAGTATTTTGAAAGAAGCATTTTGCACTCTAAATGAATTAATGTTAACAGATAATATTTCTTTCTGTTTGCTTTGTTGTAGGATTACTTGCATGAGTTTTGACCTTAAACTAGTTTGCATTCACTTTTAAATACCAAACCAAAAAGCATATACTATCCCGGTTGCCGGGTTTGTTTCACTTTATTTTCGTATTGTCTGTTCCAATTGCTGTATATACAGTAACTACTTATCTTGGATTTCTTTGGTTTCTTTTGCTTCCTTTTGGGTTGACTTCTAAAGGGGGGTAGGGAAGGTATGTATAGCGGAAAGGGGGGGTTGGCTGTCGAACAATCTGAGACAGTCTGTAACAAATACGGCTTTGATACGCCATTGATATTCCTTGAGTTCTATAAACGGGACGGTGCATACAACTAATATGGTTCTAAATATCTTTGTTTTACATTTACTTTCTGAAAGTGATTTGAAAATTAACGAGGGTATAACAAGCTGAAAACATAGTGGAATCAAAGATTACAAAGCTCACCTCATAGCAGCATTCTATCATGGCAGGAGTCAAAGAATACACAGTTTTGAATTTGAAAACCTGTCCTACTGAGAACCAACAAAAATGATACCACACAAAAACAAAATAGAATAGGGAAGTAGAGTCTTTCATTTATTGACCCAAATTTTGCGTGAATGGGTGTACTCTATTGATACCCAAATCTTCCTAACATGTGCACTCAAGCGGAAAATATAGGTAATGACCTACATTTGAACATAGATTCGTGATCTTCTCATAGAGACGCATCATATGTGCAGGTTTGAACTTCATAGCACTTATGATAGAGAAATAAAACTTCTTAACATTGATACCAAAATCTTCCTTACATGTGCACTCAAGCGGAAAATATAGATCATGACCTACATTTGAACGTAGATTCGTGATCTACTCATAGAGACGCATCATCTGTGCGAGTTTGAACTTCCTAGCACTTATAAAAGAGAAATAAAACTTCTTAACATTGATACCAAAATCTTTCTAACATGTGCACTCAAGCGGAAAATATAGGTCATGACCTACATTTGAACATAGATTCGTGATCTACTCTTAAAGACGATCATCTCTGCAAGTTTGAACTTCCTAGCACTTATAATGGAGAAATAAAACTTCTTAAGGTATCCGTTGTACAAATAAATATCAAGTGTATTACATAGTTAGAATAATGGCATAATTTTACCTAAATATACCTTATACAACATAAATAATGGTTTCTAACATCAGAGGTCAGCATGCCGACCGTCGCTCAAGCCACGGAAACTATCGAGACACTGCCGAAGATTACCGAGATCTTTTTAACACTGTTTACTGTTTAAATGGACGAGACGTCCGCGAGATCTTCATATGTGCATTGGATACGTTAACATTGATACCCAAATCTTCCTAACATGTGCACTCAAGCAGAAAATATAGGTTATGACCTACATTAGAACGTAGATTCGTGATCTACTCTTAAAGACGCATCATCTGTACAAGTTTGAACTTCCTAGCACTTATAAAAGAGAAATAAAACTTCTGAACATTGATACCCAAATCTTCCTAACATGTGCACGAAAGCGGAAAATATAGGTCATGACCTACATTTGAACGTAGATTCGTGATCTACTCTTAAAGAAGAACCATTTCTGCAAGTTTGAACTTCCTAGCACTTATAATAGAGAAAAAAACTTCTTAACATACTAATGCGGACGCGGACGCGGATGCAGACGCCGACGACAGGGTGATAGCATAAGCTCCCTCTCACTTCGTGAGGTGAGCTAAAAATTAACAAATAAAGAATGAATAGTGCTAAATTCAGTATTGTGTAAGAACAGTTTTATTTTTCAAAGCGGCGAGCTCGGCGCGAGTCGACAAGTTTTCGATTATACGTACATGTATATATTAATTTTCTTCCACGGCTTTTTTCTGCAAAGTTTCTTGAAAACGATATGGTGTGCGACTGTACGTAAAAATGAACAATTTTTCTTGAAAAAGTTTTAACGTCGGATTTTCAAAAACTGTAAACAGCAATAAAACATCTCCCGTAAAAATAATTTGATGCATATACATGTAGTTGTATACCCCTCTCTGGGGCTCTCTTACTTCATAATAGGGACATACATACACCCATGTTCACATGTTCAATTTTCAGTCCAACAGAAAAAGGACAGGGAATTGGATCAGTACAGCTACTTAAGATTAGTTATGAAACATATCCCCGATTAGTATAAGGTAGGTCGTACTTTGTTTACATAATTTTACCTTCCTCGTCAACGACCCGTAATGCTTTCAATGACCCCTCACCCGACAATGAAATAAACATGTATCCACGGATTCCATAAACATGCGCTACTACGTAACAAAAAAGCTTGATTCTCATCGTTTATACATAGAAGCAGCATCGGCCCTTCACTTTATCCGCCGGAAGAAGATTCGAATATTAATACGTCACGATGCTGATACCCTGTGATTTAATTGGTTCGTGTTTCAAATTATACATGTACGGCATTGGGGCCCTCTTGCGTGAAACAATTCAGGCAATCACTTAGAGCTATTCGCTCAAAAAACCTTACTTAAAAAGTGGCATTGGATAGCCAAGAATCGTCGCGGCGACATTTCCATAACTTAAGTATTTTGATCAAATCAATATCAGTGCGAGAAAATGAATGGAATATACACAGATCCTATTTGAAGCGAAGTTTGGTCGTAACTTGGTCATATAGAGCGTGAATAGGTCGCAAGATGATCATGAAAAGATCTTGGTAAGATCAGCAAACATTGAATCTGTATTGGATAGATCGTGGTAAGAGCGTAGAATTGACGGGTAAAGATCGGGAACAGGGCATAATTAAAGCGTATCTGATGCGTGAAGAGAGTGGCGTTTAGTTAAATACAGATCAGACCACGCTCAAACCACGCTCCTTCCCGATCATGACACGATAAGATGGGCTGTACCCCCGACTATCCTGACCAAGCGCCGACTATTTCACGACCACAAAGAGAGCGGGAAAGTTTCCCGTATTTTTTCAACAGGTTGAAAGAATACGGGAAACTTTTCCCGACCTCTAAAGCGTGTACGCTCTAATACCGATTGATTTTGGACCAACCAGACCAAGATACGATCAAGAGCCGTTCTCTCCCGACCTGGTAATTTTCGAGGTCGGGAACGAACGTAGGTACAGCGGGATTGCAGTGGAACGGGGGCTTTAGCAACACACAATTTGTTCCTTCCAGACGACCAAATTGCAAACACGCTAGCCTCTCTAACTTCAGAAAAAAAGGTTATTTCTTATTGGTACATGTACATATAATTGGTACTCAGTGTGCCTAAGCCTTTTGTCAGGAAAAAGCATACTTGTATGTTTAACATATCTTGAATATGAATACACATTGTATGTTTTGCTTTGTAAAGAAAATCATCCTCTGTTTTCTTGGTTACGTTCTCCACTTAGTATTCATTCAATACCTTTGTATGTAAATATTCGTTCAGTTTGTTACCTTTTAAAATAGACTTTTATTTAGACATACCCATGACAACTCAGCTGATATGTAACATTATGTTTACTTTTAACGAACGTTTGAATTACATACAATCAAGTTTCAAGTCTTGCTACATGTACATAGAATCTGATTAAATAATGACAAACTTGTCTCCTGCAAAGATTAATGATGTGTATTTTAAAATCTTTACGTGACATGTAACAAAGGAGGATACTTCAATATGCAAGTAGGGGTGTCACGGCAATGTATTAGCGAGTATTATGTGCAAAATTAAAAACAAACATGACATTCCGAAATTGCAAGGAGGTTCAGATCCCATTATTTAACCGCATGTAAAGTCGTAATATGACAGTCTGTAGAGATAATACCCCGATCTCGTTAAGACTTATTATCTATACACCCTATTTTACAAAACTAAATAATATGTTTAAACAAGAGTAATTTGATATTGTATAAAAAAATCACGTGGTTGGAAATTCTCTCTTATGCTTAGCGACAAACTTCTTAGGACGACTAAAAATTAGACATTCCCCATTGGTGATCAAAGGGTTTATAGAGGTGAGGTAATGATATATTGATATTTTTTCTATCTCTTTTTGATATGATTCTTGGAAAAACGTCTTAAAATATTATGAAAATTATGCAAGGAATGAAAAATATAAGTTATCTTTCATATCGGAAATAGTTTCGATCTGAACATACACACTATTGTAATATTATAATATAACGTGCAATGGTTGCTTACTCATAATACTCTGTTATATATGAAAGTCAAGATAGGATTTAATGAGTGACAACAGTGCAGCAACGGTTCCTAACGTAAATTTGTAAAATGTGGTGCTGCGTTAGATGTCATGAGACATTTCATATACTTCATGACATTTTATCCATTGAAGATACATGTAAGTCGATGCTTGCCGAGATAAAACATAAAGAAACGGCAAAGGAATTCGAGGAAATGTGATGCGTGATTGGAAAATATTGCTGAATAAAGAGGAATGATCGATCTGAAAGAAGAGTGTATGTAAACAAGGTAAAGTAGGAAGTAAACACTTTCAGAAAAGAAATAATGCAAGCTGTGAATGATTCATGCGACAATCTTATTAAAAAAATTGAAAACAGTGACATCGAGTTCGATAGATTCTTAGAAGGAATGAAGTCAGGAAAAAGTAATGCTAGGGAATGGAAAAAAGATTAATAGATAGGGGAATCGGAAAGATTTGGGACTCTATTATCAACAATTGCATAAAAGTCTTAATTATAGCCCTTTTACCTTGATCTTTAAAGAAAGTGCGTTTTTCTTGCATCGACGAATACTAAAAACAAACGTGATGTTGACACGACGCATACAGTAAATGAAACAAAAGAGGTACTATTACTTACACGAGGGCTGATTGATAAGTTATGAGCATCGTATTGAAGAATCTGACATTTTGCATTATTTTGCTACATAATCCCCTTCAGTATCTATATAATTTTGCAACCTGTGTCAATACCACTTTAAAAGAATTCCTTGTCTTGACTGGTCAGAAAGCCATCCACTGCAATTATGACGTTATCATTGGACTGAAAGAAGGTGCCAGAAATAGCCGCTTAAAATAGCATAAAAATATTGTCATACGAAATATGGGTAACTCATTAGAGCAATTGCCAAATTCAATTGGGCTATATATTTCTACAATACAATACATGTACATAATAGCTACAACACTTCTTTTGAATCTTCCGACAAGTATGATATATTAAGACAACTTTATGGTTATGTACATATAATGTGATTTGAATTTCTGGATCTAACTGTAATATATCGACCCGAGAGAAAAATTATTTTGTTCATTGTTACACCCATATATGAAATTGAATTGAAGGTTGTGATATACCTGCGTTATCCCCTCTAATCTGTTCCATTTTTTGTCAAATCAAACGTAATCTTCGTGTGAATTAGAGGGTTGGTACTCAGATAAGTACACTTTAGTCTATGTGTATAGCAGGTAACCGTCTATAGAGTGTACATCCTTTCATGTGTCGTCATCTCTATTTCAAAATTGTCTTCAATTTGCTTCTCTGTTGGTACTTTTTATGTGAATGTTCATTATTTGTAAGTGCTTTTCTTTTATTCATTTCTATAATCATATATTACGCCTAAATAAATTCTGTGCAATTTCATCATCGACGGCGTTTTAAATACCTGTCGTTACAGATAGATATTGTGTCTGTAGCGGTTTGTGAATGTTGTTCATCTAACGTGTCGTTAGACTCGTTACAGGTAGATTTTTGTAAATAAATTCTGTGCAATTTCTTCGTAGATGGCAGGGATTCCATTTACCTGGACAGTGTGTGCGGTGAAGCAAAACATAACGGTCCTCATTTATAGAGACTTGTAGTTCAGATTTATAAAAATTCATAATTAAACAGAAGAAAGAAAGTAAAATGCAATTTTATAAATCACGTATATAAGTAAATGTATTTACAATGTTTAAATGCTTCAAATTGAGGCACAAGCAGTTCCAAGATCATTTGACAGAAAATTATTCTTATAATATAATATGCTCTCTCTCTCTCGCGAAAATTAAAAAAATAAGTTATACAAAATGCTATGTTTTAAGTTTTCTTTAAACAAAAGTCAATTGAGATTTTATCGCGTCAATAATGATAATGTATAGTATATAGGTACTTTCATAAAAAGTAACTATAGTACCAGATATTTTAAAGTAGCCTTTGCAATCTTCAGACGTTATGAATGAAACAACCAGATACTAGTAAAATACATACATCACATTATCACGACAGAGAGTATTAAACAGATAAAGTCTGATCTATTTAGAATTGATCGAACTTCGCTAAATGCCAGTTCGACAGGATTAAGTGGATGTACAGATGTACTCTACACCAAAATTATCCAAGAAAAGTGATAGTGCCACCCCCCCCCCCTTTGATTTCTATCAGCAGGTGTGTTGTCTGCTACAACAATGTCGCCTGGACATATTGCATGCTCGCCATGTTCAGTGTAAGCATCCATAGATCGAAATGAAATTAAATCAGTGGCACCTTCTATAACGTAACAATGCATCAATCCATGTAATCCATTTGACAGATTAAGTGTAATATTTGGTGATCTAGATGTCTTAAATACATTTCTATTGAATTAAAGCCAGCTTCGTAAAAAAAATCTTTTATGTGCCTATTTTTGATGCATTTAGTTCATAAATGCTTGAGTGTATCAAGTTTTGCATCATATTTGCATCAGTAAATCTTTCTGCAGATGGTTTTGAAAGTTTCTTTAATGTAAATGGTCCCGATGACAATGAACTTTTAATGACTCTATTTTTTAGTTGTTAATGAGACCAGTGCAAATCACCAGGGGTGGATGCAGTTTTGGGTATTAATATCACAGCTTATTTTAGTTTAAATAAGTTCAACTATGAAAAACTCATATTGAGAAAATAATTTCAACCTGAAAAAAAAGTTCTTTGAAAAATGAATATTAGTAAATATTGTTTAAACCAAACTAATTCCCTATCGTTTCTCATTCTTTCCTCGTTAAAGGTGTATAATTTTCTAGATCCGCTCCTGATTCATATCATGTTAGGTATTCTAACATCTTTACAGATTTTATGACATTAACCATGTTTACAGTGTATCGTGTACCTCGCCATTGTACTCCTAATCCTATAATTATAGCTTGTGACAGACCCTATCTGCGATGACAATGTTTATATTGGTTCTTATCAATTTTGTAGAACATTTATACCCAGATACATACTAAACAGTCACTTTTAACCATTCTGTCCAACATGTTGGACGTCGTTAGTCCATTGTACTTCTCCTGGACGTGAAACTCGCGTTTCTGCGGAATGCAACATATGTGACTTGCGAAATTTCGGTTACAATGGATTTTGTGAAAAATTAAGAAGTGAAATATCTGCATTAAATAACATGTCCGCTGAGACAATGAATCGCGACAATCAAGGCGACTGGGTAGATGCAAATGAATAGTCCTTCTCAAAAATTTTATCGGCTGCAAGACATGATTCATTATTTGGACCAAATCCACGCATGTGAAAGTCTTTGGGAGGTAGCCATTCATTGCCAAATGGTTATTCTTTGAACATAGAGGTGAATCGAGATAAAGAAGATCCTGGCGACAGTCTCAAAGTGGCGCGAAAAAAACATTAAAGTTTTCGAAATCACATCAAAGTACTTTAGAACTTGACATCAAAAAATAATGAACTATGTGCAAAAGTAAATTCATTGGTTGACCTTCATTGTCTAAATGTTACTGAAAACAAAACGGTTCCGTTATGTGGGAATTGTCATCTAAGGGTTTCGAAATCCCACAACAAACGAAATTATAAGGTGCGATCATGTGATGATGTACATATGTGTGGCAGTCTTTGTTCCCATGAAAATGCGATAACAGTCAGGGCTTGAAATTCATAGAGAATTCCAAAGGAGCCATACGGGTTCCTAGTTCTGGAATTCAAGGAACCCGTGCCAAAAACCAAGGAGCCCGTAAATATTTTCTATTAATTGCTTAAGATAATTGATGAAAGCCAATTATTTATTGTGAAAGACCATCTTTGACTGCAGTTTCAACACAACGTTGAAGTAAATCATTTGGGTCCAAGTAATCTCTTACAAAGAAAGCTGACAATTTATTTGCTTAGCCTAAAATATAAGAGCGCCCCCCCCCAAAAAAAAAAACCCGTTTTACACTTTGTAATGAAATATTTAACATAAAGACATTATCCACTAATTAAATAGAACATTATATTATAAAATGTGCGTGTGTACATTGGTTCATGAATTTGGATTTTTCTTTTTTCTTTTTGGTCATTTTATACAAGTTTCTTTCTTTTATTCTTTCTTTCTTTTTTAAGTCGCTATCCACGATACAATGTACATGTCATGTGTAACATACGATACTCTGCAAAGTAATGGTACATGTACTGAGGCGATTCGGGATTTAGCACCGCTGCAATCAATATACTAGAAACGCCACCTACGAAGAAATTGCACAGAATTTATTTACAACAATCTACCTGTAACGAGTCTAACGACACGTTAGGTGTACGAAGAAATTGTACAGAATGTATTTACAATAATCTACTTGTAACGAGTCTAACGACACGTTAGTGAACAGCATTCACAAACCGCTACAGACACAATAATCTATATGTAACGACAGGTATTCAAAACGCCGTCGACGAAGAAATTGCACAGAATTCAATTAGGCGTAATAGTTAAACAATTTACAAAAAAAGGAAGTGTCAATGAGACTAGGATGAAGCGTCGAAATTGATGGAAATAATAGTGAAAAATCTAAAACAACACACGAAGTCGTATTTTTCGTAAGCGGTCAATATCGTGTAATGACTAATAACGATCAGCCAATCAGAAACAAGAAATCAAGAACCGGAAAATACAGGCAATCCTCATTATGCAAACATGTAGTACAATGTCGTTAAGTTATATAAATTTCGGAGGACAAAATACTTTCATATCACATGTTTTGATATAATCAGAACCGAGATGGAACAGAAATTACAGAAAGAAAAAAGGGACTATGTACAAAGATAGATAATGTAAATTGTCATTTTCTTCAAAATGAAACAATACCAGGTCCTTTTTTTATTCATATTCATATATCCAAATTTTACAAATTGATATTCTAAAGCGCTTAAAGCAGCAAAGAAACATTTCCTAGTATATTTGCAATAAATTGTCAATACCAAAGTTCAGGGTGGAGGTTGTAGTTTCACTACCTGTAAAAGAAAAGAGGGGATCTCCAACAACACGTAGTTGCAGCTCCAACAGCAAAATACATAAAGACCCACTGTAAAACACAAAGCAGACACTCACAGAAAAAGACGCAAATGGTACAACAAAGGAGGAGATCTCCAAGAACACCAGGTTGCAGCACCAACAGCAAAACCCCAAAACACCAAATACAAAAACACAAAGCAGACAAGCACAGAAAGAGACGCATAAGAGACTAGAAACTTCAACGCACAACACGGAAACATCAAACACAAAGGGCTACACATAAACCAACGAGACCAATGGGCAGCCGGTGCCGACTTAGGACGGATCCTGGATTACATGCGCACAACCCTCCCACTTTTCCGATTACCCAGAGGTCTCGAAGAACGTATATTTGTGGTGTGAAATAACCTTCTCACTGTCAGATGACCACACACAAGCAAGACCGCAAAACGCTGGAGCTCAAGCAACACAGATGAATATGTAAATGGATATCAAAAGAGTAGGACAGTCTGTGCTCTGCCGGTTGTAGCGAGCTCATGTATGTTATAACTCGAGGAGTTTGACTGACATTCAGAGAGGACAGTTGGTGGGGCCCTGTCTTCTCTAAAGAGGTTTGGACAGGGCCCGTCATGGAATCTCGTCGTCACAGTCAGCCAGAGTGCAAGTTTTAAGAATGCGCTGGTAAAGACTGTAGCTGGGTCAAGTACGAAGCCTACTGTCCGTCTGGTGACATTAGGATCATATCCACGGTATAAAAGGCGTTTGATGATTCTGACGCATTTTCGATAGTGATTTAGTCTATCTTTGATCCTTCTTATCTTGATAATTATGTCACCATAAAATGCAGGATGTGAAATACCCAAAGTAATATACTCTGTTGCCTGCATCGGTAGGAATTTCAGAAGAAGTTGACAATAATTTTTGTAAAATTTCCAGAGAGTCTTTACTAGTTTGTGAAAGCGACAACCTTGTCCCAAAATTCTCTTGGTAATTTGTAAATTTCTACTTTGAAAATCCAAAATATCAGTACATGCTTTAGCATACCGGATGAGCTGTGAAATATAGATACCATAGGTCGGTAATCTAGAACATCGCCATCAAGCCAGGGGAAATTTACTATTTTAAATCCAAAGTCATCTCTCTTGTCATACACCCTTGTATGGATTTCTCCATTAACAATTTTGATATTTAGGTCAAAAAATGGTGTTTCTGTGTCTGTAACGATTGCAAGGAAAGTTAAAAAACAGGAAACATCAAACACAAATGTCAACACATAAACCAACGAGACCAATGAGCAATCGGTGCCGACTTAGGACGTTCATCTGCCACGTCGGTAGCAAAAGGTGTAGTTAGACTGGATAACATGCGCACAACCTTCCCACTTTCCCGATTACCCAGAGGTCTCGAAGAACACACTATTGTGGTGTAAAATAACCTCCTCACGCGTAACTCTGACGTTTATCAAACGATCTCAGTCAAACTTTCCGGGAAAAAAAATCGCATATCAAAACATCATTTCATTTTCAAATTTTTGAAAATTGCCATTTTACCCATGTATCTCAGAATTTATGTTCATCCATATATAAAATTGAAATTAGGAAAATCAGCTTGATCCAAAAATTTAATTTGATTTCACTAAGCATTATGACATTCATTTTTTTACCTCGACTGTCTATTTGTAAAATGAAGTTACATGTATAGTTTTTGTTCAGAAACCCATAATTGTGAATTTAGATAATTTTTCGCTTTTCAATGAAATTGCAATAGTTCTGAGAATACGAATTTTTAGACAGGTTAATTTGGATTGCCAACGTCATATTCTCTCTTTTGATATCAAATTTTGACCTGTATTTGAGTGTTTATGAAAATTTAAATATTAGCGACTTGGTTGTAATGACTTATAATGAGACATTATAACATACCGTTCGAATATCCATCAGGATACAACATAGGTGTTTATATTTCTAGGGAAACATGTCTATCAACTTAAGAGGATAAGTACGCTCTTTGAAATCTGTAATACACACTGTTAATTTGTTTTAGGGAAAATGAGTTTTAAGATAAAAGAACAACTAGAATAACATTTTTATATTTTTGTTGCGTGGTAGTGATATTGCAGCTTTTAGGAATTATTGCACCGTCTTAAAATCATACTATTTCATTTGTAGCAGACTGACGACAAGTATAACCATGAGTGATAAAGAAGCCTCAGACTTCCCTACCCAGCAAGCAGTGGCATGCGGTTTCTGTCGAGGTACCAATGACGTCAACTGGTTTTGCAAATCGTGTTCTGGCTCTATATGTAATACATGTAAAATGTCACACCTAACTATTCCTGTGTTTAAGAATCATATCGTGGTACCGCGAACTAATTACGTCATGCGGCTCTACGGACCATCGAAAATTGCCGAGCAGTGCCAAATTCATCCCGAAAAGGAGATTTCCACTTATTGCAACGATTGTCAAGTACCATGTTGTGCAACATGTCAAGTTCAAAAACATAAGAAACATGACATTTCTACTATAGAGGACGCGTACCTGTCTGCGGAAAACAGGCTGAATGACAATGTAAAAGAGTTAGAGAAAGATGTCATTCCGAAATTGGAAAAAATGGCAGCAAAAACAAAGAAACGGCGCTCCGAAAAGAGAGAACAGATTGACCTGGTTAGAGAAGAAGTAAACAATTTCAGAAACGAAATGAAGCACGCTGTTGATGAATCATGCGACGATCTAATAGAAAAACTTGAACATAATAGCATTGAACCTGATGATCTAGATGCACAAAAGGCGAAAATTCATGAAATGATAAAAGAACTGAATGCAATTATACACAAAGGGGATTTGGGTATGATAAAATTCTTTCCGCCCTCTCCTAGTACCTTTATCCCTGAGGTTTCTACCCCAAACCTAACTATCCCTGTCTTTACTCCTCGGAGGAACGTATTGGCAGTCATCAAAGAGAGGATTGGTACAATTGAATGGACTGAATTTAATTCTGAGTCCAAATGTACCCCATCTCTCACAACAAACTTTGGTCCATCGATAATCAATATTAACAAGGTCATGTCATTTAGTAGTAATATTGATGGCACATCCATCACCACAGCAGGTAACAATACAGCCTGGGTAATGAACTCTGACAGCAACACCATGTATTTGTATGAAAGTAGCGGGAAGGTGGTAAGGTCTGTCACAGTGAAGGGTAGTCATGGTATCAAGGGCATGGTGATAAGACGGTCGGGGGAAATGATTGTTTCATGTACGGATAGTAAAGTAAGACGTGTATCATCGAGTGGTGAAGTGACCACACTGATAGATACTTCTCCATTTAGGCCTTATGGTGTATGTCTGAATGATAGAGAGGCTTTTGTAGTGTGTATGAGTGATCAGGGTGAGAGGAACCACGTGGCTCTGTACTCACCTGATACTGGTAGGAAGCTTCTTGAGATAAGGGGAATGAATGGTCGGGGTAAACAACAGATCACATATCCTTACCGTGTAGCTAGTAATGGTAAAGATCTGTGTGTGGTCAATGTCAATCCTAATCATATAGTGTGTGTGGATGAGAAAGGTTATGTGAGGTGGCTGTATGATGGTAAGGACGCCATACTGACAAAATCAGTTTATCTATGTGGGGTATCTGTAGATAAATACAACAACCTCCTTGTCACTGATTACAACAATGAATGTGTACATTATATAGACAGGGAGGGTATGTTGATACAGATTATACTTACACAAGAACAGAATGGATTATCAAGGCCCCGGGGGATCTGTGTAGATGATAAGATAGGTCATTTGTGGTTAGGTTGTGCATCGCAGAATGTCATCATTTATAAATACTTATCATGATATTAAGTTAAAAGACTGTACTGATTGAAAGGTTTGTTGATCAAAAAAACATTCAATGCTCACTTTTTTGTACATTTATATACATGCGTGTATTTGTTTATTATACATTCATGTATATATTGAATTACATGTACATTTTCATATCTTCAAATAATTTCGTTAGGAACTGTAAGAACATCTGAAGAAAAGTGAACTTTCTACAGCATGACCACTCTGCACTCACCCAGCTAAACAAACCCATAAGAAAGCGACACATAAATGACGTCAGACAAAACTATAAACCGCAAAAAGACACAACAATATTCACCAGAGAATCACACAAAACAATCGAAATAGACATACAGAAATATCAAACATTAATGACAACACATAAAAGGAAGGAGACCAATGTACAACCGGCTCCGTCTTTGGACGACCATCTGCTATTAGCAAATGGTGTAGTTATCTGGATTACGTGCGCATAACCCTCCGATTAATCCGGATACACAGATATTTCCTTAGACGCACATTTGTTTTAACATAAAATTTCACACTGTAAGGTGAAACCTTTTATATTTATTTCAAATCCTCTAGTTTCTGAATCAGCAGAGTCCATTCGATCAAAGGCTTTCGATTTTTCCACACTTTACACAACAATCTCCATCTCGCAAATATTATAAGTAATGCGTTTACAAGAAAGAACGACAATCTCAAATATAAATTGATTGTTGTTTAACCCACGGTTACTTTGTAAAAGAAAAGTCCGATTCTGAAAATAAGTACACTGAAACAGATATTACTCAGATGTTAATTATTTTCATCTACAACATTTTTGTGCTGTATGCAGGCAATGTCTTCCAACCTTTTTTCGGAATTCCAATTGGAACCAATTGTGCTCCATTCCTTGACGACATATTTCTTTACTCCTACGAAGCTGACTTCATTGAATCTTTGTTCTCTTAAGGGAAAAGATAATTAGCTTCTGACTTTAACTTCACTAACAGATATATAGACGATATGCGTCCAAAATTCGCGTATTATCTGAACAGAATCTGTCGGAGCTTAAAGTCAAAGAAACTGTAGAGACAAACATTCAGCGCCCTATTTGGACATAATTCTGCCAAATGACACAAATTGTTACATGATCCCCTAACTCTATGACAACTCTATGACAACTCTATGACGACTTCAGTTTCAACTTCACAATTTCTCCTACATCGCCTGCTAATGGCTTGTTTCTATCACAATTGATACGTTATGTCAGAATGCACCAAATATACGGATTTTGATCTGAAAACAAGGCGTCCATCAGGTAAGAGCTCTTATTCAGGATTACGTTTGATTACGTTTGTGATTGACTAACATTGTCTTTGAGGAAGTTCTACGGTCGATACGGGGAAGTCGTCATGCACTATGATGTCCCATTATCCAGAATAGTGAATGATATTACATCTTAGACCACTTGAACCATCAAAACGCAGAATAAATGTGTAAATGGAAATAATGTGATATTTCTGCCGAACTGAAGTGACGGATGTTGCATGTAAGACTCTTGCTGGGCACCTGGTCTCACGCCAATATTTGGAGTTCGACCCAGAGGTATCAATTCGAAGGCTAACAATCCCTGTGTTTACTCCCGGGAGGGACATATTGACCATTGTCAAAGAGAGGATTGGTACAGTAAAATGGATTGAAATCATTTCTGAGTCCAAACATACCCCAAATCCCTACAGCAAAATTTGATCCATCAGTGATCAAAATAAACAAGGTCGGTTCCTTTAATAGTAAGATTTTTGTCACATCCATCACCACAGCAGGTAACAATACATCCTGTGTTATGTACAATAACAATGACACCATGTGCCTGTATGACAGCAGTGGTAACGTAGTTAGGTCTATCACAGTAAAGGGTAGTAATGGTATCAATGACATGGTGATAAGACAGTCAGGGGAGATGATTGTTACTTGTTGGGATGTCTTTAAACAGGATAACGTATATCTAATGTATTGGTAAATCATATCGAAAATGCATCACAATCATCAATAACTTTTTTTCAGTCGATATGATCCTGATGTCACTAGAAGGACTCTCTCTGTGTTACATGACCAATCTAAAGCCACGTACAAGCAAATTCTTAAGAACAGATAAGAAGTTTTCTTTAATATCAATTTACATTTTCAACTGGAATGGAGATTCACAGTAAATTATTTTATGATTATAGGTCTCCTTCGTCATGTTATGACGAGTTCATATCTGAGAGCCCTCATCATGCAACAGACAAAATAGGTGTGGCAATCAGTAAATAAAATGCAAACACAGAATCCATAATAAGATACCAAAATTCACATCAGAAGCCTTATACAGACTTTTTGAAAAGATATAAAACAGAACTTTCTCACAAGTAAAGAAAACTAGAATAGACAGACGGAAACAATTACACAGCTCGATAGAAACACGATCTTCAAGGACAACTTAATCCAATTAACAATCATCAGAGTCCAGTGCAAGGACGGAATGTATTGTAGGTGGCGCTGTTAAAAGTGGAGGCTCGCTAAATAGTAAAGTTTATACTTACTCAATATCACTCAAATTATATAACATATGCAATGTTAAACGTCTTCAGATTCAACAACATCATTTAAGAACAGCTAAATTTGCAGCATTGACCAGATATGCACGTTTCGTGTACTTAACCCTCGTCGGTGATGAAAGTAAGTTTCCAAGTAGGTATGGCCCTAGTATCAGATTTTAGAGAAGAAATATTTAAACAAATCATAATAAAATAAAGGATGGTATATCCAACAAGACTCGGTAGTATCATCTACAGCGAGACACTAAAATACACTTTGCTAAAACATATTGTACCAAAGCACAGCAAGAGAAGCCATAGGTACAAGAAATATTAAAAAAAAAAACACAAAAGACCACACATAAAGCAACCACCACTATCACTACCACTACCACTTTCACAACTACAACCACCACTACTACCACTGCCACAACTACTACAACAACCTCCTCTACTACCACTAACACCATCACTACCACCACCACTACTACAACACCCTCTACTACTACTACTGCTACTACCACCATCACTACCATCATCACAACTACCACTACCAAAACTACTACCACCACCATTTTTACCACAACTACTACCACCAACACCACTTCTAACACCACCATTACTACCACCACAACGACTATCACCACCAACATCACCAGAACTAGCGTTACCACCACCAAAACTACCACCTTACCACAAGTACCATCACAAACACTACTAGAACTGCTACTACCACAACCACCACAACTACCACTTCCACAAGTTCTATCACCATCAACATCATAATCACCATAACTACATCTAAATTACCACCACAAACAACACTACAACAACAAGAAAGTCTTGCTCCGCATGACTAAGAAATGGCTAATTCTAAAGCCTACGAATTAAGCCTGTATTTGAATTGTGCCCTCTGATTGTTGTTTCATTTGTATTTTTTGTACTGTTACTAGCATATGCATTTATATGTAAAATGATCTGTATTCAGGTATTAAAACTAAGTGGAAATACTATTAATAGCGAAATGCTAGTACAATTTAAAAATTGCTGGTGAATAAAATTGGCACTAGCCAAAATAAGCTGGACCAGGTGCATTGTTAAAATCTGTTCCATATTTTAAGAGGTTTGTTTTGCTTCTCAAACTCAATCTTTATGAAAATCAAATAAAGGTTTAGAGTTTTATTGAATTTGAACTGATTTGCGACTTAATAGCCATTCTCTGTAAGCATTTGCACTTTTATGAAGGACGCATTGCACGGCATGCCTCAGATTTTGATGAAATTTATAAATAAGGTTGGGTTTGATCCAACAGTAAAAAAAAATGATGAAAATTTTTTTAATGTTACATCCGGTTGCCATGAAAACGGACTTTGAATATTGAAAAAATGCATTTTTTGGCGTATTTGCATCCGCATACATCATTTATGCAGCATAATCTAAAACAAACACTAAAGAATAATCAGTAACCTACCATTGCTTTTTCAAGTTAAGTAAAAATAATGTTGGGTTTATGGTCTTATCTATATGTTTCCATGGCAACAACACAGGTACCCTATCAAAGTAGTGTTTTTGATATTTTTTCAAAATTCAATGATAAATTACTTACATTTTTCAGTTGATAATTCAAATGATATAAAAGAAATCACCATGGAACAAAGTTTGTGTGCGTTGCTATGGCAACATGAACTCAAATCGCAAAAATGAAAGCAATTTTAGACAATATTAAGATATCTTTTTTTCCTAGATCATTGAATTTTAATTCAAAGTAATGATAATTAATGAATGTATTTAAGTAGATCTTTCAAAACATGAAAGAATTTTCTTTTAAATATGCAGGAAATAGCCCGTTGCTATTGGAACGATTGTGTAAAATTGTAAATAAGCCCCATTTGAGTCCTTGGATACGGGCATCCAAAGAAAAGAAATATTATTTTTTTTAAATCTCAAATAAAGTTTAGACTTTCCTTTATGATATATGTAAAATATGTTTTGTAAGCCTGTTTCAGTTTATGGGGAAAAGGCTTCGAAAAACAGCAAGAAATGCATACAGTTTTATTGTATGGCCGAATTACCATAGCAACCATAAATTATTTGAAAGTGTTTTCTTGTATCTGGAAAGAGGCTTACTCGATCTTTATTAACAATAAATCTGAACTTTCTGGGAATAATAATGACCGTTTTATAAAAATAATAAAAACCGGTTGCCATGGTAACATATGTTCTCCATAGCTTTTTCAAGGTTTTTGAAATAGCTCTTTGTGTTGGATATATTCCAACAATCTTTATTTGATCATCATGATGCAAAAATTGAAAAAATAACTCTGAAGTTGCAAAATAAGTAATATTATAGACCATAGTTACCGTTGCCAAGGTAACTTATGTGCAGAGCAACAAGTGGGTTTATCTTGAATTTACTCATTCTATAAAATAAATTCCATATTCTTATTATATACCTATCAAGAGAGAAGGAAAACGGGAAAATACAAACAGCATTTTGAAATCAATATATTAAAATTAGCTAATTATGTTGTCATGCCTTTTTGACAAAATCAGACACTACGATTGAGCTTATCTAAAATTCTAGGTCCTAATCTTGAGGATGCTTAGAAATTCTTCCAGAAATGTCTTATATAAACCAAATAATAGAGCCTCAAAGTAGCTCAATTTTGCCAATTTCTCAACTTTAAAGGCCGTTGTCATGGTAACCAGATGACCTAGAAATAAAACTTTTGTCTAATTTACCTTTTTTCATTGGCCCCTACTTATGTGTGAAATTTCATGAAAATCGGAGACCATGCGTGCCGAAATTGTTTAAATGGTTACAAAAAAAGCTATTAAAAATCATAGATTCATTTCAAAATATGTTCAATAATTCAACTTTTGCAAAGGCAGAAATCTGAATCTGTTCAAAGTACAAATGTGTATGACATCATCTCATTCTATAATCAAAACGACGAATATCACCAACAAGACAAATTCTCTGTTTAGTAGTTCAGCAGATATTTTTCACAGAGATTCTCAAATGCCAGTCCTCAGAAGACAAGCACTCTGCATGAGCAATAAAGATTTTCTTTTTGTAAAATACCTTGCACGCTATTTTTGCTTGTAGATTTGCAATTTTGATAGTAGATTCTTACTCCACAAGCACATTTTTTCTACTGGAGAAAAAAAGTTAATTTCTATCCCTGGTACCGATATGGACTTAGAGAATACAGAAATCTGAATTTGTTCAAAGTACAAATGTATATGACATAATCTCATTTTAAAATGAAAACAATCAATATCATGATCAAATTCTTCTGTTTTGTAAGGTAAACATGTAGAACATTTGAGATAAAGAACTTTTTCCAATGGGTCCGTCATCGAGTCGTGTCGTCAGTCAGTGTGGAATTCTTTATTATGCGCTGTGAGTAAGTAAAGTACTAGTATTGCAGTACTTTTATATTTGTTCTGTGTTGTCCTGTAGGAATCTAGAAACCTACAAGACCGATAGAGAGTTCGTAAATCACCTTGAAATATACGGATCGAAGTATGAAGTTAGTGAATGAAAAATTAATACAAAACAAATATTGGAAGCTTTGATGCACAATGCACATGCAGTGTATTTTTGCAGCATGTTGACATTCACTACATGCAATATAAAAATGATTTTTTTTATAAAGAAGATGCTTTGAATTAAAATGAAGCCGGGATTCGATGAAATTCTTTTAACTAGACATTAGGCCAAGGGGTATGAACCTACGAATTTGGATAAAGTGTTTTGCTGTATCACTTTTGTGTGTACGCTGATGAAGGCGAAAAATACAGAAAACTATCAAAACGATTAATTATGTATCTCTATTTTCTAGGAATCTTTCCTTACAACATAGATCAGCTTACCAATTCTTTGTAATAACGAAATTCGCTACAATCTATATATAACTTCTGGTATACTTTATTAATATTATATGAATAAGGGAGGGGGTTGTGGAAGGGAGACCTGGACAGCCCACCCTCAATTATAAAAAAAATCAAAATTGTGATTTTACCAGTTTTTACGATACTTTTTTTTCAAATCAATAGTCTAGTCACATATGAGTTTAAGAAGATCCTGACGATAATTTCAACAGCATTCACAATAGAGCTCCAAATTGAGCATCGACGGACCCCTAGCAAGCTAGAAGTGGGACCAGGCTTGGAGGTTATAAAACTCTACTCGGGCTCCAGCTCGAGCTCCGGCTCCAACTTGAGATCGTACTCCTGGGAGTACACGGTGAAATTCGGAGGTTATAAAAGTTTTCGAGCACGTACTCCGGGGAGTACATGCTCCAATTTTCGAGTACGTGCTCCGCGTCGATTTTTTGATGACATAAGCGGCCTTTCTTGAAAATCCAACATGGCGGCGCCCATAAAAGAGGGATGACAACTAAGCTATTCTTGAATTTGAAGATAAGTGGAGAATTTATTACGTTTTTGCCAATGTATATTAGTAAAATGATTAAAATGAATTGTTAATTGATTAATAAGTTTTACCATTTCTGTACTGTGATGTCGCTATACTACGTCATTGATTTGTCGTCTGCATCTCGCCTGTGTCTGTGTGTCAAGTCTTATCAAATGGCAGAAAAAGACATTGCCTTTCTAAATTCGCTCCCTGACGACTCGGAAGGGGGATCCTCAAAAGAGGATAAGACAGAAAAAAAGCCTAGGGCCCTATGGTCCCCAGAAGAGGAGACTCTTCTTATAACAGCCGTTTTGGATAGGGAGGAGGTCCTTTTCGGTGATTTCCAGGGGACTGGATCTAAATCCGGAGTAGAAAGAAAGAGGGAGGGATGGGAAGAAGTGGCTGGAGTGATGAATGCGTGAGAGCAATGTTCTGTGACATTCCACTAACTAATGATTTACAATATATCATATAAATTTTGTCTCTGACAACTGTCTGCCTGGCTCAGGGAAACTGGATAAACGCTATTTATTTTGCCACAGACTAGTTCAAACCAATCAGGGAGCGTAAATCACTTTACATGCATGCGGTCTAAATTTCTATTAGGGCTGGGCGATTCACGGAAAATTTTGGTGCTTCAAAATTAGCATTGTTGGTTCGATGCATCGACGTAGAATTGCAGAATTTGATTTGGTTAAGACTTAATTATCAAAGTTAATTAAAACCAAATACAGACCAGAAACTATTTGAAATGGCTTATGAATTACATTTAATAAGGCCAGAAAGTAAGGAAAGAGCGTACATTCGCTTATCGTGCCAATTTACAAATGTATGTGCACTCTAACCCCCCCCCCCTTCCCACTTGCAGGCCACCAATGAAAAAGAAAGTGAAAGTGTATCTACTTTCGCTTTCTGTGAACTGGTCAGAGGAAGCTTTGTACAAGCAGCAACACGAATAAATGGGGATTGTAGTCGCCAAATATCATGAATATGATGCAAGGAAAGCTATGTCCACTGAAATATTAAATGTGAAACCTAACTTGATTGTTGAAAAGTAAGATGATGAACTTTGTATTTATACTTAATTGCTGTTGTGTAGGAGCACATGCATCCTCAATAATTATGGATGTCAAACTGGTGAAATTTTGTTGAAATAGATATACCCTCACATTCTTCAAATATATGCAAATTAATGCTCTATTAAAGGTTAATTAGACTGAAGTGATGGGTTGGTGAAATCTATTTAACTTAATTTTGTGAATTTTATCCATTTCACATTTTATTTCGTATTTTATCTCATTCAAATGAACCGAATCGAAATGAATCGAATCAAAATTAACCGAATCGAAATTAACCGAACTGAGGCCTTGTGATTTGAAACTGAACCGAATCAACTCTGAATACCTGAATCATCCCAGCCCTAATTGCAATAGACCGTCAGCAATTTTGCCATTGCCAAATAAATGAATTTGCAAGTACAAGGAGTTGTGAAACTCCAATTATTTTATTTTCTGCAATAGAAAAGAGAGGTTTTGGTCCTCGACAAAATAAAACAGTTATTAGGTTTATTACTGACTGTCCACAGAGATTTGTCAGGTTGATCAAGCTGCCCATGGAAGGCGAGGCGAACAAAGATATTTGTTGGGTTCATCAAACCCATAGAAGGTTCGCCTTGGGCTAGCTTGATCAACCCGACAAATCTATGTAGACGGTCAGTAACTATCCTAATAACTGATATTAGACTTACTTTATAATGCAAAATTTAAAATGAAATTTATACCATCCAATAGATCTTGCTAAGTTCAAAATTTTGGTATAAGTTATAGGATACTTAAGTCAGTGCATGAAATAAAACTTTACGGACATTTAAAACAAGTTATAGATGGGCACTTTCCCATGCTAATCTTTTCATGATGTTGTGATGCTCTCCATAGGCCCAATGTTAAACTTGGCAATCATGTCACTTTGAAATTTAACATTGAAAACGCCGTCTCTAAAGTTTATTTTGCCTGTATACATGGTATAATATGATTGATAAACCCTCGACCATGATCAAGTCTGAGAGTTATACTTCAAGGAGGGAGATAACTCTGTCAAATGGAGGAAATATATGGCTTTGTGGGAACACACTATTGCCATATAAATGATTTCTCCCGTACATGTACATGTAAGAGGAATTATGTGATGTCTGGTGTTTGACTATTTCACATCAAGTTTACTGGAAAATCAGCTATTGTGTCTTTCACACGGCACAATGTTAATTAAATTGCTCTTGCATCATTGTTTATGTTAGTCAACATATAGATAAAAATTAAAGCTTAAATTGTTTATATTTTGTAGCCAATTCAGCAATTGGAAACGGACAGCTGAAGTTTGTAGAAAGAAATACAACAACTCCAAGCAAAGAGGTACTTCTATATTTGTTTGTATACTTGCAAGCAATAATGATTGATAAATTGAATATGAATAAAACCTTTGGTGAAAGTGGCATTGTAAAGCGAAGGGGGAACAATGTTGTATAAAACTTTTCCGTTTTCCATTGATTTCTATGTAAATAACGCTTATTTTGACCCAAATATGGGTCTTATTTTGAATAAATTCTCCCATCCAATAGCAGATTCATATGTGGACCAAGTTACTTAACATTTCTACCAAAAAAAAATTCATAAATTTTGCATTTTGAAATTTTGACTTTTCAGGGCAGATTTTACGCCTTATCTTAACAGCTCCTTAATGATGTCTTAGTACATACGTTTAGTACCAGCACTAAGCACATTTACATGTATTGTCCAAACACTTTTGAATTTCAACATGTTCTTATGTGAATGATAAATGTAAAACCTCTTCACATTATATGTCAGGCCATAATTAAAAAATTGTTTGTTTCCCCTCGCCCCGACCGGGTCAGGAAAACCCCGCCGAGTCAGATTTTTTTATAGCCAAAAAGTCCGATTTTTTTTTTCAGAAATCGAATCACGGCTATGTCCATTTTCAGTTTCAACGTTACAATATTGTATCCAAACAGAATTGTAAATCAGTTCAATAGCTTTCTCATTCTTGCATTATTATAAGAAATCTTGCTGTAAACCCCCGTCCCCCCATCCCCGTTGGCTTTGAACCGTCATTTTACGCATTATTGGTACATCGATAATTATGTCTCTCTATCATGTCTATTGTAAATATTCTCCCAAAGTTTTTGAGAACACTGAGCATGTTCAGTCGTAAGTCACGGTAGACGAGCGCTCGGTCTTTCAAACAAGCATGTGCCTATTTCGAATTCTGGTATTGTTAGTCCTGCTTACAAGACTCCGGTATACTGCTAACACACCGGAGTCTTGTAGCCCGCGCCATTTTGGTAACGCGTTCTTTACGCATCGGATGTTAGCGGAAACTAGAACAGGGAAATTACGATGATTTTAGCACTGACAGCGAGTAAGATTAAATTGAAAGGATGGATTATATATTAAATTATTATTGACTAACCTTTAAAATGTTATATAAAGTCCAACACTTAGTGTAATCTTGTCATTATCTGACCACATTGGATTCACCAGTGGAATTTAGTGATACAAAAACTCGAGCCCGAGTTTTCATTCGGATCATTAGATTTCAAACAAATAACATATATTTGATCAACGAATTAATCACAATAATAATAATTATAATTTAATTTGACAATTCAAAGGTAAGAAAATGGTGTTTGTTTAACATAAAGGCGAAATAAATATGTTTTATGCAAGGCGAAATCCCTCTTTGCCATTTAAGAGCTGACAGATATAACCTTGCGTCTCGCAGCAAGGTTATATGTTATAGAACTATGGTATTGTGGGCTCCCATCTTTACATGTATACGCATGTGCCCAATCTAGTTCCTCAACTTGTGAAATCTCGTTTCACGGATAGGCGTTTGAACGCTATGAAGACCCATCGCGTATTTGGAAGGATCCGCTGAGTGGGCCAAAATTCAGACAATATCTAAATGCATAAAATTGAGTGAATAAGAAAACTACTACCTGATAAAAGTACTCGGTTATTATGATTGACCTACATTTCTCTAGCGGTTGTCGACGGTCCGTGCTATAAGTTTTAGCATCGTGAATGTCATTATCAATAGACTCAATATTACAATGAATTTTTGATGAATTATTTTTCACTTACGCTGTTTACATACAATAAACAGACCGAGAAAGAAAGGTCTACAAACTTATTTCATCTTTATCATGCACTGGAAAACGCCGGTCATTTATATACTCCGTGACTCGTGGTTGCGTGTGGTCAATATCTACATGTATACAAATTCAATATTTACAAGTCGTAAAAAGTCGAGATGTAATCGTTCTATAGTGCATCTTATTCTCGCAGATTTGACGTTGCCGTAAAATGACCCGTTACGCCGCGCTGAAACACCTGATGCACCTGTTGCGGAAATATTTATCGAGTATCTTGGGACAATTTTGTTTATATAGAATAGGTTTTACAGGACAACGTAATTAATAAACATTTCATACTTAACCAGCGATAGAAATTGAGACACAACGGATATTTTGAGCTTGCCGGGACGAAAGTCTGAAGAGCTAATGCCATACCCTTGGCGTCGTCCGTAGAAAAAGCTTTAACCTGGGCTATATCTCTACAACCATAAGGGGTAGGGCTTTCATATTTCACATGTAGATACCTTACGACGAGACCTTTCATTTGAAACCATGATCTTTGACCTAGTGACCTTGACCTTGGACTTTGACCTACTTTTCAAAAACCTTAAAGTGTGCTATATTTCTTCAACCATAAGGGGTAGGGCTTTCGTATTTCACAAGTAGATACCTTATGATAATATCTTTCATTTGAGATCATGACCTCTTGACCTTGGACTTTGTTCTACTTTTCAAAAACTTTAACCTGGGCTATATCTCTTGAACTAGAAGCGGTAGGGCTTTTATATTTCACATGTAGATTTTTTCTGATGGGACCTTTCATTTGATACCATGACCTTTGACCCAGTGACGTTGACCTTGGACTTTGACCTTAACCATTAACTATTCAATTACTCATACTTTGGCTGTATCTTTAGCTCTCTAACGGATGAGACTAACATTAGATGCATAGAATCCTTATGACAATACTTTTTGTATTTTGGAAGTTATTTGATTTTTGACAAAAACCTGCAACGGCGAGCTATGTAATCTTTGATTACCCTATGTTTTACGGAAAGCAGGCGGCGATTTTTCCCGAAGTAAGAGGTGAGAAATCGCCGGCTGCCAGCTCTTAGTCTTTATCATATCAATTAGAAACACAGAGGGTACATGTAATTGCGCAGCTGTAAGGAGTCCAGTAATGTGCAATTTGGATTCAAACGACTTTAAACATATTTGATACAGGTAGTTCTGGCAGCGAAAAAAAAAAAAAGTACCCGCCTGCCGGGTCACTTGGAAAAAACAGACCCGGGGGGAGGGGAAACAAACAATTTTTTAATTGTGGCCTCATTCCATAAACCTTTTCAGCAAAAGGGAAGATTGATGATCTGAAGAGGGAAAAAAGGAAAACGGGAGGAGGAGAGGTTGCCGTAGAGCTAAGTCAGGCTGACGAAATTTTTATGGACAGGCAGGATGGAAGGCCTGGCTTGTTTGGGTTAGAGTCGGGCTTTGATAGTGATGGTAGTACCTAAACATGATTTTTTCCCTTTATATATATTCAAGATCTGTTTGCAATTCAAAAATTTTGACAAGCAGTCTAAATTGCTACATCTATTCAGTCCTGGGCAACTAAGCCTGACATTTTTGGTGGAACTTAACCTGTGAGATAGTGTTGTTTTGATAAAATCCTAGAACACTGGAGTAGCACATTAATACAAGACTTGACATGTGTAATGGGCAGGCATCTGTTTATAGCCAAGTAACATTAGTAAACACTTTTGAAAGGAAGAATAAATTAAGGTATCATGTCTCAGATTGGAACACGCATGATAAAGGTCCTTAATTCACTGCTTCAGATTGCATCACTTGAAGCATTTTGAAAAGGCTTGAGTCGATTCAATGAATCATTTTCGTTTTTTTTTTTGTTGATCGAAGTATGCCCGGGAGGAGTAAGCATCCCATGTTGGCTAGCCGGACCCGCCGTCGATGTTCATGCACGAAAATGAAAATATATTAAATACATGCACTGTCTGTGGTTCTTTCTATATAGAAAGTGCTATGGCGACAATGTCAGGGAAAACCCCTCGCGGGGAACTTTTTTTACGAGCTCCACACGGCAAAGGACATAAGTGTGACACAAATGAGTTAAAGAAGATCCTGACGATAATCTCAACAGCACTCACAATAGAGCTCCAAATTGAGCATCGACGGACCCCTAGCAAGCTAGAGGTGGGACAAGGTGCCCGGGAGGAGTAAGCATCCCCTGTTAGCTAGCCGGACCCGCCGTCGATGTTCATGCACGAAAATGAAAATATATTAAATACATGCACTGTCTGTGGTTCTTTCTATATAGAAAGTGCTATGGCAACAATGTTAGGGAAAAATATTCAAAACACTTACTGTCAAACCCCTCGCGGGGAACTTTTTTTACGAGCTCCACACGGCAAAGGGCATAAGTGTGACACAAATGAGTTAAAGAAGATCCTGACGATAATCTCAACAGCACTCACAATAGAGCTCCAAATTGAGCATCGACGGACCCCTAGCAAGCTAGAGGTGGGACAAGGTGCCCGGGAGGAGTAAGCATCCCCTGTTGGCTAGCCGGACCCGCCGTCGATGTTCATGCACGAAAATGAAAATATATTAAATTCATGCACTGTCTGTGGTTCTTTCTATATAGAAAGTGCTATGGCGACAATGTTAGGGAAAAATATTCAAAACACTTACTGTCAAACCCCTCGCGGGGAACTTTTTTTACGAGCTCCACACGGCAAAGGGCATAAGTGTGACACAAATGAGTTAAAGAAGATCCTGACGATAATCTCAACAGCACTCACAATAGAGCTCCAAATTGAGCATCGACGGACCCCTAGCAAGCTAGAGGTGGGACAAGGTGCCCGGGAGGAGTAAGCATCCCCTGTTGGCTAGCCGGACCCGCCGTCGATGTTCATGCACGAAAATGAAAATATATTAAATACATGCACTGTCTGTGGTTCTTTCTATATAGAAAGTGCTATGGCGACAATGTTAGGGAAAAATATTCAAAACACTTACTGTCAAACCCCTCGCGGGGAACTTTTTTTACGAGCTACACACGGCAAAGGGCATAAGTGTGACACTAATGAGTTAAAGAAGATCCTGACGATAATCTCAACAGCACTCACAATAGAGCTCCAAATTGAGCATCGACGGACCCCTAGCAAGCTAGAGGTGGGACAAGGTGCCCGGGAGGAGTAAGCATCCCCTGTTAGCTAGCCGGACCCGCCGTCGATGTTCATGCACGAAAATGAAAATATATTAAATACATGCACTGTCTGTGGTTCTTTCTATATAGAAAGTGCTATGGCGACAATGTTAGGGAAAAATATTCAAAACACTTACTGTCAAACCCCTCGCGGGGAACTTTTTTTACGAGCTCCACACGGCAAAGGGCATAAGTGTGACACAAATGAGTTAAAGAAGATCCTGACGATAATCTCAACAGCACTCACAATAGAGCTCCAAATTGAGCATCGACGGACCCCTAGCAAGCTAGAGGTGGGACAAGGTGCCCGGGAGGAGTAAGCATCCCCTGTTGGCTAGCCGGACCCGCCGTCGATGTTCATGCACGAAAATGAAAATATATTAAATACATGCACTGTCTGTGGTTCTTTCTATATAGAAAGTGCTATGGCGACAATGTTAGGGAAAAATATTCAAAACACTTACTGTCAAACCCCTCGCGGGGAACTTTTTTACGAGCTCCACACGGCAAAGGGCATAAGTGTGACACAAATGAGTTAAAGAAGATCCTGACGATAATCTCAACAGCACTCACAATAGAGCTCCAAATTGAGCATCGACGGACCCCTAGCAAGCTAGAGGTGGGACCAGGTGCCCCATCTGACGGCATAGAATCCAATGGTATATTTTCTTAGTCCGCCCATCTATATATATATCGTTTATCTACATGCGACATATATATAACGTCACACATACATTTGTAATGAAATAATAAATATGTGACATGATCAGGTATCAATTCGGGTAACTCCTGAATGTCAGATCTTCTTGCGAGATAGCAGAGCCAGAGGGTCTTTATTCTCAATCAAACGTCAAACTGAACAAAAGGGAAAAATTGGCGAATTAATCAAAGAAGGAAATGAAATTATACAAAAGGGTGATCTAAGTATGATAAAATACTCCCCACCCTCTCCTAGTACCTTCATCCCAGAGGTTCCTACCCCAAGGCCCACTATTCCTGTCCTTTTTCCTGGGAGGGACATATTGACCATTATCAAAGAGAGGATTGGCACAGTAAAATGGACTGAAATTAATTTTGAGTCCAAACATACCCCAATCCCTACAGCAAAATTTGATCCATCAATGATCAATATAAACAAGGTCGGTTCCTTTAATTGTCAGAATATTGGTGTCACATCCATCACCACAGCAGGTAACAATACAGCCTGGATTTTGTACTGGAGCAGTGACACCATGTATCTGTATGACAGTAGTGGTAAGGTGGTTAGGTCTATTACAGAGGAGGGTAGTAAAGGCATCAATGACATGGTGATAAGGCGGTCAGGGGAGATGATTATTACATGTAAGGATAGTAAAGTAAGACGTGTATCAGTGAGTGGTGAGGTGTCTACACTGATAGATACCTCTCCATTTTATGCCTTATGGTGTATGTCTGACTGATAGTGAGGATGTAGTAGTGTGTATGAGTGATCAGGGTAAGAAGACCAACCACATTGCCGTGTATTCACCTGATAAAGGTAAAAAGCTACGTGAGATAAGGGGGATAGATGGTCAAGGTAAACAATAGATTACAGTTCCTTACCGCGTGGTTAGTAATGATAAGGATCTGTGTGTCGTTTATAGGGATCCTTGTCATGTAGTGTGTGTGGATGAGAGAGGTGATGTGAGGTGGGTGTATGATGGTAAGGAGGCCAAACAGTCATGGTCATTCAATCCACATGGGATATCTGTAGATAAATACAACAGCCTCCTTGCCACTGATTACAACAATGACTGTGTACATTCCATAGACAGGGATGGTAGGTTGATACAGATTATACTCACACAGAAACAGACTGGGTTAGAGGGACACTGGGGGATCTTTGTAGATGATAAGACAGGTCAGGTGTGGGTTGGGAATGGATCGGTGGTTTTTTTGGGATGGAATCGAAGAAAGTTGTGATTTGTAAATATTTATCATGAAATACTTTGAAATTACAGCTACTGATTAAGATGAACATTCAAAACATTTATGAAATCAACAAAGAGCAATATAGTGAAGAATCAGTACCTCATTTCTATTGCTCCTATACTTACTTGTCTTTCTATTTTAAGACAATAATAAAGTGCAGTTCATACTTTGAAATAATTTCTTGTTATCAATCATGTACAAATAAATTAAAGGTTGACTATTGTTACGCTGCATGTTTAGAAAGAGAGAAAATAAATCAATGAATTAAAGTCACTGTACAAATACAATAGAATGCACCCTGAAACTCAATAAAATAGAAATGTTTTTAGTTTTTTAGCTTAATACATATTCTTAGGGTTTTTCTAAAAAAAAAACTAGTGTAATGAGGAAACATCAGTCTAATATTTGTAGAATATGTCGCTTATATGTCAATATTGTATCTACATAAATGTAAGATTAATTGTAGGTGGCGCCACTTCATTTTTTATATTAGAGAAAAAACCATGGCTTACTTATGGTTAACATGTTTTCAGCACAAATGTATCATCTTTCCGTATCATTGTTGTCTACATTGTGTGGTATTTTTATATTAGGTTATCACCGAAGACAGGGGTCAATCATATCATAATCATGATAACCTACACATTGCGATCTCGCTTACTTGAAAAATTATATCAATTTGTTAGGCATAATACGTCATCGAGTAGATACAACTTTGTTTAATGTTTTTAAAAGTGTTAAGCTTTAGATAAGTTATTTAACTTTAAACATGTGTATTAACCTTTTTGTTAAAAAATTAACCTATGACATTTACCTACATTATTTCGAATACACAAATAGGAGAAAAGTTTTGTGGGAATTTCTCATTCTGCATGTAAGTGAATACAATATACCCTAATATTTAATACATTTCATCTCAAACCTCCTCAGTAAAAATTCTTGGATATGTAGATTGCAGGCAATGATAAATCCGTACACAGTGCTTCTTCATAGGATTATTTCCCCAGTCGAAAGTTTTTTTTTCGGCTCTCATCCGGCAGGTTCTTGTCACTATGGAAGCCATCGAGTATGCTGTCAATAAACGCTATCATGGAATGATACTCACTGTAGAACAAAAAGAATGTTTGCTAGCAATCATAGAAAGTAGGGATGTGGTAGAAAATTTGCCTGTAGGGCACGGGAAGAGTGTTTTATTCCATGTTTTTGCCAGGTAGATCAAGACGTAATCTATTCGCGTTCTTTGCTTTTGTTTTGAAAGATCTTGTTGTAAGCATGGTGAGTAATTAGGGGCAAAACACTTAAAAAGAAACGACCTGATGTTCAATATATTGTATAAGCTAGCATAATGATAATCCAGCCCGGTGTTTACAGTTTCCGGTGCATGTTTTGTAGATACTGTGTTCATTTTCGTGCATGAACATCGACGATCAATGGGTGCGGCTAGCCAAACAGGGGATGTTTACTCCTCCCGGGCACCTGATCCCACCTTCATTTTCCTTCATCTAGCTATAAGACCTATGGCTATCCATTAGTCTCTCGACTCTCCAGGTCTGTTCTTGTTATCTAGCTTGCAAGGGGTCTGTCGATGCTCAATTTTGTGCTCTATTGTGAATGCTGTTGAGATTTACATCAGGATCTTGATCTCATTTGGCTGCGAAGCCTGCGAAGCATAGCGACACTTAGGGATCAATTTGTCTGTCTGTCTGTCAAACTTGGATGTCACACCCTATCAAAGTGATATATCATTTCTGAGTGTGACTATGTTTTGCAGGCGATACATGCATTCCAAGCGCGGATCCAGAGGGCATAGATAATTTTTGTTATTAATATACATATTTCATAAGATTAAGTCCAAATTGACTTTTGTTGTCATAATATTTGAAAAATATATTATGAATTTGTATTGGCTTTTTCATTTATATAATATTTTGCCGTCAGGATTTCAAAATTTTCTCAGGCTCGCTTCTGCTCGCCAGAACTTATTAAGTACATATACGTTATTGTCAAATGATGCTGCGCTTTCCTATATACAACATATATACATTACACCTAGGTCAATAAACAAGGGCACTAAGCAAACAAAAAGAAACTTTACATGACACGATTAATGGATTTTATTCCAATCCTCGGAAAAAATTTCGCTGGCTCGCTATCGCTCGCCATTTGTTGCATTTACATATTAAAACTGACAATCAATAATCAAGTACTATGATGTGAAAATTCAAGATCTTAAGCTTTATGATCGTCATTGCTCTCCTGTTTTATTAATAATTAGAAACAAAACTAACAAAAGGTTTATTCTATATTCTTTCTGCGCGTTCTTTCGGCGTTTTTTTTTTTTTGCTCTTCAAAATATTCGGACATTAGGACCCCCCTTGAAAAGAATTCCTGGATCCGCCCATGCATTCCTTGGAATGATTTTAACAGAATTACATTTGGTATTTTTCAAAATGCTGCTAAACAGCTGTCCTCACCATTTCCTTTTTTACTATTTACTATTGATGACAAAGATGTAAGATGACATTTAAGGAAAAATACCATATCCCAAATAATACACAAAACAAAATCGATAATTCATGCAGAAAATCAATAAATTGAAGGCACACAAAATTAGGATAAAACAGGAACCAAAGCAAACAAACAAGAAAAACCTCCACAACATGAAAAAAAGCGACCAGGTGCCCAAAAGCTTTATTTGAACTCATATGTGTAAACGTTCAAATGATCGGAGAAGATTTAAATTAAAGAAGGAATAAAGATATAAGAAAAAAAAGTAATTGAAAGCTTCGGATTTTATATGTATCAAATGTATTGAGAGGACCTATACTTGTGTATTGATACACATTGAAAATATCAATACTCTTCAATATTTCAATATCAATATACAGCACTAGGGCTAAGGGGGCTGGAATTTTTTATAGGGGGAAGGGGGGGGTATTTGTGAGACTTGGAATGCCAAGTTTGGGAGAGTATGGAAGGGTGTTTCTCTTCTAAGACTTGTTATTATGGGTTGGGAGGCCTCTGGGAATATTTTTGATAAAATGAAACAAACTGGTTGTATTTGATGCATATTTGAGCTGAATTTGTAGAAAGTATATAGTATCTGATTCGTCGTCAACAAACGATGAGCCATATCTAAAGATGAAGAAAACTTTCCATGAAATCTTTTTTTCGAAAAACATGTATGTCCACATCATACAGATCTTGGACGTGACGACCTGATTCATCCTTTCCAATCAAGTAGCTGTTCGCACTTTGTTATCGATCATTGTAAGTAAACCTGAGAAAATGTTGAAAAATATATTCAAATCGGTGCTTTATTGGGTGCCTTTGGCGTTAATTTCTAATCAGTTATAGTTTCCTCACATTGAAAAAACGATGTCATTGTTGCCAACTAATCTTTAATTTTGGCACTGCCGGGAGAGACACTGAATATCCTTATTTCTACGAAAATGATGAGGACATACTACTAAGCTTTGCTACGCCCCTGTAGCTAGGCTATAGATATTTATTTTTGGCCATTTTCCGCAAATCATTTTGGTCCACTTTCTGAACATTTGATTTTAAAGCTGTCTATTACGATCAATGTCAGAAATTGATAATGAAAAAATATCTAAGTAAATTCTGAACATCTTCTTTGCTATCTTTATTTGCACATACGCTAGCACTTGAAATCAATTGAAACAAACAGCACTTTGCCAAGAAGTCCACAAGTGAATGGAAACAAATAGGACTTTATCGACAAATAACCTGAAAGTTTATTAAATGGAAATTGATGACTTTGTCTCATCACAGTTTTCCATTCTTTGCGCTTAAAAGTTAAATATATTAAATAGTCAGTACAAGTCTACATTCACTAAAAGTGGTTTCAAAACACTAGGCGTCCAAGCATTGTTAAGATTAGTCCAGAATAGCCTTTTTAAATCCAATATAGTCTATATAAAGTATAGACTCGATCCATTTTACATGTTTTATATCGTGAATGTTGACTGAATGACCTCAACATCTTTGTCACTCTGTCCTGTTTCGAAATAAAACACTGTCATTGAGTAGTACATTATATAATTATACATTACAATGGAAGTAACCGGATGTGACAGTTCTACCAAATTGAAGCGACGGGTGTTGCTTGCAAGCAGGAGATGCTTACTCTTCCTGGGCACCTGGTCTCACTCTCATATCGGGAGTTCGCTTCTTTTCATATGGTGGAGGTTTTTGTTTTTGTTTGCTTTGGTTCCTGTTTTGTCCTGATTTTGTATGCCTTCGGTTTCTGATTTTCTGAATTATCGATTTTGTACTGTAGACAGGGATATGGTCATTATCCATATTTGTCATATAATTATACATTTAATATAGATATGACACATTTGTGATCACTTACGAAATGCATGTTAAAAAAATACAAGTTTTCTATTCATTTTACATTTTAATCGGTATACTATTTGCTATTAATGAATTATAAATAAATTATACAAGATACTGGTTCTATCAACATTGTGGCAGGATTTTCTTGAACTAACACAAAATCTTAAATGCAGATGTTGATTAAGCATGATTAGTGTAATTTTCAATATTACAAGGATTCAACATGTTCAATAGAAAGTTGGCACTGTGATCTAGTGGTTTGAAGTGTTTAGTTAGTAACCTAAAGGTTAGTAGTTTGAGCCTTGATCGCAAATGAGTTAAAGAAGATCCTGACGATAATCCCAACAGCCCTCACAATAGATCACAAAATTAAACATCGACGGACCCCTAGCAAGCTAGAGGTGGGACCAGGTGCCCGGGAGGAGTAAGCATCCCCTGTTGGCTAGCCGCACCCGCCGTCAATGTTAATGAAGCATGGAAATGAAAATATATAAAATTCATGCACTGTCTGACGTTATGTCTATATAGAAAGTGCTATGGCGACAATGTCAGGGAAGTAAAGTGTGACACAAATGAGTTAAAGACGATCCTGACGATAATCCCAACAGCACTCACAATAGAGCACAAAATTAAGTACCTCTTTTTACAACAACATGTATTCACTTACAGCTGTTATATGTCCCAATAAAAAGAGTTCTTTTCTGCGTTGTGTCTACATGTATGAAGTGATTATACAAATTGCATTGAATATTTACATCTTGAAAAGCAAAATTACATATTACTTTGGTATATTTAATTGTTGCTTGATTATTTTTCCATTACAGACATCTTTAGACTCTTAGAAAAGCCAGATAAAGTTATTGTATTAGCTCCTCTAAATACCATCATCCATGACCAGCTCAGGAGGTTAAGAGAACTAGGACTAAGGAGCATTTTCATTGATATTGGAGGAAATATTTTTTTGGACGATGAAAAGACTTCCATGGAAGGTAAGTTAATGTGAAAGAAATTATCAGTGCCCTCCCTGAATACTAGTTCTTTCAATGTTTTTGTCCAGTTTCATAACATTTTACAGAAGACATAATATTTGAATTAAAATATTGATACTTATAAACACTCGTTTTTGGTAAGAGTAATTTGAACATTTTTTGTGTATGTAATTTTCAGACAATTTGTTGTTGTTACATTTATTACTTTCATTTTTTGTCATTGCTTTTTAGCAACTATATGCACATGTCATGGCCTTATTCATTCATTTACAGAGATATATCACTATGAAAATTGTACAGGGTATGTGCCAAAATTGATATGAAAATATTTCTTCAAATAACTGATATGATTAACAATAGAATGTTTCAGCGATGAAATACAATTGAGCATCATTGATCCATGGGTCAACAGATCTTTTTGTCTCATTTCAAGGGTCAGATGTTGCATATAATATTTTTGGTAAAACAGGGAATATATAAATCAAATTTTGGGTAATTCCATCTATTTTAAGCATCTGTTTTAAATAATAAGTGCAAGTGAAGATGAAAAATATCAATGAGAGCTTTCCTTGTATACTTTACAGACACCTCTGCTTATTAAATTGCAAATGAAGATGTGAATATTATTGAAATAATTTTTAAAAAATTTAAATGGTGTCAAATTATTTTCTTGCACATTGAAATTAGATATGTTTTATTAACAGGCCATTAATTGTTGATTATGGTCAAAATTATTTTAGGCGATACAATTGTGTGCCTTGGATACTACTTCTTTCATAGAGTCTGTTTGAATGAAAAGTGATAGGGCTATCATATTTCAGATGTGTATTCCTTGTGACAAAAATCCGGTACAATCAGTACCAAAAGTTTTGACCCTAACCTTTGACCTACTTTTTAAAAACTTTAACATTGTGTACAATTTTTGAATGGTGAGTGATAAGGCTTTCATATTTCACATGTGTATTTCTTGTGACAAGACTTTTCCATTGATACCAAAATTTTTGACCTCATGACCTTGATCTTGACCTGACCTACTTTTCAAAATCTTTAACATTTGGCATAACTATTGAATTTTGAGTGATAGGGCTTTCATATTTTACATGTATATTCATTTTGGTAACACTTGCCATTGATTTCAAAGTTTGTAACATTGTGACCTTGACCATTCACTTTCTGAACGGAAAATGGTGTTAATACTTACGAAAATGCTGACAGGGGCATTCAGGTTTCACAACCTCGGTTTTTATTTGACATAGATTTTTAATATAACTTGTCGTTATGGGAAATGACAAAATAAAAAATGGAATCTATTGGTTCATGGCATTAACAAAATAAGAAAGCAGAATGTCTGGTGTTACATTTTCACATTTGTTATATTCATGATATTCATTATTTAACATATGCGAAATTGTAATTAAAGAAGGGTGGCATGAGCCTGTGATCGGATCCCTTATGGAAAGGAACTCTTTCTCTCAACTTGATTTCTACATGCTTTTTATTTAAAATAGATGCTGTCAAGACAGGTGAAATTTATATATGTCACCCAGAGACACTTTTGTGTTCTGATGTGGGGAATGAAATGTTGATACATTTAAGAAATAAAGTTGGAGCCATTTGCATTGATGGATGCCGTAAAGTAGAGGATTGGTAAATTACACAATTTGAAATCGAAGAAAATTATTGTTATGTTATCATTTGACCTTTTCCATATTGTCGTATGTTCATTTGTTAATTCAATTTTCCTCTTCCATTTCAGCATGAAAGTTCACGTTCCAGTAAATGCCGTTAATTGAAGTTTTCAAAAATCTAATTTTCAATGTTTATAATGTCTATAAAATTGTATAAACCATTTTTAAGAATTCAAAATTATTATGATTGGTAACATCCAATGTCACTACATATTTACAATTAATAAAGCCATGAACAATTAAACAATGATCCTCATATATGCATACATTTTATATATCTTAAAGACAGAGGTTATGAAATGGAGCCATGGATTTCTTGATTGTGTATCTAGTCAAGATTAAACTGTATTTTATTTTATCTTTGTGTGTATTATGTACTGTATATTCGAGGGCTGTTCGATAAATTCGTAGACAAGTTTAATAAAATTTTTATCGTTATCGTTAAACATTTTGATTATATACTAATTTATTCCTCAAGATTGCATATTCTTATTGTGCAAAATTCAAAGCAATTGGCCCATAAACAAAGAAATACAGTGTTCTTTTATAGGAGTCACTTCAGAGAGCGGTGCAGTAAATGGCGTCCAAAACGACGCTATGCAAAGTATGGAGTAATTAGAAATTTTCTGCTTTTGTTCTGTCTTTAAATTTGAAATCATTTTTTGGGGGAAAGTCGTTTGTTTTATTTCGTTCGGTTCAAAAATAGACCATACAGATTAGATTAGGCAATAATGGCTTAGAACTATTCCCTGGTCCTTTCTATCTGTTCACAGATCATGCAGATGATGCATCAAGAATTTCATTTCAGAACGTTTAGATCGGTCAGTTTTGTTCTTTCATGATTTAAATGACAGAATATTTAAATTACATTGGTATTGTATAGATTGATTGCAGTAAACCTGATGAGTGTTTGGTCAGAAAATTGTACACTTACTTTCACGCATTTATGAAATATTGCAGTTGTCTACGAATTTTTCGAACAACCCTCGTACTTGTAGTCGTTTTACAACAACACAATCTAGTTTACTTAATTGGGTCATTGGTCCACTACTAGCTCCACTAAAGGTATTTCCTCGTGAAGTGAGATAACAAGATGGAATGACAAAGTAAATCTTTAATATGAAATGCATTTAATTTTGTTTTACAGCGGTAAAGAATTGCGCAGAGCCTATTCTGAGATAGGCAACCTCAAATCCTATTTCTCCAAGATACCTTTCTTGTGCCTTAGTGGTACCATATTTAAATCGCACTTAACAGATCTGGTGAAACGTTTAAATATAAAGCCGAAAATAGTCAAGAGGAGTCCTGATGTGCCAAACACATATTTGGAGGTAATAAAGGAAGACAAAGGAAGCAGTGAAGATGTTTATGAGGAAATATTCATCAGGGAAATTCAGTTGTTAAAGTCACTAAAGAATAATTACCCTGTAACACTTATGTTTTTGCCCATGCAATATATGTCATTCGCCATATATGCATGAAATATGCATGCAGAATTTTTGCCGATGTAGATCTTAACAGTGCACCTTTTGGAGCTATATTTGCCAACCAAGATGCAGATGTAGTAAATACAATCTTGTCTGATTTGAAAAAAGATGCACCTCAATACAGACTTGTATTTACTACATCTGTTCTTGGTATGGGTATGACTCACCTTCTGTTACAAATATAATTCATGCTAAGCCTCCAAGGTCTTTGACAAATTATGTCCAAGAAATAGGTCGGGCTGGCAGGCGAGGTCAACAGTCAAGAGCTACTTTATATTTCAATAGGTCTGACATAGCTTGCAATTTACCTGGAATTGAGACTAATATCATCAATTACTGCATATCAGACTCGTGTTGCTGGTTGCTGGGAGCATTTTGATTCAGCAAGTTATCTGATTCTCCAGCAGGATGCAAATGCTGTAGCATTTGCAAACTGACCTGCACTTGTAATATTTCTGTGTAGATATAAGAGGTCTTTGGCACCAGTTGCCCATTGGTCTCGTTGGTTTATGTGTAGTCTTTTATGTTTCATGGTTCTATGTTGTGAGTTGGTGTTCCTTGTCCCTTTTGCGTCTCTTTCTGTGTTTATCTGTTCAGTGTTTTTTGCATGGGTGTTTTGAGATTTTGCTGTGGGTGCTGCAACCTAGTGTTGTTGGAGATCCCCTCCTTTCTTTAAAAGTGATATTGAGGCCCTTAAGCACTGCATAGATAATGAAGGGGATTATGTAGAAAAAGAATGCAAAATGTCTGATAAAATTCAAATCGTTCAATACAAGGTTCACAACATATCAATCAGCCCTCGTATGTATACCCTTTAATATTTTTCTTGTCTGTTTTTCTTATCTATAAACTTTAACCTTGGCCACTCTTAACTATCAATTGTGAATTTCTTGTGTCAAGACTTTTTATTTGTTGAGTTGATCCGATTAACTTGACATTAGAGTTTGACTTACCATACTATAAAGGCACAAATGTCAATCTCTCTTTCATCTGTATATGACAAATTTCATATTTGTTAATGGACTGTCTTTGGTATGACAAGGTGTTGTTTTACAAACACATTTGGCACGTTCAGTTGAACCTTATGTTGAAACATATTAATTTCAAATTCATATTAGTCAAACCTTGGACCTTGACATTGGAATTTGAAGTCTTCAGGAAATATTTCATATTCATTGACGTGTTTCACTTGATTCGGCCCGGCAGGTTTAAATTTGTCGGAATTATTCTTTAACTACATAAACATGAACTTTTGAATAACTTTAACATGAGCAATATCATTTGATCAGCAAGAGATATATGGCTATTATATTATGTAGATGTAGTTTCATCAAGATCATATTAAATTAGCAAACTAAGTGCTGGGTATGTTATTATGATTTCAAAAAGTTGCATGTATATATAATACAAATATTATATTTATATATATGCACAACCAATGTAATTCCCTGAGATGTTACTAGTGAAAGAAACGTGAAGCAATTCGTGTATTAACACTCGTGACGTCACAATGCATAAGATCTATATGTGGTAGTGTGAAATCTATTATTTCACTATTTATTCTTTTTGTTATTTTTAATCATTTGAATCCTAAATAATTCTCCAGATACATTGAAAATATTCCTTTTGTTATTTTTATATATGTCATTCCTAAAATTATACATTTACAACTTATACTGTAATCTGAATGGTTGAAATACTTTAGAGGGAACTTTGACTGTAGAGAAGGTAGAAAGGAGAAATTGACATTTTTGTAATTTACATCTTTGACTATGTGAAAGAAAGGATTTATATCATGTGAGAAGTTCAGCATTGTTTACAGTAAGTTTATATTTTTCATATGTTTAATTATTAATTGTGATTTTATGAATTTGATTGAATCTGTGATAATTTAATATTTAATGAGTATGATCAGAGGAAATTGGGAATATGTTGATATGTCATATTTCATGTGTTTTTAGAAAGTTTAATAGCTTAGAATATTTTCTATAAGTATTTTATTTATTATCATTAGGTGTATTACCTGTGATGTAGCCAGAGATAGGCAGATTTAATATTTTTGGAACAAAGGCTCATTCCCATAGTTTGGTAAGAGAGATTACTCTTACTTCTGATTTGAAGTTTTGTAAATTTTATAAGTTTTTGTATTTTTGTGTAGAATTCTATGCAGTAATGTTTTAAATGAATTTATTAGTATAGTAATGTATATTAATTGAATCATTTTCAATAGAGTGTGTCATCATAAAAGATTTGGTAAAGACATTAAAAGAGATAGTAAGTTTATGTACATCATTGTCACCTATGAGAATTTGTATATTGATTTAATATACAGGGTAGTAAGGATTGTAAATTTTATTGTAGGGCTCTTTATGTTTCCATTGAATTCCATGTCCTATTCTGATGTTGATGGAATAAATGATGAAATGTGCACCATTGTTACTCATCCCTCCGGTCGGGAAATATACCTGGATCCCCCACTGTTACAAAATGGCGCCCACGTTGTTACAAAATGGCGCCCACTTGGTCTGGTGCACCCTGGGATATGGAACCTACAAGCGTCTGAGTGATATAGACTAGAGAAGCTCCCAGGTGACTTTCAAGCATTTTGAAGACAAGGACTTCCTGTTAAAGCATCTGATTGACTTAGAAGGTAGTGAATGTAAACAAACTGACTATGTATTGATGTTCCCTTCCCTATAGTGATATATTGACACTTTTTATTCCTGGAGAAGCATATTGACTCTTTACCTGAATCCTGCTGTTTAGTTATATGAACTGTGAACTATATATACATGACTTTTTATGATACCAGCCTGATACATTGACATTACTTAGTTCATTTAATGCATACTATTGAGTCATACCATATGATAGTTAGTATATGCTTAGTATAATTAATGCATACATGATAGATTTGCATATAATATTAAAGCATTAACTGGTATATAAAAGAAGAGAACAGTGTATATGGTATATGATATACAAGATGTCACAGAGTATGCAGATAGCCATCCAGCATCCAGGGCCTGTATAGCTCACCTGGTAAGGTTACGTAACATAGAGATTTAGCTCACCTGGTACTACGTGGACAGTTTTGCTCACCTGGTCATGCAGTTGAAGTAGCCTATTTGTATTAGAGAAACAGTGTATCAGAGACTAATAAGCTTACCTGGTATTAGTTTATTACTTGCATTAGTGGTACAGTGACCCATTAGCTCACCTGGTCTGAAGTCATACGAGGCATATTACCTCACCTGTCTTCACAATATATAGACTTATCATATATTATGCCTTTATTGTGTTATGTCATTCTTTATAACACTTTGTTACATCGCGTACTTTTGTATCCTGCCGCATGAGTGTTTCGCTATCCGGTATACAGATTTATACGACAACATGGCAACGTCTGGTGATATATCGCAAGAGACTTTCAGTGACACTGCCCATGTTAGTGATCATTCGACGCTATTTATACCACGGATATCGATATTTTCTGGGAACAGTAAAGGCGCGACTACCTATGATATGTGGAGATATGAAGTGTGTTGTCTACAGAGAGACTACAATGACTCTGTTATCCAGCAAGCTATTCGTAGATCAGTTCGTGGTGAAGCGAGTAAAATTTTATTGTGCCTTGGACTTGACACTACAGTGCAAGATATTTTATTGAAGTTCGACAGTGTATTCGGTGATGTTGAGAGAAAAGAGACTCTTTTAGCAGATTTTTATTCCGCTAGACAGCAACCGAATGAGTCAGTCGCCGATTGGGGATGTAGACTTGAAGACTTATTGGGCAAAGTAGATAGGATCAACACCATCAATTCTAACCAGAAAGATGAGATGCTCCGAAATGTGTTCTGGCATGGATTGCGACCATCATTACAACATATATCTGGTCATAAGTTTGACAACCTCACATCATTTGACAGTCTACTGGTAGCCATCCGACAACTGGAATTCAACGAAAGTCGACACAAAACTGCGACAATATCCAATTCTGCAGTACAGGTTAAACCGAAACCCCGTAAATCAAAGACACCGTCGACAAGTGAACAACCACAACAAAGCCAAGTCATACATGAACTTCAACAGGCTATCAAGGAACTTACCTCTAGACTCCAACAACTTCAAGAACAGCAATCCAGAAATCATACTATGGTACAACAGGATACCACTGATGATAATTATACATATGATGATACCGGTCCTGTTTGTTACCGTTGTGGCAAGATTGGACACATAGCCGTTGGTTGCCGAGTCATCCTAGATCACAGACGAAAGACCCATACCATGTCACATGTTAGCTACAATAGAGATTATACTTACCCTAGACGTGCACGATCCTATGCCATGACAGAAGTAGTAGGTGACAGCAACGAAGTGATGTTGGACATTCATGGTAGACAATGCAAAGCATTACTTGATACTGGCTCCACTATATCAACACTTAGCCATTCATTCTACCAGGATCATTTATCCCACTTACCTTTGGAACCACTCAACACGGTATTACAGATAGAGTGCGCACATGGATCATCACTGCCATACTTAGGATACATCAAAATTGACATAGATGTAGATGGTGTATCATCCAGACAGACTTTACCGGAGTGTTGTTTCCTCATAGTAAATGACACACATTACAACAGGAATGTTCCAGCTCTATTGGTACCAACATACTTACCTGTTTGATGAATCGTACCAAGGACATACATGGCATTAGATTTCTACAAGACGCCAACCTGCATACACCCTGGTATCTTGCATTCCGCTGTTTATCATTAAGAGAAAAAGAACTTACCAAGAACCAGCATAGATTGGCACTAGTTAAGTCAGCTGAAAAGAGAAGAATTACCATACCTGCTAACAGTGAAGTCATCATAGAAGGATACATGGATAAGACCATACCATACCAACCTGTATGTGCTATACTTCAAGCAACCAAGTCATCATACTTACCTGAGGATATTGACATCTCACCTACTCTCATTGCCTATGACAACAAACAAGCTACTACCATCCCTGTACATATTACCAACGTAACAACCAGAACCATCACTGTTCCACCAAAGGCATTGCTATGTGAAGTTCAAGCTGTTGACATTGAAGAATATCATCCAACCACCAATCCTTTATTGATGATATTGAGATTGATTCATCTGATCTCACTAAGGACCAACTACATCAAGGAATAGATCTTATCAACCAGTACAGAGACATCTTTTCACAAGCAGAGACAGATATAGGCCATTCATCATCTGTGAAACATCGCATTGAGCTTAGTAATGAATATCCCTTTAAGCAAAGACATAGACGTATTCCACCTTCCATGATTGATGAGCTTAGGAACCACCTACAGATGCTAGTCACAAGTGGAGTGACACAGAGGTCAAAGTCGCCTTGGGCTAGCAACATAGTTTTATGTAGGAAAGAAGAATGGACAGCTCCGCATGTGTGTGGATTACCGACAGTTGAATCAAAGGACGATAAAGGATGCTTATGCACTACCTCGGATAGATGACATCCTTGACTCATTATTAGGAAACAAGTATTTCTCTGTACTCGATATGAAGAGCGGATACCATCAAATAGAGATAGATGAAGAGCATAAAGAACGCACCGCCTTCACAGTTGGACCGCTTGGATTCTATGAGTATGTACGCATGCCATTTGGACTTGCCAATGCACCGGCGACCTATCAACGCCTTATGGAAGACTGCTTCTCAGGACTGAACCTAGACATCTGTTTTATCTATTTAGACGATGTGATTATCTTCTCCAAGACCTACGAAGAACACCTAGAAAGAATGAAGAAAATTTTTGACAGAATGAGGAGAGAAGGATTGAAGTTATCACCTGCGAAATGCCAATTCTTTAAAAGAAAAGTGAAGTATGTAGGACATATGGTATCAGACAAAGGAGTGGAACCAGATCCTGATAAGATAGAGAAAGTTAAGACATGGCCGACACCTACCAACCCAGAAGAAGTTAGAAAGTTCATTGGTTTTGTCGGATACTACAGAATATTTATACAGGATTTCTCGAAAATAGCAAGACCTCTTACAGATTTGATGCCATCACCAGTATCCAAAAGAAAATCCAAACCAAAACAACAGAAACCATGGTGCTGGGGAAGAGAACAAGAAGAAGCTTTTACCATTTTAAAGAACCATCTAATATCACCACCGATTCTGGCATATCCTGACTTCAACCTACCCTTTGAATTACACACCGATGCAAGCCAACGAGGATTAGGAGCCGTCTTATATCAGACTCAAGGAAACCATCAGAGAGTTATTGGCTATGCTAGTAGAGGACGCACACCAGCAGAACGTAACTATCCAGCCCACAAGTTAGAATTTCTCGCCTTGAAGTGGTCTGTGACAGAGAAATTTAGAGATTATCTACATGGAAAGAAGTTTACCATCATCACAGACAACAATCCTCTCACATACATCTTGACGAACGCCAAATTAGACGCCACTGGACAGAGATGGGTTGCAGCTTTATCAGCATTTGAATTCTCCATCAAGTATAGGCCAGGACGAAACAATGCTGATGCTGATTCATTATCCATCACCACCTGATCCATCAGATACCACCATTACGTCTGACTCCATCAAGGGAATCTGCAACTCACAAGTAACACCATACATAGAGACCATCTCCATGTCTGAACAGCCACTGTCATCATTTTCATCCATAAACAACGAGCCAAACATCGACATATTCCATGCGCAACAGAATGATCCAGAATTATTTCCATGGATATGTAGTGAAAGAGACAGACAGAAGCCTAGAAAAGATCAACTACCTGGAACACCAGCTAACACCATGATGATGAAGAATTTTGACAGACTGAAACTCATCAACGGCATTCTATATAGAGAAGTTCAGATAGATGAAAAGACAGTCAACCAGCTCGTACTACCAGCCAGCCTGATTGATTATGTTCTGGAATCTGTCCATAACAACATGGGTCATCCAGGAAGAGATAAGACACTGAGCCTGATCAGAGACCGTTTCTTTTGGCCTGGACAATACCAAGATATAGACAACTGGATTAAAGAATGTGTTAGATGTGTCCTTAGGAAAACAACTACAACAGATAGAGCAGACCTGGTCAACATCGTCACCACACAACCATTGGAACTTGTCTGCATGGACTTCCTATCACTTGAACGTTCCAAAGGAGGATTCGAATATGTACTAGTGATAACAGACCATTTCACACGTTATGCCATCGCCATTCCAACTAGAAACATGACTGCCAAAACAACAGCTGACGCATTCTTCCAACATTTTGTAGTACACTACGGATTACCACAGAGAATACATACAGATCAAGGAACGAATTTCGAGAGTAAGATCATCAAGGAACTTTGTAACATCACTGGAATATCGAAATCAAGAACTACACCATACCATCCAATGGGTAACGGACTCTGTGAAAGATTCAACCGGACACTTATCAACATGCTTGGAACTTTAGAACCATCTAAGAAGTCAGATTGGAAATCCTACATCGCTCCAATAGTTCACGCCTACAATTGTATGAAACAAGACACAACGAAACAGTCACCTTATTTCCTTATGTTTGGACGAGAACCACACTTACCCATTGATATATCTTTTGGACTACACAGAGAACATCCTAGAACATCGTTGACGAAGTATGTTGAGAACATGAAGGAGAGACTGAGAACATCGTACAAACTGGCGTCAGAAGCAGCTAAGAAAGCACAGGATAGACAGAAAGAACATTACGATCTTAGAGCAAGAGGAGCTGTGCTAGAAGTGGGAGACCGAGTCCTAGTGAAAGTAGTAGCGTTTGATGGACGTCACAAGCTAGCAGATAAATGGGAAGAACATCCGTACCTTATCATCAACCAGCCAAACAAGACAGTACCAGTATATGAAGTAAAGAGAGAAGACGGAGAAGGAAGAAAGCGTGTTCTTCATCGGAACTTACTCCTTCCAGTTGGACACCTTTCCGGATTCAGACCTGACCAATCGACAATAAAGAAACCAACACCGAAGCCTAGACCATCTATAGTAAAAGCGAAACCAACATCAACACCACGACCAACAAGACATACACAGAAGACATCACAAGGGAAAGATCACAGTGACATACAGTCTGCTGAAGTGGAATCGACCCTTAGTGATAGTGACGAAGAATATTTCATGATTATAGAAGAAAGAAAGGACACTCAAGGTCATCAGACAGATAGACGCACAGAGATGTCACATAGAGAAGAAACTGACCATGTTACCGATGATGACGATCACAGTACCCTGGTTAGACCACGCCCAGAATCTGAAGAGGACGCTCTTCACCCTGCTTCAGGAACGCAGACTTCTGGACAGGATAGAGAAACAGAAGAAGAAAGAAGTGAAGATACTACAGAGGAGGAAGAAAATCAATCATCTGCTGCTGCACCAAATGTAGAGCCTGGCGATGATGATGATGATGATGAAATCCCCACTAGAAGACCGAGAAGAGAAAGAAGACCGCCTGACTGGTTAACAAGCGGAGAGTTTGTACAAAGCCAGCAAGTGAGAAGTACAGACTGGTCAGAAAGAGCAAACTTTTTGAAAGAAATGATAAGAACAGGTATGTTTGAGGGTAGAGAATGTGAAGTACTTACCACCTTATTAGATGTAGTAAAGAACAAGTAAGTATACTTTACTAAGCGAGTACATTTCAGCAGCCAGATAGACATTTTTATCCTTAGCTTTATTTTGAAAGGTGTTTTGTGTCATATGTCATATTGTAAATGACATTACATTTTTTTGTCTAATTCTGATCATTAAGTGTATTTTGACACAGAGAATTGTTTGAAGTAAATGTATGTTTTTGAAATGAGTGTTGTGATTTATTCATATGCAGAATTGTGTGTGACCTATTGTATTTCATAATATTGTGTGTGACTTACTGTATTTTGTGATATTGTATTATTTTTTTCTCATTGTATGAAATGCTGAGGACATCATTTTTTGTAGTAGGGGAAGCATGTGGTAGTGTGAAATTTATTATTTCACTATTTATTCTTTTTGTTATTTTTAATCATTTGAATCCTAAATAATTCTCCAGATACATTGAAAATATTCCTTTTGTTATTTTTATATATGTAATTCCTAAAATTATACATTTACAACTTATACTGTAATCTGATTGGTTGAAATACTTTAGAGGGAACTTTGACTGTAGAGAAGGTAGAAAGGAGAAATTGACATTTTTGTAATTTACATCTTTGACTATGTGAAAGAAAGGATTTATATCATGTGAGAAGTTCAGCATTGTTTACAGTAAGTTTATATTTTTCATATGTTTAATTATTAATTGTGATTTTATGAATTTGATTGAATCTGTGATAATTTAATATTTAATGAGTATGATCAGAGGAAATTGGGAATATGTTGATATGTCATATTTCATGTGTTTTTAGAAAGTTTAATAGCTTAGAATATTTTCTATAAGTATTTTATTTATTATCATTAGGTGTATTACCTGTGATGTAGCCAGAGATAGGCAGATTTAATATTTTTGGAACAAAGGCTCATTCCCATAGTTTGGTAAGAGAGATTACTCTTACTTCTGATTTGAAGTTTTGTAAATTTTATGTTTTTGTATTTTTGTGTAGAATTCTATGCAGTAATGTTTTAAATGAATTTATTAGTATAGTAATGTATATTACTTGAATCATTTTCAATAGAGTGTGTCATCATAAAAGATTTGGTAAAGACATTAAAAGAGTTATAAGTTTATGTACATCATTGTCACCTATGAGAATTTGTATATTGATTTAATATACAGGGTAGTAAGGATTGTAAATTTTATTGTAGGGCTCTTTATGCTTCCATTGATTTCCATATCCTATACTGATGTTGATGGAATAAATGATGAAATGTGCACCAGTGTTACTCATCCCTCCGGTCGGGGAAATATACCTGGATCCCCCACTGTTACATAAAGAAACATGCCGCGACGGCTGTACTTACCTGCAAACTGAGCCCGCGGTGACCTGAATTTCAACGTCACCCTTTTACCTAGAAAACGCGATTTTAGAAAACAATAATGAAATAGACAACTATGGTGCATATATATATAAAATAAATGTCATAATTTTTGTTTTGTTACGGGTATACAACACACAGCAAGTGCATTTATCGCATGAAATGCTCTAACGCGCATTACATGTACGATAAATGCACTTGCTGTGGGTTGTATACCAGTAACAAAACACAAATTAAGACACTTATTCTCTATATCAACACAGTGGCCCCTGCCTTTTCCTGTGTGCACATAAACATGTACCTGAATATAGTTTAAACAATTTGAGCCATTACTGACATCAAGATATTAAGGCATGATTCTCAGGCTTGCAGACAAAACATACCGTTAAGCCATAATACATAAACAGTACTGGTATCTGTTATGCAGACCTGCCTACCTGTTTCTTAACAACAGTTTTATTTTCCTTAAAAGGTGTAATTTGTAACAGGGAAGTGGTTATTTTTAGGAATGAAACATTGTTTTTCAAGCTCTGACATTATGAAAATTATTTATCATTGACAAGCTTGCCCAGACAATTAAAGAAGGAATCATTCTATGCTCATATATGAAAAAGATTAATGTAAACAATTTCAATTGTTTGCTATATTAACTGGAAAAAAATAGCTGTAGAATACTTTAAGGCATAAATTTGAGCAACCACAGAAAAGAGCGTAAATTGAGGTGAATAAGCCTACATTTGTACATCATATATAAAGAATATGCCAAAACTGTAAAGGTAGGCAGGTTGTATAATGGGACTATGAAGATTCATTTCTTTGCATGAAAATGATATGGAAGAAGTTGGTTACATGTACGTACATACTCTACATTATGACCTTGTTTTCAGATGTCTGGCAGACCATCATTTTCTCAATGTTCATCCTCCTCATGTGAATTACCATCAATCAAACCATATGACAGTCGATCAATGATGACCTTTAAGTCTATCAATAACTTGCTGACAATGACCTTGAACTTTGGATGGACAATCTTGTGAGGAGAGCATTTCCTACCAGGGGTATGCTTAAAAGGTCTAGTAGACCTTAGACATTCTCGAATAACTGTCATGTCTTTCTCATTTGTACAAGTGCCATGGTTCGAACTCTTTATGGGAACACTGAGAGCAGTATCATAATTTTCTACAAGAGAAGTGACCAAGTTTGCAGCACCTGTTGCTCTCAGTATTGCTTTGTCAGACTTATTGGCACCGAGGGCCCTAATAAGCTCCTTTTGGTGCCTTACAGAATGTTCTTGTACCAAATCAGCTTCAACATCATTCCCATGACCTCCTTTTCTGTTCACAAAGAACCCTTCTAGGATACGTATCCTAGTTAATGGTGAACTTGACTCGCATTTGAGAATAAAGTCCACACACTCCACCAAATATTTAGATAGCTTGGAGTGTGAGTAAAAGAAGGGAATGCACTTCAGCAAATTTGGTTGGATTCGCATAATGTCTCCCTCTTTCGCTGTATCATCCAATGCCAAGAAATGAATCCCCCATTGACACAGTTGGCAGCTGTAGTTAAACAGCTCATCATGGTCACCATTGGGAAGGCTTGTATCCCCCTCATTATAGCCAAACATCTCCATCGATTATCTTAAAGACAATTTCATCTCTTATGACACATTTTCTATCCTTTGTCGCAACTTTGATGTTGGCTGGAATGAGGAGGGCACATGCATCCATAATTTCTAAGGCATGTTCCCTGATGAGCTCTTTAACCACAACGCACAGAAGCACTGAGTGGGCCTTGAAGTTTGACTTTACTTTCCCATTCACATCTTTTTTTTTCAGAATTGTTAAAAGATTGAAGAGTCCCTTGTTCTGCTGCTGTAGCTTTTTCATAAAAAGTCTTACAGAGTTTCTGAAATGAAAAACATCAAATTTCAATAATATGTAATTTTACATAGACAATTTTACTGTAGTGTATATTTTGGCTGAGTGACAGGTTCAATGGCATATGTTTGTAATTTAGAAGCAACTTTTTTGTGAAAAATAAAACCAAATGATATACATTGTAATTATGAAATTAATATCTCTGCAAAAAAACTTCTCATACAAAGCATATTTATTAAAAATTTTCCATAAAAATTTAGAAATCTTATATAAACTTAATTAGAAAATAACACATAATGATTTTCACTTTGTTTTTGATCAATTAAAGCTCAGTTACATGTTGGGAGACACAACTTTAAAATCTGCATGACATGTCAATATATGATTCTATGTATAATTTTTTTTGGTGATACATGTACCTTCAACAATGTTTCTCTGAATTTCTCTTGTATTTTTGATATCCAGGTTCATTTTTTTTATACATAATCAATAAAAACTCATGGTCACTCTCTGACAGTTCTAAGTATCTTTAGACTTTTCAGAAATGAACATAAATGGCCTATGTCTGTTATTTTTTATTACCTTTGTATGGGTCTAATATTCCTAGTGAACATTGTTTGAAATATGATCATATTCTGATGTATGTACTTGGGTAGACACATAGACAAATATACAGCAAATATATGCCACCCTGAAATATTTTTGAGAACAAAAAATATTGGATTTGGACGTTACCTCTAGAAAATCTTGTTTCAGATGCCAAAGCTCACAGACAACAGGCTCAAGATGAGCAAGCCGCCCTTGTGCTGTTGTCGATAGTGCTTTTAAATCTTTGGCATCCTGCATTCGGACCCTTGTTAATTGGTCACCGCCCAGTGTAACTTTATACTTGTCAAGCAGGTCTGTATTTCCTTCAAATATGAGAATTTGATCAGGAAACAAGATTAAAAAAAAATTCAGAAAAAGCCTGTGTTTGTGAAACACGAATGCCCCCGGTGGCATCTTTGTTAGTATAAACGCCATTTTCTGTCAGGTCAAAGTCAAGGTGATGAAGCCAAAACTTTTTGCTATCAATGAAATGGTCTTCTCACAAGGAATACACATGTGAAATATGAAAGCCCTATCACTTACTATTCAAAAGTTATGCCCAATGTTGAAGTTTTTGAAAAGTAGGTCAAAGGTCAAGGTCAAGGTCACGAGGTCAAAAATGTTGGTATCAATGAAAAGGTCTTGTCACAAGGAATACACATGTGAAATATGAAAGCCCTATCACTTACCATTTAAAAGTTATGCCCAATGTTAAAGTCTTTGAAAAGTAGGTCAAAGGTCAAGGTCAAGGTCACGGGGTCAAAATTTTGGTATCAATGGAAAGGTCTTGTCACAAGGAATACACATGTGAAATATGAAAGCCCTATCACTTTCCATTCAAAAGTTATGCCCAATGTTAAAGTTTTTAGTTCGGACAAACAGACAAACAGACAGACAGACAGACAAACAGACGGACAGGCCAAAAACTATATGCCCCCGAATTTGTGATTCCGGGTGCATAAGAATAGATACAGCTGATCATGCTGAACATGCATTGATTTCTTTACAATTTGGATCAAAGGTCAAGATCTCCAAATACTTGCAGTAATAAAACTGTGTGCTTTTTATCATTATAAATAATGGATGTATACCCTATATTGTCATGGAGGCTATAATTCTTACCATGTGCATCTTGAAATAACTTTGTTAGTGTAGATTCATAGGAGTTCATAATACTAATGCAGTCCTCATATTTTGATTCATTTTTGAACTGCAAAGGTAGCTGAAAAATGAACAACTTGTCCGCCATCTCCTTTCTGTGTGGGTGGGGCATATGGCTTGGAGAAACTGCTTCCATCCATTTGTATTCGGAGACATCTGTTGAGAGGATTCTACTAATCTACATATGTAAAGTACAATAATGTTGGTAATTAGTTTAAGATGATGAAAATTAACTATTAAAACAAATATAACCAGACATCCCTAAAGACAATATTAAAGGCCAGATTGCTGTAAGCAGATTTTGTTTTGAAATATTACAGGTATGTCTTTGGAAAGCAACAGAGTGAAATCAGGTCCATTTGTGTGGTACATTGTATATCTCAATGCCCTGTTTAAATATGATTTATTTTTTAAACATTACTACAGTTTAGTCAAATTTAATCTCCAAGGTCGAGGTCAGATTTCTGGGTCAAAGTTGATTCCCGAAATCAAGCTAACTCATTACATGTATTTCCTATCTCCTTGTAAAGTTTAAATTTGATATCACATGAAGTATAATTGATACAATAGAGATTTCAAATTGTTGGTACAAACAGATGCATATATATTTCACCATTTCACAAGCTTGATTTTTGTTTGAATTAATGAAAGGGTAATTGAATTTTGATACCAAATCCCTATTTAAATTTCACTTTTCATAACAGTACCAGTATGAGAACTTTCTTCTCGTGCCCACATAGCTCGAGAAATAAAGGACTTGTTTTGCAAAGTATCAGCAATTTACCAAAATCTTATATGACATCCTCAAAATATCGGCACTGAATCCAGATAAAATTAGGGATGTTGGTTGCAATGGTTGAGAGTTGAGAGGGGTGTTGTCTGTGTTTGTGGATGCAATCCTGGTAGAAAGAACGTTTGATGCAAACATGTGCATATCCTTATGCTGTCTTTCTACTCCCTGCATTGATGTTCTGACATAAATGTCCAAGTTGTCTCCTGTGATAAAAGTGTTCAATCATATAGTATAACTTCAAATTTTTGTTTTGATATGAAAGAATAATAACATAGACTGAATAATTAAAAAATTTGTTGATTCAGAAATTATATTATTGATTTTTGATTAGCTTAAAATGCATCAAAGATGCAAAGTGCCGAGTTCCTGGTTCATTTATTTTTAGAATAAACCATTTTCGGGAGCGATAAATTTGAATATCACAAAATGTTTGCAATTGGTTCAACTTGATAGTTTTCTAACTTCTTCCTTTCTTTCTTCAACTTTTATTTTAGCTCTAAGGTATGAGGGAAATACTCATTCTTGTTTGCTATAAAAGATATGTTGGTTCCACTCTTGAGGTATCAAAATCATGCAAAAATAACCTGCCTTTTAAGCCTTGGGTTTCTAATGATGTACAGACCCTCGGTTGGAACCAATGTATCTTTCATGTCATGCAGTGAAAGAGTCTTCAAGTTGTATTATCATTGAAACCTGTAATTTTTATCAACGGATTGTCTATAATATGCACCAACAAATCGTCGTTATTGAATTTGTTGCATTCCTCCAGAATTCGAAATTTGGAGCTTGGTGACATGGTTATTCCAACTTGGTTCAATCTGGTTAGAGCCTGCAATAACAAAACAGAACCAATATTTCGTAACAAAGATTACAATTGATATGTTACATCAACAAATGAAAAATGCATTTTAATCAAACTCAAATTACATCATGTACATTGTCTATACATTGACAATTTGACATAATTAATAGAATTTTCTCCATATCTACTAAGTGAAATTACTTCAATCAAGCTGTGTTAATCCAAGCTTACATATTGAATGTTGAAGTTATTGAAAGCACTAATTATTAACTGTAATTCTTTAAAAAAAATCAACATAAAAACATAAAAGTGGCTCTCTCACATATGGCTTTGGAATAAATTGAGATGAAGGGTCCCTTCCCAGGAGGGATTCGATCCCCGACTCACGTCCCCCTTCTTTTTTTAATTGGCTTAAGAAAAAGCCATGAGAAGTATCCCACTTTTCCAACAAGCAAACATAATAATCACAGAAAGCCAACAATGCATTTTTATGCACTATTCATAGCATACAATTGTTCTAAATGTTTATACACTGTACTACATGTATAACTAATATTACTTACTATTAGGTATATTAACTTTTGGCTTGTGATGAGGAAGCTTTGATAAATGTAGATTTTTCTGAGGGAATCACAAATTTTTTTCATCTCATACGATGACATACTCATCCGAGCAATAAAATGGAGGAAAATTTAGAATAGTAAGATATCATTAATTATATCTATATTCATTTTTACTGTATATAGAACCTTCAAGTTGTTATTTCATTAAAAGTGCGCATACACGTAACTTACTCAAAACAACAAAGATGTGCAGGTGCAGATCATACACAAATAATGAAATGCAAAATTGCTTTGCCTTCATTACTGCACACCTTCATTGACCATATTGTTGACAACATTAAAAAAAATTAATAAAAATTGACATACAAATCACTTCATTTTTATTAAAAGATTTTTTTTCCTTCATTCTAACATCAAATACACACAACAAATGATTTTAAATTACCTTGTCATCTAAATTGCCTTTTATACATATGACAGTCATGAGCTTCTGAATAGCTGAGAATTCGCAGTTTCTCTGAAACATAAGTATGGCATAAGCCATACATATGGTGGCCTCAACCTTCTTGAAATTTATGTTTTCCAAATTGCTACTCCCAACTACACATATAAGGTAGTGAAGAAATGGAATTCTAAATAACAAAATTATTTACTATATATTCAAGCACAGTATACAAAAAGGCAAAATATTATCACAAGTTAGTTCAAATGTACATAATTGAAGATAAATCTCAAGGATAAATGCAATTATACAAAAACAAATCTCAAGTTTCAAACCTGCTCACCATGTATTTAAGAACGGGTTTCATAAGGGGCACTACTGTGATCTCCTCTTACATTAAATCCTGGTGCCCAAAATATTTATTTTAAAAATATTGATATTGTCACAAGAAACATGGTTTATCCCTTTATCTAGAGAAATATGAAAGCCTTATCACTTATACTTGAAGAGATATTCGCTTTAAGAACTTCTTAACCAAAATACTTCTACAAGGTCAAAGTTTAAAGTCAAGGTCACTATGTCAAATGTCTCTGTATCCAAATGTAGTACTTGCTATGGCGAATGTATGTATGAAATATTAAAGCCCTATCACTTATGTGTGAAAAAATATGTGCTATAAGAACCAAACTTCTTAACCAAAATATTACTATAAGGTCACAGTTCAAGGTCAAGGTCATATGTCTTGGTATCAAAATGTAGTACTTGTTATGTGAATGTGTGTATGGAATATGACAGCCCTATCATTTATACTTGAAGAGTTATCTGCTTTAAGAACTTCTTAATCGGACAGATTGACAGATAGACAGACGGACAGGGTGTTTCCTATATACCCCCCAAACTTTGTTTAATTATACAATATAATTATATAGGGCTCCTATATCATAATATGGACCTCTTATTATATACCTCAACCTAATCTCCTATGATATATCATGGAACATATCCTTCCAGGATTTCAATTCCTCCACACTCTTCCGCCTCAGCAGCACACTTGGATTCTTCCCACGGAGTGTCAGCTCTAAGCATAGGTTGCTTACTTCTGAGGCCAAAAGGTGCCTAAATATTTTTTGCAATGATGGAATCTGCAGGAGGTCATCTAGATTATTGTTCCCTATAGCCTAGGTAATATAATTTTCAGTAAGATATCCATTCTTCATGTAATTATATGCTTGATAATGACATAGAAAACGCCTGCTTTTGAAGATATTACCACATGGATGCATGTCATTGCAAAAATTCCATTTTGTATCACTTCAACAATCAGAATACTTGTTGCAAAATAAATCATTATACTACATCATTCTTCAACTGACCTTGTTTTGTAATTGATATCTTATGTATCTTCACTTTTTATATTTATATTTATAAAATTATTATTTTTCCACAACAAACAAAAAGACTAAAAACTATATCATTCCAATTAAACCTCCTGATTCTGACGGTATAACATTTTTATTCACCTTTATTGCAAACAATTGTTCTTCTCTTGATAAAGCTGAAAAATCATTATAAGGTAGCAATAATTCATGAATTAAAATTCATTTCACATATAACAGTAAATCTGTTAATACAATTCTTGATCATGTGCTACCAGGTGTGCTATCCATCTTTTTTAATGTGCACATTGAATACAGGTAAATTCAAGCCTTCTAATTAACCTCTCTTAGCCTAGGTTTATAATTTATATAATATACTGTAAACTTGATTATTATATGCTCGGGGAAAATTTTGCGATTCTAAGATTTAGACAATATTATGCATGGGGGAAATTTCCGCGATAAAAATGTCTTTCACATTGTAAATATGCAGCATGGATATTTTTGCATGGGGGGATTTTTCGCGATGTCTATTGATTCGCGATGTCTATTGATTCGCGAAAATTACCCCCACGCAAAAATTTCCACGTTTACAGTAGTCTATTTATATTCCCACTCTCATTGGCTGAGAACTGTCACATGTCTTGTCATTGTCAGGTCATATTGATCGGAGAGGGGCCATTTTATTAAATATAAACACTACCGTGTATCATTTAAAGTTTTTACTTTCAGGTATTTTCAGACTTGTCTTTCCATCAGAATACATCTCGATACATTGTCGCCCATCTCTGATATGATTGTTTCAATCAGACGGGGAAGACGGGGAGGCTCAGCTGTTATTGCTTCTTCTGACACACCCATCTCTCATGAAATAGTAGTTGAGAATGATGAGACTCTGAATAAAAAAAATTGAACAAAAATCATCAGATCATTGATGTTGAATGAAGATAATATAAGACTCTTTCATGGTCTAAGAACGTTTACATCACCTCTACCAGGAGGGTCTCAAAATCATGTAAAACATGAGGCTTCCAGGGGTTTTGAAGAAATTTCAGACCCCAGGGTGAAAACGATGTATGTAGAAGACCATAAAAGAGTATTTTTCTCTCAATTCTAAGGACAAAAGTCAAAACTGAAAGAGTGGAGACAAATTATGAAAAACATGCTAAAGAATTAAGTATCATCAGGCTGCATTGCAAAGTATTAGTTTTTGTCACTAGAATAAAACGTTAATGCCCATGTATGTTTGGACCTTTAATATTGCTCATGTTGCTATATACTTTAATTCGGTCTTTTCGAAATACAGAGTTACTTCCCATTTGTGCAGGTATCTGACGTCAACGCATTGTGACGTCATCAATTTTTATGGAAACCAACCAGGGAAACAGGGTAACAAATATGACGTTTTGAATGGAATTTAATGACGTCACAATGCTGTTACGTCATATACCTGCACAAATCGAACGTAGGCATGTCAAATTGAAAAGACAGAATAACTCTTAGGGAATTAAACTAGCTTCTGACGTTGGATATTTGGTTGGTCTGTACCATAAAATCAGCATTTTCCGTTCGCAAACATAAAGTCAGTATCTAGTTATTCCCATTCTAATGCAATCTATATATTTTTTGTGAATATACAGCGAAATGTGACGTTAGCAACGTAAAAGCCTAGTATGTTCTTGTTTTACTGCTGTAACTAAGGAGCAAATAACCAATGAAATTCAACGTTATAGCGACATAATTTAGTGCCTTAGAATAATATTAAACTATAACTGCAGAGATGAGGTAACGAATATGCCTTGTACATCTATTACAAAGTTTATGTTGGTGATTGTTCATTTTGTAAAAGGGTTGGAATTTTAACAAATCGTAGAAGGTCACTAGGTCAAGGTCACTTAGCCCTGAGGTTAAAATACATGAATGAAGTATCAAGTTAAAGCTTATACATCATGTACATGTACTACAAGGAATCTACATGTGAAACAATTTAAAAACACTACATGTATCTCTTATAATGTCAACGTGGATCGAGATAGACATGTATAGCCAAATTTAATATATGACATGGCTCTCACACCCATATGTTGGGACTGGGGCCTGGGGCCTTTGAAATTGGGAAAAATAGCGGCATTTTCTCAAAATTTGGAAATATGATAATTTTGGATGTCTATTGCCTAGGAAATGAGAATTTTTAACACATTTTTTGAATTTTTCATGAGGTTTCAAATCGGGGAAAATGGTCAGTAAATTGGGGAAAAAAGATACTATTTTGCATTGGGACTGGTGCCCAAATTAGGCTGATCGAGAGCCCTGTATGGTCACAGATACTTGTTTCGTACCCCCTCCCACTCTATCATATATATATTTATAGGGTATGATAGACTGGGGGTATACTCTAAACCACAGGTAATTAAGTCAGTGAAATTTGACTATATATCTTTCTTTTTTTTCAATTAGCCTGAGATCGAGAAGGAAAAAAGGTCCCTCCCCTTTTTTTTCAGATCTCTCTTGCTTTAGAAAGGTAACAAAGGGAGTGTACAGTGATGAAGGACATGCGCCATGGCGCCCCATACACGCGTTGACAATCTTAATGTCCATATTCTTTTTGTTATGTTTGTGAACTCATTTTTGGTACAAACCACCCGCAGGGTTTAAAAAGACTTTTGGAAAAAAATGTTTTTAAAAGAGGTGTGGTTAATACACGTGTAATATTTTACTTGTGAAAATTGAAACCCAGGTTGTCTGCAGGACAACATTCCCTAATGCACTGCAAAGATGTGAACTGTTAATTGATCTTTTTTGTATTATTAATTAGGATGTATCTACTGTCCTGTTCACTTAATCCAGAGCACCCTGTTTTCCCGGTTTTCTCTAAAATACGATACTGTCATCTTCCAAACATATATCAATTTTATAGTACTCCTTTAGTCGTAACAGAAAATACCATTGTTTTGGCTGTACGTCAATTAAATTAGAAATAGGACGGAAAATAAAAAGTCTACAGGGATTTTCTATAGTAAAATCGCTGAAAATGCGTGACGTCGGGAGCTTTGACGTCACTGTTTACTATTGTTGACACGGAGAACAATATGGCGGCGGCTTGAAATTAACATGGAAATTTCCCGTTGACATTTTATTTTTTCATACTGCGGTTTGAAGGCAGCTGATAGTGTAAGTCGAAGTTAATTTCCAGTTACGACTAAAAGAGGTCAATTCTCGGAAACTATAATTTATAGGAAAATTCTTCAGATGACCTGTAGAATAAATCGCCAAAACAAGGTGCTCTGGATTTAGTGAACAGGACAGTAACTATGAAAAGATCATGCAGTGATTCCGCCTACATATCTATACACGAAAACGAGGGTCAACATTTCCCTGATCCTGATTAAACTGTCATTGTGTATATTGGTGTACGTTCAAGTAATTTCTGTTTTCTAAAGCCGTAAAGGTTATGTTTTATGACAACTGGTATTGTCATAAAGATTTGATAGGTCCAACAGCAAAACCATGGAATCCTCAGTTCTCTGTTCATTTTTAAAATTCCCAACTTTTGATTTCTAAGCTGTTACATCTCTTATACATTCAACTCATCGCTAAATATGTATAAAATAACCAGATATTGAATGTTTCTAATGTGTGATTTGGATGCATCATTGAAAAAAGTTTATATGGTGCATTGAATAAGAAAATATCACATTAAATTTTAAAACTGCAGGACAATTGGTCCGTAAACTCTTTGGTTCTTCATTAACACCAAGTGTGTGATAGAAAAAAAAATACTGGATAGACAAGTTTTTTTTAGTAAGTTACTGTAGTCAAGTACGCAGCTCACTTCAGAAATAGGAAAATTGAAGTTTTTTTTTTTCTACTTTTCGACTATGTTTTAGTTTAAAATTTATACTTAATACTGAGTCTATGGAGAATGTCGACGACGTCGTGCTAAAATTAACATAGAAAACTCCCTATCTAAAACTCTTTTCTTTCACTGTGAGCATACATGTAGTATTGGTTGTACAGACCACAGGAACCTGTTGTTTTAATAGAGAAAATAGATTATTGTTCACTCCCTCGTGTCTCTGTCTTAATATTACATTTTTCTCCAGGAATGAAACAAAATCGAAAAATTCTAGACATCGATTTTCCCAACATAACTTTGCCAATATATCGTCTACATGGGATACGACAGACGAATTGCGACTTCCAACACTTAAAATGATATATCATGTTATAAAAACAACAAACATTACTTACAATAACACAGGCAGATAGATGCTTTAGCTCCTTTTACATGGACAATGTTCACTCTTGATTAAACTGTTTTCTCCAACGCCATTAGACATCAACTTTCTGTGTGCAGAGTGAATTGAACATCTCCCGCCTCTTATTAGGAGCACTGGATGAAAACATAGCTGTATGTTGGAATTTTTACCTGTGTAACGGACCCATCCGAAGCAGTAAGGAATCTTTAACTTGCTTATACACCGGTCTGAGACACAGGACCATTTAAGAGACCCTTCCAAAGTATTAGGCTATGGTTACTTGGCTATATACAGAGTGTCAGCCTGTGTGGCCAAGTTACCCTAGCCTAGTACTTCCATAGGGACTTTAAATGGGGTTGCTGTGCCGCGAATTGGCATAGGCAAATTAAAGATTCCTCACTTCTTCGGATGGGTCTGTTACACAGGTAAAAATTCCAACATACAGCGTAACGTTTTCGAACAGTGCTCCTAATAAGAGGCGGAAGACGTTCAATTCATTCTGCACACAGGAAGTTGATGTCTAATGGCGTTGGAGAAAACAGTGTAATCAAGAGGGAACATTGTCCATGTAAAAGGAGCTAAAGCATCTATCTGCCTGTGTTATTGTAAGTAATGTTTGTTGTTTTTATAACATGATAAATCATTTTAAGTGTTGGAAGTCGCAATTCGTCTGTCGTATCCCATGTAGACGATATATTGGCAAAGTTATGTTGGGAAAATCGATGTCTAGAATTTTTCGATTTTGTTTCATTCCTGGAGAAAATTGTAATATTAACACAGAGGCATGAGGGGATGAACAATAATTTGTTTTTTTCTGTTTATAAAACGACAGGTTCCTGTGTACAGACATATATCATACACTGTTAGTTATGAGAGTTCGAGATCTATCCCCCTATATAAATTTTAATCGGAAAATATGGCAACAAAATAAAGAAAACTTCAATTTTCCGATTTCTGAATCGAGCTGCGTGGGCACATCTGTGCTAGTGAGAAAGTATAAAAAATTCTTGATTGTTAATAGATATTTACTCCAATTCATCAGGAACTCTTTTGATGCGTCGCCCGCCTTGTTTGATATAATTTTCAACTGAACATAAACAGTTTTATCTAAAACTGAAAATACGTGAAATGAAATTCAAACAATTCCTGCACACCGTAGCGTCCTGTTCCTTAAGGTGGTTAAATGAAGGCATAAACGATGAACATAGGAAAATCTCCAACTTAGACTGAAACTCAAAACTCCTACATTTCAAACCATCTAACTTAAACTTAGTAGAAATTCCAGAACTAAAACAAAAACAGCAATCAATTGGAATCGATTTCTCCTCCGAGATCGACACAGCCGCCATGTTTGTTTACATCCGGAAGCGCTGTTGGGGGTTATCACCTTGACGACAAGTAAACAGGCGCGTATGAAGATATCGATGATGGCAAGGTTATATTGCAAGCCTGTGCCGCCTATGACCTTGTTGCAAGTTGATAGATAGTGCTATGGCGACAATGTCAGAGAACAATATTCAAATTACTTACTGTCAATATCATCAATATGCAATCATTTTGATACGTAAATTGTTGTTCTAGAATTTCTTTAAACCGATTGTATTTTACAATTTAAAACCTTTTTTAAGCAAAAAAAAAAAAAATAAATAAATAAATAAAAATAAAACAAGAAGATTCCATTTGCTTGAGTGGAATTCTGAATTTAAATCGATGAAATCATTTTTCTTGCTGTTTATCTAACTACAGCATGAAAAGCATTGCAATATTCCAATTTTCAGCGATTCTTCATTCAAAATTCATTCGTTTCCACATTTTCGTACTAGCAAATTGCTAATCTGATATTTAAAATAAAGGCAGTACGTTTATTGTGTGTTTGGTACCAAAATTGTTCTTTTATCTACAGTATGAAAAATAATGACATTTTCCCAATTTTCAACGGTTTTTCTCGAAAATTCATAGTTTTCTCCATTTTATGGAAGAGTAAATTGATAAACTGTGCTTGAGACTTTAAGGCAATGGCACTGCTGTTCTTTTGATACCAAATCTGTTGTTCTAGCTACAACATGGACAAAGTAATTGCGTTTTTCCAATTTTCAACGGTTTTTCTTTGAAAAATCACACTTTTTCCCAAAAATTTCGAAATGCCCAAGGATGCCAGAGTGGCAACCACCGGATTATAAAAGTAGAGGGTATTAACATCACTTTCATGCAAAAACATTTTGTGCGTAACATTTTTTTGGGTTCCCCCCAAAATAGCCATTTGGCAACTAGACTAGAAATATCAAAGCCCTACTCCTTATATTTCAAAAGTAGGTCAAAGTTTAAGTCGTGATACATGAAAAATGAAAAATCTGGTCATGAGGAATCTATATATAAGAAATATCAAAGAATATGTGGAATATCACAACCCTACCTCTTATATTTTAAAGTATGTCAAAGGTCAATGTCAAAGTCACATGGTCAAAAGTCATAATATCAAATGAAAGATCTGGTGATGTTAAATATCAAAGCCCTACCCCTTATAGTACATGAGATTAGCCAAGGTTAAAGTTTTTTTTAAGAAGGTCAAACTCCATGGTCAAGGACACTAGGTCAAAAGTCGTGATATCAAAAGGACAGATCTGGTCATGAGGATTCTGCAAGTGAAATATATCAAAGACATATCCTCTATAGTTCATAAGATATAGCCAAGGTTTAATTATTTAAAGTAGGTCAAACTCTAAGGTCAAGGGCACTATGTCAAATTTTGTTGCTGAATTTGATTTGTCTCATCATGGTCTATCCCATGTCAAGTTTCAAATTGCTGCTCCAAGCAGTTTTCACCAAACCGACTTAAACTCAACACCTTAACCAAAATGCTGACGCACTTACAGGCGGACTGACGGACAGACAGACTTTGCCAGACCGGATTCTTCATAGACCCGATTTTGCTTTGCAATCCAGCCAACAATGCTGCAGTAATTTTTTGTTTAATTTCTAGAATGTGAATGCCAATTCTCCTTAGCTTGATTGGTATTTACGAGACAAGATAATTAAAATGTGCAATTTCAACAAATTTGATGATACACAAGGTCATAAATAGAATAATTTCCGCTTACACTCACAAATGTCTTACAGTTTAGGCAATAGCTTATCCAATAGAAATCAGTCACTTTAAGGTGGCTCCACAGAGTATCCGAATATATAGTCTTTTCGGAAGCTTTCTTACCGAGGATATTGACGTCATTATGATTATGACGTCATGATAACGCGCCAAATAAATATTGTGAACTCGACGATGAATAGTGTCCACAGCGCTCGGAATTTTCGGCGTTCAAACTCTTCTATCTCGCTTATTTCAGAAAGGATTTCAGCAAGTTTGGTATCAATGAAACCAGAGAATTATCGTCTACAATCTGATTGTAATGTAATTAATTTTAGCTAGATTTATTGTTTGGTCTATACGTACAAAAATGTCCATGAATGAGACCCCTGGCTATCGTTGTAAAAGTTTCCTTTTTATAACGTCATCAACGGAAATTCAGCAACTTGTTGCTTTGAAATAAAATCGAATAGGAAAATTTTAGTTTAACTATCATGACTATCTAACATGCTATTTCTTGGAGATTTTAGCGATATAATGGATCAGATATATTTTAAGTATTGTATCTCTGATTATCTATAATCAGAAGAATTGTACTGCAATTTTGTCAACTTTTCTAATTTGCAACGAAATGTTATCGAACTAAGTTTCTTTATTTGAAAACTTAAAGCGAACGAATCTTAGTATCAATCCTGCTTTGTTCAAAGATGTATCCATTATGCAGATAACTACACGCATTACTGAGAACGAGCGAGGTGAATGACGTCCATAAAAATAAGTTTTCGTTTACTTTTTCCCTTCTCTCAGATTCATATTACCGTATATCAGTGAATTTGTAAAATTTTACACACCATTTTAAAACATTTTTAGCCATAGAAAAAACCTTTTACATATGGGGAAATTTCTCTGACAGAATGGGAAAATATATATATTCCAGGGAGGGGGAATGGGGCCGAATATCGCCGAATTTGTTTGAAAAAAAAACACTGGAAAAAGAATAAGGGCGTCCTATTTTGAATTTGAGCAAATAAAAGAAAAGAAATCCAAGCCTCTTAATTTCTAAGTGATAGAGAACTCTCTCTCTCTCTCTCTCTCTCTCTCTCTCTCTCTCTCTCTCAACTTCTTGTGAAGCCCCTCTCAGGAAATATTTTTGACGCTCACAATCATTGCACTTTGCGACCCATTTTTCTTTTTTTCTATCAAAATATCCTTCACGCGAATACGTAATAAATTAGATTGTCCTCGAAGTTGATTTTTTTCTGTGTTAATGGTATTTCTAGATATTGTAATATCAGCTATATGTTGATAATATAAATATCCTTCAATGCCCTCAATCCTCCTAGTATCGCAAGTCATCCAATTAAAAGTTATATGTGCACACTGTAGTTGAGTTTCTGGATACGCTCCTGAATCTGACTTTATCATTTAGCCTGATCTTTTAAAATTTCTTATTCATAAAAGTCAGGGACAATTATTTCTTCCCTGTCCTAAAACGTATACGAAACAGCCCCTAGCTCCCCTCCATTTATAAGTCGGTACCCGATTATTTGTCACGACCTACTTGAGAAAACTGACGCCTCCTTTCTTAGTAAAGGCACTTTGATTAATCGCAAAATCTCTTTCAGAATAGCCCCCATCTGTAAAGATTATTGAGAACTCTGCATTTGCCTCACCAAATGAAAAATTCTCAGGATGAGAGTGCATTAGTACTTAATTCTGAATCTTTCTCCCTCTAGATTTGCGCTTTTTACTCTCTCTTTTCCTAATTTCTTTTCGGGGAGGGGTGGCCTTCTGTTGTTTAGACATATCAAGAATCTCACACAACGGAAGCTTTGTAAGGTTTCCGTTAAAGCCGTTTCGGTCCAGAATTCCTACAAATTCCTGACGTAGTCATACGCTGATTAACTCTTACCTCTGATGTCGAATGAATATGGATTGCAACGTAGAAATTATGGGGGTGAGGTTACAAGAATAATCATAACATCCGTTCGCTAGGTTCGATTTTGTTCAAATTGCATAGAGATACTTCATATACAATATCTTATCGTTTGATATTTGTTTCAAGAAAATTAAACGAAAGATTTTCATGCAATAGGCATATAACGTCAAAAAATGGCGATCGAAAAACGAGTTTTTAACCTCCTAGATGATCTTAAATTTGTAATAATACCTCCATTTTCCTAGTTAATTTCAATTTCTTTGCTTAAAGATGAAAAAATAGTTTGAATATAAAATTAAATAAAAAAAAAAACATTCATAAATTCAGCAAAATATTTTAAAAAGCAGCATACTTTCTTCAAATTGGCAACGTTGGCAAAAATAGAAGAGAAACCCCAAAACCGCCATAATTCAAACCGTCATGAAAACAGTTACGTTGGTTCGATTTTGTTCATACTTTGCAAAATTTAATCTTGTATACCGATTATCAAATTCTGAGAGTTTCAGAAAAATTAAACAAGAGGATCTTTTTTGGGGGATAGGTGTGTGGAGCCACCTTAATCACCAAACACCATGAAGGTGAGTATGAGTAAGAAGTATCTAACACATAGGCATTCAGCATTCGAGCATTTTGGATCAAAATTATCTTCAGTATAAACAGGACAAAAGTTGACAATGTATTAACATACGTAATTTGAATCAGTGCTTATGCCATGCTGTCCATTACAACTCAATACAAGTATTGATAGTATACATGTATTCATTGTAACTATTGTGACAGCATAAATTCTGCTAAAATATAAATCCTGATATGAAAAATAAGAACATTTACAATACATACATTATGAAAGCAGCAACCTAGAAAATGTTCGAAAACTAAATATAATTCATATTGTAAGTATTAGCACCTAAAATCGAGGTTTTTTTTTCTTTTTTTTTTTTTTAGAAAATTCCAAGATTCCATGCTTGTTTGTACGAGGTAAAAATATTATGACATCACAGAATTTAGTTCAATTGTTTCCCTCCATTGGAAGAATCAATTCAACAATTAATGACCTTTCTTCATGTTTTTTTGTTTCAAAACATTGGGCAGACAAAAATATGCTGCTCGAGCCGAGCTTGTGATAAATCATCTGAGATGCCCAAGCAGCCTTCACATAGGACTGGGGATCAGGGCCTAAACTAGCTTTGAACAAGAATTCAACTGAGCACCCATCATGAAGTCTAGTTATCACAGTTGGTCATTTTGGTGGAATATATGCAGTTAAAAAAAAAGATATGCATACCTTGCTAACTGATGTGAAGGGTTCCAGTTAAGCGTAACCTCCAATCTTTTCACAGCATCGTCAAAATTACCGTGTATCACCAGCAAACGACCTACATGAAAGTTATAAATGGCTTTGGCCTCGTCTAGTGACAGGGCGTCCATGTATTTTAGGTACGCTTGTCCCAGGGGCGATTCTTCATCCTGGGCTTTTTGAGCTGCTTACCCTTCCTAAAAAGGGAGGACAGAATTTATTACTTTTTTTCATTTATTCTGGAGCTATTTAAAAATACATGTACCTGTATTTGTCTTCGTATGATATATATAGGGAGTCAAACATGCAGTATTTAAATACAGATTAATGTAAGTTCAGCCCCTCTAATTCTAATCATATGTGTAAATTTTCTTAAGATTTTTTGTTTCACAAGACTTTCTAGATCTGCACATGTACATATTTGACCTTAATCAAGCACCAGATGGATCACCAAAGGTCCAACATTGAACCTGCTGACAGACTGTTCCATTATGTCTTCATAATCAATGCTTTAGCAATCTATCAACTATGACATTATAATGCATTAGTCTGCCAGATGGTGTGATTACGAACCTTTGGAAATTCCTCAATTCAAAAGATTCAGAAGCAAAGCCATTTGAATGGAAGAGACAGCAATTTATACACCTATCACATGATACCCCCTTTATTCGATTACATACATGTACATAACATAGTTCATAAGTTTTGTGTTAAGACACACGTTACATAACACTTTGGATGCAATTTCATTGGATTAAGCACTCAAGATCATTTATGGCATCACAACAAAAATGTCAGCGTTGGTGCGTTATTAGCAATTATAAAATTTTGATAAATTACAGTGTATTTCATTTGATAAAAAGAATCTTAAATGATTTCCTATTTCATACCCATTTATGAAACTTGTTGCTTGATTTTAATTGATGTAAAACTCACACAACTTGTTTCATAAATACCATTTGAAATAGATAATCATTAGAGATCATCTATGTAGACCATACCAACCTGTGATGCCTGTTTTGACTTAAATGCATACAGGCCTTGTACATGGTCCGCCTTCCCACTCTGGCCACTGTCCACAAGGGCGTGGTACTCCTCATCTATGGCCTTCAGCTGCAGGGCTATGGGTGCGGTCCCAGCATCCACGCCTCGTAACTTACAGATGGCAGCACATTCCTCGTCCTTTGAACTCTCTTTGGCCTGGATATTGAATGACGGAAGTGCCTCTGCTTCCTCCTTTGATATAAACAATGAAATTCTTAAAATAGCAATCAGTGAAAAGAAGATAGAATTTGATCTTTGACCTATGGCCAAAAAATCATTAGCCATTTTCTCCACTTAAAAAGAATTTATACATCCAAATTCTTCTACATTTTCATTTTCCTGGAGGAGGGGGGAGGGGGGGAGGTGTTCTGGAGCTTTAACCAATGCATATTTTTTTCAAAAGTCCATTCATCTTAGCACTGACCTTGGCCTTTGGTCCTAGACTAAATCATTTGGGTGTTTCCCTCTTAAAATCAATATCCAATTAGGCTTGCCAAATTTCTTGACTTCCATTTATTGACTGAAACTTTTTGTATTTAGTTACACTACACAAAGTCTTCTTATTGTTGTCTGCCAATAGTTTCACTGTTCCCTAAAGAGCCATAAAAAGTATGTTCACCTCTTAGAGATAGATTTTATAAACATATAATTTAATTCTATTACAAACAGCAAATCTATATATTGTTGTACATAGGTTATTGAAAGAAAATGCCCTATTTCCTGGATCCCAAACCTACAAAGAATTTTAATATGTAATAACAAAGAAAATTATACTTCTTTCTTCAGTCCAAACAGATCTTCGGCATAGTAACTCTCCTCTAGAACTTGGTCCAATCTCATGTGTAGGTACGCGTCCTTTGGCTTAAACTTTATAGCGGTGGCATAAAAGAATGATGCATTTTCCAAGTGGTCAAGAAGGGATTCATCTTCCATCCACTGTCTTGACTGTCCTGAAATCAAATTCAATGAAATGAAATGTTCAAACTTTTAAAAATTCCTCCCTGCTTAAAATGGGCAGATTCCAATACCTGGATAAAATATCATAAGAATGGCTCAGATTTAAATCATATTTAGCATCAAAGAAGTCAAATTTATCAATCTTTGAAAAATCCAAGAATTATTCTCACTGATTTCATAGCAAGTCATTGAAAAATGAAGGTTACAAAACATCTAAAATTTGTAAATTAATGAAAAATATCAAAAATTAAAACAAAATTTTGGTACATTAAAATTTATGAAATTAAGAAGGGTGTTACCCCATGAGCAAAATAATTCTAAAATGATTATTAAAAATGTTCTCCGTCTATCTTTCTACCTTTTTTAAAATTCATTTTAATCAAGGGATACCCAAATTCATTCTAAAGATTTATTAAATGTGGTGATTTGCCTTTATATTCCCTTATCCATAGCAACTGACATAAAAATGACAGGCCCACACGGCATTATAACTGCATAAATATGGATGCAATATTTCTGCATATATTCTGAATATATGATCTTACATAATTTATTGATATCCTTTTCATACATGTACGAGGTATGTGAAATTTTACCTGGCTTTGGTAACGAGTCAAAGTAGGGCTGATCTTACTTTATTGATACGCTATTCTAATATGAAATTTTACCTGGCTTTGGTAACGAGTCAAAGTATTTCTCTACAAATTCTGCACCAGCTCCTCTCAATTTGGTGACGTCTGTTTCATCAAATATTTTGTGTAGATTCTTCTCCCATTTCCTCACCTTAAAATATATGTCACACTAACTAAGGCCATTTCTAGTTTTTATTCTGTTTTGCGTACTTTTGAAATTGAAAAACCTACCAGCAAGCCGGGGAGAAAAACAAACAAGCATATAAAACAAAGTTGCAATTTAATAATATTTGTCTTTCTATATAAGTACCATGTGAAATCTGACAGAAACTTGTTTCATTTGAATATTAACAGATTTTAGACAACAAAATGTCTTGAACATTGAAGTACTTTTACATTTTTACATGTAATATAACGAAGTAAAATATTTCTTTATAATTTTTGTACAAAGTACATTACATTTGCAAAGATTTTATCATTTTAATTTTGTTTTGTTTTATGACTTTGGGCTCAAAACCTACCAGCATGAGGACGCAAAACAGAAAATAACAAAGAAATGGCCTAAATATGGTATTCAAGGATCAAAGACATTGAAATGAATATGCTTACAGTTTAATTTGCTTTGTGAGCCAAGATTCAGATTCATTTTTCCTCATCTCCATCTTGGTGTACAGTATTTAGGACACTTCAAAGGTGATTGCCAAATTGCAGTAGAAACTGTTCAGAACTTGACATTGAAATTATAGTCATGCAAGGTTTGTGGCTTCAGATCACAGAATAAGTAAAGCTATTGTTGTTTCTGACAATTACCCTGGCACCAAGCATATTTTTTTTCATCTCATTAGATGCAGAGGACTTTAATTGAAAAAAAAGGAAAAATGTAAATTGCCTTAAAAGTGGACTGGACCTTATTGTTATACTTTTAAAAATTCAATTTTCTTCTAGCAGCTGAATCTATTCATACAGAATTTGAAACATTTCAGACGCCAGTATTTCTGCTGAAAATAAAATTTAAGGAAAATTTTTACTATGCAATGTATTGTGGTGAAAATTCTGACTAGGTTTTTTTCTCTCCCTCACAATGACTTTATACATGTATCATACGATGACAGTTAAAAAATAATTCTTTGTGCCATTCTTAGAAAGGAACTCAGGACCTTTTCCTATCTTAGCAGACACACCCAAAGATAGCCTATTTGGTCTTTTTTAAATACAGAGTAACTTCCCATTTGTGAAGATATCTGACGTAAACTATTTGCGATGTCATCAAATTCTATGGAAACCAGTGTGAAAATCGAGGAAAGTGTGTATCATACATAAACGTTTCTATAGAAATTAATAACGTCAAGATGCTTTTACGTCAGATACCGACACAAAATGGAAAATCGAAAAGATGGAATTTAGGCTCAGATCCCCATTAACCATGTGTAAAAACAAAGTTTAACCTACCTGAACTGTATGGTTTATAGGAGCTTGAGTGTCCTTGAATTTGTCCTTTACATCCTGAAGATAATGATATAAGTTTTAGCATATAATTACATGTACATTACGTTGAAAGGAAACTACATGGCTTGAACACTTAAGCATTATTTTCCTGATACTGTAAACATGTGGTTATTTTCGCTGGGTTAAACTTTCGTAAAATGACCATAATGCAACTGTACACATTAGGGTAATTTGGGAGAAATTGGGAGTATTCTCTTTACTCTTTGGTACCGACTGTAATTTTCACTGGGGGTTATTATATAAAAAATTGGATAGTGAAAAGTTCCTTAACTTTGGATATTGTTATTGTGCAAACTTTAAAGCAATCGATCAATCATGAAAGAAATGCGGTGTTTTTCTTAAGGAGTGACTTCAGAAAGCGGCGCAGTAAATGTCGTCAAAAGCAACGTCACGCAAAATACGGAGTATTCATCATTTTTTACCTTTTGTTCTGTCTCTAAATTTGACATCATATTGGAGCATAAGTCATTTATTGTATGTCAATCAGCAGAATAAACTAGGTAATCATGCGCTCAAATTATTCCCTGGTCCTATTCTATCGGTTCACAGATGACGCATTAAGAATTTCATTTTAGAACGTATTGATCACTCGGTTTTGCTTTCTCAGGTAGTCCAAACCATCCTCTTTGAATGATTTTTATCAAATTATCATCTTCTGTGCAAATTGAAGGCATATTGACGTGCGCTCGAAACATTTTCTTGCGTTCCATAGCCACTTTACTCATATATAATGTCTTTTGTGGAGGTTGTATCAGCTTGAATAACAGATCAATGATTTCACGTTCTTAAAAATGCAGGAAAACGTCGTTAATTCAACGTATACGTATTGATGGTGCTTCTTGTAACAGTGATATCTTAATATCAATGCATCGTAAAAAGTTCAAATTTCAGTATGATAACTTTCAATTACTGTCGAACAATAAGTAAATAGATTGACTTTCTTTGCTTCCGCATTTAGAAATAATAAAGGAATTATGCGCATGTACACAATTTTCTATATCTCAGTTTTCGTATTGCGCCGCTAAACGTCACAGCACATAATTTAAGATAATTATTTAAATGACATATTTTTTCAGCAACCTTGATATTGTATGAATTGATTATAATAAACCTCATGAATGTATTGTGAGAAAATTGTACAGTTACTGTCACGCATTTCTAAAATATTGCGATTGTCTACGAACTTTTCGAACAACCCTCGTACAGTAAATAAAATAGTTAATTGTGTAACTGTTCGATCAATCATTGCTTGTCATTTAATTTTCATGACCTTGGAAGTAAAATAGAATAAAAGCAATTTTCTTGCACAATTAGATAAAGGATGTTTTTTTTTTCAAACAAAAACCATTAAGTAAATCAAAGGGGTAGGTTCACGAACACCCAAAATCGGCCCTAATTTTTTGCGAAAAATAATTTTATGAAAATTATGATTATGCATCTTTTATATTCATCTCAAATACCTGGCGAAATAGAAAGTAAATATTTTTTCATTGTCAAAACGTCACGTGCGTTCGTTATGACGTCACATTTTGACGTCATTTGCTCTGCATGACGGAAAATGAAAGAAAATCGCCATATTTTGTGCATAAATCTTTGAAATTAGTATAGGCGCCAACCCTTACCCAACATAAATTTTATGTAGATCGAAAGATAAATTGCAAATCTAACTATTTATAAGAAAATTATTTTGGGTGAGGGCTGGCGCCCTACTTATTTTCATACATTTTGACCAGAGTTATGCCAATTTCTTACAATTTTGCTGCATTTTACGACTTTAAGCCGACTTTGAAGCCATATCTTTCGGTGTATTGCGCGTATTTTAAAATATTTATTTGGTATTTCAAACAACCACACATTTAACTTCCTTGATACGAAATACTATCAAAATCTAAAATACTCTAAAATTAAGGCCGATTTTCCATGTTACCGAACCTGCTCCTTTCTTTCTTTTAACTAAAGGATCCATTCTTATTTTCTCTTTATCTAATGGGTTCAAAAATGAAGTTTTGAGTGACTTAGAATAATCAAATAATATCACCGACTGTATTATAATATTTTCACACAATAATACTTATTTGAACTTACTGCAGCTGTTGGGGATATGTTACATTTAGCTATATCAGCCGCAAGCGCTCCAATTTTTCCCTCCGACGAGAAACCTTGTAAACAAAGTACATGTAAAAGTACATGTATGAAATACATGTAAAATAAATTGCTATCAATTAACCAGAAGTCTCTGATGTGACTGTAGCTCTCCTGGTTGTTTTCTTTTATTCACTCATTGACAAGTGAATAGGATACATATCCATAAATAATAATTTCCATTTTATCTTAAACCAAAGACCATAGCGAGCAGACGCTCTAACAAATTATAAGTAGCACAACGAAATAACATATCCATTAGACTGCAACTAGAATATCACTCATATAATTTTTAGTATCCAAGATAAAGGATTTCAAAAAATAATGCTATACCCATTTTCAAAGATCCTAGGGGTCAGGGGCTGCTAGCTCAAACAGATCCATTATATTGCATAAACAACTAAGTTTCCATCATTGATAGCTTAAGAAGAATTGAGAGCACAACTACCGGTACATGTAAATACAAGAAAATGACCACACCCGTTTTCAAAGACCTTAGGGGTCAGGGGTTCAAACAAAATATCAGGTGCACAACTAGACCACAGACCAATCATACTGCAAGACGTATAAAGACTCCATCCTTTATAGTGTCAGAGGATTTGCGAGCATAAGATTACATAGTTATATAGGTGAAAATGACCACACCGGTTGTCTAAGACCCTGGAGGTCAGGGGCTCAAACAAAATATCAGGCGAACAACAAGACCATAGACCCATCATATTGCAAAAAGAATTAAGTCTCCATCATTCATAGTGTCGGAGGTTTTGCGAGCATAAGATTACATAGAGTTATATAGGTGAAAATGACCACAACTGTTTTCTAAGACCCTGGGGGTTAGGGGCTCAAACAAAATATCAGGCGCACAACTAGACCATAGACCCATCAAATTGCAGAAAGAATTAAGTCTCCATCATTTAAAGTGTCAGAGGAGTTGCGAGCATAAGATTACATAGAGTTACATAGGAGAAAATGACCACACCCAATTTCTAAGACCCTGGGAGTCAGGGGCTCAAACAAAACATCATGTGCACAACTAGACCACAGACCCATCATATTGCATAAATGATTAAGTCTCCATCATTTATAGTGTCAGAGGAGTTGCGAGCATAAGATTACATAGAGTTATATAGTAGAAAATGACCACGCCCATTTCCTAGGACCCTGGGGGTCAGGGGCTCAAACAAAATGTCAGGTGCACAACAAGACCACAGACTAAGTGTAACGCAAAAAGAGTTACAATTCTATCTCTTATAGTTTCAGAGGAGTTGCGAGCACAAGATTACATAGAGTTATATAGGAGAAAATGACCACACCCTTTTTCTAAGATTCTGGGGGTCAGGGGCTCAAACAAAAAATCAGGTGCACAACTAGACCACAGACCCATCATATTGCAAAAAGAATGAAGTCTCTATCATCTATAGTGACAGAGGAGTTGCGAGCATGAGATTACATAGAGTTACATAGTAGAAAATGACAAGGCCCATTTCCTAGGACCCTGGGGGTCAGGGGCTCAAACAAAATGTCAGGTGCACAACTAGACCACAGACCAAGTGTAACGCAAAAAGAGTTACAATTCTATCTCTTATAGTTTCAGGGAGTTGTGAGCACAAGATTACATAGAGTTATATAGGAGAAAATGACCACACCCTTTTTCTAAGATCCTGGGGGTCAGGGGCTCAAACAAAATATCAGGTGCACAACTAGACCACAGACCCATCATATTGCAAAAAGAATGAAGTCTCTATCATTTATATTGACAGAGGAGTTGCGAGCATGAGATTACATAGAGTTATAAAGGAGAAAATGACCACACCCATTTTCTAGGACCCTGGGGGTCAGGGGCTCAAACAAAATATCAGGTGCACAACTAGACCACAGACCAAGTGTAACGCAAAAAGAGTTACAGTTCTATCTCTTATAGTTTCAGAGGAGTTGCGAGCACAAGAATTGTTTACGGACGGACGGACAGAAAGACGGACAGATGCCGGACGACGGGGAATCGCATAAGCTCGACTGGTCTATGACCAGTAGAGCGTAAAATTTATATACATTTACAGTAGTAGTACATGGAACTTATACTTTGCCTATCATCTCTATTCTGTCTAGCTCATTCAGAAATTGGATATGAATCACAATTTTCTCAAAGTATCTTTGGTAATTTTTCAATGAGAAGTTCAGATGCATAAAATAGACCACTTTCCAATCTAGTTTGAAAGCTCAAATTGTCCGAGTCAACATCTTTTGGCATTGTTTATCATTATTACGTCACTGTTAAAAGACGCAATTCCACTGAAAAGTAAAAATGAAACAGTGCGAAAAAGTTGCCAACCTCGGACATTTTTCGTCATTTTGTCAGGCATTATGAATTTCAGCAAGTGGTCTATTTTTTAATCTTATTTCCTTACCTCCATTTGTGAGTGGAATTTTCGCTACAGTAGAAGCAACTTGTTTATCCAACTCGTAATCAATGATTTTCCAATCTTTCCCAAACGGCATTCCGCTGAGAGGATCGACTTTATTGGTTCTCGTTTTCTCCTCTAGATTAGGGGCGGAGTATGTGTGTTTCGGGTCACTCCCCCTGATGGTTATTGGTCGATAAATTGGTGACAGTGAGTATGGACACTCGTATTTTTGTGCCAAGGAAGCATCCACTATTTTGACGTACCGTGGTACTTGTTTTCTCATAACATCAATGCTGTAAACCTGTAAGCGAAAGATGTCACGATACTGTACATGTACTTATTTTAGAGCACCCAAATTACATGTATAGCGGTTAGAAACAAGGCAAAATCTAGCAAAGTTACATATTAGCAGTGATTAGGAAGGAAATTTTGTGAATGGGCCATTTTCCATGATTTTCTAAAATTTCAATGGGCCATTTCTTTAGAAAGTACTGGAACTTCAATGGGCCATTTTGTAAATTAATGGGACTATGGCGCATGGCCATTGTCCTTCCCAATCACTGTATTAGCGTATTCATGAATATTTTTTTTATGAATTTTTTTTTATACCTGATAGTATCATGATATATCTATTGACTCTTTGCAGAAGTTTTAAAGATTGGCAAAAATTTCATGTGAAGATATACTACTTAGCTTATATTAATTTAAAGAAAGCTTCTCCTTTTTACACAAAGTTTTACCTGTTTATTTGATCCGTCTGCTGATGTAACTTCCACAGGAATGTTCGTTTCTCCCACGTTTAGCGGCATAGGCGTCCCTGGCTTCTCCCCACACACTGTTACAACATTCTTGGGGTCAGGGGCTACGGGTTTCAGAGTCACGTTTGCTACATTACAGGGCAGTAAACCTGAATTTTTTTTTCAAACGTCTGGTAATTAAATTGTAACAATTCTAAAATTTAATAAATTAAGGAATGGGATTGCTTTATAAGTTAAAAAAATTATCTATCAAAATTACTATCATTGCTTTTCCTTCATCATATGATGTACATGCACTGGACCATGCGCCTCAGCAGTGTTGGGAATCGGATGGAATAATCAAAATCGATTAATCGGAAAAGCATTTCGTTTAATTATCGATTATAATCAGATTCTTATGATATACTGCAAAACTGTAAAACTGTAAAATATTTCATAATTTGTCCATAACTTTCTTTATATTGACAGTAAATTTTATGAAAACTTGGCATAATGTTTCATATGAGAATGCATACAGTGACCCAAGTCAATGGTACATGTATATCAGTACGATGCATGAACTGTATGAACTGTTTCTCTACCAAAAATACGGTTTTAATGATGCAAATACATGTATATATTTCATTCTTAAAGTGTTTTAAATTTCATGATTATAATCGATTATCAAAATCATAATTGGAAGGGTCTGACAAAGTCACCAACGTTGGCGATAATCTGTACAACACTACGCCTCAGTACCACTGACTTGAAAGCGGGCCAATGCACTTTCTCACAAAATTTCCTTCTCAATCACTTATGACCACGACTTAAAATGTCAATTATGATGTCACAGAGTAAAATGCTGTCAAAAAGTGATACACTGACACTGTAGTATTTATGAGAGAGTAATACCACCAGGTTCGAAACTTATGTAAGCAGCACATGAATTAATTTGTTTTGCTATTGTAGTGCATGTATATATTTTCTCAATAATGTTTATGACGAGAAATAAACTTGTAATCTGACAAATCTAGCCATCAAAAATTTGTATATGAAAATTGTCAATAAGGTTTTATGGTATCATAATACTTAATCTTTGAACTTCCGTTCCTCTACAATACTCTCCAGGTACAGGAGTATTGTATAGGAACGGAAGTTCAAGTTGCATTTTAATAAGATTGTCATAGTACATGTAACTGATTGTTATATTGATGTTTTGTGAAAAAAGATGATCCCAAACATATGAAACTTAAAATTCAATATGGGATCACGTCTTTGAATTTTGATCGTGTTTCATACTGTACTCACAAGAATAATACATAACATCCGGACTGAAACTGGGAACCAGCTTTCCTCCTGTAAGTTGGAGATCACTGAGAGTCGCATCTTTAGCAGAGAGCCGTTTGGCATGGATGTAGTAGTTTTTTATGGTACCATCTTCCGCCGAAACTTCTATCCTGACATCCACAACAGCGCCCTCTATCAACGGTACTTCTTTCCCGCCGCCACCTCCTTCAAACTAATTATAAGAAATTTAAGTAGATAACATTGTATCAATAAATCTATTAAGGTGGTTCGGGTATTGCGTGACGTCATCACTGATTTCTAAAATATTTAAGAATAACATTGTACAAATGTATTGCCTTAATTAATTGCAGATGTTTAAAATAGTTTGTTTAACAAATATTTAATCATGTTTGAAAAATAAATACTTAAATTTTTAGAACTTTTTTGTTTGTCATACTTTTTTTTTATGCATTTTTGGCTTAAAACATAGCATTTTTGTATCTAAATTTACGATATCTTTAAAACTTATGGTTGAAACTCCTTAGAATTTGGTACACTTATAAAATGTTTCACCCTTAAAACATGTAAATGACGAAAAAGGTACCTTGCAAGGGGTTTCCTTTAATTAAAGGGCATATGAATATAGTCTCTGGCATATTTTGACATCAAATATTAACCCAAAATGTGACATTTTTTACCATTTCATTTCTATTTCTCAAAATATTACAATTGTCTTGTCTTCTTCTGCTAATAATAAATACCTGAAGTTCTTAAACAAGTATTATCCATCAGAAAATTTGACTTTAGATACCTTACATTCATTTTTAATCAGTTTTCCTTGGATTATACTCAAAATGTGGGCAAAATATGATTTTCCACTAAGAGTGCCCGACTTTGTTCAAGTGCTAGACCCTAAAGATGCCCTGCACGATGCATATATTTTATACATTTTAGAATATCTGAATATAGATTTTTAGTTTAGAGAAATAATAAAGTTAGTTTGACCATCCAAACAGTGTCAAAATAAAGATACTCGTACCCCCTTTATTTGATCCAAGTAATATGTACAGTCATTTTTCTGGTTCCGAATAAATTGAGATCTTGTTTCTTCTTTGATATCAGCACCTTCGTGTTTGTTGTCATATAAACAAATTCTATTTAAATGTTTGGTGGAATTGCACATTAATATACAATCATGCATTTCTATTGATTAGCTCCAGAATATGTTGAAAATTAAGGGTTACCATGCGTGTGTTTTATAAAAACTGACAATGGTAGCAGTGAATCCCCTGTCAGAAATAGAGTTTTACTGCAAGGTGTCAGCCAAGCGGTGAAACGAATATTTCCGACAAGGGATTAGCCGATACCATGTCAGTTTTTGTAAAACATCAGTATGGTAACCCTATTCTAATGCTTCTGTCAGTAATACGTTAGAAAAACGTCTGCTTTATTTAAGTAAGTTGCGATAGGAATGCACAACGTCATAACAAAAACAACAGTGAAACGTAAAAAGAAATTCTAATCAATGTCGGCATTTCAATGTTAAAGAAATGTCGATAAATGGTTGTTCAATGTCACGACTAACATTCAACCAGAATACGCAAGATCGCTGCACTTACAGCGCGTGCAGTATGTCTGTTCTGATTTGCATTTAGTCACCTACCTAAACCATTGTTCAAAACTTGGGGAACTTTATTGTAAAGTAAATTGCTATCTTCAAGACAATGGAGAGCAATCAGAAAGTGCGCGGAAACATCCATATAGCCTTTGTTAGATGTATTTGCAATCTTCCATATTCAACATTGCAACAAGGTTGTATGCCCACTGGCTACAACAGTATACATCTGTACATTCGTATCATGATTATAGCAAAGTGAAGCCAGCAAGCGGGCCAGGGTCTAAGCTTGCTTTGAGCAAGCTTTAATGGTAACACATATATTCAAAACAAGTGGAAAAATGATCGAAAATAATGAAGAAAAATATTTGAAATCCAAGCAGAAATTCATACCGTGATAAATGAATAAATTTTTGTTTGAAATCAGTAAATCTATCGGTATTTAATTTCCTTTGAGTTTCTTTTTCATAAACAGCTGAATGAAATTTATGGAACGACGTTACTCCAGCCTGTCATTATCTTGCAAAAAGATTAATCTAGTGTGAATATGCCGCTTAAATATTATGCAGCCCACTTTATGGAAGAAGAAGAAGAAAAAGTAAACTAGAGCGCTGTCGACTGTTATCGGCAGGGTACAATTATCGGCACCTTTATTTATTGCCTATAATAAACGAGAATAATGACGTTTTTGTTGTTCTTTTGTTACACAGGTACAAGCAACAATATATCAGAAACAATTTTATGAACTTCAGTCCATCATATACCTAATAAATATAGTGCCTACCACCGTCTTTTAAAAAAGATGAAAACAATAGTAGGGGAAACACCGTCTTTATCATAACAAATAAAAAAACTTCGTTTTTTGAGTCGGTGTTTCATAGAATTTGAACTTGGTTTTTGTAATTCTTTTCAGATTCACAATTGCCTAGTGTAGTCCTCTTTCTTATTTCATATTTTTCGATTATTTTTTATGAAGAACTTGCCTACTTTTTACTCCTTCCAATATTATATCCCATTTTCATGACCCGTCTATAATTATCGACATATCTGAATATTTACCTACGCACCTAGCAATGTTCCCGCTTTTGGAAAATTTCATTTCCGTTTTTCAGTAGACAAATATTGGAATTTGTAAATTAGTTTATTGTCTTTTGATATAAAAGAATATTCAGTGGTAATCCGACCCAGTTTCAGTGTTAACCAACGTTTTTCAAACTGATCAGGGAAGACGCCGATAACGTGGAACACGCAGAAAATATAACTTCATGGGTAACTTTATTCGGAAGCGTTTATGACCTTCCAGGGTTACGACGAACTAAAATAAAAGTTTGGTTGCGGGCGTCTTGGGGAACACCAGTCACATGGTATAGTCATAAACTTGTAACATTACATTTCAGCCATCGCACAACGGCGATTTTAAAAGAAATGCTCATCTCTCTTGTTGAGGGTGCCGATAATACTGGACAATTAATATGCAGATAACATTGAACAAAAGTTGACTTGCAAAAACCGTTTTATAGAGAGGTGGGCTACATTTGTGCTATATAGAGATGGTGGTCAAGGTCGATAAAAAAAATCCCCCTTCACATGGTATCAGTGATTGGAATAAGCATGCGCCCTGCGCCATAGTCACATTTACTTCTAAAATGGCACATTTAAATTTTACTTAGTGCGCCAATGAAGCGCATTAGATTTTTAAACAAATAATGTAAATCTTCCGTTCTTTTATAGAACGTGGTGATGACTTCACCATATTCACTAATTTAAAGTTCTGCATACGATTTAATTTGTTTAATTTTCGTATCAATTGATGCACCAGACAGTAATTTGAAAGTGTCATTTATTCAAAACACCATCATTTCCTATCACAAGAATCTCCATTTCAAATGTATGTACAAATGGACTTCACCAGTTAAGATGAATCGTGAACTTAATTTGTACACAAAACGCAAGTTTCATAAAAAGTTTCGTCATTAGATTTGGATGAACTCACTGTAGTTTTACAGCAGAATTTGTGTGCAATTTTTTTTTGGAGGGGGAGAGGGGGAGGGTCAGTATTTTTTTTAATTATAAAATCAGGATCAAAGCATGCAACAAATCTTTAAGACGATCCTTTGAGACTGTTTGGTTTAAATCGGTCCCCTATTTTCCATGTTTAAGTACAGAAAAGTCTGTCTAGACATTTGGAGCGGTGGGTGATGCATATCTTTCTATGTTCTTGTTTGTTTGATTGGGGTTTGTTTTTTTTGCAAATTTCTCATGGCACATTCATTTTCAAAAATGGCACATTCATTTTGCAAATGACACATTGATGTTCCAGCCGATATGGGGCCATTGTCACATTCACCTGATTGCCTATCCCGATCACTGCATGGTATAGTCGATAAAATAATAAATTAGACGCACCGGCCACTAGGCAAGGTAAAACGTAAAGGTGCCGATAATTGTCCACAACGCTCTAGTGCTCAAGTGGTTATGACGTTACAATAACAGTACTGTATGTGCGACTTTGCAGTGTTGTAATCGAAGTATGATCTGTTCGCGATCCGAAGAAATCTTTTATTTTACATAAACTGACGAATGAATTACAAATTTGAATAAATTGGTTGATAAATTTTATAAACTGGTAGATGATCAGACAAACATGTGCTTCAAACGCAAAAACGACAAAACACTTTGAAACATGCTACGCTCCCTCGTAGGCAATGCCTAGATTCATATTATTAAATATCGATGAAATGCTTGAAACTCAATAGAAAATCCCATATCAATAATCTTTATTGATATGAGATTTTCTATTGAGTAAATGTAATTGTAAAACTGTGAAAGAGGAACAACTCAAAGTAAACGTTGAATATACCCTAAGACAGTAGGAGGCACCAGAATCACTGGTCAAGGGATCAACTGAAAGTTTTTCAACATTGCTAGCTACTGTTATTGAATATTCTGTTTCATTTTTCTGGAAATTGGGCGAAAGTTTTCCAGGCTTGACGACAAGTTTCTCTAACGTACAATCGTCCATGTTGAAACATAGGACGCTTTGCTGCGGACCTCTTGATTTTTCCCGCTCCACTTTTATTCTTCCTTTTGAATCTAGATTCTATATTTCTATCCTCTTCTTATATTAGTATTGCAGAAATATATATGACGTTTTAAGACTAAATTAACACATTCTTATTTAAACTACTATTTATTGAACTTTTGAAAATGGCGCGAAATTTGAAATACACACAAAAATAGAAGGGGGGGGGGGGTTAACAAATTTGTTACATGCGATTAATTACTCTGGACCATACAATTGAAAGTATGCTTGTCTACTGGCGGAAAATTGAAGTAATAGAGCTGTTTTTGAATGTTTTTGCCCCCCCCCCCCAAATTTAAAGGCTTATCAAGAAATAATATGAAATAAGTACTTTTTTTGTTTACACGAAGAAAACAGTATGGAAGAAGAAGAAAAAAGACTTTTTCAAAAATTCGGATTGGGGCCAAATACGGTCACTTTTGCCCCTACCCCTTTCACTTAAATTTACTTATTAAAAGCACAATCTTGAGTGTGCGATAAACAATCTGTGTTCTGCCTGCTGGAACGAGCTCATATATGCAATCACCCAAAGAATCCAACCAAGGCTCAAAGACGACAGATGGTCAGTCAAAACGTTATCTCCTTTGACGACGTTTAGACAGGACCCGTCATGGAGTCTTTTCGTCACACTGTAGATAAGTAAAGTAGTATGCAGTATTTTAAAATCTGTTCTGTTTCGTCATGCAGGAATCTAGAAACCTACCAGACAGATTTCTAGAGAGAAAAGAAAATACCGGGCGAGATTAATAAAAACCCACTTCGAAAATCAACATATAATATCCCCTATATATGGTATATATAACGACTGCTACACTATATATTAAAATATAAAAAAAAAACTCTATCAATTACCAATCAAAAATCAAACGTAATATGAAGAAAAAAAAAACGAGCGATTTTTTATTATTTTTTTTACATCTTTTTTAAGTTAGACGAGACTGTATAGAAACTGACATTATTTCTGCCTTCTTCCTGCATTGTAAAATAAATTCATTATCAAATGCAATTACTTTATAAAAAATGAAACTGCCAAAAAATAATAATGAATAAATACATGTAAATAAAAAGAATAATATTGATAAACTTTGAAAGAAAGTAGGATCGGCAGCTCAAAACACAGGTACTCGAGTCCAAATTTAAGGAGGCCGAAAAAAAAAGTCAATTTAACAAAATATTATACACGTACATGTCTTTGTCTTTTTTATGAGTGCATGGGGTATATATATATAAAAAAGACAAAGACATGTGTGTCTATCATATTTTATTAAATTGACATTTTTTCGGCCTCCTGTGCTCGGGTCAGAGAAATTCGTTTATACCTCTTTTCTCAATAAAACGCTCCTTTCGTTAAGTTTGTAAAGCCAGGGAGACACGCGCCCGTTCTCTCTTTCCCTGGCTTTACAAACGTTACGAAAGGAGTGTGTGATTAATAAAGAATTTATAGATCGACACATTTCTCTGACTCAATTACCTGTGGCTCAAAAAAGGGTAGCCAGGGTGAGCGGATTTCGACATATTAGACTTTTTTCACCATGACGGACTTGGCACTTCGAACTTCGTACTTCGAACATTGAAGAATCAGTGGCCTATCTGCCCTTCACGTATAAACTCATAAGCGGAGTCATCTACATTTTGATTGTTATACCCAATGGAATTTGTATATCGGACTTCCTGTACTACTGGCAACCATCTTATAAAACTTTCTATCATAAATAAAGTGCGAAGTTCGAAGTACGAGGTGCGAAGTTCGTCACGGTGAAAAATGTCTATTAATAATAATAATCAATTTTGTATGGTTTATACATATACATAATCTTATACTTAATTACGATATATACTTTTTTTTATAAAGATTTTGAATGCCTATTATAGGCATTCAAAATCTTTATCACTTTATGGGTTTTTTTTAAGTACTGTAACCGTTTTGAAGCCCATGTTATGGTTCAAACAGCAAAACGAGTATTCATATATGCAGTATTTTTGTAGATGTCTCCTTTCTTTCTCAATCTTTTCTCTTTTTTTTTTTCCCTCGTTTTCTTTCGTTCATGTTCAATTCTCTTTTTTCTTCAGTTTGCACTGTAGTTGTTTAGCATGATTCATAATTCCTTTTCTTCTTCGCATCGTAACTTCGCCTTTTCGCATCATAACTTCGCTTCTTCGCATCGTAACTTCGCATCGTAACTTCTTCTTCGCGTTCCGTTTTGGCATGCGCATTATTGATGAACACGATGGGTAGTCCATAAAGCGCCTTTCTCTGTATTTACTGCTGAATCTTGAAATTATTAAGACACCTCTCCTTAAATGTGACAAATATACAGCAAATAAGGCCATAAAATCATCGATTAATTAAGTAAATTCTAGAAATAAAACAAATTGAGCTTTTTTCACAGAAGTATCTTATGTGTAGGTACTGCATAGTTACACGGTCTTCCAACGTTCACTTGTTTTGTGTCGCTTGTTTTCGTATTATAGTAGACTAAATAATCCAGTCTCTCCGCTGCCGCTAACAGAGACTGAACCCCACTATGGTTGTTACAGAACGAAGTCGGACGAAACTGTTGCCCAACGATTTTTCCATGTATAGACCGTTAATATTTATTTTCTTGCAGGTGACATTGAAGTAAACATTAAACTAATTATCTCTACCCACCTCGCGTTTTTTTCTCGCTTCGTTGAACATTGCATTTTTGCCAATTTTGCCTTGCCTATTTAGTTTGGTAGGGAGTTAAAATTGGCAAAAATGCAACAACGAAGCGAGAAAAAAAAACGCGAGGTGGGTATAGATAGTTAGTTTAATGTTTACTTAAGTGTCACCTGCAAGAAAATCAATTTTAAAGGTCTGTAATTTGGAAAAATTGTTGGGCAACAGTTTCGTCCGACTTCGTTCCATAGTGGGGTTCAGTCTCTGTTAGCGGCAGCGGAGAGACTGGATTATTCAGTCTAGTATTATAGATCTACGTACATGTATATTCAGTTAGTTGTTCATTTTTAACTTTTTTTTTGATTTTCGGATTTGCGCGCGCTCTCTCTCTCCCTTTCTCTCTCTGTATGTAGACGAGCCTCCAAACCAAATCTTTTCTCTCCTTCTATCCCTCCGCCCCCCCCCCCTTTCCTCCAACCCCACCACTCCCCTTACCCTGTTTGCCTCCTTTTTTATTTAGCATGCAAAATAAGCTCAATATGAAATTCAATTCGTAGTAAAAGAAGTATCCCCTTTAGGGAATATTCCTCGTAAAACTTTCTCCGAAGAAAATTGTCTACTTCATCCGCCATGTTTCATATCACTTGGCATGTGCCACCGTAAAACAGGAAGCTGTGAAGTTGCAATGAATCGAAGTTGAGAAGAAGCGACATTGTGCTTTGACGGACTTGAAGGAAAATGCATATGTATTGGACACAATAATACTTTTTTCTAAATGTATAATTTTTTTAATATGTCGCATGTGCATTTAGTGGGGCAAGGCTGTTTCATTTTAAAAATACTTGACCTTGAACCATGTTATTCATAAGTTTTTAGTATATCGTTTACCTGCCGATGAGGACATGTGTATTTATCTAACTTTCCATTTTAAAAATGAAAAGTCGAAAAGATACGCTTTAACACACATAGTATTATTTTGGCCGTAGTTTTACTTATTTATTTATTTTTTTTGGTTGTTATCTACATATTTTCTATGACGCTGCATTGTTTTTTTTTTTACTTACTCGAAAATTGTTGGAAACAATGCGAATTTCGTTATTTCAAGTAGATCTACATGGTACTGATTCTGTAAAATTCTATTTTTATATCGTGAAATCTTTGGCATACTTTTTGTATCTTTACTATATTTCTTAAAACAATGTTGTGGTTATACTAAATATTGAGTTTTTCCGATACCAACCACCTAAGGTCGATGTCTTTTTGAACGCGTAATTCGATGCATTCAATAAAATTCGTTCTGAAGCCTCAGAATCGAGAGCGAAAATGAAAAGGTAATAATAAAGCGTTTCAAAGAATTTGCGTATGACAGGTCACTTCTGTTGCGATTGGCTCTCTGAAAGCGGGATTAGAAATGTTTTCTTTTTTATCCCATCAAAAATTTTAAATCATAAAAAAGATAAAAATAAAATTAACTCGCATTCTTAATATTCTCTGTTCTACTCGAAATTTTCTATTTTCATCACATTCTATCTATGTTTTCAGCCAATATCGTAAGACTTACGACAGCTCTGACGGTGTCGTAGATTTTCAGCCGATTTACGTCCTACGTAAAACTACGTCGCTTTTGTGAAATACTTTTGAGTTGCTACGTAGCGCTTACGAACGTCGTACGTCATAGCTGTGCCGTAAGTTGCTTTTGTGAAACCGGCCCCAGGACCCAAGGTTATAAGACTGTTTTGAGAGCGTTATCCAGATCTATACGAGAGGGGGTTGGGTCTGGGAGACCTGGAAAGCCCACCCAGAATAAGCAAACATTGTGATTTTACCAGTTTTTCACGAATACTTTTTTTTTCAAATTAAAAGTCTAGTCACCTCTGACGGCTTAGAACCCACTAGTACATTTTCTCGATCCGCCCATGAATATAACGTTAAAAGTCACGCATATTATGAGATAATAAATATATGGCACGATCAGGTATCAATCCGGGCAACCCCGAAATGTCGGATCTTCTTGAGAGATAGCAGAGCAAGCGCTGATTCAGAAGGGGTCGGAGGGGGGTTCCGGACCCCCCCCCCTGGAATTTTCGAACTATATTTAAAAAAAATATAAATATACATATTTCATAAGACGAATTCCCGTTTGTTGTCATAATATTTGAAAAATATAACATGAATTTGTATTGGAAATCTTTAATGTTGATAATGTTTTGCCGTCAGCATTTCAAAAATTTTCTCTGGCTCTCTTCCGCTTGCCAGACATTATTACATACTTTATTTTCAAATGATGCAGCGCTTTCCTTTATACAACCCATAGTCAATAAACAAGGACACTAAGAGTAATGAAACTAAAAATTAAGCCACGAATAGAGGATTTTTTTTCAATTCTAAGAAACAAATTTCGTTGTCTCACTATCGCTCGCATTTTTTTGCATTTACATATTAGGTATGATGTGAAAATTCAAGGTTTTAAGCTTTCGCTCGCCAGTCATATGTTTTATTTATAATTTAAAACAGAATTGACAATCATACGATTTTATTTTCTAGCGTATGCTTGGTTTTTTTTTTGCTCTTCAAAAAAAAAATAAATAAATAAAAAAAAAAAAAAAATAAATAAAATAAATAGAAAAAATAAAAAAATAAATCGGACTTTAGGACCCCCCTGAAAAAAATTCCTGGATCCGCCCATGCAGGTCTCGGGTCTATATTCTGAATCGATCGTCCATACATTATTCGAAACAAATTTAAAGATAGATAAACTGGTAAATGCACTATCGCACTCTTGAGCTGACTTGCTGCCATGTATGGATAAGGGGTGGGGGAGGCTATCTATTATTTTAGATATGGGGTTCTCATCGACAGCTAAATCAGCACCTTCAGGCCGCATGATGCCATATTCTCTAGATAATAAGATATCCACTATATATTGAGAAATACTTATCCAATACACCCCTTTTTATTGAAGTGTACCGTACTATTTCAAATAATCAAACAAGGGCAAGGCCATTCTTTATCAAGAAATCACGTGATTGGAAATTTTCAAAATCATATTGTAAAAATTAACAGAAAGAGACTTTCGTTGATGATTTAATTGCAACAGATAGAGGGTTCAAAGAGGTAAGATTGTTTTCATTCAATTAAGTTTCATTCCGACTAGATATTATTATGTGAAACACAACTTTCGATTTAATCTATACAGTATCAGTGTTTACACAAAACAAGGAAGTGTAGAAATGGAAGGTTGTGGGATAAAAACAAGTAACGTTCAAATTACATGTTAAATTATATAATACCGGTATCGATTTTTAACTCTGCCTCCATGAGCAACGCAGGTTATGCGTCTTTTAAAACATATGAACCATATTCAATAGATGACTCGTTTCAAATGTAAACCAACCTTAGATCCCTTAGTTGCTGCACACAGGGATTTATCACGCTTCCCGCTTGCTCTATTTACTATGGGTTATTAGATAATCCAGAGAACGCGAAACTTTGTGATGGATTACTTGTCATTCGGACCAGTAATATGTTAAAGATTACTGGTCCGAACCAATTATTACCGGTCCGAAGAATTTTTACCTTTTTTCTCAATCAGTGATCGGGAAGGCAAATTAACTTGCTCAACTTCAATGAGCCATCTTTCTTCATGACAGGGCCTTTCCAAAAATGATCAATTTTCGAAAGGCTTTGAAGACAATGTATGTACATGTACAATACATCAGACGTCAGCACATTTTTTTGTTGTGAAATTCCCAATTTTATAATTTCCAATGAGTAATCCACAGTACACATGTACCGTATCACTGAGCACCCAAGACCAAATTTTCAGCCACCTATCCTGTATTTTTCAAATCGTGTCCACGTATAGACAGCTATGTTATCATTTCAGCTTTGGTGATATTAGGGAAAAAAAGGGGGGGGGGGGCTGCAATTGACATTTCTGTACTAGTTTTATTACTTCAATTTGTACCCATTGACTGGCCACTTAAAATGACATGATAATTTTACGGACGAACGCATACACAAGTACCTTTAGGTAGATAAGATACGTAAGTGGACGTTGGAGATTTAAATCTCAGGCGCAGAACGAGGATAAGAAAGAATGTCAAAGAAAAATCAATATTGTATCATAATAGCAAGGACTTCTAAACAGTTTATTAAGTCTTTGATAATAGCAAAGAACCAGCGATTGTCAGTGAACAAAAGAATTTTTGTGCTTCTGACTGGCCATGGACAGTAAGCTGTGATCCACATGTTACTGTCACAAGGTATAGATCTACGTTACAACGTTTACTTTAAACAAAAATGGACACCGTAGAATAATGCACACCTTTGTGACCAGGGAGCAGCGAGTTGCCGATTTTATGGGTCATTCTTTATCAGAATGTCGCAGGGCGCGTGGCCTACCCAATCACTGTATCAATAAAGCATTTTAAACACTCAATGACCACACGAGTTGACCTATAATCTTCGTAGAAAAGAAAGTGAAACAGTTGAAAAATGGATACCGACACGGAACATTTTTAATTCAGACTTTTTAAAACTACATATTGAGAAAATATCTCTGGTCATTTGGACCGACAATTACAACATTTTCATAGGTCCGAGCAGATTTTTACCGGTCATGTCCGTCGGACCGACGAGGTTTCGGTTTCACTGTAATCGATAGAAAATTTAGCAACCGGGAAGCGTGATTAATTCCTGTGTTGCTGCAATAAACAAACGAAACTATGTCATACTAAGGCGTACGTTCTCTTCAACGTTAAGCAACCACAGGGTACGGAAGTGTTAATAACCATATTTTCTGTGTATATTAGAAGGGAATGAAGAACTGAATTCTGATGAAAAAATCCCCACAAATCCTATCTCATTTTTGTCCCCCGCTTTCGCGAAAGCGCGGGGACATTAAAACCGGTTTGTCCGTTTGTCCGTCTGTCTGTCCGTCAGTCACAAAAACTTTAACCTTGTGCATAACTTTTGAATGGAAAGTGATAGGGCTTTGATATTTCACATGTGTATTCCTTGTGACAAGACCTTTCCATGGATACCAAAATTTTTGACCTTGTGACCTTGACCTTGGACTTTGACCTACTTTTCAAAAAATATAACCTTGACCATAACTTTTGAATGGAAAGTGATAGGGCTTTGATATTTCACATGTGTATTCCTTGTGACAAGACCTTTCCATGGATACCAAAATTTTTGACCTTGTGACCTTGACCTTGGACTTTGACCTACTTATTAAAAACTTTAACCTTGACCATAACTTTTGAATGGAAAGTGATAGGGCTTTGATATTTCACATGTGTATTCCTTGTGACAAGACCTTTCCATGGATACCAAAATTTTTTACCTTGTGACCTTGACCTTTGAGTTCGACCTACTTTTCAAAAAACTATAACCTTGTCCATAACTTTTTAATGGAAAATGATAGGGCTTTCACATTTCGCATGTGTATTCCTTGTGATGAGACCTTTCTGTTGGTAACAACAACCTGACCTTGTGAACTTGTCCATGGAGGTTGACCAACATTTAAAAACTTCAACCTCGACCATAAGGTTTTGATTTTAATTTAAATCATAGGTCTTAAATATTATATTTTTATTATTATTATATATTTCATTAAAACCGGTTCGTCCGTCTGTCCGTCTGTCTGTCCGTCAGTCACAAAAACTTTAACCTTGTGCATAACTTTTGAATGGAAAGTGATAGGGCTTTGATATTTCACATGTGTATTCCTTGTGACAAGACCTTTCCATGGATACCAAAATTTTTGACCTTGTGACCTTGACCTTGGACTTTGACCTACTTATTAAAAACTTTAACCTTGACCATAAATTTTGAATGGAAAGTGATAGGGTTTTGATATTTCACATGTGTATTCCTTGTGACAAGACCTTTCCATGGATACCAAAATTTTTGACCTTGTGACCTTGACCTTGGACTTTGACCTACTTATGAAAAACTTTAACCTTGACCATAACTTTTGAATGGAAAGTGATAGGGCTTTGATATTTCACATGTGTATTCCTTGTGACAAGACCTTTCCATAGATACCAAAAATTTTTACCTTGTGACCTTGACCTTTGAGTTCGACCTACTTTTCAAAAAACTATAACCTTGTCCATAACTTTTTAATGGAAAATGATAGGGCTTTCACATTTCGCATGTGTATTCCTTGTGATGAGACCTTTCTGTTGGTAACAACAACCTGACCTTGTGACCTTGTCCATGGAGGTTGACCCACATTTAAAAACTTCAATCTCGACCATAAGTTTTTGATTTTAATTTAAATCATCTATAGGTCTTAAATATTTCACATGTGCATACCTTTTTATAAGCCCTGTCCCTTGGAAACAAAACAAAAGTTTGTACCTTTTGACCTTTTCTTGGAGTTAATCTTTCATATTTAGAATGTTGATAATATAATTATGAGATATATTATTAAAACTTAAGAATGGGGGGATGTCTGTAAGCATTTCTTTAAAGACAAACACCCAAAAGCGGGGGACCACAATTCCTTGAATTTGATTTTATTTTGTAATTTAAATCTGTAAAGAAAAAAAAAATCAGACGAAGTTAAATGATACTTTTGTAGAAAGTTTTCATAAACTTTCAAGGCTGTAGCACAACAATAAATGGTGTTTTCGAGCGGCGATAAGCACAAATAAATCGTTAGGGGTGTCAAATGCTTAACTAAAAACTTTAAAATGAATTCAATACTGCATTGGATCGTAAATTCTGTTGAATTACCGGTATATGAGCAATAAAGGTTGAGGTGTTTAATTACTCTAGCTGCAAACATTGAACTATTAACCAGTAAGTTTTTTTAGGAGCATCATTATAATTATGTATAATTGGTACTATAGATCATATATTTCAATATTGACAATTTCAAGCACTAGGCTGGAATCGCTGCTGGTGGACTTTAAGTCCCCGAGGATATCGCTTACCTAGTTTTAGTGTTTACGCACTGCATTAAAATATATTTTAAATTTCCTGTCTTCAAATTAGACCTAAAGTTCTAAAATTAAGGGGTATCTCCCTCATTGCATAGCTCTGTCCTTAGCTTTCCAGCATATTTTTTTCGGTCATGTTTAGAACTAATTAAGCGCCTTGCACATACCCTCCAACGATTTTTGTTGTCCGTCTGTCAGTCCGTCTGTCACACTTTCAGTTTTCCGGACTTTTTTTCGCTGTTGTTGCATATATTGAACTCATTTTTGGTGGTTGCCAGTCATTTCGGCCCTTTTCCAGTTCGGCCCCCAGTCATATCGGCCTTTTTACCTTTCGGCCTTTTTCCATTTCGGCCCTCAATTTATAATGAAAAAAAAAAACATAATGCTGAAACATATCGGCCCCTTTTTTTCGGCCTTTTGCCGTTTCGGCCCATTTATAGCCAGGGAAAACCTAGCTTGCTTGACAACTATGACTTTTATTTTTATTACAAATTTTCTATGAAACAATTAACTTCATAAAAAAAATTTATGATTTCTTGATAAAGGCCGAGTGGCAGAAAATTTGTGAATATTGAGTGTTAATTGTTATTTATTATTTCTATGAAACAATCTGCAAAAAAAAAAAAAAAAAAAAAAATCGATTTTTAAAGATTTTTATTACAAAATTCAAATTAAAATTCTTTATTGGCTTTAACACATTGTTCAAAATGTATTTTTTTTCTGGGTTGCCAAAAATTTGGGTCGGTAACTACATGAAAATTAATGGCCTTATCTAGAGCAGACGATTACCGGGTCCTCTATTTTAGAAAATAAGAATATTGCAGTGGCGGATCTAGGATTTCAGAAAAGGGGGGCCCCAAGGTTTCAGCTCGAAGAAAATTGTTCACGGTAAAACTGACAAGCAAAAAAAAAAAAAAAAAAGGTCGAGACGAAAAACGTGACCCTCAAGAATGCTGATCTATTTAAGAAGTGGGGAGGGGAGGAGAGGGGAGGGGATTCATAGTTTCATTCATTTACTATAGTTTTTAGACTGGCGAGCGTAGCGAGTCAGAAAATTTTGTAAGATATGAAGTTTTCATTTGTTTTCAAATGAAGTCATCCATACATGTATCACTTTATTCTATATTGGCGAGCGGAGCGAGCCGTAAAATTTTTAGAATAGATTGTTACATTTTGTCATAAGAATACAATCTCTCTCTCATTTTCCATGCTCCATTTTTGTTTGACCAATTGGGGAAGGTTGGGAAGATTAGGGCATTTTTAGCTCGCCGGGACGAATGTCCGGAGAGCTATTGTCATACCCCCGGTGTCGGCGTCTGCGTTGGCGTCTGCGTGCGCGTGCACAAAAACTTTAACCTTGCTTATAACTTTTAAACCAAAACAGATTGGGCTTTCATATTTCACATGTGCATTCCTTGTGACAAGACCTTCCCATGGATACCAAAATTTTTGACCTTGTGACCTTGACCTTGGAGACTGACCTACTTTTTAAAAACTTTAACCTTGGCCATATTTTTTGAATGGTAAGTGATAGGGCTTTGATATTTCACATGTGTATTCCTTGTGACAAGACCTTTCCATGGATACCAAAATTTTTGACCTTGTGACCTTGACCTTGGAGATTGACCTACTTTTTAAAAACTTTAACCTTGGCCATATTTTTTGATTGGTAAGTGATAGGGCTTTGATATTTCACATGTGCATTCCTTGTGATAAGACCTTTCATGCCGTACCATAAATTTTGACCTAGTGACCTTGACCTTGAAATTTTACCTACTTTTCAAAAACTTTAACTTGGGCCATATTTTTTGAATGGTAAGTGATAGGGTGTATAAATAGCTTGACATATTCATGCTCATTGAAGCATGAATTTATATACAAAGCCTTAGTAATAATAATTTGATTACAGGGCTAATTTATGGAATAAGTTTACTGATTTAAGTAAACTTTATTGGCACTGGGACTTTTTAATCAGAGGAGTTATTTATTGTTGTTGTTGCAATTTACATATGGTTGCCACCGGCGAGCTATGTTGTCATTCTGACAAGTCTGGTTACAAGAGTTATGACCTTGGACTTAGCAAATTTTATGAAAATTTCAGTTTTCCGGACTTTTCTTCGGTTCTGTTGCAGATAATGAATTGATGTTTGGTATATGAAAACATCTCAGTGTGATACAGACCAAGTTTGAGTTTGGTCTCCATGGACCTATTTTTACAAGAGTTATGGCCCTTGGACTCAGGAAATTTTATGAAAATTTCAGTTTTCCGGACTTTTCTTCAGTTCTGTTGCAGATAATGAATTGATGTTTGGTATATGAAAACATCTTAGTGTGATACAGACCAAGTTTGAGTTTGGTCTCCATTGACCTATTTTTACAAGAGTTATGGCCCTTGGACTTAGCAAATTTTATGAAAATTTCAGTTTTCCGGAGTTTTCTTCGGTTCTATTGCAGATAATTAATTGATGTTTGGTATATGAATACATCTCAGTGTGATTCAGACCAAGTTTGAGTTTGGTCTGCATTGACCTATTTTTAGCAAATTTAATGAAATATTCAGTTTTCCGGACTTCTCTTGGCTGTTGCAGATAAAAAACTCGTGAAAAGAGATTTAGGACATTTTACGCCGCCGGTAGGGGACTTTTATCACTCAGCGATCATTGCATTTTCTTTTTCACTTAAATTCATATACGCTTCTGAATAAACCCTACACAACATTTGAAGCCGCTCATTTTGGCAAGAGGAAATTCAAACTCTGTATTGTAGATGGCGCCAGGAAAATTCACTTCAGCTTTATTTAAACTGTTTGGCATGGAGTACTACTGATATAGATTCAAATATCCGAAACACATGTTTAGTACAATAAAATTGGTACTTTGGAACATATATTTCAATATTGACAATTTTAGATATCACAAATAGATTATATTATTCACATCTTATTGCTTAATGAAAAGTTTCTGATACGTAATAAAAACCATTCAAGTGTTTTTCTTTCCTGCCGACTAATGCATATGATATAGATACATAAAACTGAAATATTGATGGAATCCATAGCAGGCATTTTATTCGTAGATTTTCATGTTTTATGGATTATTTCTATAGGGAAATATATATACTCATAAAAAAAGTAACGCATAGTATTTGCTCATTTAATCCTTCGTACACAATAAAATAATCATATTTATCATAATATTAGACAAAATGATACCAAATGTAAATAATGGTATTTTCAGACCATAAGCTTTCAACGGGAACCTCTTTAGTGTTTTTAAATATTAGTTAAAATGACTCAAAAACAATATGCCCTTGATGTTCTTTTAGAGACCAAATTGTGTATTTTTCGGAGATCCGCATGTGCTCGTGTTCCATACCATTGAAAATCTTTTGATTCGATGGACAAGCGGAAGCACCATACTAAAAAGCAACAATCTCATAATGGCGATATCACGACGCATGATGAAGTTTTATTCTATGACGTCATCGATAGCTATCCGCATTCCATTAATTTGCGAATCAGTTTTATCGAGAGAAATTTTTTCATAAGGAGAAAAAGCCTCTAAATTTTATCTTTTTGATCGTTGAACTTTACAGAGTATTACTCTGACACTTAAAAATGGGAGTCATTCGATCACTTCGCAGTGTTCAAACGCATGGCATCGGATATTGTGAGCATGCAGTGCATTAAAGCGGAAGTGACCCTAAGAAGTTAAAGTCCAAAATCATTTATGGGCATTAATGAACTTTGACTTGGGCAAAATTCAAATTCCGCAAAACATGGAAAATGCATAAAAACATAAAAAAAAAAAAAAAAAAAAATTCAAAATTTTATGTTTTTACCTAAAATAGGCTTTATGATTATCAAAAAATCTTACTTTAGCCCTAAACTGTTTGTCCTATCATTGTACCATCATTAATGCAAGCAAATAATGTCACATAATCAATAGCTTGTGCAAATTGAAGAAAAATGATACATTATAATATTGCTATATGCGTTTCTTCTTTTGAAGAGTATACATTTTGTTGACATTTTTTAATCACAAAAGTGTTCTACGAATATAATAGGAGAAAGACCTGCATTAATGATATTGTAGCGCTAACGAATGATTGCACTGTGTTAAACTCATACTATTTCATTTGTAGCAGACCAACGAGAAGAATTACAATGAGTGATAACGGTGCCACACCCTTCCCCACCCAGCTAGCGGTGTCATGTGGTTTCTGTTGCGGTACCAGTGACGTCAATTGGTTTTGCAAGTCGTGCCCTGGCTCTCTGTGTAATACATGTAAAATGTCACATCCATCTTATCCTGTGTTTAAGAATCATATTGTGGTACCGCGCACTAATGACGTCATGCGGCTCTACGGACCATCGAAAATTGCCGAACAGTGCCGACTTCATCCCGAAAAGGAGATTTCCACTTATTGCAAAGATTGTCAAGTACCATGCTGTGCTACATGTCAAGTTCAAAAACATAAGAAACATGATATTTCTACTATAGAAGACGCGTATCTGTCTGCAGAGAACAGGCTGAATGACAATGTTAAAGAGTTAGAGAAAGATGTGCTACCGACAATTGACCAAATGACGGATAATACGGAGAAGGAAAGTTCCGAAAAGAGAGTCCATATTGACCGGGTTAGAGAAGAAGTAAACACATTCAGAGAAGAATTGAAGGAAGCTGTTGATGAATCATGTGACTATCTTATTGAAAAACTTGAACATGATGAAACTGAACTTGATAATCTTATCACAAAATTAAATGTACAAAAGGGAAAAGTTCGCGAATTAATCAAAGAAGTAAATGAAATTATACAAAAGGGTGATTTAAGTATGATAAAATACTCCCCACCCTCTCCCAGTACCTTCATCCCAGAGTTTCCTACCCCAAGGTCCACTATTCCTGTCTTTTCTCCCGGGAGGGACATATTGAGCATCATTAAAGACAGGATAGGTACAGTAGAATGGATTGAAATTAATTCTGAGTCCAAACATACCCCAATCCCTACAGCAAAATTTGATCCATCAATGATCAATATAAACAAGGTCGGGTCCTTTAGTAGTGAGATTTATGTCACATCCATCACCACAGCAGGTAACAATACAGCCTGGGTTATGTGGAGTGGTAGTGACACCATGTATCTGTATGACAGTAGTGGTAAGATGGTAAGGTCTATCACAGTGGAGGGTAGTAATGGCATCATGGACATGGTGATAAGACGGTCAGGGGAGATAATTGTTACATCTGGGGATAGGAAAGTAAGACGTGTATCAGTGAGTGGTGAGGTTTCTACACTGATAGATACCTCTCCATTTACGCCTTATGGTGTATGTCTGACTGATAGTGAGGATGTAGTAGTGTGTATGAATGATCAGGATGAGAAGAACAGCCACATTGCTGTGTATTCACCTGATACAGGTATAAAGCTACGTGAGATAAGGGGGATGATCGGTCAGGGTAAACAACAGATCACAGATCCTTACCGTGTTGTTAGTAATGGTAAGGATCTGTGTGTGGTTAATGTGGATCTTGGTCATGTAGTGTGTGTGGATGAGAGAGGTGATGTGAGGTGGGTGTACGATGGTAAGGAGGCCAAACTGTCAAAGTCATTTGATCCACGTGGTGTATCTGTAGATAGATACAACAACCTCCTTGTCACTGATATGTACAATAACTGTGTACATTACATAGACAGGGAGGGTAGGTTGATACAGATTATACTTACACAGGAACAGACTGGGTTAGTGGGTCAATGGGGGATCTGTGTAGATGATAAGATAGGTCAGGTGTGGGTTGGGAATGGATGGAATTATGTTGTAATTTGTGAATATTTATCATGAAATACTTTGAATTAACAGCTACTGATTAAGATGAAAGTTCAATACATTTATGAAATCAACAAAGAGCAATATAGTGAGGAATCAGTACCTCATTTATATTGCTCCTATACTTACTTATCTTTCTATTTTAAGACAATAATAAAGTGCAGTTCATACTTTAAAATGATTTCTTGTTATCAATCATGTACAAATAAATTAAAGGTTGACTACTGTTACACTGAAGTTTAGAAAGAGATAAAATAAATCATTGAATCATTGTATAAATACAATGTGAATTAATATAATGCACCCCCAAAACTCAATAAAATAGAATGCTTGTAGCTTTGTAGCTTAACACATATTCTTTAATCATGTTCATGGTTTGTCAAAAAAAAAAGGAAAATAGTGTAAGGAGGAAACATCAGTCTAATGTTTGTAGAATATTTCGCTTATATGTTAAGATTGTATCTACATAAATGTAAGTGGCGCCACTTCATTTTTTTAATCAGAGGAAAAAAAAACAAGGTGCATTCGATCGAAGTATTCAGATGCAAAACTCAAGAATAGTAAAAAATGTCATTGATAAAATATTATGGTTAACATGTTTTCAGCACAAATGTATCATCTTTCCGTATCATTGCTGTGTACATAATGTGGTATTATTATCTTAGGTTATCACCGAAGACAGGGGTCAATCATATTACAAATGATAACCTAAATATTGCGATTTTGCTGACTTGAAATTTTTTTTATCAATTTGTTAGGCATAATACGTCATCGGGTAGATACAGTTTTATTAAATGTTTTAGAAGTGTTTAGCTTTAGATAAGTAACTTAACTTATAACATGTGTATTAAACTTTTTGTAAAAAAATTTACCTATGACATTTACCTACATTATTTCGAATACACAAAAGGAGAAAAGTTTTGTGGGAATTTCTCATTCTGCATTTTATGTTGACATGATGATTAAGAAGGGAGTATCAGAGATGCACAAGAAATTCTGATTGAAAATCCATCACAATTATCAATCACTTCTTACCGTGGATATGATGGACTCATAGTATCTTAATTATTTTAAGATCAATTTATTACGCCTAAATAAATTCTGTGCAATTTCTTCATTGACGGCGTTTTAAATACCTATCGTTACAGATAGATTATTGTGTCTGTAGCGGTTTGTGAATGTTGCTCACCTAACGTATCGATAGACTCGTTACAGGTAGCTTACTGTAAATAAATTCTGTGCAATTTCGGCCTAGATGGCGTTTCAGGCACATGGCTGTGCTAAAAGTGCATGTACCATTATTTTGCAGAGTGACGTATGTTACACCAGACACGACTAAAGAAAGAAAGAACAAAAGAAAGAAAGAAACTTGTATAAAATGACCAAAAAAAAAAAAAAAAAATCATGAACCCATGTACACACGCATATCTTTATATTCAAAAAGGGTCAACCGATCGAACTCTCGCGGGACGATAAAATCTTTTGCCAGTGTGTATATTTTGCGTCCACAGAGAGAGAGAGAGAGAGAGAGAGAGAGAGAGGGGATCTCAGTATTTTATCACAAGTTACATTATGCGTTTCAATAGACACATTTATGCAATCGAATGCAATGTACATGTTCGATAAAGACTTTTTTGACTGTGAAAATGCGTACATTTCCGATGTTGGCTGAAGTAAGTCGATTTTGAACGGAGTTGGGGGCCATGCACAAATTTTTTCTTATAAATAATTTCAAGCTGAAGTTTGCCATTTATCTATCATGTGAATATTTTTGTAAGCAATAGCGTATTTAAGATTTCATAATAACAGAATAATTATTACCAAAATGAGTTTCCCAGTAGTTTCTGAATTGTTTATTTTAAATGGGCGGAGTGTCACTCCCAATTAAAGTCCAATACTCGTCCAGGTATTTATGCTTTACAAGAAGGACCATTATTTGGATGATGTGGAACCGCAAAGGTCGAGGGAGGACTACCAAGTGCACAGCGGTGGCAGGTTGTCCGGCTATATGGATACCGACCCCTGCCATTGGTGGGGATTGTAAAGGCATAAAGCTCCTCCAAGGATACATTCAATGGTACAATCCTGTATATATCATAGGATCCTGGGAAAGGGAGGGTGTATTACTAGACATGTTGGTATTTACAACTGGAAACCGAACATATATATTTTTTTTTTAGTATTTTCCGGATAGCGGTTTTCACAGTTTTTTGAATGTTTTCTTTCCTCAAATACCCTAATAATTGGCTGCCATTTTAAACATTCATTTTCAATGTTATCGGGTATGATTCCTTTGTAATGTTTTCTGAGAATGGCAGTATCCGCCATTATCACATGACTCCTCTCTTTGTATCCGTCAAAAATATATTTATCCACATTACTGTTAATCAAGTGGGGTTTCACTTTTGCTTCAAAGGGCTTACAATGGCGTTTTCCATTTTTATTTTAGAATCAAGTTCGGCTCTTAATTTTTTCATTTGTCCTTCGGCTTTATCGCGAGCGCTAACTGGCTTTTTGAATTCTACAATCGGATTTACATGAGAAGAAAGACTGCCACACATACGTACATCATCACATGATCGCGCCTTACAATTTCGTTTGTTGTGCGATTTCAAAACCCTTGGATGACAAGTCCCGCAGAACGGAACGGAACCGTTTTGTTTACAGTAACATTTAGACAATAAAGGTCCTCCAATGAATTTACGTTTGCACATAGTCCATAATATTCCATTTCCTGTTGTGTCAATTTATCTTTTTTTTAATGTCAAGTTCTATAGAACTTAGATATGATTTCGAAAACTTTTAACTCTTTATTTTTTCACACCACTTTCACCGCTGTGATAAAAGAATAAGTGTGACTTTCACATCTATACGTGGATTTGGTCCAAATTTTGTATCATGTCTTGCAGCCGATAAAATTACAATAGAAGGAATTTTCATTGGCATCTACCCAGTCGCCTTGGTCGTCACGATAGGTAACTTTAATACAGATATTTCACTTCATAATTTTATACAAAATCCATGGTAACCGTAGTATATCTTGCACTCATGTCCATCCGACATGTTGGACATAGTGGTTAAAAGTGACTGTTCGGTAGGTATCTGGGTATAAATGTTCTATAGAATAGATAAGAATCAATAAACATTGACACCGCGGATGGGGTCTGTTACAAGCTAATTATAGAATTAGGAGTACAATGGCGAGGTACACGATACAGATCCTTATTACTGTAAACATGGTCAATGTTATAAAATCTTTACAGATATTAGTAGGTCTAGCATGATATGAATCAGGAGTGGATATGGAAGATTGTACACTTTTGAAGAGGAAAGAATGAGAAACTATCGGGAATTGATATTAATTTTCAAAAGAATTTTTTTTCTAGTTGAAATTATTCAATTTAAACTAAAATAAGCAGTGATATCAATACCCAAAACTGCATCCATCCCTGGTGATTTGCAATGGATTAGTTATAATTTGAATCTTCAAGAGAGTCATTATATTTTCAGAGAAAAATAGTTAAATTGGCTAATTCTGAAGGTAAAACTGGCAGAATTTACGTGAAAGGAAGGGCACCTGATGATGATCTTGGTTGTTACTGCATGTAATTTCAAAAACTTAAAATTGCGGTGCCAATGAAGAAAATGGAACTAAAGCAAAGGGTCGCACACGAGACAAACACTGTGTTACACGTGCTTGGGAATCATGGTTAACGAATGAAAATTTCGACAAAAAGGGAGATTTGCTGTCCAATGTTTGGAGACCCAAATTGTTCGAAATGAATGACTTGAAATATCTCGAATTTTTAAAACGAAATAACCCAACGATTACTCATAGAGAACTACAGGATAAAATTTTTATTAATTGCAACAAACCAGTAAGCATCACACCTATCATTAAGCCATATATATGCACAGCCAATGTAATTCCCTGAGATGTTACTATTGAAAGGAACGTGCTGCAATTCGTGTATTAACACTCGTGACGTCACAATGCATAAGATCTAAAGAAACATGCCGCGACGGCTGTTCTAACCTGCAAACTGAACCCGCGGCGAGATGATTTTGACGTAGCCCTTTTACCTAGAAAAACCCATTTCAGAAAACAAGAATGAAACAGACAACTATGGTGCATATATATAGAATAAATGTCATAATTTGTATTTTGTTACGGGTATGCAACATACATCAAGTGCATTTATCGCATGAAATGCGCTAACGCGCATTACATGTACGATAAATGCACTTGCTGTGTGTTGCATACCCGTAACAAAACACAAATTAAGACACTTATTCTCTATTTAAAGTTCATTGTCATCGGGACCATTACTTTCAAAACCATCTGCAGAAAGATTTACTGATACAAATATGTAATACACTCAAGCAATTATGAACTATGTGCATCAAAAATAGGTCGAGCTGTGAAGGTATCTAAGGCCTCTAGATCACCAAATATTACACTTAATATAATAAAAATGTATGACATGGAGTGGTTTTTTTTAATTTGCAAGAGATAGAGAGAGAGAGCATTACAATATTATAAGTATAATTTTCTGTCAAATGATCTTGGAACTGCTTGTGCCTCAATTTGAAGCATTTAAACATTGTAAATAAATTTACTTATATACGTGATTTCTAAAATTTCAGTTTACTTTGTTTCCTCTGTTTCATTATGAATTGTTATATATCTGAACTGCAAGTCTATAAATGCGGACCGTTATTAGTCTGGGATGTATCACTGGGTTGGGTGCACCCCCCCCTTGATCCTCCAAAACCGGCCTAACTTTGTAGCATTTTTTGCGCTCTTTCAGGTAAAAATTTGTCTCATGGAAATTTCCATTGCAAAAGTGGTGTTTTGGGGGAAAAACATGTTTTTTTAATAAAAAATCACTGAAAATAGGAAAAAAATTATAACTCTTATATGGTTGATGTTTTTAAAAATTGAAAAGTGTAAATATATAGTATTTTTGATGCTCTTTCAGATGAAATAAGTTGCAGGTTCCAATTCCTATTTTTACTGTGTGTTTTGGGGTAAAAAAGTCGAATTTTTGCCAAAATTCACAGAAATTTGAGGAAATTTTAATTTATTTCTGCTTCTCAGCTCCTCAATGACAAATATGGATAATGACCATATCCCTGTCTACAGTACAAAATCGATAATTCAGAAAATCAGAAACCGAAGGCATACAAAATCAGGATAAAACAGGAACCAAAGCAAACAAAAACAAAAACCTCCACCATATGAAAAGAAGCGAACTCCCGATATGAGAGTGAGACCAGGTGCCCAGGAAGAGTAAGCATCTCCTGCTTGCATGCAACACCCGTCGCTTCAATTCGGTAGAACTGTCACATCCGGTTACTTCCATTTTGGAAGATATAGAGTACAATCTTTGGTTGGATGGTTCAAATGGTCTATGACAGAATATCATCCACCATTCTGGATAGTGGGACATCATAGTGTATGACGAGTTCCCCATATCGACCGTAGAACTTCCTCAGTGACGATGTTAGTCGGTCAAAAACATATCCCTGACTGAGAAGCTTATCTGAAAGACGCCTAGCTCTCAGAACAAAATCCGTATATTTGGTACTTGCTCTGGCATAGCGTATCAACTGAGATATGAAGACGCCATAAGCAGGCGATGAAGGGATATTGCTACTCAGAAAAGGAAAGTTCGTAATGCTGAAATTGAAGTCGTCACGTTTGTCATAGAGTGAGGTGTTCATGTGACCATCAGTGTCGTAGGACAACATTATGTCCAAATAGGATGCTGAATTATTTGTCTCTGTAGTTTCTTTGACTTCAAGCTCCGAAGGATAGATACTGCTCAGGTAATCCGCGAATTTTGGATTATTGATGGACAACACATCGTCTATGTATCTGTAAGTGAAGTTGAAGTCAGAAGCTAAGTATCTTTTCCCTTCAGAGACCAAAGATTGAATGAATTCAGCTTCGTACGAGTAAAGGAAAATGTCGGCAAGGAGTGGGGCACAATTGGTCCCCATTGGAATTCCGACAATTTGCTGGAAGACCTTTCCTCCAAACACCACAAAAATGTTGTCGATCAGAAAGTTTAACATCTGAATAATGTCTGTTTCAGTGTACTTATTTTCAGAATCTGACTTTTCTTTAACAAAGTAGGTTTTGTCATAGTTAACAACAATAAATTTGTATTTGCGATTACCGTTCTTACTTGTAAACGCATTACTTATAATTTTTGCGAGTCTTTCTTTCAATTTAGAATGTGGAATTGTAGTGTAAAGTGTCGAAAAATCAAAGGCTTTGATCGAATGGACTCTACTAAAATGAGTGGATTTCAGATGTTCTAAAAGTTCCTTCGAATTCTTTAAAATCCACATCTGGTTGATACCACTGCGAGAATATACTGTCGAACAATATTTATGTAGCCCAGATTTGATTTCAGATAAAACTTTGGTGAGTAAGATCGATACAGATTTGGTAGAACATTTTGAGGAACCAGCGATGAAACGTTGTTTGTACGGATTCTTATGCATTTTAGGTATGCAGTATAAGTATGGTAAATCTAAATCTAAATTGGTAGTGTCGAAGCCAAAGGAAGCAAGAGCTGATTTGTGGTTATCTATTATTTCAGAGGCAGAAAGGTTTGTTGGGGTGTAAGTGGGATTTCCAGGTGTCGAATTTAAACCCAACTCTTTAACTAGACTGTCGAAATAGTACTTTTTGCAAGTAAATGTGTAATTATTTGAGGCTTTGTCCGCTGGTGTGATGACATAATGTTCTTGGAGGTAGGTAAGTTCTGTGATAACATCAGGGTCTTTAAATATAGACACGAATCTGGTGTTCACAGTTGACTTTAATCGGTTAAATCTAGATAAAAGTAACCCTCTGATTGATTTTATCCATTCGGAAAGGGTGTCGAGCTGTACATCCTCTTTCTTTGCCCAACGTCTTGCATATTCCTCACAAGAGTCCATGATAATTTTGACATTTTGGTTCCATGTAAAGGACATACTTTCTCTGTATTTGGGACTCTTTTTTAACAATTCTCTCAACTTGTCGTTCTTGACTATACTAAGGTCACCAGTAATAACGTGTCCACAAGGAGAGTAGTTGAAATCCGATGAAGAACATTCGCAGGGAAGTGGATGTAGTGAGGGATTACTTAAATCTATACACTGCAGGAATCGTTTGTAATTGTAAATTTTAGATGCAACTGTTGGTGTGTAGCTATAGGAAATACAAGGAGTTTCTTTTCTTTTGAAATATGGTGGGATTTTTTCTGTGACAGTTTTGTGATTCAAAATTTGACCAAGATTCAAGTTATCAATACCTTTGTTTGCAAATCTTACTTTAATGAAAGGGCGGTTTGTTTTCTCCTCTGATTTATCTGATCTAACTGCTTGAAATAAACGAAAAGTAGAAATGTCCAAGATGACTCCTTGTAGTCTGTATTCTGGGGAACGTGTATCGGTATATGCGAGATCCTTCGTATAATCGTAGATTTCGTGTAACTTCCGTAAAGGAACAGAGTATAATTTGGTACGAATATAATGCAGGCCTAGAGGCTCATTCAAAAATGGAACCAAGTCATCGAAGGAGAAACTATGTATCTCAGGCCTATTATATTTTCGAATGCCATGACTTCGAGGTCTTCTTTGTGATCTGTTGAATAAGCTAGTCACATTTACCGATTGACAACCGGGACTTGTTAAGTTTCCTATAGTGCTGATGTTATCGTTGCACCCATAGGGCGCTGCAGTGTTAAGATTTTTTATCCAGAACTCTTCTGTGTTGCGACGGAGAGGTGTGCTCAAATTGGGATTGTTGTGGGGTGATATATTTTCTCCAGGATTCTGACTCTCATCGATAAAACAGAATGATCCGCCTGGTCAAAATGTCGGTAAAGGAGTTGACTTCCTTTATTATTTATTTTTGACCGGTGTCCTGACATTCTTTTTCGAAGCTGGCCTTTGGTTTCGCCCACATAAATCAATCCACAAAGTGAGCACTCTATTCCGTACACAAGATTAGATGTCATGCAGTTCAGGTTTTCAAAACTATGCGTGTTAAATGTTTGTTTTGTGAGATTACTTGAGAATGAAGTGTCTGTTATTAGGATGTTACAAGTTTTGCAGTTCTTCATGCCACACTTAGAAATTGAGCAATCGCTTGGTGAAAATAGGTGCTCTTTAAGTATATCGACCACTTCAATCTTACAGGGCTTGATTTTAATATACCCATCTGCATGTTTATACCAAAACTCATGGTTGTTACTAACTACAAATGTTTCATCTCTAATGTTGTGTAAGCTAATTCTAGGGACACCTAAGTTACCTGTTGCGTATGTGTCCGTAGACGCAACAGGTATTATAACTGTAATATTGCATATGATCGTTCAATGATGATTTAAAAAACATCTTTAAAGTCTCCTCTTTCAAATGACATATATTTTATATTCTTATTTTTTTTGCAAAATCTTCGAAATTAATTATTTTATACAGAAACCTGTATTTTCAATCAGAAATCTCAGATTTCTGTATATATATTTAAAGAACCCTTATTTGTTATAAAAACAATGATTGAAAGCTATTTTCTAGTGTAACTTTTCACACTCTATCAGATTATATATGTTTTACTAACATTTCATTCAAAATCAGCGTGTTTTTTTGGAAAAAACGTATTTTTTCATTTAAAAATAGCTGATTTCTGGAGAATATTTATTGAATCTATAGAAGTTCTTGAAATGATAGCAGGAATGTATTTTGAACTGTAATTATTAAGGTTCACTCATAAATTACATGTATGAAACATAAAAGGTATATTTTCCACTTAATTTTGGGGCAAAATGCCTGTTTTTGTCTAGAAATTACAGATTTCTGGAAAAATTTTATTAATTCATTTTCTTTGCTAAAACTATACATTTAAAGCTATTATCATTATAGAAAGTAATCATCTTGTCAGATGATTGTGAAATTAAATGTAATAATCAATTAAAACCATCATTTTTGGGTAAAATATGCATTTTTATGCAAAAACCACTTATTTTGAGAAAATAAGTACTAGCTCTTTTAATTTGCCTAAAGTGATATGTTTTAGCTTTGATATTATGCTGTTTCTTATTATAAATATATAGAAATGTTATTTGATAACTGAAATTTAATTTATATCTTATTTTGGGGCAAAAAACCTTATTTATGTGAAAAATGCACTAATTTCTGTTAATATTTTTTAAAATTTATATTTCTTATTTAATCAACACTGGAGAGGTTTCATATAATTGGATGGCATTAATGTGATCAAATTTAATGAGTTAGAAGAGATTTCTTTGATTATCTTGCTTGTATTTTGGGTGGATAATCTTGATTTTTATTTAAAAATCGCTAATTTCTGGAAAATCCTTATTACTATGAAATCAGACGTTATTATTTATATTCAAAAGAGTTTCTGGGTAAATCATAGCTTGTTCTTGTAAGTCATATGCATTTGAAATATCCTCTGTTAATTCAATTGATATTTTGGGGCAAAAAACCTTATTTATGTGCAAAATTCACTTATTTCTGTGAAAATTGTTTTAAATCTATATTTTTTATTCAATCAAAGCTGGAGAGGTTTCATATAATTGGATGGCATGCAAGTGATCAAGTCTAATGAGTTAGACGAGATTTCTTTGATAATCTTGCTTTTTTGGGTGGAAAATCTCAATTTCTATTTAAAAACCGTTGATTTCTGGAAAATCCTTATTACTATAAAATGTGTCGTTATCATTTATATTCTAAAGTGTTCCTGGGTATATCATAGTTTGTCCTTGTATGTCATATGTTTTTGAAGTATCATCTGTTAATTTAATTGGTATTTTGGTGCAAAAAATATGTTTTATATGAATATATAGCCTATATCAAGAAACTTACTATTGAAAGTCTTATATTTCAGTTGAATAGGAAATACAGAGGATAATAATCATAGTTTGAAATATGATACTTTCAATAGTAGGTTTCTTGATATAGGCTATACATAATTCATAAAGAATATATTTTTTGCACCAAAATACCAATTAAATTAACAGAGGATACTTCAAATACATTTGAAGTACAAGGACAAACTATGATATACCCAGGAACACTTTAGAATATAAATGATAACGACACATTTCATAGTAATAAGGATTTTCCAGAAATCAGCGGTTTTTAAATAAAAATTGAGATTTTCCACCCAAAAAAGCAAGATTATCAAAGAAATCTCTTCTAACTCATTAGACTTGATCACTTGCATGCCATCCAATTATATGAAACCTCTCCAGCTTTGATTGAATAAAAAATATAGATTTAAAACAATTTTCACAGAAATAAGTGAATTTTGCACATAAATTAGGTTTTTTGCCCCAAAATATCAATTGAATTAACAGAGGATATTTCAAATGCATATGACTTACAAGAACAAGCTATGATATACCCAGAAACTCTTTTGAATATAAATAATAACGTCTGATTTCATAGTAATAAGGATTTTCCAGAAATTAGCGATTTTTAAATAAAAATCAAGATTATCCACCCAAAATACAAGCAAGATAATCAAAGAAATCTCTTCTAACTCATTAAATTTGATCACATTAATGCCATCCAATTATATGAAACCTCTCCAGTGTTGATTAAATAAGAAATATAAATTTTAAAAAATATTAACAGAAATTAGTGCATTTTTCACATAAATAAGGTTTTTTGCCCCAAAATAAGATATAAATTAAATTTCAGTTATCAAATAACATTTCTATCCATTTATAATAAGAAACAGCATAATATCAAAGCTAAAACATATCACTTTAGGCAAATTAAAAGAGCTAGTACTTATTTTCTCAAAATAAGTGGTTTTTGCATAAAAATGCATATTTTACCCAAAAATGATGGTTTTAATTGATTATTACATTTAATTTCACAATCATCTGACAAGATGATTACTTTCTATAATGATAATAGCTTTAAATGTATAGTTTTAGCAAAGAAAATGAATTAATAAAATTTTTCCACAAATCTGTAATTTCTAGACAAAAACAGGCATTTTGCCCCAAAATTAAGTAGAAAATATACCTTTTATGTTTCATACATGTAATTTATGAGTGAACCTAAATAATTACAGATCAAAATACATTCCTGCTATCATTTCAAGAACTTCTATAGATTCAATAAATATTATCCAGAAATCAGCTATTTTTAAATGAAAAAATACGTTTTTCCCCAAAAAACACGCTGATTTTGAATGAAATGTTAGTAAAAACATATATAATCTGATAGAGTGTGAAAAGTTACACAAGAAAATAGCTTTCAATCATTGCTTTTATAACAAATAAGGGTTCTTTAAATAAATATACAGAAATCTGAGATTTCTGATTGAAAATACAGGTTTCTGTATAAAATAATTAATTTCGAGGATTGTGCAAAAAAATAAGAATATAAAATATATATCATTTGAAAGAGGAGACTTTAAAGATGTTTTTTAAATCATCATTGAACGATCATATGCAATATTGAGGAGCTGAGAAGCAGAAATAAATTAAAATTTCCTCAAATTTCTGTGAATTTTGGCAAAAATTCGACTTTTTTACCCCAAAACACACAGTAAAAATAGGGATTGGAACTTGCAACTTATTTCATCTGAAAGAGCATCAAAAATACTATATATTTACACTTTTCAATTTTTAAAAACATTAACCATATAAGAGTTATAATTTTTTTCCTATTTTCAGTGATTTTTTATTAAAAAAACATGTTTTTCCCAAAAAACACCACTTTTGCAATGGAAATTTCCATGAGACAAATTTTTACCTGAAAGAGCGCAAAAATGCTACAAAGTTAGGCCGGTTTTGGAGGATCAAGGGGGGGGGGTGCACCCAACCCAGTGATACATCCCAGACTATATGTTTTGCTTCACCGCACACACTGTCCAGGTAATCATCTACGAAGAAATTGCACAGGATTTCTTTACAATAATCTACCAGTAACTGTGTAACGATACGTTAGATGAACAACATTCACAAACCGCTACAGACGCAATAATCTACCTGTAACGACACGTACCCAAAACGCCGTCGACGAAGAAATTGCACAAAATTTATTTAGGGAGCAACCATTTTATTTTTATGGGGGGGGGGGGGGGGGGGGGGGCAGGAAGACTTTTGCCAGCTGGAAAATTTTTTCAGCCATTTTAAGAGCCAGAAAATTTTTTTCGCCGGATTATTTTTTCTGTAATTTTACAATGTTGAAAATTACCCTAAAGTTTAAATAATTCCGCGTGATTTTTCGGCCATACTAAACATCAAACAAACAATGAGTTCATCTCTTGCCAGCAGCTCACTTCATTTTAATTTCTTGAATGGCATATGGTGCCTATAATCTGTTTACTAAAATGATACTCAACGGAGACAGGCAATATGGTGCTAATGACTTTTGAATTTGATTTATTCTCTACAAATTGCGTAAAGTTTGTTCCATTTTTTATACTTTGTTTATGATACACAAAAAAGTGTGTACTGGGCAGTCGGAAAGGTCGGAAGAGAGGGGTGAGGGGCAATTTCATAATCCGGAAAAATTTTTTTCGCCGGCACTTCGGGCCGGAAAATTCTTTCCCTAAAATTTCCATCCGGAAAATTTTTTTTGCAAAGTCTTCCTGCCCCCCCCCCCTCCCATAAAAATCAAATGGTTGCTCCCTTAGGCGTAATACATATTCAACTGGAACGATCAAACACAACGAATTACTTTATGGTCCCCATCGTCATGTTATGAGGAGTTCATGTTTGGGGGCCCTCTGCATGCAACCAACAAAAAAAAAAGATGTAGGAAATCAGTGAATAAATTGCAAACCCAAACCCCAAAACCAGATTCTAAAAATCACAATCAAAAGCCTTATACACATTTTATCACAATTAAAGAAAACTAGAACAGACAGACAGAAACAATTACACAGCTCGATAGAAACACGAACCTCGAAGACAACTCAATCCAATTAACAATATTTAGAGTACTATAGTCCAGTTCAATTAAGGGATGCATTGTATGTTGTATGTGGCGATGTTAAAAGTAAAGTTTATACATATTCAATATCACTCAAATCATGCAACATATGCCATGCTAGTTGTAGCTTTCTAAGTAGACAAAACAATGGGGTTTCTACTCATTGTCCCTAGTTTCAGGATTTTAAGTAAAATCGATTTTAACAAATCATGATAAAATAATGGATGGGATATCTAACAAGACTCGGTAGCATCAGCATCGCATACAGCAAAATTCTAAGATACACATTGCTAAAACATTTTGTACTAAAGAACAGAAAATGAGACATATAAATATTAAACACAAAAGACCACACATGGACCAATTACCACTACCACCACCACTACCGCATCCACCACTACCAATACCAATACAACTACCACTACCACCACCACTGCCACTTCCACAATTGAGTTAAAGACGATCTTGACGATAATCTCAACAGCACTCACAATAGAACACCCAACTGAGCATATACGGACCCCTAGCAAGCTAGAGGTGGGACCAGGTGCCCGGGAGGAGCAAGCATCCAATGTTGGCTAGTCGCACCCGCCGCCACGCACGAAAATGAAAACATTATCTAAAATACATGCACTCTCTGAGGTTATGACTATATAGAAAGTGCTATGGCGACAATGTCGGGAAAAATATTCAAAACACTTACTGTCAAACCCTTAAGTACTACCGCCACCAACCACCTTCACTTTCACCACAACTACTACCACCACCACTGCTACCACCACTTTTACGACAAGCACGACCATCACCACCAACATCACAAGAACAACAATCACCACCACCAGAACTACTACCACAACCAGAACTACCATCACCAACACTACCAGAACTACTACCACCACCCTCCCACCAGTACTACCACTACCAGAACTACCACCACCACCACTACCATCACCACCACTACCAGAACTATTACAACCACCAGAACTACCATCATCACCACTACCAGAACTACTACCACCACCAGAACTACCATCACCACCACCATAATAATAACCATAACAACAACTAAATCAGCACCACAAACACCACTTCAAAACAGAAAGTACAAATGTATACATTATCGCACACGAAATTCAAAACTATCACTATCACATATAAGACAATTTCTCCTCTTTGGTGATATATGTAAGTAAGGAAAATTTGAGATTTAGAACTTCTGCCTGTTTTGAAAATATTTAATATTAATTCTCCTTGTTTATACTGTTCTAAATCTATGTTTCAAGTTTTAAAATTATTACACGTTATAAACATGGGTATATAACATATCATTTGGTTTTGGGAAGGTTTGACGACATAATTCTCATGTAAAGTCATTATTCAACCTTTAGAAAAGTCACCTTCATTTGTATTTTTAAGAAACATTATGGGATCTGTTGCAGCACCAAGAGAAAAATCGAAACACCATTTTAATGCGATCAACAAAGCAGACAAACAAAACTCTTATACAAAAGTGAAAATGAAGAACAAAAACCAAATGATGACATCAAAATAATTAACACAAAAGACTACAAATAAAGCAAAGGGACCACTGGGCAATCGGTGGTGACTGAAGACAGTCATCTGCAGCGTTAGAAATAAATATTGTTCATGTGCGCAATGCCCACCCAATGTCCGGTTACCAAGCGGGTTCGAAGAACGATCCTGAAAGATACCAAAAAGAGGTAAACACAGGGGTCCAAGTAACAAACGGATGAATAACATGTAAAAGAATATAAAAAGCATAATGGTGTGCGAAAAACAGTCTGTGTACTTCCTCTTGGAACGAACAAATATGCAATCACCCAAAGAACCATGCAAGCTTTAAAAAGGACAGGTGATCAAAGTGTTTTGAATTCTCCCTTGACGAGGTTTACATAAGACCCGTCATTGAATCGGGACATCACTGTACATTACATAGACAGGGAAGGTAAATTGATACAGATTGTACTGACACAGGAACAGACTGGGTTATCTGGGTCCTAGGGAATAAGTGTAGATAATGAGACAGGTCATGTGTGGGTTGGGAATATTTTCAAGGATATTGTGATTTGTAAATACTTATCATGATATAAACTGTAAACATGGTTATTTTTGCGAGGGGATTTCGCGATTATAACATCAAGACTTTTCGCGGGGGGGGGGGGTATTCGCGATTATAACACCAAGACTTTTCGCGTGGGGGAAATATTCGCGATAATAATGTATTTCCCATTTAAAGAACGCAACGGGGATATTTTCGCTTGGGGATATTTTCACGAAACCCCTCTGTCCGCGAAAAATGCAAAAAATTACATCCACTCAAAAATTTTCACGTTTACTGTAATGTAAAGTAACATCTGCCATGTATGTTTAGAGCTTGCTAATTAGATGAAAATTCAATTCATTAATATGAAATTAGATACCAGTAAGCAGGATGAAGAATTTTTGTTTATATTGATCGTTTATATTGTTCTTTTGTACATGTGTATATGCATGCTGCATATATGTCGGTTCTTAAATGATGCTTTGAACTTAAAGATTAATATTTGTACCACTTGGTGAGTGGACTAGCCATTGGTAAGCTGATCTAACATAATCTTTAACTTGAAAGTCTATACATTCAAAGCTTCACTCGATGATTTAAAGCGAAACGGGTATTAGCTAGAGTTGTACCCTATGGTACACCAGTGTGACAAACATAAAAAAACCCTAGGGAACGCAAAGCGTAGTATCACTATACAAAGATTTGGACCGTTTGCAACCTGAAGTTTTGTTAAGCTCCAATCAAAACTGTGCCATCTAGGCGGTATACACGAATTCGGACCATTTCCAGCCTGTGACCTTGACTTTTGACATTGAAGATTAATGGGTTCTTTCTCTTCTCATTAACAATAAGTGTATAAAGTTTGGTCCAGATCCGATCAAGACTGTGCCTCTAGGCCGAATACAAGTATTTTGACCTTTTCAAATCTGTGACCTTGAACTTTGACCTTCAATAATTCAAAACGGTTCTGGATATAAGTAATAAATATGTGCAGTTTTAGTAAGAATTAATCAAAACTGTGCCCTCTAGGCTGTATACAATAGTGTGCCGCACTAACGCGCATACTCACTTACACACGAACGACGGCGTTACTATATGATTGGGTAATCGGAGCAGTGGGAGGGTTGTGCACACGTAAACCAGGATAATCACACCGTCTGCTACTGACATGGCAGATGGCCGTCCTAAGTCGGCACCAATTGATCATTGGTTCCGTTGGTTTATGTGTAGTCTTTTATATTTGACGTTCCTATGTGATTTGGCGTTCATAGTACCATTTCCGTCTCATTCTGTGCGTGTCTGCTTTGTGTTTTTGTAATGGTGTTTTGGGGTTTTGCTGTTGGTGCTGCAATCGAGTGTTGTTGGAGATCCCCTCCTCTCTTCTATAGCATATAATGGTTCGGAAATTTTGTGAATATAGAAATCACTGAGTGAAAGAATTTAAGACAAATATGAAATCCATAAATGGGTAGATCAGGGACCATCTTAGTGACAGTCAGGTGTTATGATTACAAAAGACCAATGAGTTAAAGAAGATCATGACGATAATCTCAACGGCACTCACAATAGAGCACCAAATTGAGCATGGATGGACCCCTTGCACAGAGAATATTAACTTTTTATGTGAGCATAATGATCTGGTTCCAGTTACTACGAGAAACAAAAGAAAATGCATGTATAAACAAAATCAGATTTTATAGCTAACAAATTGAAAAGGAAGGAGAATATCTTTTTTAAGTACGGGAAAGTCGCCATGTTGGGGAAATCTATTTATTCAATGTGAATTCTTTGTAACTCATTAGATAGAAAAAGAAACAAAGAATGCTTAACTTTTTTTATTCATTCCGAGGTTTGCAACCGTTCCTTTGATTTTGCCATGCCTTCTCGAATTTCAGACTGAATAACTGATCGGTACTTCTTTACTGTTTATTTTTATTAACACCTGTGAAACACGCAATAATGTGTGATTATTTAAATATTGATTGAATAGAACTTTAACAGAAATAGGTCAAATCAATCGATATGATATTCAACTTTAAAGTTCGGACGAGAACTCGAACGAAGGCTATGGATAAATTTACGGTTGAGTATTTGAAATTCGGTACAATAAAAACTTGGTAGAATATATGTCAAAGGACAACTTGCAAAAGAAACACTTTTTAGTATTTGATGGCTGAATTGTTTATTTTTCTGTAACTTTCAATACTGGCAAAGGATTTTCTAGATAACTAGAGGAAATGTGTTAATGATCGCATCGATCAAAGTATTCCGAAGAGACAATGTGATATTTTTTGTGATCTCAGCCTATGGTGACATGTTATTCTTGAAGCGATACTATGTAAAGAAAAAGAGTTGTTACATGTAAGAGCTTCGTGAAACTCTTGCACAAACTATTATACAGCGATCTTTATGTTCAAAACCACACTTCAGTACAACGCATCAAATTCCATATGCTAAGGCCATCGGAAATGTGAGAAGAGTGCTCAATTTATACAGAAGGAAGGAGATAACTCTACTTACTTGAAATGGTTGCATAGTAATTTACTGTGTTGAAAATCCAGTGTGACGTTATTAAGGCTTTTTGTATTTTCTTCTCCTTAGAATGCCTGCAGGGAATATAACAATCTAATGAGGCTTTCGCAACAAAAAGGACATAAATATCTGATTGCTGAAGAAGTCTCGGTATAAATGTTTTAACTGTAATATCTGCGAAGAAGCAAAAACTTTCCTTACGGAATGTATCAAGCTCTGCTTGTTCTTGATGAATCACGCGACTTCCTTTTATAGGGATTTGATCGAGATAATATCGAATTTGGCAATCTAATAACAAAACATGGTATCGAAAGAAAATGTTGTTCAAGAACAGATGAACGAACCCATGCAATCATACAAAAAGGGGATTTAGATATAAATTCTTCACTTTCTTCAAAAACTCACGAAGTTCGTGATTCGCATCAGCCAATCCCAGAAATTCAGCACAAAGAACAGATATCAGGTGACAGAGATTTGACAAAAAGGGATTATGATCTAAACAATATTCCAAATACTAGAAATGTGCATGTAACAAACTTTGACTCTTCACAAATCAGAATTGAGAAGGTCAGAACCTTTAGAAGCAAGATTGATGTCACAGCCATCACAGCATCAGATAATAATACAGCCTGGGTTATGGACTATGACATTGAAACTATTTATCTTTATAATGATAGTGGAAAGGTTGTTCGTTCTTTCACAGTGGAGGGTAGCACAGGAATCAACGACATGGTGATAACAAAGTCTGATGATATGATTCTTGCATGTAGGGACATGAAAGTTAGGTGTTTATCAGTAAATGACACTCTTTCTACTCTAATAGAGACGTCACCATTTGAACCTTTGGGTGTGTGTCTGACCGAGATAGTGGATATTGCAGTGTGTATGGTATGTAAGGGTGAGGTAAACCACGTGGCCGTATACTCACGTGACACAGGTGAGAAGAGGTGTGAGATGTATGGGAAGGATTGCTATGGTAATAATCATATCATATACCCTTGTCGTATTGTAGGTAATGAGAGAGATTTGTGTGTTGTTGATGGTAGCTATATCGTATGTGTAAATGAGAAAGGTGACGTAAGATGGATGTATGACGGGATGGAAGTCAAACAGAAAGAGGTATTCCATCCACGTGGTATATGTGTTGATAAGTATAGAAACCTGCTTGTCACTGATTACAACAATTACTGTGTACATTATATAGATAGAGAGGGTAGTTTAATACATATTATATTGACACAGGAACAGACCGGTTTATGGGGGCTCCGATCAATATGTGTAGAAGATAAGACAGGGTATGTGTGGCTGGGAACTCCATGGAAGATTCTTGTCATTTCTAAGTATCTATCATAAAAGGGAAGAAATTCATAGAATCTTAGAGGAATTTACTTAAGACAGACTTCTTGAAATTTCTTAAAAGTGGGTCCTGTAGCATCATATCCCACCCATCCTGCTACGTCTTTCGGTACACTTTTCGACATAGTAACTTTCATACTTTTTTGGTATATTACATTGTTTAGATTTAGGATCACTGATGAGGGTTATGTACCCGAAACGTGCATGTCTGGTCCACGTTGCCAATTTATCTGTTCTTAAATGATGCTATTCAATTTGAAGACGTTTACATCTTTACTAAAAGCAGGTTTAGCTTTCAGACATATCCATGTTATTCGATACATAGCAGAGCATTGCGCCACGTATAAGAATTTGATTTGTTATTTTGTGACAACTTCGCCTTACTACCCTTAATAAATTATAATTGTGTAGTACATAATTTTGAAAGGTTTATGGTTTTTAACATTATCTGATTGCAGATATTGAAAATATTAATTTTATGCTTCTCTCAATAAAGATTGAAAATGAAACATATTTGTATCTGCATACCGTCACGTTGTATTTGAGTATACCGTCAAATGGTATTTACATATATCTCCCATCGCAGCGTGGAACTTATTACCTTTGACTGGATGTTTTAAGGTGTAATGATTACTTCTTTCAGCTCTGTCGCATGAAAGAAGCTTTGTATTGGCCCTTTATTAATTTTACATCCTATTTCATTTTGTTATTTCGGAAACTTGTCATTTCATCCAGAAATACCATCGAAATTAAAGGAGGTTAACATCCTAGTACCATCCCTCAAATGCTGTTTTTGGACATTGATTTTATTTGCTTTTGCAACTGAATATACCTTGCAGGAAATATGGAGCCGCGCATTCTTTTCAAAAAACATAAATTGAAATTTAAAAATATGAAACAAGAGGGACGTGTAACTGAAATGAATTTTGGCTGTGACTATAAATCACTTTGGTTTGAAGCATGTCAAACGTCTTCAAATTCAACAGCATCAAGAACAGATACATTTATAGCATGGACCATATATGCACGTTTCAGGTACTTAACCCTCGTAAGTGATCCTTAATCTAAACAATGTTATATGGCCAAACAGTGTAAACATTATTATGCCCAAAACTGTACCAAAAATGTAGCAGGGTGCGTAGGATATGATGCTAAAAAGGACACACGTTTAAGAAATTTCAAGATTTTTTGATAACAGAAATTTTCAAATGCGTTGAAGAGACAGATGATCGAACTTGACAACATATGCCCTCGGGGACCCCTGGTCAACAAGCAATGACACTCACCAAGTGGTCCAAATGTCAAACGTCTTCAAATTCAATAGCATCATTTACGAACAAATAAGTTTACAGCATGGACTATACATGTACGTTTCGATTACTTAACCCTCGTCAGTAATCATCAATCTATACAATGTAATATGGTCAAAGAGTGTGAAAATTATAATGTCCAAAAATGTACAGAAAATTATTATGTCCAAATATGTACCGTATCACTGATGAGTGTCTGGTGAATGCAAATTGGTTCGAAATTTGTTTCAAGAAGGTTAAGAGTTGGAATATTTCCGTATTATCATTGAATCAAGGGAACATGCAAAAATGATTAAGAAATTCTCAGTATAAAATGATACATTGCTTAGAAATGTTAATGTCAAGCTTTCATAAACTAGTAAAGACTTGCAGAAAATTTTACAAAATTAGTCCCAGTCTCTTTTGAAATTCGGACCAATACATATAACAGAGTACATTGCTTTTGGAATTTCCTTGCTGACGGTTTTATGATCTTTCAAATAGGAGGGGGATCGTCTTGATCAATTTGTAATTTATACATCCAAGATACACAAACTTTAGAAGTAGAAAGGGACCTGCGTTGGATTAAATGTTTATTTTTGATATCTTCACTGTATGTCAATTCGTACAAATTTGGTATTCTTAAAGTTCATGGGAATGGTTACGAGATAATGCGTGTTACGAGTATTCAATGGTACTAAGGCCATACCAAATTAATTAAATGTTCTTTGGATTTTCTTGTGAAAAAAAGGTTGCGAGCGGGCGAAAATATAATTATTTTATTTTTTTTTTAAAGTATTGCAGTTTTTAAGGTGCGGGCGAGTAAAATAACTTAATTTTTGATACAGGTTACCCCAGTAATACATTTCTGATGTTTTTCGTACTCAAAAAGGAATCCCCATAGAAATTTGGTGACTAGGAAGCCTGGCACATAGCTCTACGGAAAAGATTTTCAAACATTCTCCCCTCCTTGACTTTCGATGGGACAACAAATTTGCTCCAAACATAATTTTTCAAACACAAGAAGTATCATTTTCTTCGAAATTTGCACAATCTCAGACTTCGAGAAGCTTTAAGATTTGCAGAAGTCAGAACCGACCCCAAAAAAAATTCTTGAGCCAGAAATTTCGTGGTGCGGGCGAGCATTTTATTTTTATAATATTATTTTTTGAATTTTGAAAAATATGGTGCGGGAAATCCAAAGAACATTTAATTAATTTGGTATGGCCTAATATCTTTAAATTATCGTACAAGGTGGCAAACACTGGGTGCGAATTTGTAAAATGAATGTCATTGAGTGCAAATGTTTTCCATCGATTCTCACTAGTTACGAATTGACTTTAATTTTTAACGAGTTTATCATAGAACGAAATGGTTATGTTCGGACTTGGTTAATTTTGGATACAAAATACCGATGTTCGAGTTCATTATATTGCGATATAACTATAAACCAAATGTGTAATATTCTAAAAATACAATATCACAATCTATAGTCAAAAGATCTCACTTACACAAGACTACAGCTCAATAATTTCACTGTATTTTATTTGTTATTTTCGAAAAATGAAAACATTGCTGATTTTAGACGTGATCTGACGTAATATCATTATAATTTTATAAAATTAACTTTTAATTTCATTCCGTCGTATCATTATAGGAGGGTTACTATACAGTTTCATCACATTTTTGGACATAATAATGTCACACTCTTTGGACATATTGAATTGATATCACTGACGAGGGTTAGTACCCGAAACGTGTATGTCTGTACCATCCTGGAAATTCATCCGATATATGTTCTTAATGCATAAAGATTTACATCAGGAATAACAATATTGTAGCTTTATCTGTTCTTAAATGATGCGATACAATTCAAAGACGTTTAACATTTGAACCACTTGCTGAGTGTCACTGCTGGTGGATAGGAGTCCCGGACGGCACATGTAGCCAAGTTCGATCAACCTCTGTTGATCATTTCTTCAACGCACTCGAAAATTTCTGTTATCAAAAATGTCTTAGAATTTCTAAAACGTGGGTCCTGTAGCACCATATCCCACCAATTATGCTACGTCTTTTGGTACATTTTTGGACATAATAATTTTCACACGCTTTGGCCATACAATGGCGTAGCTCTGCATGAAAAAGTGGAGGGGCACAACATCCCAAAATTTCTAACAAGCAAAAAAAAAAAAAAAAAAAAAAAAAAAAAATCATACTTATGCCCCCACTTTCAAAAGTGTGGGGGGGGGGGGGGGGGGGGGGGCACGTGCCTCCCCTGCCCCCCCCCCCCTTTGTCCTACGCCAGTGCCATATTACCTTGTTTAGAATGAGGATTACTGACGAGGGTTTAGTACCCGAAACGTGCATGTCTAGTCCATGCTGCAAATCTATCTATTCTTAAATGATGCCATTGAATTTGATGACGTTTAATATTGTGATACCTTGAAGGTATTCATTCGTAAGAGGTATTGAATTTGATTTCGTATGTTTTACAACTTTGTCTGGACTTAAAATATTCTCAATTCACTTGAGAAAGATTCAATTTAACTAGATGGCAATATTTAGACAAAGCCAATCACAAGCTCTCAAACTGATCGTCTTAGTTGTGAAGATTCTGTGTAGAAATCGTCTTCATTGTCGTCATGGATCTGCATCCTACAAAGCTGAACAGTACTATACCTTTAAAAATATGTGGCTAGGATGAAGCGTGAATTAGAGACTTGCTATCCGGCATGCTAACCGGGTTTGTTATCCACTACACCACCGGGATACTTGCCATCTAAGTCGGTTAGAAGGTATTTTGAAGTCACACTTATGCCCTTTGCCGTGTGGAGATCTTACAAAAGTCCCCCGCGAGAGGTTTGACAGTAAGTGTTTTGAATATTTTTCCCTGACATTGTCGCCATGGCACTTTCTATATAGTCGTGGCCTCAGACAGTCCATGCATTTTGTATATTCTTTTCATTTTCGTGCGTGAACATCGACGGCGGGTGCGGCTAGCCAACAGGGGATGCTTACTCCTCCCGGGCACCTGGTCCCACCTCTAGCTTGCTGGGGGTCCGTCGATGCTCAATTTGGTGCTCTATTGTGAGTGCTGTTGAGCTTATCGTCAGGATCTTCTTTTACTCATTAGAAGTGGCTTCGCTGACGCTCAACACACACTTCTTATTCATTTAAGTCAATTAAAAAAGAAAATGCCTTCTATATCCAAACATATTTTACAAAATTTTGCTAGGAAGTAATTTTTAACGTCTTGTTTGAATGTGTCACATTGGCTAAGATGCCTTGGTGTAATTGCACTGAAGGAAACTAGGTACACTGAGAAAACCCTCCAAAGACAAGTTGGGCGATCTCAGAGCGCGCTCATATATGCTTCGTCTATCCTAGGAGCTGAGTGACAAGCGGATAATCTGCGATGATCAGACCTCTTGTTTTAATATTTATGGTCCTGACTCGTGAGTAACCTGGTCCCACCTCTAGCACGCTAGGGGTCAGTCGATGCTCAAATCTTTGCTCTATTGTGAGTGTTGATGAGATTATTGTCAGGATCTTCTTTGATTCATTTCAATCGTCAGACAACTAAGAATTTACAAGTCACAATCAGGGGGCATACGTAAAAGGTAAAGTTCGAAACCAAATAAAGCTACTAATTGAAACATTCTGCAATTTAGGCCTAGGATCATATGTGAAATGCCGAGAGCGGGTGTCCGGGAAGAGTACTCATATCCTGATCAGTATTTTATTACTATGGTTACTGTGACGAAGACATCCTTCCAATATCACGTTAAAACTTATTTTGTTTAAAGGATACAGTAATTTCCACTTGAGACACATCTTGTAAGAGCTTATAAAAGAGTTGTCTTTCTTTTAGCATAAGATACAAATATTGGAGAGAAAGTCGAGTATTGCATGTTAATAAATTGCTACCTCTAGTTTTTTTTACTATATTATCACAAATTACATGCAGTACAATCACTAAAACGATTTTTTTTATCACAATCATAGAATTACATGTAAAACATTCACAATATCGTTAATTTGGAAAAGGGTAAAGGTATAGTAGTCTTTTTATTTTCTTTTTTTAACCCTTGGCAATCTTTTCGAAATTTCATTACACTGTTTTGAAATAATTAAATTAAACTTTATGCGTTTAACCTAGATAGTTAGCTAGTAATGAATCCTGCTCTTGTAGTGAAGACGTTGATTCATTATGATGGAAGTATTACATGTACGCTTGCAAAATAGTGAACTTAAGTGTAGGTCCCTTAAGAAATCAGGCTGGTGTAATTCATCAAAGTTCTTTTTAAGATTTTTTATATTTCTGTTTTGACCCAATGTCATATATTAGGAACAAATCAACATACGAAATTCATTTCTCATGGTAGTGATGGTGAAGCGAGATATTCACTTCCCAAGTTCTGCAACAATGTGAAGGTGTTTCACCTGCCTGGTTCTTACGCGGATCTTTTTTTAATTACGGAGTCAGCCAATCCTTCTTAATTGTTTCCACATTAAAAGACAAAATGATTTGAAAACTTAGTGCTAGAGATTAGAAAACATTATCATTCGTTACCTTCTGTAATGATATACGTTCCCACGATCTCATCAGATTATGACATAAACATGACAACGATGCAATCTGCCACACAAGGAAAAAAATCATTTTCCGTAAACCTGCGCAAACCTGCACTAGGATGATACTATACGTCTAGATAGAACCGTTCAGTATTTCATTTTTTTCCTGCCCAGTGACACTTTGATAAACTTAAAACATTTGTCTTCAATAAACAGCGAAGAATCACCCATTAGTCATTCAGTTTCAAAGTCAAGAAGGTAAAGCAAAATCATTAGAAAGAAAGGAGGGTATTTCCAACAACAATTGGCTGCAACACTCACAGCAAAACCCCAGAGCACCCAATGCAAAAATACACACATTTTTGTAGCAGAAACACACAGAAAGAGACGAGAAAGGGACAAGGAAAACCAACACAATTGATGGAAACATGAAACACAAAAGACCACACATAAACCAAGGAAACCAATTCGCAACCGATGCCGACGTAGACTTAGGATACCATTTCGATGGTAATCCTGTCTACCTTTGATCATTCTTTTTCTTAATTACATGTATGTCACCATAAAATGGAGGTTGTTAAATACCTAAATTTTCATTGGAGCAGTAGCGAATCACAGAATGAAAGATTTAATTTCCACATTAATACATGTAGAACATTGCTATCAGTTTTACGAAAACAAAGAAAAAACTACAACAAGGGTCGGTTGCATCAACATCAAAATACCAAAACACCCCATGCAAGACACAAAGTACAAGAACACAACAAGTACGGAAACCTATTAGTAATGAAAAAGTTATGTCGTAATTACGAATTTTAAAATAAGCCGTAATTACGACTTAAATATCCCGTAATTACAACTAAGTTATCTCGTAATTACGACTCAGTTGTTTTGTAATTACGGCTTAGTATGCACTAATCGGCTTCAGGAGACATGCATGTAAAAGAAACAAGAAACATACAATGGATGTTTTTCAGCTTCACTGACATGCGCAATGTAACTATCTAGTGCAGATTCATATGGAAGTCCTACGCCTGCTATTAATTATCAACCATATTGACTGAATGCATGCTCTTAATAAATAATGATGGAAAACGTTCCTATAAATTGACATTTTAGTTGTACTAGTTGCATTAATCGCTAAGTTTTTGCTACTAATGATCAAACAAATTGTATAACATACCCGACAAAAAGAAAAAGATATGCACATCATATTATATAGTGATTTTTTTTTTGTTCAATTGATCATTAATATTTAGATAGACATTATTTTAATTATAGTTTTCCCCCGCATTCCAGTTACAGAGAATTAAACACAATTTGACCATTTTTCGTAACATGTCACAATGAAAAATTAATGCTGAATTAAGCGTGTTGTGTCTAGCTCCTAATGCATGACCGCTGATTTGGTATCCTTCCGAAATTTTGTTGTTTGACCATTTTCAGTAAAATTGTAGATGAATGCTAGTTTTTCAATTCAAATCTAGTCAAAATATGCCAATAAATCTGAAAATTAAATTCTTACAAATTTCCGTGTATTGGGGTATGTTTTGCAATGAAGGATATCGTTATTTTGCAATTCTGATCCCAAAGGAGCATTAATTTTGTCTTCAACCATTCTTATTTATCTGTTGCAGATTTAGGTTAAACATCACATTGAAATAATGAAATGGAATACTAAAAAAATGTTAAAACTCGCGTCCATAGCCATTGAAAATGAACGTAAAAAGATGACCCGTCAAGATCGAGTTAATGTTTCTGAAAAATGTGCATGTGGGAATAGGTCAGATACTAGCTGTAGTAAGGTAATTTGTGCTTTGCGACACATTTAAGAGCGAAAAATATCAAATCTTCAATGAGTTAATGTTTGGATGTTTTTATCTTTAGATTTATTTGTTTAATAACACCATTTAAAGCAATAAGATGAGTTTGTATTCAATGAAAATTGTAAATAACCAATGAAAAAACAAATGACAATGCCCGATAGACTAGTTTGGACAGGTTTATCAACTTACAGTTTAAACCATTTCCAAAAAGTGAACGGAAATCTTAAAAGCTATTTTGTGACATTGCATTTTGAGCAACGTGTCTTTAATATGGCACAGTGTCTGATCATGAAGTACGATTCGTTTTGCAGATACTTACAAGTCATGGTGGAAAGGCATAGAATACATATACATTAAGTCATATGTTTTATAGAATGAAGATAAAGTGGTGCGTTTCTTTTTTGTCGGGTATAGCTATCATGTTTGTTGCACGTTTTACACTGTAGACGCAAATTTACACTTTTCCAGACGGTGCATTAATTTCCATTGTGTAACAATGACTCGATTAATGATTGAAGTAATAATTGGATGATTAACTGAGTCGTTGACTGACAACCATGAGTAGTTTTCTTAAGCTAGCAAAGAAGATTGGTGATAATTGTTTGAAAGCCTACCAAAATCCATGCAACAAGTGGGTTATTTAACTGCTCTTCGGGCTAAAATTTTGTCTTAGAATACATTGGTATATATAGTATTAACAATTCTGGAACTACTTTTGATAATGGTATTTTTATGCAGATATACATGTAAATCTTGATTATAAAATCAAGAAATTATGTAATTAATGAGTGAATGGATTATGAAAGGAGAAAAGTGCTTATTTTACAGATTATTTACAAATGAATGAGTCAATGATAAGAAAACAGTGTAATAGTCAATATTAAAATATTTGTTTTATTATGAAATTTCAGTGTACCGTATGCGCATTTCAACAAGTTATTCCTCATCAATGATACCATATGCCGAAAAAGAGAAAATCCAAATGATATAAATTGATGAAGAGCTTAAGTCTAAACTTGCCAACGACAGAGCATTATGCTATCAAGGAAATAAATGTACCCCTCAAGTTTAGAACATTTCCGTAATATTTTTCATTGAAAAGTGTAAAGCTTTACAGAAACCATTGTAAAGTTTTCAGATTAAAGTTGAGTCAGTCATCTGCAGTCTAACAGCAAATGAAGTGCTTATACGGATTATTTTACTGTTTTGCTGAACCCTAGATACAGAAAAGCCTTCTACAGCTGGTGTAAACCGATGTCATAACGCAAAACATGCCCTCGGTAACTAAAAGTAAATTTAGAAAACCCAAAAATTTCGAAAGGAGTGCGCACACGAATAACATCCTGATCCCCGTGGCTGACACACGTTTATAAGTAATCATCCGTGTTTAAAATGACTTATCTACCTTAAATTCTCTAAGTAATTTATCGTAATCCAAAATAAATCTAGAAAAGTTACTAACTCTTTCGTAAAAATAAAGTTTGAAATTTGATAAAGGACGATCTGAATATGCTGTAAATGTTCCTATGTACATGTAACGTGATAAAAAATGAAGAAAATTTCCGTCTATAAACCAGTGTTTTATTTGATTAAAATCGCATTTTGGATAATAGAAATGAAAGGATTTCAAATAAATAGGACATACAACAATGCATACTCACAGGGATTTATCACGCTAATACCGTTTGCAGTATTTACTATATATATGTGTTAAAGGGATCTAACTCGACGTTTAACGAAAAATCGACAAGTCATCTTTAAGTCTTCAGAAGTAGGCTAATAAATGTCAAAACCTATTTTCTGTGGTATATTTCGATAGATTAATTCATACTGAATCTTCATACGAAATTTGAAATCAGTACCTCCCTTACGAGCCGAGATATGTCCAATACCGCTCTCTCTTATGAGCGCCGCATTTCTAGGTCGGACAAAAAGGTGTCCGGTGATAATCAAGCAGTATAGACAAAATTTGGTCACTGCTTGATCGTTTAAACGTCCGAACACTTCAAAGACATATAATTGCATGATTATCTACTCTTCACATGCTTTTTTACCATCTCAAAAATCGCTGGTATATGAAAGTCCCTCATATAGCTACCTCTTTGCATGCGCGTATATGTCATTCATAACTCTACACATGTTGAATTTAATCTCGCTTGAATCCGACGCTTTTCTTATTTCAAAGTCGTCAAAAAAGACTTTATTTGAAATTGTACTAAGCATATATGGGACTATTTCATGCAATGTTATGTATTTGAGATGTTCGCATTATTAAATGGTCAAGCGGTGTCTCAAGTTGATCACTGATGCCTGATTATCATCGGACACCTTTTTGTCCGACCTAGAAATGCGGCGCTCATAAGAGAGCGGTATTGGGCATATCTCGGCTCGTAAGGGAGGTACTGATTTCAAATTTCGTATGAAGATTCAGTATGAATTAATCTATCGAAATATACCACAGAAAATAGGTTTTGATATTTATTAGCCTATTTCTGAAGACATAAAGATGACTTGTCGATTTTTCGTTAAACGTCGAGTTAGATCCCTTTAACACATATATAGTAAATACTGCAAACGGTATTAGCGTGATAAATCCCTGTGTGCATACTAATGCAAATGACAAATATGGACAAAGCCATGTCTCTGTTAAGATGTATACATTCGTTAATTGAAAAATCATCTAACCAAGGGCAAAAAAAAAAAAAAAAACCAGGATAAAACTAGAACTAAGGCAGTGAAAAAGAAATGAATGAAAATCTACCGTATGAAGGGAAGTGAGATCAGGTGCCGACAAAAAGAATAGGCACAAAATCATACAAAGGACATTTATAGGACGGCTATGAGTTTTATATAATTATACTTTTAATGTATTATACTCTGACTCAAGACTTTCATCAGTAAATCGTGAATTTTGTGTAAAAAATCGTCTGCTACAATACACGTGCACCGCTCTGCCGCAGCACGCTGTTTGCTATTTTTATCGACGCTGTGAGGTAAGAACCGCCCAATGCCCCATATACTCTTGATTGCTTACCCACCAGTAAACCAACAAATTGGAGTTCGGCCTTTAAAGATTGAAATACCTATATCGCATTGTACACATATAGATTAGTCCATGTATGGGTAAGGGGTGGGGAGGCTATCTATTATTTTAGAAAATGATCAGCACAAATCGAAAAGTAGCATTTAGAAAAATGATATGGGGTTCTCATCGACCGCTAAATCAGCACCTTCAGGCCGCATGATGCCATGTTCTCCAGATAATAAGATATCCACTATATATTGAGAAATACTTATCCAATACACCCCTTTTTATTGAAGTGTACCGTACTATCAAGGGCAAGGCCATTCTTTATCAAGAAATCACGTGATTGGAAATTTTCAAAATCATATTCCCAGTAGTTCTTGTAAAAATTAACAGAAAGAGACTTTCGTTGATGATTTAATTGCAACAGATAGAGGGTTCAAAGAGGTAAGATTGTTTTCATTCAATTAAGTTTCATTCCGACTAGATATTATTATGTGAAACACAACTTTCGATTTAATCTATACAGTATCAGTGTTTACACAAAACAAGGAAGTGTAGAAATGGAAGGTTGTGGGATAAAAACAAGTAACGTTCAAATTACATGTTAAATTATATAATACCGGTATCGATTTTTAACTCTGCCACCATGAGCAACGCAGGTTATGCGTCTTTTAAAACATATGAACCATATTCAATAGATGGCTCGTTTCAAATGTAAACCAACCTTAGATCCCTTAGTTGCTGCACACAGGGATTTATCACGCTTCCCGCTTGCTCTATTTACTATGGGTTATTAGATAATCCAGAGAACGCGAAACTTTGTGATAGATTACTGGTCATTCGGACCAGTAATATGTTAAAGATTACTGGTCCGAACCAATTATTACCGGTCCGAAGAATTTTTACCTTTTTTCTCAATCAGTGATCGGGAAGGCAAATTAACTTGCTCAACTTCAATGAGCCATCTTTCTTCATGACAGGGCCTTTCCAAAAATGATCAATTTTCGAAAGGCTTTGAAGACAATGTATGTACAATACATCAGACGTCAGCACATTTTTTTGTTGTGAAATTCCCAATTTTATAATTTCCAATGAGTAATCCACAGTACACATGTACCGTATCACTGAGCACCCAAGACCAAATTTTCAGCCACCTATCCTGTATTTTTCAAATCGTGTCCACGTATAGACAGCTATGTTATCATTTCAGCTTTGGTGATATTAGGGAAAAAAGGGGGGGGGGCTGCAATTGACATTTCTGTACTAGTTTTATTTATTTGTACCCATTGACTGGCCACTTAAAATGACATGATAATTTTACGGACGAACGCATAAACAAGTACCTTTAGGTAGATAAGATACGTAAGGGAGCAACCATTTTATTTTTCTGGGGGGGGGGGGGGGGGGGCAGGAAGACTTTTGCCGGCCGGAAAATTTTTTTCGGCCATTTTAAGAGCCGGAAAATTTTTTTTGCCGGCCCTTCGGGCCGGATTATTTTTTTAAAAATAATTTTCCAATGTTGAAAATTATTCTAAAGTTTAATTAATTCAGCGTGATTTTTCAGCCATATTCAACATCAAACACACAATGAGTTCATCTCTTGCCAGCAGGTCACTTCATTTTAATTTATGGCATATGGTGCCTATAATCTGTTTACTAAAATGATACTCAACGGAGACAGGCTATATGGTGCTAATGACTTTTGAATTTTATTTATTCACTCCAAATTGCGTAAAGTTTGTTCTATTTTTTATACTTTGTTTATGACACACTAAAAAGTGTTTATTTGGCAGTGGAAAGGTTGGAAGAGAGGGGGGGGGGGGGGCAATTTCATGATCCGGAAATTTTTTTTCGTCGGCCCTTCGGGCCGGAAAATTTTTTTCCCTAAAATTTCGATCCGGAATTTTTTTTTGCAAAGTCTTCCTGCCCCCCCCCCCCCCCCATAAAAATCAAATGGTTGCTCCCTAAGTGGACGTTGGAGATTTAAATCTCAGGCGCAGAACGAAGATAAGAAAGAATGTCAAAGAAAAATCAATATTGTATCATAATAGCAAGGACTTCTAAACAGTTTATTAAGTCTTTGATAATAGCAAAGAACCAGCGATTGTCAGTGAACAAAAAAATTTTTGTGCTTCTGACTGGCCATGGACAGTAAGCTGTGATCCACATGTTACTGTCACAAGGTTTAGATCTACGTTACAACGTTTACTTTAACCAAAAATGGACACCGTAGAATAATGCACACCTTTGTGACCAGGGAGCAGCGAGTTGCCGATTCTATGGGTCATTCTTTATCAGAATGTCGCAGGGCGCGTGGCCTACCCAATCACTGGATCAATAAAGCATTTAAAACACTCAATGATCACACGAGTTGACCTATTATCTTCGTAGAAAAGAAAGTTAAACAGTTGAAAAATGGATACCAACACGGAACGTTTTTAATTCAGACTTTTTAAAACTACATATTGAGAAAATATCTCTGGTCATTTGGACCGACAATTACAACATTTTCATAGGTACGAGCAGATTAAATCGATAGAAAATTTAGCAACCGGGAAGCGTGATAAATGCCTGTGTTGCTGCAATAAACAAACGAAACTATGTCATACTAAGGCGTACGTTCTCTTCAACGTTAAGCAACCACAGGGTACGGAAGTGTTAATTACCATATTTTCTGTGTATATTAGAAGGGAATGAAGAACTGAATTCTGATGAAAAAATCCCCATAAAATCCTATCTCATTTTGTAATTTTAATCTGTAAAGAAAAAAAAATTCAGACGAAGTTAAATGATACTTTTGTAGAAAGTTTTCATAAACTTTCAAGGCTGTAGCACAACAATAAATGGTGTTTTCGAGCGGCGATAAGCACAAATAAATCGTTAGGGGTGTCAAATGCTTAAAATTAAAAACTTTAAAATGAATTCAATACTGCGTTGGATCGTAAATTCTGTTGAATTACCGGTATATGAGCAATAAAGATTGAGGTGTTTATAATTACTCTAGCTGCAAACATTGAAATATTTTAACCAGTAAGTTTTTTAGGAGCATCATTATATGTATAATTGGTACTATAGATCATATATTTCAATATTGACAATTTCAACCACTAGGCTGGAATCGCTGCTGGCGGACTTTAAGTCCCCGAGGATATCGCTTACCTAGTTTTAGTGTTTACGCACTGCATTGAAATATATTTTAAATTTCCTGTCTTCAAATTAGACCTAAAGTTCTAAAATTTAGGGGTATCTCCCTCATTGCATAGCTCTGTCCTTAGCTTTTCAGCATATTTTTTTCGGTCATGTTTAGAACTAATTAAGCGCCTTGCGCATACCCTCCAACGATTTTTGGCCATATTTTTAGTCCCCTACCTGCAACGCCGAAGGGGACTCTTAGTTTCCTCTCGGTCTGTCCGTCTGTCATTCTGTCCGTCTGTCAGTCTGTCAGTCAGTCTGTCCGTCTGTCAGTCTGTCCGTCTGTCACACTTTCAGTTTTCCGGACTTTTTTTTCGCTGTTGTTGCATATATTGAACTCATTTTTGGTATGTGGATATATCTCAGTGTGATACAGATCAAGTTTGAGTTTGGTTTTGATTGACCTATTTTTACAAGAGTTATGGCCCTTGGACTTAGCAAATTATATGAAAATTTCAGTTTTCCGGACTTTTCTTCGGTTCTGTTGCAGATAATGCATTGATGTTTGGTATGTGAAAACATCTTAGTGTGACACAGACCAAGTTTGAGTATGGTCTCCATTGACCTATTTTTACAAGAGTTATGGCCCTTGGACTTAGCAAATTTTATGATAATTTCAGTTTTCCGGAGTTTTCTTCGGTTCTGTTGCAGATAATTAATTGATGTTTGGTATATGAATACATCTCAGTGCGATTCAGACCAAGTTTGAGTTTGTTCTCCATTGACCTATTTTTAAAAGAGTTATGGCCCTTGGACTTAGCAAATTAATGAAATATTCAGTTTTCCGGACTTCTCTTGGCTGTTGCAGATAAAAAACTCGTGAAAAGAGATTTAGAACATAAATTTACGCCGCCGGTAGGGGCCTTTTATCACTCAGCGATCATTGCATTTTCTTTTTCATTTAAATTCATATACGCTTCTGAATAAACCCTACACAACATTTGAAGCCGCTCATTTTGGCAAGAGGAAATTAAAACTCTGTATTGTAGATGGCGCCATGAAAATTCACTTCAGCTTTATATTTAAAGTGTTTGGCATGGAGTACTACTGATATAGATTCAAATATCCGAAACACATGTCTAGTACAATAAAATTGGTACTTTGGAACATATATTTCAATATTGACAATTTTAGATATCACAAATAGATTATATTATTCACATCTTATTGCTTAATGAAAAGTTTCTGATACGTAATAAAAACCATTCAAGTGTTTTTCTTTCCTGCCGACTAATGCATATGATATAGATACATAAAACTGAAATATTGATGGAATACATAGCAGGCATTTTATTCGTAGATTTTCATGTTTTATGGATTATTTCTATAGGGAAATATATATACTCATAAAAATAGTAACGCATAGTATTTGCTCATTTAATCCTTCGTACACAATAAAATAATCATATTTATCATAATATTAGACAAAATGATACCAAATGTAAATAATGGTATTTTCAGACCATAAGCTTTCAACGGGAACCTCTTTAGTGTTTTTAAATATTAGTTAAAATGACTCAAAAACAATATGCCCTTGATGTTCTTTTAGAGACCAAATTGTGTATTTTTCGGAGATCCGCATGTGCTCGTGTTCCATACCATTGAAAATCTTTTGATTCGATGGACAAGCGGAAGCAGCGCATACTAAAAAGCAACAATCTCATAATGGCGATATCATGACGCATGATGAAGTTTTATTCTATGACGTCATCGATAGCTTCCATTAATTTGCGAATCAGTTTTATCGAGAGAAATTTGTTTCATAAGGAGAAAAAGCCTCTAAATTTGACTTTTTGATCGTTGAACTTTACAGAGTATTAACTCACTTAAAAATGGGAGTCATTCGATCACTTAGCAGTGTTCAAACGCATGGCATCGGATATTGTGAGCATGCATTGCATTAAAGCGGAAGTGACCCTAAAAAGTTAAAGTCCAAAATCATTTATTTTTTACTTGGGCAAAATTCAAATTCCGCAAAAACATGGAAAATGCATAAAAACATAAAAAAACGAAAATTCAAAATTTCATGTTTTTACCTAAAATAGACTTTATGATTATCAAAAAATCTAACTTTAGCCCTAAACTGTTTGTCCTATCACTGTACCATCATTAATGCAAGCAAATAATGTCACATAATCAATAGCTTGTGCATATTGAAGAAAAATGATACATTATAATATTGCTATATGCGTTTCTTCTTTTGAAGAGTATACATTTTGTTGACGACATTTTTTAATCACATAATATGTTCTATGAATTAAAGAGGAGAAGTATCTGCATTAATGATATTGTAGCGCTAACGAATGATTGCACCGACTGTTAAACTCATACTATTTCATTTGTAGCAGACCAACAAGAAGAATAACAATGAGTGATAACGGTGCCACACCCTTCCCCACCCAGCTAGCGGTGTCATGTGGCTTCTGTTGCGGTACCACTGATGTCAATTGGTTTTGCAAATCGTGTCCTGGCTCTCTGTGTAATACATGTAAAATGTCACATCCATCTATTCCTGTGTTTAAAAACCATATAGTGGTACCGCGCACTAATGACGTCATGCGGCTCTACGGACCATCGAAAATTGCCGAACAGTGCCGACTTCATCCCGCAAAGGAGATTTCCACTTATTGCAAAGATTGTCAAGTACCATGCTGTGCTACATGTCAAGTCCAAAAACATCAGAAACACCACATTTCTACTATAGAAGACGCGTACTTGTCTGCAGAGAACAGGCTGAATGACAATGTTAAAGAGTTAGAGAAACATGTGATACCGACAATAGACCAAATGGCGGATAAAACGAAGAAGGACAGGTCCGAAAAGAGAGTCCGGATTGACCGGGTTAGAGAAGAAGTAAATGCATTCAGAAAAGAATTGAAGGAAGCTGTTGATGAATCATGTGACTATCTTATTGAAAAACTTGAACATGATGAAACTGAACTTGATAATCTTATCACAAAATTAAATGTACAAAAGGGAAAAATTGGCGAATTAATCAAAGAAGTAAATGAAATTATACAAAAGGGTGATTTAAGTATGATAAAATACTCCCCACCCTCTCCTAGTACCTTCATCCCAGAGGTTCCTACCCCAAGACCCACTATTCCTGTTTTTTCTCCTGGGAGGGACATATTGACCATTATCAAAGAGAGGATAGGTACAGTAGAATGGACTGAAATCAATTCTGAGTCCAAACATGCCCCAATCCCTACAGCAAAATTTGATCCATCAATGATCAATATAAACAAGGTCGGTTCCTTTAATAGTGAGATTGATGCCACATCCATCACCACAGCAGGTAACAATACAGCCTGGGTTATGTGTGGTGGCAGTGACACCATGTATCTGTATGACAGTAGTGGTAAGGAGGTAAGGTCTATCACAGTGAAGGGTAGTTATGGTATCACTGGCATGGTGATAAGACGGTCAGGGGAGATGATTGTTACATGTTGGGATAGTAAAGTAAGACGTGTATCAGTAAGTGGTGAGGTGTCTACACTGATAGATACTTCTCCATTTAGGCCTCATGGTGTATGTCTTACTGTGGATGTTGTAGTGTGTATGAGTGATCAGGATAAGAAGAACAGCCACATTGCTGTGTATTCACCTGATACAGGTAAAAAGCTACGTGGGATAAGGGGGATGGTTGGTCAGGGTAAACAACAGATCACAAAACCTTACCGTGTGGTTAGTAATGGTCAGGATCTGTGTGTGGTTAATAGGGATCCTGATCATGTAGTGTGTGTGGATGAGAGAGGTGATGTGAAGTGGGTGTATGATGGTAAGGAGGCCAGACTGTTAATGTCATTTGGTCCACGTGGTATATCTGTAGATAAATACAACAACCTCCTTGTCAGTGATTACAACAATCACTGTATACATTACATAGACAGGGAGGGTAGGTTGATACAGATTATACTCACACAGGAACAGACTGGGTTATATGGGCCATGGGGGAATTGTGTAGATGATAAGACAGGTCAGGTGTGGGTTGGGGGTGGATGGCAGAATGTTGTGATTTGTAAATATTTATCATGAAATACTTTGAATTAACAGCTACTGATTAGGATGAAAGTTCAATACATTTATGAAATCAACAAAGAGCAATATAGTGAGGAATCAGTACCTCATTTATATTGCTCCTATACTTACTTATCTTTCTATTTTAAGACAATAATAAAGTGCAGTTCATACTTTAAAATAATTTCTTGTTATCAATCATGTACAAATAAATTAAAGGTTGACTACTGTTACACTGAAGTTTAGAAAGAGAGAAAATAAATCAATGAATTAAAATCACTGTACAAATACAATGTGAATTAATACAACGCACAACCGAAACTCAATAAAATAGAAATGCTATTAGCTTTTTAGCTTAACACATATTCTTAGATCATGTTTAGGGTTTTTCTAAAAAAAGAAACTAATGTAATGAGGAAACATCAGTCTTATATTTGTAGAATATGTCGCTTATATGTTAAGATTGTATCTACATAAATGTAAGATTAATTGTAGGTGGGGCCACTTCATTTTTTATATTAGAGAAAAAACCAAGGCGCATTCGATCGAAGTATTCAGATGCAAAACTCAAGAATAGTAAAAAACGTCATAGATGAAATATTATGGTTAACATGTTTTCAGCACAAATGTATCATCTTTCCGTATCATTGTTGTCTACATTGTGTGGTATTTATATCTTAGGTTATCACCGAAGACATGGGTCAATCATATAACAAATGATTACCTACATATTGCGATCTCGCTGAGTTGAAAAATTATATTAATTTCTTAGGCATAATACGTCATCGGATAGATACAATTTTGTTAAATGTTTTAGAAGTGTTTACTAGCTTCAGATAAGTTATTTAACTTTTAACATGTGTATTAACCTTTTTGTTAAAAAAATAATCTATGACATTTACCTACATTATTTCGAATACACGAATAGAAGAAAAGTTTTGTGGGAATTTCTCAACCTGCCTTTTTATGATGACATGATAACCAGGATTAAGAAAGAAAGGAGGGGATCTCCAACAACACCTAGTTGCAGTATCAACAGCAACCTCCCAAAACACCCACTGTAAAACACAAAAATGACACGCACAGAAAGAGACGCAGTAGTACAATGAACGTCAAATCACAGAAAAACATAAAACACAAATGACTACACATAAACCAACGAGACCAATGGGCAAACGGTGCCGACTTAGGACGGCCATCTGCCTCGTCAGTAGCAGACGGTGTGGTTATCCTGGATTACGTGCGCACAACCCTCCCACTATTCCGATTACCCAGAGGTCTCGAAGAACGTACAATTGTGGTGTAAAACAACCTCCTCACTGTCAGATGACCACACACAAACAAGACCGCAAGATGCAGGGGCCCAAGCAACACAGATGAATATGTAAATTGATATAAAAAGAGGGCATGCGTGATACGACCTGTGCTCTGCCGGCTGTAGCGAGCTAATGTATGTTATCACCCGAGGAGTCCGACTGACATTCAGAGAGGACAGGTGGTCGGGGCCCTGTCTTCTCTAAAGAGGTTTGGACAGGGCCCGTCATGGAGTCCCGTCGTCAAGAGTATCAGTTGCATAAGTAATTCTTATCGAAAATGCATCACAATCATCAGTCACTTTTTACCTGTGGATATGATGGACTCATAGTATCTTATTTTAAGATCAATTCGCATATTCAACTGGATCGAACAAACACAGCGAATTATTTTATGGCTATAGGTCATGATCGTCATGATAGGACCAGTTAATATCTGGAGGCCCTCTGCATGCAACCAACAAAAAAAAAAGTAGGAATCATTGAATAAATTGCAAACCCAAACCCTAAAATCTTATTCTAAAAATCACGATCAAAAGCCTTATACAGAATCTTCAAAATAAAAAGAAGAATAAAGACATAAAGAAAACTAGAACAGACAGACGGAGACAATTACACAGCTCGATAGAAACATGAACCTTCGAGGACAACTTAATCCAATTAACAATATTCAGAGTCCAGTTCAAGTACAGAATGTATTGTAGGTGGCGCTGTTAAAAGCGGAGGTTCGCTAAATAGTAAAGTTTATACATATTCAATGTTACTCAAATCATATACTAGTAACATATTACTGTTAAACGTCTTCAAATTAAAAGGCATAATTTAAGAACCGCTATATTTGCAGCATGGACCAGACATGCACCTTTTGGGTAATTAACCCTCGTCAGTGGTACTAGTTAGAGTTTCTAAGTAGGTATGACCAAACAATTGGGGTTCCGCTCATTTGCCCTAGTTTCATGATTTTCAGTTAGAAATATTTCAACAAATCATAATAAAAAAGGATGAGATATCCAACAAGACTCGGTTGCATCACCTACAGCAAGACACTAAAATTCACTTTGCTAAAACATATTGTACCAAAGCACAACAAGAGAAGCCATAGGTACAAGCAATACCAAAATAGACATAGAAATATTAAACACAAAAAAAAACACACATAGACAAACCACCACTACCACTTCTACAACTAAAACCACCACTACCACACTACTACTACAATCACCCCTTTTACCACAACTACTACCACCACCACTTCTACCACAACCACTACTACCACCACCACTACTACCAACACTTTTACCACGCCTACCAACATCACTACCACCACCAACATCACCAGAACTAGCGTAATCACCACCAAAACTACCATCACCACCACTACCAGAATTGTTACCACCATCATCACCTCCACTTCGTGAACTATCACCACCACAACTACCATCACCAGCACCTTTATAATAAACCATAACTTCAACTTAATCACCACCACAGACACCAATATAACAACAACAACAACAAAGTTTTCCGCCACATGACGTAGACATGGGTCATTCTAAATCCTACGAATTAAGTGTGTATTTGAATTGAGCCCTCTGATTGTTGTTTGATTTGTATTGTTTGTATTGTGTATTGTGTATATGCATTCATATATGAAAAATTGTCTATTCCAAGGAATCAGAACTAAGTGGAAATATTAGCGAATGCTAGTAGATCTTGAAAATTGCTGGTGAATAATATTGGCACTCATTGGCAAAAATTTGTTTGTGAAATGTTACAATCCATTCCATATTGTAAATATTCTTTTTTTTTTGTCTTCTCCCAGAATACCTCGATCGAAATGAAATAAATGTTTGGAGTTTCATTGAATTGGAACTGATATGACTTAAAGATGGTAAATTCATTTCAAAATCTGGTCAATAATTAAACTTTTGCAATGGATATGTTTAGTGGTTCAGCACATATTTAACAGAGATCCCCTCAGAAGACATGCACTTTGCAATAAAGATTTCGCTTTTGTAAAATACCTTGCACTCTATTTTTGCTCTTAGATTTGAAATTTTGCTAGTTGATTTTAAGTCCACAAGCAAACTTTTCTACTGATTAAAAATTCTATCCCTGGTACCAATATGGACTTACAGAATACAGAAATCTGAATCTGTTCAAAGTACAAATGTTTATGACATCATCTCATTCTAAAATCAAAACGACCAATATCACAAACAAGACAAATTCGTCTGTTTGGTGAGTTAAACATGTAGAACATAGAACATTTGATATATAGAACTTTTGCCTATGGGTGCATCATCGAGTCGTGTCGTTACAGTCAGTGTACAATTCTTAATTATGCGCTGTAAGTAAGTAAAGTACTATGCAGTACATTTAAATTTATTCTGTGTTGTCCTGTAGGAATCTAGAAACCTACAAGACCGATAGAGAGAAAAGAAAATACCCAGATTAATAAAAACCCAATTTGTAAATCAACTTGAAATATATACTGACTGAAGTCTGAAGTTAGTGAATGAAAAATAAATAAAAAAAAACAAATATTGGAAGCTTTGATGCACAATGTACATGTAAGGTTTTTTTGCACCATGTTGGCATTCCCTTCATGAATCATCAATATAAAATGAAATAGTTTATTAAGAAGATGCTTTGAATAAAAATGAAGCCGGGATTTTATGAAATTCTTTTCACTAGTCATTGGACCAAAGGGTATGGACCTACGAATTTCGATTATATTGGACAGAACCAACGAAGGAGTATGTGTTTTGCTGTATCACTTTTGTGTATACGCTGATAATGGCGAAAATTTCAGAAAAAATAAAATCAAAGCGATTGATTATGTATCTAAATTCCTTACAACATAGATCAATTCTTTGTAATAACGATATTCGCTATAGAATTATACAATAGATATGATATATATAACTACTGGTATGATACTTTATCAAGATCAGATCTATTCGCGGGAGGGAGTTGTGGTAGGGAGACCTAGACAGTCCATCCGAAATTAGCAAAAAATAAATCAATATCGGATTTTACCAGTTTTTTACGAATACTTGCATTCGAATCAATAGTCTAGTCAACTCTAACCCACTGATATATTTTATTGATCCGCCCATCTATATATTTCGTTTATCTATATGCGACATATATATAAATAAGTTAAAGAAGATCCTGATAAAGATAAAGATAAAGTCACGCATATTATGAGATAACAGATATATGACATGATCAGGTATCATTCCGGGTAATCCCGGACTGTCAGATCTTCTTGCAAGATAGCAGAGGCCGGGTCTCTATTCTCAATCGATCGTCCATACATTTTTCTCCCTTGTTCCACAATTCATTATGTTGATAGAAAGAAATTTAAAAAGAGATAAACTAGTAATTATCACAATCTCACTATTCAGCTGACTTGCTGCATAGAATAACATCTAATATTAACACACTCATTGTTCCATTTCAAGTCCTAATTAAGCTGCATTTTGAAAGTCCTGTATCTCATTGTACACCTATATATTATGGATCATGTATGAATAAATGGGGGAGGGGTGGCTATTATTTTAGAAATTGATAAGCACAAATCGAAAATGGTCATTTCGAAAAATAATGGGGGGTTCTCACCGACCGTTAAATCAGCACCTTAGACCACATGATACAAAGGTCTCTAGATGATAACATATCCGCTATATATTGAGAAATACTTCACCAATACACCCCTTTTTATTGAATAGGACGTACTATTTTGATAATCAAACAAGGGTAAGGTCATTCTATATCAAGAAATTACGTGATTGGAAATTTTCTCCAACCATCTTATAAAAATTAACGAAAAAGATACTTTTGTTGATGATTTAATTATAACAGATAGAGAATTAGAATGGGTGAGATTGTTTTTATAAAATTTTCATCCTGACTAGACATTATTATGTGAAACAAAACTTTCGATTTTATTAGTGTTTACACAGAACAAGGAAGTATAGAATTGGAAGGTTGTGAGATAAAAACAAGTAACGTTCAAATTACATGTTTAATGATATAAATGGTCAAATTTTGAATCACAAAACTGTCATAGAAAAAAATCGCCATATTTCAAAAGAAAAGAAACTCATTGTATTTCCTATAGCTACACACCAACAGTTGCATCTAAAATTTACAATTACAAACGATTCTTGCAGTGTATTGATTTAATTAATCCCTCACTACATCCACTTCCTTGCGAATGTTCTTCATCGGATTTCAACTACTCTCCTTGTGGACACGTTATTACTGGTGACCTTAGTATTGCCAAGAACGACAAGCTGAGAGAATTGTTAAAAAGGGTCCTAAATACAGATAAAGTATGTCCTTTACATGGAACCAAAATTTCAAAATTATCATGGACTCTTATGAGGAATATGCAAGACGTTGGGCAAAGAAAGAGGATGTGCAGCTCGACACCCTTTCCGAATGGATAAAATCCATCAGAGGGTTACTTTTATTTAGAATTAACCGATTAAAATCAACTGTGAACACCAGATTCGAGTCTATATTTAAAGACCCTGATGTTATCACAGAGCTTACCTACCTCCAAGAACATTATGTCATCACACCAGCGGACAAAGCCTCAGATAATTACACATTTACTTGCAAAAAGTACTATTTCGACAGTCTAGTTAAAGAGTTGGGTTTAAATTCGACACCTGGAAATCCGACTTACACTCCAACAAACCTTTCAGTCTCTGAAATAATAGGTAACCAGAAATCAGCTCTTGCTTCCTTTGGCTTCCACACTAACAATTTAGATTTACCATACTTATACTGCATACCTAAAATGCACATTAAGAATCCGTACAAACAACGTTTCATCGCTGGGTCCTCAAAATTTTCTACCAAATCTGTATCGATCTTACTCACCAAAGGTTTATCTGAAATCAAATATGGGCTTCAAAAATATTGTTCGACAGTATATTCTCGCAGTGGTATCAACCAAATGTGGATTTTATAGAATTCGAAGGAACTTTTAGAACATCTGAAATCCACTCATTTCAGTAAAGTCTATTCGATCAAAGCCTTTGATTTTCGACACTTTACACTACAATTCCACATTCTAAATTGAAAGAAAGACTCGCAAAAGTTATAAGTAATGCGTTTACAATTGTAAGTAAGAACGGTATTCGCAAATACAAATAATTTTTGTGAACTATGACAAAACCTACTTTGTAAAAGAAAAGTCCGATTCTGAAAATAAGTACACTGAAACAGATATTATTCAGATGTTAAACGTTTTGATCGACAATATTTTTGTGTTGTTTGGAGGAAAGGTCTTCCAGCAAATTGTCGGAATTCCAATGGGGACCAATTGTGCCCCACTCCTTGCCGACATTTTCCTTTACTCGTACGACTGAAATTCATTCAATCTTTGTCTGATGAGAAAAGATACTTAGCTTCTGACTTCATATTCACTTACAGATACATAGACGGTGTGTTGTCTATCAATAATCCAAAATTCACGGATTACCTGAGCAGTATCTATCCTTCAGAGCTTGAAGTCAAAGAAACTACAGAGACAAATAATTCAGCATCCTTTTTGGACATAATGTTGTCCTACGACACTGATGGTCACATGAACACCTCACTCTATGACAAACTTGACGACTTCAATTTCAGCATTACAAACTTTCCCTTTCTGAGTAGCAACATACCTTCATCGCCAGCTTATGGCGTGTTCATATCTCAGTTGATACGCTATGCCAGAGCAAGTACCAAATATACGGATTTTGTTCTGAGAGCTAGGCGTCTTTCAGATAAGCTTCTCAGTCAGGGATATGTTTGTGACCGACTAACATCGTCATTAAGGAAGTCGATATGGGGAACTCGTCATACACTATGATATCCCACTCTCCAGAATGGTTGATGATATTCTGTCATAGACCATTTGAACCATCCACCCAAAGATTGTACTCTATGTCTTCCGAAATGGAAGTAACCGGATGTGACAGTTATACCGAATTGAAGCGGCGGGTGTTGCATACAAGCAGGAAATGCTTACTCTTCCTGGGCACCTGGTCTCACTCCCATATCGGGAGTTCGCTTCTTTTCACATGGTGGAGGTTTTTGTTTGTTTGCTTTGGTCCCTGTTTTATCCTGATTTTGTATGCCTTTCTGATTTTCTGAATTATCGATTTTGTGCTGTATACAGGGATGGTCATTATCCATATTTGTCATGTTAAACATGATACTGACCAAGTTTCGTTGACTTAGACCACAGAATAAGGGAGAAACTTCAATAAGAAAACGGATTTCCACGTTTTATTTTTACTCTAATTCAGTTGATGTTACTCCCTATTAACTGTAATCAAAATGTTCACCCGCCATCACTTTTTCAATGAAAGCAGGCATTTATATCTCCAGTCATAGAGAGTGGACAAGGTAATGTCGAGTAAAAATAAATCGCTAGATTCAGTTTTCATTTTGGAGTTTTTCCCTTATTCCGAGGCACAGGTCTACCAAACTTGGTCAGCTTATCTTTTGTCCATCGATTTAAGTAATAATAGTAATCATACCATGTGAATTTCTATTTTTCCAAGATTTTTTCCGACAAAAGTGTAAAACCAGTGTTATTAGCCTTGAGTTTTTAGTAGTGCATACGCATACCCGAACGATCTTTCTGCCTATGGGCAGGGTTAAACTTTGATTTTGTCTTGGCCATTGCATGAGAAACGGCTTTCCACACGCTGTTGAACGTTGGAATTTCGTCCGAAAGATCGTCATTCAGTTACGTTCTCAAAGAAACGAGAAATCTCAAACAAGACCCTGTTGCAGCAACAACAGTAAAACAAGAAAACACCCCATGCGAAAACTGTATTACTATACAAATGCATGCATCAAATATCAATAACCTTTCATCAATAATTGCAATATTATTATAATAACATATGACATTTTAAGCATTACACATTTACTCTGCTTTTTCACTAAATAACACATCGCACGGATTCACTTATTCTTCTTATGGCCATCTTCACGATATGACATCATTTTCTTTGGTTCTTCTCCATCTTTGGTTCGTGTCTGGTTCTTCTTCGTGAACTGAATAACCTCCGAGGAGTAAAACGAATAAATTGGACCTCGATGTCATCGTGAAATTAATTGTTAATCATCGCGCGATCATCATCGGTTTCTTCTTTCTTTTTCGTCTTAGGATCACGGTCTCGTCTTCTTTGTCCGGACCCATTTCGTCTTTTCTCCATCCTCGACCTCCTTTGACGCATCTTGGCATTTGTGACGTAACCAAGATCTTCCCGTAATCCGGATGACGCCATGCACCCAGAAAAACGACGGAGTATTCATATTCTCATACATTCAGCGTCTTACTAGGAAGGTCAACAAGTACAAGATAGTTCATGTTACTCTTTTCGCAATGACAGATTTCACTCTCCCATTATCAGCGAAAAGTATTCGTATGTTGTAGTGACGGGCTGGTTACACATCCGGCCACACGGGTAACATCGTGCACAGGTTCACCTGAAGTCACAGCTTCGGGTTTCTTTTTCGGCTTCTGTCTCTTTTGATTGTCTCTCATAATTGACCTGCACACATAATTATTCGTCTGTTTTTTTTTTCACAGCAGGCGATTCCATAATATCAACAGTTATTAAAAGTTCAAGCCTAAACTGCATATCTGGAAACTAATTGTTTATTATTCAGCGCTACTCTCTATATATGACTCCCAGCAATAAATCTATCTGCATCATAGTTTCGCTGAATAGGCCGCATTTTGAGATTAATTGTCTCTGGTAGTTAAGTGACACCGGGCTTTTCTCTGTACCTCTAATTGACCATAATTTCGAATTTACAAAAAATGATTTTGAAGCCTGTGTCAAATCTTTTAAAAGAAATTTCCAAATTTATTTCTTTTTCCATGTCTTAATATTTACTGAAGTTTATTTAACTGAAAATGCAGGCAATACTTTCTTTATTTTATCAAAAATCAAACAAATTAATAAACGGTATTAAAACAATTAAGAAGCTCTTTTCTTTGTTGTAAGACGTCGTCAGTATATGTCAAGTCTGCGTGCAAACAAAACAAAAAACAAATTACAGCTGATGCTAACAACCTGCATCATGGGACGACCGTCAAAATAAGCTCCAACACCGGGAAAAGGGCAATAAAGGTCAATATCGTTATGCGCTCTAATCTGAGGTAAGAATTGTAACACGATCACCAGAGTGAAAGTTACTCATAAACCTTGTACATGTACATAAAATCATGCATAAACAAACATGCAAAACTAGGGTTACACATTTCTATACTATATACAACGCCTCGACTTGTTTTTCGTGTTTAAAACGTCTTCGACTTCTTACAAAAAAATTGATGTGACATTAAGCGACTATTTCTTCATAATCACCAATTCCTCCCTTTCTTAAAATAAAAAAATCCTACTTTTTTTAATAGGATCGCCAAACTGACAGTAAATCACAAATATAAGATTATGAATACTTCGATGTTCATCATATAATCCGAAATTAAACGTGCGCTTTACCTCGCACAAAGTACAAATGACATGGTTGTATATCCAACAAACCCGAACGAACCTTCTCACGTTCCCAGAAATCCGTCTGGTGTCATTTATCGGCGTTACATGCCAAAATCCGAGCTATTCACCGCTCATCACCTAACGAAATCAATTATATGGGTTGTATCGAAGTATCCTCTTGGATGTAATGAACCATCATCCTGAAAATCTTAGAGAAACAGGTTCCAACTTTCTATTCCTTTCAACTCCCCGATTCCACGCCTGTTCCAGGGCGCGCTACAGACACAAACAGGAAAGAAAGTCTTAATATCCTTAACTTGATTTGCAATCAATTTAAAAACCTCTTCTCCATTTTCCGGAATTCTACCCAAATCCAAGGTATTACAACTTTTACTCTGAGACGAACCAAAACCCTCAGAACTTCCTGAACCGGAATTCAGATTAATTCCCGTCATGTGAGACGTCACTTTGTCGTCAACGTTAGTCATATTTACTTGAAAATGCGAAGAAAAATCAACTTAATCAATTTACCTATCTTTCTAGATCAAAAATTCAAAAATGATAAAATTACATGGTCAATCAAAATGAGGATACGCACGAGAAAAGTAAATGTGTCCTACTTGAAGTATACATAATTGCAGTGTAATGTCCATCACTTGTCTGCTGTTTAATCCTGGTTTCGCGTACAAATCACGTATATCCCCATGATTCGTATCATTTAGCGTCACGGCACCAAATCTAATATTGTAAGCCTCTCGGCCTACATATCCTGAACTTCGTGTTGTGTATTTTACTTAGTCATTTTTAAACACTGAATAAAAAGTCCTTGTAAAGTTTTACCGTTTATTAACATACGAAAGTTACATATTGGTTATAGCAGTATGAGAATGAATCTAACATACAAAATCATGCGCACAGTATATATTAGGAGCCTGGGATATTTCACAATCAGGTGGAAATCGCCATCGAAATTCATGACTAAATTGGAATTCAGACGTATAAACAAAGTTGCCTAAACTTAGAACAAATCCTCGCCATTTCGTCTATTGCACCCAGACCTGTGACAGGACGAACTACTATAGTTTCTGTTGCTGTCAAGTGACCTAAGAACACCTCGTATTGACAGACATAGGGTTACACACTGGCGGGAATGACAATCATTTCTATTACATCAATTTAGCACGTGATCGTAAAGTTAACGTTTGAAATTAGAGTTATCTTCTCCTAGACGATTGGAAATATCCCATAAACAAAATAAATGGAAATTAATTAAAAACGAAAATACTCAATTTGCATAATTATTGTGGGGGAGAGGCCATATGGTTACAAAACACTAAAGACGTGCTTACCAAGAGACGAAAAAGAGACACACGACATATAGACATGAAACACAAAAGACTACACATAAACCAACGAGACCAATGGGTAACCGGTGCCGACTTTGGACGGCAATTTGCCACTCAAGTAGCAAATGGTGTGGTTATCCTGGATTATGTGCGCACAATACTCTCACTTCTCCAATTACCAAGAGGTCCTGAAGAACGTACAATAGTGATGTAAAACAACTTGCTCATTGTTAGATGACCACACACAAACAAGACCGCAAAACGCAGGGCCGAACAACACTGATGAATATGTATAAATGGATATAAAAAGAGGGCCTACGTAAGACAGTCTGTGCTCTGCCAGCTGTAGCGAGCTCATGTATATAATCGCCCGAGGAGTCCGACTGACATTCAGAGAGGACAGGTGGTCGGGGCCCTGTCTTCTCTAAAGAGGTTTGGACAGGCCCGTCACGGAGTCCCGTCGTCACAGTCTGTCAGAGTGCAAGTCTCAAGAATGCGCTTGTACAAGATTGTAGATTGGTCAAGTACCAAGCCTAGTGTTTGTCTGGTGATATTACATGTAGGATCATATCCACGGTATAAAAGGCCTTTGATGATTCTGACGCATTATCGATGGTTATGTTGTCTACCTTTGACCTTCTAATTTTGTTTATCATACAACCATAAAAGATAGGTTGTGTTATATCCAAAGTAATGTACTCTGTTGCGTGTATAGATCCAAATTTTAAAAGTATTTGACTGTAATTTGTGTAAAATTTCCAGAAAGTCTTAACTAGTTTATGGAAGCGGAAACCTTGACCTAAAAGTTTCTTGGTAATTTGTAAATTTCTACTGCGAAAATCAAAATATCAAATGCTCTAGCGTACCGGATGAGCTGCGATATGTAAATGCCGTATGACGATAGTCCTGGAACATCACCGTCAAGCCAGGGGAGATTTACTATGCTGTAGTACACATGCCTTTTTGTAGTGCATTACGAACTTTCGCTCAACGATCATGGCGTGTGTCGAACGCAGAGACATTTTCAAATTATTTTTCAGCTTACCTGTTTACGTCTTCATAAAGTATGCCCAACGACCTTGTAACGATCGTCTTACGACTAGCTATACCGTCTTAAAAACATGCGAGTAACTGCATAAAGGAAACCCTTATTTTTTGACAAAGTATTACAAATAAGTAAATTAAAGTCCTTAATTCAAACAGGACATTAACATCATTTCCAGGTCGCTACGCTGTTAGAGAAAGGGGGGGGGGATCTCCAGCAACACTCGGTTGCAACATCAACAGCGAAACCCCAAAACACCCACTGCAAAAACACAAAGCAGACACGCTTTGAAATAGAACACAGATGGTACAAGGAACGCCAAATCACAATCATCAAACACAAATGACTACATATAAACCAACGAGACCAATGGACAAGCGGTTCCTACTTTGGACTGCCATCTGCCACGTCAGTAGCAAAAGATGTGGTTATCCAGATAATGTGCACACAACCCTCCAACTTTTCCGATTACCTAGAGGTAGAAGAACGTACAATTGTGGTGTGAAATAATCTCCTCAACGTAAGATGACCATACAAACGGACAACATGACGCAATGGCACAAGAAACACACAGCTGGATCTTTTAGGGATATAAAAACAGAAGGCATCCAAAGAATGTACGAAATAAGTCTGTGCTCGGTCGGCTGTAGCGAGCTCATGCATGTTATCACCAGAGTAGTTCAGAGAGGACAGGTGGTCGAGGACCTGCCCTCTCTAAAGAGATTTGGACAGAACCGGCCATGGAGTCCTGTCGTCACAGTCAGTCAGTCAGTCAGTCGGAGTGCAATTCTTAAGAATGCGCTGGTACAAGGCTATCGATTGATCCAGTAACAAGCCAAGTGTCCGTCTGATGACAGAACGAACAACTCAACGTGAACAAAACTACGACGCACACATACATTTTATCAAAGGTAATCGATCAAAGAATCAAAATGATGCATAATTTTAATGACATGCCATCCTGTGTTGATCATTACTTATACATCAATTGTAACCATTATAGTTATATATTTGAATTGATTTAAGCATTTCCAGAGTCTTGATGGTGCGACAGGATCCAGACCCCTGTAATGCTATTACTAGTGAAATACAGCAATCCAGAGCTTCGTAATTCGAAGTTGGATACATTGTACATACTTCACTTAATTACCCTCAAAATTAATAATCACAAGGTTTACAGTGCTGTTCATATTTAAGGGATTTGCATAATTTTGAATAAAAATAAATAGAATAAAGTAGAGAGGATACTTAATTGGTAGTAATTTACATCTTCTCTGGACTTGAACGTCTACATTGTTGTATTTTATTATTATAGTAGTGTAAAGCAATGGATGAAATGATAATATAGTAGTGTGTGTCAAATAAAGGTGCTAATGACAAATATGGATAATGACCATATCCCTGTATACAGCACAAATTCGATAATTAAGAAACCGAAGGCATATCAAATCAGGATAAAACAGGAACCAAAACAAACAAACAAAAACCTCCACCACATGAAAAAAAGCGAACCCCCGATATGGGAATGAGACCAGGTGCCCATGAAGAGACAGCATCTCCTGCTTGCATGCAACACCCGCCGCTTCAGTTCGATAGAACTGTCACATCCGGTTATTTCCATTTCGTAAGACAGAGTACAATCTTTGTTTGGATGGTTCAAATGGTCTATGACAGAATATCATCCACCATTCTAGAGAGTGGGACATCATAGTGTATGACGAGTTCCCCACAACGACCGTAGAACTTCCTCAGTGACGATGTTAGTCGGTCACAAACATATCCCTGACTGAGAAGCAGGCGATGAAGGGATGTTGCTACTCAGAAAAGGAAAATTTGTAAAGCTGAAATTGAAGTTGTCAGGTTTGTCATAGAGTGAGGTGTTCATGTGACCATCAGTGTCGTGGGACAACATTATGTGCAAATAGGATGCTGAATCAAGAATCTAAGTAAGTGTACATGAACTTGGACCCATACAAGCAACAAAGTATATTGCTTTGAAAATTTCATAGCTTCCCTTTTACGTTGACGTAATAAACAAAATAACAAGGATCAAAGTTAGACCGAATTGTCACCGAAATTGTGTTACAATCATGAAACGTCTTTTTTCCTTGGAATTTATCCTGCTGTCACCAGACGGACATCTGGCTTGGTACAATCTACAGCCATGTACCAGCGTATTCTAAGGAATTGCAAGCTGACTGACTGACGATGTAGATGTGCACGAAGAAAGGAATTGCTGTCGAAAGATTTAGACCTGAGTTATGGCCCTTGGACTTAGATTTTTCATGCATTTTCAATGTCATACATTGTCATCACAACCCTACTTAAACCATTCGATGGATTTCAGTGAAATTTTACATAATGATTGATCATGGTATATAGATGTGCATGAAGGAAGGGGGATTGCTGTCAAAAACGTTAGACCTGAGTTATGGCCCGTGGTCAGAGATTTTTCATGCATTAAATGATGTTTAATGCAAACCTTGTCATCGAAACTCCTCCAAAACCATCTCTCATCGCATAAGGCTGTCTGATATATTATAAACATTTAACATTAAACATACGAAGTATTTTATTCGATATAGTGATCTTCACCTTAATGATGGCCTTATATGAGAGAATATCCATTTGGGAAATTTAATGTTAGGTCATCAAATGTCAGGTCATTAAATAGATCCACTCAGAAAAAAGTATTCGGCGGGGGTATAAGTCGCTCCATAAGGGCAGTTTTTATTTGGTGTGGTCCAATTTGTATTTTTCTGTATACTGCTCTCGTTGCCATTTTGGATGAAATTTCAGTTGCACAATCTAATTGAAATCGAGGTCATATAGTTATAACAGTACCTTAGGACACGAAATGCTTTTCTGTCCATCATTTTCAAAAGATATTATTTATATAAAAGCTAAGTATTATCTCCTTGTTGTAGAAGTATTATCTTTGTAATAAATATGATCCCTTTGTATCCTGTATATATGTAAAAGAAAGAATGCACAACAAATGCATCAAAACCGCAATTATGAGTGATGATTTAAAGACTGACTGAAAAGAACTTAAACAGGAAAAGGTCAGATGAATCGAAATGGTATTCAAAATAAAGTTCTGAATAGTAATATGAACGAAGGCTATGGATGATTGTTAAAATTCGGGTACAATAAAAATTTCGTAAAATTTATTTTAAAGGACAACGTGCAAAAGAAAGCACTTTTTACTGTTTGATGGATAGATGCTTTATTTTTTGTATCTCCCTATGCATTTTGATTTTCTAGATAACTTTAAAGAAACGCCTTTATTGTTCAATCTATCCTGGGATCACAGTCAAAGTCAAGTTGCAAAGAAGGTCATAGGCGGCACAGGCTTGCAATATAACCTTGCCGTCATCGCATTGATGAATCCCAACATGCCTTGCAAGTACGACATGTTGTCACAGTGACGTCATTCGGATTCCTGACGTAACCGGTGCAAAAGATTCAAAGGCTGATGTACTCAGATTAATTCTTTGAGTGTTTAGATTCGAGTAAATAGACCATGGAGGAATCGATTCTTATCTTGATATAGCAAACTTTACAAGACTCACGTCTAAAGACGGTAGATTCAATTTATACTAGAACATTAAATTTTTACTGGATACTTCTCGCTTAGTTGATCGTGTTGGCAACGTACGAATGAAGAAAGAATCTCTGATGTTGCAACGCATTGCATTGAAACAAAGACATTGCCTTTACATTGTATACCTCATAAATGTAGTCAAATCTGATGGTACTTACCTACAATACTTTATTTACAAATATGAAGCCCCGGTCTCAGACAAACAATAAGCGATGGCGGCAGAGGTAGATTTCAAAGTGAAGAAAAGCGGAACTGAAATCGCACACATGCGTAGTTGATTGAGTCAAAGTAATCATCAGACACGATGTCACATTTTTGTGGAAATTTCTTTATTTTAGTGAGACTAATTCTAACCAAAGGTATTGCAGCCAATGGTGACAGGTTATTCTTGAAGCTATGTCCTATACTAAAATAGAGTTGTTGAGAACTGTGCAAATTCTTATGCAAAGACCTCTATGTTCAAAAACAAACCTCTGATAAGTGTGTCAAATTACCTTATGGGCATGGTAGGACCGTAAGAAAGGAAAGAAGAGTGTTTGATTTCTACAGAAAAAAACCCAGATAACTCTTAATTGAAATGGTTGTAAATCATTTCTCTGTGCGGTTTAACCAGTTAAAATCACATAGACCTTACCTTTTTTCTCCAGAGAATGCCTGCAGAGAATAAACTTGTAATTACAATCTAAGGAGGGTTTTACGACAACAAAGGACAAAATAACTGATGATAGAATAAGTTCAAGACTGAAAAATGAAACTGTAATTTCTGAGAAGCAGCGAAAGTTTTTGTTACAGAACGAATCAATGCCATTTTGTTTATCGGGTTTAAGTACCAGAAATGTACATGTCTGATCCATGCTGCAACTTTATCTGTTCTTAAATGGTGCTATTAAATTTGAAGACGTTTAACATTTTTTAAACTATGCTTCTGATTCGACCCCACTTGAAAGGAGCTGCGTACTCTCTGCAAAGAAATTACACAAATCTAAATAAGAAAAAAATAATAAAATAAAACCAGAGTGCGGCACTGAAATGACGTTTTGCTGTGTATGAAAATCACTTCGGCTGGAGGTATCACTGATGAGGATTTTCTATCAAAACAAGTGTCTGGTGCGTTAAAATTGGTTTAAAATTTCCTTCAAGAAGTTGGAGTTTGAACACTTCCATATGATTACGTAGTTGATGAATCATGCCACCGTATTTGACAATCTAATTTCAAACATGGCACTGAAAGAAGATGATGTTCAGGAAGAAATTAATGGACCAGATGGAATCATACAAAGGGGGTATTTAGATGTCAGAGTTTTACCCTCGATAAAAAGTCTGACCCACGAAATTCGTGATCAATAACTACAAAAATTTAATCCAAACAATTCAACCTAAGGTCACAAAACGACAATAATTGAACAAGGATCAGGAGCCATTGAATTGACGAAAAGAAATTCTGATCAAAACGATATTCAAATACTCGAAATTCTTGAAATACTGTGCATATGGTAAACTTTGATTTTTCACGAATCAATATAATTGAGAAGATAAGGATTTTTAGAAGCAAGATTGAGGTCACCTCTATAACCGAAGCCGATAATAACACAGCCTGGGTTATGACTTGGAAACCATGTACCTTTAAAATGGTAGTGGTAATGTTGTTATGGTTTCACAGTGGAGGGTAGTGTGGAATCAACGACATGATGATAACACAGTCTGATGATATGGTTCTTCCATTAACGCAAGGTATTTCTCAGCGAGTGGTACTCTCTCTATCGTAATAGAAACTCCTCCATTTTAACCTTTGGGTGTTTGTCTGACAGAAAAAGGGACATTGCAGTGTGTCTGGGAGTCCATGGTGAGGTAAACCACGTGGCCGTGTACACACTGGAAACAGGTGAACAGAGGTGTAAATTGTTTGGAAAGGTGACCAAGCCACTAATCATATTAGATACCTTTGTCGTATTGGTGGTAATGGAAGAGGTCTGTGTGCAGTTGATGGTAGCTTTATCATATGTGTAAATGAGAAAGGTGACGTTAGGTGGATGTATGAAGGGAAGGAGGTCAAACAGAAAGAGGTATTCCATCCACGAGGTATATATCTGGATAAATACCATAGATTACAACAATTACTTTGTACATTATATAGATAGAAAGGGTATTTAAATTTGATACAGATCATATTGCCACATGAACAGATATGTTTATGGATCGAGGTTATGGGCAATATGTGTAGACAATAAGACAGGTTATGTATGGCTCGGTACTCCATGGAAGTTTCTTGTCATTTACAACTATTTATATTTTAAAATAGAAGGAAATAAGGCCCCCATAAATATACCATTCCTGATAATACGACTTTCACTTTATTAACATAAAAGGGATTTTTATTCTTCGTATAAAGATATGGTATTGCGTTATCCTAAAGCAGTCAAACCAATATGTACCACAATTAGGTTTTTGAGCAAAATTACTGTTTCTATAAATAGCACCATAATTTAAGCAAAGATTGACATTTTTTATCCCAAAAGTTGGAACTTTTAATTATTTCAATTTTTAAAAAAAGTATAATTAATAGAATATATTCTGATGATTGAATATTTGATAACATTACTCGAAAATGAGAATTTTCTTATCCCATATGAAAATGAGAATTTTTTTATCCCATTTTCTGCGATTTTTCGTTAAAAGATGTGTATTTTTCCCCAAAAATACCCATTCAGCAATAAAAGTGTCAAGTATAATAAATTTTTAATTATTCCTTTAACATTTTTTAGGGTTTCAAATAAAATTGTGCGATATGAGCATAGAGTAACCTCCCTGTAGTCGCAATCCTAAACTTAACATCGCCACCCACGATACTTTCCGTTCTTGCACTTTCCATTTCTTATCGTCAGGATCTTCTTTAACTCATTTGTGTCACACTTGTGCCCTTTGCAGGGTGGAGCTCGTACAAAATTCCTCGCGAGGGATTGGACAGTAAGTGTTTTGAATATTTTTCCTGACATGGTCGACATAACACTTCCTATATACACATAACCTCAGACATTCCAAGCATTTTATATATTGTTTTCATTTTCGTGCATGAACATCGACAGCGAGTGTGGCTAGCCAACAAGGGATGCTTACTCCTTCCGGGCACATGGTCCCACCTTTAGCTTGCTAGGGGTCAATCGATGCTCAATGTTGTACTCTATTTTGAGTGCTATTGAGATTATCGTAAGAGTCTTTAACTCATTTGCACTGAACTCATTTATTCATTAGTGTTGTGCTTCATGTCTCTATGGTGCTATGTCACGTGGCAAGATATATTGATACTGTTCTTAACTGAATGATGTTAACTTATTTTGGACTATCAAAAAGTCAGGGGATGTTATGGACAAAATTAAATTTAGAAATTTCAAAGCCAATACGATGTTTTCATACATTTTTTCTTAAATATACACTACACTTCCTCGCGAGAATATTAATGATCGATTGTGTAAAGTGTTTTGAGCAAGAGGGGAAAAGTCATATTAATTCTTTTTGTATATCTAAATCAATGGGTTTCTTTTCCGCAACATAATACAAATCATACATTCATGGACATGCAGGGACCTGTGTAATACCTGTTCCTTCCTCTTGGACTATATTTACAAGAATCTGTACAAGCAGGTTGTAGGGATCCCTATGCGTTCTAAATGTGTGCCTCTTGTTGTAGATTCATTTTATACACTGAAACAAAAACACCATTTTTGGACATAAATGAAAAAATTAAAGGCAGACAAAATTACTATTGAAAGTGCTTCAGAATCATACAACGCCTTTTTTACCGTGAGTATGATCCTACTGTCACCAGACGGACACTTGGCTTGGTACTTGACCAATCTACAGCCTTGTACCAGCAAATTTTCAAGAACTGCACTCGGACTGACTGTGACGACAGGACTCAATTGCGAACCCTGTCGAAACCGAATTAAAGAGCACAGGGGCTAACCACCTGCTCTCTTTACGGTCGGACTCCTAGGGTGATATATGTAACATGCATGAGCTAGCTAATGCATGTAGAGAAGGGACTGTATTTTGAGGAGGATATTTCACACCTTGTTACGTTCTTCGAGACCTCTGGGTAACCGGAATGATGGGGTGGCTATGCACACGTAATCTGGAAGATGTAATATGCTACTTGCGTGTCAGATGACCGTCCTAAGTCGGCACCGATTGCAGATGATGAAAAAATTTTTTTTATGTTAATATATAACAATATAATAATTTACACACGCACATCGCACATTCTGCATTACAGTATACTATTGATCAAAGGATGCGTTCCAATTCTGTAAATTTGATGAATAAAAACTGTAAGAGACCGGTAGTAAATAAGCATTTATTCATAAAAAGAAATTTACAATTAAAGGAAAAATTCAATATTTCTTCATTGCAACAGTCTTCGGAGCAGAAAACAGCGTAAAGGAAGACGAATTCTTACATCTCTGAAGCCCATTAGTTTTGCTTGCTAACTGGACGACCATTTGATTCGGGAGGGGGCTGGCTCTTTTTTCCGGATCAGATTATTCATTTTCAACGCAGAGCCGGCCAGTTTATTTATTTAATTTTTAGTATTTGGGTTTTGTACATATCTGCATAATGGACATGATTACAGTGCATATAATCACTGTGATGATATGCACTGTAATCATGTCCATTATGCAGATATGTACAAATCCCTGTGTAAAGTGGATTTTATGTTTCACTGATACTTTTTACTTCTGTACACAATGAACAAAATGAACATTGATAAATACACGGTGTCTAACCCAAATACTAAAAATTCCGGAAGTTGTTGGAGCTGGTGTTGTTGGAGATCCCCTCCTTTGTTGTTGTAATTCTGCGTCGTAAATCGAATGAAAATCAGCTACCCGTCAACAAAACTACGCCAGTATGTAGATAGCTTTGACTTTTATTCTTAATTAGACACATATTTAAACAGAGTAGACATAAGTAAAAGTCACCAGGAAGAAAGGGTTCTCCAAAACTTTGTCTACTTTCTATATTTTGAAAAACGCATGTGAATGTGAGGCTGGTATCGCGTTATATTCAAAGATGAGTGACAGAAGTATGTTGTGTACTTACTTATGGATGAATTCATAACATTGCCGACGTGCTTTTGGTAATAAGCATTTCGTTTTCGAAAATTTGAGAATTTAAGAAAAATCACCACTGTATTCGTTGTTGACGTTTCAACGCAAATATTCAAAAGACCTTTGGCTACTTCAGATGAACAATATGACTATAAAATTGCTCTCAATTTAGCTCACTTGAGGGCTGATTGATATGTTGTGTGCCTCTCGTATTAATGAATTTGAATTTTATCAGACAATAAATATTATTTTTCTACATAATCCCCTTCAGTATCTAAACACTTTTGCTACCGGTGGATAAGGGCCTCAATACTACTTTTAAAGAACTCCTTGATAAGTCAGAAACTCATTCACATCAAATATGACGTCATCATAGGACTTAAAGTGGTTGCCAGAAGTAGCTGCTTTCTGTTTTGGGGATAGATGAAGGTTTGATAAGCAAAATCAGGTGAATAAGGCGGATGCTCAATCAAATTAAAGCCACAATCATAGTATGTTTAATTGATTATTTGCCCTTTTTGGAGATAATCTATCAGCAAAATACCTTCTGCATCCCAGGCTCACAACATATCAATCTGCCCCCCCCCGGAAAATGGCTAAATCTAAAAAGTGGGAGAGTTGTGCGCACGTAATCCACACCTTCTGCAATTTTCGTAACAGATGGCCGTCCTAAGTCGGCACCGGTTGCCCATTGGTCTCGTTGGTTTATGTGCATTCCTTTGTATTTGATGTTTCTGTGTTGTGCGATGACGTTTCTTTCCCCTTTATGTCTCTTTCTGTGCGTTGCTGCTGTGTTTTTGCACTGGGTGTTTTGGGGTTTTGCTGTGGGTGCTGCAACCTGGTGTTGCTGGAAATCCCCTCCTTTGTATACTATAGAGATGCAAAGACAACAATAAGAAAAAGTTTTGGGTAAAGATCATAATTTATTATAGCAATTTCGAATCGAAAAATACATTCTTTTTCTATATATTCAACTTGGAAAGTACATACAGTTAGATCTAGATATACCGAAGTTGTTGGAATTCTTAAAGAAAATGTCAAACACGAATTATTTTACTTTATATAATTATTTTTATACTAGTATAATAATTGATTTTATATCAAACAGCAACAGCACTCTACCAGGTTGTTCAGATTGTATAAATACATGTTAGTCTATTCAATATGTAGTGTTATGATTTTGCCATGTTTTTACCATGTTTAAAAAGTATAAATGACAAATATGGATAATGACCATATCCCTGTATACAGGCACAAAATCGATAATTCAGAAACTAAAGGCATACAAAATCAGGATAAAACAGGAACCAAAGCAAATAAATAAAGACCTCCACCATATGAAAAGAAGCGAATTCCGGATATGGGAGTGAGACCAGGTGCCCAGGAAGAATAAGCATCTCCTGCTTGCAATATTAAAAAAGAATTAAAATTTAGAAAAAATACATCATGTAAGTTGTAGCGAAAACCAAGGCTCAGAACATTCGATTTTAAATATTTGTTTTTGGTAATTTGATTTTCATTACAAGCTCTTGTCTACCTACATGTAATACAAAAATAAACATATCGATCGTATGGCTATTGTGTATACGAAACCCAGGATTGTGTGGTAGCTATATATATATTTACAGCTGTAATTGTGTTCGTTGTTGAATGATGACTCCTTTGTACAGTTCACTATTTATTTACACTAACTCTAAACTAAATTCTATGAACAAAATACAAATAAAAGTTAAAACGGAGCCACATAAACACAGTATAAGTCCTACATTACTGAAATAAAATGATGTGGATTTGTCTAGCACCATGCAGTTACAGAGTGAGATAAAGCTAAAAATCGGAGGCTCTATCATACTAAAATAGGTACTCCTTAGAGCGAGGATACAAAATAACGATACTAATTATGCCCCGACCTTAGTAGCTAAATCCTATCACTAACTTCATAATCTAAGAAATACTTGCAAATTAATAAGAAAATTAAAATAAGAAATCATAGTTAAATTGAATATACGTTACACTTGAAGTGCTCATTGATATAAACTTATAAATACTACTAAAGGAACGGATTACCCGATTCTCCGTCGAAACGGATAGATCAGAGATAAATTGTGTGATATAAAGGTAAAGCACATGATATGACAATGTGAATGTGATAATTGTTTAGAAGAAATTATTGTGTAATCATTAATTATGTCTTCGAAATTCTGAAATTCAAAACGGAATCGGGCACTAACCATAATCTGGAGAATATTCGAGAAAGGGCTTTCATAGCTCAGTTAGTAGGGCACCGGACACCCAGCCCGATTTTCCAATCTGAAGAGTCTGGGTTGCATGGAATCCCGTCGTGGGAGAACTTTGTCAGAGATGATTTATTGTCTCGCTTCCATCAGTTCTATCGCTCGGAAGGAACTTGAACGGTCTGGTTAGACTCCCAACAACACTAATAATATGAAATATGTATTTCTTTTTTTAAAAATACTTTATGCATTTTCCCATACTAATTTTTCCAATGACGTTTTCCATTGCATCAATGTCAAACTCAGATGTGGACACTTTCTTATATGTTTTTTAACACTTTTGTATACAAGTAATGTTTTTAAAGGTTATGACCCTTTCGTTCTTATAATATGCTAACGTAGGAGAGCGTTTGAGACTACTTTCCCTTCGGAAAGTAACTCATTGACTTAAAAGCTGACTTAACTTTTAACTCACTTTTCAACTTTTAAAAGTAGACTCAACTTTTAAGTCAACTTCGTTGAAAACTAATGAATCATTAAATGCGATTTTAACCACTTTATAATTCAAAAATCAATAGATTTTGCTTAGTCGTTTATTATACTAAAATATTAATTGATTATGGTCATCCTCTTTACGGTGACATTGAAAATTATATTATTTTAAATTCATATCAGTGGCGGATCCAGCGCCCCCTTTGTCGAAGTCTAAAGGCGAAATTTGCCGATTTTTACTGAAAATGGGCAAAAATATACCCGTTTGAGAAAATGTGGGGTCAGTGCCGGGGACGCCCCCTTCGCACCCCCTTAATCCGCCACTGCATATAGTGAGTTTATTTAAAATATCACTGCACAAACGATATAAATCTGAACAGAAGATTGCATACTAGAGCAATACATAACGTATCTTAATACAATGTATGTCAACATACTAGGAGTCAGTTGATGCTCATCATGGTACTCCATTGTGAGTGCTGTTGAGATTAACGTCAGGATCTTCTTTAACTCAACATATCTATGACAATTTTTTCCCGAGCTTTCCCGCAGGTCATTGTCTAGTATTTTATTAAAGAGCCTTATTAATTATCGGAACATAAAACACTGAACGATACTTGATGAGATGTACAGGGAAGATCCAGATTTTTTTTTCAAAAATTGAGAGAGGAGTGTAAAATAAAATCACCGACTCTAAGAGCCATACACTTAGGCGGCTCCACGAAGGACGAGCATGCAACGATACGTGGAATCTGCATAAAATAATCAGATTTAAAACTTGATGTAAATTTTGAAGATAATTAAATTTAATACCATCTCAAAATAGGGTGGAACCTTGTTCTGATAGAGGATTATTTGCGTACAAGTATGGTTTTTTTTAAAGAAAATTATCAAAAGAGAGAAAACTATGTCCCCATATCAATTTTTTGTGAAGCATAGTAGTGTACCTCATGGGGGGGATTATTCATCAATGTTTTAACGCATTTATGTTTCGATATTTTTGTCTTTGGTAAATGGTGCGAGAATGATAGGGGTGCTGAAATTACCTAAAGCTTACAAATTTTATTAGTTGTTTCGGATTATTCATCTTTCAGCAAAGTATATTCCCTGTTGTATATTTTCGAACTGACAAATGTACGACATGTGGATCGTAATGTTGCCCCCCTCCCAGTCTACCCCCCCCCCCTCCAAAAAAAAGAAATCCGACAATCTGCAATACGATGTATAATTAAAGGGATAAATTCCGGACCGCAGGGCTCACAATATATAAGTATCAATCAGCACTCATGTAAGCTAAAATGAGAGCATTTTATTTTTCATCTGAAGTAGTCAAAGGTGTTTTGAAAATTTGCGTTGAAACGACCAGCGACTCGCACAGTGATTCTACTCCGACGGTTATCAATGGCAAATTTTCTTAAATTCTCAAATTTTTGAAAATAGAAATTCTTATCATCCAAAGCACGTCGTCAATGTAATGTAATAAAACTATTCACTTATTGGTATGTACATGTATACAACATACTTCTGTCACTCATCTTTGAAAAATAACGAGATACCAACCTTATATTCAAAGACAAATTGACCTCTAGGGGCTCTGTCATGCTGCGTTTTTCAAAAATGGAAATTAAACAAAGTTTTGGGGAATTCTTCTTTCATGGTGACTTTCACTAATGTCTACACAGTTTAGATATGTATCCAATCAAGAATTACAGTCAAAGCTATCTACATACTGGCGTAGTTTTGTTGACGGGAAGATGATTTTCTTTCGTTTTACGACGCAGCATTACAACAACTTCCGGAATTTCTTTTAGTATGTGGGTTAGACACCGTGAAATAATGTTTTACCATGGAAAGAGTAAGTTTCATCATTGGATACCAATCTCGAATAGTACAAAATATATATTCTATCATGTATAAATTTAATATGTGGTTGTTCATTTACCCATTATTTTTGAAACTGATTTAAAGAATTCGAAGATGGATCCTGCTAGCATTATCTGTATGATGACATAATCTGTAGGTTATATATGCTAAGTTTGATAAAATATGCACCTGCATATCCTATTTTTTGACCTACTTAAGACATCTCAAACAAGAATGAGGTCGGCCGTTATCAAGAAATCACATGATTACCAATTTCCCCATAGATGATCTTCTTTAACTCATCATTCTGTATATTTCGTGAAAACTGACAAAACATACATTCTTCCTGATTTTTTCAAACAGATAAGTGTCCATAGAGGTAAGATAGCTTATATTTGATTTATATAGCCCATGAGACATTATCATGCGAAAATAAGCTTCTATACTAGTCAAAATTTCTAATCAAACACCTGAGTTAACATACTCTATTGTATTTGCATTAGATTGAAAGAAACGTTTGCTTACCTTACTGAATTCTTTACAGATTTTGTGCTTATAAAGAAATTATTTTTTTCTTTATTTATTTGTAATTCTCGATAATTCAAGTCATCGATATGACAAAAACAGTAACAGAACCAGCACTTCCGGTAGCAATAAATTTTCTCTGAATTTGTACATTTAAACGTTTGTTGAATGTTAAGGTTTTTTAGAGTTGTTTAAATCGAAAAAAAGAACATGAATGTGGTTTTTTAATATTGATCTTTTTTTAAAAATCGAAAGAAAATTGATATTACACCTTGACAAGAATAAAACATTACTATGGCGTCTAAGAGAGACTCGGGGTCTTTCTTCAAGCGCGTTTTGCTTTGGGCATGCGCCGAATAAAACACATTTTATCTGGGTTTTTTTTCCTGTTTGGAGGGCGCAGCATGTTTAATTCGGGATTTTGCTCTCTTTATGCGAATTATTCATTTTCGTCAAATTCGTCACACTTCAGTAACGTTACCTCATATAAAACAAAAACACCGTAAAAATAAAGTGAAAGTATTAAATGAATCTGTTATACACTTTTTACTAATGAAAAGTTATTCTTCATAAAATTATGAAAATTAAAAAGAAGTGTTCGGTTAGAAATTTCGACCAGTATAATTAACCAAACATTACAAGACAGTAAAGAGTTAAAGAAGATTCTGACGACAATCTTAAGAGCACTCACCATAGAGCACAGAATTAAGCATCGACGGACCCCCAGCAAGCTAGAGGTGGGACCAGGTGCCCGGGAGGAGTAAGCATCCCCTGTTGGCCAGCCGCACCCGCCGTCGATGTTTAAGCACGAAAATGAAAACAATATATGAAACACATGCACTGTCAGACGTTGTCTATACAGAAAGTGCTATGGCGACAATGTCAGGGAAATATATTCAAAACACTTACTGTCAAACCCCTCGCGGGGAACTTAGTATAAAGTATCAGAAGCAAATCATAAGGTTTGTGTTTATTTGAAACGTGTATCAAACTTTGAAATCAGAGTAACATCCCTCGTTATACTATGAATATATGAATGACAAATATGGATAATGACCATATCCCGATATAGAGCCCAAAAGCGGTAATTCAGAAAATCATAAAGCGAAAGCATACAAAATCAGGATCAAACGGGAACCAAATCAAACAAGCAAAAACCTCCATCAAATGAAAAGAAGCGAACTCCCGAAATGGGAGTGAGACCAGGTGCACAGTAAGAGTAAGCATCTCCTGCTTGCATGCAACACCCGTCGCTTCAATTCAGTAGAAATTAACATTAATACCCTACAACAAATTAAGTCTTCTGAGCTGTAATGATTTAAGGATAAAGGTTTTATCTAAGAGAAGCAACCGTAGACAGTGCTAGGAAAGAGCAAATCTGTTTGGAATTTCTATTAGGTACATAATGAGGCATATTGGTAGGATTCAGTTTAAATATGAGACACTTAAATACATATGAATTAAAGATATTAACTAGTTTTTGTGACATGATTATGTAGTTTTTAAGTTGTAAATGATAGAACTTGTATAACAGACGTGTGTAACATTACGATTTCTTCATACGACTTTTCACCTTTGTATTGCCCTGCCTTCCTCTTGGACAGCATTTATATAGGCCTTTCAACGACCGCTAGGTTTTCGACTGAGAGTAACGACAACTCGTACTCTAAGTCAGACAGTGCATGAATTTTGTATGTTGTTTTCGTTTTCGTGCTTGGGCATCGACGGCGGGTGCGGCTAACCAACAGGGGATGCTTACTCCTCCCGGGCACCTGGTCCCACCTCTAGCTTGCTAGGGGTCCGTCGATGCTTAATTTTGTGCTTTATTGTGAGTGCTGTTGAGATTATCGTCAGGATCTTCTTTAACTCATTTGTGTCACACTTATGTCCTTTGCCGTGTGGAGCTCGTAAAAAAGTTCCCCGCGAGGGGTTTAACAGTAAGTGTTTTGAATATATTTCCCTGACAGTGTCGCCATAGCACTTTCTATATAGACATAACGTCAGACAGTGCATGAAATAATCAGATTTAAAACTTGATGTAAATTTTGAAGATAATTAAATTCAATACCATCTCAAAATAGGTTGGAACCTTGTTCTGATAGAGGATTATTTGCGTACAAGTATGTTTTTTTTTTAGAAAATTATCAAAAGAGAGAAAACTATATCCCCATATCAATTTTTTTGTGAAGCATATAAGTGTTCCTCATGGGGGGGGGGGGGTTATTCATAAATGTTTTACTTTATGCTTCGATGTCTTTGGCTTTGGTAAATGGTGCGAGAATGATAGGGGTGCTGAAATTACCTAAAGCTTACAAATTTTATTAGTTGTTTCGGATTATTCATCTTTCAGCAAAGTATATTCCCTGTTGTATATTTTTGAACTGACAAATGTACGACATGTGGATCGTTAAGTCAAACCCTCCCCCCCAAAAAAGAAATCCGACAATCTGCAATACGATGTATAATTAAAGGGATAAATTCCGGACCGCAGGGCTCACAATATATAAGTATCAATCAGCACTCATGTAAGCTAAAATGAGAGCATTTTATTTTTCATCTGAAGTAGTCAAAGGTGATTTGAAAATTTGCGTTGAAATGACCAGCGACTCGCACAGTGATTCTACTCCGACGGATAACAATGGCAAATTTCCTTAAATTCTCAAATTTTCAAAAACAGAAATTCTTATCATCAAAAGCACGTCGTCAATGTAATGTATTCATCTATTGGTATGCACATGTATACAACATACTTCTGTCACTCATCTTTGAAAAATAACGAGATACCAACCTTATATTCAAAGACAAATTGACCTCTAGGGGCTCTGTAATGCTTCGTTTTTCAAAAATGGAAATTAAACAAAGTTTTGGGGAATTCTTCTTTCATGGTGACTTTCGCTTATGTCTACACAGTTTAGATATGTGTCCAATCAAGAATTACAGTCAAAGCTTTCTACATACTGGCGTAGTTTTGTTGACGGGAAGATGATTTTCATTCGATTTACGACGCAGCATTACAACAACTTCCGGAATTTTTAGTATGTGGGTTAGACACCGTGAAATAATGTTTTCCCATGTAAAGAGAAAGTTTCATCATTGAATACCTATCTCGAATAGTACAAAATATATATTTAATCATGCATAAATTTAATATGAGGTTGTTCATTTACCCATTATTTTTAAAACTGATTAAAAGAATTCGAAAATGGATCCTGCTAGCATTATCTGTATGATGACATAATCTGTAGGTTATATCTGCTAAGTTTGATAAAATATGCACCTGCATATCCTATTTTTTGACCTACTTAAGACATCTCAAACAAGAATAAGGTCGGTCGTTATCAAGAAATCACATGATTACCAATTTCCCCATAGAGGATCTTCTTTAACTCATCTGTATATTTCGTGAAAACTGACAAAACAGACATTCTTCCTGATTTTTTCAAACAGATAAGTGTCCATAGAGGTAAGATAGCTTATATTTGATTTATATAGCCCATGAGACATTATCATGCGAAAACAAGCTTCTATACTAGTCACAATTTCTAATCAAACACCTGAGTTAACATACTCCATTGTATTTGCATTAGATTGAAAGAAACGTTTGCTTACCTTACTGAATGCTTTACAGATTTTGTGCTTATAAAGAAATTATTTTTTTCTTTATTAATTTGTAATTCTCGATAATTCAAGTCATCGATATGACAAAAACAGTAACAGAACCAGCACTTCCGGTAGCAATAAATTCCCTCTGAATTTGTACATTTAAACGTTTGTTTAATGTTTAGGCTTTTTAGAGTTGTTTAAATCGAAAAAAAAAAAGAATATGAATGTGGTTTTTTAACATTGATCATTTTTAAAAATCGAAAGAAAATTGATATTACACATTGACGAGAATAGAACATTACTATGGCGTCTAATAGAGACTCTAGGTCTTTCTTCAAGCGCGTTTTGCTTTGGGCATGCGCCGTATAAAACACAGTTTATCTGTTTTTTTCCTGTTTGGAGGGCGCATTTTCGTCAAATTCGTCACACTTCAGTAACGTTACCTCATATAAAACCAAAATACCGTAAAAATAAAGTGAAAGTATTAAGGTGATATCACACGTTTCGTGTTATACAACACTTATTTTCAGAAAAAAAGCTTAATTCTGATTTCCTAATTTAATTCAAATGTAAGGGACAATATTAGGAGGTCACAATCCAAAATTATGAGATTTTGAAATTGATCAGACTTTTTAGCCATCCATTGATTGTAATGGAAATGCTCATTTTTTGGATATATTATTTTTTCAGCCCAAGATTTTCAAATGAAACTTCACATATGATTCCCTCAACATATTGAGCAAATTCTTATAGAAAGAAATCATTCAATGACCACGTCATATGTTGCAAAATCTGACTGAATGTGTAAATTATCATGTAAAAAATTAAAAGTACAATTCGAGTTATCTTTCTTTACTATGTTACCAAAGACAAAAGCATCCGAATTTATATAATCATCTTTTTGAAATATCACAGCATTGTTCCTTCACTCACAAAGATGTCAATATGTAAATAAATAGAGCCGAATACAGATTTTGTGTGATAACACGACAGTATGTGAACATGTGTAATGATATTACATGTGTCATATGGGTAACTATATTATATGTTTCTCTACACTCAAACACTTTACTGACACTTGACTTATTTCCGAATAGATACGACATACATGTATACATGTATGTAGGTAAAAAAGCCTTAACAAAATATTCAAATACATTAAATTTGTTAGTTCAATTTCAGCAAAAATTTGACTATTGTTGGTCACTCTAGGCTTACCTTTTCTTTGCAAAGAAAAAAAAACCATTCGTATTTACATACGAATAACAATCTAGTTATTACCCCAGCGCTCAGGCTCGAACCGCGGTCTTCCCGTATGGTTAGCAAGAGCTCTACCTCTGAGCTATTGGATCGACTTGTCGATTGAGCGATTATAACATAGCCAGAACATCAAGACATTTTAAGTTACGAAAATCGGAAATCTTTAGCGTGGAGTTTTCTTAAAAATTCTCGTCTAAGGGAGGCTACTGAAACGCGTGTGATATCTCGTAAAATGAATTTGTTATACACTTTTATTCTTCATAAAGTTATGAAAATTAAAAAAATTAGAAATTTCGACCAGTATAATTCACCAAACTTTACAAGACAGTAAAGAGTTAAAGAAGATCCTGGCGACAATCCCAACATCACTCACCATAGAGCACAAAATTAAGCATCGACGGACCCCTAGCAAGTCAGAGGTGGGACCAGGTGCCCGGGAGGAGTAAGCATCCCCTGTTGGCTAGCCGCACCCGCCGTCGATGTTCAAGCAAGAAAATAAAAACAATATATGAAACACATGCACTGTCTGACGTTGTTTATATAGAAAGTGCTATGGCGACAATGCCAGGGAAATATATTCAAAACACTTTCTGTCAAACCCCTCGCGGGGAACTTAGTATAAAGTATCAGAAGCAAATCATAAGGTTTGTGTTTATTTGAAACGTGTATCAAACTTTGAAATCAGAGTAACATCCCTTGTTATACTATGAATATATGAATGACAAATATGGATAATGACCATATCCCGATATAGAGCCCCAAAATCGGTAATTCAGAAAATCATAAAGCGAAAGCATACAAAATCAGGATCATACGGGAACCAAAGCAAACAAGCAAAAACCTCCATCACATGAAAAGAAGCGAACTCCCGAAATGGGAGTGAGACCAGGTACCAGGAAGAGTAAGCATCTCCTGCTTGCATGCAACACCCGTCGCTTCAATTCGGTAGAAATTAACATTAATACCCTACAACAAATTAAGTCTTCTGAGGTATAATGATTTAAGAATTAAGGTTTTATCTAAGAGAAGCAACCGTAGACAGTGCTAGGAAAGAGCAAATCTGTTTGGAATTTCTATCAGGTACACAATGAGGCATATTGGTAGGATTCAGTTTAAATATGAGACACTTATATACATATGAATAAAAGATATTAACTAGTTTTTGTGACATGATTATGCAGTTTTTAAGTTGTAAATGATAGAACTTGTATAACAGACGTGTGTAACATTACGATTTCTTCATACGACTTTTCACCTTTGTATTGCCCTGCCTTCCTCTTGGACAGCATTTATATAGGCCTTTCAACGACCGCTAGGTTTTTGACTGAGAGTAACGACAACTCTAAGTCAGACAGTGCATGAATTTTGTATGTTGTTCTCGTTTTCGTGCTTGGGCATCGACGGCGGATGCGGCTAGCCAACAGGGGATGCTTACTCCTCCCGGGCACCTGGTCCCACTTCTAGCTTGCTAGGGGTCCGTCGATGCTAAATTTTGAGCTTTATTGTGAGTGCTGTTGAGATTATCGTCAGGATCTTCTTTAACTCATTTGTGTCAAACTTATGTCCTTTGCCGTGTGGAGCTAGTAAAAAGTTCCCCGCGAGGGGTTTGACAGTAAGTGTTTTGAATATATTTCCCTGACATTGTCGCCATAGCACTTTCTATATAGACATTACGTCAGATAGTGCATGAATTTTGTATGATGTTTTCGTTTTCGTACTTGGGCATCGACGGCGGGTGCGGCTAGCCAACAATGGATGCTTACTCCTCCCGGGCACCTGGTCCCTTATCTAGCTTGCTAGGGGTCCGTCGATGCTAAATTTTGAGCTTTATTGTGAGTGCTGTTGAGATTATCGTCAGGATCTTCTTAAACTCATCTAAGTGTCAAAAATTGGGACATTTCGTGCTTCTTTATAAAGATATAGCAGTTCAAATCATGAATGTTTTCATTTATTTATCTCTTTTGGGTTGTTGGACAAAGTTGGTATGGTTAAGTATAAACTTTTATTTTTTATATAATGTACTGAAGACAATAAAAGGTCAGAGAAAGATAGCACAAATTTGCACATTCGATTTTTAGACCAATATACAATTTTTCTTTGCGGTAAAATATTTGAAGGGAGGTGACTCCTTAAAGCTGTGGTCCTACATTAAAAACTGCACTTAAGCTGTAATATATTTTTGGGGACGGAAATTGTTAGATACAGACTCTAACAATCTCCGTCCCATGCCACAGAAACAAACTATAACGACCTTTTACACCTGTTGACGTATGCATACTAATGAAGGTACGACCCAAATGCAATGTACACCGCTCTAGTCCCGGTATATAAGACGAGCCCACTGTGACATTCAGTGACTAGAAGTCTGGGAGTAAATAACACCTGAAATGAGAAATGAATTAATTTGATAAAATAATGAACAATCGATTTCAGAGACATGAAAACCCCTTAATCGATTAGTTCGAATAAGACGGCGAAAAAAAAATTGTTTTTATTGTACATATAAGAATCTCCTCACCATCAAGCCCATACCTACCTCGCCTCTAAAAATGTTCATTGTATGTAAGATCTATGTTTTAGTATTTACCTATATTGAAACAAATCAGAAAATAAAGCCGTCTTACATATATTTACATCTCAAAAGACCTATTTTCAATACACCCCCCCTACCACCAACCCCCCCCCCCCCCCCACCACACACGTTACAAACACTAGTCCGGATTACCAGGACTCTTAACATATGAATATGCAGAGTCCTGACTGGGTCCCTTGTCTCAAAGTGCAGTCCAAGTCGTGTCAAATTTGCGAAGTAAATAAAGATACTTCAAGCACTGTCATGGACAATTCTTTGGTACATATCTATTCAAGAGGCTCTCAGCTCTTACTTTGCATGGATAATATTCCAAATAACTCCACATACTTTAATAAACACTTTTCTCACTAGCCTCTCCTCTTTTGTGTGAAATTTCCTCCATTTTTATGTTGAGACAACTTGACCAAATTTCTAAGTCACTCCATCCTTGTTTCCGGTGGAATGTCAGTAACCCAGCTGTTTTGGTGGAAGAAACCGAAGCACTCAGAGTAAAACAACCACTGATCCTAGGGGAATGACCAAAAACACCTGGGCAGTCTGTTTGGACCACCCAGTTGCACTGTCACCTGACCGAATGTCAGCCGATGCAACACATATGGTACACTAGTTCCCGATTTCCTCTGACCAGATACTGTAGTCCGACAAAGCCTTAAGATATGGCTATAAAATGTCGAAATAATGTTCCAAACGAATAGATGGCGATGTCTGGAGGAAATATATACCATTTTATCCAAAGGATGGATTGAAAATTGGCCAGTATCACACAGATTGCACAAAGAAAATCTGAAAAACTGTCTACATTGGTTGGGCAACCGGAAACAAGGATGGATTGACTTAGTAATTTGGTCGAGTTGTCCGAACATAAATGGAGAGGCCAGTGAGAAAAGTGTGTATTAAAGTATGTGGACTTAGTTGGGATAAATTATCCATGCAAAGTAAGAGCTGGTAGCCTCTTGAATAGATATGGACCGAAGAATTTTCCATGAAAGCTCTCAAATTATTTTAATTACTATCGTCTTCAATTTTTTTGAGACAATGGACCCAGTCAGGACTCTACATATTCATATGTTAAGAGTCCTGATAATCCGGACTATACAAACACATACTTGTACACATGCCGGCTCCAATGACTCATTCATATGGTCTAAGACTTGCTATTAGTTAATACAATCTAACAGATGTTACAAATAATATCGATATGTTTTACCTTTTTGTAATAAATGTCTGCCTCACTGTATAAAAAGACTAATTAATCGCTTCCGGTATAAATGGCGTTTTGAGAGTGTTCGATAACTGGGGAGGGGGTGTAGATTTTTATGTATCTTTGACTGTATTTTCGATGTTTGGGGAACATTTTATCTTGTTCTTAGTAAATGCTAGATACATGTAATAATTTATACACATATATAGGATGTTGAAAATTCTGACAAGCTATATAGTGTATTAACAGATTATCTTTTAGTTGATTCTGAGTACATGTGGTCTTCACTTCAATGATATTAATTTTGTCGCAGTAAATATGTGAAAGCTAGGGAAGATGGCAAAAAGAAATTTGTTATAAAAAATTTAAGTAATTAACCAAAGATGCATGACAAATATTCACGATTTCCTCTCCTCAAAACTCTGTATTCACAAATTATATATATTACATGACTGATTTTTGCTTTCATTTTTTCATGTATGTGAAATACAGATTATTATATATAAGTTCTTTAGAACAGGCGCGGATCTTACAGGGAAAGGATGGCCGGGGTATTTTTAATAATCATTAAATGTTATTTGTAAGCAGACGTTTCCTTTTTAGGAGGTCATAACCTTCGTGGAGGGAGTCCAGCCTATTGTTTTGAACAAAAAATGTAATTAAAACGGAGAAAAGGCATTTTCGCCCAAGTCCAGTCGAGGGATCCTGATACACCGTCTGTAGATCCGCGCATGTTTATGAATATCACTATGAGTATGATACTCTTGCAGAATTAGGCACTATAGAATTAAATATGCATGGATAGCATCATGAACATACCAGATCTGATGAAATAATAATGAAATACATGTAAGTATTTCGTATCTTTGCAGAATGTAAAGTACTTGTGATTTATAAGCCGCTTAAAAATACAAAAAGAAAAACAAACAAACAACAGAAATAATATTCGAAACTACAAGCACCCAATTGCTGGTTCCAAGCGGAGACGGTATTTGCGTCTTGACTCGTGATTTTTTTTTTATTAATTTCTCATCTATACAGCTGTAACCTGCACATTTACTGAAACAAAACAAGACAGCAATAAATAAATGAAAAAAAAAGAAAAAAAAACCCCATAAATACCCCCTTAAAACAAATCAAACCAACAAAAGCCCTAAAGAAGTGAGAGAAAAAAGGATTAGCTGAATCCCCTGAATACAAATACAATTTTATTTCTTTTTCTGACTCAGCAGGTATCAAGGAATGACCCATTAGCGGAACCAGGAGGGGATCCAAAAGTTCATAGTACAAAATTTTGAAAGCCCCCCCCCCCCTCCCAACAAAATGAAATGAAATAAAACAATATAAATGAATAAATAAAAAGATAAATGAATAAATTTTAATTTGAAAAAAAATTATAGAATACAACCTTAAATCTCATAACGTTTCAATGTCAATAATAATGATAGTTACGTTATTTTCAGTTGAGAACAATGGTGGTCCTTGATTATTGAAATCATCTGCATTCTATTATCATAGTTTACAACTTTGAGGTAAAAAAGTAGACAATGCGGCCATTTCTAACCCATATGTTAGTCTAGGAAATCTATATATATAGCTTGCATAGGAAAGGTGCTTAATTTGAAATCGATAAAGCAAGTAACAAGATGAACAAGGAGGTCAAGGAGCTCACCTGAGTTGCGGACGAAGGGCTAAAAGTCGCCAAGTATGTAGACTACTTTGGGTACTAGCTTTCTGTAAGGTTTCGTGAAACTCTATACAGCAGTTCTACTGAAATAGAAGTAAAAATAGTACTGCACTGTCAAAGAACAGGTATGTCGTCTGTCTCATGCTTGGCACTAAACATGTTACCTTGACCTTGAAAGTGACCTTGGTCTACATTTGGAGCCGAGTCTTGGGGATTCATGAAATTCTGTGCAGAAGTTGCAGACGATATTTCAAAATTGTGTCAGTCACTTAGAGCCCTTGGTGGCCATATTTGTTGACTGATCGACTGAAAAGACACAAACTTGGTACTGGACCTTGGGTACTTGTTTTCTGTAAAGTTTAATTAGATTCTGTGCAGCAGAGGAGACGTCGAAACTGTTAAACGTTAACGACGGACATACGACAGACAACGGACGACACGCTATGACAATAGCTCCCTTGAACTTCGCTCGGTAGAGCTAATAAAAGCTTGCGAGAGTTATGCTTATTAAAAAAAATAAATGTTAAAAATAAGTATTTTCATTAGATCTATTTTTCAAAAATCTTGACAGCAGCTAAGTTATGATTCGAAAACTCTAGCTAGACGGGACGGGGCCAGGGACCCCCAATCCCTCTAGACCAGCGCTTGTTTCCCCTTCCCTATTCACCTTTTAGGTAATTTCGAAGACCAGAGTTACTTCCCATTTGGGACGGTATCTGACGTAGACTAATTGTTAATCAAATTCTATGGGAACAGTCCCTAAACTCTTAGAAACGATTGTACAAAATCGTCGTTATCAAATCATTTTCATGACTTCATAATGGTTTTACGTCAGATACTGTCTCAAATGGGAAAATAACTCTGTATTCCGCAAAGTCTCAATAACTTGCAAAGTCTGTGATACTTTTGATGACAGAGGGATAAAAAAGACAGGTCCATTGTACTGGATCCAGGGCCGAAAGTGAGACTGAACGTATTTTCCTTCTGACATTGAAAATAATCTCTTCCTTGGCGAGGGGAGGAGGGTGGATATGTTGTTCGAAAAAGAAATATCCCGGTTCTGAATGTTACATGCAAAATACTTCAAGTTGCCCTTTGTAAAGGAAATCCGGCTCACAAATTCTACCAACGAGGAAATAAGTTGCACGGTCCGACCAAAAAAAAAAGGAATATGGAAAATGAGAGATAGAGAGGGAGGGAGAGAGAGAAAGAGAGATAGATAAAGAACTCAGCGTTTTGTAAGTACATATTGGTAAATTTCTATTATCCAAAACTTTTAATCCTCAATTATGCTGGAAGACTCGACTTTTAGTTTTCAATTATGCAGGAACAAAGAAACAGGTAAAACTCCTTCACTGTAAGTGAATAATGAATATGATAATGGGAAAATATCTCGAATTATTAAGGCGCGGTCTATTCGATATTCTGGGAGGGGGGGGGGGGGGGGTTCGAAAAAATTTTTCTCTCAGGTTTGATGAAAAAAATATATTTGCTCATGGTCTGACAGAAAAAAATCTTTCTCTTACAAATAATCTGAATTTAAAGAATTACCATGAAATTTCGCTTTTTTGAAAATCTTGAAAGTTTTCATTTTGTATCAAATAATTTGAGCTCACTTCGCTCACCATTTTACGTTTTCTATACATGTATCTGAATGAAAAAGAGCTTCCCTAAAAGCTTAAATATATTATGAATATTTATGTATTGCTATTAATACATGTTTCATGTATCCCATAGAGTCTAATTTTATGTTCTTGTAAGCTTAGAAGGAGAACTTCAGTTATTCACCAATTTACAATTCTACATTTAAAAATTTTGTTTAATAGACCTTCCCCTCAGACCCTCTTATACATGTTATATACATATACCTTATATAAAATATTGAGAATTGTATTGTAAAATTCACTGATGTGACTGTTTAAAAGTGAATTGAATTCTTGCATAAAATAAACTAATAAATTAATATTTAGAGTTTTGAGTAAAAATATAAATAATTTCTTTCGATAAAACACAAACATTCTTTTAAAAAATTCCTTGCTCCAATTATGCAAGAAAAAATAATATTGCTCCGACAAAAAATCCAAGCGCCCCCCCCCCCCCCCCCCTCAGAATATCAAATGGACCGTTCCTAAGAATTGATAAGAACAATCATACTAAAAGCTAGAATATGAAGTACATATTTCTTATATGTCTGGGTTTTTTTTATTTTTCTTATAAATTTACACAGAAAACGATCGAACACTCCCAAGGATAAACTTATACCGGAAGTGACAGAGCATGTTTTAGATTGAAGATGCATTATGATTTATTTGATTTATTTATCAGGTGAGATACATGTACATTCAGCAGTAAAACTTTTTTTCAGTCACTCCATCCTAGAATTGAATATAATTTTCAAACAATATCTTGCGGTCACATGTATTGGTGTTTATTCATACAGCATAATTATAAAAGGAGAAGTGTGGATTCATATGGGCGGATCCAGCATTGTTTGAATTGTTGAAGAGAGAAAACCTTATAAGCTAGTCAAATGTGAGCTCCCTAGAAAGGCAAATTTGAGCTAACCCACCCCTTCCCACAAAGGCAAACAACTATTGAAAAATTAAAGACATTCATCAAGTTAACATACCCCCCCCCTTCTCATTTCAGCAAATTAATTCGAACTAACATCTAACAATGTATGCTTTAGTTTTTGTATTGTTGTTGTTGGTGTTTTTTTAACTCCTACAGATCGATGTAAAAAAGATAAAGGATATTCGAATGCAAGGGGGGGGGGGTGTTAATGTGCATCTATATTTAAACCAAAAAAAGATATACTTCTTCACAATTCTATCAGAAGACTTCAAAATTTTCATCTTCTTTGGCCATTTTACATTGTTTAGACTGAAGATCACTGACGAGGGTTAAGTACCCGAAACGTGCATGTCTGGTCCATGCTGTAAATTTATGAGGTCTTAAGTGATACTATTTAATTTGAAGACGTTTAACATTTGAATTACTTGGTGAGTGTCACTGCTGGTGGACCAAGAGTCCCCGAGGGCACATGTAGCCAAGTGCGATCAACTTCGGTTGATCGTCTGTCTTTTTAACGCATTTGAAATTTTCAGTTACAAATTTTCTTGAAATTTCTATATCGTGGGTCCTGTAGCATCATATGCCACCCATTCTGCTACGTCTTTCGGTACATTTTCGGACATAATAATTTTCATTCTTTTTTGCCATGTTACATTGTTTAGACTGAGGATCACTGACGAGGGTTTATGAACCGAAACGTGCATGTCTGGTCCATGCTGTAAAATTATCAGGTCTTAAATGATGCTATTGAATTTGAAGACGTTTAACATTTCAACTACTTGGTGAGTGTCACTGCTGGTGGACAAAAAGTCCTCGAAGGCACATGTAGGCAAATAAGATATACTTCGGTTGATCGTCTGTCTCTTTAACGCATTTGTAATTTTCTGTTACAACATTTCTTGAAATTTCTAAAACGTGGATCCTGTAGCATCATATGCCACCCATTCTGCTACGTCGTTCGGTACATTTTTGGACATGATGCTTTCCATACTTTTTGGCTATTTTACATTGTTTAAACTGAGGATCATTGACGAGGGTTTCGTACCCGAAACGTGCATGTCTGGTCCATGCTGTAAATTTATGAGTCTTAAATAATGCTATTGAATTTAAAGACGTTTAACATTTGAACTTCTTGGTGAGTGTCACTGCTGGTGGACCAAGAGTCCTCGAGGGCACGTGTAGCCAAGTGCGATTAACTTCGGTTGATCGTCTGTCTCTTTAACGCATTTGAAATTTTCTGTTACAAATTTTCTTCAAATTTCGAAAACGTGGGTCCTGTAGCATCATATCCCACCTATTCTGCTACGTCGTTCGGTACATTTTTGGACATAATAATTTTCATACTTTTTGGCCATTTCACATTGTTTATACTGAGGATCACTGACGAGGGTTTCGTACTAGAAACGTGCATATCTGGTCAATGATGTAAATCTATCAGGTCTTAATTGATGCTATTGAATTTGAAGACGTTTAACATTTGAACTACTTGGTGAGTGTCACTGCTGGTGGACCAAGAGTCCCCGAGGGCACATGTAGACAAGTGCGATCAACTTCGGTTGATCGTCTGTCTTTTTAACGCATTTGAAATTTTCTGTTACAAAATTTCTTGAAAGTTCTAAAACGTGGGTCCTGTAGCATCATATCCCATCCATTCTGCTACGTCTTTCGGTACATTTTCGGACATAATAATTTTCATACTTTTTTGCCATTTTACATTGTTTAGAATGAGGATCACTGACGAGGGTTTAGTACCCGAAACGTGCATGTCTGATCCATGCTGTAAATTTATCATGTCTTAAATGATGCTATTGAATTTGAAGACGTTCAACATTCATTACTCGTTTTATCTTATCCAATTTTTAGGGGAATCGGAAGTGGTTGGGCGGGGAGGGAATGGAATTTTTTAAATATACAATATCCAAATTAGTTTTTGGCAATTTTATTCGAACTGATCAATATATGGTGTTTTCATTTCTCGTAATCGATTATCTATTATTAATCAGATTAATTCATTTCTCTTTTTTTAGGTATTATTTACTCCCAGACTTCTAGTCACTGAATGTCACGGTGGGCGAGTTTGAAGCTCGTCTTATATACCGGAACTAGGGCGATGTACATTGCATTTGGGTCGTACCTTCATTAGTATGCATACGTCAACAGGTGTAAAAGGTCGTTATAGTTTGTTTCTATGGCATGGGACGGAGATTGTTAGAGTCTGTATCTAACAATCTCCGTCCCAAATAAATTTACTGCCTAAGTGCAGTTTTTAATGTAGGACCTCAGCTTTAATAAGTTTGTAAAATTCGGGAGCCTTTAAATAAGAAACGAAATGAAAAGATACAGAATGAAACGAAGAAAAACATTACAAGTTTTACCGTTAAATCATTCGTTTACGATCAATTAGTGGTGATATTTTCCCTTGTACCCCCCTCTCATGTGCCGCGGTTTACTGCGAATCAAACATCAGAACGTATTATAGTATCTATATTTATAAAAAAAAAGCAATTAAATAAAACTAGCTGACAAGTTTTGATTAAGGCATATCTGTAACCGATTTCGTTAAAACTCAACGAGGAACTCTGCTTATATCAAAGGAAAAGGAAGGGGAAAGGTGGACATATACCTATGCACGGGAAAACACAATTGGCAGATATACATGTACGTATCTAGATAATTGTCATTGACTGAAGGTTAAAAATACATGGAATATGTCGATAAATTCGAAATAGAGAGTAAGTTCCCATTTGTGCAGGTATGTGACGTCAACGCACTGTGACGCCATCAAATTTTATGGAAATTCAAGGAAACAGTGTTACAAATTTGACGTTTGTAATGAAGACGAATGACGTCAAAATGCTTTTTCGTCTGATACCTGCACAAATCGAACAAAGGCCTGTAAAATTTAAAAGACGGAATATGTATAACGAATACAGCGTCAATAGTAATTGGAATCTAGAGAGAAAAATCACAAAATGAAAGATGTGAAAATAAAAATTAAAAAGTATTGGTCGTACAGACTTTCACTGTTAGTTTCGAGAGTTCCGAGATTTATCCTCCATATGAATTTTGATAAGAACATTTGCCGACAAAGTAGACAAAACTTCAATTTTCCGATTTCTGTAGTGAGCTGCGTGGACGTTATGTTTGCGGACGACAAATACTGATTTTAGGTGCAAATATCCGATAATGTTTTATAGTTTTTTTTTAAAATTTCAATGTTACACACCTTATTAATAAAAAGACGAAACTTAATTTATTTTGTAATTTAACTCTTTGTTAATCAAAGAAGTAGGGTGTAACCCCCTTCCGCCCACTCCTCCACGACACGATAAATGATAAAATCTGCGAATATGCATAAACTTTCTCTAACACTTATTTTGTCAAGTGTCAGTACATGAATGTGCTCTTCTTCTCTACATTTCTTTTCTTCAATACGCATAGACTTAAAGATCGCTAAATGCATATTTATAATTCTGAATAGTCCATTTTCCAGAAAATATCTATGACCGTTTTAAACCTTGATTTTATATGCACAGACACCAGACATCACGTCATTTGGCAAATTGTTCCATTGTGACGTCACAACTGATCACACCGTCTTGAAGCACCTTGGTGTGTTGCCATGCCTTTTATTTTGACGTCACATTGAAAATATCGACTTTGATTTGAAAAATTAGCTGAAAGGCCTAATTTATGTATTATTTGGTGAGAATCTCTACAAGCAGGTTGTAGGGATGCCTATGGGTACTAAATGTCCGCCTCTTGTTTTTAATACACGTATGAAAAACAATTCATCCGAAATCTTCAAAAGCAAAGAAAACATAAGGATGTGAAATGTTTCATTGGTACTTTTTTGTTACCTGGATGCTATTCTTACCATCGACAATTATTTCGTTTTTGAAAAGTATGAAAAAAATGTTATTGATCCACAAGAATTGACTCTAAACAAGGCAAACGTTTACAAACACAGAAACACCATTTTTGAACCTATATATCAAAATTGTTAATGGAAAAAATTGAGAATTCAACATTGTAAATTTTTCCCTGGCTTGACGGTGATGTTCCTAGATTACCGTCATACGGTATATACATTTCACAGCTCATCCGGTATACCAGAGCATGTACTGATGTTTTCGATTGTCATAGTAGAAATTTAAAAAGTACAAAGAAACTTTTCGGTCAAGGTTTTCGCTTTAACAATAACAAACTAGTAAAGACTTCTTGGAAATTTTACAAAAATTATTGTCAACTTCTTTTGAAATTCGGACCCATACAAGCAACAGAGTATATTACTTCGGGTATTTCACAATCTGCATTTTATGGTGACATAATTAACAAAATAAGAAGGATCAAAGGTAGACAGCATAACCATCGAAAATGCGTCAGAATCATCCAACGTCTTTTCAAAAAATGAAAGAAGAGGGCGCTACTAAAATAAATAAATTATGGCGGTTCTACCGGAAGCATCACTGATGAAAATTTAATATTCGAAACACTCGCTTGGTGAAGAAATATTGGTTTGAAATTTTCTTCAATAAAATATAGAATTGGAACACTTCCGTATTATCATACCATGGATATGATTCTATTGTCACCAGACGGACACAAGGCTTGGTACTCGACCAGTCTAGAATCTTGTACCAGAGCATTCTTAAGACTTGCACTCTGACTGACTTTCCTTTTCTGAGTAGCAACATCCCTTCATCGCCCGCTCATGGCTTGTTCATATCTCAGTTGATATGCTATGCCAAAGCAAGTACCAAATATACGGATTTTGTTCTGAGAGCTAGGCATCTTTCAGATAAGCTTCTCAGTCGCGGATATGTTTGTGACCAACTAACATCGTCACTAAGGAAGTTCTACGGTCGATATGGGGAACTCGTCATACACTATGATGTCCCACTCTCCAGAATGGTGGATGATATTTTGCCATAGACCATTTGAACCATCCAACCAAAGATTGTACTCTATATCTTCCGAAATGGAAGTAACCGGATGTGGCAGTTCTACCGAATTGAAGCGACGGGTGTCGCATGCAAGCAGGAGATGCTTACTCTTCCTGGGCACCTTGTCTCACTCCCATATCGGGAATTCGCTTCTTTTCATCTTTTGTATGCCTTCGGTTTCTGATTTTCTAAATTATCGATTTTGTGCTTTATACAGGGATATGGTCATTATCCATATTTGTCATTTGACGACGGGACTTCAAGATGCACCCTGTCCAAACCTCTGGTGACAATTTACGATTTGTCATTTCTTTACATGCTTCTCTTCTATAAGATAAGAGAACCTTTGACCTTTAACTATGGTTTGGAGGGTGGTAGGCGTATATTAATATTTTCAATGTCTTATATGTTTATTGTAATAAAGTATGTAAACAGTGTTTACCTTCATCGTTTCATTTCATCTGTTTTGTCGTGACGTGACTGCAGAATAAACATCAAAGAAATACCTAACAGTTATTCAGTCTCACAGTCGAGAAGACAAGGCGAATTTCCATCGGAACAGTTGCGACCCCCGGAATGAACAACATTCCGAAGTAAGACAAAGTGCCCGGGGAGAGTCAACGTCTCCTAATTGCATGCAACACCCGTCACAACAGCTTCATGGGAACCTGTCAAATTCGGTGATTGTCTAAATGTACATTTTAATGTACTTATTAGGTAAGTATGTCTTATGTGGTGGTGCTGATAGCCATTCAATAACAATGCAGAATGTCACTGATCATTCTGGAAAGGCGGTCCTGATATGCTTTTATTATATCCCCATAGCGACCGAAGAACTTCCTCAATGATGATTTCAGAAATATGAGTATACATTTTTAAAAAGGTAAGATTAGATGATAAAGCCCGTTCGTGTGGTTACAATTCTCCCATAGTGTTTTTACTGTGTTACGCTTCTAAGACTGATATTTTATTTGTAGTAGATCAACAATAAGTCAACTATGAGTGATAACGGTGCCACAACCTTCCCAACTCAGCTAGCAGTGTCATGTGGTTTCTGCTGTGGTACCAATGACGTCAACTGGTTTTGCAAGTCGTGCTCCGGGTCTCTGTGTAACACATGTAAAATGTCACACCCAACGATTCCTGTGTTTAAGAATCATATAGTGGTACCGCGCACCAATGACGTCATGCGGCTGTACGGACCTTCAAAGATTGCTGAACAATGCCAATTTCATCCCGAAAAAGATATTTCAACTTACTGTAAAGACTGCCAAATGCCATGTTGTGCTACATGTCAAGTTCAAAATCATCAGAAGCATAACATTTCCACCATTGAAGATGCGTACCTGTCAGCAGAGATTAGGCTAAACGGAAGAGTGAAAGAACTAGAGACAAATGTGATGCCCACGCTTAACAAGATGGCTGATAAAACGATGAAGGACCAGTCCGAAAGGAGAGTCCAAATTGACAGGATTAAAGAAGAAGTAAATTCTTTCAGAAAAGAAATGAAGCAAACTGTTGATGAATCATGCGACAATCTTATAGAAAAACTTGAAGAAAATGACACTGAACTTGATAATCTTATCGCAAGAATAGATGATCAAAAGGGAAAAATTCGTGAAATGGTCAAGAAAGTAAATCAGGTTATACAAAAGGGTGATATGAGTATGATGAAATATTCCCCGCCTTCTCCTAGTACCTTCATCCCAGAGGTACCAATCCCAAGGCTAACAATCCCTGTCTTTACTCCTGGGAGGGATATATTGACCATAATCAAACAGAGGATTGGTACCATAAAATGGATTGATGTGAATTCTGAGGCTAAAGATTCCCCCGCACCTGCAGCAAAATTTAATCGATCAATGATCAATATTTACAAGGTTATGTCCAATAGTAGTAAGGTTAGAGTAACATCCATTACCAAAGCAAGTAACAATACAGCCTGGGTTATGGATTATGACAGTGACATCATGTATCTGTATCACAGTAGTGGTAAGGTGGTCGGATCTATCAAAGTGAATGGTAGTAATGGTATTAATGACATGGTGATAAGGCGGTCAGGGGAGATGATTGTTACATGTTATGATAGAAAAGTAAGACGTATATCAGCGAGTGTCGAGGTGTCTACGTTGATAGATACATCTCCATTAACTCCTTTTGGTATATGTCTGACTGAAAGAGATGTTGTGGTAGTATGCATGAGAGGTCAGGATGAGAGGAATCATATGGCCACCTACACACCTGATACAGGCAGAAAGCTACATGAAATAAGGGGAATAGATCGTCAGCGTAAACAACAGATCACAGAACCTTACCGTGTGGTAAGTAATGGTAAGGATCTGTATGTGGTTAATTGGAATCCTGGTAATGTAGTGTGTGTGGATGAGAGGGGTGATGTGAGGTGGATGTATGATGGTAAGGAGGGCAAATTGTCAAAGGCCTTTAGTCCACGTGGGATAATTATAGATAAATACAACAACCTCCTTGTCACTGATTGTGACAATGATTGTGTACATTACGTAGACAGGGAGGGTAGGTTGATACAGATTATCCTAACATATGGACAAACTAGAATATCAGGGCCCTACGGAATCTGTGTGGATGATAAAACAGGTCATGTGTGGGTAGGGGATTTATTTCAGAAGATTGCCATTTGTAAATACCTATCATGATTCACTGTAAAATACATCTTCTTTTTCCAGAATTTGTTAGTTAGATGAACAGGTTTATTCTTTAATGATAGAAATAAAGAAATGAATATGTTTTATAATGTGTCTTGTTCAATTATTTCCTGTTTTGTATATTTTCAAATGTAAATCTTCAAGTTTAATGTAAATATTTACCAACGTTAACTGTCTTTAAATTCAATAGCATCATTTAAGAACAGATCAATTTGCAGCATGGATCAGACATGCACGTTTCGGGTACTTAACCCTCGTCAGTGATCCACAATCTGAACAATGTAATATGGCCAAAGAGGGTAAAAATTATTATGTCCAAGAATGTACATAGCAAGATCGATGGGAGATGATGCTATAGGATCCACGTTTTAGAAATTTCAATTGATTTTGAAAACAGAAATTTTCTAATGCGTTGTAGAAACGATCAACCGTAGTTGAGCGAACTTGGCTATATGTGCCCTCGGGGACTCCTGGTTCACAAGCAGTGGCACTCAGCAAGTGTTACAAAAGCCAAAGATGACAATACTATCTAGTCACACCAAAGAATGAAATGATAGACTTTTCCCCTACCCCAAAAATATGTATCAATGAATTTATTACAGTAGATCAATGAAAGTTAACTAGACAGCAAGTTTTAAACTCTGTCAATTAACTAGACAGCAAGTTTTAAACTCTGTCAATCATATGTTCTTAAAGGGATAGTCTTCTTGATGAAGAAATTCGGAGCCTCATCGGTATTTCTTTTTAAATCAAAGAAAAAAAATGAATGAAATAGAAAGATTAAAACCTTTATGACCTTATCTAAGAGTGTTATAAATTTTCTAGTCAACTGAGTTAAGTGCTGAATGTTATTGTACTGATAAATGATAAGGCTTTAGAGGTAAGCGTCTGGTATCATATACACTTAATATGCTAATTCAAGAGTGTCCATATCAATTGAGAAATGAACACGTAAGCTAAGGTGCGTTTAATACGCCCGTCTTAAGACGAGACGTAATATGTTATGGCGCTGTCCGAGAGTCCGTGTGTCCGTGTGTTCGTCCGTCCGTGTGTTCGTCCGAGGTCGAGTTTTCCGGTCTTTTTTCTGATGCCTTTCAAGATATTGGATTGAAACTATACACATGACTTGATACAAAGATCCAGTTCGAATTTCGGTAAAATTGACCCCTTTTTGAGCAGAGTTATGGCCTTGAACACAAAAAATTTTTCAACAATTCTGCAGTTTTCCGGACTTTTTTGCAGCCTTTACAGCTATTGAATTGAAACTTGATACATGCCTTTATACTTGGTACCTACAGATCCAGTTCGAGTTTCGGAAAAATTGACTTGTTTTTGATAGAGTTATGACCCTTGAACATAGAAATATCCAACAATTTACAGTTTCACAAACTTTTTTGCAGCCTTTGAAGCTATTTTATTGAAAGTTAGTACAAGCCTTCATAATAAATAATTACAGATCTAATTCAAGTCTCTGAACAGTTGATCTATTTTCATTAGAGTAATGGCCCTTTACTTCTTAACAATTTCACAGTTTCTTTGACTTTTTTGCAGCCTTTGCAGCTATTGAATTGAAACTCGGTATACACCTTTATAAACTCGGTATACACCTTCGTGAGGACATATGTTTTGCATATTTTCGGTATCTTAATCATGTTAATTGTTTTGTTTAAAGGTCAAGTGACTCTGAGACTAAAACTGACATAACTACATTCTCAAAATTATTTATGGGAAATTAATACCCCGACGAGCGTATCTTGCAGCGTTTGCGTTGCTATTTTTGTACCCTCGAGTGCCAGCAAGACAACTACGTTTGCTTCCCAGTCCGTGTGTTGGTGCTCTTAATTAAATAAATCGGATAGAATTTTCAGGGAATATTTATCAAACTCTAATGTTCTTATGTTACTCAGAAATATGTACAATATATCAAATAAATGATCAATAAAATAATGACATCCTTGAAATATATCAAATTTATCCTACTCCCAATGTGTGAGATGTGCGAGATGTGTTATGTATGCCTGCTTCTTGTCTCCCTAAATCTAAGTATATGTCTTATCTCTTCCATAACTAAAGACACATATATTTGCATTGACCCTTCACCAATGACTTTTCTCCTTGAAACTTGTTACTAATTTCCCTTGATGGGCCTCCTATTCAAAGAAAGGGCCTTGTGTGTGCATCCTACGACCTCAGAACCTCACACCTTTCCCACTGTTGTGGGTCATGTATTATTTTAGTTTTGCTTTATGTCTAGGTACACATGTACTTAGTCATGTTGTATTATGATTTCATAATAATTCTTTCTAGATTTTACTATGTCATGTTTATTTCATTAGAGAATATTCCAGTATGTTCTTTGTTACATCATTATCATCACAAAACTGTGATTTCTAGAATTTACTCTATTGTTAATCATTTGTAATGAGTCATTGTTCTAGAAGCTTCTGGTTAATTCATTGGTATTAGATATAAATACCTCCGAGGAACTGTGTTGAGGAGGCATTCGTACACATTCGTAGACACGATTCATTCATCTATTCTGATATACTGGGACACTTTATTTGTTGAGACTTTAATCCATTTAACAACGTTTGGACACCGATCTTTCGAGAACGTTTGTGATTACCGGAAACCATACATTCGATAGACCTTGTGGACCGTAACGGACACTTTGATCCGGACATTGTATTGTAAGTTGTAATCATTTGAAATATATATATATATTGTACATAATTAAACTTGTAAATTTATATTCTGTCTTTGTCTGATTTTTGCTGGCGTTTTGGGGTATTCTGATCCATAACAGAATTGGGGGCTTGTCCGGGATCGTAATCTCTGCATATCTGCATTTTTACGTAGAGTTCGTTTTTTTTTTGAAAAAAGGAAAATTCTCAAAACTTTTGCCAGCAGAAATCAATCATGGTATTTTCGGTCACTGAATTTTTGAAATCGCCGACTGTAGATGAGTTCGAATCACTGAAAAAAGATGATTTGATTGGTTTAGGTCTTCACTTGAAGTTAGATGTAAAATCTTCTATGAGAAAACAAGAAATTAGAAATATTGTGGCTAAAGAGCTTTTAGCTGAAGAAATCTTTTCGTCATACGATTTTCCTGTTGAACCTGTTTTAAGCGAAACCAAAATGTCAAAATATGAGTTTGAATTAGAGAAAATGAAAATACAATTACAATTTGAAAAAGAAGAAAAAGAAAGACAATTAGAACGAGAGAAACAGGAACGTATGCACGAGAAAGAACTCCAGTTTGAGTTAGAAAAGTTAAAATTAGAGAAAAGTGCTAAGGAAAATCCTGTTCCTTCGCCTGTCAAGTCTGAATTCGACGCCGCCAAAAACATCAGATTAGTACCAAAATTTCAAGAAAAGTCCGTGGACAAATATTTTCCACATTTTGAGAAAATCGCGGCCAATCTGAAGTGGCCACGCGATTTTTGGCCAACTTTGTTACAAAGCGTACTTATTGGCAAAGCGGCTGAAGTGTACTCGGCGCTCAGTATTGCTGAGAGTTCAGACTATGACAAGGTCAAGGACACGATTTTGAGAGCATATCAGTTAGTACCTGAGGCGTACAGACAAAAGTTTAGAAAGTACAAAAAGTTTGAAAATCAAACATATGTTGAATTTGCTCGAGAAAAGGAAGATTTATTTGATCAGTGGTTTCGATCTAAGAAAATTCCCAATTCATTTGACAATTTGCGTCAAATAATTCTGATAGAAGAGTTCAAAGAGTGTGTACATCAAGATTTAAGAACACATTTGGAAGACAAAAATGTTAAAACTCTTGAAGAAGCCGCTGTTTTGTCTGATACGTATGCTCTCACTCATAAGAAAAATTTTGTGTCAAAAACTCAATCTAGCGATAGCGCAAAAACGTCAGATGTTCCAAAGAAAAATGTACAAGAGTCTCAGTCGTCCATTAGTTCCCAGTCACCATCTCAAGGTGGTTCTACGTCCGGACCTAGGTCCGAGCGTTCTGAGGCATCCCCAGGGGTGGGGTCGCCTCCTACATGCAATTATTGTAAGAAAAAAGGTCACGTTATTGGTGAGTGTTTGAAGCTTAAGAAGAAAAAAGAACTTAAGTCACAGGCCTGTGCGTCTGTTAGAAATGATAGGAAAGCCTTAGATTCGATTTGTTCTGACACTCCTGAGATTCAGGGTTCTAAGTCCAGTTCTGATGATTTTGTGGAGGATCATTATAAGCCCTTTTTGTCACAGGGATTTGTTTCACTCAGTGATTCTAGCGAAGCGTTGCCTGTTCAGATTTTGAGAGATACTGGTGCTGCCCAGACTTTATTGTTAGAGGGTTCATTGCCTTTGTCTGAGCACACTTTTACTGGTAGGTCAGTTTTATTACAGGGTGTGGAGCTAGGCGTCATTGATGTTCCCCTTCATAAAATTTATTTGAAGTCAGACTTAATTACTGGGCCTGTTATCGTAGGTGTTCGACCTACTCTTCCCGTTCAAGGCGTTTCCTTGTTGCTTGGCAACGATTTAGCTGGCGGCAAAGTTGTAGCCGATCCGATTGTTTGTGAGAAAATCACGTCCGATGTCGTGTCCGATGATGAAGACGACGACTTGTATCCAGCCTGCGCTGTTACCAGGGCGATGGCCAGGAACAGACTGAAAGAGGCTGAGGGTACTTCTGCACTTAACGAGGACCATCCCTCCAAAAATATAGACCTTTCTGACACATTCATGTCTACTATTGATGACAGCGTACCTGAGACGTCAGTACCACTTCATGTTGACAAGTCTCCCACAGTACCTGGTGATGACTCCCATCCGCCATTAGACAGAGATACAGATGCCTTAAGCCGTGAGCAGCTCCTCTCCGAGCAAACTAAAGATCCGGAGATCATCTGACTAAGTAAGAGGGCCCTTCCCCGAGAAGAAGCGGACAAAGTCGGAGAGTGCTTCTACATACAAGATGGCATCCTCATGCGGAAATGGAGACCACCCGATGCACCCCCTAATGAAGTGTGGCGGGTCGTTCACCAGATAGTGGTTCCAGTAGCGTATCGCGGGGACATCATGAGTTTAGCTCACGACACACCCATGGCAGGTCATTTAGGTGTCAATAAGACTTATAATAGGATTTTAAGTCACTTTTACTGGCCTAAGTTGAGAAAAGATGTGTCTGAGTTTTGTAAGTCTTGTCATAGTTGTCAGATGGTAGGTAAACCCAATCAAGTTATACCACCTGCTCCCCTCCAACCCATTCCAGCCTTTGAGGAACCTTTTTGTAGGGTGCTAGTTGATTGTGTAGGTCCTTTGCCTAAGACTAGGTCAGGGAATCAGTACTTACTGACAATTATGTGTACTTCGACTAGGTTTCCTGAAGCCATACCTCTTAGGAATATTAAGGCAAAGACCATAGTTAAGGCCCTTACAAAGCTTTTCAGTTTCGTAGGTGCTCCTAAGGCTATTCAGTCAGATCAGGGTTCGAATTTTATGTCAGGGTTGTTTCAGCAGGTTATGCATGAGCTAGGTATCAGGCAGTATAAATCTTCTGCGTACCATCCTGAGTCCCAGGGGGCACTTGAACGCTTTCATCAAACCCTTAAAACTATGATGAAAACATATTGTCACCAGTATGGAAAAGACTGGGATGAAGGGGTTCACCTCGTGTTGTTTGCGGCACGAGAAGCGGTTCAGGAGTCCCTGGGGTTCAGTCCCTTTGAGCTAGTTTTTGGGCATACGGTCAGGGGGCCATTGAAGTTGTTGAAGGAAAAATGGTTGACTGAGACTAGCGATTTGAATCTCTTAGACTACGTGTCTAATTTTAAAGAGAAATTATATAATGCTTGCAAATTGGCTCAAGAAAATCTCAAAACATCACAAATGAAAATGAAAACATGGTATGACAAAGATGCTAGAAACAGAGTTTTTAAACCAGGCGATAAAGTTCTTGTATTTTTGCCTATCCCTGGTCATCCTTTGCAAGCTAGATATTTTGGTCCTTATGAGATTGAGAGTAAAATTAGTGATGTTAACTATGTGGTTAAGACACCAGGTCGGCGAAAAGGAAAAAGAGTGTGTCATGTTAACATGTTGAAAGAGTATTTTGATAGAAGTGACCGAAATTTTGTAAAACCAGTTTCCACTTTGGCCAATGTAAATACATTAGAAAATTGTGTTGAACCTGAATGTAATGAAGAGACTGTCGAAAAAGACTTCGCTCAAAGTGTCCGTTTGAAGAATTCCGAAATTCTGACAAATCCGGAAGTGAAACTCGGACATTTGACCGTGCATCAAAAAGAGGAAGTGCACCAATTAATGCGGGAATATACGACCATCTTTCCGGACGTTCCAAAAAAGACGAATGCATCTCATCATGACGTCATTGTGGGTGATGCGTCACCTATCAAACAGCATCCCTATCGGTTAAACCCGATAAAACTTCAATACATGCGGAAAGAAATTCAATACATGCTTGAAAATGACATTATTGAACCCAGCAATAGTGATTGGAGTTCCCCATGCATTCTTGTTCCGAAGCCAGACGGAACTTACCGATTGTGTACGGACTTTAGAAAAGTCAATTCAGTCACCAAAACTGACTCTTATCCGATCCCACGAATCGATGACTGTATAGATAAAATTGGCAGTGCAAAATTTATCAGTAAATTTGACTTGCTTTAAGGCTATTGGCAGGTCCCGCTTACCGAGAGAGCCAGAGAAATATCAGCATTTGCGACTCCAGATGGGCTATACCAATATAAAGTAATGCCCTTTGGTATGAAAAACGCACCAGCCACATTCCAGAGGATGTTTCATTCGCTCCTAAATCATCTCGAAGGATGCGAGGCGTACATCGATGACGTGATCATCTACAGCGACACCTGGGATGATCATCTCCGAATCATGCGTACCTTCTTCGACATACTGGCGAAAGCAAACCTCACAGTGAACCTTGCGAAAAGTGAATTTTGTCATGCGACTGTAGAATATTTGGGTCACAAAGTAGGTCAAGGTTTTGTTACTCCTATCATGGCCAAGGTGGAAGCTATTTCAAAGTTCCCGATTCCTACCAATAAGAAAGAGATAATGAGATTCTTGGGAATGGCAGGATTTTACAGAAAATTTTGTCCAAATTTCTCGTCAGTTGTTGGTCCACTTACCAATCTGTTACAAAAGAGAGTGAATTTTGCATGGACCAATGACTGTGACGAATCTTTTAAGAAAATCAAATGTGTTCTTATGAAAAGTCCTGTCCTGTCAGCTCCAAATTTTGATAAGCAATTTAAGCTTACTGTTGATGCCAGTGACGTAGGAATCGGGGCTGCTTTGTTTCAAGAAAATGATGATGGTGTAGATAGAGTTGTTTGTTATTTTTCAAAGAAATTGACAAAATGTCAAAAGAATTACTCTACTATTGAAAAAGAGTGTCTTGCATTATTGTTAGCTTTACAACATTTTGATGTTTATTTGAATGTTACTTTACATCCCATTCTTGTGTATACTGACCACAACCCTCTCACATTTTTGCACAAAATGTCAAACAAGAATCAAAGACTTACAAGGTGGAGTTTATTGTTGCAAGAGTACGATATCATTATTAACCATATCAAGGGCAAAGACAATGTGATTGCAGATGCACTATCGAGAGTTTCATGAGTGATTTTTGAAGAATTTACCACCTAAGTTTTCATTGACATTCAAACTTTTTTTAAGGGGGGAGGTGTTGTGGGTCATGTATTATTTTAGTTTTGCTTTATGTCTAGGTACACATGTACTTAGTCATGTTGTATTATGATTTCATAATAATTCTTTCTAGATTTTACTATGTCATGTTTATTTCATTAGAGAATATTCCAGTATGTTCTTTGTTACATCATTATCATCACATGACTGTGATTTCTAGAATTTACTCTATTGTTAATCATTTGTAATGAGTCATTGTTCTAGAAGCTTCTGGTTAATTCATTGGTATTAGATATAAATACCTCCGAGGAACTGTGTTGAGGAGGCATTCGTACACATTCGTAGACACGATTCATTCATCTATTCTGATATACTGGGACACTTTATTTGTTGAGACTTTAATCCATTTAACAACGTTTGGACACCGATCTTTCGAGAACGTTTGTGATTACCGGAAACCATACATTCGATAGACCTTGTGGACCGTAACGGACACTTTGATCCGGACATTGTATTGTAAGTTGTAATCATTTGAAATATATATATATATTGTACATAATTAAACTTGTAAATTTATATTCTGTCTTTGTCTGATTTTTGCTGGCGTTTTGGGGTATTCTGACCCATAACACCACAGTTAACACTCATTGTGTTGTCCATTAGTTTGTTAGTGGGAGTAACTTAATAAGCAAGCAGGCTAAATTGGCAGTACGATTTGGACGACTGGGTTAAATTTTCCGATTGACTCCTGCTATCGGCTATGCTCCTTTATATTATACCTAGTAACCAGTTGACGAATGAACGGATCGAAACGGCAATTATACAAGCGTAAAACGTAATACTCTGCTTCGAATTTGCTAGACCAAAATCAATGTCAACAGGGTTTCTCCGTAACCGATTTCAAATATTTTTCATAAGGAAGATGTCTGTGTTTGGTCCTATTCAATAGGTAACACTTTGATCTAGTGAAAGAATATCAAAAGCATAAATCATTGTTGCTACAAGCCTATCTTTGTAACTATAGAAGCAGTAAATTACTGAAAAAATTGGGGGTCCCCTTATCTCTTACTCAGAATTCGGTAATAAAATCTTGAAAAACTACATGCAATAGAATTTGCATATAGTATCTAGCGAGCAATATACCTTAAAGACGTTTTGAGATTGGAAATGTATGGCGAAAAATTTGTACGAACAGACAAAAAATTCCGGATATTACTAGATATCAGCTGTTTGAGTGTGGAGATAATAATGCATTTTCGTAGCAGTTGTTCAAATGTTCCTGTAACAAGTCCTTTCTGTACGTAGATATAATATGTTGTCCTATTTAGATTCGCAAACATGTATGCCCCAATTATCAATTGACCGCATCTTTTGTGCCATTGGTGATGAACTTTCGGCACACATGTCGATATATTTTGACATTAACTTTACCAAATGAATTTGTAAAATGATAAATATGGAAAGTGATCATATCTCCATACACAAAATCATAAACCAAACAAAGGAGGGGATCTCCAACAACACCAGGTTGCAGCACCTACAGCGAAACCCCAAAACACCCACTGCAAAAACACAAAGCAGACAAGCACAGAAAGAGACGCTTAAGGGACAAGGAACGTCAACGCACAACTTAGAAACATCCAACACAAAGGGCTACATATAAACCAACGAGACCAATGGACAACAAGTGCCGACTTAGGACGGCCTTCTGCCACGGAGATAGCAGAAGGTGTGGTTATCCTGCATTACATGAGCATAACCATCCCACTTTTCCGATTGCCCAGAGGTCTCCATGAACGCACAATAGTGATGCAAAAGGGTAATTGGTGTTTTGCTGTGGTTGCCGCAACAGCAAAGGCATGCAAAGTCAGGATAAAACAGAACCAAAGGAAACAAACAGAAGCCTCCAACGCATGAAAAGAAGTTATAATTTATCCTTTCTGTTCCGCCAACTGCTTAAAATGTTTTGAAGGATGTAAATAGGTAACATCCCATTAGTATATCTATCTGTCAGTTCATCAATCGTTTCCAGCCTGTGACATTTTATCCTTTTGCATAAATTCTATTACCTTATTTTGTAATTCGCAGAATTATTGCAGATATGTAAAAAGATGTAAAAGGTGTATCACGAACGTGATATCTTCAAACTGAAGGTGAAACAATCCGCAAAAACAGTTCTAGGTTATTACTTTTTTAAAGAAAGTTGAACATCTCAATTTAAGACTAGGTTGCGGCAACCACAGCAAAACACCAATTACCCTTTTGCAAAAACACAGATACATCAAACACATAAGACTATACATAAACCAACGAGACCAGAAGACAGTCGGTTCCGACCGAAGAAAAAGCAAATTGTCAACTAGTGGCAAATGGTGTTGTTATCCGGATTACCTGCGCATAATCCTCCCTTTTTTTGGTTACCCAGTGGTATAAAAGAACGAACTTTTGTCCTATATAACATAATAGCTTATAATTTCTTCAATGAATGATGACCACTGAAGAACTCGCAAAACACAAAGTTTCAAGAAACACACGATATAATATTTAAATTGATATAAACAATATTCGGTGTATGAAACAGTCGAATGGAACACCCAAGGAGTATGCCCTCCGACTTATTGGTACTTCTTCGACGTTCATTGAAAGAAGACATGTGTTCGGGATCCTGTCATCTATATCGATAAGGATCCGTCATGAATCCCCCTCTTCATCGTCAGTCACTGTGCAGTTCTTACGAATGCGCTTGTACATCGACGTAATTTGGTCAAGTACCATGCAGAGTGTCTCTCTGGTGACACCAGGGTCTTTCTAATGATATAAAATTGATGATTCTAACGCAACTCCAAAGGAAATCATGCACATATTTCATCATCCTTATATGACATCACAAAAGGCAGGATGTGAAATTTCCAAAAGGAATATATGTTGTCATATTTAAAGGTACTAAAATGAAAAGACTATGAGATAACTTTTTATAAAATTGCCGAAACGTCTTAACTAGTTTTTGAAAGTTGAAACCTTGACCTAAAAGTTTCAGTGATTTTTCGGTGAAATTTGAACGTGTTCTATCGTACCAGAAGATGTGAAATATGTTTATAACCCCTCTTCTGACCTCTCCACAAGCCGAGTCGACACTGTTTTTGTGTATCATGAACTAAGTACAATTATAAATGAAACAAATTTTATTCAAAGAATCGAAATTAGAATATCGTTTCAGTAAAAACATTATAGGTTTCATTAAATTATTTCGGAAATTCAAAATAAGTGATCTGCTAGCAAGAGATGCCTTAATATACTCTTCCTTTGCATCGAATCTCTCTTCTTGTTTGAAATATATGTAATATGGCTAGAAAATCACGATGAATGATTTAATCTTTGAGTCAGAGTAATTTTCAACTCACGAAAAAAGAAAAAAAAATCGGCCACTGTAAATGGCTGGAAAAAAAATTCGGCTGGCAAAAGTTTTCCTGCCCCCCACTCCCCCCTAAAAATCAGATGGTTGCTCCCTTATGATGTATCCCGATTTCCTAGACCTGAATCTCTCCTTACAACATCTAGATAAGCTTACCAATTCTTTGTAATAACGATATTCGATATACAATGATACAACATATATTGTATATGTAACTATTGGTTTACTATATTCAGATAAGACCTATATGCGGGCGGGGGTTTGGGTAGGAAGACATGGACAGCCCACCCGGAATGAGCGAAAATGAATGAATGACCAGATTTTTATGGAATACTTTTTTTCAAATCAATAGTCTAGTCACCTCTGAAGGCTTAGAACCCACTGGTACATTGTCTTGATCCGCCCATGAATATAGCGTTTATCTACATGCGAGATATATAATAAGTCACGCATATTATGAGGTAACAAATATGTGGCATGATCAGTTATCAATCCGGATAACCCCGTACTGTCAGATCTTCTTGCGAGATAGCAGAGCATGTTCAATTAAAGAAATTTAAAAAGAGATAAACTAGTAAATCATGCACTATTGAGCTGACTTGCTGCACAGAATAAAATTTAATATTAACACACCCATTGTTCCATTTAAAGTTCTTATCAAGCTGTAGTTTGAAAGACCTATATCGCATTGTACACCTGTAGATTAGTCCATTTATGTATAAAGGTGGGGGAGGCTACTATTATTTTAGAAAATGATCAGCAAAAATCGAAAAGCAGCAATTAGAAAAATAATAGGGGGTTCCCACCTACCGCTAAATCAGCACCTTAGACCACGTTATGCAGTGGTCTCTAGATAATAAGATACCCACTATATATTGAGAAATAATTCACAAATACACCCCTTTTTATTGAACTTGACGTACTATTTTAAATAATCAAACAAGGGTATAAAGAAATCACGTGATTGGAAATTTTCTCCTACCATAACATCAGTAGTTTGTAAAATTAACAAAAAAGAGACTTTTGTTGATGATTTAATTATAACAGATAGAGGGTTCAAAGAGGTAAGATTGTTTTTGTTTAAGTTTCATTCCGACTAGACATTTTAATGCGAAACACAACTTTCGATTTTATCAGTGTTTACACAAAGCAAGGAAGTATAGAATTGGAAGGTTTTGAGATAAAAAAGTAGCGTTCAAATTACATATTATATGATATAATATCGATTTTAATACTGCCTCTATGAACAACGTAGTTATGTGTCTTTTAAAATTATGAACCATTTAATAGATGACTCGTTTCAAAACTAAACCAACCTTAGATCCCTTAGTTGCTGCACACAAGGATTTATCACGCTTCCAACTTGCTCTACATTCTATGGGTTTTGAGATAACCGATAGAAAATGTAGCAACTGGGAAGCGTGATAAATCCTGTGTTTCTGCAATTTACAAACGAAACTCTGTCATACTACGGCGTTCTCTTCAACGTTAAGCAACCACAGAGTTGAGTTCGGAAGTATTACCATATTTCCTATGAATATTAGAAGAGAATGAAGAACTGAATTCTGATGAAAACATCCCCACAAAATCCTATCTCATTCTGTGATTTAAATCTGTACAAAAATACACTTTGTTGACAACATTATAATCACATAAGTGTTCTACTAATAAAAGAGGAGAAGGACCTGCATTAATGATATTGTAGCGCTAACGAATGATTGCACCGTGTTAAACTCATACTATTTTATTTGTAGCAGACCTAACGAGAAGAATAACAATGAGTGATAACGGTGCCACACCCTTCCCCACCCAGCTAGCGGTGTCATGTGGTTTCTGTTGCGGTACCACTGATGTCAAATGGTTTTGCAAATCGTGTCCTGGCTCTCTGTGTAATACATGTAAAATGTCACATCCATCTATTCCTGTGTTTAAGAATCATATTGTGGTACCGCGCACTAATGACGTCATGCGGCTCTACGGACCATCGAAAATTGCCGAACAGTGCCGACTTCATCCCGCAAAGGAGATTTCCACTTATTGCATCGATTGTCAAGTACCATGCTGTGCTACATGTCAAGTCCAAAAACATCAGAAACACCACATTTCTACTATAGAAGACGCGTACTTGTCTGCAGAGAACAGGCTGAATGACAATGTTAAAGAGTTAGAGAAAGATGTGCTACCGACAATAGACCAAATGGCGGATAAAACGAAGAAGGAAAGGTCCGAAAAGAGAGTCCATATTGACCGGGTTAGAGAAGAAGTAAACACATTCAGAAAAGAATTGAAGGAAGCTGTTGATGAATCATGTGATTATCTTATTGAAAAACTTGAACATGATGAAACTGAACTTGATAATCTTATCACAAAATTAAATGTACAAAAGGGAAAAATTCGCGAATTAATCAAAGAAGTAAATGAAATTATACAAAAGGGTGATTTAAGTATGATAAAATACTCCCCACCCTCTCCTAGTACCTTCATCCCAGAGGTTCCTACCCCAAGGTCCACTATTCCTGTCTTTTCTCCCGGGAGGGACATATTGAGCATCATTAAAGACAGGATAGGTACAGTAGAATGGATTGAAATTAATTCTGAGTCACGTCTACCACCAACATCACAAGAACAACAATCACCACCACCAGAACAACAACCACAACCAGAACTACCATTACCACCACTACCAGAACTACTACCACCACACTCCCACCAGTACTACCGTTACCAGAACTACAACCACCAGAACTACCATCACCGCCACTACCAGAACTACTACCACCACCAGAACTATCATCACCGCCACCATAATAATAACCATAACAACAACTAAATCAGCACCACAAACACCACTACAATGAAAACAAAGTCTTCCGCCGAATGACTAAGAAATGGGTTATTCTAAATCCTACAAATATAAGTATTTGAATAAAGCCCTTGTTGTTTGATGTGTATTGTTTATATTTTCCAGCATATTCATTTATATATGTAAAATGCTCTGTACATAGGGAACAAAACTAGGGAGATGCTGTTACATTGTGAAAAGGTTTGGAGTTTCATTGAATTTGAACTGATTTGCGACTTAAAAATAATAAAATCATTTCAAAATTTGTTCAATAATTCAACTTTTGCAAATTCAATAGAGTCTCTCAACAGCAAATTCTCAGAAGACATACTATTAGCATAGACGTTCACATCTTTTTTGTTTTTACAAAACCTTGCACTCTATTTTTGCCTGTAGATTTGCAATTTTCCTTGTAGATTTTAAGTCCACCAGCGAAAACTTTCTACTGGAGATTAAAAGTTAATTTATTTCCCTGGTACCGATATGGACTTAGAGAAAACAGAAAGTACAAATGTATACATTATCGCACACGAAATTCAAAACTATCACCATCACATACAAGACAATTTCTCCTCTTTGGTAATATATTTAAATAAGGAAAATTTGAGATTTAGAACTTCTGACTGTTTTGAAAATATTCAATATTAATTCTCCTTGTTTATACTGTTCTTGATCTATGTTTCAATTTTTAAAATTATTACACGTTATAAACATGGGTATATAACATATCATTTGGTTTTGGTTAGGTTTGACGACATAATTGTCATGTAAAGTCATTATTCTACCTTTAGAAAAGTCACCTTCATTTGTATTTATAAGAAACAATGGGATCTGTTGCAGCACCAAGAGAAAAATCGAAACACCATTTTAATGCGATCAACAAAGCAGACAAACAAAACTCTTATACAAAAGTGAAAATGAAGAACAAAACCAAATGATGACATCAAAATAATTAACACAAAAGACTACAAATAACGCAAAGGGACCACTGGGCAATCGGTGGTGACTGAAGACAGTCATCTGCAGCGTTAGAAATAAATGTTGTTCATGTGCGCAATGCCCACCCAATGTCCGGTTACCAAGCGGGTTCGAAGAACGATCTGAAAGATACCAAAAAGAGTTAAACACAGGGGTCCAAGTAACAAACGGAGGAATAACATGTAAGATAATATAAAAAGCATAATGGTGTGCGAAAAACAGTCTGTGTACTTCCTCTTGGAACGAACAAATATGCAATTACCCAAAGAGCCATGCAAGCTTTAAAAAGGACAGGTGATCAAAGTGTTTTCTCCCTTGACGAGGTTTAGATAAGACCCGTCATTGAATCGGGACATCACTGTACATTACATAGACAGGGAGACTAGATTGATACAGATTGTACTGACGCAGGAACAGACTGGGTTATCTGGGTCTTAGGGAATAAGTGTAGATAATGAGACAGGTCATGTGTGGGTTGGGAATATTTTCAAGGATATTGTGATTTGTAAATACTTATCATGATATATACTGTAAACATGGTTATTTTTGCGGGAGGATTTCGCGATTATAACATCAAGATTTTTCGCGGAGGAGGGGGGAATATTCGCGATTATAACACCAAGACTTTTCGCGTGGGGGAAATATTCGCGATAATAATGTATTTCCCATTTAAAGAACGCAACGGGGATATTTTCGCTTGGGGGAAATTTTTACGAAACCCCTCTTTCCGCGAAAAATGCAAAAAATACATCCACTTAAAAATTTTCACGTTTACTGTAATATAAAGTAACATCTGCCATGTATGTTTAAAGCTTGCTAATTAGATGAAAATTCAATTCATTAATATGAAATTAGATAAAGAGTAAGGAGGATGAGGAATTTTGGTTTATATTGATCGTTTATATTGTTCTTTTGTACATGGGTATATGCATGCTGCATATATGTCGGTTCTTAAATGATGATTTGAACTTAAAGATTAATATTTGTACCACTTGGTGAGTGGACTAGCCATGGGTAAACTGATCTAACATAATCTTTAACTTGAAAGTCTATACATTCAAAGCTTCACTCGATGATTTAAAGCGAAACGGGTATTAGCTAGAGTTGTACCCTATGGTACACCAGTGTCACAAACATAAAAAACCCCTAGGGAACGCAAAGCGTAGTATCACTATACAAAGATTTTGACCGTTTGCAACCTGAAGTTTTATTAAGCTCCAATCAAAACTGTGCCATCTAGGCGGTATACACGAATTTGGACCATTTCCAACCTGTGACCTTGACGTTTGACCTTGAAGATTAATGGGTTCTTTCTCTTCTCATGAACAATAAGTGTATGAAGTTTGGTCCAGCTCCGATCAAGACTGTGCCTCTAGGCTGAATACAAGTATTTTGACCTTTTCAAATCTGTGACCTTGAACTTTGACCTTCAATAATTCAAAACGGTTCTGGATATAAGTAATACATATGTGCAGTTTTATTAAGAATTTAAAATCAAAACTGTGCCCTCTAGGCTGTATACAATAGTGTGCCGCACTAACGCGCATACTCACTTACACACGAACGACGGCGTTTCTATATGATTGGGTAATCGGAGCAGTCGGAGGGTTGTGCACACGTAAACCAGGATAACCACACCGTCTGCTACTGACATGGCAGATGGCCGTCCTAAGTCGGCACCGATTGACCATTGGTCCCGTTGGTTTATGTGTAGTCTTTTATATTTGACGTTCCTATGTGGTTTGGCGGTCATAGTACCATTTCCGTCTCATTCTGTGCGTGTCTGCTTTGTGTTTTTGTAATGGGTGTTTTGGGGTTTTGCTGTTGGTGCTGCAATCGAGTGTTGTTGGAGATCCCCTCCTCTCTTCTATAGCATATAATGGTTCGGAAATTTTGTGAATATAGAAATCACTGAGTGAAAGAATTTAAGACAAATATGAAATCCATAAATGGGTAGACCAGGGACCATCTTAGTGACAGTCAGGTGTTATGATTACAAAAGACCAATGAGTTAAAGAAGATCCTGACGATAATCTCAACGGCACTCACAATAGAGCACCAAATTGAGCATGGATGGACCCCTTGCACAGAGAATATTAACTTTTTATGTGAGCATAATGATCTGGTTCCAGTTACTACGAGAAACAAAGGAAAATGCATGTATAAACAAAATCAGATTTTATAGCTAACAAATTGAAAAGGAAGGAGAATATCTTTTTTTAAGTACGGGAAAGTCGCCATGTTGGGGAAATCTATTAAGTTTATTCAATGTGAATTCTTTGTAACTCATTTAGATAGAAAAAGAAACAAAGAATGCTTAACTTATTTTTATTCATTCCGAGGTTTGCAACCGTTCCTTTGATTCTGCCGCTTTCTCGAATTTCAGACTGAATAACTGATCGGTGCTTCTTTACTGTTTATTTTTATTAACACCTGTGAAACACGCAATAATGTGTGATTATTTAAATATTGATTGAATAGAACTTTAACAGAAATAGGTCAAATCAATTGATATGATATTCAACTTTAAAGTTCGGACGAGAACTCGAACGAAGGCTATGGATAAATTTACGGTTGAGTATTTAAAATTCGGTACAATAAAAACTTGGTAGAATATATGTCAAAGGACAACTTGCAAAAGAAACACTTTTTAGTATTTGATGGCTGAATTGTTTATTTTTCTGTAACTTTCAATACTGGCAAAGGATTTTCTAGATAACTTAGAGGAAATGTGTTATGATCGCATCGATCAAAGTATTCCGAAGAGACAATGTGATATTTTTAGTGATCTCAGCCTATGGTGACAGGTTATTATTGAGGCGATACTATGTAAAGAAATAGAGTTGTTACATTAGAGCTGTTCGAATAGGCGACGTAAACCTACCAACGAACTTCGTACTACGTATAGGTACGTAAAGGAACAAAATCAGCGGTGGTCTCAAAACACATTATAAACTAATGTTACAAAATATCGTACATGTAGTAATGGTACTATAATTCATCAAAAAGGGTAAATCTAGCAACATTATCAGCGAACTTGGCATAAAATTTTCTGTCCTAGAATAGTTTATCAACTACTGATGTTCCAAGCTTTTCATGAAAAGGCTAGCATTTTTTTCAGTATTTTCTGTCATTCTCTGTTTAGCAAGGAGACGTCCCCCAGAAACCCCCATCCTAGGTCCACTTTTATGTTCCTAGACGCCCCCTCCTCCAAGTGAAATCCTATATTCGCCCTTGATCTGTTACAAAATTTCAGATCTTACTATAATCTATCGGAAGGATAAGTTTATGTCCTAGATTAGTTTCTCAATTACTGATATTCCAAGCTTTCGCTTTCAATGCTAAAATTCTATTTCAGTATTTTCTGCAGCCAAAAAAAAAATTCTGTTTGGGAGGGAGGGGCGTCCCCCCAGAAACCCCTATCCAAGTCCCACTTTGATGAGGCCCGGAGACCCCTTTCCTTTTTTGATATCCCCCAGTCAAATCCTATAGATATTTTTTCTTGATGTTACAAAATATCAGATCGTCTTGAGTTCCTTTCCCTTTAATCAGACAGAAAAAGGAGAATTTAGAGAAACAGAGAAAACTTGTCTATATAAGGGGTGTTTTGAAAGAAGAAAAGTTATGACAGAGGCGTCATTATCTCATGATGAATATGAATAGTCTAGAAATATTTTGCTTACCTTTTCTTACATTATCGACTAAAAAAACTGCACACAATAAATTTAACAATTTTCTGTTCAGATATTTCAGTTTTCTGTTCAGATATTTCAGTTTTCAATTCCCCCTGTTTTTAAAAACAAAATCTGGATCCGCCTATTCGTCTTGTATCTAGTCTGAAGACTGATAAATGAACACGTTCGTTTAAGGAAGTCAAAACATATCATAGTACAAGTAGCATAAAATTAGGAAGAAATAATTCTGAAAAATAGCGTACCAACCCCCTTCACAACAACGTCGAAACCACTCTAGCTAAGCACCTGTCATATAGTAAAGAAAAAATCATTTTTTTTTTGTAGTAAAGAATCAGAGAAATGCCTTTACAACTTACCATATCCCGCAATCAAAGGTTTAGGGAATTTTGTTTATTTTTGTCTGTCAGTGCGTCTTTAGTTCATCACAACTCTTTGAAGACAACTTGATTCGTTCTATCGATGCATTGAAGCGAGATATATTCTTCAGCATGTTGGATAATGTACTTTTGAGACCACCCCTTATTTTGTTCCTTTACATACCGATACGTAGTACGAAGTTTGTTGGTAGGTTTACGTCGCTTATTCGAACAGCTCTATTAAGAACTTCATGAAACTCTTGTTCAAACTATTATACAGCGATCCTTATGTTCAAAACCACACTTCAGTACAACACATCAAATTCCTTATGCTACGGCCATCGGAAATGTTAGAAGATTGCTCAATGTATACGGAAGGAAGGAGATAACTCTACTTACTTGAAATGGTTGTATAGTAATTTACTGTGTTGAAAATCCAGTGTGACGTTATTAAGGCTTTTTTTGTATTTTCTTCTCCTTAGAATGCCTGCAGGGAATATATCAATGTAATAAAGCTTTCGCAACAAAAAGGACATAAATATCTGATTGCAGAAGAAGTCTCGGTATAAATGTTTAACTGTAATATCTGCAAAGAAGCGAAAACTTTCCTTACGGAACGTATCAATCTCGTACTTGTTGTTGATGAATCATGCGACTTCCTTTTATAGGGATTTGATCGAGATAATATCGAATTTGGCAATCTGATAATATGGTATCGAAAGAAAATGTTGTTCAAGAACAGATGAACAAACCTGATGCAATCATACAAAAAGGGGATTTAGATATAAATTTGTCACTTTCTTCAAAAACTCTCGAAGTATGGGATTCGCATCAGCCAGTCCCAGAAATTCAGCACAAAGAACAGATATCAGGTGACAGAGATTTGACAAAAAGGGATTATTATGTAAACAATATTCCAAATACTAGAAATGTGCATGTAACAAACTTTGACTCTTCACAAATCAGAATTGAGAAGGTCAGGACCTTTAGAAGCAAGATTGATGTCACAGCCATCACAGCATCAGATAACAAGACAGCCTGGGTTATGGACTGTGATATTGAAACTATTTATCTTTATAATGATAGTGGAAAGGTTGTTCGTTCTTTCACAGTGGAGGGTAGCGCAGGAATCAACGACATGGTGATAACAAAGTCTGATGATATGATTCTTGCATATAGGGACATGAAAGTTAGGTGTTTATCAGTAAATGACACTCTTTCTACTCTAATAGAGACGTCACCATTTGAACCTTTGGGTGTGTGCCTAACCGAGATAGGGGATATTGCAGTGTGTATGGTATGTAAGGGTGAGGTAAACCACGTGGCCGTATACTCACGTGACACAGGTGAGAAGAGGTGTGAGATGAATGGGAAGGATTGCTATGGTAATAATCATATCATATACCCTTGTCATATTGTAGGTAATGAGAGAGATTTGTGTGTTGTTGATGGTAGCTATATTGTATGTGTAAATGAGAAAGGTGACGTAAGGTGGATGTATGACGGGATCGAGGTCAAACAGAAGGAGGTATTTCATCCACGTGGTATATGTGTTGATAAGTATAGAAACCTGCTTGTCACTGATTACAACAATTACTGTGTACATTATATAGATAGAGAGGGTAGTTTAATACAGATTATATTGACACAGGAACAGACTGGTTTATGGGGGCTCCGATCAATATGTGTAGACGATAAGACAGGGTATGTGTGGCTGGGGACTCCATGGAAGATTCTTGTCATTTCTAAGTATTTATCATAAAAGGAAAGAAATTCATAGAATCTTAAAGGAATTTACTTAAGACATCTTTTGATTTCATTTACAAAATACAAGAATCATTACAAAAAGCAGGTTTAACTTTCATATCCATATTATTCGATAGAGCAGAGCCTTGTGTCATGTATAAAAGTTTGATTTGTTATTTTGTGACACCTGCACCTTTACCCGTAATAAATTATAATTGCGTAGTACATAATTTTGAATTTTATGGTTTTTAACATTATCTGATTGCAGATATTGAAAATATTAATTTCATGCTTCTTTCAATAAAGATTGAACATGAAATGGAACATTTTTGTATCTGCATACGTATATCTGTATTGTATAGCGTCATATGGTATTAACATATCTCTCCTATTGCAGTGTGGAACTTGTTACCCTTGACAGGATGTCTTAATATGTAAAAATTACTTCTATTTAGCTCTGTCGCATGAAAGAAGCTTTGTTTTGGCCGTTTAATTTTACATTATATTTCATTTTATTACTTGTAATTTCGGAAACATGTCATTTCATCCACATTCAAATACCACCGAAATAAATAGTGGTAACAATCCCAGCACCATCCCTCTAATGTTATTTTTGACAAAGACTTTGTTTGTTTTTGCTATTGAATCGACCCTGCAGGAAATATGGAAGCATGCACTCTTTTCAAAAAACATAAATTGAAGACTTAGTTCAAAAATATCAAACAAGAAGGTGCAACTGAAATGAATTTTGGCTGTGACTGAAAAATCACTTTGGCTAGAAGCATAACTGATGAGGATTTACTATCTGAAACACGTGTTTGGTGAATTCAAATTGGTTCGAAATTTTCTTCAAGAAGGTAAAGAGTTGGAATACTTCCGTATTATCATTGAATCAAGGGAGCATACAAAATGATACATTGCTTAGAAATTTTTATGTCAAGATTTCATAAACTAGTACAGACTGGCAAGAACTTTTACAAAATTAGTCTCAGCCTCTTTTAGAATTCGTACCTATACATATAACAGAGTACATTGCTTTGGGAATTTCCTTGCTGATCATTTTTATCAATTTTTAAAACAGAAGGGGGATTGCCGTGATCAATTTGCAATTCATACTTCCAAAATACACAAAATTTACAAGTAGAAAGGAATGTGGTGTCCTATCCTCATATTCCTCAATGGGTTCGAAGTAGTCAGGGAACTTCTTTGGTGTAAATTTTTGAAAGCGTTCAATCTATGGCAATTCGTACAAATTTGATATCGTAAAAGTTAATGGAAATGGTTAAAAGATTATGCGTGTTACGAGTATTCAGTTGTACTAGTCTCTTCAAATTATCGTACGAGGTTGCAAACATTGGATACGACTTAATTAAATGAATGCAAATGTTTTACATCGATTCCCACTAGGTACGAATTGACTTTAATTTTTAACGAGTTTATCATAAAACGAAATGGTTATGTTTTGACTTGGTTAATTTTGGATACAAAGTAGCCGATGTTCGAGTTCATTATGTTACATTATAACTATAAACCAAATCTGCAATATTCTAAAAATACAATATCACAACAATCTATAGTCAAACCATCTCACTTACACATGTCTACGGCTCAATCATTTCACTGTATTTTATTTATTTTCGAAAAATGAAAGCATTGCTGATTTGGGACGTGATCTGACGTAATACATGTATTATTATGACGTTATAAAATTAACATCATAGTTACGTCAATTTCATTCCGTCATATAATTTTAGGAGGGTTACTATACAGTTTCATTACATTTAGGAACATAATAATTTCACACTCTTTGGACATATTGAATTGATATCACCGACGAGGGTTATAGTACGCGAAACGTGTATGTCTGCGCCATCCTGGGAATTCATCCGATATCTGTTCTTAATGCATAAAGATTTACATCAAGAATAACAATATTGTAGCTTTATCTGTTCTTAAATGATGCTATTAAATTTGAAGACGTTTAACATTTGACCCACTTGCTGAGTGTCATGGCTGGTGGATAGGAGTCCCCGACGGCACATGTAGCCAAGTTCGATCAACCTCTGTTGATCATTTCTTCAACGCACTCGAAAATTTCTGTTATCAAAAATGTCTTGGAATTTCTAAAACGTGGGTCATGTAGCATCATATCTAACCCATCTGCTACGTCTTTTGGTACATTTTTGGACATAATAATTTTCACACTCTTTGGTCATATTACCTTGTTTAGATTGAGGATTAATGACGAGGGTTTAGAAACGTGCATGTCTAGTCCATGCTGCAAATCTATCTATTCTTAAATGATGCCATTGAATTTGATGACGTTTAACTTCACGATACCTTGAAGGTATTCATTCGTAAGAGGTATTGAGTTTGATTTCGTATGTTTTACAACTTTGTCTGGACTTAAAATATTCTCACTTCACTTGAGAAAGATTCAATTTTACTGGATGGCAATATTTAGACAAAACCAATCACAAGCTCTCAAACTGATCGTCTTATTTGTGAAGATTCTGTGTAGAAATCGTCTTCATTGTCGTCATGGATCTGCATCCTACAAAGTTGAACAGTAAATACCTTTAAAATATTTGGCTAGGGCATTCGAAGTTCGAAACCAAATAAAGCTACTAATTGAAATATTCTGCAATTTCGGATCATAATGTGAAATGCCGAGAGCGGGTGTCCGGGAAGAGTACTCATATCCTGATCAGTACTTTATTACTATGGTTACTGTGACGAAGACATTCTTCCAATATCACGTTAAAACTTATTTTGTTTAAAGGATACAGTAATTTCCACATGAGAAGCATCTTGTAGGAGCTTATAAACGAGTTGTCTTTCTTTTAATATAAGATACAAATATTGGAGAGAAAGTCGAGTATTGCATGTTAATAAATTGCTACCTCTAGTTTTATTAATATTTTCACAAATTACATGTAGTGCAATCACTAAAACGATTCTTTTTATCACAATCATAGAATTACATGTAAAACTGTCACAATGTCGTTAATGTCGAAAAGGGTAAAGGTATAGTAGTCTTTTTATTTTCTTTTTTTAAATCCTTGGCAATCTTTTCATTACAGTTTCATTACACTGTTTGAAATAATTAAATTAAACTTTATGCGATTAACTTAGATAGATACCTAGTAATGAATCCTGCTCTTGTAGTGAAGACGGTGATTCATTATGATGGAAGTATTACATGTACGCTTACAAAATAGTGAACTTGAGCGTAGGTCCCTTAAAAAATTAGACAGGTGTGATTCATCAAAATTCTTTTCAATACTTTTTTATATTTCTGTTTTGAGACATATATGAACAAATCAACATATATACGAAATTCATTTCTCAATGTAGTGATGGTGAAGCGAGATATTCACTTTCAAGTTCTGCAACAATGTGAAGGTGTTTCAGCAGCCTGGTTCTTACGCGGAACTTTTTTTTTTAATAACGGAGTCTGTCAATCCTTCTTAAATACATTGTATTTCCACATTAAAAGACAAAATAATTTGGAAGCTTAGTGCTAGAGAATAGAAAACATTATCATTCGTTACCTTCTGTAATGATATACGTTCCCACGATCTCATCAGATTATGACAAAAACATGATAAAAATGCAATCTGCCACACCAGGAAAAAAAATCATTTTCCGTCCACCTGCGCAAACCTGCACTAAGGATGATACTATACGCCTAGATAGAACCGTTCAGTATTTCATTTTTTTTCCTGCCCAGTGGTGATACTTTGATAAACTTAAAACATTTGTCTTCAATAAACAGCGAAGAAGTACCCATCAGTTATTCAGTTCAAAGTCAAGAAGGTGAAGCAAAATCATTAGAAAGAAAGGATTGTATTTCCAACAACAATCGGCTGCAACACTCATAGCAAAACCCCAAAGCACCCAATACAAAAATACAAACATCTCTGTAGCAGAAACACACAGAAAGAGACGAGAAAGGGACAAGGAACACCAACACACTTGATAGAAACATGAAACACAAAAGACTACCACACAATAATCCAAGGAAACCAATTCGTCACCGATGCCGAAGTAGACTTAGGATACAATTTCGATGGTAATTTTGTCTACCTTTGATCCTTCTTTTCCTTAATTACATGTATGTCACCATAAAATGCAGGTTGTGAAATACCTTAATCTGCATTGGAGCAGTAGCGAATCACAGAATGAACGAGATTTAATGCCCATATTCATAGAACGTTGCTATCAGTTTTACGAATATAAAAGATAAAAATCTATAACAAGGGTCGGTTGCATCAACATCGAAAAAACAAAACAGCCCATGCAAAACACAGTGTAGAAGAACACAACAAGTACGGAAGCCTATTAGTGCCAACCTTAATGAAAAAGTTATTTCGTAATTACGAAATTTAATTACTACTTAAATATCCCGTAATTACAATTTAGTTATCTCGTAATTACGACTCAGTTATTTTATAATTACGGCTGAGTATGCAGTATGCACTAATCGGCTTCAGGAGACATGCATGTATTTTTATTTTCCGACTTTTAATCTTGGAATTTCCAACTTTATTCTTGGAATTTCCAACTTTAATCTTGGAATTTCCAACTTTAATCTTGGAATTTCCAATTTTAAAGTCGGAATTTCCAACTTTAATCTTGGAATTTCCAACTTTAATCTTGGAATTTCCAACTTCAATCTTGGAATTTCCAACTTTAATCTTGGAATTTCCAACTTTAAAGTCGGAATTTCCAACTTTAAAGTCGGAATTTCCAACTTTAATCTTGGAATTTCCAACTTTAAAGTCGGAATTTCCAACTTTAATCTTGGAATTTCCAACTTTAATCTTGGAATTTCCAACTTTAATCTTGGAATTTCCAACTTTAAAGTCGGGATATCCAACTTTAATCTTGGAATTTCCAACTTTAAAGTCGGAATTTCCAACTTTAATCTTGGAATTTCCAACTTTAATCTTGGAATTTCCAACTTTAATCTTGGAATTTCCAACTTTAAAGTCGGAATTTCCAACTTTAATCTTGGAATTTCCAACTTTAATCTTGGAATTTCCAACTTTAATCTTGGATTTTCCAACTTTAAAGTCGGAATTTCCATTTTTAAAGTCGGAATTTCCAACTTGAATCTTGGAATTTCCAACATTAAAGTCGGAATTTCCAATTTTTATCTTGGAATTTCCAACTTTTAAGTCGGAATTTCAAACTTTAATCTTGGAATTTCCAACTTTAAAGCCGGAATTTCCAACTTTAATCTTGGAATTTCCATTTTTTTTCAGAGGTTTTACTATGTGGTCAATGCTTTTATACTAAGTGTACAATGTCATTTTGTTATCGCAACTGATTAATAATTATAGTGTTTTATATTAGAAGTACAATTGAATAGGATTTGAACGTTCTTTTAAAAATGCTTATTTTGGCGGTAAAATACATTATATGACTAGTCCGCATTTATTGTCCATTACAACCATTCAACGTGTTTGTGTATTGACACTTCAGATCTCACAGATAGATAACGACCGCTCAAGATTTTATCTGAATACAATATAAAAATAGCCAGCCCAAATCGGCAAATGTACATGCTATGACATTTAAATTCATCCGATTATAAAAGATAGATATTAAAGGATCTATTGGGAAAAAATATCAACAAGTGCAACTCTAACGTAAGCTGCCAATCTTCCGACAGATCCATTTAAGTTATGCGTCGGAGTCACGTTTTTTATGTTACAGCAGTAATGGCCAATAGCTAATTTCGGGAAGGTCACAGTCAAGGCAACATTGTTAAAATTTTGATACTATATGTACATTTGTATGAGAAAGATCTTGTCACAAGGAAAATACATATGTTAAAATTTTTGAATATAGTCCAAGGTCAATGTCAAGGTCATGCGATAAGAAATGTTAGTACGAGCAGAAAAGCTTGTCAGGCCATAGTAATTTAATATTCTGTTTTAAGTCCTGAACTTTTTCGATAATTAATGTAAGGTACCCTTAATTTGTTTTATAAAAATCACTATTATCACCTAAAATTAAAGATGGAATAGGCATTTCATATAATCAAATATCATTTACTCATTTTTAACCCAAAAAATGCATGTTTGTGAGGATGTGTGTGTGTGTTTTGTTCTGTTTTTTTTTTTGGTTTTGGTTTTTGGTTTTTTTTTGTCTGAGCAAAAGGTACCCGCCCGATGTAAAACAAGTTTTACTATGGCTTTACAAGGAATACACTTGCAAAAACTGCGAATGGTCTTCGCTAAAGTTTTTTTTAATGTAGGTCAATGGTCAGGATCGAAAGGTAAAAATAAAATAGTACCAAGAGAACACCCATACCAAATATGAGAGCCCTATCTCTTATGAAGATGTAGTTAAGGTCAAAATTAAAGTTTCTCATATGTAGGTCAAAAGGTTATTGTCAATGTCAAATGGTAAAAAAATGACGCCACCCGAACAGTACACGAGTCAAAAATGAGTCATATATCTTATGGTGAAAAAGTTATTGCCAATTTTATTTTTTGACGGACAGGAAAACAGGGATAGACAGTCAGCCACCCAGCCAGCCAGACCGACCGACCGACAGACTGACCGACAGACAGACAAATAGTTATTCCTTTAGGGCAACTGCCATTTGGCGGGCCCTTTTATCTGATTAATGTTAGATTTTTGACGGACAGGCAGACGAACGGACGGACAGACACAGTGATTACTAATTCTATGCGGGACCGTAGGTAATCAAACGATAGTACTAAAGATTTTGTAATTACACGAACCATGCAGTAAACAACCTGTAAACTTATAACTGCATATTCATTGTGTTCTTAAATTCCCCATGATCGATCTAGAAAATAGTAACTTTTATTACTTCAGGTTGACTCAAGGTCATTTTCGGGAATATGTATAAATACATTGTTGCGTAAGAAAGCCATATCAAACTTGGAAAATCTAATCATTCTCAAATACGGTAATACGCATGGCGAGTGACGCTTGAATTCAATAATGTCGAAGGGTTCCAACTCTCTACCTTCTTGAAGAAAATTCCAAATCAATTTACATGCACCAGACACGTGTTTCGAATATTAAATTCTCATCAGTGATGCTTTGGGCGGCGCCACCATAAATAGTTTCAGTAGCGCCCTCTTTAATCTTTAGAAGATTACAGAGAGCGCGTGGCTCCAAATTTCCTGTAGGGTCGATTCAGTAGCATATCCAAATAAAATCTTTGTTCAAAATAGCATTGGAGGGATGGTGCTAAGATGTTAAACTCCTTTAATTTCGATGATATTTATCGGTGAAATGGCTAGTATCCGAAATAGCAAAAAAATATATTTTATGTCTCATTGATAAAAGGCCAAAACAAAGCTTCTTTCAGGTGACAGAGCTGGAAAGAAGTAATTAATACACTTGACAAACATCAGTCTTGTTCTCCATTTGCCATAAAGATTATTTTTCAGAGCTACCTTTATACAAATAAGTGCTTACATCTTTTCACATTCGGTCTTTCGCGAAAAAAAAAAAACTGGGAATCTCCAACCAGACCCTGTTGCAGCGCCAACAGCAAATCACCAAAACACACAAGTAGCAAATGGTGTGGTTATCCTGGATTACCTGTGCACAACGCCATTCACTAATCCGATTGCCCAGAGGTCTCGAAGAACATTGAATTATGGTGTAAAACAACCTCTTCACTGTTAGAAGACCGCAAAAAAAAAAAAAACACTTTAGATGATCACAAACAAATGATCACTGTTAGATGACCACACACAAACAAGACCGTAAAATGCAAAAAGACATTAACATTTCATTAGCAATAGTTATTCACAGTTTGGTAGGAAGTATCTAACCTTTTGGTATGATATGTTCTCTTACATTAACCATTAACATTTTGACAAAAATGGACAACCTACAAGACGATATTCAATTTTAAATGAACTATGACATTAATCCTTCCGTTAAAAACGATCAGAGTCTCTTGTCTCTATTACAAGAATTGCCGTTTGAGAACGAATCATTTCAGACGATAATGAAAAGAGAATGATCTCCATCATCACCACCCTGTATTCAACCAGCGAAATAAACCCAGAAGAAAAAAGAAGGGGGGGGGGGTATAGCTGAGAGAATACAATGAAAGGAAATGGTCTCCAGCAAGTCAAGCTAGAGAACGTGATATAAATTACAACACTTTAAACACCGAGTCGCGGGAATCGTTTTACCGACTCCACACCGTATCAAGGAATAAATGTGCATATAAAGAAAAGGGGATGATCTCCAGCATGACTACCCTGCCCAGCGTAACAAACCCACAAGAAAAAAAGGAGGGGAATATAGCTGAGGGAATATACATACTTCATTCCGTTTCCAACTTTTTAAAGAGATAAGAAATAAACATTCTGTTAAGGTTAGTTTTTGTTAACGTTAAACGTCTCCAAATTCATAAGTATCATGTAATACCAGGTAAATATACAGTATGGACCAGACTTGCACGATCTGGGTATTTAACCGGCGCCAGTGATTCTCAATCCAAACATTGAAATTAAATATTACCAAAATCTGTGAAAATTATGTCCAAAAATACCGAAAGACGCAGCAAGATGGCTAGTCATAAGCAAGTTGTATCGATATCTGAAAAGTACATGTATCATTTTGAGAAAGAATATTCAAAAACCCCTTGCCGATATAATCTTGATACGAAATGTCTCAATTGGCTGCCAAAGTTGTAATTCTGAACCAATTTTTTACGTGCAAATCATATTGAATCGTCATCATTGATACTTAAAGCCATAATGAAAAGTATAGAAAAGATACAAAATGTAACTGGTGGCATCCTCTCCTTTAATTTCAGATTTAGTTAGACTCAGCGGCTAGACATTTCTTGTCTGCTCTTTTACCATTAAAAAACGTTATATTTTCTGATACAATGAATTCAGTCAAACATTTAACATGTATGTAACTGTTATCATTGATCGGTTGTTCACGAGAGAACAGATCCTCAGATCAAAGTTATTGCCTACTAAGTCTGAATGACACTTTTTATGGTCAATTTCATTACTTCTTTATTACAACGAACAAATTCAGTCGTGAACACTTAAATGTATCAACTAAAAAGGGGTTGCTTTTTCCTTTCAGCTAAATTCCAAGGGAAAATAAAATCCATCGTATCGCAACAGCTTGAGTATATATGTTACATTTACTTCGCATTTTCCGTAAACTGTTTTGACTGCTCTTTAGCATTAAATGCAAGCAATAGCAATTACAAATGAATATCCATTTATGGATTATTGAGTGTTTTTTTTTCAAACAAAGCTAAGTCTATCATGTTTGTTACAAATATGAATATGTTCATGCTAGAAAGCAACTACTTAAAACTGATTATAAAGTAAAAATAAGATATAACAATCCAACACAACATTTTAAATCTTGAAATGTTTTAAACTGTTGCTCTGACACAAGCATGTTAAAGGCCGACGGGGTCTACCATCGACGGCGGATGCGGCCAGCCAAACAGGGATGCTTACTCCTCCCGGGCATCTGGTCCCACCTCTCGCTTGCTAGGGGTCCGTCGATGCTCTATTTGGTGCTCTATTGTGAACAAAGGAGGGGATCTCCAACAACACCATGCTGTAGCACCTGTGAGTGCTGTTGAGATTGTCGTCAGGATCTTCTTTATCTTATATAAGGGGACAGGTACATTTTCCGTCATTTCCTCACTGGGAGCTATAGGATTAACATCTCTAATTGGAATCTGATTGGTGTCTTTTAATCCTGTTACCCCTATCATTTTTTATTGACAGCTTAAAACAGGTGGGACTCAGGTATCTCTTTAGCAAAATAAAGGATTATTTGTCGGTATGTCTTTGATGTAACTCGCCGCTAGCAGACGGTGTTATCTTCAAAGGCGGTATACCACGCCTACCAAGCCTATACTACTCAGGTATCCATGTTAATGAACGGGTGGTTGCCAACGTCGGCCTTTAAACGTCTTCATATTCATTAGATTCATTTAAGAACAGATAATTTTACAGCATGGAAAGGACTCTCTTCAGTGATCCTTAATCCAAACAATGAAATACTGCAAAAAATCTATGAAAATTATGTCCAATTAATTAATCATGTTATTTGTGGTTTAGATTACGTCAAAGAAGAACAATAATGCAACGGCGGTTCATATATTTTGTTTAATAAGAGTCTTAACATGTCATGCAAGAAGATGGGACCAGTTTATTTCGGCAAAATTTGAAATATATTCTACTTTGTACTCTCTCAACTTTCACAATAATAGCAAAGGCTTGACATTGAAAAAGTGAATTGGGAATCCTAAATGCAAAAATGAGCAATCTATGGTTAAACCCCATTTTCTTGTTTCAATTGTTATCGATGGTACCTTGACAATGACTTTGAAATTTGATTGTTAAAGAAAAAATATGAAGATTGATTGTTAAAGAAAAATATGATAAAAATTTAAACTTAATATTTTACAACAATGACAAATATGGATAATGACCATGTCCATATGCAACAAAAGATATTTACACAATTTATACCAATGTCTCACGATGGCGTGAGGGGGGACCCCAGTACCCGGAGAAAACCCCCCTGCTTAGGCCTAGGTGGGGGACCACCTAGCCTCTCACATAAGACCCTTCGCCTAATCTGGGAATGGGACCTTAGAAGTGAGATGCGAGCGCGCTACCACTGCGCTAACCCGGCCACAACATGTTACAGATGTTACATGTCATTACAATGATCTTCTGGTGTCGAAAAGCGAGCAAATTGTTTCTGCTTGACACAACAAAGCCACGATCCTGAACTAAATACACCAGATAAAAAAGAGGTCTCTAAGAAAACTCGAGTGAACTACCCACAGCAAAACATGGAAACGTCCCTATGCGAAAACAAAGAGTAGATCAGCATAAAAAGAAACACTAAATGGTCAAGGAACATCATATACTACTTTAAAACGCTAATAACAAAGACTAAACATAAACAAGACAAATATGGACAATGACCACATCCCTGTCTACAGTACAAAATCGACAATCCAGAAAATCAGAAACCGAAGGCATACAAAACCAGGATAAAACAGGAACCAAAGCAAACAAAAACAAAATCCTCCACCATATGAAAAGAAGCGAACTCCCGATATGAGAGTGAGACCAGGTGCCCAGGAAGAGTAAGCATCTCCTGCTTGCATGCAACACCCGTCGCCTCAATTCGGTAGAACTGTCACATCCGGTTACTTCCATTTTGGAAGATATAGAGTACAATCTTTGGTTGGATGGTTCAAATGGTCTATGACAGAATATCATCCACCATTCTGGATAGTGGGACATCATAGTGTATGACGAGTTCCCCATATCGACCGTAGAACTTCCTCAGTGACGATGTTAGTCGGTCACAAACATATCCCTGACTGAGAAGCTTATCTGAAAGACGCCTAGCTCTTAGAACAAAATCCGTATATTTTGTACTTGCTCTGGCATAGCGTATCAACTGAGATATGAACACGCCATAAGCAGGCGATGAAGGGATGTTGCTACTCAGAAAAGGAAAGTTTGTAATGCTGAAATTGAAGTCGTCACGTTTGTCATAGAGTGAGGTGTTCATGTGACCATCAGTGTCGTAGGACAACATTATGTCCAAATAGGATGCTGAATTATTATTTTTTTTTTTTTTTATTTTTTTTTTTTTTTTTCTTGTATAACTAGACATTTGTAATTTGAGACATATAAACATGTACAAATCTTACTATAGGTTTGACTTTGCTAATAAATTGAAAAGTTTTGTTTCACTATTACTGTAGAATTTGATCGATAAGTAGAATACAGGGTTTAGTTTTTACATTCTTATACTTTAAGAACTTTAAGTCAGGGAATGTACTTGGTTCTTAAAAATAGTATTACAGAATAGATGAAATTATTGTATAAATGAGGAATAATATTATAAAACTGAAGGATATGAATTATTCAAAATCGATCTCTTAGTGATATAAACAAAAGGGGTAGGTTTTCACTACGTACATGTATACAACTAATTTATAGTATTCATACACGAGGATGTATTTGAGGTGCCATGATAATAAATGGAAGCACACAGAATATAGTTACATTTTGAACAAGTTACACATAGAAAACGGTGACACAACACACACATCGCAATTGCACATCAAACAAAGTGACACATATTGCAAACATCATAGTTACCCAACATTACTGGTTAAACATTAAATGTTTCAGTAATATAATATGGTAAATCAAATGATAAGAGACTCAACACACATGATGACAAATAGAACACATTGATAGGACACACATTTGATTACACATTAAACGTAGCAACATAATATACATTGGTACACATCAAACACAATGAACATACACAGTAACACTAACTTATTACAATCATATTCTTGTTTAACTTATGATTCCTGTTAATGAAAATATGATACTAATCTTCAAATAAGATTCCAAGTGAAGCATATTTTGTTTGAAATAATTCAGTTTTATTAGTTGCATTAAGAGCATATTTGTATGTTTGATATAAAGATTTCAGATACAGAATATATGATTGCAGATTAAGTGATGATTCTTTACATTTTGTTACATAGATATAGTATTTCAAACTTACTATAATTAAACTTTCTATATTTTGTTTGTAAGGTCCCAAAATAATCAGTTTGATGGAGTTTAAATTTATTTGAATATCACAATTAATTAATAAATCTTCGAGTTTTTGGTACAATTCTTTAACTAATGGGCAGTCCCAAAAAAGGTGAATTATTGTTTCTATAGAATTTTTGCAAAATGTACAATTTGGATCATCTCTTATTCTCATTTGACATGCTGTCTTATTTGTAGTCAATATATTGCGATTTATTCTATACTGAAACCATTTCATTTTTGGATCCTGAATATGCTTTATTGATAAGTGAATATCTTTCCATTCATCTAAGTCACTAGGATTAATAAGATTTGACCATTTTTGAACTGTTGAAGTAAAGAATGAGTTAAATGTCAGTACTTTGTACATATCTTTTCCTCCTTTTCTTGATTTTATAATTATTTCATACATAATGGGCTTAAACGGTCCAAAAATTTTCTGTAATTCAAATGTTTTATTTTCCCTCACAAAATGTAAGACTGCTGATCTGATACTAAGAAAATCAATAAAGTTTAGATTAAAATTATTTCTTGACTTAAATTCTTCATATGTAAACAAGGAATTATTTTCCTTTAAAATATCATTGACATATACATAACCATTGTCATACATTTGTTTTTGTAACATACTAGTTCCTCCAACCTTAAAATTTTTGTTAAACCACAAAGGCATCTTTGCTATATTGATTTTCTCTGGATAAGCTTTGGTTTGTTTATTGACCACACATTTCCATGCCAAGAAAACATCTTTCCAGAACTGATTTTTTGTATTTGAGATACATTTCTCAGTATAGTCATCACCACATTTTATTAAAAAGTCTTTCTTGATATTCTGAAATAGTAAATTCTGCCAGATACCTTCAATATTGAGGATTTTCCTCACCCATGTTGTTTTAAGACTAGAAATATATGCATCTATATCTATCATATTAAGCCCTCCTTCTTCATAATTTTTACATAATGTTTCTCTTTTAACTTTATCTCTTTTATTATCCCAGATAAAGTTAAAAATGCATCTTTTTAGCTGTAATAGTATATTTTCGTTTGGATTTGGTAATGACAGAAATAAGTGGTTAAATTGTGATATGAGTAATGACTTGACAATTGCAATTTTGCCAATCGGAGTTATCCTTCTTTTCTTCCATTGTTTTATAGTATTTTCCATTCTCTTTAATCTTTCTGTATAGTTTATAGCTCCTATCTTCCCAATGTCAACATCAAAGTTTATTCCAAGTAATTTAAATGATGATTGCCCCCATTTGAGTTTCCACCGGTTACACATTGTACTTGAACTATACTTTTTACCCCCTATCCAAACTACTTGTGTCTTCTCAAAATTAACTTTAAGACCAGAAACTGTCTCAAACCAAGCAAGTGTATCTAATGATTTATTCAAAGATTTCTCTGAACCATCTAGTAATAATGTAGTGTCGTCCGCATATTGAGATATTTTATATTCAAATCGATCAATGCATATTCCTTTTATATCTTTATCATTCCTAATTTTAATAGCTAATATTTCCGCACATAAAATAAAAAGGTAAGATGAGATCGGGTCCCCTTGTCTACAGCCCCTCTGCAAATATATTATATCAGATAAATTTCCGCTTTGGTTGACCCGAGAGAATATGTTTTTATATAGAGTATTTATCCAATATTGAAAAGAGTCTCCAAAGTTAAAATATTGCAATACTTTAGATAGAAATTTCCATGAAACTGAATCAAATGCTTTTTCAAAGTCAATGAGAAGTAAAAGTCCTGGAATATCTTTTTCATCTGTATAATTAAGAATATCATAGATTAGTCTGGTATTATCCCCCATGTACCTTCCTGTAATGAAACCTGTCTGATCCTCATGAATCAGTTTACTCATAATAGGCTTAATTCTATTAGCTAACACAGAAGATGCAATTTTATAGCTTGTATTTAATAAGGTGATAGGTCTCCAATTTTTCAAAAAATGTTTTGGTTTATTTTCCTTCGGTAGGCAAGTAATGATACCTTCTTTTTGTGTTACTGAGAGCTCCCCCTTTTCATAAGCATAATTTAGGGATCGTACAACTAAAGGACCTAAATATTTCCAAAAGAATTTATAGAATTCGTTAGTATAACCTGTAGAGCCTGGGCTTTTATTATTCTTGAAGGACTTGAGAGCATTGCTTGCTTCCAGTAATGTTATTGGTCCATCAATTTTTCTTGACTCCTCATCTGATAACTTTGGTACATTATAATCCCGAAATAAGTCTTCTAGATCAATATCACATATATCTTCTCTTTCTTTATATAGGTTAGAGTAGAAATACTTTGCTTCCTTTAAAATATCTTCTTGCTTACAAATGATTTCTCCATTAGGTTTTTCTATTTTTGGGATAGTCTTGCTAACATAATTTCTATTTTCTAAATTACAAAAGTATTTACTGACTTTTTCTCCATCATTCAACCATTTTGCACGTGAGCGGACAATGCTACCTTCAAGTTTTTCTTCTCTTATTTTCTCCAATTGCTGTTTTTTTACATTAAGTGTGTCAAAATTATCTTCAGTTAGTTCAGATGAGTCTTCTAAGGATTTAATTTCTGATTTTAATGTTTCTTCCTCCTGTAACCTTAACTTTTTTTTATAACTGGAATATGATATTGTTTTTCCCCTGATTTCTAGTAATAAAGTTTCGAGAAAAAGCTGATCATTAATTGTAAATTGAATATCTTGGATATCAATGGAATTTAAGCTCTCTAGATTATAACTAGGTAAAGCATACTGCTTAATTGTGTTTTCAATGACATCATTAATAGTGCATGAGTATTCTTGGTCATATAGAAGTTTGTTGTTGAATTTCCATAGCCCCTTTCCCCTCTTGAAGTCATTGAAATTAAGTTTAAGTGTTATAAGAGAATGGTCTGATTTGTATCCTGATTCAATATCGCATACCTGAAGACTAGGAAGTAAATTTTCTGTGATAAGATAAAAATCAAGTCTAGCCTGTTTAAGAGGATTTCTTTTTCTCCATGTATATCTCTTTTTACCCTCATGTAATTCCCTATAAGGATCTACTAGCCCCCTATCCTCTATGTAGCTCAAAACTTTAGCCCTTGCCCTCTGATTGTTGATATGTTTATAGTTGAAATAATCTAAGTTCGGGTCCTGCACAAGATTAAAATCACCGCATATAATCGTGTATTCATTTTCAAATTCTTCAATAAATCTAAAAATATTATCATAAAAATCTGGATTGTCACTGGAAATCTGGATGCTGAATTATTTGTCTCTGTAGTTTCTTTGACTTCAAGCTCCGAAGGATAGATACTGCTCAGGTAATCCGCGAATTTTGGATTATTGATGGACAACACATCGTCTATGTATCTGTAAGTGAAGTTGAAGTCAGAAGCTAAGTATCTTTTCCCTTCAGAGACCAAAGATTGAATGAATTCAGCTTCGTACGAGTAAAGGAAAATGTCGGCAAGGAGTGGGGCACAATTGGTCCCCATTGGAATTCCGACAATTTGCTGGAAGACCTTTCCTCCAAACACCACAAAAATGTTGTCGATCAGAAAGTTTAACATCTGAATAATGTCTGTTTCAGTGTACTTATTTTCAGAATCTGACTTTTCTTTTACAAAGTAGGTTTTGTCATAGTTAACAACAATAAATTTGTATTTGCGATTACCGTTCTTACTTGTAAACGCATTACTTATAATTTTTGCGAGTCTTTCTTTCAATTTAGAATGTGGAATTGTAGTGTAAAGTGTCGAAAAATCAAAGGCTTTGATCGAATGGACTCTACTAAAATGAGTGGATTTCAGATGTTCTAAAAGTTCCTTCGAATTCTTTAAAATCCACATCTGGTTGATACCACTGCGAGAATATACTGTCGAACAATATTTTTGTAGCCCAGATTTGATTTCAGATAAAACTTTAGTGAGTAAGATCGATACAGATTTGGTAGAACATTTTGAGGAACCAGCGATGAAACGTTGTTTGTACGGATTCTTATGCATTTTAGGTATGCAGTATAAGTATGGTAAATCTAAATCTAAATTGGTAGTGTCGAAGCCAAAGGAAGCAAGAGCTGATTTGTGGTTATCTATTATTTCAGAGGCAGAAAGGTTTGTTGGGGTGTAAGTGGGATTTCCAGGTGTCGAATTTAAACCCAACTCTTTAACTAGACTGTCGAAATAGTACTTTTTGCAAGTAAATGTGTAATTATTTGATGCTTTGTCCGCTGGTGTGATGACATAATGTTCTTGGAGGTAGGTAAGTTCTGTGATAACATCAGGGTCTTTAAATATAGACAAGAATCTGGTGTTCACAGTTGATTTTAATCGGTTAATTCTAGATAAAAGTAACCCTCTGATTGATTTTATCCATTCGGAAAGGGTGTCGAGCTGTACATCCTCTTTCTTTGCCCAACGTCTTGCATATTCCTCACAAGAGTCCATAATAATTTTGACATTTTGGTTCCATGTAAAGGACATACTTTCTCTGTATTTGGGACCCTGTTTTAACAATTCTTGACTATACTAAGGTCACCAGTAATAACGTGTCCACAAGGAGAGTAGTTGAAATCCGATGAAGAACATTCGCAGGGAAGTGGATGTAGTGAGGGATTACTTAAATCAATACACTGCAGGAATCGTTTGTAATTGTAAATTTTAGATGCAACTGTTGGTGTGTAGCTATAGGAAATACAAGGAGTTTCTTTTCTTTTGAAATATGGTGGGATTTTTTCTGTGACAGTTTTGTGATTCAAAATTTGACCAAGATTCAAGTTATCAATACCTTTGTTTGCAAATCTTACTTTAATGAAAGGGCGGTTTGTTTTCTCCTCTGATTTATCTGATCTAACTGCTTGAAATAAACGAAAAGTAGAAATGTCCAAGATGACTCCTTGTAGTCTGTATTCTGGGGAACGTGTATCGGTATATGCGAGATCCTTCGTATAATCGTAGATTTCGTGTAACTTCCGTAAAGGAACAGAGTATAATTTGGTACGAATATAATGCAGGCCTAGAGGCTCATTCAAAAATGGAACCAAGTCATCGAAGGAGAAACTATGTATCTCAGGCCTATTATATTTTCGAATGCCATGACTTCGAGGTCTTCTTTGTGATCTGTTGAATAAGCTAGTCACATTTACCGATTGACAACCGGGACTTGTTAAGTTTCCTATAGTGCTGATGTTATCGTGGCACCCATAGGGCGCTGCAGTGTTAACGAGACCATTTTCAAAAGTGATATATTTTGCTACAGGTCCTAATGTCAAAAGACGCCGATGGTACTGTTTGTTCAATTTCGATGAAAATAAGATAAATAATGAAATGTATTTTTTAAATTAGCATTAACACAATAAGCAAAAAAAAAAACCCAAACAAACAAAGAAAAAAAAAAACGCCCAAAAACAAACAAACAAGCAAACAAACAAAAACAAAACAAAACACCCCCCCCCCCCCCTAAAAAAAAAACAACTAACAACGAAGTGACCAGAGCGGTTTGAGAAAAGGTGTCTCTGAAATTTATTTAATACCAGGAAAATGAATCGATTCTAGAGGACGAGCATGTCCTTTAACACCAAAGCATCTAAGTGTATCTTTTCAGAGGATAAGGAGAAAGAAGGAATGTGATAAATAATTATTGTTGCAGTAACGAATCAGTAGCTTCATGACTGATGCTCATATTTTGTTTAGTTGACAAGTAAGGGAAATAACTTTTCGTCTAGCTGCTAAAACCAATTCTATTTTCTATATATATGCAAATGAAAACTTTCACTTCATGAGGCGTCGGCTTCCCAAAAGTAACGGGGTGTCAAGTTGTTTTCATTTGCTTGCTCCGGATATTCAATAGTAAGCAAATTGATTTAGAAAAAGAAATTAGGTATATAGTGGCATGCGTGTATTTGAAGCATTTTAAAGATAAAAAAAAAAAGAGTTGTTAACGCGCCAGAAGTCAATCCGAAAAATCATAATTAAGAAGCAGGAATTTTTGACATTCCCCTATTAAAATGAAAATGGTTTTTTAACCATGGTGTAACGAGTATAGATCCAAACACGTATTAATGTATTCTCAACTTTATAAGAAACAGCTCAACTAAGAATGTGCTTGTTAACGACTGAATCTGTCACTTCAATAATTGTTTGCACAATACATGACCAATGAAAATATAAAGGATCATATATCCAATTATTCATTATCTTGAATAAAACTCCCTGTAAGATTAATTAAAAACGTAAAACAATTCCGAGCAATTCTCAAATAATAATAAACAATAACTTCCTTGATGTCACCAGAAGTACGATCTGTATAGTACTTGACACATATACAGCATTCTGCTTGCGCATTTTAAAGGATTGCACTATGTCTGACTGTGACATTGGGAATCTAGTACGGGTCCTCTCCAAACATCGGTTGAGAATACAGGACACCAACCTACTGTCGTCTCTGATCGTTAGTCGTGTCCCTGTGGTATTATTGCAATTGTGAGAGGACGCTCAATGTGTTTGGTATCATATTAAATAGTTACCTGTATTACTTGGGTCCTGTGTTTTGCTGTCATGTTTGTGTGGTCATCTTACAGCAAAAGGCTATTTGACACAATAATTGTGCGTCCTTCAAGACCACCAAACATCCGGAGAAGTGGGAGGTTTTGCACAACTAATCTGGATAGCCGTCTGTATTTGCTACAAATGTAGCAGATGGTCGTCCTTAGTCTGATTGAGCATCGATCTCGTTTGTTTACATGATTTATATGTAGTCTTTCCTTGTCCCTTGTCTGTCTATTGTTAAACTTGGCTTCTCTGTGTTTTCACATGGTTGTTTTGGTGCTTTGCTGTGGGTGGTGGAATCGTACCTTCCTTTCTCTTCCCTCTGGAAGAAGCATTTGAAATCATTACTTCCCTTTGGAGGATACAATTAAATTTGTATCACAACAATATGAAGATATCACCGGTTTTTTCTTCACGTCCGAAGTAAAAGTTGTTGTTACCAAGCAGGAGACTTCCCCGGATCCCGATCAAAATGGTCTTCATTATTCGCTTAAAGGTATTTAATGGGTAATGAGAAGTAATTTTGGCATCCAATTTTTGAATCATGAAACCTAAAATCATAACATAATTATAATGTAATAATCAATCGAAAAATGGTGACAAAGTACGATTTCATTAATGCAATTATATGCACATGTCTAATAAATAATCAATACTCCAAAACGAATGTTTTAAATGTAGTCTGTGGATAGGCAAGGCTTCGAGTACGTTTCGGTAAAGAGATAATTAGAGGCCAGATTTGAATTAAGGGATAAAGATTAAATTGATTACCAAAACTTATTAATGACCTGAATTCAGGTAAGGTCTTAAGGTATGATATGAGTTTCGGATTATAACTATCAATGCTTCATGTACCCGTAAGCCTTCCATTAACGTTAGATATTTTTTTACATTAAAACAAAGGAGGGGATCTCCAATAAAACCAGGTCGCAGCACCCACAGCAATACCCCAAAACACCCAACGCAAAACACAAAGCAGACACACACAGAAAGAGACGCAAAAGAGATAGGAATGTCAACACACAACATAGAAACACCAAACACAAAGGACTACACATAAACCAACGAGATCAATGGACAACCGGTGCCGACTTAGGACGGCCATCTGCCACAGAAATAACAGAAGGTGTGGTTATCCTGGATTATGTGCGCACAACCCTCCCACTTTTCCAAACTTCCAAAACGAACAAGGCATTACTCTTAATTTTTACACCTTTAAATTTATTTTTATAAACATTTGCACTTTATTGCATTTTATGTTTGATTGCCGTACTATTTATGTTATTCAAATTTATTTCTGAATTCTGAATTTAAAACAATCATCAACGTTAAACGTCTTCAAATTCAATAGCATTTAAGAACAGATACTTTATTAGCATTGACCAGACTTGCACGTTTCGGTTACTTTATCCTCGTCAGTGATCCTGAATCTTGAGGATGTAAAATTGCTAAAGAGTGTGAAAATTATTACGTTAAAAAACCAAAAGACGTAACAGGATTGGTAGGATATGTGTTTAAATTATAAATCCCCCCAAAAATACCTTCCGCTCTTGCACCAGACTCTGGAGATTTGTGGTTGATTATCATTAACGGATCTAAAACTACTTTGGTTTCTCGAAATTGTTGAGAAATAGAAAAAAAAAAACCCCATGCATATTGATATAGAATCATGTACATCAATTACTTCTATCAAATTCACCTCGTTTGCCTACTCTATATTCAAATACTTGTCTATAACATCTATGTTAAACGTCTTCAAATTCAATATCATAATTTCAGGACAGATAAAGTTGCAGCACTAACATAATATCTGCAGCCTGATATTCAAATTGAAGACGTTTAACATTTATACCACTTGGTGAGTGTCATTGCTGGTGGACCAGGAGTCCCCGAGGGCACATGCAGCCAAGTTCGATCAATTTCGGTTGGTCGTTTCTTCAACGCATTCTAAAATTTCTGATATCAAAATTTCTTGATTCCAAAACGTGGGTCCTGTAGCATCATACCCCACCTATCCTGCTACGTCTTTCGGTACGCTTTTTCGACATAGTAACTTTCATACTTTTTTGGCATATCACATTGTTTTGAGTTGAAGATCACTGACGAGGGTTAAGTAACCGAAACGTGCATATCTAGTCCAGGCTGCCAATTTATCTGTTCTTAAATGATGCTATTCAATTTGAAGACGTTTAACATTTATACCACTTGGTGAGTGTCGCTGCTGGTGGACCAGGAGTCCCCGAGGGCACATGTAGCCAAGTTCGATCAATTTCGGTTGATCGTTTCTTCAACGCATTCAAAATTTCTGTTATCAAAATTTCTTGAAATTTCTAAAACGTGGGTCCTGTAGCATCATACCCCACCTATCCTGCTGCGTCTTTCGGTACGCTTTTTCGACATAGTAACTTTCATACTTTTTTGGCATATTACATTGTTTAGATTTGAAGATTACTGACGAGGGTTAAGTACCCGAAACGTGCATATCTCGTCCATGCTGCCAGTTTATCTGTTCTCAATTTGAAGACGTTTAACATTTATACAACTTGGTGAGTGAAACTGTTGGTGGACGAGGAGTCCCCGAGGGCACATGTAGCCAAGTTCGATCAATTTCGGTTGATCGTTTCTTCAACGCATTCTGTTCTCAAAAGTTCTTGACATTTCTAAAACGTGGGTCCTGTAGCATCATATCACACCTATCCTGTTACGTCTTTCTGTACACTTGTTCGACATAGTAACTTTCATACTTTTTTGGCATATTACATTGTTTAGATTTGAGGATCACTGACGAGGGTTAAGTACCCGAAACGTGCATGTCTGGTCCATGCTGCCAGTTTATCTGTTCTTTAAAAATTTAAACTTTTTTATTTTACAACGTTGAACAAACAAGTTACACAACTTATAGTAATGTCTCACGTTGACTCAGATGTTGGCGTGAGGGGGTCCAAGGAGCAGGAGGAAACCGGAGTAAACGGAGAATAACCTCCTACCGAGGCCTGGGTGGGGGACCACCTGCCCTCCCACATAAGACCCTTCGCCGAATCTGGGATTCGAACCCGGGACCTTAGAGGTGAGAAGAGAGCGCACTACCACTGCGCTAACCCGGCCGTTTATCTGTTCTTAAATGATGCTATTCAATTTGAAGACCTTTAACATTTATACCACTTGGTGAGTGTCACTGCTGGTGGACCAGGAGTCCCCATGGGCACATGTAGCCAAGTTCGATCAATTTCGGACCGAAACGTGCATTTCTGGTCCATGCTGCCAATTTCTCTGTTCTGAAATGATGCTATTCAATTTGAAGACGTTTAACATTATATGAAGACACCAAATTACCGACATTCGATAGGTCCAAAGAATTCCAAAGGGGTAACCAGAAAGGTTTCAATTTTTCAATTTTTGAAATAAGAAACCGGTTTTGTTTCTTTTTCGATACGTCTGTTAATTTGTTGACCAGACTATTCCTTTTTGGCTTCGACGAGTATTTTATTCAGAGAATAGACAAGAAACATGATATATTCTTTTGTGATTTAGCCGTTTTTGAGTGGGGCTACGTAAATTAAAACTGCTGATTGTTCGAAACAGTGTAAGAAATGTGGAACAAATAATCAAAAGTTTTTTTTTTAATGAAAATGTTGCTTTTATCGTAATCTGAAATCTATCAAATGAGAGTAAAGCTTTTCAATCAATAAGTAGAGAATTGTCCATTTATGAATATTTTCCTGTTGCTGATGCAAAATATCGATATGAAAGAGTAAAATGAAGAATAAAATGTAATTCTTTAGATTTTGACGAAGCTGAAATTATGAAAATTATTTCCCATACCAAGTTTGAAAGTTATGATTTTCCCGTACTTAATCCCATAAATTGTCTCATTGTTTATGACATAAAGATCTCTGTCAAAGTCCGCATCACTGCCATAACATGTCATTAGATTAGAAATCATACACTGCACAAATTTGATTAAAAAATACAACCAGAGGGCACAACTCAAATGAATTTTGCCAGTGTCTAAAGTTACTTTGACTTGAAGGACAAATATAGACAATGGCCAAATTCCTATATATACATAGTACATAATCGATAATTCAGAAAATCATAAACCAAAGGCATACAAAATCAGGACAAAACAGGAACCAAAGCAAACAAACAAAAACATCTACCCAATGAAAAAAAAAACGAACTCCCAAGAGAGGAGTGAGAGCAGGTGCCCAGGAAGAGTCAGCATCTCCTGCTTGTATGCATCACCCGTCGCTAACATTCTGTGGATATCTGATGAGGATTAAATATCGGAAACACGTGGCTGGTGCATAACAAATTGGTTTGGAATGATGTTCGGGAAGGTATAGAGTTGGAACACTTCCATATTATACCTAGATGGCAACATTTGAGCTAAGCCAATCACAGGCTCTGAAATGGCTCATCTTATTTGTGAAGAATCTGTGATTAAATCGTCTTTATGGTCGTCATGGACTCAGCATCCAAAACAGTTGAACAGAAATATATGTGATGTGAGCGCGGCTCGAACCCAGACTTTCAACATGTTTTCTAGCATGCTAGCCGGACGCGCCAACCACTACGCTCCGCCCACTTCTTATTCATGTAGAAACTTCAAATTACCTTCTAACTTATACATATCCTTCAAACATTAAAAAAAATGTCCTTCATGTTCTCAAGTCACATTTTCGGTCTTTCCAACACACTGTTCAACTATATAAGATTAAATCTATATAAACAGATAGGGGGTGGACAGCGTGAAAGGTAGGGGAGGAAGGGGCGGATAGAGGGATGAGAGGAGTGGCGAGAGGGGTACGCAAGAGCCGGGAGGGGTGAAAGAGGTCCATCCCCCATAAGGAAAAATGATTATATTGAAGGAATACCAAGAACAGCGGAACACACACGAACTTGATAATCACTTATGAATTTCTTTGAAATCCATTATTGATCGAAACACATTTTAGATAAAACAAAAATCGATATAGCAAAATACCCAACAGCGCCGACACTTAAAACGTATCTGTTTTATTTCTAGAAAATTAAATTAAATATGAAATAATTTCATATTTGACAAAAGAATACTTCTCGTTCCAATGTAATTATGTCAATGCAACAAGTACGTGTTACATAACATTCAGAATCATGTATTGCTACTTTTACGGAAAAAAGAACTGCAATTTGAACACGGTGAATAATAATTACTATAAATCAACGTATAATGTGAATAAATATCTTTGGTACAAAATCAAAACCCCTCTTTTATGTGAAATTGGACATCTCTATTGCTTAGAGCTAATAACTATAAAAGCTTTGATACATGTATACTATGCGCTTGATGTTTACTATAGTTTCATGAATTTATATGAATTGATATTATCCCTGAATTCCAAGTCGATAACGCAAAGATTTTTATCAATTGTTTTATATGGATTACATATTATCATTATCAAAGCGCATTTTACTACCATGTGTTGAAAACCATATATAATATATACTTTTTATGTTCTTGCTTTGACTTGATTGGTAACAAAGCTTCGAGTATCGAGTCAGATGGTGGATTTTTAAGGCCTTTTCCAATTATTTTTATTTTCGAATTTCTTACAAGCTATTATTTTTTTTCAAATATTGTCATAACATATTTTAGGGAATCTACGCATCAACGTTCAGACATTTTGATAACATTCTTTCCCCAATTTTGATAATTTGATTTTAAAGCTTCTCAACCAACGAAGGAGGCTTTTTAATCAACTTTTTTAAAACTGGAATCAGCGGTTGGGGAAATATTGCGAAATCTTCAAGTGGAGTACCAAAAAGATGGATATTTGACAAAATCAGCACCAATGTTCGGACATTCGAGATAGCTTCGTTTCAAACGAAGGGAGGAGATCTCCAACAAGACCCCATTGCAGCATCAACAGCAAAACACCAAAATATCCGATGCAAAAACACAAAAGACGAGTACAGCACGAGACGGAAAAGAGACACACGACATGTAAACATCAAACACAAAAGACTACACATAAACTGACGAGAACAATGGGCATCCGGTGCCGACTTTGGACGGCCATTTGTCACGCAAGTAGCAAATGGTGTGGTTATCCTGGATTACGAATAAAAAATAACAAATAAGCAAGCAAATGAAAAACAAAGTCATTTTTACCGAGAACAATTCAATATTTTATGAAAAATTTGAAGATATTTACACATAATTCATACAGTTCCAGTATTTCATTGTTTGAATAGAACATGGCTGACATTGCATTCTGAACAATGTGAAAAATCAAGTGAAAGTGAAGAAACTAATATATTCGTTAAAAAAAGTTATCATGTGCGTGTCTAATGTTTGATAATGTTCAACCTTGAAGTATTCTAAAGAAGACTTTCGATAAAACCATAGAGATCATACACAATAGAGACCATACACCAAGGTGCATTGGTAGCGTCCGGTTAATTCTTGCGAGATGATGCAGAAAAACAGCCCAGTTAATAAACGTTAGCAGAGATTACAAAAATTTGTTTCAATACACCAATTCCGTTTTACGAAAATTGAAAATAAGAAAGAAGGGGATCTCCAACATGACCCGGTTGCAGCACAAACAGCAAAACACCAAAAAATGTCCAAGTACGGAAACACAAATTAGGCATACACAACAAGAGACACAAATAAAGTTTATTGCTAAATAAAAACAAAAACTTGGAAAATGTTTTAACAGTCTTTGACATAAAGCCAGAAAGACCCTGAACACAATTGGTCGCTAAAGCCCATGTTGCACCAACACGTTCTCTCGAGACCTTTTTACTACGACCTTGAATTCCTTGAAATAGTTCATGAACGTAGTGAGAACGTGGCTTAAAAGGGTTATCCTAATGATTATTGAAGACTCAATACGTGTGCAATACGATATTTTGTGTTCTTGACACGTTGTAAAGAGTCCTGCCCGTCTTTAACACGTTTAGTAAAGTCCATACTACGATAAGCCCGAAGTTCACACTATGCACTACGACGAAGACGTCTGTAGTGCGACAGTACAGCGTTAATGCGACGTCCCTGAAGTCCTCTCTGCGTTCGTGTTACGATCATGGCACGTTCAATAAATCGTTTGATCGGTCTGTTTTGACTTTTTCGGGCTCTCAAACCGAGAACGTGGTAAGGACGGCAAGGACGTGCAATTTTAGAGGTCGTAGTACGAATGCCATGCTAGAACGTGTAGGTGAGACAGGACCTTAATACAGATTTATCGATATAAGAAATAATGCAGTGAAACACTGAATAATCTCCGGAGACCTTTTTCACATAATCTGCCATTTCAAATTAAAAAAAAAAAATAACAAAAATGAAAGCCGCAGTAGCTGAATAATTTATTCAAATTAGTTAAAACACTGAATTTGAATAAAATTGAATAAAATTCAAAATACAACACGAACATTTCACGAATATTTGATAAACGACTTTTGAACAAACGACGTCATATTTCATATTCCAATTGAATTAAAAATATACATTGTTTAGATTGAGGATCACTGACGAGGGTTAATTATCCGAAACGTGCATGTCTGGTCCATGCTGTAAATTTATCTGCTCTAAAATGATGCTAATGAATTTGAAGACGTTAAACATTTATCAAATATATAGAAACATTGGACAGTTATCGTTTTACATTTACAATTTATGATTCATATTCATTTTGAAACACACAGACGTTCAAAATTAATACATACATAGAATTTACTTAATGAAACAAAACTTGCTTTCGGAATATGATAATAATGGACGTTATCTAAGTTGACGAACTTCAGACTTTGCAGAGTCATATCAAACAAATATGGTTCAAATAAGCAGATCAGTAAAAGGTGGGGACTTAAGCCCTCCTACCCAACGTGACCATTTTAAAGTAAAACTGATGTTATCATAAAACTTTATGTATTCATTGCCATTCCATCAACTTTTTCCATTTAAATAGTCTCATCAAAGTCAAAAGTCCTAAGTGTGAAATCACAGACCCATGGAAAATGTCAAATAGTAACATTATGAAATATTACTTATATAAAAAAGAGTTAATTGCACCGTATAAACTTCTAACAAACTAATGGTGAGAGACATTCGTTTAGTTGCACCGCGTTTCCTAGTACTTTCCGAAGCCAAAATTTTCTCTTCATTCTACACAAACATGTTATGCGCGTAATTGTCAATACATTACGAGTACAAATGTATATCATAGCCCATGTATGGTTATTGTCTTATCTTTAATAAAAAAGAAGGATGATGACATTTTGCAAACAGTTAACAAAATTAACTACCAATGACACAAATACTGACAAATACTCAATGGAACAGACTTACTATGACGTATATTTGATGAGCATGATGACCAAAACATGTGATCACAAGACAGAGAAATAGCGTTATTACAGTCCAAGACAGTTTACCTAATCCAACATTTGAACTGTTATAGAAGCCCACTAGTATGTCTCTACTCCATTCTATCTATTTTTAAAACAGATAAATTCGTTTCATGGAATCACTTAAAAACTGAATTATTTCATCAATCATTAATTCACATGATATAATCACAAATCATCGTTGTTTTGTAAAAAATATTATTTAAAAAGAATTCTAATACGAGAGCTGATATGTTGTGAGGTTCGTATTGAACAATTTGAATTTTATCAAATATTTTGCATCATTTCTCTACAATATTCTCTTCAGTATCTACATCGGTGTTTAAGGCCATCACTACTACTCTTAGAGTAATCCTTATCTTGACTGGTCAGTAAGCCATCAAGCATGAACACCCTGCACACACCCATTGAAACAAACCCACAAGAAACCCACAATCACGAATGGCAACCATTGCAGTGACAGACTTGTGAACAGAAGCAACCATTGCAGTGACAGACTTGTGAACAGAAGCATCATGAAGGAACAACACACATTTAACTAATGAGTTTTCCGCGGCGCTTTATTGTAATATTTTCTCGTAGCTGTGTCAGAAATTAAGAATAGTATGTTCCATTGATTGTTTGTCCTCTTTTGGATAATCTATCAGCAGGATACCTTCTGTATCCCAGAAAACCGAGGCTCACAACATATGAATCAGCCCTCGTATAGCGATGATACATATAGAATTTAATATATATATTTTTTCAAGTTCACTTCTATAGTTCAGGCTTGTATCGACCGAGTAGAGACGCCAAATATAAACATTGCCAGGTCAAACAATTTCCTTATTCATGCATTTGAAATTTACAATCAAATTGTAATAAATATAATAAATCAGATTCTGTACATCAAGGAAAATAATTGAGGCTTGAAATACAAACAAAAGACAAACGTATGTGTAGTGGTTGTCCCCAAATATTCATGATACTAGTAATGATCCCTAAAAATATGTATGACTTGTGTGAGGAAGTGAATCGTAGACCCCTGCGGACTGACATGCAGGGTCGCTAGTGTTACTTTTGTTTGTGTTGTTTTGTCGGGTGAGCACACACGATGATGGTGTTTCTTCATATGACTGTATCTCTTCTATAACATCTAACTCACAATTTCGGAAAACAATTTGATGATTACGTTCTCGATTTTCAAGTTGCCATGTTGGACTGATTGCTTGTCTAATCGCGTTATTCTCTTGTCTTAGTAACATTGTCCCGTTGTTGTCACGGCTCAGACCATTTTCTCCTAAATGAACGACGTCAACTTTGTTCTGAATACACCTACATCTCAAGAACTTAATTATTTCGCTACGAAACTCCTGCTTCTGCCAAGCGTAGAGGAAAGGGTTAACCAAAGAATTGAAGGTACCGAGGCCTCCTAGAACCACAAGAATTTGTGGATCGTCGTGGAAGTCGGATCCAAATCGAAACTGGAAAATGTGAAAGGGTAGATAGCATATGATAAAAGCCGCAGTTATGATTCCAATAGATTTTCCACTCTTGATTGATCTTTGTCTGGCACGAATTCGCATACTCGCTTCGTTTAACACTGCTACTTGAGCAGGTCTAAATCTACGGTAAAATTCCTTGCTTTCAGAATGATTTCGATGTAAAGTCCAAGAGTGGTAACGATGAGGACAATGTTGACAATGGAGTGAATATGATATACCCATTCCTTGAATAGTGTGGGATAAAAGCATTGGCGATCCGTTCCAAATATGTTTGATCCAAAGATGGACTGCAGGGAAAGAAGTAGAGGAATGATCCAGGCGCTGACAAGCATTGATAAAAAGTTCCTCCATGTCATGATTCTGGTGTAATGTTCTTGATGGCATATAGCAATATACCTTTCAAACGTTGCAATCCAAAGTACTGACTGGGAGACAGTATCATATACATTAGGACAAGCCATATGCCGATGCAGATATATGGTGATTCCCTCTGAAGGACAAAATCCGATACCATTCAGATTGAAGGCAAGTATGGTGATCAGATCTGTGACTGCTAGATTTAAAATTATTTTCATTGAGACATTCCGTAGCTTCGAAGACCTAAAGTACAGATAAATAACGATGATATTTTCTACGAGGCCAAATATTGTAACTGGCAATCTTGAGCCAACCAGGACTAATCCTTTGGTCAAAGGTGTTGTGGTATTATCCATATGATATCTGAAAAAATAACAAAAAAAGAGTTATTTTTACCTTTGTTTTTGTGGTTTTGTAAGGACGTCAACAGTCTCTTTCGGTCTTTTTCACATGCTGTGTGCTATACAAGTTTTGACAAGAGAGGAGAGCAATATATGATTTGTTGGACCTACAAAATGTTGCTCGAGGCAGAGGGCTTCATTTGTCTGAAGGTCCAACAAATAAGATATTGCCCGAAAACAAAACATAGTCAATAACCGTTTTGTTTTACCTTCCTTAAATATGCCTATTTTAACAAGGAAATAAGTGTTGTTTACATTAGCGTTTGCCATTTTGAGAAAGAGTGCAGGGAATAGGTAGGGATTTTTTAACGTCATCATCGACGTGACGTCACAAATGATCTGACAATGTGATGATGCGGTGTGACCCGATCAAATATTGATGTAAACTATTCAGTAGGGTGGCCATGTTAGATAAGCGCGTGAGACGCTAAGCAGGAAAATGTGACTCCGCAAACCGGGGACGCACTCTTTCTCGTAGAGATAGAAGAAAAATCCGGATTTTCATCACATTGTAATGGTTATATTTCATGATGTATAGTTTTTCACACGACAAAATTGCAATTTCTTCTATGAAAAAAAAAAACTCGTTGTATTACTTATACAATAATTTAGCGTTTATGAGAATGAATTGAGCTTTCCGTGGAGAAAAGCATCATTAAACAAAATAATACTGGAATCTCCTGGAAAATACGAATTAGGTACAAAAATGGTCCCTCACAGATTTGGATGACTTTTTTAAAAAGTGAAATTCATACATCGGCATCTTTTACATATCAAAATAGTGGGGTTTTTTTTTCATTTTAATGCACGAAACACGTGTTTCCTGGTAGTAAATCCTCATCGGTGGTACTTATCAAGTGCCAAAGTTATTTCTGACACAGCCAAATGTATTTCAGTAGCGACCTCTTATTTTAGTTTGTTTAATTAAGCGACACTTAATTAATGATTTACCAGAAGAAAGTCGAAAGTAACACACCCAGGACGCTATCAAGTTCAAGTCATTAACAACAAATGCATAATGATATGCATTGTAAGAACTCAAAATGACGAATCCAAGTCATGACAAACATAAGCCTATGGTCCCTTTATTCAGCGAAGACATGTTTTCCAAGTTTTAAAAGTCTTCAGTTAGTTCTTAGCATTTCCTTACATAGACAGATGGTAACTATCAGGTAGCAGGTATTTCTCTCATTCCCGCGTATGTGTTACAGAGAAGGTACATGTGATGCAGCTATGTGAGCGACATCAGTATCACATATCACGTGACGGCTTGATCTCATATCACGTGACGCTATTGTTTCGATTGTTTACGCTATTGTGACGTCATGGTTTCAGCCCACAAAAAAAACAAGCTATAGGCTGACATCGATTATAAGATCGTTTTCAATGTATTCTAACGTTACATTTTGGAAAGCCTTATATTCGCGATCGTAGTTTATTCTTATAGAATAAACCATTTTCAGTTGCACTGAATTCGAGTATCGCAAACTTTTTTTGCGATTAGATCGACTTGATATTTTTCAAATTTCAAATTTTCAAATTTCGTCTACTTTCTACAGTTTTAACTTTGGTCCGTAGATATGAGAGAAAAATACAAGCCGAGAGTTTTGCAAAATTTTGGGACCCCGGGTCGGAATGTTTTACGTTTTCAAATTCATTAGCATCATTTGAGAGCAGATAAATTTAAACGATGTATCATTCAAAGAAGACCATAAAAAATCTTATAATCTTCTCCCATTTTCTCTCGGAACGTCATAGTATAACATACATTTATCTAAAGTAATTATCATATGATACACCGTTTTACACCGTTTATGCTTGTTAACTTTTGATTTACAACGTTATGATATTGTTGCATCTCATTAGCACAACAAGGGTTTTACTTTTCTTCAAAACCATTGGTTCAATTTCCATACCATTTGAATTCAGACACTAGTTACGGTTAATGTTAAACGTCTTCAACTTAAACAATGTTTTAATAATGTCCAATGAACAAGAAGGCTTTAACAATAATGCCGGCCTTTCTTACATACACATTTATTAATTAAAATGACTTATAGAAGATCCTGACGATAATCTCAACAGCACTCACAATAGAGCACAATATTCAACATCGGCGGACCCCTAGCAAGTTAGAGGTGGGACCAGGTACCGGGATGAGTAAACATCCCCTGTTTGGCTAGCCTCACCCGCCGTCGATGTTGACACACAAAAAGGAAAACAATATCTAAAATACATTCACTGTCTGAGGCTAGAAAGTGCTATGTCGACCATGTCAGGGAAACGAATTCAAAACACTTACTGCAGTAATTGACAACATATTATGCAATTATTGATTGGATTGATATATGAACCTGTTGTAACTATTGACGAAAAATAGGCATCCGAAAGAAAGAACTATAATTCTGAAATCTTAGGCGAACACTTATTGAGTGGCCTGTGCTTCAATTTAGATTTTGTTGAATATTTGTCGAAATGAAGCCAAAAAAGTGCACGCACATTGAAAATAAGTGATTTCAACTGGCTTACAAAAAGAAACAGTTTGAAACTAAAAACGCATAAGCCCTGCAGTAAAAGAAAAAAGGAGTTTAATTGAAAAAGTAATTTCTTACCCAAACTCATGAAACGCGTGCTGATATATTAGTAAATCATTGTGGTTTGATATATTTGTTGCCTTGAGATGTCATTTTATTTATCGAAAAATACATTACTCTTATACAGAATTTCATTCGATAAGGAGTGTTTGTGTTGGCACTGAATCGCAAGGACTGGATTTGACGAATGATAACCAATGAAGACAATGATAATAGATTTAAAAAAAATAAAACAGATGGAACCAATAAGAAAAATACAATCTTGATGTCAATTTTGTAGAACGTCATCAAAATTTAAATCAAACACTCCTTTCCTTTTTCCATTGCGTTTTATTTTTTTTTCTTTTATGAAAAAAGCAAAGTTAAAGGATCGTTCACATGGAGAAAACAAAACATTGGTAGATCATATACTTTAACCGTATGAAATGTTCTACGTTTTAGAAAGGAGTATATATGGTTTATATAGTAAAGTGGCCCCCTAAAATCGACTTCTCCAAATTTAAATTTTGTTGTAATTTTTAAAGAGTTAATAGCAATTCTCTGTAAGCATTTAAACAATTTCGGCACGCATGGTCTCCGATTTTCATGAAATTTCACACATAAGTAGGGACCAATGAAAAATGGAAAATTTGACCAAAAAAATTATTCTAGGTCATCTGGTTACCATGGCAACGGCCTTTAAGGTTGAAAAATTGGCAAAATTGAGCTAATTTGAAGCTCTATAATTTGGTCTATATGTGACATCAATGGAAGAATTTTTATGCTTCCTAAAGATTAGGACATAAAATTTTAAATAAGCTCACTAGTAGTGTCTGATGTTGTAAAAAGACTGGTTACCATGACGACATTAGCTTATTTTGATATATCGATTTCAAAATGCTGTTTGTATTTTCCAATTTTTCTTCTCTCTTGATGGGTATATAATAAGGAAATAGGATCTATTTATACAATGAGCAAATTCAAGATAAACCCACTTGTTGCTATGTACATAAGATACCTTGGCAACGGTAACTATGGTCTTTAATATTACTTATTTTGCAACTTCAGAGTCATTAAAAAAAATTTTGCATAATGATGAATAGATAAAAATTGTTGGGAAATATCCAACACAAAGAGCTCTTTCAAAAACCGTGCAAAAGCTATGGGGAACATATGTTACCATGGCAACCATTTTTTATTATTTTCATAAAACAGTAATTATTAATCCCAGGAAGTTCAAATTTAATAACAATAAAGATCAAGTAAGCCTCTATCAAAGTATAATAAAAAAAGTTTCAAATAATTAATGGTTGCTATAGTAATTTGGCCATACATTACAAAAAAAAGCATGTTTTGTTGTTTTTCGAAGTCATTTCCTCAAAAAACGAAACAGGCTTACACAACCTTTTTTACATATTAGATAAAGCAAAGTCTAATTTTTATTTTAGATTTTAAAAATTTCAGATTACTTAACTTTTGATGCCCGTATCCAAGGACTCAAAGTGGGTCTGTGTGCAATTTTACACAATCGTTCCCATAGCAACGGGTTATTTCCTGAACATTTAAAAAAAATTTCTTTCGTGTAATGAAAGATCTACTTAAATACATTAATTAATTTTCATTACTTTGAATTAAAATTCAATGATCTAGTAAAAAAAGGACTCTAAATATTGTCCACAATTGCTTTCATTTTTGTGATTTGAGGTCATGTTGCCATAGCAACGAACAGAAACTTTGTCCCAATGTAAATGCTTATATTTTATTTGCATAAAAAACTCAAAAATGTAAGTAATTTATCGTTGAATTTTGAAAAAATGCCAAAAATACTATTTTGATAGGGTACCTGTGTTGTTGCTATGGAAACATATAGATAAGACCATAAACCCAACATTATTATTACTTAACTTGAAAGAGCAATGATAGGGTACTGATAATTCATTAGTGTTTGTTTTGGATTATGCTGCATAAATTATGTATGTGACTTCAAAAACGCCCAAAAATGCATTTTTTTCAATATTCAAAGTCCGTTTCCATGGCAACCGGATGTGATATTGAGAAAATTTTTAATAAATTTTTCCTTTTGGGTCAGACCCAACCTTATGTACAAATTTTATCAAAATCTGAGAGATGCCGTGCCATGCGTCCTTCACAAAAGTACCGCAAAACGCAGGGCCCCAAGCACCACAGATGATATGTAATTGGATATAAAAAAGATGAATATGTATATCGATATAGCATAGATGAATATGTAAATGGATATAAAAAAGACGAATATGTAAATCGATATAAAATTGATATAAAAGGTATATAATTGAAGTATGCTTTTGGAAAAAGATGAATATGTAAATGGATATTGGAGGTATATAATTGAGATATGCTTTTGGATGTTATGTCAAAACTCTTCAAATTCAATAGCATCATTTAAGAACAGATGAATTTACAGCGTGAACCAGACATGCACGTTTCGGGTGCTTAACCCTTGCCATTGATCCTTAATATAAACAATGTAATATGGCCAAAGAGTTAGTCAATCTATATAAAATCTGTTCACACATGTTGACATTGCATATGAAAAAATAAAGCGATATTCTAACATTAAAAGAAAGGAGGGGATCTCCACCAAAGCTCGGTTGCAGCACCAACAAAAACACACCAAACAAACCAAAATTAGAATTTCACTGAAAATAACAAAATAAAAACATTTCTTATAGATACACACAAAAAAATCCCCAAAAACAAACAAACAACCCCCCACCCCAAAAAAAAAAAAAAAAACAAAACAAAACGAATAAAAAAAAAAAAAGAAATCACCGGAAAAGTTGATGGAATTTGATATTCCCTTCCTAGACTGAAAATATTGGATTTTTTTTTAATTTTGAAAGGCAATGTCAATAATATGTACATCACAAGATACCAAATACTTATATCCCTTCAAAACTAATAATGCTGTGCTTCTCCTCTCAAAATCATTTAGTAAACATAAGAGGAAACGACACAACGCAAAAAAAAAATTAAAATTTCGGAAATGAAGTGGAAAATTTTGACAAGATATCTCAATATGTTCAAGTTTGAAATGAAAATTAGGATGGAAACGTAAGAAAATGTTTTACCTTTCAATGGCAAAAAGTACAAATTTCAGCGAGTAGACCTTATTTTCAATGTATCCAGATAGAAATGAGATCTTTCGGAACTTAAACATATAATAATATCTCAGGTGGCATCGGTTTGCCTCGATAATATGCCATAACTCATGAAATATATAATAAAATATCTACATTTTAAGATCAATGTGAGTCATTATCATGTCTCTTATTAAAGAAATAATTCCCAGCCTCCTAAAAAGGATATTATTTCATTATATTCATGCACTTTTATCAGTCATGAAGCTAATTCGATTTCCATTTATTAACGAGAAAAATCGTCTGTATGTTGGAAAATATCTTAAACAAGCTAAGTAAGCTTTAAAATCTTTTTGTAACCGAAAATCTGGGAGCGTTGTGCGGACGTACTCCGTATAACCATACCATTTGCTACTTGCGTGGCAGATGACTGTCCTAAGTCGGCACTGATTGTCCATTGGTCTTGTTGGTTTATGTGCAGTCTTTTGTGTTTCATGTTTCAATATCGAATGCATCGTTTTACGTCTCTAAGACATGTTGTGCTTGTTTACTCAGTGTTTTTGTTTTTGTGTTTAGGTGCTTCGTTGTAGGTACTGCATCAGAGTTTGGCTGGAGAATCCCTCATTTATTTTAACAGCCATTCTCTGTAACCACCAAAAAATTCCCATATGGGTCAGAAATGCATGCCTTCTTTAACTCATTTGTGTCACACTTATGCCCTTTGCCGTGTGGAGCTCGTAAAAAAGTTCCCCGCGAGGGGTTTGACAGTAAGTGTTTTGAATATACTTCCCTGACATTGTCGCCATAGCACTTTCTATATAGACATAACGTCAGATAGTGCACGATTTTTATATATTTTCATTTCCATGCTTCATTAACATCGACGGCGGGTGCGGCTAGCCAACAGGGGATGCTTACTCCTCCCGGGCACCTGGTCCCACCTCTAGCTTGCTAGGGGTCCGTCGATGTTTAATTTTGTGCTCTATTGTGAGTGCTGTTGAGATTATCGTCAGGATCTTCTTTAACTCATTCTGATTTCAATCAAACATTGTGACATGGGTTGATACATCATAAGATATGAGAAAAACAATGAAGAAATTTTTACGGTTGCCATGGCAACAGAATTGAGCTAAATTGCCCAATTAAGATCAAGTTTACCCCTAAAATGAGTGGTTTTATAATGTCTATTGCTAATTCTTAATCATTGCATCATAAATAATTTTTATTTGAAGAAAGAGAACAAGATCTGAGTAAAATTTAGCACTTTTTATCATAATTCAACTCAAATTTAAAAATGTCTAAATTTTCACTTAAAAATGCCATATTTTCAGAAAAATGAATTCTTTCTAAATTTCTCTGTTTTAAGGTTACTTTAAGTGGATTTGGAGAAAAAAGTACCCTTTTATTTTTCAATTGAATAATTTTTTTGTAAGGCCAGACAATGTTCTTTTATTTATAAAATAAAAGATAGTGGGGAATTAATTGCGCATGCCCAGGAATTGTTACTAAAAATAGCTCATTTTTACTATTCAAAAGATGTAAAAATCATTTTTGAAAGGTTTGTCGATAGAATAAAAAGAATTCAATTTTGTTTGAATACAGTATTACATGTATCACAGTTAAGAGAGAAAATCACATACCATCGAGCATTCCCTATGAAAATCATGGAAAGTGCAAAAATTTACATTTTAAATTTTCTGATTTCATCGACGGTGCATGATATTGATATTTAGTCAATTTTTCAAAGTTTTTTTATGGCATTTAAAGTTGTTACCATGGATACCGCTATTTTGTATGTATCAAAATGTCTAAAACAGCAAAATGTACACTATGTTTTCTTTAGTTTAAATGAAAGATGTCATTATTTCTCAAATGTGATATCATAGTTTGAGGTTTGGTCTTTAAGAATGATTATAAAAAAATCCTCTGCATATATTGAATATGTTGCTATGGTAACCGGAAGTTGACCTAGTTTTCATAAAAGGCCTCAACTAAATTTCATCATTTTATAGGGCCAGCTAGTTCAAATCTGCAACCAGCTACAAACATAAATAAACTGATTCAGTATAGTTCTAAAGTTTAATGAGTTTTATGAAAAATGAAATTGGGAAGCCTCCTAACCGTTGCTATGGAAACGAAGCTTAAACTTTCTTAATTTTGTGTAAAAACAAAACGACCAAAAACGATTTCTTACTCTTTTTCATCTGTATTGACTGGAATCATTCGTCATTTTGCCGTAAAATCAACTTACAAATGTTGCTTTGGTGTTGAATAAAATAATTGAATCCTTTATTTTTTTGTTTCCATAGCAACCATTTATTCCATAGCAACTCCTTAAAATAAGAGAGTAACAGAGATTTCGGGACAAAACATTTAAATTGTGTTTTAGTTTTATGCTTTTTAGAGTAAAACAGTGACACACAACCAACCCACTGCATAGCAACCATTCATGGCATCCATAGCAACCATGAATATACCATAGCAACCGTTGTTGTTTCTTGAATTAAATGCGATGTAACCATATTCCTAACAATCTTAAATCTGTTTTAGCCAAACTGTGCCATAAACGTTTTAAAAGACTTCAAGAAAGATGCAAATTAACCCCCATGCCCTCCTGATCAGTATTTTATATGTCCTTAGCAACGGATTAGAGTGTAAAACAAAAGGCTATAATGACTCTATTTATAAACCAAAAGCTGATATGTCTGGGAATAAAGATCAAGAATAACTGATATTAAGTACGAAAATCGATAACCTTTTTAAGATAATTAAATTGCTGCAGAAAATAAACATTGAAGTTTAAGATTTTCAAGGTCAAAGGTCAAGGTCACAGATCGGAAATGTTAATTAAAATTATTTTTTTATCTTATTCCAAATAAAAGGGAATAAGGTTAGGTTAAAATTTCCATAGCAACCCCTTTTCCCCTTAGCAACAGATTAAAAAAGAAGAAATTCATGTTAATAGTCATGATCAAAGTATGGGAATGAACATTTTGATAAATAATTATTCTTTGAATAGTGAACAATGAAGAATATGGAAAATTGAGTAAGCCTATAAAGAAAAATTAATAGCAACCAAACATAACCTTAGCAACAATTTGATTTTTTTCTCTGTATGTGACATATCAGTGTCGATTTACTGTAGTCAGTGTCAACTTTATATGCTTTCCTTTTCAATAGGAATAGGTTATTTTTGAAATAGCTGAGTGTCTTTTTTAAGAACATATTAGCTCCAATGGAAATTTTATAACAAAAGCAAACCGCTATGATAAAGATATCAACTACGAATTAGTATTACTGAAAAAGAAATTGTTAGATCTCTGAGATATGTAGCACTTTGATGTATTTTTTTGGGGAAAAATGCCTTTTCTAGGCAAAAATCATGAAAAACTGGAAATTATTTATTATTTTTGCAACAAAACTGAAAACAAAAATCAAAAGAAATGTAGTTCATTTCTGATGTTTTTTCGAATTGAATGAGTTTCCAATTTTAATTTCCATATCAAATGTGTTTTGGGGGCGAAAAGCATTTTTCTAGGCAAAAATCATGAAAAATTGAAAATGATTTATAACTTAAGCGTATCAACTGATGTAAAAAGTTTAATAAGATGTTTATATACTTAGTTTCTTATGTTCTTTCGAATGAAATGAGTTTTGAATTTGAATTCCTATTACAAATGTGTATTTTTTAGAGGGGGGGGGGGGGGCTTTTCTAAGCAAAAATCTTGAAAAATTGGAAATAAATAATATCTTTAGCATATAAACGCATATCAAAAATTTAAAGATGTTAATATACTTACATTCTAATGTTCGTTCCAATAAAACATGCCTCTTATTTGAATTCCTATATCAAATGTGCATTTGTGTGTGTTTGTAAAATAATCTATTTCTAGCCAAAAATCATGAAAATAACTTTAGCAAATAAGCTGATATCAAAAATTAAAAAAATGTTAATGTACTTTAAATTTGTGAAGTTCTTCTGAATGTAATGAGTTTCCAATTCGAAATCCTACACTAAATGTGATTTTGAGGGCAAAATGCACTTTACTCAGCCAAAATAGTGAAAGATTTGAAATTATTTATAACTTTTGCATAAAATCTTATATCAGAAGTAATAATATGTTTATATACTACATTTCTAATGTTCTTACTGTCTTTCTGGATATTTTTATTTATTATAAAAATCTGCCATTATGAACATTTTAAAGCACTTTATGCGACTTTTGCTGTCTCTCTCACCCTCTTGCTGTCAAGAACACATATTTTTATGTCATTCCCACGCATGAGTTTTGTATAATTATATCTTGAAATTGGTATATTTCTTTATGCCATTTTTAAAAGGTTATGGGAATAAATTGATTGATTGATGTTCCTTACCTACTAAAACCAAATCTTATTGAAATTTCTTCTACTTCGGTTTTGGTATACAATAGCACTACTGAAGCACTCAATTGGCCTAAAGAGAAAAAATGTGGTACCTTGTTGTGTGTTTCTTGTGATCAATTTACCATGTAGTGCTCTATGTCCACAAGCACTTTGTATTTTTCACATAGGTTTATATAGTGTTACAATTCATCTTATAATTATACTGTGCTCAATCCTGTAAATCTGACTTTTTTACAGCACTTTTGTCATAGCAAGGCGTCCGTCAACGTCCGTCATAACTTTTCAAATTTTCAACTTCTTCTCCGGAACCAGTCAAAGGATTTTGATGAAACTTTTTAGGAATGAAGTGCTCATTATCCCCTATAAGTGTTGTTGCTTTTGTCCGGATCAGTCAAAAAGTGGCGCCACCACAGGCAAAAGTAGGTCACGGGGGTACCCTCCTTTGACAAACTTCTTCTTAAGAACCGATGCAGATATCGACAAATCGAAAACACCAGGATGATCTAGAAGGATGTTTTAAGAAGTGTTTTATTTTTGGCTCCACTCAGAAGACAAATTTTTTGACACGTTTTTGACATTTTTTCGGACTTTTTCAGAAATGCTTATTTTGTATTTATTTATTAAATTACTCAATAAATGTATGGTTCTATGCAATGAATTTCTCTTTGTTTATTGCACTGAAGTTTTTATGAGGATGTTTTGCTTATTAATATATATTCTTTTTAATTTTCTTGAATTTTTGCAAAATACAAGATGGGTATATGGATTTTTTTCATAATATATTTACGAGTTGTCTTTCCGTCTTTTATTGATACATGAATTTTGCATATACATGTTGTATTAGACTATAATAGATTGATTTGAATAATGTTAAACGTCTTTACATTTAAAACCTGATAAATTTTCAGCATACACCACACATGCACGTTTCAATGTTTTGTATTTCAAATTAGAATGCAAAGATAACTAAATAATTTGAAAAAAAGATAATTACTTATGTAGACATCTTATGTAGATATAGATAAATAACATTCAAATGCAAATATATATAGTGAACCTCAGAATAATGTGAAAAACCCCACTATTTTGCGCCTTGTCTACACAGTTGGTTGAAAAAATAATGATTCAAAGGCATCTTGATTAAACATAGTCAATGAATTGAATGAAACTGTTATTTGATTGGGGAGGGGACAACATAAATCAAGATTTATTGATCTTCATCAAACTTGCTGGCAATGCATAACAACATATTAAACTTAATATACGTATTTTCTTTTATGCTTTTATGAAGATGTGATTTAAACTTTTAGCTTCTTCTCTAGAATATTAAATTTAGCAGATTATAATTTTACTTGGTAGGTGTGAAGTACTTTGGTTCTTAGAAATGTACTTTTTCACACTTTCTGATACATGTAATTGTATATAACTTACTGGATATACAGTCATCAAACTTGTATTGATGGTCAAGGATGATGAGATTCAATAGCCAATGAGGGTCAGGTCACCTTTAAGATCAGGTTCATTATTTTTGGGTCATACATGTGACAGACAACAAACCATGCGGGGTACCTTGTCTTAAGGCATGTCATTTCTGAATGAAGGAATTTCAACGATTTTATGATAACCATTTGAAAATATAGTTTTCATGTCACTTAATCATTTTATGAAGGAAAATTAATAGGTCCGTGATGAAAATCAAGATTTATGCTCATTTGAAAACTGGGTAAAAAAGGTCGGAAATTTGTTGCTAAAAATAGCACATTTGTAAAGAAAATACAAAAAGTGTTGAAATGCACTCATTTGATTTTTATTTTACTTTTTTTGTTATTATACAATAAAACAGGTTAGAAACTTTGTATTAAATTAGAATTTGATAAAGTGTTACCTTAGGTATCAACTCCCATAATTTAAAATTTTCTAGATTTTACACAAAAATATCGAAAATCATCCAAGTTAAGGTCAAATTTTCAGATATACCGAATTTCAACGATTTTTACAAACACACAGTAACACGTGCTCCTAGGGAAGACTTTCCAAAATATTGAAGAAATAGTATCCGAACAGTAAAATAAAAGAACCGCCACTCAACCTTCCTTTTCTTGCGCATACTTCATTCATTTTAGACACATTAAAGCGGCCAAGTTTGAAAATTTGATCTAAAATGAATGAAGTATGCGTAAGAAAATGCTTCGCGGTAATTTCTGTAAAAATTGACGTGGAGGTACTTTTTTTTAACTGTTCGGATTTCTTTTACGTTAGTAATTACCCATGAATTTAGTTTTACGTATGGAATATTATTTATTTAAGCTTTTTTATAAGGTATGGCTGATGAATACCGAAAAATTATGAATTGTGTAAATTCCACCCCAAATCAGGCAAATTTTCAGCTTTGACACTTTTTCAAGAAAACCACAAAATGACACTATTTGTGAGTGTCTGTTCTCTCTTATTTGAACACGGACATATACTTTTTCTTTAATATTTTGAAAAGTCTTCCCTAGGAGCACATGCTACTGTGTATTTGGAAAAATCGTTGAAATTCGGTATATCTGAAATTTTTACCTTAACTTGGATGATTTTCGTTATTTTTGTGTAAAATCTAGAAAATTTTAAATTATCGGTGAAGTTTGTACCTAAGGTAGCACTTTATCAAATTCTACTTTTATACAAAGTTTCAAATCTGTTTTATTGCATGAAAACAAAGAAAAGTAAAATAAAAATCAAATGAGTGCATTTCAACACTTTTTGTATTTTCTTTACAAATGTGCTATTTCTAGCAACAGATTTCCTGCATTTTTTACCTAGTTTTCAAATAAGCATAAATCTTGATTTTCATCACGGACCTATCAAATTTTCCTTCATAAAATGATTAAGTGACATGAATACTATATTTTCATATGGTTATCATAAAATCGTTGAAATTCCATCATTCAGAAATGACATGCCTTAAGAATGCAACCAGTGCTTCATCGGTTAAGTAACCGAAACGTGCATGTATGGACTATACTGCAAGTTTATCTGTTCTTAAATGATGCTATTGAATTTGAAGGCGTTTGTCAATTCATCCACTGATTCAAATGAAATGATAAAAATATTCTGGACTAATTTTTGTAGAGCTCTCCCAATTAGTTTCTAAATTTGAAAGATTTTTGCTTCCATATTGCAATATTCATGATAGTACATTATTATCATGAGTTAAAGAAGAGTCTGACAAAAATCTAAACAGCACTAACAACAGAGCACCAAATTGAGCATCGACGGACCTCTAGCAAGCCAGAGGTGGGACAGGATGCCCGGGAGGAGTAAGCATCCTCTGTTGGCTAGCCGCACCAGCCGTCGATGTTCACGCACGAAAATGAAAGCAATATATAAAATACATGTACTATCTGAGGCTGTCTACATAGAAAGTGCTATGGCGACAATGTCGGCGAAGAAAATCAAAACACTTTTTGTCAAACTCCTCGCGGGGATCTTTTTTATTTATTTTTGTACAATCTCCGTACGGCAGAGGGCATAAGTGTGACACACATGAGTTTAAGAATATCCTGACGATAAGCTCAACAGCACTCATAATAAAGCACCAAATTGAGCATCGACGGACCTCTAACAAGCCAGAGGTGGAGCCAGGTGCCCGGGCGGAGTAAGCATCCCCTGTTGGCTAGCCGCACCCGCCGTCATGTGTCAGGAAATACCCATTTAATAGTTTTTTCCAACAGGTTTATGATAAGATAAAGATGAAAGTTTTCACTTACATTTACACATACATATTCATGCTGGTTAGGTTTAAATAGAGGATGTTCGGATAAATAGTACTATATGACAGGAATTACAAAATATGTAATGATTTAAATCTTGTTATGAAATTATGATATTGCTTTATCTAGATTGAATTGTGTCTTGTTTATTTTTTATGATAAATTATTTTTTCTACATCTTTATTTTCATAAATGAATTAATCTTGGTATTTCAATTTTAATTCGGCATTGATATATGAAATCCTTCATTAGTATTATTAGTAGATTTATAATGTCTGTATATTTATCATTTCCAAAAATGACATCAATCTTCCTGAGAATAACATTTTCTATGGTTTTTCCTTTGAACCAGCTGATGAATTCCGTCTTTTCGATTTTACTGTTCCACGTTCGATTTGTGCAGGTATCTGACGTAAGAGCATTGTGACGTCATTTAATTCCTTTGAAAACGTCATATATGTAACCCTGTTTCCCTGAATTTCATGCTGGTTTCGATAGAATGTGATGACGTCACAATGCGTTGACGTCAGATACCTGCACAAATGGGAAGCAACTCTGTATTTCGAAAAGACCGAATTCCCCCAAGACTACCGATACTATTGAACATTCCCAAAATATATGTGTGATTGTTTTAATTTCTCCCCCACAAAAACGCACAAGAGTTGCTATCTGTATTACCAATTTTGTATAGATAGGAATTTGTTGCAAAATTTCTGTTTACCATTCTAATTTGGTTCCAATGTAATCTTGTATCTTTTGTTACTCGAAAAGATTTAGAACAATGATTATGCCACCAGTTATTGTCTACATTCATAATTATAATTCTTCCCCATTTATCATATTTAGGTTTATACGTTTAAACAGAATGAAACAGTGATATATGTTTACATCCTTTTCCTTTATTCCTTTAACAATATAATATTCATATATCGAGGGATAATAGGTCATCATATCCCAGCCATTTTGTTACGTCTTTCTGTATATAAAGGACACAATTTTCACAAATTTTGGTCATATTTCACTGTATAGATTGAGGATCACTGACGAGGGTTAAGTACCCAAAACGTGCATGTCTGGTTCATGCTGTAAATTGTTCTGCTGTAAAATGATGCTAATCAATTTGAAGACGTTAAACATTTTAACTTTTTCTATATTACCCTGATGTTTTTCTATAACCAATTTTATCTGTTTTGTAATAGCAAAATAAGTAGTAAAATAGATATTTATACCTCATTAATGTTTCATTTATTCACGGCTTAGTAGTTCGCCGTCTTCATTTAGAAAGTCGTTAATATAGGTTTCCATTTATTGCCCTAAATCTAGCGCATATTTGAGGTAATTAGTATCATTTTTGTTCATGTTTTGAATGAAATAGAGTTAGAAATGTTTGACATTTGCTTTGTGTGTGAGAGAGGTGTGTGTATGTGTTTCATAGTTTCTGTCATTTTGTCTAGGTTCCCTCTACTACGTCTACTATGTTCGATCACTCAATTTTTGGACATTGCTTCTGTAACTTGATCTTTTGAAGATGTCCACATTTATCAAGATAGTTTCAATGAATTGAAGAGGGCTACTTAACATTGATAAGAGAAAGGATGTTTCAAATAATTTACGTCAAATAAGAAATCAAAGGAGCTGTTAAGATAAGGGCCGGATTTAGCCCTGAAATCACTTGATTATTCCTCTTGCGCTGTCCTTCCAATTTAGATTAAAGTTGGTCAGGATAAAAATATGAAGTATTATGAGATTCATAGTAGGTATTTTATTTAAAAAAATGTGAAGATGTTATGATTACGGGTTAAAGAGGTAGGGGTACAGATGACGGAAAACGTAGAATATCGTTCGAAAATGCAAAAAAATGCATTATTTTACACATTTTTCGTTTATTATGCTTCTGTTACCTTTTTATGTCAAAATTGGATAAGCGAAATTAACTTTGAGGTTATTATATCCATCCAATCCACAAACTCTGCAATCCGGAAACTGAAAAACGGTTTTATTTCGTTCTTCTCAGCCACTAATGTAGCTTTCTGGTGCGAAATAGACATGGTGTAGTTATAGACAACTTTCTCGTTTATTTCCTTCCAAACTCTTAAATATTTGAACACACTCTGAATAAATTGTTCCATGATATAAAATGAAAATGATGGCAATATGACCTACTTTATTGCTCTAGAGGCAAATTAAAAAAAAAGCATCCACCCCCCCCCCCTTTTTTTTCCGTTTTTCGCTTGTGGGACATTGTTCCTTCCCTCACTTCAGAACCCCACTTGGTCAGAAAATGTGTTTTATTGATATACACCTTTGGTGAAAGTGGCATTGTAAAGCGATGGGGGGGGACGATGTTATATAAAACTTTTCTGTTTTCCATTGATTTCGGTCTTATTTTGTATAAATTATCCCATCTGACAGCAGATTCACATGTGGACCAAATTACTTGAAATTTCTACCGAAAAAGATTATCAAATTTTGCATTTTGAAATTTTGACTTTTCAGGGGAGATTTTACGCCTTATCTTAACAGCTCCTTATATGTTTACAAGATACTCATTTAACTTCAAATGAAAATTCTATAATCAGGCCACAATGGGGGGGGGGGGATATTGCTGCTCTCCTGATAGGTCAAATGCAAGAGGGGTTTCAACTTTATTAGGAAACGATTTGGAATACAAGATATTCAGACAAAATAATGACTCTCCGGAATTTTACAATGGTCTTATATCTGTACTTGATAATTGACCCTTCCGATTGCGGAAGAAACGCAAAATTTCGTGAAGTCACAATGCTTTCAAACATCGAAATTGCATGTGACGTCATGGAATGTCTCAGATTTTTCACTCGTTCGGAATGGTCAATTTATCATTTGATTTTATAGGATTGTTGGAATTGGAATCTGATCCAAGACCCAAACAATGATTGTTATAACCATGTCGCGATTAATTACCCGAGAAGTAGAGTTTCTGTTCTTAAACTAAAGAATCTAGATCCTTGGCGAGTGTACAATCCTAATATAGATAATCATAAATGGCATACAGAAAAACCCGATAGAAATGGCAAGGTTAGATTTCATTCTTAATATCTGAGGAAATATTATCTTAAATCGAAGAAGTTAAAATTTCTTCTCATGGCTATAGACCAAAATATGTTGTGTTAGAATAGGAAAGCTTAAGAAAACAGATCTTGCTTTTAAGTCAAATTACAATATTTTATGGTCACAAGAACCTTTTTCATTGTTAGGGATAACTTTTTCTGCTGATCTTAGAGGTATTGTTGAGCTTAATAGACGATTTTCAGTTCCCCGCGAGGAATTTGACAGTACGTGTTTTGAATATTTTTCCCTGACACGATCGCCATAACACTTTCTCTATAGACATAGCTTCAGACAATGCATGTATTTTATATATTGTTTTTATTTTCGTGCATGAACATCGACGGCGGGTGCGGCTAGCCAACAGGGGATGCTTACTCCTCCCGGGCACCTGGTCCCACCTCTAGCTTGCTAGGGGTCCCTCAATGCTCAACTTTGTGCTCTATTGTGAGTGCTGTTGAGATTGTCGTCAGGATCTTGTTTAACTCATATTACTACAGTTGGCTTGTATTTTACACATCCTAAGACCCGACATCACAAGATTTAACGTAATTTTTAACTGTGACGTCGTATCTGATTTATGACGTCACAAATAGAAATAACGTCAAAAGTAGTGATGTCGGGTCTTGGAGTGTCTAAAATACAATTCTACCGGTAATATGAAGAAGGTCTATTATGAAGAGAAGATTAATTCTATACGTAAAAAAGCAACAGTTCAAACATAGGTAGTATAACTGCTGTAAAATTTTTATCATTACCGAAATTATCACATCTATTCATGTCTTTACCAAATCCAAATCTTAAAAATTTGTCAGAATTAAATACTTTGTTTTTTAATTATGTAATGAACTCAAAAAGAGACAGAGTTGCTAGAAAACTTATTACTAGGGACTACAGGGAAGGGGGGTTTAAAATGATTGAATTATAAAATCAAAAGCTTGAAATTAACATGGATAAGAAGATTATCAACTTCTGATTTTTCATGGTCTCTTTCGTTGAAAGATCTTCTCCCAAACTCTTATCATTTCTATCATTGTTTCGCTAACAAATATTCCGGAAAGATTATGCCGCATCTAAATCCTTTTTTGAAACATGTCTTTTTGACCCTGTCAGAATTTCTAATATCTTAGATTACAACATTTATGTCAACTTCGATCTGGTATAATGATTATTTCAAAATTGATAAGAAAATCATTTTCATTTCTGAATGGTTCCATAGGGGCATAACCTTAAAGTTTTCTATAATTATTGAATAAGTTGCATGACTATTGTCATTGTGGATGGCTTTCTTATAATAGACAGTTCTACACAATAAGATTTAAGGATGTAACGATCTTTATTTCAATACGTTTACTCTAATTATCAGGCGTTCCAATAAAAGGCCAAATACAAGAATGAAATAAATAATTCTTTCAAACAATATGACAAGACCAATTTGACGTCATCTTCACAGGTCGTTATGATGGAGAGTAGTATCTATTGGACATTATAATCTCACACATTTAATTATCCTATCCAAAACATACTGTCAAAGCTCTGCTTTGTTACAGGAGATTATATTTGCAAGTTGTCGAAGCAGCTTTTCAAAATGAGTTGGAATCAAATGAAAATGTACATGTAGGAATCATATTTAATGAAAAACCTTTAAGCCCCTGTCACACCTTCACGTTCTGGCATGGCGTTCGCACTACGACCACCAAAATTGTACGAAACGTGGTGTGAACGTAGTAAGGACGCGGGGAACGTAATAAGAACTCGCTGATACGTATTGAGGTCGTAGTAAGAACGCCGACGAACGTGCCCATACGCCGAGCCACCACGACCGTTTTGAACTGTTCAAAACAGTCGTAGTAAGGACGCAGTGATGACGGAACGTGTTAGGGACTACTTGCGAACGTATTGAGAACTTCATGGACGTATTAGAAACGTGTCGCGAACGTAGTAGGGTCGTAGTACAGACGGCTAAAACTTTTACATATAATCATATGGAGATCGTCGCGTCTGTGCCGTCCTTACCACGTTCTTGGTTCTAGAGGTCGAAAAAATTAAAATAGACCTCATACAAACAATTTATCCTTTGAACGTGTCATGGTCGTAACATGAACGCAGTAAGGACTTCGAGAACGTAGTAAGCACGCCGTACTATCGTAACACAGACGCCTTCGTCGTAGTGTGAACTTGAGGCCGATCGTAGTGCGAACTTGACTAAACGTATTAAAGACGGGAAAGATGCGCTACTAACGTCTTACGGACGCTAAAGGTCGTGTTGCGCACGTATTGGAGTCGTCAATTATTGTTTCGGAGAGCCACGTTCTCACTACGTTCATGAAAAATTTCAAGGACTTCAAGGTCGTAGTAAGAACGTCTCGAGAGAACGTGTAGGTGTGACAGGGGCTTTACGATGTGTTCGTCTTAATTAATTTTCATATACATGTATGTTACAGGAAATAAGTGTAATCAAAAGCATCAAAATGTTTCAGTAATTATAATTATGTAATTCCTGGTCGTTTAAGGGATTACATTAAATCTCAAAAACATTAGGTATAAAACGTAGTTCCTAAAATAATTTAACCTTTAAAAATTATTTCCTGATGGTCAAAACCCTTATTGCTATGATAAAGACGAGGGTGAAATACCGGAAACGTGCACATCTGGTACATGCTGCATCGGCTGATATTTCCATTGCAGAAGAATACCCATGTTAAGCGCCCGTGAGGCAAAGAGACTTATTAACTATAATTCTGGTTGCCTACTATGACTTCACGCTTTAGTTTTTGAAAGTACGGAGATTTTTCCAACGTTCAGATACGTTTGACGTTTTAACATTCAATATACGCTCATTATTAATGCTAATTGTCTGATATTTAGTACAAATGGTAATATAAGTAATGACTGTCTTGTTTTGGGTGTTCATGGTAGTATAATTCTGGTCGGACACGTGCAAATTTTCTGAGAGTGGCTTCGCGATTCACGAAATTTGCACATGACCAACCAGAATTATACTACTATGAACAACCAAAGTAAGACAGTCATTTCTTAATGAATTGGTGTAATAGAATTCGAAGACGTTTAACACTGTACCATTTGGTGAGGGTAACTGCTGGTAGCACGCAGATCTAAAATGATGCTATGGAATTTATTGACGTTTAACATTAGATCTGTTTCATGGACTTTTATACTGGTATATTTATGCTTGCTGTGGGTGGGGACAATGGTCTCCTTGTCAACCATTTCACAACATATATCAACAAGTCTGTGGCACTGCAGCTTAGCAGATCGATACATAAGTTTCAAACTACATGTAAGCTCATTGCTATTGTACTCACAAAACTTCGACATTGAATGTTTGATTTTCTTTATCCCCCTATTTTTGATAATACTTTTTAAGCTTGACCTTCTTAATGTCTCAAAAATCACACAGTATGTTTACAGTTTTCCTGTTGATTATTGTACTTCATATTTCATCATTAATAATTAAGAAATTCTGCGGAAAAAGAACAGTAAAAATGTTTCTGCTAGATAGACATGTTAAAAAAATGGTTAGGGGTGAAATTGAAATTTTCTAATAATTTTTATTTTTAGTCTATCATTTTAAAGGGCAATTTCAATAATATGTACGTCACAAGATGCCAAATACTTATAATTCCATTCAATACTAATTACATTATGTTGCTAGTCTCAAAATAATCATTTAGTAAACATAAAAGCAATCGAGACAACACAAAAAGCCATTCAAAATTGAGAATTATAAAGTTACATTTTTTGAAGTGAAGTGGAAAATTTTGACAACCTATTTCAATATGTTCAATTTTGAAATGAAAATGAGAACTGAAACAACAAAAAATCTAGTTTACCTTTCAATAGCAAAAGAACGAATAGACCTTATTTTCAATGTATCCAGATAGTAATGGCATCTTTAGCGACTTAGAAATATAACAATATCTTACGTGATATCGGTTTGCCTCGATACTATTCTATAAATCATGAAATATATCATAAATTTTCCACTGCCTCATACATATAAGATACATTTATTTTGTCGATATGACATATGTATCTTACTGAAAAATAAATCTCAGCTTCCAAAAGAAGGATGTCACTTCATTATATTCACACATCTTTTCAATATTGAAGATGATTGGATTTCCACTAATTAGCGAGAAAAAGTGTGTATTACGTCATATCGTCTATTTGTAGGAAAGCCAATAAAGCTTTTAAACGTGATTTCTAGACGATCTGTCCACAAACGATTCCGACCACAACCATCTGTTCCCAGGGGATCCGTCAACAAACCGATCCGTCCACAATGACGGAGACGATCCGTCCACCATAAGGTTTCAAGTACAACGGGGTAGCCGAGACGATCCGTCCACTATTCATTTAAGTGACAAAGACTATCCGTCCACCATTGACTTTCAAAAGATATCATTTTGAGTGACGGAGGCGATCCGTCCACTATTCATTTAAGCAACAGAGACGATCCGTCCACCAGTTTCAATAAACATTTGCAAAGTGTAACGGGACAATGCAAACGATCCGTCCACAGTTTCTATAATTGGAATTCATTAGCATCATTTAAAAGCAGATACATTTACAGCATGGACTAGAATGCACGTTTCGGGTATTTAACCCTCGTCATTGATCCTTAATCTAAACAATGAAATTTAGCTACAACGCACATACACATATAAAAATATATATTAACGTTCAAGTATACGATGGACGGACCGTCTAAAACAATACACATACCTCATATGCAAAATAACATACACAACGGTGGACGGATCGCCTTAGGTCCCACATGTCTTACGGGTATATATGTTTTGTTGACGTACTGGTTGTGGACGGATCGTCTGGGGAAGGATCGACTTTACATGTGGACGGACTGGTTTGTGGACGGAACGTCCTATTACCCTTAAACTTTACATGTAGAAATATTACGGGCGTAGAAATTGGATGACACACAAAAACTGTAGCAATTGAGCAATGGAAACAAAGACACAACATTTATATAACATATGTTAATGAGGGAAATTCAAGCAAGTTTACCTAACACTTACAACTGCATAAAACAACCGAAGTTTAAATGAAAGCGGGACTCAGCTGCAACCCCCTTAGCAAAATACCGGATGCGAAAACACATAGCAGACGAACACAGCAAGAGACGGGTGTTGTGTGCAGTCAGGAGACACTGACTCTCCCCGGGCACCTGGCCTCAATTCGGAGTGTTGTTCATTCCGGGGTTCGCAGTCGTTCCGATGGGAATTCTCACAATTTGGCCTTGCCTTCTTGACTTTGAAACTGAATAACTGTTAGGTACTCCTTTGATTTTTATTATTATTGAAAGAGACATAGAAACGTGAACCAAAAAAATAAAAAATAAAAAATAAAATACACATGAACCAACGAGACCAATGGAAAAGCGCTGCCGACTAAGGACGGTCACGCAACTAGCAAATGGTGTAGTTATGCGGATTACGTGCGCGCAACCTTCCTACTTTTTCGATTACCCAAAGGTCTCGAAGAACGCACAATTGTATTGTAAAATTACCTCCTCACTGTATGATGGTCATGCAATCAAGACTGCATAATGTAGGGGCCCGAGTAACACAAATGAATATGAAATAATTGTATATGATATAAAAAGGGAGTCCGTGCTCTGCCACTGTAGCGAGCTCATGCATGTTATCACTAGAGGAGTTCGATCGACATTCAGAGAGGACAGGTGGCCAGGGCCGTGTTTTTCTGAATAAATTTGGACAGAACCCGTCATCACAATCAGTCAGAGTGCAATTCTTAAGAAATGTACTATGCTGTAGATTGATCAAATACCACGTCGATTGTCCGTCGGGTGACGCAAGGATCATAGATGTCAAGTATCATGCCGAGTGTCCGTCGGGTGACGTAAGGATCATAGATTGTTCAAGGACCATGCAGAGTGATCCCTCACTACATCCACTTCCCTACGAATGTTCTTCATCGGATTTCAACTACTCTCCTTGTGGACACGTTATTACTGGTGACCTTAGTATAGTCAAGAACGACAAGTTGAGAGAATTGTTAAAAAAGGGTCCCAAATACAGAGAAAGTATGTCCTTTACATGGAACCAAAATGTCAAAATTATTATGGACTCTTGTGAGGAATATGCAAGACGTTGGGCAAAGAAAGAGGATGTACAGCTCGACACCCTTTCCGAATGGATAAAATCAATCAGAGGGTTACTTTTATCTAGAATTAACCGATTAAAATCAACTGTGAACACCAGATTCGTGTCTATATTTAAAGACCCTGATGTTATCACAGAACTTACCTACCTCCAAGAACATTATGTCATCACACCAGCGGACAAAGCATCAAATAATTACACATTTACTTGCAAAAAGTACTATTTCGACAGTCTAGTTAAAGAGTTGGGTTTAAATTCGACACCTGGAAATCCCACTTACACCCCAACATACCTTTCTGCCTCTGAAATAATAGATAACCACAAATCAGCTCTTGCTTCCTTTGGCTTCGACACTACCAATTTAGATTTAGATTTACCATACTTATACTGCATACCTAAAATGCATAAGAATCCGTACAAACAACGTTTCATCGCTGGTTCCTCAAAATGTTCTACCAAATCTGTATCGATCTTACTCACCATAGTTTTATCTGAAATCAAATCTGGGCTACAAAAATATTGTTCGACAGTATATTCTCGCAGTGGTATCAACCAGATGTGGATTTTAAAGAATTCGAAGGAACTTTTAGAACATCTGAAATCCACTCATTTTAGTAGAGTCCATTCGATCAAAGCCTTTGATTTTTCGACACTTTACACTACAATTCCACATTCTAAATTGAAAGAAAGACTCGCAAAAATTATAAGTAATGCGTTTACAAGTAAGAACGGTAATCGCAAATACAAATTTATTGTTGTTAACTATGACAAAACCTACTTTGTAAAAGAAAAGTCAGATTCTGAAAATAAGTACACTGAAACAGACATTATTCAGATGTTAAACTTTCTGATCGACAACATTTTTGTGGTGTTTGGAGGAAAGGTCTTCCAGCAAATTGTCGGAATTCCAATGGGGACTAATTGTGCCCCACTCCTTGCCGACATTTTCCTTTACTCGTACGAAGCTGAATTCATTCAATCTTTGGTCTCTGAAGGGAAAAGATACTTAGCTTCTGACTTCAACTTCACTTACAGATACATAGACGATGTGTTGTCCATCAATAATCCAAAATTCGCGGATTACCTGAGCAGTATCTATCCTTCGGAGCTTGAAGTCAAAGAAACTACAGAGACAAATAATTCAGCATCCTATTTGGACATAATGTTGTCCTACGACACTGATGGTCACATGAACACCTCACTCTATGACAAACGTGACGACTTCAATTTCAGCATTACGAACTTTCCTTTTCTGAGTAGCAACATCCCTTCATCGCCTGCTTATGGCGTGTTCATATCTCAGTTGATACGCTATGCCAGAGCAAGTACCAAATATACGGATTTTGTTCTAAGAGCTAGGCGTCTTTCAGATAAGCTTCTCAGTCAGGGATATGTTTGTGACCGACTAACATCGTCACTGAGGAAGTTTTACGGTCGATATCGGGAACTCGTCATACACTATGATGTCCCACTATCCAGAATGGTGGATGATATTCTGTCATAGACCATTTGAACCATCCAACCAAGATTGTACTCTATATCTTCCAAAATGGAAGTAACCGGATTTGACAGTTCTACCGAATTGAAGCGACGGGTGTTGCATGCAAGCAGGAGATGCTTACTCTTCCTGGGCACCTGGTCTCACTCTCATATCGGGAGTTCGCTTCTTTTCATATGGTGGAGGTTTTTGTTTCTGTTTGCTTTGGTTCCTGTTTTATCCTGGTTTTGTATGCCTTCGGTTTCTGATTTTCTGGATTGTCGATTTTGTACTGTAGACAGGGATATGGTCATTATCCATATTTGTCACGTATGGATCATAGATTTATCAAGTACCATGCCGAGCGTCCGTCGTATGACGTAAGGATCATAGATTGGTCAAGTACCATGCCGAGTGTCCGTCGGGTGACGTAAGGATCATAGATTGGTCAAGTACTATGCCGAGTGTCCGTCGGGTGACGTAAGGATCATAGATTGGTCAAGTACCATGCCGAGTGTCCGTCGGGTAACGTAAGGATTATAGATTGATCAAGTAGCATGCCGAGTGTCCGTTGGGGGACGTAAGGATCATAGATTGGTCAAGTACCATACCGAGTGTCCGTCGGGTGACGTAATGATCATATCCACGGTTTAAAAAGCTTTCGATCATTTCCGATGGTTATATGTTCAGTATTTGTTGCAGAACACAATAAGTGAATATCAAATAAGATGATTTTAACAAATAAACAGGGCGTGTTGAAGCACGCATCTACACCAACACGAAAGATCAATAAACAATTTGATCTTAGTTGCCACATCGAAACGTAAACGTCAATACATAAATCTAGGGAGACAAATGCGTACACGGCTGTTTGTATGGCTGTAAGTGAAAGGGTTTGCGCACGTAATTCAGGATAACCACTCAATTTGCTACTTGCAAATGGCCGTCTAAAGTCGACACCGGTTGCCGATTGGTCTCGTCCAATTATGTGTAGTCTTTTGTGTTTGATGTTTATATGTAGTATGTCTCTATTCCGTCTCATAGTATGCTCGTGTTATTGCATCGGGTGTTTTGTGTTGGTGCTGCAACAGGGTATTGTTGGAGATCCCCTCCCTTCTTTCGAATGAGAATCCTATGGTATGGCTGTATGGATAGATTGATATGAATCATTTTACGTTTTTGTAGAATCCAAATAAGTTGTAGGTGGCGCTGTAAAAAATCCATTTATGCGGCGCTGCACGCTTGTAAATTGGTGTACATTTAAATTTCCTCTTCTTTATGAATTGAGGAGTTTAGTGCTAACGAATTGAATATATTGACTGTTACAAACTGGAGTAAAAAACAAAGGTTTTTCCAAAGTTAAAGCAGCACGTTCCGCATTCGGACAAAATATGCTTTATAAAAAAGATATAGGTCAATTCTCTATTTTTCCTGGATAGTAAAAGTTACAAACTTTCCGTTTATACCAAAATTGTTAACCAAAGGTTCTTGAAGTTATCAAAATAAATAAAATTAAAAACGATTTTTTTGTGGCGCCACAAAAATTCCCCATGTTTGGGGTAGACCAGCCCTAACGCGTGCGCGATACGGCTCGTCATGTTGTACAAATCAAAACAAACATGGCGAGTAGCTTACACTCTCAACAGAAAAGAGAGAAACACGTACTGATACTCAGATTTGGATAGAGAAGGAAGAAAAAACAAGACAGCGTGTGAAAGAGCAATATGGAAAGTATATATAAGAAACCAAATGGATATATAAAATTCGGTGAAAAATGAATTTAATCTCGTCCGACACCACGAAGTAGCTGATATTTTGCTAGTAAAAAGTAGACAAGTAAGTCAGATTAGATAAAATCGGTCCGTAATAGTTTGATACACATTATTTTATCGTTACTGTTTGAAATGACGTGTGAAAGAAACATACGATGTCTATTTTACCTCTCTTTGTTTAGAATAATTATCGAAATAGCCTATTTAATAAGTACATGGTTCTCCTCGGAGCTCTCCTGCCCATTAACATTAATGAGAAGGCGCGGCTACAACTAAAATTTCTAACGGCCGTATCTCTCGAACGGGGGAGGTATCGTATATGATACTTGTTACACCGATGAATGACTATAACATGGAACAATCTATGTTGAGATATATGTATTACAAGTAATAACCCCTTTACAACCTGAAGTCGGAATGTGCTGCTTTAATGTATTGGTTGACATTGTGCCTATATTGTATGAATTTGGTGTGTTTGGGGGAGAGTCAAGTAATTCTTATTCTTCTATTTTCCCTTAGGCAATGTTAACGAAATCTTGTCGTTCACATTATACATTTTCAATGCTTACAATCTATACATCAAGTATATCGGCAATGCTAGCGTGTAAAAATATGTCAGAATAGTATAGTTCTATCATTTGAACCAGAAGACAAATAGTGTAGTTCAAGGTCACCCTGAAATCTGCACTTAATTGAGCAATTATTTTTGCACCCAAAATAGAATAATTTCTACAGCTTTTCAGGAATTTTCTCTCTATACATGGGAAGCAAGAAATGTTTCTATTCTAAAAAGACCAACTTTGTAACTATTGTCCATCAAAACATCAGAAACATTCTTATTTATGTATGTGCCCTACACAAAATGGAAAAAATAGAATTTCCTCTGTTTTACCTGACTCTTCCCAATAGACATTGTTTGTAAAATAAGGTGCTTCTTAATTTTTTGGGGTAAACTTTCAGGTACGGTCCATATTTTCTGCAAGACTCTGTAGCTTTGCAGGATGTTAAAATAAACTTTGCACTTTAAAGTATGAAAACGGGAGAATGCACAATATACGCAAATTAGAATGTTTCGACCCGACTATAATGTCTTAAAGTAAGGACAAAATTAATGGATTTCTTTAAGAGAAGACCATATTTTTATCGTTGGATTGAACAAAAAGGACGAAAACTGCATTACTGCACAGCGCATGTGATGATTATTCAGAAGCTAAGTTACCTTCCAAAAAAAAAAAAAAAAGAGAAGAAATTTCCTTTTCATTCAATTATATTAATTATATGATCGTTTGATTCCACATTTAATGTATTTCTATCAAGGTCAATGTTAAGCTTCTTCTCATCCGGGTTCCGTCAATTTTTCGTAAACAATATACCAGGAGCTACTTTAAACAATCAGATTCGTCTTTACAGTGAAAAGTGGTTGTTGTAATAAGGGCTTCATTTAGCCCTGAACTCATGAATTTACACAGAAATTCTCAAACACTGTCCTGTGAAGGGAAGAAATAGCAAGGAAAAAATAAAACAATGTATGAGACGTTGTACCGTCTGTTTATTTATAGAGCAGTCTGTTACGCTATACCACTTCTAATTAACTGAAAAATATTACAATGAGCTTTTTATGTGATATATTATGATTTAAGTAGATAAAAAGTCAATATTTATTTGTTTTTGAAACGGAAAATTTTTATTTTGAAATATTGATTCAACTCGATTTATGTCTGTCAGGAAAAGCCGAGAATTATACTCTTCACGGAAATAACGACCATACGTATCCAAAATGTTCCTTCAAACTATAAGGCTAAATCAAATGAAAGGAGGGGATCTCCAACAACACCTAGTTGCAGAACCAACAGCAAATTCCCAAAACACCTATTGCAAAAACATAAAGCAGACAAGCACAGAAAGAGATGCAAATGGTACATAAGCAAGGAATGCCAAAGCACAGAGAAACAGCAAACACAAGTGACTACACATAAACCTACGAGACCAATGGGCAATCGGTGCCGACTTAGGAGGGGTCATTAAATAACACTGAAAGACCGTTCGATTCCATTTGTGGAACTTTGTAGATTTATTTAATTGTTTTACTTGCCTTAATTGTTATTTATAGGGTTTTAACGACAAAAAATGTTAACTTAAGATGTGCCCACACTGTTTTTTTACATCGTGATACGCGAGAGATGAAATATATATGCAATACCCAGTTCCAACAGAGAAAACAAACCCATTTAATGATTGAACGCCCTACTGTCTTTAATGTTTTCTCTGTCCTTGTATTGTGCGAGAAATCAATTACATTATAAATTCACACGTTATGTACCGGAATCACCTTACAAATGCTTAGCAGGAACAATTTGGCGCCACGTTTCATACTTAACTTTTATATTGTCAGCATTTTCAGTCTATTAAGCGTCATCCATTTTTAATTCCGTTTTACGTGAATTCGGTCTAGACATCTTTAATACCCCTTTTAGCTCAGATATTTTGCATGTTATTCTACAGTTGATATTGGTCAAAACAACTTAGACAAATACATATCCGGTTCTGAAGAATCATTGAAAAGTGAAGTGAGTACAACTATGTTAAACGTTTTCAAATTCAATAGCATAATTTAAAAACAGATGATTTATAGATGAATTTACAGCATGGACCAGGCATGTACGTTTCTGGTACTGAACTCTCGTCAGTGATCGTTAATCTAAACAATGTAATATGGCCAAAGACTGTGAAAATTATTACATCAAAATTTTACCGAAAGACGTAGCAGGAAGGGTGAGATATGATGCAACAGGACCCACGTTTGAAAAATTATATTAATTCTAGGCGGAAATCTAAATGCGATTTATGTTGGAACGTAGACCGATTATTCATTTATTCTGATTAAATAATTTCTCAGATGTTATAACCTGTCATTGATATCATGATTTCCTATGTCAAGGGCACGTCAATAGCTCTCTTGACATTTCTTTTGAAAATGATTATGCACAAAGGACCAAACACTCTTTAGCTAAGATTTTATTTCGTGCAAAGGAACGTTGTGTCAAAACTATTTTTTCTAGAAATACATGAAATATTTACTTAATTTTTACTGTATAAGGGAGGAGGAAGTGGGAAAAATCATAACTGAGAATTTTGAATAAACATTTCGTAGTCCTCAAATGGGTTTAAAAAAGAAGTAAATGCTGAGGAATAAAAATAATGCTCTTAAAACCTCAAATGACCAACTACATGTATAAGACACATGTTTGCAATACATAAGCAATGTCAAAAACAAAAAGAGTAACAAAGAAGTTTTTTAAAAGATTTTGAAATAAAGATAAGGAAGAGATGTAAGTTATAATTAAGATTGTCTCTTTTATGTGTTTGTTGTATCAATAGTCACCCGAAACCTTCTTATCACATCGACATATATTAAGTATAATATTAAAACTAGATAAACCTATACCAATAAACTTTAAATTTTAGCAAGAAAACGATACGCAGCCCGTGATTTGTAACCTTCCTTGGTTTTTGCATAAATATTTAAGATAGTATACCCAACACATATGTTCTTCGGACCTCTTCGCCTTTCTAAGCATAGAAACATTTTTAGTGCGACCGCAAAATGTTATTTATGTTTACGTTTACACTAAAGGGAAATAAGGGAATCTTCAAAAGAACTCTGATCAAACATCTGCAGCACAAATAAAACACCTAAATCATGAGCATATCCACCACTTGCAGCATACATGCATACATCGAACACGAAATCATGAGCATATCCACCACTTGCAGCATAAATCGAACACCCAAATCGTGAGCATGTCAGTCTCTTGCAGCATAAGTCAAACATCCTAATTATGAGCTTATCCATCACTTGCAGCATAACTCAAACACCTAAATCATGAGCATATCTACATCTTGCAGCATACATCGGACACCAAAATTATGAGCATGTCCACCAATTGGACAAACCCTGAACATTTTATGCATCTGTGCCTGAAATTCTAAACAAATGGAAATAGACTCACGATTTTATATCTTTCGATCTCTGTGCCTTTTTAAGTACAGGGCATGTTTTTGTTCAACTGCAATGACATTCTATAAAATGTGATAATTTGCATTTAAAAGATTTATTTTATTACATGATATTCTTGGAAAAAAGAATACACGTAGGGGTGCGGATAATTATTGGAACCATTATAGAATCACGTTACAAATATCTTATAAACGATCCTCTTATTTCTTAGAAAACGATAAAAATTGTCACATAGTCTTTTATCTTGATGTCTGTCATTCTGTAATCAATGTGTCACAGAAGGCGTAAACATTATACATCCGGCAATATCATACTAAATCTAATGTATAGAAAATATCAAACAGTTAGATAAAACCCCATTAAGGTTTTATTTCCGATCAAATAGAGGTACGACCCATACCGGATACTACAACGGAAAGGAATTAACTCCGTGATGCACATAGCAAACAATAAAAGTTCCTTTGATTAAGGTGTGGAATGAACCTGAAGTTCAGTCTGATTGATGTTAACTTGATTCTTTAATTTAAAGACCACTGTCATAGGTCTAAATAGGAACGCTTCATATTGTTTCTTTCATCAACATATGAATCCCTGAATCAGTATATGAAATCACACACAAAAGCTGAAACCAGAGTCGAAATGCTTACGAATTTTGGAAAAAATGAGAAACAGAACTTTTTCATGCGGAAAGAAAAATTGGACAAGCATACTGAGACGATGACACATCTCCATTGAAACACGAAGGACAACTTAGATTTTTATGGGGCCGGGCCAGCGCAGTAGTAGCGCGCTCGCTTCTCATCTCTAAGGTCCCGGGTTGGAATGCCAGATTCGGCGAATGTTCTTATGAGGAAAGGAAGGTGGTTCCCCACCTAGGCCTCGGCAGGGGTTTTTTCTCCGAGATCTCTGTTTTCCTCCTGCTCCTTGGACCCGCTCACGCCAACATCTGAACCAACGTGAGACATTAATAAAAGCTGTGTAACTTGTTTGTTAAACGTTGTCAAATCATCAAATCAAAATTATCTCCAGTATCATGCAATGCGAACTAAATTGTTGCATTGGAGGTGGAGCTGTCATGAAAGTAATACAAAAGAAAAGAAAACAACAACAAAATAAAACAAAACGGAAGTCAGAATTTATTTATAATTGTCCATCAACATATGATTCAGTGAATTGAAGTCTGACTCAAAACCTAAAATCAGAATGACAACAATTGCATTATAAAACTGCTGCAGTCTGTATAACGGTTTAAGAAGTATTTAAAAGTACGTCTTTTAAAAACAACTTTTAGCAAATTTCATCAATTATGATTTACAAACTACTGTTTGATCTCGTATTGTTTGACACATATATTTGTTTGTTTGTTTGTAGTCTATCTGTTACATGAATTTTGCTAATCATTGTTTTAGTGTTTTTGTTTCCATGTTCATCTACATCCATATAGTAGTAACAAATATTCATATCGCAGCTAAGTCCTTTTCACGAACGTCGTCAGGTGGTTTTTTTTAGAAAGATGATGTTCTACTGTTTACATGTACATGTTGGAGATCTCCTCCTTAGCTTCGCTCGGTTTCATGTGCTTTTCAAGAATGCATTTGCTTAATGATTCTGATTTTTGACTTTGTGTTCTTACATGCATTCGCTAATTCAACCTATGCTGACTTGTACCACTATTGTGAGTTCTTCAAGACTTCTTGATAACCGGAAACGTGGGAGGGTTATGCATGGGAGGGTTGTGCACACATCCGGATAATCACACCATTTGCTTCTGGTGTTGCAGATGGCCATCCTAAGTCGGCATCGGTTGCCAATTTGTCTCATTGGTTTATGTGTGGTCGCTTGTGTTAGATGTTTCTATGTTGTTTTTGGTGTTCATTGTCCCCTTTTTGTGTCGCTTGTGTTAGATGTTTCTATGTTGTTTTTGTTGTACATTGTCCCCTTTTTGTGTCGCTTGCTGTGTATTTCATCTCTGTGTTCTTGCATGGGAAGTTTTGCTCTGGGTGCTGCAACCGAGTGTTATTTGAGGTCCCCTTAAAAGATTGAGGATTGTTGGATATCTTTATTAATAGAATATGGTGTGATAATTCCGTTCTTATTAGGTGACATACACCATGGAAACGATTATTTTATGTACCTTGTCAAACGAAACATTAACAAATACTAGTTACAATATTTCAAAACCTTTTCACATAAGAAAATGATATCAAATTAGACCAAAAATACATATTCCATTATTAAGAAATCAAGTTTCAAAGAGAGGGAGCATTCGTCCTTATACATACATCAGTAATGGAAGAGAAATTATGCACTGTTGCAACGCTTTTGAAAACTATAACTTCTTATTAGTCACGGAAAGGTTTTGAATTCCTTTTCCTTTTGGTGTTTTATAATGTTCATTAGTAATATTATACATGTATGCTTATGATCAATTAGAATGAATTTCGTCTCTGAGAATATCAGACCATAATTGATTTCACAACGATTGTGCATTTAGATTCGAAATCTTACACCGTTGAACCATCCCTAGGAAATATGGAATTGTTCCATCCTGCTTTAGTAGTAGTAAATAGGGAATCGTGTGTCTTTATCGTGGAACTCAGTGCTTGAAAACGTGTACATACAAACGATGGATCTATTGTCACACTTTATTTTTTATTACTTCAATGAAATTCGAAGAAATGAAAAGTGACCATTTCTGCTGCCAGCTAGAAAACGGTCTTCTGGAGAGAAATTCTAAATTCATTTTCCACATTGAATACAAAAACCACGAATTTTTTAAATCACTGTTTTCAGGGTTTTTTGGTTAAGATGGGTGAGTCCTTTTCCTGTATGGTCCATTAAGAAGAGTTATTGAATGAAATGTATGGCAAAAAAAAAACCCCATCGGTGCAAGGGAGGCAAATACCCTATTTGGTGATAATCTAGAATCGGACTTTGTAGTTATTCGGATTACGTGCGCAAAACCCTCCCACTTTAACGATTACACAGAGTTCTCGAAGAACGCACAAGTGTTGTGTTATATGACCTTATGGCACCATGATCATATCCAAGGCATATCTGACAATTTAAAATTCTGGAACATTTTCGATATAAATTCAGATCACATTTTGAGCCTCCTTATTTTGTTTATTATGTAGTAATGACAGACAAGATAATATACTCTGCTGCATGATGTTATGAGCCGACAGAAAGGAAATAAACACTTTAGAATTTAAAATAATGACAAATGTGGAAAATGACCATATCTCTGTATACAGCACAAAATCGATAATTCAGAAAATCAGAAACCGAAGACATTCAACATCAGGATAAAACAGGAACCAAAGCAAACAAACAAAAACCTCCACCATATGAAAAAAAGCGAACTCCCGATATGGGAGTTTTACAATTACAGCATTCTCAGTTATTTGTAAATCGAATTTGTACTGCGAAAATCAAAAATGTTGTAACATGACCTACATTTCACAATTACAAAAAAAATAACACTTGTTCTCTTGTACTATTCATTTACAGCTTCCTTGTAACTTAACACACAGGTAGGGCTGGATTTTAAAAGCTGTTGAGAGTAACTTTCGTAAAATCTTCAGTAGGTCTTAATTTGTTTATGAAAGAGAAATCCTTTACCTTAGAGCTTCTTCGTAATTTGTAAATCAAATTTGTACTGCGAAAATAAAAAAAAATGTTGTAACATGACCTAGTCATTCGGAAAAGTTGAGATAACAGAAGCTATAGAAACGTAGTGTTTTATTGAATTTTAAAATACATGTACGTATTCTAAGAAAACTATTTTGGTGCACACAATGCTTATCTAGAAACAGATCGTCTGTTCAGTGATGACACATCCCTAATGCAATTTGCAAAATGAAAAATATTGAACACTCTGTGATTACATATAATATCAACTGTTTCATTTGTTTTTGTTCTGTTGATTTATAGATTTATATGTGGTATATATGTTTCATATTTATTTTATTCCAAGGTGTCGTTTTTGTTGTCTATAGAAATGATTTGAAATCAGCTTCCCTTGTTGAGTAAAGCTGAACAAAATAAATTTCAGCAAATGAATATAACATAATTTACTTGATCAAACTCGTTCATCTTAGCACTTCACAACTTTCCTTTCCTCTTTTACATCGTTTAGGTTCCAATAAATGAACATAATCCGAGGTACAAAAGAAGAATTTCTGCAAAACCCAATTTGTTCATGGCTTCCTGTGAAGGCTAGAACTAATTGGTCACTTCTGCGAAATCTGTAGCATAAGGTACTAATTGGTCTCCTCCATCATCAATCAGTCCTTTAAGGTATTTGGAAATTCAAGAATGGAAAAATCGTACTGGCTCGATGTCTTATGTGATCGTGGTGAAAGCAAACATTATATTCTGATGGATCATGTATCACCGAAATTTGTATCAATGAATTCTAACACATGAGTCGGAAATCTGAATAATCTTGTTGCATACAAAGAAGTCATCTTAATTAGCTTTATCATGTTAAACTTAAAATGATTGTCATCCACATAAATTTTCTTTTGAAATACTAGGTAGGTAATGGCATTGATTATATCAAACTTCAGTTTAAAATGTTGGTAAGACATACGAACGTCACACCTTTCTGTCATTTCTACATGCACAGTAACATCTCATCGACAGATTGATTACATGGAGTCGAATATATTTTGAATGTTGAATTTTTGCCACATTGATTAATTTCTGTAGTGACACCTTCATTGAATTTCTGTTTTATATTTTCATTTATATACGTTTTCTATCATGTTAGAAATGTGTGATAGATTGGTCTCTTGTTATTTCCGTCACATTTATTTCTTTTTCCTCCCTGCTGTATGCGTAAGTGTAAAACGTCTTTAAATTCAATAGCATAATTTAAGAAAAGATAAATTTGCAGCATGGACCAGACATGCACGTTTCGGATACTTAATCCTCATCAGTGATCCTCAATCAAGTGCTTTGTGTGTAGACTGCGGCGCCGTTATGTTGGCCTATCGAAAAAAGCCATCAACTAACCAGGCAGAATACATATGCAGATTTTTATCAAATAACGTTCACAGAGCAAAGTTTGATGAAGATTGAAAGTCAACTGTTGCACAAGGTTTTCCTATTATTGTCCATTTTAACCTTTCGACTCTGACCTTGAAAAAGTGATGTCCTCTTCACACCATGAACAGGTTACATGTAAAGTTTGATGGCAATTAAAAGTAAACTGATACATGTACCTTTAGAGTGTCGAAAAGCTATTTTTCTTTCATCGATCATTGTGAACTTCACATTTGATAATGAAGAACAATAAGTTTCGTCTTATTACCGAGGACAGCTAACATGCAAATTTTCATGAAGAATGGAATTAAACTGTGACCTCTAGAGTGTCCACTATACAATGATTGACTTTTGATGAGGTCTACTCGTGACTATACAGACCTGGTCAGGTATTGGTTGACCGAGGCCGAAGGCCGAGGTTAACCAATGCCTGGCCAGGTCTGTATTTGGCCTCGGTCAACCAATACCTGACCAGGTCTGTGTAGTCACGAGTAGACCGAAATCAAAAGTCAATAACTGCTTTATTAAATTATCAGGAATCTATGAACATTTGCATTGTAATGATACGCGAAGTCAAAGATCTAACACTACAAAAATCAACGCACGCGCTGGTCCCGCAAGCGCTAATCCCGAATAGACCGCTTTGGAGCGTTAGCGGTCAACTCACTTTGAGGTACACTCTATCAAACAGCGTCTCCACCAATCAGAAGTAAGCAAAATCGGCAATATTTCCTTATCATTTAATAAATGCTTTTGCGGACCCAAGCACGCTCGCACGCAGGCACACATGCAATAAGGCACCCAATAACAGGCGGTGGCGATACTATATCTTTTCCACGAGTGAAAACGTTAAGCTAGGAAACCAATGAACTGCTTTGGAAAGCCATCCGCTAATCATAATAATAGCGAAAGAACGTCATAGTAAACAGGAAAAAGCGCAAATGAACAATAAGATAAAAGAGGATTCCTGGTAAGGAGATAAGGACATAAATCAGATGAGGATTTAATATCCGAAACTCGTTTCTGGTGCATAATAAATTGGTTTAACATTTTCTTCAAGAAGGTAGAAATTTGGATCACTTCCGTTATTTATATATATATATATATATCTTTGAAGAGTAAGCATCATGTTACATGATGGAAATAGTGGACCTGTGCAAATGCCAAACAGTCTTAGATTCAAATTAAAGTAAAAAATCAAATTCAAGGAATTGTGTTCCCCCGCTTTTGGGTGTTTGTCTTAAAAGAAATGCTTACAGACATCCCCCATTCTTAACGTATCCAATGTAGAAATGGAGATCTCGCTGACGTCTCGTCCATTTAAACAGTGTTAAAGTGATCTCGGTAATATTCGGCAGTGTCTCGATAGTTTCCGTGGCTTAGATATGGGCTGGCATGTTGACCTTTGGTGTTGGAACCCAACTTTTATGTTGAATTGTGGTATATCCAATTAAAGATATGCCGTAATTCTAACCATATAATATACTTGATATTTATTTGTACAACGGATACCTTAAGTTTTAATAATATATCTCATACATTATCAACATTCTTAATATGAAAGATTAACTCCAAGAAAAGTTCAAAAGGTCCAAACTTTTGTTTTGTTACCAAATGACAGGGCTTATGAAAAGGTATGCACATGTGAATTATCAAGACCTATCATTTAAATTACCATCAAAAACTTACGGTCGATACGTTTTCAAATGTGGGTCAACCTCCATGGACGAGGTCACAAGGTCAGAATGTTGTTACCAACAGAAAGGTCTTATCACAAGGAATACACATGTGTAATGTGAAAGCCCTTTCATTTTCCATAAAAAAGTTATGGACAAGGTTAAAGTTTTTTTGAAAAGTAGGTCGAACTCAAAGGTCAAGGCCGCAAGGTCAAAAATTTTGGTATCCATGCAAAGATCGTCACAAGGAATACACATGTGAAATATCAAAGCCCTATCACTTTCCGTTCATAAGTTATGGTCAAGGTTGAAGTTTTTAATAAGTAGGTCAAAGTCCAAGGTCAAGGTCACAAGGTCAAAAATTTTGGTATCCATGGAATGGTCTTGTCACAAGAAATACACATGTGAAATATCAAAGCCCTATCATTTACCATTCATAAGTTATGGTTAAGGTTAAAGTTTTTAATAAGTAGGTCAAAGTCCAAGGTCAAGGTCACAAAGTAAAAAATTTTGGTATCCATGGAAAGGTCTTGTCACAAGGAATACACATGTGAAATATCAAAGCCCTATCACTTACCATTCAAAAGTTATGCACAAGGTAAAATTTTTTTGTGACTGACGGACAGACGGACGGACGGACAGACGATCCGGTTTTAATGTCCCCGCGCTTTTGCGAAAGTTGGAGACAAAAATTAGCTCCTTTAACATGGTTAAGGAAGTTGTTCGTTGATCTTACCATTACGTATTGAATATGCAATAGTAAATGAATGTATTTCTATCTATTTACACTTTTTACACAAAGAATTGCCGTGTTAAGCTGGTGGTACATTACCACACGTCTGAGTTTTCAGAGTGGTTTTCTAATTCTTTTAATTTCAATTACTTACCTTATATCTTCCGAAATGGAAGTAACAAGATGAAAAAAAAAAGTAGGGGATCTCCAACAACACCAGGTTGCAGCACCCACAGCAAAATCCAAAAACACCCAAGCAAAAAATACAGAACAGACACCCACAGAAAGAGACCAAAAGGGACAAGGAACACCAACTCACACCATAGAAACATGAAACATAAAAGACTACACATAAACCAACGAGACCAATGAGCAACCGTTGCCGACTTAGGACGGCAATCTGCCACGTAAATAGCAGACGGTGTGGTTATCCTGGATTACGAGCGCACAACCCTACCACTATTCCGATTTCCCAGAGGTATCGAAGAACGCATAATCATGGTGTAAAACAACCTCCTCACTGTTAGATGACCACACACAAACAAGACCGTAAAAAACAGGGGTCCAAGCAACACAGATGAATATGTAAATGGATATAAAAAGAGGACGTGCGTAATACAGTCCGTGCTCTGCCGGCTGTAGCGATCTCATAAATGTTATCACCCGAGGAGTCCGACTGACATTCAGAGAGGACAGGTGGTCGGGGCCATGTCTTCTCTAAGGAGGTTTGGACAGGGCCCGTCATGGAGTCCCGTCGTCACAGTCAGTCAGGGTGCAAGTCTTAACAATGCGCTCGTACAAGACTGCAGATTGGTCAAGTACCAATTTAAGTGTCCGTCTGGTGACATTAGGATCATATCCACGGTATAAAAGGCGTTTGATGACTCTGACGCATTTTCGATAAATATGCTGCCTACCCCTACCTTTGATATTTCTTATTTTGTTAATTATGTCACCATACAAATGCAGGTCGTGAAATACCTAAAGTAATATACTCTGTTGCTTGTATGGGTCCGAATTTCAAAAGAAGTTGATCATAACTTTTGTAAAATTTCCAGAAAGTTTTTACAAGTTTGTGAAAGCGAAAACCTTGACCGAAAAGTTTCTTTGTAATTTGTAGATTTCTATTATGAAAATCCAAAACATCAGTACATGCTCTAGCATACCGGATGAGCTGTGAAATGTAGATATCGTATGATGGTAATCTATGGAAATCACCGTCAAGCCAGGGGAAATTTACTATGTTGAATCCAAAATCATCTCGTTTGTCATATACACTTGTATGAATTTCTCCATTGACAATTTTGATATTTAGGTCCAAAAATGTCGTTTCTCTGTCTGTAACGTTTGCCTTGTTTAGAGTCAATTCTTGTGGATAAATAACATCTTTATACTTTTCAAAAATAGGATTATCGATAGTAAGAATATCATCGAGGTACCTAGAAGTGCCAATGAAGCATTTCACATCATCATGTTTTCTTTGCTTTTGAAGATTTTGAATAAATTCTTTTTCATATGTGTATAAAAATAAATCTGCAACAAGAGGCGCACAATTTGTACACATAAGAATCCCTAAAACCTGCTTGTTGTCCAAGAGGAAGGATAAGGCACTACAAAGGTTGCTACATGTCCATGATTGTATGATTGTATTCTGTAGCGGAAAAGAAACCCTTTGATTCAGATGTACAAATATAAGTTTTCCCCTCTCGATTATAGCACCATTTAATGAGTTTGGACAATTGATCATTAATCTTGTCGTGAGATAGCATGGTGTACATATTTGAAAAGTCGTATGAAGAAATCGTATTGGCTTGAAAATTTCTAGATTTCATTTTGTCAATCACATCCCCGGAAGATGTGGCAATTCCGCCGAATTGAAGGGAATGGTGTTGCATGCAAGCAGGAGATGCTGGCTCTTTCTTGGCACCTGGTCTCACTCCCATATTGGGAAATCGCTTCTTTTCATATGGTGGGAATTTTCGTTTGTTTGCTTTGGTTACTGTTTTATCCTGATTGTGTATGCCTTCGATTATAAATTTTCTGAATTATCGATTTTGTACTGTGTATGGAGATATTGTCATTATCTATATTTGTCATTCCAAAGATGGAATCAGATAGCAGTGTTTCTTTCGCAAAAAGATAATGCTTCTTAATTTCTAAAGACTGTCACTATAAAAGATGTCTTTTTATTTTCAAGGTATAGAGGTTAGCACACTTGCACCAAATCTGTTTTTTCTCTCCGAATTTCCATTTTATTACGCATCCAAATAGACCCTACATAGAGTTTATAGAGCCGTCCACATTTAATCTTAAGCACCAAAACAAGAAGCCGCCACATAGGTACTTTGGTTTCTATAAACTCATCATTGATTATTCAATTGATCTTTTTTAACTCATGCTTGTCTGGTACGTGTGCCGAATTCGACTGCGCTCTGGTTACAGACATGGAACCATTTTATTTCGCAAGAAGTCCTTTTCCTCGATTTTACATGTCTTCAGACTTAGAGCAAGGAACCATATTTCGCCGGTGACCATATTTCGCCGTTTCATAGTTAATTGCTTCTCCTTTGTTATCGGCATTGTTTGTAAAATCTTTTTTCTATATCCTATCAAATATGACAATAGCAGTCATGTTTTGATATATTGTGGCATCTCCTGCACTCAACTGTGATGAAAAATACCATAAAATAAGGAAAACTTGACAAAAACACCAAATTTCAGACGTAAACATTCGAAATTTTTACGAAAACAAAACAAAGGAAACATTTTATGGGATCTTTTTTTTTAGAAGTAGTAGTGACAAAAGATTTCCAAAAAAAACAAAATCATAATTTTGTCCGTTTGTGTGCAAATAGGATACTTATCAACAAAAAACGGCGAAATATGGTAACCCCCGAAAACATGGAAACGAAATATTTTGACGTTTTATAAGGAAACAGTAAACTGGGTCAAATAAATTATTTTTGTAGTATTTCGATCGAGAATGGAGTTAAATTTTATTTTAGCAATACCAATCATTGAATTCGCTTCCAAGTATGGAAATTTTCTTGGAAATATACGAAAAGTGCGGCGAAATATGGTCACTTGCTCTACATAACAATTCCCTACACATCTTCATATTTTTCATCGCCTGACTTCCTTTCAAATCTAAGATGAGTCGTAAAGTGTTAAAAGGAGGAAATAACTCGATTTACTTCTTGCTGTTTATCCACGGACCTTCGCAAGAAATCTTATATATTTATTGCCTACTAAGAACATCGTAAATAATTTCTGCGCCTTACGCCCTCTTTTATTTTATAAAAAGTGAATACACAAGCCAGCAATTTAAGTGAGTTGTTCACATCAGATCATATAACATCACTGTTTCATCACTTCACTTGAATACCGATTTCCACAAAGGAATATATATTATTTCCACACAAATTTTCAATTTAACCTATCATATTTATATATTTTGAAAGCATTTGTTTAATTGGTACTGTAACGCATATATTTCAATATTGACAATTTAATGTCAAGACTGCTAAAGGTACATCTTCATACGTTCATTTAATGGATATACAGAGTTGAAGAAGATCCTGACAATAATCTCAACAGCTCTTACAATAGGGCACACAATTGAGCATCGACGGACCCCTAATGGATATACAGAGACACAGAAAAATGACCCCTAATTAGTGCGAACTTTTGTCTTTGTTATTCTTTAACATTAAGGTACTTAATGGTGAGAATTGTTTTCAAGTATTTTATAATATTAATTTCCTTATATTCTTTAAGGGGTAGGGCTACGAAGCCCGATATTGGCCATTATTTTGAACATTGTACTTCTTAGAATTTTTTTGACATTGATTTTACACTTTGATACTTTCTCTTCAAAATAACGAATCTATTTTTGTAAACAAAGCGTTTATCAATAGCTAAAGCCCTCTGAAACAAAATTGGCAATATACTTCAAAATTGCTGCAAAAACAACATAGTTCTATTGAATTTAAAGACGTTTAACTATTAATTTAGCAATGGCCGCTTCATTTACTAAGATCAATTTTTATGTAAAAGATTACTTTTTATCTTTTTGTCATAAACCTTTTTTTCTTAGTTAATGCGCATACGGTCACATCAAATTCTTCCACAGAAGACAAATTTCCCAGCAATTTCTATAAAGTCAAATGACGTCACTTCATGACGTCATTACGATCAAATGTCACTTTGCTTGGTGATATTTTTCTTTTCGTTAAAAGCGGTAAACATTCGTGCATCTTCATGAGAGATATTAAATATTTTTTTATGAAATTTTAATATGGACAAAAATCGGGGGCCGATTTTGGGGTCTCATGGCCCTATCCCTTTCCTTACATTTTTGGCGATAGACTTACTATTGCGGCATGACGCCAGTTTGGACTCCGTCATGTCGATTCATCATCACCATGACTTTAAATGACGTTACAATTTTAAATATTGCTGAATAATATTACATCTGTCATTCAACGCTCCTGCACGCTATTTCATTTTTACCTGAACCAATAGAAACATATGTGTTACGTTCGTGATAATGATTCGACGAGAAAAAGATCTGCCAATACCTATAGTTTAACTACTGTTCTGAAAAAGTCAGTCATAACCCTAGTAATAACGAATTTATTTCATTCTTTTAAGTGTATTTTCTACAAATTGAAATAAATAATGGTATATGTTGTACGCCTATCTCTTTATTTTGTGCATACTTCCTCAATTCTCTTTCGTCCATAAAAGTGACAATCGCAGATAGAAATACTTCATTTAAGACGTTCAGAAACTTATTATTTTGTCAAGGAACGCTCTGATTCAGAACACAAGTATACTGAAGACGACACCATCAATATGCTGGAATTTTTGATAGAGAATATTGCCAAAATTTCCAACAAACTGTTGGAATGCGAAAAAAAAAAACACAAACTGTACCCCCTTCCAATGTTTTAAAAACGTCTTAAATTTTTAAGCATCATTTAAGACCTGATAAAATTCCAACATGGACCAGACATGCACGTCTCGGGTACTTAACCCTCGACAATGATCCTCAATCTAAGCAATGTAATATGGTCAAAAAGTGTTAAAATCATTATGGCCAAGTTAACATATACATCTTTGTACCTTTGTTCATATGAGGCAGAATCCATACAGTCTCTGCTTTCAAACAGCAAAAAGAAACCGGCAACGCAGTCAATAATCTCCTTCAGAATTACCTTGGCGCCATATATCAATGTGAACTGGAAATCAGAGAGACAACTGAGAGCAGCACTTACGCCTCCTGTCTACACATACTACTAACAATCAATGACAGCGGTCATTTGAATATTTCTCTTTATGACGATTTTAATTTCACCATCACAAACTTCTCTTTCATGTGCAGCAACATTCCCTCTTCGCCTGTATTTGGCGTATTCATTATGCTTAGTACGAAAACTTCAGGACAAAGATCTTTGCTAGAAAGCTTTTTACTCTTGGTTTTGGGGGAAACGGTTTAATGTGTCAATAAGGAAGATCTATGGTTGATACCAGACATTTTTCAAGTTGACGTACTTCGCACTTCGCACTCCGAGCTTCGCACTTCAGGGGTCAGGTGCAATTAGAAAAGTAAACTCTGAAAACATGCGACAAAATGACACAATGAGCATTAAACATGTAAATAAATACGTTCTCACATAAAGTGTTCTAGGTTCATTGGGATAACATCAACAATTTACATTTCTGAAACGGTCCCTTCCAAGTGCGGTGTCCGAAGTGTGAAGTCCGCGAACACGAAAAATGTCTCTTGGAACTTATTGCACATTTCGACATTTGCCTATGAAGGATGATTGAGGACTTTCTTGAGCACGTACTTTTCCAATAAATTGTCCTTTAACCTATTTTGATATTACCGGATTTGGCATTCTCTGCGGGAAGTTACATGCAGTCAGGGGACTATCACTCCTCTCGGACACTGGTTCCTGCCTCCAGTCGGGGATTCGCAATTACCTTATAACGGAAATTACACAATTATGCCGTATTCCCCTAGCTCGTTGATTCCTTAACTACGATTGGTACTTCTCTGGTGTGCTTATAATATCAAAGTCATCCAAGGCACCGAATTCTTAAAAACATTTACCGGATAAGACTTTTTTTCTGCACGGCCTGAGTTACGGGTGTTGCTAGCAAATAGGCAATACTTTCTCTTCCCGGGCATATGATCTCATCTCCATTAGGGATTTCCTTCTTCTTTGCAGAATGTTTAATATGGACTCTCTTTAAAAACCTAAAAAAAGTCTCAGATTTTAAATATTTTTGTGTACAAGGTGTATATGATTTCTTCAGAACGAAATGACCTTCCATTTTTTTCTCTGACATTCCGTTGCCATGGTAACCAAGGTTTCGTATAAAACCCCCTTTTAACAAGGCATTTTATGCATTCCGTTACCATGGAAACGAATATTGAATGTATATGTAATTTTCTGAACAGATTATTTAAATCCTCTTAAATCAATATAATTTGATTATTCAATGCTCCTTCTTTCTGCCTGTTACGTAAATTTGCTTAAATTTTGAGAAAAATTGCTTATTCAAAATGTGCCATTTTGGGCGAATTCAGGCCTGAATTTACCTATATTTCACTTACTTTTGATATGAGTAATAATGCAGTTGCACAAGATGTGAATTACAGTTCCCTATTTCCTGAATAGTGTTATCCTAGGACTTCATGGGAATCGAAGGAAATTTTTGTAGAAATGAGATTTTTCTGTTTATATGCCTTTGAAATTGGTTACCATAGCAACATTTGGTACGAAGGTGTAATACTACCTGTCATCAGTAAAAAGCTACTTTAAAATGATGTATGTCTGCTATCGTTACAAAACTTGGTATGTATATGTAATAAAGACAATTTGATGCTATCATGACCTTGAGAAAATGTCAAGGTCATTTGCTCAATTTTAAGGTCATAGAAAAATATTTGCTATTTTCAGGCCAAATTTTGTGATTTTTCACTTCAAGGATACATGAACGGTATGGAACTTTGGTAAAACAATCAATTAGAGGTGAAAGTATGAAAAATGCATTATTTGTTGAGATGAGTATCACAATTATCAAAATCCATAGAAGACCCAGATAAATGTCACATATTTTACAAGAAAAATTTAGAAAATCTCAATGTTATGCTCTTATTGAAAGAATGTCATACATCGAAGTTAAAGAAGATCCTGACGATAATCTCAACAGCACTCACAAAGAGCACAGACGGACCCCTTGCAAGCTAGAGGTGGGATCAGGTGCCCGGGAGGAGTAAGCATCCTCTATTGCCTAGCCGCTGTTCATGCACAAAAATGAAAACAATATCTAAAATGCATGCATAGTCTGAGGTTATGTCTATATAGAAAGTGTTATGGCGACCATGTCAGGGAAAATATTCAAAACACTTACTGTCAAACCCCTTAGAAGTGAAATACAATTTAACAAAACTGTGATGAATTCTACTTCTTTTGATAGGTTGTTTAATTGTAAATATCTTAAATCAAAATCTAATGAAATGAATTAGAGAAATCAATTCAAAATAATTTGAAATCCTGATTTTTGTGTAAATTTGAGTTTTAAGTCAGAAATGACCTTGAAATTTGGACAGATGACCTTGAAATGATTTGACGGTTAAGTGATAATGATAAATATCATTTGTATACAGGTATGCTATTTCATAATCATAGGACCAAACAGTTGTGAAAAACAATGGTTTTAAATATACGCTATAGAGAAATATTGATTCTAAGTTGCTATAGCAACGGTTTTCGATTGATATTCATGACAAAATGGTGAGTTTCACCATGAATTTTATTTCTTAATTTCTTCCAGCTATGTACATTAATTTTGTCAAGGTGACATCAAATACCCATAACGTCTGCCAAATTATGGTTTTCAACCTTCAAAATAGTCAAAAACAGGCAAAAAATGTCCCTAAAAATAGACCTTATTTTTGCTTCATTTTCACGTATTTTGACTAAATATCAACAACTACCTTATCACCCCCTCCCCCCAAAACGTTACATTTGTTAGAGTTGAACTTACAAAGAAAAGTGATTGTGTTCATATAGTAAGTTTTGACCATGGTTTCCATGGCAACAGAATGTCGCAATATGTCTTACTTCTCATATATATGAGGGTGTCAAATAGATGGACCCCTTGACCATGGCAACCGTGGTTCAACTATACCAATATGGTTTGTTATCATTGTTTTTACATTAAGTATAATGATTACAGAAAGTTTCATCAAAAATCAAATTCAAGGAATTGTGGTCCCCCGCTTTTGGGTGTTTGTCTTTAAAGAAATGCTTAAAGACATCCCCCCATTCTTAAGTTTTAATAATATATCTCATATATTATCAACATTCTAAATATGAAAGATTAATTCCAAGAAAAGGTCAAAAGGTCCAAACTTTTGTTTTGTTTCCAAGGGACAGGACTTATGAAAAGGTATGCACATGTGAAATATTTAAGACCTATGATTTAAATTACAATCAAAAACTTATGGTCGAGGTTGAAGTTTTTAAATGTGGGTTACACTCCATGGACAAGGTCACAATGTTGTTACCAACAGAAATGTCTCATCACAAGGAATACACATGTGAAATGTGAAAGCCCTATCATTTTCCATTAAAAAGTTATGGACAAGGTTATAGTTTTTTGAAAAGTAGGTCGAACTAAAAGGTCAAGGTCACAAGGTCAAAAATTTTGGTATCCATGGAAAGGTCTTGTCACAAGGAATACACATGTGAAATATCAAAGCCCTATCACTTTCCATTCAAAAGTTATGGTCAAGGTCAAAGTTTTTAATAAGTAGGTCAAAAACCAAGGTCAAAAATTTTGGTATCCATGGAAAGGTCTTGTCACAAGGAATACACATGTGAAATATCAAAGCCCTATCACTCTCCATTCAAAAGTTATGGTCAAGGTTAAAGTTATTAATAAGTAGGTCAAAGTCCAAGGTCAAGGTCACAAGGTCAAAAATTTTGGTATCCATGGAAAGGTCTTGTCACAAGGAATACACATGTGAAATATCAAAGCCCTATCACTTTCCATTCAAAAGTTATGGTCAAGGTTAAAGTTTTTAATAAGTAGGTCAAAGTCCAAGGTCAAGGTCAAAAATTTTGGTATCCATGGAAAGGTATTGTCACAAGGAATACACATGTGAAATATCAAAGCCCTATCACTTACCATTCAAAAGTTATGCACAAGGTTAAAGTTTTTGTGACTGACGGACAGACGGACGGACGGACGGACAGACGGACAGACGGACAGACGGACGGACGAACCGGTTTTAATGTCCCCGCGATTTCGCGAAAGCGGGGGACAAAAATCCATGACATGCCGCAGCTAGCTTTTTTAGGTTTTTACAGAGAATCCATATTAAGTTGATTGTATTATTCAAATCACCATAGAATTTTTGTAGAATAAATATTTTTGTGTTTGACGCACTAGAAATCAATTTATTCGGCGCTTCACGCATATGTCTACATATCCGAAATATATTTCGAACGTTCTTCCTCCTTTAATCGGTAAATAATGAAATCCGGAACTTAAAATACGGTCTTATTCTTCATTCAATGGCTACAATGTAAGCCTATTAGCGCAAAATACACATTGGCGGAGAAATGAACATCACTCTTGCTTATTTCGTTCCTAATTCTTGTATATTTTATTCAATCGCATTAAGTATACAACTTTTGATGGACTAAAGAGGAAAAATAGTCAAATGTGCTTCATTTTATGGTTAAAAGGTAAATTCTTAAAAAATGATATAAAATAGATAATAAGTCAATATTCTATGAATCATGGTTCTAAAAAGGTATCAGATATATTCATGATTTTATTGATGAAACTAGTTCACTTATTAGTTATGAAAATATTTGTCAAAAATTTGACTTTGCTCCATCTTTTACACAGTTTTACGGTATACGACGAAACATTAGTAAAAGATGGCCATTGCTCTTAAAAAGTGAAGTTTCATCTTTCAAATTGTGCTTTCCGATCATCCCTTTATTTATCAGAACAATATTAAGAAATAAGAACAGTAAACTTTCAGTGTATGATGTCTTCATTTTTAATCTAAAATATAAACAGAATTATATAGAAAAATGGAAATTATCTCTAGGTTTAGATATTGATGACAATGATTGGAAACTCATTAATACGAATGTTATCAAAATAACACAAGATACAACTCTAAGGTGGCTACAATATAGAATAATCCATAGATGTATCGGAACAAATGATATGTTATTCAAATTCAATAATTATGTTCAAATCTATGCACTTTCTGTAATGAAAATCCAGAAACAATTTTACATCTTTTCTGCAACTGCAAACATGTCGAAAATTTTTGGAAAGACTTAGAAATATGGCTTTTTCAAAACTGTAATATTTAAATAACTTTCAGCAATAATGATATTTGTCTCATAAAAAAAATGCGAAAAAAACCAACAGTTGTTAAATCTTATAATAACCCTGGCAAAAAAAAAATATATATTAACAAAAAATGAACAAGAGTATTCCAATTATCAGAGGTTTTTTTTGATAGAGCTTAAGTAATCGAAAAACCAATGTATTTTTACAAAAAGAAATACTTAAGTTTTAAGAGTAGATGGAACTTGTTGTCACACATATTTGGTAACAATGAGTAATATGTGGTATAAATGTGTGTATGAAAGGTGTACCTATATTTGTCCTCTCTCTCTCTCTCTCTCTCTCTCTCTCTCTCTCTCTCTCTCTCTCTCTCTCTCTCTCTCTCTCTCTTCTTTCATTAAAATACCATTCTACTCATACATTACGATATTATATTATGTAAATTGTATGTAGATTGAAAAAAAAAATGATGAAAATAAATTCTTAAAAAATGCACCCCTTTCCATTTTTTGTTTTTCGCCTCTAGGGTAGTGTTCCCCCGGAGATACCGAACCCACTTTGCCAAAAAGTTTGTATCGTGGATACACACCTCCACTTAAAGTAGCTTTCTGTATATCCAGAGGGAACAATGTTCAATAAAACTTTTCCGTTTTCTATTGATTTCTATGAGAAAAAGATTTTGGTTTTTACCCAAAATTAGCAATATTATGCAAAACAGATGAAAAATAACTTCATATTCTGATGGGATGCCGTAAAGGTATACATTTTACAAAAAAAAAAGTTATTGAAATTTCAATTTTCAAAATTCCACTTTTCAGGGCAGATTTTACGCCTTATCTTAACAGCTCCTTTTTATGTATTTTCACACAAGAAAAACAATTAAATCCTTCACACAATGTATTCGAGATGTTCCTTGGAATTAAATAAAAATTTTGTTTAAGTTACAAAGTCCGTTCGAAGTGCGATGTCCGCGTATATAGAATATATCCATTACAAGCAAAATGCCGTCTATTTCATTCAATTACATAGATTTTTTTGTTTAACGCATAAACGAAAAAAGACTCTTCATTGTAAGCTGTTATTGCAACAACAGTAAGTCGAAAGGCCAAAGACTCTTCATTGTACATGTTGTAAGTTGATATTGCAACTGCAGTAAGTCGAAAGGCCATAGATTACAAAAATATGCACTTTACATTTACATAGAAAATAAAGGCATACGATACTAAAAACTGCTTTCTAAAGCATGCACTTGACCAGCATTTGACGAAGTAACTTTTCCACAGTCGATTTTTATGTCGCAGTGCTTTACCTATGTATAATTAGTTCAATTCACTCTATGAAAAAAAAATCAAAATGCCGAAAATAGAAAGCAATTTGGATAGGTCAATTCTTGTACTGCGTACACAAAACTAAATATTTTTGCAAATAAAAACACAAACACTCAAATACACAAAAGTAATTGCTTGATATTCACCTTCACATTCTTTTTCATAATTCCATATGGTCGAATTCAACAACGCGTCAAGTGTAACAAGCGACGATCTACTTGATAAAGTCCAAGGGGCCGAAAATATGTGTATTTGAGTGTTTGTGTTTTTATTTTTTATCATTCCTTCCTCTGGAAGAAATATTTCAATCTTCTTAATATTTTTGATACACCTTCTTTTAAAAATCTTTCTTCAAAGTAAAAAAGAAAGTAAATACTTTTCAACTGCATACAAAACAAAAAAAACCCCACATATATTAAGCAATTATAGATGTTGTTGAATTCGACCATATGGAATTATCAAAAGAATGTTAAGTTGAATATCAAGCAATTACAAACTTGTCACAAACAAATGTTAATACATGCTGCTTTCCATCTCCTGACATTTCAAAACAATCGAAAAAACTTCCACTTCTTACTTTTTTATGTAGTTAATAAGGCGTTTCTATATGTTTGATCCTCAGTTGTTTTAATCAACATTAATCCGATGAACAAAAGGGCATTTTTTTCTGTGCCTGGCAATGTACTACATGTATAAACTGTGTATTTTCTAAAAGGAAATAATACCCATATCTCAGAAAGAATATTTTTTTGGTCTAAAAAAAAGGAATAACTTTCAAACATTTAAATCGTCTATTTTCTCTTTATAACATGTACAAAATACTTAGGTTATACAAAAGTTTTAACTCTTTGATTTTTAAGACCTTTATATTAAGAGTCTTGCAAGTACCGGTTTATCCGAATTCTTTCACAAAAAAATATATTTTTTTATTGTACATGTATCTTACCAGTAATAGAGTTTACCATACTCTATTATAGATATGTCTAGATCGCTTTTATCTCGCGATACATCTAGAATCTATACAATCTTAACAGTAACTTAAGCCTACTTTAGAGTTTGACATCTCGGTATCTTAAAGACGTGCACTTATAGCCACAGGTACTAATTCTTTGAAATCTTTCAAGTTTTTATAACACAAAAGGATAATTCGTTGGCAGATGTACGTCGCGATTCGAACATATCTGTCATAGGAAATATGGTTCTTCATCAGTGAAACATTATTAAGGAATTGAAATGCCACGGCTAAATATTTTGGTATTGAGGATATTATTTAAAAAAAATAGGAACCTACATGAACAAAATGTTTGTCTGAACCTTATCGCATTGAATATCACTTTGTGGGGTTATTTTATTCCGGATGTTCGAACAGATACAGACTTAATACAGATTTCAGAGTTTTGAGAGAAATAAAAGATAGGGGAATTTATTATGAGGCATTAACTTTGAAATTGTGCTATAAAATTGTGCTATAAAAACTTTCAAATGTGCTCACTTCCATATCGGAAGTGTGCTTCTTTTCATGTGGTGGAGGTTTTTGTTTGTTTGCTTTAGTTCCTGTTTTATCCTCATTTTGTATGCCTTCGGTTTCTGATTTTCTGAATTATCGATTTTGTGCTGTATACAGGGATACGGTCATTATCTATATTTGTCATACATATATTATCGAAGTAAAGCAAACGTTTCTGTCCTTTAATATTGCAGGCCTGAGAGTTGCATATTTGTATTCAGGGCATCAGAAAATTCATAAAATTTAGAAGTTATAGATTAAACATATTTTATTGATAATTACATCAAAGGGATTGGAAAAAAGTTATCTGACTTAGTTGTTTTCCTCTTCCAAAGAAGTGATAGAATTTATGAAGTTTAAAAAAATACAATTCAGTAATAGAAATTGCCATACTTTACATTGGAAATGATGTAAAAAGACAGGAATTGCACACCGGATACCTTAAGTAAAATGAAGCTTTTTTTTTAAATCGTGCACAGTCACAGTATAGTAACTGTAAATATACGAGACGATATAGTGGTCAAATAATGCAAAACAATTACACTCAAGTGAAGTTCGTTTATTCAAGATTTCTCCTTTTCCCTCCAGATATTTTGCTCCGAAATCGAATGCTTGATTTATGGTATACAGAATTTTCTCTTAAATACGTGTCACGTCTGAATAGCAGACCCCTATTTATTCTGTCATTTGTCCTCAGTTGCCTTTGGCATTTTGACTTGAATGTACCAGTTGCAAGCAAGTTTTCGCTCCATGCATTCCAATATTACGATGTTTCCGGGATTGATTGAAAAATATAATTCTATAATGCGCCCGACGTGGAAACAATTGACAGTCTATAATTTGAAAGAAGACATAATATGACAATGTTGTTAAACAGTCGTGAAATTCCAGACAATCAGGCGTCATACGTAAAATAAGTGTTCGATTTAAACTAGGGTGGGGACTTTGATGGATTTTTTTCTTCTGCATCATCTTTTACCTCCTCCGTGTTATTTAATAATGATTGATCAAGACATTAGCATAATAACTAAGGATAATAACCGGTCGTTGTAAATGACACCGGTCCATTATCTTCTTCAACCCCTTAACAAGACGTCAAAGACCAGTTATGGATCAGAGAGTAGGCAAATATCGGCCCGTCCAGATGGCGTTTGGGATTTCATAGATATTCAATAAGGCAATAAGTATCGTTCAAGCCGTTATTTTTTATGCCATGTACGCGATATTTTACAATGTTGGCATTTAAGATTTGGTTTGCTTAATGAACCTTAATTCAATATTATTTTCCCCTAGAGTGACAGGTGGGAAAGAGAGAAATTGTTTATTGATCCATTATGTTTGGCTAGATTGAGTTATGTGTCTCTAAAGCTATCTAAGATTTAAGCTATAAAATGCTTTCATCAGCAAGAAGTATAGATAGACATAAACTATTTAACAATTGAGGAAATGACATCAAATACTCCTGACATTTTGTCATTTTTTAATTTTTATCCGATTATAACCTTCGATTGTGAGCTAAATTGTCTTCTATTGCGGTGGAATGTACAGTACACGATTAAATTTTCAACCATTCCAAAAAGGATGCTGATGCTGAATGATTCTAGCCCTCTGTGCGTTCTTCCTTTTATTGACGAATTTCCAGTTCATCATACGTAACCGATTGTAATGACGAATGGGATGTATACATCAACGATAAAAGACAAGGCGATGGGGACTAAAAAGACATAATGTTCCCATCTCTTCCACGATGGAAGTTTATGCTTTTCTAGGATTTCTTGTTTGCCATTTGTGTTATTATGGGTTCATCTTTGCCGATGTATGTAACTTTGAACATGACTATTGTAATTGGGAATCTACTGCCCCGGTGACACATGGTGTGAAATTCAAGAAAACAACTCCGCATCGTTTAAGGAATTTTGGTCCAAAACACGATGCCACATACAAAAATAGTACCGGTAAGTAGCGTGAATAAAGCAATTTAGCTTAACTGTTAAGCGATGTTTGTTGATGAATATTTCATTTAGCTTGTCTACAACAATTTGGTATCTTATAACGTACCCCCGTTACTAGGACAAAATACATGCTAATGGCACCCTTTGGAATAAATTTAGCACCCTAATACTTGTACGTGAGAGTAAATCATGAATGATGAATTCGTTTACTATCAGAAATGAATTTTAATCGGGGCAATTAAATTGAAATTTGTTAGAGATGTGCAACTTACTGAAACATGAATTGATTAGAATTTATAAAAAAATCGTATTTAAACAGGATGATAGATACGCAGTTGAAAAACAAATTATGACGAAAACTTAAAATCTTTTGAATATGAGCACCGATAAAGAATGTCATAGATTGTCGAAAATGTGCATCGGAATTCTACATTTGATGATTCAGTATAAAATGAAGCAATGGAAACTGTATCTCTTTCCCTTGGCCATTATGATGATGAATTTCAAGAAAACTTTCCAATGTCAGAAAAAAAAAAATGCAAAAAATCTGATCTTATTTAGCTAAAAAGAAATATATTATCGCTTTTGAACTGATTTAAAAGAACAAGAGGACTTAGATTCTTTGGATCGTGTGATTCATTTGGAGCAATTAAATGCGGAACGTTAAAAAAGTACGACTTTTACATGTAAATGTTCTACGGTACATTCGTATTCGTTCGCTACAATAGATTTTAAAAGTAATGTTTCAATTCGTAGAGTAATTGTGACTGAAAAATTGAACAAATTAATTATTTAATCGAAAATTCAATATTTATCTTACGGATTTAATGTTACACACCGGATAGCATCCTTTGTCAGACGTCATAAATCAATCCGACAATTTTCTTTTGTGAAGATGTAATTGGCGATCGGGAGCTTTTCACAATCAATTAGCAATATGTGACCAGTCAGATTCTATTTACGATGGTATGGAATTTAATCTCGTGAAGAAACTCTGCACGATACAAACCGATCAGCTGTTTCGTAGTTATAGTATTAAAGGGATGAAAAACGGTATCACGGGGGTGTTTACGTTAAAGCATCTTATTTTGACTTATACTATTTTCGCATCATGGAAAGTGGATAAGAAAATTCATATAATCAAAATGTGTTACAATGAAACAAAGTTTGTTTTCGTTAAAGTTTATTTTCTATCTAGTAAGGAGATGATAGTAATTATAAAGCCATTGTACATGTATGTATTCAGACTTATGTCTCTTAGCAGGGCTTTTTAACCAGTCTATTATTTTGTGACAAATATGTGAGCGGACATAAAGACCCTTGGTTTTAAAGGTTTTAAACTGTAATTGCGAAATATGAACGTTATGAACAGGAGATTTGAAATACAAAGCGTTTTAAAAACTAGAATTACGTCAACCGAAATCTGATGTAAAAATTCACACTGTGCATGTATAGAATATACATGATTCTTGTAGAAATTAGCAATTTAACAAGAGATTGCGAGCTTTCGAGCGTAGAGTACCACTTGCCTTAATTTGCATATAGTATACGGTATATTTACATTTGACTACTGATTCAAAAATATTTGTAAATTCTTGACTCGATATAGATTTCTGATTTGAAAAAAATTGTCTTCCTGATGTTCTGTGCTTAGAAGGTTCTTTGGCAGAAAGTTTAGGTCAAGTCTAGAGTTTCGCTCTTAAAAATGTCATGCTATTATATTTCAGTATTGAAAATTCCTCACAAATTCTTGACTTAAAAAAAGAAAAAGTGAATTCTCCAACACAGAAATTTATCTGCCTTATGTCATAGCTCAGTGCTTAGAAGGTTATTTGGTAGAAAGTTAAAGTCAAGTCTAGACTTTTGCTCTTTATAATGTCATGATATTATATTTCAACACTGACCATTCCTCACGAAGGCTGCTCCCTGAGAGTCACGAAATCTGCTCTCTGACAGTCACGTAATCTGCTCACTGGCAGTTATGAAGATTGCTCCCTGGCAGTCACGAAATCTGTTCCCTGGTAGTTACGAAGGCTGTTTACTAGCAGTCACTAAGACTGCTCCCTAGCTGGCAGTCACGAAATCTGCTCCCTAGCTGGCAGTCATGAAGGCTGCTCACTGACAGTAGATTATTATTCATTCTTCGTGTAGAGCTAGAAATAGGTTCCGGGATAGATTGGTTTTACTTTTTAAATTTCCAGTCCCTTAATTTCTAACGCTGGTTCTAAGGAGGGGCTTAAACCTTGGAGGAAAATTATTTCATTGATATACTTGAAAATTCTGATGTTGAAATTTGCAATTTCATCAAAAACGTCTGTCAAAGTAAGCATGCATTCTTGCACCATCCTTCCATTTTTCTTCTCAATTCACATACGCTTGTAGATGAAATATACAAGAAACAAAGGAGGGGATCTCCAACAACACCCGGTTGTAGTACCCACAGCAAAACCCCAAAACACCCAATGCAAAATCACAAAGCAGACAAGCACGGAAAGAGACGCATAAGGGACAAGGAACGTCAACACACAACACAGAAACATCACACACAAAGGACTAGACATAAACCAACGAGGCCAATGGGCAACCGGTGCCGACTTAGGACGGCCGTCTGCCATGGAAATAGCAGAAGGTGTGGTTATCCTGGATTACGTGCGCACAACCCTCCCACTTTTCCGAAAGTTTCAACAGTTCAGTCTTTATCACGCAGAATTTACAATTGATCAATATGGTGCCTATAAATAATCATTGTGTGTGAATTTCACTGAGTCATTTTGTACTGTCATGTAATGGTTGAAAACCACATGTTGGAAATAAGTAAAAGCCAGTACAATTGATGAGGACTCCTTATCCGACACATGCTTGCCTGGGGCATTGTTTGAAAAGAGTTAAAGAAGATCCTGACGATAGTCTCAACAGCACACACAACAGAGCACCAAATTGAGCATCGAGGCTCCCTACATGTAGCAAGCTAGAGAAGGGACCAGGTGTCCGGGAGGAGTAAGCATCCCCTGTTTTGTTAGCCGCGATATCAAACGATATATTAAATACATGCACTGTCTGAGGTTATGTCTATATAGAAAGTGCTATGGTGACCATGTCAGGGAAAAATATTCAAAACACTTACTGTCAAAAGTTTTACCATAAACTCTTCTCCTTGACAGCAGAGTTGGGACACTTCCTTTTTTCTTTAGATCAGACGATTAAAAGAAAGGAGGGAATCTCTAACAAGACGTTATTGCAGCATTTGTGGCAAAACATCGAAACATCCCAATGCAAAAACACAGAACAGACAAGCACAGCAAGAGACACAAAGGGGCAAGGCCAGACACACATAATACATCAGTGCATCAAACACGAAAGACAACGTATAAACCAAAGAGTATAAGGGACAGTCGGTGACGCCTTAGAACGGCCATTTGCCATGGTAGTTTGCATGATGTGGTTATCTCGATTACGCACAACCCAACCACTTTTCCGGTTACCCAAAAGGACTGGATAAAGAACAATCGCTTGGAGTAATTTCCTCCTCATTGCATGATGACCACACAAACAAGACAGTTAAACGCAGGTGCCGAAGTAACGTAATTTTGTTTCGTTTCGATTTTGTGATTTCTGTTTTCATACTATGTTTTCTGTAACCGCCAAAGTACACGAAATCCCAAATTCATCGAATTTCTTTCTTTTTTTTTTGGTTTCCCGGAAGCCAATTGCAAGGAGATTATAATTTCTTGAAGCGGTATTAAAATGTTTTAGGGGTTACTACTTTAGAGATTTGTAAGTTATCGAAATGGATTTTTCCTGACTGATATTAAGCATTCATAGCTTGATGCTTTCGCTTAAATTTCATGCAGTTCTTTGTGCTTTCCATTTACTGCTTTAGATTCAATTTTCTTAAATCTGTTCGATACATTTGGGGATTAGAAAGCTTTTTCTGCTTTTCCGTTTACACAAACACTGGCGCTTCGGAATATTACATCATCAGAATAATTTCGTTTTCTTTCATTGAAATTTTATGCCATGAGTGACAATGAAATTAAATACCAAAAAGAAAAAGAAGGCAACAGACTCATACATTTGTGATATCCTACTTCTGGGTGTCAAAGGCAAAAGGAGATTAATTTCACAAGGTCGCCAATTTTGGAAAAATCGGAAATATCTTGTTACAAGAAAGACACACATGTGAAAAATGAAAAGCTCCCACTCTATTCAAAACTATGTCCTAACTATACGTTTCAAAAGTAAAACCAGGATGTTGGACTCCAGGGTCAAGGTAGAAACTTCCTGCAATAATAAAAGCATCATATCGCAAAAAATATGTACTTGAAACATGAAATCATGTCATTTTTCATTCAAACGTTATATTCAGGTTCAAGATTTCAAAGCTCAATGTCACCATTCACTGCGAATCCGAAGGTCTTGTCACAATGGATACACTGTCACGTGAGATATTCGCAACTTTCGAAAACCAGTTACTTCCCATTTGAGACGGTATCTGACGTAGACTGATTAGAACGTAATCAAATTATATGGAAGCAGTCCTAAAAGTCTGGGAAATGACGGTGTAAATGGACGTTCCCATACCATTTTCATGACGTCACAAAGGTTTTACGTCAGATACCGTCTGTAAAGGAAAAACTCTGTATTCCGCAAAGACTCAATAAAGCCCTATCTCTGGTCCATGCTGCAAATTCATCTGTTCTTAAATGATGCTATTGAATTTGAAGACGTTTAACATTCTCGCCTATAAAAAGTTGTGCACAAATCAATTTAAAGTTTTTATATATTTTTTTTCAAAATAAGTCGAGAAAGCGGAGGACAATAAATATTGAGAATAATAATGAAATCTCAATCTCGCATCCTCACCCTAGAAACAACAAGAGGAAAGTCAATTATATAAAAATGATAAGGGCATAATTTAATGACCGTCCAAAATCGGCACCTATTGCCCATAGTCTTGGTGTTTTTTGATTTTTTTCTCTCTTCCTCGTGCCTTTTGGGGTCTCTTGTTGTGAGTCTGTGTTTCTTTGTGTTTTGTTGTGGATCTGCAAACGATTCTTGTTGAAGATATCCTCCTTTCTTCTATCTCTGTAACTATGTATTTTCTTTCTATATTTATTTCTTCTCGCTCTAACGACAAGGAGCTTGTAGACCTCCCCCGCAAATAGAGATTGGATTTATTCTCCGCGGTTTTATTTGTCTTAAATAATCTCTAGAAATATTTTCGTATTAAAATATAATAAATTATACAAATAAAAAAATGATATAATGTAATGTCAAAAAGTTATATTAATATGACTTTATCAAAATTGCTTTAAATTTCTTCTGGCGAACTTATTCATTTTTTGAGTCAATAGAATTCCCTTCTATCAAAATAACTGAATTATGGTCCATTATGAAATAAGACATGGAAGGCGTAGACAAGAATAGAAACATATTAAAGATTACGAAAATTAGAGAGTTATATGTTCAGCATATTCAAATGAGTTAAAGAAGATCCTGACGATAATCTCAACAGCACTCACAATAGAGCACAAAATTAAACATCAACGGACTCCTAGCAAGCTAGAGGTTGGACCAGGTGCCCGGGAGGAGTAAGCATCCCCTGTTGGCTAGCCGCACCCACCGTCGATGTAAATGAAGCATGGAAATGAAAATATATAAAATTCATGCACTGTCTGACGCTATGTCTATATAGAAAGTGCCATGGCGACAATGTCAGGGAAGTACATTCAAAACACTTACTGTCAATTATATCATAAAAAAATCATCAGAACAGACGCCTATAAATTAAATGTTAAAATACATCCAGATTTAGAACTGATTAAAATTAATATAATTTCATATGTTCATCAAAATTCGATATCTATTGTAAGCTTGAATTTTGTGTAACTCATATTCATGTCATCATTCACGACTTACTAATTAAAACGTGCTTTAAATGTCTATTAATTTGTATAAAACGCATTTGCGTGGTAGCAAAGGTAAAGGTTATAAAAAGAGTACATATTAGATCTGTGTACAAAAAAGAATACCATCATGTATGAAAATTAGAATGGGACCTTTAAACTACTTGTTTTCTATTAAGAAGTCTGCTCCATTGATCTATGGTTCAAATATGTACACATGCATGTTTTAGTATTTCCTTTTTTGTTGTGATTTTAATTTGTGTAACATCTGTGTCCTAAGAAGAACATAATCAGGTCAACTTGGCAAAGTAGAAGGGATTACTATTTTGGTTGATTAACTGATGCAGTATACTTTCAAAATGGACCTTTTGAAAAAAATGTTCGTAATGGCAACAGTCATCGAAGTTTGGGGAGAAATTCAATCATTAAATAGTACGATAATGTGTATAATGATAAGTAATAACTTCTAACAGCAACTATATTGTTTGCCTTAATCTCTTGAAAGACACCACAATCATTCCGTAATTTCTTATGTAGATTTTCTACGATTTCTTTCTTCGTGCAAACAGCGCGATCGAAAGTTAGTCGGATGTTTGTACTTATCATAAGTAAAAGATCATAAACAATGTTGATTTGTATTGTATTAGTAAAGTATCTGTCATAGACAATTTGAACCATCCAACCAAAGTTTGTACTCTGTGTCTTCCGAAATGGAAGTAACCGGACGTGACAGTTCTACCGAATTGAAGCGGCGGGTTTTGCATGCAAGCAGGAGTTGTTTACTCTTCCTGGGCACCTGATCGCACTCCCATATCGGGAATTCGCTTCTTTTCGTGTGGTGGAGTTTTTTGTTTGTTTGCTTTGGTTCCTGTTTTATCCTGATTTTGTATGCCTTCGGTTTCTGATTTTCTGAATCATCGATTTTGTGCTGTATACAGGGATATGGTCATTATCCATATTTGTCATCTAGAAAAAAGAATATCACAAAACGGTCAAAGCCCACTTTAATATATCCGATTACGAAACGTTTCAAGTACGAAAAAGAAATCACAAGAACCAAATTGTATGATGTATGAATCCGCGTTTATACTTACGCAGACATTGAATTAATTTCTAAATTTTTCAAGAATTACATTCAAAACAAAATATTCAACTTGATTATTGCTTTTAAGCTTTCATTTATAACTTACATTAACAGTTTTGTTGACTTATATGTTATTTGTCTATTTAATAGTGTACTATTTCTAAAGGAAATTCTGTTTTCTTTGAAAAGTTGAAAGCGATAGCAATGATAGTTGGCTTTATCAAATCAAAAACCCCTCCGTCCAGGTAAAGAGATTGAAGGTAAATAAATAATTATAAACAGTGGGCAAAATAATTATGAACTTGCACGCTAGTTCATTTTTGCGCCCGCTCGGGCCTGGACGTACAGCAAATCCAATAGTGTCATCGCGTAGAGGATACCTGAGTTAGTCAGAATCCACACCTCATTTACCTGTAGCGCACCTGGTACCTGAGATATTCACCTTAATTACAAAAAAATCCTGCGGGAAATTAAAAAATCCTGCGGGAATTATCAAAATCCTGCGGGAATTATCAAAATCCTGCGGGAAATTGATGAATTCCTGCAGGAATTTTTTTTTTCCTGCAGGAGAAAAAAAATCCCGCAGGAATATTTTCTTAAATTTTTTTCAAGAAATTCCTGCGGGAGAAAAATTTTCCCGCAGGAATTTTTCTTTAAAAAATCTTGAAAATAGTGTTCCTGCGGGAAAAATAAAAATCCTGCGGGAAAAATAAAAATCCTGCGGGAAAAATTTTGTTCTTTAGAAATTCCTGCAGGATTTTTTTTTCCCGCAGGAATTTTCTGTATATTAAAAATTCCTGCAGGATTTTTATGTTCTGATATAAATCCTGCAGGAAATTGTATTTCTAAAAATTTCCTGCAGGATTTTTTTCAAATCTACAAAACCACTTCTTTATTCTTACATATGTATGAAAAATGTATTGATCGCTGAGCGATGTAAGTCCCCTGCTGGTGGCATATATTTATGTCCTGCAACTCTGCCTATGAATTTGTCTTCAATTAAACACGAGTTTTAATTAAACTTACTGTCTGGGCAGTTCAGTTCTGAGGTTTTATCTGCTTTATCGATTCAAAGAATAGGTCAAGCCTGACAAAAATCGAACTTGCTCTGTAACTATCCAAGACTAAGCCAAATATGAAATTATACCTGAATACCTATTTATTGCAGAAAAAAAGTCTGGAAAACTGACAAAAACTGCATTGTACAAGTCATCAAGGGGCATAACTCCTCGGAAAATAGGTCAAGCTTGACAAAAGTCGACGTTGCTCTGTAACTATCCAAGACTAAGCTGTGTATCAAATTTCCCCTGAATATCTCTCTTTGTTGCAGGAAAAAGTCAAGAAAACTGACAAAAACTGAATTTTCCAAGTCATCAAGGGGCATAACTCCTCAAAAATTAGGTCGAGCGTGAAGAAAGTCAAACTTGCTCTGTAACTATCCAAGACCAAGCTGTGTATCAAATTTCATCTGAATATATCCATCCCTTGCAGAAAAAAGTCTGGAAAACTGATAATCGGACAGTCGGACGGACGGACAGACAGACCGAGAGGAAACTAATTAAGAGTCCCCTTCGGCGTTGCCAGTAGGGGAAAAAAGCCCCGTAACATATATAAAACAACATCCTTTTTTCTTGATTTATACAAATTTTAAAAACATTTCACCCCAAAAATAGATTTTAAATAATTTTTAACTATTTCAGAATATTTTCACTGTATTGAAAAAATATAAGTCCCGTAACTCCGTAAAAACAAATCAGATGAATCTGACAATTGAAAGGCGGCTTCCTCTCCACAGTCTGATCATAATGTACAAATATCATAAAATCCGTTGGCGCATATTTAGGTTATTGCGTTCCATAAATGGACGGACAGACAGACAGACAGACTTTGCCATTCCATAATACTTCTTGTCAAATGACAGGCTTAAAAAAAAGTGGTTCGTGTTTTAGTTTTTAGTTTAAACATATTTTATTTCCATAAACATGAAATGGGAATTGGGCACAAGTTATACAAACATTATTTAAGCCCTTAGTTCGTGTATTGAAGCAATTTCACACATTGTATCTTAAGATTCTAAAATCCTTGAATAATGTTGGGTACAAGGGATCATTACTATAGTATTTGCTTTCTGATGTTGGTATGAAATTTTCCTATCTGATTGATATGTTCACTTACTAACGTTACTAAAGTAAGACAAAATTATGGCAATTTCACAAGTACAATTAATATGATGTTGTTTGAAATCAACATCTGTGAAACCAGAAGTCTCTGACGAGACTGTAGCTCTCCTTTTTTTTCTAAAACATCAATTTCCTTTCTTTTTTTAAACCAAGACCACTGGAAGCAGGTGCTCTTACAAATTATAAGTAGCATGACAAAACAACATATCCATTAGACTGCAACTATCATAGCACTCATATATATTATAATATCCGAGAAAAAGTATTTCAAAAAAGAATGCCACACCCATTTTCCAAGATCCTAGGGGCAAAGGGCTGCTAGCTCAAATGAAGTATCAATGACACATCAAGACTACAGATCCATAATATTGGATAAAGAGTTAACTCCCCATCATTAATAGCTTTCAACAATTCGATAGCACAACTATATAGGAAAGGACATCGTCAATCTATAGACCGGAATTGCTTTGCAATCCGGCCAAAAATTACCACACCCATTTTCAAAGACCCTGGGGGTATAGGGCTAAAACAAAATATCAGGTGCACAACTACACCACAGACCCATCATATTGCAATAAGAATTTAGTCTCCATCATTTATAGTGTCAGAGGAGTTGCGGGCACAAGATTACATAGAGTTATACAGGAGAAAATTACCACACCCATTTCTATGACCCTGGGGGTCAGGGGCTCAAACAAAATATCAAGTGCACAACCAGACCACAGACCCATCATATTTAGAAAAGAATTAAGTCTTCATCATTTATAGTGTCAGAGGAGTTGCGAGCACAAGATTACATAGAGTTATATAGGAGAAAATGACCACACCCATTTCTAAGACCCATGGGGTCAGGGGCTCAAACAAAATATCAGATGAACAACTACACCACAAACCCATCAAATTGTATAAAGAATTAAGTCTCCATGATTTATAGTGTCAGAGGAGTTGAGAGCACAAGATTACATAGCATTATATAGGAAAATATGACCACACCCATTTCTAAGACCCTGGCGGTCAGGGGCTCAAACAAAATATCAGGTGCACAACAAGACCACAGACCCATCATATTGCAATAAGAATAAAGTTTCCATCATTTATAGTGTCAGATGAGTTGCGAGCACATGATTATATAGAGTTATACAGGAGAAAATGACCACACCCATTTCTAAGACCCTGGGGGGTCAGAGGCTCAAACAAAATATCAGGTGCACAACCAGACCACAGACCCATCATATTGCAAAAAGAAATAAGTATTTATCATTTAAAGTGTCAGAGGAGTTGCGAGCACAAGATTACATAGAGTTATACAGGAGAAAATGACCACATCCATTTATAAGACCCTGGGGGTCAGGAGCTCAAACAAAATATCAGGTGCACAACTAGACCACAGACCCATCATATTGCAAAAAGAATCAAGTCTTCATCATTTAAAGTGTCAGAGGAGTTGCAAGCACAAGATTACATAGAGTTATATAGGAGAAAATGACCACACCCATTTATAAGACCCTGGGGGTCAGGGGCTCAAACAAAATATCAGATGAACAACTAGACCACAAACCCATCAAATTGTATAAAGAATTAAGTCTCCATGATTTATAGTGTCAGAGGAGTTGAGAGCACAAGATTACATAGCATTATATAGGAAAATATGACCACACCCATTTCTAAGACCCTGGGGGTCAGGGGCTCAAACAAAATATCAGGTGCACAACAAGACCACAGACCCATCATATTGCAATAAGAATAAAGTTTCCATCATTTATAGTGTCAGATGAGTTGCGAGCACATGATTATATAGAGTTATACAGGAGAAAATGACCACACCCATTTCTAAGACCCTGGGGGGTCAGAGGCTCAAACAAAATATCAGGTGCACAACAAGACCACAGACCCATCATATTGCAAAAAGAAATAAGTATTTATCATTTAAAGTGTCAGAGGAGTTGCGAGCACAAGATTACATAGAGTTATACAGGAGAAAATGACCACATCCATTTATAAGACCCTGGGGGTCAGGAGCTCAAACAAAATATCAGGTGCACAACTAGACCACAGACCCATCATATTGCAAAAAGAATCAAGTCTTCATCATTTAAAGTGTCAGAGGAGTTGCAAGCACAAGATTACATAGAGTTATATAGGAGAAAATGACCACACCCATTTATAAGACCCTGGGGGTCAGGGGCTCAAACAAAATATCAGGTGCACAACAAGACCACAGACCCATCATATTGCAATAAGAATTAAGTCTCCATCATTTATAGTGTTAGAGGAGTTGCGAGCACAAGATTATATAGAGTTATATAGGAGAAAATGACCACACCCATTTCTGAGACCCTGGGGGTCAGGAGCTCAAACAAAATATCAGGTGCACAACAAGACCACAGACCCATCATATTGCAAAAAGAATTATGTCTCTATCATTTATAGTGTCAGAAAAGTTGTCCGGACAAGATTACATAGAATTTAATTACCACACCCATTTTCTAAGACCCTGGGGGTCAGGGACTGAAACAAAATGTCAGGTGCACAACTAGACCATGGACCAAGTAAAATGCAAAAAGAATTAACTTTCTATCTCTAACAGTTTAAGAGGAGTTGTCCGGACAAGAATTGTTTACGGACAGACAGACGGACAGACGGCCGGACGAAGGGTGATCGCATAAGCTCGACTGGTCTGAGACCAGTAGAGCTAATGAAAATTATTTGCCAAAAATGTACCCAATAAATCCAAGAAGTATGACTAATAACTTATAAAGGGCTGATTCCAACATAATGATTGTGATGGAATTCTTTAACACAATATTCAGAGAGAAAGCTCCAGTCTTTGTCAGTTTGAAAATATCTGTGTTGCGAGTTAAAAGTTTAAGACTTGGTATTATGGTGAATGAAGGTAGGTACAAAAAATCCAATGTTTAAGCACTTAAGCACATAATACAGTATTGTGCATGGATTCCAAGTCAAAATCAAAGTATATTTGAGTGAAAAGTGGGATCAACTGAGCTCCCCATCTTAATCTGCCACTGGTTGAAAAAAATAAGGCTAAAGCTAATCTCTAAAGAAGACACTAGTGATGCAAAATGAACATAAAACTTAAACAGATACATAAGCATCATGACGTGTATGTCAAGTAAAAAGTGCAGGTAAAATAGGAAAGAGAAATTTTAATGTTGTAGGTAAACCTTCAGTAGTTTTAATGGGAGCACTATTGAAATCATTCTGTGCCTGTGGGTATAGCAAAATAAATTTGGTCTTTTCGAAACACAGAGTTACTTCCCATTTCAGTGGCGGATTTAGGGGGAGGGGGCTCCCCCCCCCCAGCACTGACCTAAAATTTTTCAAAAAACCCTATATTTTGGACCATTTTCAGTAAAAATCGGCAAAATTCGCCCCTCGACCCCCCGGCAAAGGGGGCGCTGGATCCGCCACTGCATTTTTGCAGGTATCTGACATCAAGTTATTGCGAGTCATCATATTCTATGGAACCAAGTGTAAAATTCAGGGAAACATGGTTACAAATTTGACATTTTTAAATGAATTTAAAGACTCACAATAAGTTTACGTCAGATACCTGCATAAATGGGAAGTAACTCTGTATTTCGAAAAAGAACGGATTTATGATTTAATCATGTTCATTCTTGCATAATTTGCGAATGTGATGAAAAATGCGACACCTAGATGAAAGTACAACTTCTTAAACTTTAAATTTACAAGTGGAACAAATGTCAACCTATAATACTACATGTTTTCTACACTTCTGACAGCACATATGTCATCTTATGCAGGATTCAAGGAAATTCGAGCTGACAATGTTGCTCGTATTTTGTGTTTCGCAGCTTTTTCTTGGCTATCGTATTAGAAGTTAGTAAATACGAATACGATTGTCAGCAAATATCATCTCAGATCGCCTATAGTTCTACCAGTTTTAAAAGTTCTTCTTTCTTTTTTTCTTCTTGGCTCGCTTTGACATCGAACAATTCGTTCCTCTTCTCCTTCTTATCATAAGTATTTTCCCCTGCTATTCGGAGAACCAAATGGGAATATAAGTATTTTCCCCTGCTATTCGGAGAACCAAATGGGAATACATGTATGAATTGATGTGGAATTCACTTTAGTCAGGGCGGATCCAAGGGGGGATGAAAGGATACAGGGGCGGATCCAGAACACCAATTGCTGAGGGAGCACATACAATTTTTGATGGGAATCACTTGCGAGGCCCGAAAGGCAGACTTGGGGGGGAGGGTATGGGAGGGGATCCCCCCCCCCATTTCCAATTTTTTATTATTGTTGGGGTACGGGACCCCCCCCCCCCCCCCCCCCCCCCGAGAAAATTTGAAAAAATGAAGGTATTTGGTGATATCTGAAGCGTATTTTAACTGAATTTAGAAGGAATTCCGTCAGTGTTCAACAATGATTTGTATATTGAAAATTTTTCGACATTGTCTGGTGCTGTACTGTGTTTGCACGGCATGCAAGTCAACATGTTCAGGATTTCCTTAGGAAATTGGCGGATCAATAAGTTTTGAAAGGGCGTCGATGTAAAACTATTTTTGCAAATTCCAGGCGAGGCCATGCAGACCCCCTAACCATCACTCTAGATCTGCGCTTGTTTGTTAATTTTTGTAAGGTAGAAATACAAACAAATCATAGAGATCACGAGTGTCCCGTTCCCTACCCTGCAGCGTCAAGATAGAAAGGTTAATAGAAAAACATTCATTTGTCGACTCTTTGCAAAATTCTTGGAGGTAGCCAGTCCAATCTGGCCTAAACAATTTAATTATTCATTTAAAAAAGATTGATCACAACCTCAATTCTAAAACGATCTTAATTTTTTTTTCAATGCCGATTTTATAGAAGGTAATATTGAAGATTTGGCTAAGAAATATGTGTGTTTTATGCCTTACATAGGACTGAACACCACTCTCCATTTATCCCTCAGATGAAGAAAATCAGACGTGCACATGAATCAATGAAGGTTATTTCGGAAACGTGTATGTCCATGTACAGCTAGACAATGGACATGGCAGCAATGCATCCATCCCGACTTTGTTATCTATCACCGAGAAAATTTTGGAAAATTTATTCAAATCTGTGGTTTCTGGGGTGTTTATCGAGCATTTTCTGACTAATTTCATAGAAGTACTATTAATTTGATGCTTCCAAAAGCATGTCATAAGTGTCCCCTCTTTGGGCACTGCCGGGGGGGGGGGACCCTGTGCCCCCCCCCCCCCCCGACTGAATCCACCACTGGGGTAGTCTGGTCTACTCGAGGTTCTTATATAAATACCAACTTGGTCAGTTAAAATCGACAAACTTCGCTACTTTACAAAGGGGACGCTGGATCGGCCACTTAAAGAAGAATTCAAAGAGAAAAGGCGAAAAAAACAATGAAAACGGCCGGGTTGATTAGGGCGTGTGTCACCTAGACAAATTAATATGGTATCAATAATCATATCTATATATCTAATTAATGGACTCCGGACACTTCTAAATTAATAGTACTGCTTCGCTGTTAAACTTTTATATCATAAATATGGCTTCCTTCGCTACTGTACGGAATATAGCTTTATCAAATGTTTGTGAAAAGGATAGACATTTACATTTTTTAAAATAATACAATGTACACATGGTAAAATCTTCCTGTTGGCGGTGATTTTTTCGGTGCTCGACATCCCCTCCCCCTTCCCAGAAGAACACCCCCACCAAAAAGTACAGAAAAAAAAAAGAAAATCTCCAAAAACCCATCAATGCGTATTTCACGGCGTTCTAGTTTTTTTTTTTTCGATTATGACTTTAGTTTTATTATTCACTTTTATAATACAAGTAATTATTCTTATACATGTACGCTGACAGTCGTATTTTTCACCAGAAACAAACGATACACGTGAACAGAAGACGTACAAGCACAGGTCACCGGGAAAAAAACCAGGGGAGGTGGTCCAACTCATAATGGTCAGAAAATTGTTTCAAAAAATATATAAATAGAGAAAGCATTTATGTTAAATTCTTCTTGAATGACTCAACACATTGGAGGGGGGGGGGGGTTCCAGGTAATTACATCCTCTTGGTATTTGTCATCCTTTCTAATTTTTATGTTTTACTGTATTATATTTTTCTTTCAAAGTCATATACTGGACCCCCCCCCCCTCTTTTTTTTTTTAAATGGCTGGAACCCCCTCTCTCGGAAAAATCTCTAGATCCAACCATGATATTGACATACATGTACATATATTTTCCCATGGTTTCCAACGACCTTAATAAACCAATCATTCTTGAAATATAATTGTTTTGAATAAGTGGTAGTTTCAGGGAGCTCGAAGGAAAACTCCCACAACCTCACAAGAAAATTTTATTTTCAGTCTTCGAAAAATTTCACCTTTCGTTGTTTCTAGAATTTCTGAAGATAAGGGCATATACATGTATACGACATTTCCAGAGAGAATCAGATAATATCAGAAGAGGCAGATCCAAAAGCCCGAACCACGACTTCAAGGGAGGTGCCTTTTCTGTTGGATAAGCAAGACACGGAGAACTGAATGACAGCAGATAGAACTAGAATTTTGGAATGCAAACACATCATGATCACTTTTAGTAAAAGATAAAAAATGATATACCGATATTAATAAAAAAAAAAGGAGATTTTATCAACAATGAAAACATGATTCAAGACAAAAATCTATCGACGGCGAGAGAAAGAGAGTAGAATATGTGTACTGTATATTGTCATCAAGGGGTTGACACTTGGTGGTTACGTAATATACACGTTCCTTGAATTTACCCGGAGGCGTACTTCATTGCGCAATATATACCTACCCCTGTGTATACTTGTACTTAATGCCGCAGGGCGCAGGGGTGTCACCCATCGCTTTGGTCAGACCCGCCGATAACACGAGTGGGAGGAATGTTGTAGGACAGTGAAAGACATCTAGGGGGTGGGAGGGGGGTGATGTTTGATAATTAAACACATAGTCAGACGGGATTTTGGATAAAATGTTTGAATAATGAATAAAAAAAATCATAGAGTCTATATACGGGAAAGATCTTTATGTAAAAAAAATCATGAAGTCTACACGGGAAAGATCTATATATATATATATAACAAAATACATGCTCTCTCTCTCTCTCTCTCTCTCTCTCTCTCTCTCTCTCTCCTTTTTTGGGTATTCATTTTGCGGATGTACAAAAAAAATCGAACGGTCCATGTCGCCTTGAGGATAACAATTCACTGAAAGCTTTTGTATAGAATACATGTCATTGACGTTCTACTATCCCCCTCTTTTACCTTGAACAAATCGTGGTACTGTCATATATTTTAATATGTCCGTATGCTATGTCAGTGGCGGATCCAGCGCCCCCTTTGCCGGGGGGTCAAGGGGCGAATTTTGCCGAATTTTACTGAAAATGGGCGAAAATATGCCTGTTTTTGGAAAATTTTGGGTCAGTGCCGGGGGGGGGGGGCGGACGCCCCCTCCGCACCCCCCTAAATCCGCCACTGTATGTATAAAGTTGTATCAAAATATGCTCATTCGTTTTGAAATAATTCAGCCAAAATGAAGCCCGATTGGCGCTATTTATAATTACATTTTCATGTCCGTTATTTTCAAGACTGTCCTGTTCTCCTCAAAATAAAGATATTCACACAAAATAAAGCATGTGTCTTCTTTCAACTTTGATATAATGATATTTTATATGTAAAAACTTCAAACTGCATTTTTAGAATTTGTATGGGTTTTTTTTTCAGGAGGCCAGAGAGGGATAATTCAGACTCCAAATAATCGTGTAAAATCAACCAGAAAAAATGATAATTCTAGGCTAGTGTTGTAAATTTTTCCTTGTACGGTGTCAGTGACCATTAAACAACTCTATAAAGTGAAAAAAGTACGCATATATCGATACAACGACTAAATTTTTTCTCTATAAAGTGAAAAAAGTACGCATATATCGATACAACGACTCGTGGTAAGACAAAAACGCACCCCCCTTATTTTACAATTCCTGCGCTTTTCCTGTATGTTCGGTATAAGCTAAGAATGAAGCCTAAAACTGTATATTAGACTCCGAATTTATAGTTTTTCACATTAAGATAAGATAAACATCAAACGCAAATTATGTTCTACATAAAAGTTTCGTTTTCATAACAATGAATACCAAAAAAAAAAAAAAAAAAAAGAAAAAAAAAATTTAAATATTAATAATCTTGAGGGGGGGGGGGGCATTTCGATATATGCTTAACTTCATCATCAATTATACTTTTCTTGTCATATATGGTTATAAACACAAAACTTTGTATAAATCTGATTTAAATTAAATGGAAATTAATGGGGCGAGGAGGTGGGGGGAGGGGGTTTTGGCGCCATTATAGAAAGGGGGGGGGGGGGGTTGCTCGGCGCCTTAGATTGAATGAGCGTGTAATATGTACACGTCAAATAGATATGTCAAACCCATGGCCATCAAATCTTATTCTGTGCCAGTATCTGCATTCTTTCATGAAATAATAACAACACTACATCGTTTCCTTATACAATTTTATGATACAAAGTATATTTATTCGTGAACGCTAACTCTTGAATACTGAATTCGGTGTCAGGCTGAAATATCAATGAAATGTGCACGCAGAGCGTCTGTGTACGATTATTTCAAGTATATATTTCAGAGTGTATACTAAAATACCGTAACTTCACAATTTTTCACGATTCCTTATAGATAAAATCTGTCATCCTTGGAACCCCTTGACCTACATATTTTTAGGATCCAGATCCCAGTTATTTTTTCAAACACTTTCTTACCAAAAATAGGAGAAAAATTCTCAAATCGCACCAGCTCAAATACATTGACACTACTTTCAAATTATTAGAAATTTTATTTGAATCACAGAGAAAAAATGCCGAAAGATTAAAATTACGCAACTTTTAAAATAATTTTACAAAGTCGTGCACCTGGTTCCGGACCGGAATTATTCGAATTTCCTGTTCTGAGGACCCATTTTCACACGTATTCTTCCACACATATGCTATACATGTCTTACACACTTTAGATATATTCAGAATTTTATTTCATCTATCAAGTAAACATTGATGGGGAGACAATTCAAGATAAACCTTATGTGCATTTCCCACCAATTATTAAAAAAAAAATCAAGCTAAGAAATAATAGGAACTATCCTACAAGGGTGTGATCGTCTGGTCAATATCGCCCATCCACAGGGATTTATCGCGCTTCCCAGTTGCTTGATGTACTATGGGCTATACAACATACACGTAACCAATAGTACGTACATCAAGCAATCGAGAAGCGCGATGAATCCCTGTGCGCCCATCTAATGTACAGCTTGTACTTCATGAATTTTATACGGCATGTATCTATATACATTTGTGTACTTTGTGGCGGATTCTGCCCGAGGGGGGGGGGGGGCGAGGCAGAATTAAGCTCAACTGAGGTGCCAGCAATTTGCTTTTTTTTTTCACGGGGATTCCCCTCCCTCATCTACCGGTCTCTCGCATCCCCCTCGGACCTTCGTGTTTAGCATGTCATCTTAAACCCCCCCAACAGAGTTACGGATTTAGGGGGTGCGGAGAGGATGTCCGCCCCCCCCCCCCCCCCCCCGAGGGGGCGGCACTGATCCAAATATTTTCATACAACAATTTTGGTCAATTTTCATTATAAAAATCGGCAAAATTCCCCCCGGCAAAGGGGGCGCTTGATCCGCCATTGGCAATTTGCAACAGTTCAGTTTCTGGATCAGCACCCATATCTCGCTGTGAAAATACCCTGCAAACTACTCTTTAAGGCGAACATTTTTATTATGAACAAGAAACAACTCAAAACAAGTGAATCTATATTTAGTCCAGGGAACCCCCGAGCATTCCCCAACATGTCCAAACTGACCAAAGACAGAAAAATCGAAGAAACGATGAAAACAGGGTAAATTGAGTACTCACAATCATATTTACAGGAGTTTTATAGAACTAATGATATGATTGGTGGGTGATGCCTTCGTTTCAGTATCAAGTGGGTAATGTTTGAGATGTAATTCGAATTGCCTCTGACTACCAAGTCATACATGCCTTGCGTTAAAAGCTTAACAAACATGTTTTATTTTATTCCATTTTCTTAATTCACTTTCAATCTATTTGTAAGCAACCAACTTCAGTACTTTGCATGTTTACCTAAGATAAAGCGATTATTGTATCTTGGAGGTGGGGGAGGGGCTATACTGTACATGTAAACTATTTTTCAAATTGGGAGAGGGGCTACATGTAAGTGCAAATACAATTATTTTTCAATTTTGAGTGATTGTTGAAGTCTTTCGTATATGTTACATCACTTGTACAATGTACATCAGGCAAAATTTGACAATAAATAGACCATTTTCATATTACCGCTAGACTTACATTTTAGACACCCCAAAACCCAATATCACACTATTTGACGTTATTACTGTGATGTTCAAACGTATCTATAATATTTTTGACATTATTTTACTTTATGACATCATAGATATGTTTCGACATCATAGTAAGAAATAACGTCAAACATTGTGATGTCGGGTCATGAAATGTAGAATTCAAGTCTACCACATTAATGTGAATATCGTCTATTTATTGTCAAATTTTGACCCCATGTACAAGTGATTTTACATGCATGGAAGACTTAAAAAATCACTAAAAATTGAAAAATTCTAAGATTTTCCTATTTTACTCAAAAATTTTCTATATATATTCTATATTTTCACACACAATATACCTATATTCCTATATTTTGAGTAGGGGAAGTTGCTATGACCCATGATATAAATACCTGATAGATCTCAAAACATTCAAGAAATGATGATATGATCTTGATAAATTGTTGTCGCTGAACTTTTAATAAAATATTGGGCAAAGTACAGAAATTATGCTTTTATATCTGTATTTTAAATTCAGGATCGTGATATGAGTCGTATCATGTGTAAATATCATAACACATATCATATCGTGGGCTAGGCATATTATTGCAGCCTAATCATGGTTGGAAATCAAATGGACTTACTTAAAGGTTCATTCATTCATTCATTCATTCATTCATTCATTCATTCATTCATTTATTTGTATTAGTATTTTTTTTTGTAAGTGTACTACAAGATTTTACTTCTTTATAAAAAAACCTGCAGGAGTTCTTTTTTCTCAAAAAATTCCTGCAGGAATTTTTCTAAATAAATTTCCTGCAGGAATTTTTAACATAGCATAATTTCCTGCGGGAAAAAATGTTCATATAATATTTCCCGCAGGAATATTTTAAGTTCAAATTTTTCCTGCAGGATTTTTTTTCTCCCGCAGGATTTTACTTCGAAAAAATTTTCCCGCAGGAATTTTATTTTTCCTGCAGGAATTTTATTTTTCCCGCAGGATTATTTCAAGCAATTTTTCCTGCGGGATTTTGAAATTTCCCGCAGGAATTCATCAATTTCCCGCAGGATTTTGATAATTCCCGCAGGATTTTGATAATTCCCGCAGGATTTTTTTATTTCCCGCAGGATTTTTTTGTAATTAAGGTGAATATCTCAGGTACCAGGTGCGCTACAGGTAAATGAGATGTGGATTCTGACTAACTCGGGTATCCTCTACGCGATGACACTATTAGTTTTGCTGTACCTCCAGCCCCGGGCGGGCGCAAAAATGAACTAGCGCGCAAGTTCATAATTATTTTGCCCACTGTTTATACATTGTTTATCCAATTTAGAATCTTGTGGGTCCCTCAGCACTTAGTTTCGATCGATATTACGCATGTAAAAATATATTGTGCTTAAAATGATAACAATGGAAAATGACCGAACAAATGCGTAAATAAATACAGATCAAGTAATCGTACAATGATTAACTAATACGCCTATGATAAATCGAAAAATAAAGTACAAATGTAGAATGTTAAACGTCCTCAAATTCAATAGTACCATTTCAGAACAGATATATTGGCAGCATGGACCGGACATGCATGTTTCGGGTACTTAACGCTCGTCAGTGATCCTCAATGTTAACAATGTCATATGGCATATTAAAGAAGTCAAATTTTAAGCGCTTTGACAGCAAAATTGGATCCATTGGAACTTAAATCCATGTTCAAAATTGACCATTAAATATCATTAAATACCAAATTCTCTTTTACCTTCCAACGATTTTCGTTGTAACTTACCTTTCGACTTTATATTAATAAACACGAAAAGGTACTCATCAGTTATTCAGTCTGAAAATCGAGGAGGTAAGGCAAAATTATTAGAATTTCCAATGCAACTGCTGCGAACCTCGGAATGAACAACATTCCGAAGTTATGAATGATAAATTTAAATGAGTTAAAGAAGATCCTGGCGAAAATCCCAACAGCACTGACAAAAGAGCACAAAATTAAGCATCGACGGACCCCTAGCAAGCTAGAGGTGGGACCAGGTGCCCGGAAGGAGTAAGCATCCCCTGTTTGTTAGCCGCACCCGCCGTCGATGTTTAAAGTTCCTAAAAGCATAATATTTCATATGATACTGTAAACGTGAAAATTTTCGCGTGGAGGTAATTTTCGCGTTTTTCGGGATCCAAGTGACGTCGCGAAAATTATCCCCACACGAAAATACTCCCGCTGCATTTTTACAATATGAAAGACATTTTTATTGTGAATATTTCCTCCAAGCGAAACGTCTTGATGTTATTATCACAAATCCCCCCGTGAAAAATAACCAATTTTACAGTATATATTTGGCCATTTGAGCCGCGCACTCTTTACACAAGTCAAAAATCAAACTAGAGGGCACTCTGTCTTGTCTGATAATTAGTCCGAAAGTCCGCATTATCCGTATTTGTCACGTTAAATTGGAAGTACCGCTATTGAGGATATACTATGCAAAAAACATGTATGGGGCTTTAGTATTGGTTTGAAATGTTTTTCAATACATTTTAAAATTGGAACATTTTCATTTGTCACTTCTGTAATGCCGTATCAAATAGGGGAAAAGCTAAACTCTTGCTAAAAATAAAGGATATGAAAAATATGTGAAATAGAACAAAAATGTTTAAAAATAAAGAAAATATTCACAGACATCCTTCAATGCGATTCTTTGTCTCAAGTATAAGTTTTCATATCTGCTATTGATATTTTGACACCGTTAAGGACGCTTTAACAGGCAAACATGAACATGTTACTTACAATCCACGTGAATGTCTTGAACAAATGTTTGCTTAAAGAATTTTCTCGATACGTTTCACAATTCGTGATGTGAAAGTCGGAATCAATCAGGGAAATAATGTCATTGCCTTCACAATTCACAAGTGGTGGACATTTGTACTTCGTTGGTCACACCGATGCCCGATATAATGCTAGTGTTAGTTGAGACTTGATTCTCTTGCAAGACAACTACCAAAGACTAAAGACAACTGATCGAAATTGAACAAGCAAATACACAAAAACATCATGTATAGATAGTGCAAATTAGAAAACATACAAATTTTACACGGAAATTTTGTAGGGTCTCATAATATGACAATCGATTAATGAATGTTAAACGTCTTCATATTGATAGCAATATTTAAGAACGGATAAATTGGCATCATGGACCAGACATGCACGTTTCGGGTACTTAACCCTCGTCAGTGATCCTCAAATCTAACAATGTAATAATATGTCAAAAAAGTATGACAGTTACTTTGTCGAAAAAGTGTACCGAAAGACGTAGCAGGATGGGTGGGATATGATGCTACAGGACCCACATTTCAGAAATGTCAAGAAATTTTGATAACAGAAATTTTAGAATGCGTTGAAGAAACGATCAACCGAAATTGATCGAACTTGGCTACATGTGCCCTCGGGGACTCCTGGTCCACCAGCAGTGACACTCGCCAAGAGGTATAAATGTTACACGTTTTCAAATTGATAGGATCATTTAAGAACAGATAAATTGTCATCATGGACCAGACATGCACGTTTCGGGTACTTAACCCTCGTCAGTGATCCTCAAATCTAAACAATGTAATAATAAGCCAAAAAAGTGTGAAAGTTTTTTTGTCGAAAAAGTGTACTGAAAGACGTAGCAGGATGGGTGGGATATGATGCTACAGGACCCACATTTTAGAAAGTTTGATAACAGAAATTTTAGAATGCGTTGAAGAAACGATCAACCGAAATTGATCAAGCTTGGCTACATGTGCCCCCGGGGACTCCTGATCCACAAGCAGTGACACTCACCAAGTGGTATAAATGTTAAACGTCTTCAAATTTATAGCATCAATTTCGAACAGTTAAATTGGCATCATGGACCAGACATGCACGTTTCGGGTACTTAACACTATTGCGGTTTTAGCTCATATGGGCGTAGCTCATTGATCTATTAACACAGCGAGTCGTCCGGCGTCTCTCCAGAGTCTGACCTGTCCTCCGGCGTACACGTTTTACATTTTCGACTATTCTTCTGCAAGTGCTGCTCAGAATTTCACGAATCCGAACAGCAGGCAAGTATTCAAGGTCCGTCTACCTAGTTTGTGTTTGTAGTGCCGACCGCACAACAAATATGCCGCCGATGGCTCTGATCGGCTGATGCACTTTTGACTTCCTTGAAACCGCATCATAGAATTTCACGAAATCTTACAGGAAGCCAGTTCTCAATGTCATCGACCTCGTCTGTGTTTTTCGTGCCGAACTGTCAGCAGATATGGCTGCCGGGGGATCTGATTGGCTTACGCATTTTCGACTTCTCATCTAAAACCGCTACACAGAATGTCACGAAATCTTACAGGAAGCAAATACTCAAGATCTTCTACCGATCGATCAATAAATACGTATGCCGCCGAGGTATCTGATTGGCTTACGCATTTACGACCAATCATCTGAAACCGCTGCACTGAATTTCGTGAAACCTTACAGGAAGCAAATACCCAAGGTTCGCTACAAAGTTTGTGTTTTTCGTGCCGATAAGTCAACAAATATAGTTGCTGAGGGTTCGATCCGGTTGACGCATTTAGACTTCTACCTTGCAAACGCAGAACAGAATGTTACGAAACCTTACAGGAGTAAGTATTCAAGGTATTCTATCAATGACAAATATGGATAATGACCATATCCCTGTAAACAACACAAAATCAACAATTCAGAAAATCAGAAACCGAAGGCATACACAATCAGGATAAAACAGGAACAAAGGAAATAAACAAAAACCTCCACCACAGGAAAAGAAGCGAACTCCCGATATGAGAGTGAGACCAGGTGCCCAGGAAGAGTAAGCATCTCCTGCTTGCATGCAACACACGCAGCTTCAATTCGGTAGAACTGTCACATCCGGTTACTTCCATTTCAAAAGACATAGAGTACAATCTTTGCTTGGATGGTTCAAATGGTCTATGACAGAATATCATCCACCATTCTGGAGAGTGGGACATCATAGTGTATGACGAGTTCCCCATATCGACAGTAGAACTTCCTCAGTGGCGGTGTTAGTTGGTCACAAACATATCCCTGACTGAGAAGCTTAGCTGAAAGACGCCTAGCTCTCAGAACAAAATCTGTATATTTGGTACTTGCTCTGGCATAGCGTATCAACTGAGATATGAACACGCCATAAGCAGGCGATAAGGGATGTTGCTACTCAGAAAAGGAAAGTTTGTAATGCTGAAATTGAAGTTGTCACGTTTGTCATAGAGTGAGATGTTCATGTGACCATCAGTGTCGTAGGACAACATTATGTTCAAATAGGATGCTGAATTATTTGTCTCTGTAGTTTCTTTGACTTCAAGCTCAGAAGGATAGATACTGCTCAGGTAATCCGCGAATTTTGGATTATTGATGGACAACACATCGTCTATGTATCTGTAAGTGAAGTTGAAGTCAGAAGCTAAGTATCTTTTCCCTTCAGAGACCAAAGATTGAATGAATTCAGCTTCGTACGAGTAAAGGAAAGTGTCGGCAAGGAGTGGGGCACAATTCGTCTCTATTGAAATTCCGACAATTTGTTGGAAGACCTTTCCTCCAAACACCACAAAAATGTTGTCGATCAGAAAGTTAAACATCTGAATAATATCTGTTTCTGTGTACTTATTTTCAGAATCGGACTTTTCTTTTACAAAGTAGGTTTTGTCATAGTTAACAACAATACATTTGTATTTGCGATTACCGTTCTTACTTGTAAATGCATTACTTATAATTTTTGCGAGTCTCTCTTTCAATTTAGAATGTGGAATTGTAGTGAAAAGTGTCGAAAAATCAAAGGCTTTGATCGAATGGACTTTACTAAAATGAGTGGATTTCAAATGTTCTAAAAGTTCCTTCGAATTCTTTAAAATGCACATCTGGTTTATTCCACTGCGAGAATATACTGTCGAACAATATTTTTGGAGCCCAGATTTGATTTCAGATAAAACTTTGGTGAATAAGATCGATACAGATTTGGTAGAAAATTTTGAGGAACCAGCGATGAAACGTTGTTTGTACGGATTCTTGTGCATTTTAGGTATGCAGTATAAGTATGGTAAATCTAAATCTAATTTGCTAGTGTTGAAGCCAAAGGAAGCAAGAGCTGATTTGTGGTTATCTATTATTTCAGAGGCAGAAAGGTTTGTTGGGGTGTAAGTGGGATTTCCAGGTGTCGCATTTAAACCCAACTCTTTAACTAGACTGTCGAAGTAGTACTTTTTGCAAGTAAATGTGTAATTATTTGAGGCTTTGTCCGTTGGTGTGATGACATAATGTTCTTGGAGGTAGGTAAGCTCTGTGATAACATCAGGGTCTTTAAATATAGACTCGAATCTGGTGTTCACAGTTGATTTTAATCGGTTAATTCTAGATAAAAGTAACCCTCTGATAGACTTTATCCATTCGGAAAGGGTGTCGAGCTGTACATCCTCTTTCTTTGCCCGACGTCTTGCATATTCCTCACAAGAGTCCATGATAATTTTGACATTTTGATTCCATGTAAAGGACATACTTTCTCTGTATTTGGGACCCTTTTTTAACAATTCTCTCAACGTGTCGTTCTTGACTATACTAAGGTCACCAGTAATAACGTGTCCAGAAGGAGAGTAGTTGAAATCCGATGAAGAACATTCGCAAGGAAGTGGATGTAGTGAGGGATTACTTAAATCAATACACTGCAAGAATCGTTTGTAATTGTAAATCTTAGATGCAACTGTTGGTGTGTAGCTATAGGAAATACAAGGAGTTTCTTTTCTTTTGAAATATGGTGGGATTTTTTCTGTGACAGTTTTGTGATTCAAAATTTGACCAAGATTCGATTCATCAATACCTTTGTTTGCAAATCTTACTTTAATGAAAGGACGGTTTGTTTTCTCCTCTGACTTATCTGATCTAACTGCTTGAAATAAACGAGAAGTATAAATGTCCAAGATTACTCCTTGTAGTCTGTATTCTGGGGAACGTGTATCGGTAAATATGAGGTCCCTCGTATATTCGTATATTTCGTGTAACTTCCGTAAAGGAACAGAGTATAATTTGGTACAAACATAATGCAGGCCTAGAGGCTCATTCAAAAATGGAACCAAGTCATTGAAGGAGAAACTATGTATCTCGAGCCTATTATATTTACGAATGCCATGACTTCGAGGTCTTCTTTGTGGTCTGTTGAATAAGCTAGTCACATTTACCGATTGACAACCGGGACTTGTTAAGTTTCCCATGAAGCTGCTGATATTATCGTTGCACCCATAGGGCGCTGCAGTGTTAAGATTTTTTTATCCAGAACTCTTCTCTGTTGCGACGGAAAGGTGTGCTCAAATTGGGATTGTTTTTTTGTATTTTTCTTATATTTATTTCTTATCGGTCAACAAAACTGGCAGCCGAGGGCTCTGATTGCCTGAGGCATTTTCAACTTCTCTTCTTTAACTGCTGAAGCGAATTACATTTACGAAACCTTACAGGAAGTATTCAAGGTCTTCTATCAAGTTTATGTTTTCCGTGCTGTTCGACCAGCAAATATGGCCGCTGAGGGCTCTGATTGGCTGATGTACTTTCGATTTCCCCTCTGCAATCGTTGCACAGAATATAGCGAAACCTTACAGAAAGCAAGCACACAAGAACCTCCACCAAATTTTCCACTATAATCCTTTTGTCTGCAACTCAGGTAAGCGATGTGGACCCTTTGGGTCTCTTGTTTCTTAATATTGCTATGTTAAACGTCTTTAAACTTTATAGCATCATTTCAAACCTGATAAATTTACAGCATGGACCAGACATGCACGTCTCGGGTACTAAACCCTCGTCAGTAATCATCAGTCTAAACAATGTAATATGGCCAAAAAGTATAAAAATTATTATGTCCAAAAATGTACCAAAAGACGTAGCAGAATGGGTGGGATATGATGCTACAGGACCCACGTTTTAGAAATTTCAAGAAATTTTGTAACAGAAAATTTCAAATGCATTGAAGAGAGACAGACGATCAACCGAAGTTGATCGAACTTGGCTACATGTGCCCTGGGGGACTCTTGTCCACCAGCAGTAACACTCACAAAGTAGTTCAAATGTTAAACGTCTTTAAATTCAATAGCATCATTTCAAACCTGATAAATTTACAGCATGGACCAGACATGCACGTTTCGGGTACTAAACCCTCATCAGTGATCCTCAGTCTAAACAATGTAATATGGCCAAAAAGTATAAAAGTTATTATGTCCAAAAATGTACCAAGAGACGTAGCAGAATGGGTGGGATATGATGCTACAGGACCCACGTTTTAGAAATTTCAAGAAATTTTGTAACAGAAAATTTCAAATGCGTTGAAGAGAGACAGACGATCAACCGAAGTTGATCGAACTTGGCTACATGTGCCCTCGGGGACTCATTGTCCACCAGCAGTGACACTCACCAAGTAGTTCAAATGTTAAACGTCCTTAAATTCAATAGCATCATTTCAAACCTGATAAATTTACAGCATGGACCAGACATGCACGTTTCGGGTACTAAACCCTCATCAATGATCCTCAGTCTAAACAATGTAATATGGCCAAAAAGTATGAAAATTATCATGTCCAAAAATGTACCAAAAGACGTAGCAGAATGGGTGGGATATGATGCTACAGGACCCACGTTTTAGAAATTCAAGAAATTTTGTAACAGAAAATTCCAAATGCGTTGAAGAGAGACAGACGATCAACCGAAGTTGATCGAACTTGGTTACATGTGCCCTCGGGGACTCATGGTCCACCAGCAGTGACACTCACCAAGTAGTTCAAATGTTAAACGTCTTTAAATTCAATATTTCCGTTCACGCATGTTTATGAGAAGTAATTTGTAGGTCAAATTGGCTCTTTTCGTCTTTAACAAAATTACGATCATAGTATTTTTCGTTCCATTTCATATCGTTTTCATACTTTATTAATTTATATTCCCGAGTTTCTTCCATTTGATTAGGGTTTCTGTGAAGGCACAAATAAGTTGTTGGATTTCCATGTTAACTGCTATTGCATGTGATATCTGAATTTAACTTTTGAAATTATAAATTTATCATGTAGTAGGAATGTTAAACGTCATCAAATTCAATAGCAAAATTTCAGAGTAGATAAACAACAAACAACATCGTTGGAAATAAAAAAAATGAAACTAAATCTGGAATCTTTTAATAAAGGAAAGTGATCTATTTTATACAAGGATGACCAAATTATGCTGTCAAAGTGACTTAAGAAATACATGTACTCCTACAGTAACAATTAATTAACTTATCAAAGGCGTATTAGTTAATTATTGCAAGATTACTTGATCTTTATTAATTTACGCGATTGTTCTTTCATTTTTTTTATTGTTATCATATATTTGTACAGCCGTGATATCGATCCAACATAATTGCTGAGGGACCCGCAGTGTTCTGAGTAAATAAGATAAACAATTGTAGGATTATTCATTTAACATTGATCGAGGGTTTTTTATGTTCGTCATAGACTAAATGAGACCAAACTATATAAACTGTATGATTTGAAATGAAATTGAAACTTCCCTGAGGATCTACATTTTCAATTGTTTCAAACAATGCCTCTGCTTAAAAAAAACTTTATTCGCATGAAATGTTAAACGTCTTCAATACTTATACGAAGGAAAGGATTTGTAGAAACTAGATAATTAATATGTCAATATTGAATAATGATATTGAAAATCACAGGAGCTCGGCGCCAACAATCCTTAATAATATAGGACCCTTTTCTACAGTACTTTCTGAGAAGTAGTTCTATGACATCGACCTCCTGTGCTGAAAATATGATCGTCCGCCCCCCCCCCCCTTTTTTTTTCTTTCTCCGAATCATGACTGTCTGAAAAAAGCCGTGAAGTTAAAGAAATCGGGAAGGGGAGAAAAACGGTCAAATTTGCAGGTACTGGATATGACAATCTTTTCCGCGCTTGTGCGGTTTCTTTTCTAGTAGACTATAAGATTATAAAACGACTACATTATATTTCGAAGAAAATCGCCAAAACATGATGCTCTGGATTCGGTGAAAAGGACAGTATTGTATTGTCCTCCTTTCTCGTCTCTCGCGTGTATGTTTGCTGTGGTCATTACGATGTCGTTTTTTTAGACCGTATCCTAATTTATAATATGCCATAGCACACATCATACATTTTGAACTGTCCTAGCAACTTACTGATGTAGGATCCATCTTGTCTCATGTGACCAATGTCATTTTTTGAGACCGTATCATAATTTATAATATGCTATCACATATCATACATTTTAAACTGCCCTAGCAACTTTCTATAATAGGAGATTTCTTGTCTCATGTGACCAATGACATTTTCGTTGAGAGCTTATCCAAATTTATAATATTTAATCACATGAAACACAGTCACATAGAAAAGAAGCCTCCTAAAACAATAAGTTCGTGTGACAGTTTAAAATATAAATGTGTGTAGGCATATTTCAATTTGGATAAAGTCCGGCGTAAACGTTTTACATTTTGGACTTTTCTTCTGCAACTGCTGCCGAACAACATTTGTCACATACGAAAAAAGTCTACTAAAATTGTCCTAGCAACTTACTATTTTAGTAGACTTTTTTCGTATGTGACCAATGTTGTTTTGTTTGAGACTTTATCCAAATTGAAATATGCCTACACACATCATACATTGTCTTATGTGACCAATATTCTCATTTCTCAAGAAAATAATTTCAGATGAACCAGTTTCAAGACACTTCCTCTCTTTTGTGATCGTGATATTCAATTTCCTTATAAAGTATCTTGAAATAGACCTATAGCTAACTGTATTTTGTATTCAAAGTAGGACAAAATAAAACAAATTCTCGGCAAATGTAAAGTATCTAACATCTAAATCTAAATATTTTTTACTCTGTATTAACTGTTCTTCCTTACTTGACATTTCTTTACAATATGCCAAATGAATAAGACGCTTTCCATCGATCTCTATCTGAATTTTTATACACAGTTGTCATTTGGGATTATCATTCATTTCACGCACTTGTCCTATTGTATGACGGAAAACCCCAAATGACACAGGGAAATACAAATCAGAGGCCAAAGACCTGAGACACAGTATAGCATCGTATTTTTCTGATAGTTCCATGTCTTTCTTTAATTTTTCTATATTTTGGATATTGCAGTGCTGATATTGAAGACATGAAAATGGAAGAAACCAGGTATAATGTTAAACGTCTTCAAATTCATTGGTATCATTTAAAAGCAGATAAATTAACAGCGTTTCGGTATTGAACCCTCGTCAGTGATCCTCAATCCAAACAATGAAATATAGCCAAAGTCTGTGAAAAGTATGTCACAAATATACCGAAAGACGTAGGAAGATGGCTGGGATATGATGCTAAAGGACCAAGGTTTCAGAATTTGAGAACATTTTGTAAACAGAAATTTTCGAATGCGTTCGAAGAAACGACCTACCGAAATTGATCGAACTTGGCTACATGTGCCCTCGGGGATTCTTAGTCTACCAGCAGTGACACTCACCAAGTGGTAGAAATGTTAAACGTCTTCAAATTCATTAATATCTTGCCATAAATATCATCAGTGGAAAAGTTATGTAATGCATCTTGACAATAGAACTGTCACATCCGGTTACTTCCATTTTGGAAGATATAGAGTACAATCTTTGGTTTTAATGACATTTAATAACAGGAATAATGAGTAATATTTCGAGTTTTCTATCTCCATACGTGACATCATTTTTAGATCATATGTACCTGCTTAGACTAAAATCATTGTTGCTGTATTTATACCAATTACCTACAGTAAGCATCTACAAGATAGTATACATGCAATAATTTTGTACTTTAATTACAAATGCTAATAAAACAAAATATCGAGTGTAATAAACACGAAGAAACTCTCATCAGGACAAGGGGACAATAATCTGTGCATTTAATTGCAGAGAGTGCGCGGCTTCAAATTTTCTGTTGGGTCGATTCAGTAGCATATCCAAATAAAATCTCTGTTCAAAATAGCATTGGAGGAATGGTGCTAAGATGTTAACCTCCGTTAATATCTATGATATTTTTGAATGAAATGACAGTTTTCCGAAATAGCCAAACAGTATTTAAAGATATCAAAACAAAACACAGAAACCGCCTAATGCAAAAACAATTCGTAAGCAATCATGTATATCCGATCTTTGACATGTGTCTGAAAATGGTATATATATGCATGATATACTATTATTAAACGTCTTCAAATTCAATAGCATCATTTAAAAACACATAAATTTGAAGCTTGGTCCAGTCATGCACGTTTTGGGTACCTTACCGGCGTCTTTGATTCTGAATCGTATCATGTCATAGGACCAAAGAGTGTGAAAATTATTATGTCCAAAAATGCACCGAAAGACGTAGCAGAATGGCTGGGATATAATGCTACAGGATGCACGTTTTAGAAATGTCAAGAAATTTTGATAACAGAAATTTTCGAATGCGCTATAGAGACAGGACGATCAACCGAAGTTGATCGAATTAGGCTACATGTAACATCGGGGATTCCTGGTCCACCAACAGTGACACTCACCAAGAGGTACAAATGTTAAACGTCTTCAAATTCAAAAGCATCACTTAAGAACAGATAAATTTGCAGCATGGACCAGACATACACGTTTCGGGTACTTAACCCTCGTCCATGATCCTCAATCTAAACACTGTAATATGGCCAAATATTGTGTAAATTATTATGTCTAAAATGTACAGAAAGACGTAGCAGGATGGATGGGATATGATGCTACAGGGACAACGTTATAGAAATTTCAAGAAGTTTTGATAACAGAAATTTTCGAATGCATTGAAGAGACGATCGAACAATGCTGATCGAACTTAGCTACTTAGCTATGAATGAAATAAGGAAATTAGATTTCAAAGCTTTTATAAAAAGAGAAAGAATAAATCCTGTAGTCTTAAGCTTGTAGGAATCTCCCGGGAAGAAAGTTATGTGACATTTTTAAAAGAATTGATAGAATGGCAAATTATTTTGTCTACTGAGTTTATAAACTGAAACATTAATATCCATTACGGTCCGTCTGCTATAACTGGAGATGGGCATAGACAATTTGTCAACAGTGTCATCATGGTTGACTTATCTAAACATCATAATTGCTTTTATTCCTGATTCCGATCAACTGTGCAGACATAAAAATCCAGAGAACAGCACCCACTTTTGAAATATGACAACGTTGACTTTCTTATTTGATTTTCTCCTCTTTCTCCTCTCGTTCTATTTTATTAAATCATAGACTTACGGAGGTGAATAATTAAGATATCAGGTATTTGCCTTTAATTATCTCCACGAACACTATGTTATACTTAAGCCAAGAAGATTACCCCTGTGTTGTGTTCCACTATGATTATCGCTTTGATCAAATAGAAATAGGGAATGTAAGTCTCTTTTTCAAAAGAGTTCTCTCTTGAGTTAAAGAAAGACAAGGATTCGTAACTTTGAGTTATTCAAAATGCATGTTTCTAATCAATGATTTCTTCCTTGGATACGAAAAAGGAAGGGGTACATGCACAGGGGATGCTTACTTCTCCTGGACACCTATTTCCATCTCAAGCTTACTAGGAGTCCGTCGATGCTCAATTTAGTTCTCTTTTGTGTGTGCTGTTGAGATTGTCGTCAGAATCTTCTTTATCTTATGTACATTGCTTTGATTTTTCAACTATACCTTGGAGAAGTGAGAGGGTTGTGCGCACGTAATCAAGGATAACCACACCATTTGCTACTTGCGTGACAGATGGCCGTCCAAAGTCGGCACCGGTTACCCATTGGTCTCGTCGGTTTATGTGTAGTCTTTTGTGTTTGATGTTTACATGTCGTATGCCTCTTTTCCGTCTCGTGTTGTACTCGTCTTTTGTGTTTTTGCATCGGGTGTTTTGGTGTTTTACTGTTAATGCTGCAAAGGGGTCTTGTTGGAGATCTCCTCCCTTCTTTTTAAATCCTCATCAGTGGTACTTATCAAATTATAACATAGTTCTTTCTGACAAAGCCAAATGTTTTTCTGGTCTTGGTTTTTGAATTTAAATTTGTGCATTTCATTTGCAGAAAGTGTTCGATTTCAAATTATTTTAGGTTTGATTCAGTAGCATAGTTGAATGAAACCTATGGCCGAAATTGGAGTAGAGGGATGTCAACCTCGTTTAATTTCAAAAGTACAAGTTTTGGATTAAGAACACCCGGGCATGTTTTTTTGCTGTGGTCACTCAACTGTAGGATGTATACGGAGGTGTAATATCATGTTTCTTTTCCGCTGCAGAATACAAATCATCCAAATCATGGATAAAAAGGCTTCAATTCTCTTGGAAAATAAACATAATACTTTTGAAGTAGGTGTATCTGCATGTAAAACCGACGTGCTCCACCTCAGAGCCTGATTTCACTCCCTTTTGAAGATTCAATTGTGTTCGATACACAGACGATCTTTGAGGCTTTTTGCCTCATTATTTACTTTTAACCTAATTTTGAAGTTCGCAGTTTAACTGGTTTTCATATAATAATACATGTATTCAGGTCGTAAGGGATGATTTCCTTCTACTTTTAAAAGAAGTTGCTCTCTTTCATCAAGTTTAGTTGTTGTATTTATATGAAAGTAAGGAAGATATAATTGAAGGACAATTCGGAATAGGGCAATGTGTTTAAAAGCCATACAACCAATAATTATGAGTCGTAAGCGATGATGGTTTTATTTACTCTTCTTAATGAGTGTTCGGTTAAATCTGTACCTAGAGTGCTTCTTTAGGGGAGACTTTATAGTTACTCAGTCAGCAGAACGGACTTCGTTGGTGCTGAATCTTCGGCAAATCGTAGTCCTTATGACAATCAAGTTAAGAGAAATAATCAGGCATAAATGAAATGTTAGGAAAGCGTCTGCTTTAGGGGATAGAATGACTTAATACGAACGCCCAGCAAACTAATTTGTTTACTAACGTCTTTTCGTAGCGAGGACAGCAGCCTATTGATAGAAATAAATGAAATTCTTCAGTTTGTCTTTTTTTCATTCAGTCTACAAAAGAAAGAAAGGGTTTGAATGACATCAATAGAAATATCAAGTTTGCCCTATTCTTTCGTCGGAAAAATGGAATCAAGTTTATAGATCCCGAAATGATAAAGCACGAGATCACCTTTTGGTAATTCAGAAGTGAAACATTAAGCATTGTGACGACATTCCATTATATGGGTTGTTTTCTTCAGACGAAGGAGGAAAATGTTCTGCATATTTATATATTAGCCCTGATGTTGACAGAAATGTCTCTCTAAAATGTCATAGAGAGTTCGCTTCTTTTCATATTGTGGAAGTTTTTGTTTGTTTGCTTTGGTTCCTGTTTTATCCTGATTCTGTATGCCTTTGGTTTCTGATTTTCTGAATTGTCGATTTTGTTCTGTATACAGGGATATGGTAATTATCCATATTTGTCATACCATAAACTAAGAATGTTTTACACTAGTAATAAATAACCAGAAATACTTTATATATCTACAAATGTTCGGCCTCTTGACCTTTATTAAGTGAAAACAAAGCTAAGGTACATGTAAATATAAGATAATTTTATGCATTAATTTTTAAGATAAGAACTTCCTAACGGAGGACCTTGCTTCATTCTTTGTAAGAATGTAGTGAATATGTATATGCATCATTAAATCATATTTTATATTTTTGGAAAAAAAAGAGGAAGCAATAAAGCAGGCTTCTTTCTTAGTACCAGATGGCCGTCCTAAGTCCTAAGTCTTCACCGTTTGCACTTGGTATTGTTGTTTATGTGTGGTCTTTTGCGTTTGGTGTTCTGAGTTGATTTTCATGTTTCTTGTCAACATTGTGTCTCTAGCTGTGAATGTCATCTCTTTGTTTTTGCATTTGGTGTTTTGATGTGGGGTGCCGCAACCGAGTGTTGTTTGAGATCCCCTCCTTTACACAAATAGCAAACTGTAGAAATGATCGTTTATAAGTATAATTTATAAATGTATTTATGGCAACAAGTCTTATCATGTAATGATTAATATCCATGATCTTCATGCGCGCGCAGCATCATAACAACTTTAGCATCTTTCATTGTTTTTGTATCGTACACGTTGCTGGTATTTTAATCAAATTATTGCGAAAAGAAAATATAAAACCAAAGAGAATATTAACCCAACTTACCAGAATTGATAAATAAAGCTGCAGTAAAACACATAACGATGTCTCCAAAGTCAATGCCTTAAAAAGGATAGTAGTCTTTAATTTCACATTAAATTTAATACTCAGAGGTATCTTATTGAAATTTGAAATAATGGTGATTGAATTCTGATTTTAAGATAATCACTTATTTCATGTATATAGCTACAAGTAGCTTTGAAGATATTCTGAGTGTTAACTCTCTCAAAAAGACGGACAAAAAGCTAATTGAAATAACATAATAAGACTAATTGAATTTGGTTTCAAATTCCGTACTTTACTTACCTTTGAAAATTCTATCAAAGGGTGGCTAATGAAAAGAACGCCTGTTCCATGATTGAAAATCGTCGTTTTTTGTTCATCAAAAGGTAACATTCTTTTGTACTTTCTAATTCCATTTTGTCAATTGGAAAGACAGAAGGAGGCTAAAACTGTACTGGTAGTAATATGGTAATTGAGAGTCAGCTAATGAAATAAAGATGTCTTCTTCAGAGGGACATTGTTCATTTATTTATTTATTCATCTTTTTTTTTTTTTGCTTTGCAAAAAAATCATAATGTAGTCACAAGGCAAATGACAATGGAAAACAAAACCGACAATGAAGGCACGACAACGGTAATTACTTGAAATTGAAAGTCTTTGACCCCTTTCAAAAAGAATTCTATTCTATGACATCTAGCCTATTGAGGTAGTTAATACATATTGTCAATATTGCAGTCTAATTTTTTATGTTCTACCGTAAAAATGTCAGTACACCATATTGGCATTGCAACTGATAATGTATCATCAGTGATGATCTAGGTCATAATTAAGGAAATCCATATATGTATTGACTATAAGAAGAGCGAAAAAAACATGACCTAAAGTGTATGCCAAAAAAAAGGGTGGGGATCTCCAACAAGACCCTGTTGCAGCACCAACACCAAAACATCCGATGCGAAAACACAGAGACGAGCATATTAAGAGACAAAAAAGACATACGACATATAAACATCAAACACAAAAGACCATACATAAACCAACGAGACCAGTATTTGTAAACAGAAATTTTCTAATGCGTTTGAAGAAACAACCAACCGAAATTGATCAAATTTGGCTACATGTGCCCTCGGAGACATTTGAATTTAGAAATGTTTGCCCTGACGGGCATTCCCTATCAAAAGGGTTGGACATTTCGTAGATTTTGAAACATATTAATGTTGCATGCAATCAGGAGGTGTTGCATGCAATCAAGAGACGCTGACTATGCCCGGGCACCTGGTCTCACTTCGGAATGTTGTTTATTCCGAGGATCGCAACCGTTCCAATGGAAATTCTAATGATTTTGCCTTACCTTCTCGACTTTGAGACTGAATAAAAAAGAAAGGAGGGGATCTCCAACAACACCTAGTTGCAGCATCAACAGCAACCTCCCAAAACACCCATTGTAAAACACAAAAATGACACGCACAGAAAGAGACGCAGTAGTACATTGAACGTCAAATCACAGAAAAACATAAAACACAAATGACTACACATAAACCAACGAGACCAATGGGTAAACGGTGCCGACTTAGGACGGCCATCTGCCTCGTGATACATTGTAGGTACCTCCTTGATGTGTAATGTGTATTGTGTTTGCAATCAGGGTAACTTTCATTTATTTGATTCATCCAAAGTTGTACCAAAGTTACCCCCCCCCTGTTGCTTTGAATGTTATTTGATAATGATAACATGTTCATTGTGAATGTTTATATGCTGCCTAGCATTTCCTGTTTCGTTATGACGGAGAACTGTCTCGGACAAAACGGGAAGTACATCACACTCACCATCCCGAAATCAAATACATCAATAATAATCAAAGGCAAGGATCAATTTCTCATCTTTATGGTCCATAATTATACAACGGAATCCCTTAATAGTTCCTGGTCGACAGGAAAGGAGAGAAAATAGAAATAATGGTAATGTGTACAGAACGATCTATTAAAGAACAAATGAAAAACTAGAAATGCTTTCACTGGTTATAAATCTTTGTAGTTCCCGACGGCTCTTCGTCTATAGCAAATTCAAGCATAAGTTTGCTTTATTTGAATTCGTGTATTGCCTTGGGCTCAAGTAAAAGCACTTAGTTCAACAAATACAACAATTATGTTTTGAATGGTGAATTAATGACGCTATAATGGAACGGGAAGACGATATCTAGTGGCAAATGACTCTTTGTACAATGTTATTTCTATTCGGCTAGGCTCAAATAGCAAAATCTGTGCATATTAGATTTGATTGAACCGATGTGTAAACAGTTTAAACTATATTTTGGTTGTCAGGCGTCGTTAGTAAAAGTAATCATTCGATGCTTTTATTTTGTATCTTAATTTACCTGATTATATTCTATTTGATCAAATGTTATATTTCATTGCCTTTTGTCGATATCAGATATCAATTTGATCATTCTAAGGATTACAAATGTGAGATATGATTTTATTTTTATTGTTTGTATTGTTATGACAAGCACATGTATCCTTTAACATATTTCTGAGAAATCGGATAAAGCCGTTTCTGCAAACAGGTAACAGTTAAAACAATTATGTCTGTCATGTGACTAACAGGTGTTTAAATGGACAAGCGTTTCAGCAGTCTGTACATAGGTGGCAACAAGCTTCCTCGAGAACAGTAATATAACGTCCCCTGGGTAGTGGATCGCCCTTTTTATCCTTGGCATCATTCACTCGATAGTTATCTTAGCAGGTATAAGATAATTGTATTATCTATAGATAATATATAAGGTTACAAGACAAGAATACTGAGTGCGAAAACCATCTTTTATCCTTGTTGATACCTATCTTTTTGATATCCCTTATTATCGAGACATTGTTACAATCCAAACAATTGTTAAATAGACTTGAGAATTTTACGTTTTATAATTTCAATTAGACTACATTGGATATTATGTGTTTTTCCGTAACTTTCACATTATAATAATATTTTTGAAATTAATGTTCTGTATCATATCTTTATTGCTAAATCCGTTTTCTTCATTACACATGTATCTTGATCATGTAAGAAAAAAATCTAAGAGGGTAACGTAGCTATTAATACTTTTACAATAAAAGTCGTATAAAACATAAAATGAAAAAGCTTCGTGACAAGATATATTGCAATGAATTTCTCTTAATGGAAAAGTTAGATCAACCGCAAAGTTCGAATGGTAAATCGCATATTCTATATAGGGAGACGATACGATAATCTTCTCCGCATGAATGACGATTCCGGAGGGGACGGAATTGGAAAGTTACCAATGAACAATTTGTCACAATACATGCAAGGTCGAGTTGTAATCTTCTCTCGATCACAGGATATTTGGGTTCCATTTTCATGGAAGAAGATAGTTAAACGAAAGAGGTAGCTTCATTTAATGGACTTCACCATCAATTCACCAAGGGATTTCTCGATTCATCATGTGAAACTATCATTGATTTCATAGAATCTTACATTGTTTGTTGACGTCATAGATTCAGCTAGTAAAAGATATTTCAAGATTTGACGTATTTAATGAACTTTAAGTTTCAACTCTGACCCCCGCCTTTTATTAACACTGTTTATTCCGGGTTCGCGACTGTTCTAGTATAAAGTCTACTGTTTTCCATTTGCCTTCTTGACTTTGAGGCTGAATGACTGATTGTTTCTTCTCCGATGTTTATTTATTTTGTGAATTAAAGGTCAGCTTCCATGCAAAAATATATTTTGTTTTAATTCTCTTTAGGACGTTTTTTTTTTTTTTTGCTAAAGTAGTATTTCATGGGGACATGCGTCTGATCTTCTTTTATGGGTAGTTTTGTGTTCTTGTGATCTTGTGTGCAAAACTTTGTTAAGAATTGATGTCGACCTTAAAAATCTGCTATAAAATTTGAACTTGCCAAAATTCAATGAAGAGAGGCTTACTCAAGTGCTAACCAGACAAGTAATACGAAACGTGCATGTCTGGTCCATGCTGTAAATTTATCAGGTTTTAAATGATGCTATTGAATTTAAAGACGTTTAACATGCAAATATTTCATTTTTTTTTTCGTGTACTAGAAAGAGTTTTGAATTCGTTGGGTTGATAACAAAGCATAATTTATAGCAAAGTTTTAGAAGTACACAGAATATAAACGCTATTTACCTCGAGGAATCATAATTCTTATAATGTACGAATAACAATTAAATATCGAATGAGGTAAAGAAGATCCTGACAATAATATCAACAGCACTCACAATAGAGCACCAATTTGAGCATCGACGGACCCCTAGCAAGCTAGAGGTCGGACCAGGTGCCTGGGGGAGTAAGCACCGTCGATGCTCACAAGAGGTGCGACCAGGTTATAACAATTGAAAGAAGCAATGACAGCATATAAGAACAAGCTCAGTATGAAAAATATATGCTTTTCCACTGACATTACTAAGGATATGGGGAAGAGAGATAAATGATGTATATAAATACTGAGCAAATACGTAAAAAAATGCTTAAGGAGTGTTCTTACATAAAAGCAATACTGTACTGAGGTCTTCTACCTAACATTAATGTTAGATTGCCCATAAATTTACTCCTCTTCAAAGTTAGAGTTGGAGTGATAAATTTACCAGTATATACAATATTATCCAAGAGTTCGCTGACGTTGAAAGACTACAATCCCTACGATTTTATATTAAGTGTATATGTGCAAGAACATCTAAACCGACATCGATACCACCCCTGGGCTACGTTTATAGTCAAAATAGTATAGAATGTTATAATGAACGAGAACCTCTGGTATTAAACGAATAACAAATGAGACTGTCAATGTCTGTGTTATATTGATAAAGACAGTATTGATCTGAAAGAAAGACAATGCAAATAATTGATTGGTGAACAAGAATGATTAGGTCTAGTGAATATATATTCTTTATTCAACGGAAAACGAGGCATCAGACATAGAGCCTTTTTGTGTCAAATCTCTTAAAGTCTCTATGAAAGCACTTGATAGTCGGATAAGGTCTCAGTGGTATACTGTGTATATATATTCTGGATAATAACACATAATAAGGCCGGGTTAGCGCGGTTGTAGCGCGCTCGCTTCTCACCTCTAGATCCCGGGTTCGAATCCCAGATTCGGTGAAGGGTCTTATGTAGGAGGGTAGGTGGTCTCCCATCCAGGTCTCTTTAGGGGGTTTTCTCCGGGTACTCCTGTTTCCTCCTGCTCCTTGGACCCCCTCACGCCGACATCTAAGCCAACATAAGACATTGATATAAGTTGTTTAGCTTTTTTGTTAAACGTTGTAAAATGAATAAAGTTTAATTTGATTTTAGAACACAATAAGTCATATGAACATATATGGTGGCAGTCAAAAGTCGGCGCTTGATGCAATAGGTCTCCATTTTTCATTTTTTGTCCGTTATATGTTTCACTTATGTCTTTTCTCAGCTATTTTGTGGATCCTCTTGGTGCTCATGCTTGTTGACGATAGTTTGATACTGTGGTTGTTAACATGGTGTTCGAGGTTCAGACAGTGTGTGATTTGTATTTATTTTATTGTTTTCGTTTTCGTGTGTGAGCATCGGCGTCGGATGTGGCTGGCCAGGCGGGGGATGCTTGCTCTTCCCGAGCACCTGGTCCAGCCTCTAGCTTGATAGGGGTTCGTCGATGCTCAATTCGAAAGTCTATTGTGGGTGATGTTGAGATTGTCGTCAGGATCTTCTTTTTCTCATTGTAGTCTTTGGCATTCCGTTATTGACATTGCAAAATGCTTTTGTCTGCTTACCAGTAATGGCTATCTTGATAAATGAAAAAAAATCAGTGAAGTTGATAACATCATTGACGATAAATAAGATGTTTAAACATTTTCACATGATCAAACTGTCTAAAAGTAATCGTAATTTAGTGAATGAAAGTCCAACGTAAAAACCAAAAGCGTAATACACAAAATCAATAAAATCAATAAGCAACCAAATTCTTGAAAAATACATGAGACAGAACATTAGCAGGGAAATTCCGTCTTTTCGATTTTACAGTCCTACGTTCGATTTGTGCAGGTATCTGATGTAAAAGCATTGTGACGTCATTAAATTCCTTTGAAAACGTCATATATGCAGCCCTGTTTCCCTGAATTTCATGCTGTTTTCCATAGAATTTGATGACGTCACAATGCGTTGACGTCAGATACCTGCACAAATGGGAAGTAACTCTGTATTTCGAAAAGACCGAATATACAATAGTTTAAACAGTGGAGCGTTATCTCACGAGAAAAGAAAATGCAGCCAAACAGACGGAGACAATAAAACATCATCACAGAACACCGCAGCTGGGAATTTATCATAGGTTAAAAACGCACAGTATTAGTTAGAGTTAACCATAATTACCGTCAGTCATGACTGACGGTATACTGTAATCATTCGTAACCTACTTGCACGGACAGAATACCTCTTGGCAATATGATTGGTTGACAATTGCATAAAATGCAAATATCCGTCTAGGTTATTCAGAACGAGTCTAGATGACCTGACAAATGAAAGTCATATCGCATCAGTGTATTTTCTTCCGAAATTTTCATCGAAAAGTCTTTGAACCGATACGTCCTATAACAATCGCAGATTTTCCGTCACTTGAATCGGAAAAACGCGGAAAAGCCCGGAAATGTGCGATTGGTTAATGCATTTTCTAACTAGAATTTTACAACATTTACAGTCAGCTAACTGACGGCAAGCTTTTTGTCAAAGCTAATACTTGTTAATCTCACATGAACTTATGTCACATATGTAATTGAAGTAATAGTATCTAATCAATCAGGATTGAAAAGGAAGCTTCAAGTTTATTTAAATTTCTCTAGTTGTATTATTCAATAACTAGGTAGACATATTTTGGCCCTGGTATCAGAGTGTAGAGTAAGACAATTCCCAAATTCATTGAACCGATTAATTGAAGGAATTAGACGTACACTATAATATTAATTCAAAAAGGCAATTCCATGCAAACAATATGTGAATGAATAAAAAAGTCCAAAGCGAGAAAACGTTTTATCACTCAAATATAGTATACAATTCTGAATGAACAACATCATTTCACCTCGCCATTTAAAATTCTAAGCAAACCACGCCCCTATGCAATCTGTAAGGTTTAAATTCTGAACATTTTTACATTTTCTCAAAGAATTAAGAGAAACGTGTTCTTGTTATTGTCATTCATTTTGCTAACAGAATATTTTTCTTCAATTTCAGGTCATTTTCTGTTCTTAACTGGTAGATACGAAAGAGGCTCCGATTCTTTAGAAAGTGATTGGTATGGTCCAATGGACGAAGATGGACCTTTGTATTTTCGATTAACATTTAAATATGTTATCTACAGTACTAATACCCAAGTGAATCTTACGATTTACTGCAAAACGAGTCAGGAGCTAACAGTAGTTAATGAGTTTTAATGCGACGAATGATAACAAGTAAGTATGGTGCAATATAACAATTAACGAATAAAATTTGCAAAATACGTATTATTTGGGAAACTCTTAGTCAAATATGAAACAGAATCAGAAATAGAAATTCCTAATAAATGGCTATCCAAAACTGAAGAAAATGTATGACCAAACAAACCAACTTAAATTTCTGCAAATGTAAAAGCAAATCACTAGTAGATGGAGATCAGATTAGAGGTCAAGGGAAAGTAATTAATGTACCCCTTCCTTTGACATATGAAATTCAATCTAACCAATTAAAAGTTTATTGTATACTTTTTCTTTCATATAGTACAATAAATATATGGTGAAGCTATATGACAACCAATACCCAAAATCACTTTAAAATGAAAGTTATAATTAAACAAAAATATTGCTAGTGTGTGAAAACCTTGATATAAAAGTGTCTTTGTTATTTCTACCATGAAATTCGAAAACATCAGTACACGCAGTACATGCATCAGATTTCATATTTGTCGATCAGATCACCCGAATTGTTAATAGACCAAAAGAAAATTACATTATTCCTCTTTAGAGCAGTTTCACAATATATTGCTACGTGTTCCCTTATCACCGTGAGTGCTGATGTCAGATTTCTAGACAAAACTGTAGTTGAGCCGTTGCTAGAATTAGCAATGTATCGAAATATGTAAGGAGACGTATGCAGTTTTTGAATGCAGTTGATTGTAGAAAGATAGAATTTAAACATAGGAGAAGTATGAATGAAGAAGTTGCACTGATATGTTTGCTCAAAATGTTAGGGACACTTTCATTGCTTTTAATTTAAGTATTTGTAAACGAAAGTTCCGATGTTAAAGTTGATATGTAGTTATCCATTGGAATATCACTTATGTTCAAAATGAGGTATTTTTAGTCATTCAGAGCATGCGATTCGACTCCTTCCGATTTACAACATCGTTTGGTATATTTATCTTTAGCACTTCGCAACTTTTACATGTTTTAGTAAAATCTATATTGGATTGGATTCTTGTGATACTTAGGTCCTTTTTTTTTAACACCACGAGGCTAGCTGTTTTGGATGATTGAAAATTCACCTGTTACAATATCCCCAGCTGGTATATATAGATATTTAGACGTTGCTCATTCTCAAAAAGCATATTTTAGGATCTGATGAAATTTTGTTGTAGTTAAAGGATATTTCTTAAACGTGTAACAAATTAGAGAGGGCTCTAAAGTTAATATTGAGGAGTGGTACTTTGTACGCGATGATCGCGGAATCTTTTATCAATAAATGAATTCTGTTTATGAATCGTCTTTTAGGGGAGGTATTTTTAATAACAGGATGAAGATTATTATGTGCGAATGCGACAAATATTTTTAGTCTGAATCAATCAGTGTCTCTTAAGAATGCAACCTGTGCTTCATCCAAGATAGATTTGAATTGAACTGCTGCTGGAGCTGATGGCGCAGTATGTAGGAGTATGTGTCTGCCGCAGTTGCTTGCATTTATCAGTGATATCTTGGGGTACGATTTACTCTAGCTCTTTTTCTGAGGTATTTTTTCTACGTCTTTTCCCGTGAGACATGCTTCCGTTTAGTGTTTTGGCGGATTGGAAAAACATTGATATTAGTGGAGGCCGAGGAAATATTTCCTTGTAAATATATTTCGTTTAATTAAAGCAAAGGGGTACGCAGTTTGAAGTGCAAGTTCAGTTTGTAGTCGGCGTGTTTTTTTTAATTTCAATTTTACTTTGATAATGACACTTAGTCTAATTAACCACTTTGTCGTCTGTCTATATGTCCGTCTGTCCGTTTGTATTTCACAAACCAGAACCAATTTGCTGTAAGTGATAGAGAGATGATATTCCGAACACATGTATTCCTTATGACAGGATCTTCAGCACAAACATAAATCATTGATCTGTTGACCTTGACCTTGAACTTTGACATACTTTTGTAAAACTTGATATTGTCCATGATTGTTTTATAGTAATGTAGATTATAGGGCTCTCATATTTCTCATGTGCTTTTCGTATGACAAGACTTTCATACTGATGCCAAAATGTTTGACCTAGTAATTATGTTGACCTTGAACTTTGACCTACTGTAGGGAAATTGTAATATTTGGCATAATTTTTCAATGGTAAGTGACGGAACTCATATATATTTCCCGTTTATATTTGAAATGACTTTTATGCTGATACCAAAAGCTATCACCTTGTTACTAATATTTTGTCTTTGAACTTATATCTACTTTTGAAAAACTTTAATATTGGGCATTGTTTCTTAATCAATTTTGGTATTATTTGTTGAAGGGTAGATGCTATTACTCTCATATTTCATATTCTTGTACTCCTTGTATTCCTTATATTCGCTTATGCTAGTACCAAACGCTTTTACGTTGTAAACTTTAGTTCTAATATTTGGCATATCATCATTTTGCTATAGAGTGCACTCACTTTAATTGCTGATTATTTGATATCTACTATAGCACATGATGTTAAATTATGATGTCATCAAAATTAATCTTTCGAAGTCGACACATGTGGTCTTTTAAGACTAGATCTATTTCATAACTACTTAGTAATAAGATGAATTAAAAAAAATATAAATAAAAATGACTCTTTGTTAAGTTTCTACAGAAATAAAATCTTGTCAACGATATCCATGGGCATTAAGAATACAATAAAATGCTTAAAGACAATAAAATATATGATTAAAGTGTACATGCATATAAGATATTTCTTAAAACTTTGGTTGAAACTAACGGTTCGATACTGAACAGCAGCCGATCTATTTATTGTGGTCACATTAGCCAAGCAGTTGAAATAACTCGATGGGATTGCGAGTAAATGATATACACTGATAGGCTTTACATTTGATATTTATCAAAACAGAAAGGCATTTTAGCTCCAGCACTTTAAATCGAATGGGTATCACTTTTTCTATTTCATTGCACGACAAATGTTACAGCGGAAACTCAGTGTTATGAATAAATTCATAGTCTGTCGGCTTAGTGATATCTTGCTGTCAAGAGCGTCAATTCTACATTTGCTTGATTGTTTATTCGAGCATGGACTCTTGGCACGGACTTCTAAAATGAGAGAATATTTCTGGATGAAATATCAATTGTCATTCAAGCAGTGTAGCAAATAAATGACAAAACGCAAGAGAGTGTTCGAGTTTATCTCCATCAATTTGGAGATAAACTCGAACACTCTCTTGCGTTTTGCAGACCAACTCCCCTATAAAGTGTGCATGTCATTTTGATCATGTGTACATGTTGGGATCATATAGTAAAATGCTTCAGGTATAAATGTACAAGTAAAGGCAGTTTGAAGAGGTCCTTAAGTTGCAATTAATGTTAAAAAACAAAATATAATCCAAAAAGCAATATAGATATTACAATCTGACACAATCATGAATCATAATTCAATATCAAAACCATATATTCGAGCTTGGACTCTAGGCGCGGACTTCTAAAATGAGAGAATATTTCTGGATGAAATATCAATTGTCAATCAAGCAATGTAGTAAATAAATGACAGATCGCAAGAGAGTGTTCGACTTTATCTCCATCAATTTGTGAGCAGACCTACTTCACTATAAAGTGTGCATGTTGTTTTGACGATGCGTGCATGTTCGGATCAAAAAGTAAAATGCTTCAGGTATAAATGTACAAGTAAAGGCAATTTGAAGATGTCCGTAAAAGAAGGTAGGGGATCTCAAACAAGACCCTGTTGTAGCACCAACAGCAAAACACGAAAACACCCGATGCGAAAGGTGCAATTAATATTGATAGGACAAAATATAATATAAAAAGATAAGATAGATATAACAATCTGACACAATCAAACAATCATTATTCAATATCCAAATTCTTAACAAAAAATTCTTTTTGTAAATTTGGAAACTTTCATTTCTGACTCATAGACAAATAAAACAAGACCGCATAATTTTCCGACATCTCAGGGAAGGAAAAAAAGAAGAGAACAAGTCACTCTTTCAATTCTGAATAAGGGCCTGAATATGACATATTTTTACAAACAAGAAGACTTTTTAATTAAATTCATTTTTTTGACAACGCACACGATCTTGTCGACCTAGTTGTTTTGGTGAAAAAAAATAGAATCTTTCCGTTACAAAACACAATCTTTTAAAACCACATGCGTATCCGGAAAACAAGGAAATCGTTCACACAGCACTGATTGCGATGTAATTGAGACGGCATTAATTTATCATATCAAAATATATGTTATATATCTAAAGACTCATATCAGTGCAGAAAGGTCATCCTATCAACCACTATCGGATATTCTCCAGCTGTTAACGTCCGATGTACCTTCTTCATTATAAGAAATTGCATCGGTTTGACAATACATAATTTCTTAAAAATCCATCGAAGGTACTATTTCGTTTACATCAATGAGTTTCTTATGATGTAATGAAAACATTAAATTAGGAAAAGTACCCCTTAAAAATTTCAACAAAGATGCGCTTTTAGACATGAAATTGATCCCAGATACATACATTTTTCTTTTAATTTCCTTTCTAACGAATGATTTTGCTCTGATAAAGATTTAAAAGCTGAATGCTACCTATATGTACCATATAAAATTGATAATTTGTTTTGCCTAATGGTTAAACGCGGAAAAAATGAGTATACTTCATCATAACTTTAATTGTTGCAATGAGTGTAGAATAGTAGGTTTTTCAAGATCCCGGAGCAAGAAAAATGCTCACCAACCTATTACATTGTACTATTTTTCACTTTTCTTATCCATTATATGGTAAATTGTTGGATTATAAACGAAAATTGGTTTGTAAACCGGCTTTTCAGCCTGGTAAGGAGGTACCTTAAGAACAATATTTAAGCACTAAGTCTTCTCCAAGATAAGAAAGAAAAGGCATGATAGGTTACGGCTGCCTTTACAACAAATAAAGACTTGTGCAGATGAACACCCGAGGTTAATCTCATTTGTAACAACTACAAGCATGATACGTTTGAAAACAATAGCAGTTGTTGCACTTGTTAAGCTTAGTAGATGGATGGAAAACATCACATATGATAGATTTCGTCAAAGTTAATCTACACGGAATGTTCTGCAAAGCCACGCCTATACATGACTGTGTTTGTACTTATTTTAGCGAATTTCATATTTTAGCGGAGTGCTTAGATTACGCTAATTCAAGAATACGCTAAACCATGCATCCCTTATAGATTAATGTAGAAAATAAGTCGAAGCGCTAATTCATGATTACCCTGATATGTCAATTTACCCAATTCTGCTCTGTTTCCGCTAAAATTTAGTTGCGCACGTGCAGTATCTAGCAATGGCGGTTTTTCACTGTTTCGTGTCATTTGACATTTTCAATAAATGTCAGGAAAATGTTGAGTCTCACTAAAAATTATGAAGTGATAATCAAGAAGAGCTTGTGCAAGAAGCACCATTGAAAATAATACAAAGAGGCAATGCTGACTTTATGGATCGCATCGCCCTTAATTTTTTCTTCCTTGCAAAATGTGACCGTTAATTGTGTTTTATTGTGGGAGAAATTTGTATTTCCTTTCAATTTGTCGATGTGGTAGTTTTCAGTTTTCACTGTGTTTCTATCGTGTTTCAGCAGTTTCCATCGTAAAATATTATGTTTGTCAGGCCTTGGGATCAATGGAATTGCATTTTTGCATTATATATATTTTTTAACGTGGTGCCACTCACAATGAATTTTGGGTATTTTTTCTTATTCTAAATTATGTTACGGTGTCCAAATTACGACCACCTTGTTTTTAAATAACACAGCAATAGAAATTAAAATAAGCTTATGAGTCCCCTTTCGGTCCTACTTAATTGTATTGTTGCTTGTATTGTACATGTGATATTTGAATATGTTTAAACTAAATAATTTATTCAGCGCGTATATGTAACACCGCCACCTTCAATAAATTATATTCTTGCACATGACACTGGATAGTTCTGTCGATCGTTTGTCTATTGTGCTGAGCATTCATCTCCGTCTGTTCGTCAGCATTTTTTTCTCGATATAGTTATTCTATGTTTTTCATTGTTTGTCATTTGTTGGATTCTGACATTTGGTTTTGACTTTCATTCATTAATTTATGATGCGTTGTTTTATTTGAAAGTGTATGGATGATTTCCGTTTACCCTTTGAATATTATTTCTTCAGCTGATTTTGTTGTATTCCGTCGTTGATTATATTGGGAAGTGCATTGAATTTTTTTATCTTGCCCTGCACCTTTATAATGATTTCTTGATGATGATCCGTCGTTCTATGTACTTTGTTGTCTTCAAAGTAAAGAGAGATGACCTTTCATTCTAAAAGGTTTGTCATATCGAACACGCAAATCAGATTAAATTCAAATAGAATTAAATCTTCTTAAAGAAAAATGCATGTATTCTCTAATGATTTATCTGTGTCTATTTATTTTACAGATGGAAACCCGCAGAGCTCACTCTCGGGCCTCGAAAAGAACCTTTTAAGCTGATAATGAGTACCAGAGTTCAAGAAAAGTACTCCTATGTAGGTGTTGATGACATAGAAGTGACTGTATCAAAAGGTACACTAAACGTCTTTGAAAAAGTACTTTGAAAGTATAAAGGTTTTTATGGATAAAGGAATTCTTAACATCATCTATAGAAGCTTGTTTCTTTAATATTGGACGAAATGCATTATATTAATCAGGAGAAAGGTATTTTACTCTTTAGAAGAAATTTTCCCTTCATCAATTTAGGAAATCATGCGTGATTTGATAAACGATCACCAGATCTTTCTTCTTTTGTGATAAGAATATCAAATCTTTGAGGGAGTTCATACATTCGAAGGAAAAGTTTAAAATACAAATGACATACATTTTTTGTACAAACTGCCCTGACAAATTAGTGAACAAGATTTTGGTTTTCGATGCATCTAAATCTCATCAGTGATTAAGTAATTTGTATCTTCTTATATCATGCGGATCTTAGTGCTGATTTTGTGAACTCCACTATGTGATCCGATATGGTCACTGTTTTGTTGGTTTATTCATTTGAGGTGTATGTCTCATCTTTAAGTCGAATTGCAATATCTAGAATTTGATAGAAGATTCATCCAAGCGCTAAATGACACGTTTCGACAAGAGTCGATCTATTTGACCAAAGAACAGTTCTATCAGCGCATTCTTATGGAATGTACTCTGACTGACTGTGACGGCAGGACTCTAAGACGGGCCGTTATTCAAACCACTTTAGAGAATGTTTGTCGGACTCATCAGGTGATAACATACATGAGCTCGCGTCAGCTGACAGAACACTTAATTTCGTTCGGTTGTTATTTGCTGTCATTGGTTCATTTTGGTCTTCTGTATTTGATCTTTCTGTGTTGTTTTTGGTGTTCTTGTCCCTTTGTATTATCTTGCTGTGCATGTCAACTCTGTGATTTTGCAAGGGTTGTTTGCTGACGGTGCTTCTATCGAGTGCTGTTAGAGATCCCCTCCTTTCGTCTATGTTTTCATAGGCTAAAGCAAATACATCATTGAATACGATCATTGACAAGGAAATCCAACCTGAGTGCCCTGGAATTGCTCATACCATTACGAGACTTGCGGGGTCATGGACAAAAACAAGTCACGGACACAAGGGCTACAAAAGCAAATCGCGGACACCAGGGTAGGATGTCCTTGTCAATGATCACACTCGATGACTGGATATTTGTATGAGATCCCTGTGTTTAAAACACGTAAAAATAATTTTCATTGGCTTTTTCCATCTTTGTTTGCGATGCTTTAGTCTTTTATGACATTTTATGACATATTTAGCATCAGTACGTAAAGCTTACCCCCCCCCCCCCCCTGTGGATTATACACAGGTTTTGTACATTATATGAGTACATGTACAACACTGTGAATATTGGAAAAGAAACTGATACTCTCGGTATTTGGTAATATATGACTGTCCAAGGCTCACCTGTTTTTTTTTACATAATGACGTCAAATCAATGGTCTGTCATAATGCATTGATGCACGTTGGTTCTTTCGACTTTATGAAAGTAGTTCCAACTCGTATAAATGTTCTGTACGTAAGGATAACAATATTTCAAATTTGTTCAGTATTTTAATGCGATAATTGATTTAACAACAACAAATTGCATCTGCATCTGAATTTAACAATGACAGACAATTGTCGCACAGTTTAGATTATTAGGCCAGGGTATCGACCAATCAGATATATTTATGTAGACACACCTCCAAAGTTGACCAATCGCATTCAAGCAGAGCGATATGTAATGTGTTATCATAACATTTATTTATGAAATGGCTTTACGAAACTGCATAACGGGTGTATCATGTGATAAATATCAATATCAGAGATTGAGTTCATCTATAAAAGCCATAGGCTACGTTTTGAAATCAAAGGTTTTGTTGATAATTGAAAGATTTACTTTAACATTCATTCATTGGATATCATATTTGGGATCTATTAAAAGATAATTGACATATGAATGAAAGAGTATAATATATGTTCACCAACGAAGCGAAGGAGTTTTGCTACAGCTTCAGGGCCGTACTATATTTTCGATCAAATATTTCTTTAAAAACAGAGCCATTAAATTGTATCAAACAGAAGCTTTGCCTCATAACCATTGCTAGCGACGTTCAAATGCAGTATTCATTCTTTAATACATAAATTGTCGTACAAGTAAATCACCTTTACTACATGTCTAGTTTGAGGAAAAAGGTGTATTTGTTCTTTAACACGTATTGCCAAAGGCCGTACTAGATCGAATTTCGTAATAGTGGAAAGAAAGGGATGGTTTTGATGATAGCATGACACCACTAGTTACTGGAGTAAAAGTGCATAAACATGTAGCATTTGCAACGAAGCGCATTCATAGAATCGTTCGTTAAATTGAATGAAAACAAAGAAGATGATCTCTAACAAAACTCAATATCAACAGCGAAAACCCAAAACACCCCATAAGGGAATGATCGGAGTAAGGAGATTAGGATCCTGTGTAGAGGATCCCGCTAAAGTGCGAAAAGAAACAAAAACGAAACGAAACGGATAAAATCAAAACAAAGCGAAACAAATGAAACGAAACGAAACAAATCGAAACGAAACGAAAGAGATCGAAACGAAACGAAACAAATCATTTATCATAAAGAACTTAGAGAAAAAAGCATATAGAGGGAAAACACGTTAAGTCAAGATCTGCATGTATAATTGCATTTTAACCTATCAGTTCTAGTGGCTAGAGGGTTTCGTGAAAGAGTCAAAGTTGACGACTTAACATAAATGTTACCGACAATACCATAATTGCATTTGAGAGGATAAAGAGGGGAGGGGATAAATGACCTCGTAATAGGCGGATTAAAATTTTAACGGGGAGGCGTCTATTGCAAAAGAGACGGGACTTTTCAATACTGTATTTTTGACAATTTCATCAAGGAAAATGTGAACATAAACTTTGTGGGAGGGGGGATTGGCACATTTCGCTTGAAGAGAGGTAAGGTTTTTTCCTGAACCCCCCCCCCCCCACCTCCGTTTAAATTTTCCCATTTCGGTCTCATAACAAGTTTATTTATTCCCTCCCCTTTAATTAACTAGAATACATTTAAGGCATTTAGCGATTATTTTTCTAAAGGTTAACTTTAAGTATCTCAAGATACTTGTATCCTCTAGCTAGCCATTAGAACTGATGGACATGCAAATCTTGTCGTTAAATGTTTGCTCGCGGCGATTTTTCTATTTTTTTTTTCCTCAAGTTCTTAAAGTTTTATGTTATGTTTCGTTTCTATCTCTTTCGTTTCGCGTTTTGTTTTGTTTCGTTTGGTTTTGATTTTTTTGTTTCGTTTTTGTTTCGTTTCACACTTTACATGGATCCCTGTGCAGAAGACACATCAACAGCTAAGTTAGAAAACGTAATTTTATTAAATCGCTTCAAACATCGGGTCGCGGGGAATTGCATTACCAACTCCACACTGCAGCACGAGATAATTGTTGATATAAATAAAGGAGGGAAATACATGTACGCGTAGATGGCGAACCTCTATTATTAAAGTTTCAACAATTCATCAGGAGCTACAAAAGGAATATGTTAAGTTTGCAAATCAAAGTATGATAACCGTTACGAATGAGCAAAAAATTAAAATCAAAACAATCGTACACGTATGATATAGTAAATATTTGATTATGAAACGCACATGTTTAGAAAGATTACGCATGCACGACTTCTGTTTGAAAGAAGAAATAAAATTAGGAGATTTCAGATAAATGAACCGAGCCTTTAAACACATTATGTCATTATTAAAAATGTCATGATTGTCCCTTCTTTAGAGTGTTAGAATTATCACTCTCTAGTTCTTGCTATTGGTGCTTAGAATATTTCTGTTTAATGACAAAAACGATTGTTTTTCGATACACTGAATATGTATATTAAGGAGCACAAAAGTCATCAAAAGTAAATGGATCTGATTTTGCTTTTTTTCAATTTTGACAAAAATTTGATATGCAAAATGAAAGCCTTATCTGTACTATTCCATTTGTGTGACCTTTTGATTTTTATACAACCCCCGCGTTTGAAAATTAATTGCATGACATTCAGAGCTATCATAGCTATAAAAAGGTTAGAAAATCAGAGCGTTAATGTGAATTAAGGCGTACTTGCTGAATCTTAAATCCACCAAACTGCATGAAATGTCTGAGATGTTTGATAATTTCTCAACATTTATTGAGTTCCCCCTTCAATGACGTTAAGCAGCCTCTCCAAATAACCCCCTTGAGATGGTGTAAGATATTTCCCTCGTTACGGAAAGTTTCTGATATTTACACAAGCTGGAATTAAAACATGATAAATGGAAATGTAATCCTCCAATATGTCATTGAGACCATAAATCCTTCTGGTCTTACATGCATCCATGACAGTCCCTTATCCAGTCTTGTTTAATCTATTTAATTAGAGAATACTGTTTTCTAAGCATGGGGAGTCCTGGATTTTGGAATCCTTTTAGGATGGTAAAGGAACACTGATGTATAAATAAGATAAAGACAATGTAAAACTACTGAAAGAAATACGTTGTTTAAGAAAGATGAAATGTGTGACGTATCAATAATACGGAAGGGTTCCATACCTTCTTGAAGAACATTTCAAACCAACTTAGTATGCACCAGACACGTGTTTCATTCATGCCCAAATTCATTTTACTAGCGTTATTTTTAGAATTGAAAGGGGTAGGGTCACGAAAGAAACATATCATAACAGTTGTAATTGACTTACGAATACTGAATTACGAAGAACCTCCAACAAGGCCATGCTACAGTGACCACAGCGAAATACACTCACTGTATTTGTGTATTGCCTGGCATAAGGCTATGATTTGCATAGTAACATTTAGTTTCAAAGGACTCACACAGAATCATTGTCTGCGCTTTTGTCAGGTTTTTTAAAGAGAATTAAAATGTTTGAATTATTTGAAAATACAAAAACAAGCAAATAAGTTAGTTTGATATGTATTAATTTGTTTCATTTTCTATTCTACAGATTCAGCTCATTTTAAGTCCACATGTTCACTGGAAGAGAAAGATTGTGGCGAGGGTACATGTTTTGCACGAGGTACCATAGGAGATTTTAAGCAAGATTGCCTGACTGGTGAAGACGAAAAATTATACGATAATGGTATGAATTTTGGTTCTATTCGGCGTTGTGGTCATGTGGTTAGGGCGTCGGGCTAGTTGCTGGTTCGAGCCTCACTAGGACCACGGTGCCGACATGTACATGTACACTTCTGTGTTCTGTTTAATATACACAAAATGTGCTTGAATGTGTATTGATTACATGTCTATAGTGTTGAAAAATGACAATTGGGGTTTTTTTGGAATACGTAGGGTAGAGCTAAGTTTTTATATCAAGTAGGCGGGTGTGTTCCAACTCTTTCTTACAGAAATTTTCAAACCAATTTTGATACACCAGACACGTGTTTTGTTTGTAAATCCTCACCAGTGAAGCTTGCGGCAAAATTGATTTTCAGACAAATTCAAATTAATTTCAATTGCGCCCTCTTGTTTTATTTTTGGGAATTAAAATTTGTGAATTTACTTTATAAAGTGTGCGCGGCTCCAAATTTCCTGCAGTGTCGATTCAGTAGCGTAATTAGATAAAATTAATGACCGAAATAACATTGGAGGGATGGTCCTTTAATTTCAATGACATTTTGGATGAAATGACAAGCTTCCGAAATAGGAAAATAAATATGATGTCAAATTGACAAAGGTCCGAAAGAAAGCTTCTTCCATGCGAAAGAGCTGGAAGGAAGCAATCGTTACACCTTATTCATCTATTCACAGGAAACACATTACAAAATAAAAAATGATTTTATCAATAGACGAACCCGAAAGACATACTTGATGCATGTTTATTTCGGATATTTCTTTTGCAATCAGAGGACGCTGACTCTCCCCGGACACCTGGTCTCACTTCGGAATATTGTTCATTCCTGGTTTCGCAACCGTTCCGATGGGAATTCTCAGGATTTGGCCTTGCCTTCTCTACTTTGAGACTGAATAACTTTTAGGTACTTCTTTGATGTTTATTTAAAAGTGACTTTTTTGCTACCTTTTTTTCGTATAAGTATAGTCTGTCCTGTGCAAATTATAAGAATGGCTAGTATTTACGCACTGCATTGAAATATATTTTAAATTACATGTCATCAAATTAGACCTAAAGTTCTCAAACTAAGGGGTATCTCCCTCATTGCATAGCTCTGTCCTTGGCTTGGGTTTCGGCATATTTTTTTCGGTCATGTTTATAATTGAGCTCCTTCCGCCTACCCTCCAACAGTTTTTGGCAATATTTTTCATTTAAATACGCTTCTGAATAAACCCTACACAAAATTTTGAGCCACTCTTTTTGGCAAGAGGAAATCAAACTGCGTTGTAGATGGCGCCAGGAAAATTCATGAATTATTTGAAGTCATATTGCCATTAATTTATTTATTCTATGACATTCGGTGTACAAATGAAAAAAAAACCTGCTGGTGACGATTAATGATTAAAGCAATCGTATTTTTCTCTTAATACACTAAAATACGTCAAGAATTTTATGAAAGTTAGACCGTATTGATTTTTCATCAAGGTCGCACAATCCATCCCCTATTGATGCTCTTTCATCTCATAATGCAACAGGTAGACATAGAATAAATAGAGAAACAAAGAAACCGTGTGCCTGTAGATATTTCTTGGTATTCAAATTTTCGTATTGCGTCACTACCCATCACAACACATGGGAAAAACTACGAAGTAAGTAAGTAACTAAGTAAAACAACTAAGTAATAAATTCTTCGAGACCTCTTGGTAGTAAAAAAAGTGGGAGGGTTGTGCGCACGTTATCCAAGATAACCACTCCGTCTGCTATTGACGTGGCAGATGACCGTCCTTAGTTTGCAACGGTATCTCATTTGTCTCGTTGTTTAATGTGTAGTCATTTGTGTTTGATGATTCCCTGTGATTTTGTATTCCTTGTACCAGTTTGCCTCTCATTCATTCATAGACATACACACCCTGTCATATACTGCAACTTAATTTTAAAGTCTTCATAACATTTTGAAAGTGTATTGAACCTTGATTTGAGTGCATAAGCCGTTCGATACTCAGACGAAGAATTTTTTCTATATTTTTTTTCGAAGTGAAAAGTCGTGTCTTGTCGACAAAGTTAAGCTTTTCGTCTGTTAGTAAAATACCAAATTGAATTTATTTTGCCCATGTAGTTCATTTATTTCATATTTTAATGGGACAGATATGATAACAACTAGTGGCCTATTGATAATCTTTTGATAGTTTTTAAAGAAGAATGAGAAATTACGCTATACCGACTAAGTAATGTGCAGGAAAACACACTGATGCTACTTGTTGAAAACTTGTTAAAAGTTGAATTTTAATTTCTTATGTAGAGCGGTTTTTAAGAAGTCTTTTTTGAAGGACTGATATAAGACTAAAGGATTCAATATTTTAATGCACGTATGGATTTTTATTCGGCTCAAAACACCTTCTTGGGAAATTGATGCTGCCGTCACGCCAGAAACTATCGCTATAATAGGCAATCAGAATACTACGAAAGCCTATTGAGCTCAAGTGGTAGCTGAGAAATTTATTTTTTCGCGTTATAACGCGAAACTTACGCGTTATAACGCGAAACTTTAGCGTTATATCGCGAAACTTACGCGTTATTACGCGAAACTTTCGCGTTATTACGCGAAACTTTCGCGTTATTACGCGAAACTTTCGCGTTATTACGCGAAACTTTCGCGTTATTACGCGAAACTTACGCGTTATTACGCGAAACTTTCGCGTTATTACGCGAAACTTACGCGTTATTACGCGAAACTTTCTTGTTATAACGCGAAAATTTTCGCGTTATAACGCGAAAATTTGTATGTATGCAGTATGTAAAAGATTTCAAATCGGAACCCTTGTAGGAGCTTCAGGATACCCCCAGCCCAGAGTAGTTTCATAGCAATAACAATATATAAGATTATTATGAAATACATGTATATATATATACGACGAAATTTCAATCAGAAAACAAGAGTAGATTTTTCAAGAAAATGCCAAGATTTACTTGAAATACCTTGCCATTTCCAGGAACTACATGTTATGAATGATCGATATAGGCATTACACGAAATCCCTTAATTTTGGGAAGTACGTAAAATCCCTTATTATACTTATTCACTGTAACATATACACATAATATCACGAAATCCATTGAGTTCAGGAATATTAATATACATGTATATATTATAGTGAATAAATGTAATCAGAGATTTTACGTGATTCCTAAAATTAAGGGATTTCGTGTAATGCCTGTATCGATCGGTCATTACATGGAACTCCTGAAGTTGGCCAGGCGTTCCATGTATTTCCTAACCGTTATTTTTTGTCTTCTATTAACATTTGAAATCATAGCTTTTTCTGTCCTTTGATGCTAAATATCCTCTCTGACAAGTAGAAAGGAATGTTTATGTCAAATAAATAGAAATATTCAAGCTAGAGTTTAGGTAATATCCATCAAATTATTGCTCAAATTTAGGGTTCAATTTATTATTTTTATGCAGATTGAACATAAAACCAAAGTATCAATCAAGAAATTGTCTAACATGATGGATGATTGAAGTATTTTTAAACATGAACCGAAAGTAGAAGAAACATTAGTATTCTTAAGAACATTTAGTTTTCTCGATAAGGCTTAATAAATGCCTTAAATGTGTTGATTTCCAACTACCTTCCATGTGATACATATGTATCTGAATCTGATATAAAGTATATAAAAGTGATGAACGAACGCCCTGCCAGACATATCAGTATGAAATGTTATTTTAATACGTCAATCATTGCTGTCTCCCAGTAAGCACTTTTAAATACTAAGATTTTTAATTGCGACAAGATTTTGGGACGAATCGAACACCATTGCACTTTGGTACGAAAGCTTATATTGAGTTCCATGGTCCAAGCAAGATTCACCTCGACGTAGAAGAGGGAGGGGGAGGGGGATTGCGGCAATGGTGTCCGCACTCAAGAAAATTGGACCTATATTTCACGCTTGAGCAACCAGGTTAAGTGAAACAGGACATGTCCTTTATCAGCATATCTTTTAAAAGTCCTAAATCAACCAAACTTGTATGTGTGATGCATCTACTCTAGTAAGGATGCATATTGTAATGTACGGTACGTAAACTGCATTAGACCTATATTGCATGCCTGAAAAACCAGTTTAAGTAAAATTGGACGGTCAATTTCCAGTCTATTAAAAGTCCTAGATCATTCAAATTTGTGTGAATGATGAATCTGAGGATCCTTCCTGCAATGCATGGTAGGGAAGCTGAATTTGACCTATATTTTACACTCGATTGACAATATTAGGTAAAACAGGACAGATCCAGCTTATCACGAGTCTTAGATAAAAAAAAAACTTGTATGTATCCGAGGATGGCATGCTTACTGCAATTCTGGTGTGGATGATCTGAATCATACTTTATACTCTAGTGACCAGGTCAGATAACACCAAAATAATTTAACCGTGTTTACAATACTTTTGAATTGCACTCAGTCTGACATTAACTTTTGGCCTATATATCATTTAAAGTCGAGAAAATTGAACGCAGATAACTTTTGTACTATCAATGGAAGGTCATTGATATTTCATACATATATTCATCGTACATAACCTGCTTATTGGTTTTGCGATATAACGCGAAAGTTTCGCGTTATAACGCGTAAAATTCGCGTTATAACGCGTAAAGTTCGCGTTATAACGCGTAAAGTTCGCGTTACAACGCGTAAAGTTCGCGTAATAACGCGTAAGTTTCGCGTTATAACTCGAAAGTTTCGCGTTATAACGCGTAAGTTTCGCGATATAACGCGTAAGTTTCGCGTCATAACGCGTAAAGTTCGCGTAATAACGGGTAAGTTTCGCGTTATAACGCGAAAGTTTCGCGATAAAACGCGTAAGTTTCGCGTTATAACGCGTAAAGTTCGCGTTAAAACGCAAAAGTTTCGCGATATAACGCGTTAGTTTCGCGTTATAACGCGAAAGTTTCGCGATAAAACGCGTAAAATTCGCGTTATAACGCGTAAAGTTCGCGTAATAACGCGTAAGTTTCGCGTTATAACGCGAAAGTTTCGCGTTATAACGCGTAAGTTTCGCGTTATAACGCGTAAGTTTCGTGTTATAACGCGAAAGTTTCGCGTTTAAATGCGAAAGTTTCGCGTTATTACGCGTAAAGTTCGCGTTATATCGCGAAGTTTCGCGATATAACGCGAAAGCTTCTGCACGTTTATTTTCGCGATATTACGCGAAAGTTTCGCGATATAACGCGTAAAGTTCGCGTTATAACGCGAAAGTTTCTCATTATAACGCGTTAGTTTCGCGTTATAACGCGTAAGTTTCGCGATATAACGCGAAAGTTTCGCGATATAACGCGAAAGTTTCGCGTTATAAGGCGAAAAAATAATTTTCTCAGCTTTGATTTGAGCTCAATAGGCTTTCGTAGAATACCATTATTAGAATATAGTTCTAATTGCCTATTTCCACGATATGGAATCTACTTAACATAAAGATATACCACAAGAGCGATTCCTTCCATTTAAAAAAATGTGAACGATTTCATTTCTAAGGGATGGAATCAGTTGCCTGATTTATTTAAAGGATTAACCTGAACGATTTGTAATTTACCGAGATATAACATGGCTCGAGGCGGTGTAAACTTTACATAATCTGCAAAACTATCACTCCCATATCGGAAGATCGCTTCTTTTCATATGGTGCAAGTTTTTGTTTGTTTGCTTTGGTTCATGTTTTTTATTCTGATTTTGTATGCCTTCGATTTCTGATTTTCTGAATTATTGATTTTGTGCTGTATACAGGGATAAGGTCGTTATTCATATTTGTCATACAAAATGAATGTATCGCATTAAACAAAATTACATTCAATAAATTAAGCTTAATCCTTTTTATCTACATTAAGTACCATTTTCAAGTAACACTTACATTCATTGATGAAACATCAAATCTGATGTGTCATATAAATTATGACATTAAGAATACAATATTCATAAGTGCTGTGAAAACGATGATCTTTTAAAGTAGTACTGGACTCATGATCCCTACTTTTCAAGATAAGATCATAAATTTACGACAATTTGAAACATTGTACTTTTAATGTCATGATCCATATGACAAATAAGCTGTACGGTTTCAAATGAATACCGACAAATGATCAAGAGAGTTAACTAGCTCTGTTGAAGGTTTTTATGAATCTTATAATCAACAGCAGGCCAGATGACTTGTATCCGAAAGGTTTCAACACGAATTTTTGATAACATTCCTATCCATTCAACAAATTGTAATAGCATGCACTAATTGACTGCAAAAATCTCATTTTGGATAGAGAAGATTTTCAAAAAAAAAAAATTCATAGTTACACTCATAACTTCAAAAACCATATTTCAAGTCCTTAAGATATTTCAAATCCAAATTAATAATTGTTTCTACTCGTTAACTTCTAGAAGAAAATTTCAGACCTAATTCAATGCATTATATACGTATCCTCATCAGTTGTACAGACCAAATTCAATGCATTAGATACGTATCCTCATCAGTTATACAGACCAAATTCAATGCTTTAGATACGTATCCTCATCAGTTGTACAGACCAAATTCAATGCATTAGATACGTATCCTCATCAGTTGTACAGACCAAATTCAATGCATTAGATACGTATCCTCATCAGTTGTACAGACCAAATTCAATGCATTAGATACGTATCCTCATCAGTTGTACAGACCAAATTCAATGCATTAGATACGTATCCTCATTGATTTTTAGACACAGCCAAATCAATGTTACTATAATACAAAACATTTACAAGGGTTGTTCAAAAAGTTTGTAGACGACTGTGATATATCAGAAATGTACAGTCATTGATTATGTTCATTGCAACGCATCCTTACAGCATCATGGTATATGTGATTATAACAGTGTGTAATTTATTACTTATTTGTTTTACTTAGTTACTTACTTACTTAGTTGTATTTTTCATTTGTTGTGATGGGTAGTGACGCAATACGAAAATTTGGATACCAAGAAATATCTACAGGCGCACGATTTCTCTGTTTCTCTATTTGTTCTATGCCTACCTGTTGTATTATGAGATGAAGAGCATCAATAGAGGATGGGTTGTGAGACCTGAATGAAAAATCAATACGTTCTAACTTTCGTAAAATTCTTGATGTATTTTAGTGAATTAAGAAAGAAATACGATTGCATTGATTATTAATTGTCACCCGCATGATTTATTTTTTCTTCATTTGTACACCGAATGTCATAGAATAAATAAATAAATGGCAATATGACTTCAAATAAAAAGAAACATGATATGAACATGTACGCCATGGTTTACGTGACGTTGTTTTCGACATAGTTTACTTTGTCATTTTTCGATATGACTCCCAATGTAATACACGCCGCTTCTATGATTACTGCCTATTATAATTACGTATTATTGTACAAAAAGACTTAGTGCCTAATATTTTACGAAATAAATTCTTATAATTACATATATATATAATGCGATAATAACAGTTTAAGTTTAACAAACGTTTCTACGTTTTTTAAGAAGATTATGACTACAATCTCAACATCACTCACAATAGAGCATCAATTTGAACATCGGCGGACCCCTAGCAAGCTAGAGGTGGGACCAGATGTCCGGGAAGAGTAAGCATCCCCTGCTTGGCTAGCCACACCCGCCGTCGATGTTACGTACTGCTGACTGACACGTGTTTAGTACGATAAAATTGGTACTATAGAACATATATTTCAATATTGAAAGTTCAATATCACTATTTCTAGATAACATCTCCCTACCTTATCTCAATTACGAAATCTTCAGAAGTCTTCTTAAAAATTTTAGTATGATCTTACTACTAGTCTAGCGACTTCTAAACTATACTTTTGTCTACAAATGTGGCATCAGTACTCACGGAGCTAAAAGACACCGTCCTAAATACTGTAAAACATTTCTATACAGAAAATTATTATGATTTCTACGAATTTCAGTCTATGATAAATTCAGGGGATATGATTGACAAATGAAACTTCTAAGAAATACCAAAGTCAATACGATTCTTTAATACGATTTCTGTAATACACGTGTTTATACCACGCTTTCCTCACGACAAAATCAATGATCGATTCTCTTAAGTCATTAAAAACTGTTTTGATCGAAAGGAAAAACGTATTTTGTATTTCTTTTCCGCAATAAACTACATATATTAAAAGTCTTCAAATTCATTAGCATCATTTTAAAGCAGATAAATTTACAGCATGGAATCATACAAATTATGGACATGTGATGAGCAATTCCTCGTTCTTCTTTTTGCATAACATTTATGATATATTCTGTGAAAATATATATGATTGCCATGAGTGCCTCGCAAAGTGTTGCTATCTTCTTGAAGATCCCCTCCTTTCTCTCAAAGAAATTGTTCGTTAAATGGTATTCACTGAACTAAATCCAGTCAGAGAAATTTCCGGCGAGCAGCAGAAATCCTAAACAGCAAGGTAAAAATTATGATTAACCTTCCTTAGTTAATTTTTATTTATCTCTGGATTTACTAGAATTGAAATTGAACCAATGCTTTTCTTTAAAATTGGTTTTACATTAAGAAATAAAATGGATGTTCTCAAAGAAACGCAATGGTTTAAAAAAGTTTCAGATGTGATTCCCGAGACATATTCCCTTTGTCAAGTAATAAGATTGTATAACTTGGAACTATTTTCAATTTGGTAAATTTGTATATGACCAGACGACATAGTTACGAAAGTGAAAGTATCATATGGACTTCATCTGAAGGGTTTCTATAAAGATATCGAGAATCAAGTTTCCAGGCAGATAGATTTTAAATGAGTTATTCACCTATTAGAGGATAATATAATCTGTTCTAATAAAAGTTCTCGAATTGCACGAATAACATTGAGAAAAAGAAAAAACCAAGCAAATGAAGACCCAAATATTCATCACGAGGATATTGGAGAGATCCCTTCAGCTGTTTTGTCGTTTATGTATGTTTTCGTACAGTATAAGTTCAGAAATGATAATTTTAAGACTTCGATTTGACGAGAATCTGATAGAAAGCGAACATTCTCTTATTCGATTTGACGAGATTCGATTTGACGAGAATCTATAAGAAATAGACTATTCGAATTGATGATAATCTAATACAGAGAGAAAATGTACTTGCCATTTAATCGAGAAATATAATCGAAATAAAAGGAGGTTAACATCTTAGCACCATCCCTTCCAATGCTATTTTGAAAATATATTTTATTGGGATATGCCTACTGAATCGACCCTACAGGAAAATTAGAGCTGCGGACTCTCTGTAGAGAAAATTCAAAAAGAGGGCACTAGTGAAATGAATTTTGGCGGCTGATGAAACGCACTTTGGCTAAGAAGCATCACTGATATGGAATTAATATCCGAAACACGAGTTTGGTACATGAAAATAAGTTTCAAATATTCTTCAAGAAGAGTTGGTACACGTCCGTAATATTAAAGTACTTAGTTACATCTTATAAGTTTGAAACCTTTGGACAAGATAAAATTACTATGACATCTTCTGTTGCTATCAACATTAAATTCTTTTAAAAGTGATGAGAAATGTTCCAAAGAGTAAGATATATATCTTTAAATATTCTAAATAGCCATTTATTTTGCAATAATTTTACGTCTTCAAATTGATAGCATCATACAACAGATACAGGGTTACTTATTCGTCGGGTTGGATTTCCTTGTCCCTGATCATATCTGAGGATAGGTTCTTTTAATCTTTATTATTATTTTAAACATATTTCGCGTTATTTCATAATACGTTATGTTAAAGTAACGAAATCGGACAAGGGTAAATCGAAAAAATATTTACAAGACTACTAGTAGATTCCCAATGTTAAACGCCCATTAGGCAACTAGAAATATATTTCAATAACTTTGGTTGCCATTGTGACGTCACGTTCAAGATTTGCATGTAGGGAGAATTTAGCAACGTTAAAATACATTTGACGTTCTTACAGACAAAATGAGCGATGTGCATGCAAATTAAAAGAATCGATAATAAGAATAAATGTAAATATAAGAAATGGCCTTACTTTTGGTGTTCATGGGTGTATAATTCAGGTTGGACACGTGCAAATTTTCCGAGAATCGCCAATGACCAACCAGAATTATACACTCATGAACACCAAAAGTAAGACAGTCATTTCTTAAAAAGATCAGCTTTCGGGTAATAACAATATCCTTTAAGCTTCTATAAGGGCACATAATTGAATTTAAGATCTAAATAAAGGTTTCTTTGGCATTCCTCATTAAAATCAATTATACCAAAAGTGTCCTCTGTCATGGTCAATACCAATAGGGTATTTCGACATGGTCGACATAACACTTTCTAGATAGACATTACCTCAACCAGTGCATGGACATCCACGGCGGGTGCAACTAGCCAAACAGGTGATGCTTACTTCTCCCGGGCACCTGGTCCCACCTCTAGCTTGCTAGGAGTCCGCCGATGCTCAGTTTGATGCTCAATTGTGAGTGATGTTGATATTGTCGTCAGGTTTTTCTTTATCTACTTTGTGTATCCTGGTATCATTTTCCTTGTTCAGAAAAGAGATAAGCATGCGATCTTACAAATCATCAGAATATCGCGTCAAGGAGTTGACAAATGTTGACAAATTAAACGTTTAAATAAACTTAAAAAGAAAAGGTTGATCCAGGTAATTTTTCTGTAAAACAAAGGAGGAGATCTCCAACAACACCAGGTTGTAGCACCCACAGCAAAACCCCAAAACACCCAATGCAAAAACACAAAGCAGACAAGCACAGAAAGAGACGCGTAAGGGACAAGGAACGTCAACGCACAACACAGAAACATCAAACACAAAGGACTACACATAAACCAACGAGACCAATGGGCAACCGGTGCCGACTTAGGACGGCCATCTGCCACGGAAATAGCAGAAGGTATGGTTATCCTGGAGTACGTGCGCACAACCCTCCCACTTTTCCGATTACCCAGAGGTCTCGAAGAACGCACAATTGTGGTGTAAAACAACCTCCTCACTGTCAGATGACCACATACAAACAAGACCGCAAAACGCAGGGGCCCAAGCAACACAGATGAATATGTAAATGGATATAAAAAGAGGGCTTACGTAATACAATCCGTGCCCTGCCGCCGCGAGCTCATGTATGTTATCACCCGAGGAGTCCGACTGACATTCAGAGAGGACAGGTGGTCGGGGCCCTGTCTTCTCTAAAGAGGTTTGGACAAGGCACGTCATGGAGTCCCGTCGTCCACAGTCAGTCAGAGTGCAAGCTTAAGAATGCGCTTGTACAAGACTATAGATTGGTCAAGTACCAAGCCTAGTGTCCGTCTGGTGACATTAGGATCATACCCACGGTATAAAAGGCGTTTGATGATTCTGACGCATTTTCGATAGTGATGTTGTCTATCTTTGATCCTTCTTATCTTGTTAATAATGTCACCATAAAATGCAGGTTGTGAAATACCCAAAGTAATATACTATCTTGCCTGTATTGGTCCGAATTTCAGAAGAATGTTAAACGTCTTTCAATTCAATAGCATCATTTAAAACCTGATAAATTTACAGCATGGACCAGACATGCACGTTTCGGTACTAAACCCTCGTCAGTGATCCTTAGTCTAAATAATGTAATATGGCCAAAAAGTATGAAAATTATTATGTCCAAAAATGTACCAAAAGACGTAGCAGAATAGTTGACAATAATTTTTGTAAAATTTCCAGAAAGTCTTTACTAGTTTGTGAAAGCGAAAACCTTGTTCTAAAAGTTTCTTGGTAATTTGTAAATTTCTACTATAAAAATCCAAAACATCAGTACATGCTCTAGCATACCAGATGAGCTGTGAAATATAGATACCATAGGACGGTAATCTAGGAACATCACAGTCAAGCCAGGGGAAATTTACTATGTTAAATCCAAAATCATCTCTTTTGTCATACACACTTGTATGGATCTCTCCATTAACAATTTTGATATTTAGGTCCAAAAATGGTGTTTCTGTGTTTGAAACGTTTGCCTTGTTTAGAATCAATTCTTGTGGATAAATAACTTTTTTAACAGGATTGTCGATAGTAAGATTATCATCCAGGTACCTAGAAGTACCAATGAAACATTTCACATCATCATTTTTTCTTTGTTTTTGAAGATTTTGGATAATTCCTTTTCATACGTGTGTAAAAATAAATCTGCAACAAGAGGCGCTCAATTAGTACCCATTGGAATCCCTACAACCTGCTTGTAGAGTTTCTCACCAAATCTTACATAAATATTGTCCAAAAGGAAGGCAATACACAGGTCACCACATGTCTATGATTTGTATGATTTATAATCTGTGGCGGAAAAAAAACCCCTTTGATCCAGAAGTACAAATATAAGTTTTCCCCTCTCGATATTGTAAAAGTTGAATTGAGTTTTCCCCTCTCGATATTGTAAAAGTTGAAAAGTTGCTATTGTAAAAGTTGAATGATTGTGCATACGACATCTCAATATTATTTAATTTCAATAATTAATATTAAGATACAAAGAAAAACAGAATTTGATTGTCAGAGAAATTTTAAATGATATCATTAATTTCAATAATTATATCAAGAATTAAGGAATCTGATGGGCTGAGAATTCATGGTTACCTCCTCGATCAACATTTATTTCTAGGAGTTTTTTTTTTCATAGCATCAATTATATTTATAGGAACGGGGATTCCCTCAAACACGAATCAGCTCGTAGCTGGATGAATATACATTTTGATATCTATTTATAGGTTAGAATGTATTTTGATGTTTCTGCATGAATAAGAAGTTGGCGGATCATGATCCCGCTCCGTTTTCGGTACATTTTTGGAAATAATAATTTTCACATTCTTTTCAATATTACATCGTTTAGACTGAGGATCAATCACGACACGTGCATGTATGGTCCATGCTGCAAATTAAATGATGCTATTGAATTCGAAGAACAATTCTAACCAATGTAGGTGGCAACTTCCCCGGTGGCGTTGTGGATATTGCACCAAGTTTCGCAAGCCGATGACCAGGCTGAAGGCCTCGAGTTCGCACCCCACCCACGCCGAATATTTTTCAAAAATATATGCTGTTCAGCTTTTTCAGGATCCATGGCGACGGTCTCTTCACAGATTCTTCACAAATAAGACGAACGATTTGAGAGCCTGTGATTGCTTAAGTTCAAATGTTGCCATCTAATTAAAATTTAAAGGGTACAATTTTTTACTTACTCAAAAGTGTACTGTGCATAAAAAGGAGGGGATCTCCAACCATGTAGGATTTGATCAAACTTGATCTTATTCCAAAGATAAAGTGGAGTGATTGTTCGCTATTAAAATCATGTCGAAAGCCATACGTTGTTTTCTACTTAAAGGCAGTTGTATCACCGTGCAATCCTCCCGAACTTACGTAAAAATGAGTTGCGATAGATTGCAATAACATTCAAGAAACGTTCCATCTTTCATAAGCAGAACATATGAAATGATAAGAAATATACATAGTGTTTTCTGCTGAGACTAGTATAGCCAGACAAATATTTGATATTGCCAGGTACCGCAATAGGAGAAATCCACTCAACATCAGTCATGTTACCATGATATATGTAGGTAGACTAATGATTTAAATAATTTTCAGACAAATGGCCGGATGGGGCTAGGTGTGACTTTGAAACTGGAATGTGCGGATGGAAAAACTTGCGGGGTGAAAGTATCTATTTTGATTGGATCAGGCATCAAGGGGAAACACCGACACCTTCCACAGGACCATCAATTGATCATACAACTGGTTCGAGTAAAGGTAGGTTCATAAGTCCTTCATCTACAGAATTACAAATCCAGTCGGAACCTTGATGATCTCACTTCAGATGAAAATCACAATTAACTCTTGTAAAATTTGTCAGCCCTTGATTTCAGTAAAGTTTAGAATACGAACTTGACGATCTAGGCAGATCTAATGAATAGCTTGCAAATGAAAACAAAAATGAATATTGCAATTTAGCAATGAAGAGAGTGCACTTACCTTTGTAAAACCCTGTTTTGGAGGACATCACAGATACCGTGGACTTCAAACAGTAACATGGAACCTGAAAGGATAATGGGTCTCTGTAAAGTGCGAAACGAAACGCAGACAAAGAAATCGAAACGAAAGGAAACAAATAAAAATGAAATGAAACAAAACTAAACAGACTAAAACGAAACGAAACGAAACGTAAAACTAAAGGTACATGAGAAAAAAGCCATATCGAGGAGAAAATGGCTGAGAAGGAACATACATGTATAAAGACAGGATAAGCGTGTATAGTGGATAGTCTTAATAAATGAATTATAGTACCTTGGGGGTTTATAGTTGACAATTCCATCAGAATCATCAAACGCCTTTTAGACCGTGGATATGATCAGCAGACGGACACTTGGCTTGGTACTTGACCAATCTACAGTCTTGTATCTGGTCCAGCACATTCTTAAAACTTGCACTCTGACTGACTGTGACGACGGGACTCCATGACGGGCTCTGTCCAAACCTCTTTAGAGAAGACAGGGTCCCGACTACCTGTCCTCTCTGAATGTTAGTTGGACTCCTCGGGTGATAACATACATGAGCTCTCTACAGCCGGAAGAGCACGGACTGTATTACGTACGCCCTCTCTTTCTATCCATTTACATATTGATCTGTGTTGCTTGGGCCCCGCCGTTTTGTGGTCTTGTTTGTGTGTGGTCATCTGACAGTGAGAATGTTGTTTTACACTACAGTTGTACATTCTTGGAGACCACTTGGAAATCGGAAAAGTGGGAGGGTTGTGCGCTCATAATCCAGGATAACTACACCTTCTGCTATTTTCGTAGCAGACGGTCATCCTAAATCAGCACCGTTTGTCAATTGATCTCGTTGGTTTATGCGTAGTCCTTTGTGTTTGATGTTTCTGCGTTGTGCGTGTGCGTTGGTGTTCCTTGTCCCTTTTGCGTTTCTGTGCTTGTCTGCTCTGTGGGTTTGCATTGAGTGCTTTAGGGGTTTTGATGTGGGTGCTACAACCTAGTGTTGTTGGAGATCCCCTTCTTTGTTTAATCATCAGCAAATGAGTTCAAAGTATGTCTATCAATGCATTAGTGTAGAGGGCCATAAGTAGTTCAGAACTAAATGAGAGGATAGGGTTTAAAGAGAGATACTGGTATTCCATGAAATGTGCCATGCCTCTATCCCGAAAAGGGTTTAATTTTATTTTTGTTGATTACGTTTTTCTAAAATACCGAATGGAACAGCTCTGTCTACCATGTACCTGTCCCCTCATTGTTGAATAATATTCTCTATTTTCCTATGGCGAGGTTATTTATCCTCTCCTCTTTCATTCAATCCTCTGCAGTGCATTTATGAAATTATCATTTATATTGTTGTCAGCATTGAGTCTTGAAACAATCTTCCGCATTAGATTTGATAACGACAATAATACATGAAGATTTTTTCTTTACATGTTTGTTCTCGGTCATTTTCTCTTATAGTCCCACTTCTAGCTTGCTAGGGTCAGACGATGTTCCATTTTGTACTCTATTGTGAGTGCGTGCTGTTGAGATCATCGTCAGGATCTTCTGTAACTCATTTGTGTCACACTTATGCCCTTTGCCGTGTGGAGCGTGTAAAAATATTCCCTGCGAGGGGTTTGACAGTAAAGTGTTTTGAATATTTTTCCCAGACATGCTCGCCTTGACATTTCTATATATTACAGTGCATCTATTTTATATGTTGTTTTCATTTTCGTGCGGCTAGCCAACAAGGGATGCTAACTCCTCCCGGGCACCTGATCCCACCTCTAGCTTGCTAGGGGTCCGTCGATGCTCAACTTTGTGCTCTATTGTGAGTGTTTTGAGATTATCGTCAGGACTCATTAATAAACATCAGAGAAGTATTTTAGTCTCAAAGTCGAGAAGGCAAGGCCAAATAGTGAGAATTCCCATCGGAACGGTTGTGAACAACATTCCGAGTTGAGACCAGGTGTCCAGGGAGAATAAGCATCTCCTGATTGCATGCAACACCCATCGCAACAGCTTCATGGAAACCTGTCAAATTCGATAATCGCCTTGATGTACAGATCAGGTAAGTACGTCCTTGTTTGATGACGATGACAGCCTTTTAATCACAATGTCGAATATCACTGATCATGCTGGAAAGGGGGTCTGATATGCTTATATAATATCCCTGTAGAGACCGAAGAACTTCCACAATGATGATTTCAGCCGTTGTGTAATATAACCCTGAACAAGTAGCTTACTTACAAGTCGTATGGCTCTAATGATGAAATCTTCATATTTGCAACATGCCCTGGCGTACCGTATCAAAAACACCATAAGCAAGAGAAGACGGAATGTTGCTACTCATGAAAGGGAAGTTTTAACTCATTTCTCTTCGTATGACTTATTTCTCAAGTACCTCAAGTTTTATGTTCTGCTTCTTTTCGTTTTGTTTATTTTGTTTTCGATCTGTTTTGTTTCGTTTCGATCTTTTTCGTATCGTTTTGATTCGTTTCATTTCGTTTCGCACTGGGACCAAAGGATAACTTGTTTCCTTTTTCATTCAAAGGAACATAACTCCATATTGATGTGAAATTATCTAGGAAATATTTCGCATGAATACGAGTTAAAGTTCTTACATCAGAACACATCTGATGACATTTCACCTACAGATAAAGTATCTGAAAATCGATACTGACAAATGATAGCATGTTAATTGGAAAGGAGACGTCTTGTCTTAGTTCTGATTGTGAAAGATGAGTTCTTTTCACTGTTCAACAGCAGTTCAAATCTACTTCTCGTATGAAAGTCTTAAGAAAAAAAAATCTTTTATTGAGCAATAAGATAAAATGATTTTTTTATTTATTCTTTAACCAATCCTGATATGTCCACCTTTTACTGCCAATTTGAGTTACCAGAGTAGAATTTAAAAAAGATGTTTTCTACAGTATTTTCTTGTTATTACCTTTTCATACAATCAATACTTTTCTTAGAGCTAAGGGGGGGGGGGGTTAAAACGAGAAAAGATATGATAAGGTGCTAAGCACAACCTTGGAAAGCGCCAAAAGTTGCTGATTTTTCTCGATATTAAGATTTTTTAAACAGTTAAAGTATACAGCTACTTTTAATGAGTATCTTTTTATATATAGGGGAAAAAACAAGTAGATGTATAATAAACGTGTATATCATAAATACTTGTACATAAATACTTGTACATGGTATACATACAATTTTTTAATTCAACAAACTGAATTTATCTAGAGATATTAATCGTCTTTATATAATGTTATGTAGTTGTCCTTCGTGTTTTACAAATTTAAACACTAAAATAAAACCAGAGGGCATAACTGAAATGAATTTTGGTGGCTAATGAAAAGCACTTTGGTTTGAATCATCACTAATGAGAATTTAATATTCGAAACACGTGTCTGGTGCTTGGAAATTGATAGTATTTATAATCTCCGTCTGTTTGTTCGTTTTCTCTCTTTTTGTTTTGCTGTTTTACTGTTCGTATCTCCTCCCTATATTTGTGTCAAGAATGTGTATTCCTACAGATGGTGATTGTGATTTTGGATAATAGGTTTGACTTTCATTCACTGGTCATACGTTATGTCATGTCATGGCTTGAGGCACACGCACCCGTACAGTTCACGTACTCTTCGATTCCTAAGCCTTTGCTATTTCCTTTCTTATATCATTCAAAGAACAACAACACTTAATTGCCGTTCGTCAACGACACATCACTTTAATAAATAGCAACATAATTATGCTCTCAATTCATGAAAGGAAATAGAAAAAAATGATTATTAAAATAAAAAAAAAAGAATTGATCCAAAGCAGACGTATTAGGTTCATCCATCGTCGTGCTTCATCGCCCTAAACTGATATGTACTACTCACCACGTAATATATATTACCGAACTCAATTGCATAGCTCTTGGCATAAGAATGAGGTAGTGTTCGATTAGAACATTATATAGCGTACTAATAGAATCAGTGAGTGTTCGAATGGAATCAGAGTGTTCGAACAGAACAAGCAACCGAATAAGAAAATTATTTCTCTCTTACATGTATTCGTTCCTCAAACGAGAGAAATTATATTGTATATGCAATTGTAGCATACACGTACACATACTCGTACATATGAGACTTCTAATTATCTCTATCATTAATTTCTCATTGATGGATTTATTTGACTTTAAAATATGTTTATCTGATAGAAAATGCTTATTAAGACATAAAAGAAGATCAAAAGAGAGAGAGATAAAAAGAAAAATCTGATCCAAAGCAGACGTATTAGGTTCATCCATCGTCGTGCTTCGTCGCCCTAAACTGATATGTACTCCTCATCACGTAATATATATTACCGAACTTCATTTGCATAGTTCGTGGCATCAGAATGAGGCAGTGTTCGATTAGAACAATATATAGCGTACTGATAGAATCAGTGAGTGTTCGAATTGAATCAAAGTGTTCGAACAGAACAAGCAACCGAATAGGAAAATAATTTTTGTCTTATTCGTTCCTCAAACGCAAGAAAGTATATTGAATATGCACTTGTAGCATACACGTACACATACTCGTACATATGAGACTTCTAATTATCTCTATCATTAATGTCTCGTTATTGGATTTATTTGCCTTTAAAAGATGTTTATCTGATAGAAAATCCGTATTAGGACATACAAGAAGATCAAAAGAGAGAGATAAAAAGAAAAATCTTGATATGAAAGCTTATGTTTGAAAATCAAATAATCCTAACACTAAATTGAATACACGAGCGTAAACTTAGTCACCCTTTATGGTATCTGGATACCCAGTGAATTGTAATGAGAACCTTTGATTCTATTGTTTTCCCCATATGACTCCTAGTATATTTGTCATTCAAGTTATAGAAATTAGATGTTATCAGCACGATTTCATATAGAAATTGAGAATATACATGTAGAAAAAAGAGAATATATTGGTTCATATACCTTTAATGTCGTCTTATTCATGTAATAAGATATGATATATTTCTAAAAATCTAATGATTAAAGGTTGAAGAACTCAAAAGAAGAATAAATTCCCTATGTCCTTTATCTCACCTTTGTTTTTTGTTTTGTTTTTCTAATCCTGATTCATTATAATAAAATTTGAATGTAGCAGATGAAAGTAATCTTAATTTTTTACCATTAATTCTAAGAATTCATATCTGAACTTAAGCGCATGTTCAGAGATAAATTTAATCATTTGAAGACGTTTAACATGTAAGTGAAGAAAAATCATATAAATCATTTAAAAATCACCATAAGCAAGGTAGCATAACCCGTGATACACAAATGATATCTTCCACGGGAATCCCCTTAGATTAAAGAAGGTAAATACTGTCTAAATCTACTTTATATAGTAGGGTAACATACCCTCTAGGTTACATGTATAAATTACTATCACATTATTTTTATACGTTTGTATTCAACGTATGCATATCAAAAATGAAATGTATATTATGTATCTTCTTAACAATGTACCATGTACGTTCAAAAAGAATAAATTATTGTCATTGTCATGAAACTATTGTAGGCCTATGATATGAGCATCATTTTCATTTAAATGATGGTTATGTCTTCTGATCAAGAATAGAGGTATATTCGGAGAACATTTAAACATAAAATTTTCAATTTTTCTTACATGTTATAATATGGTGAACGTAATGAAACAAAACTTTCCGTTGAACTGTTTTCTTGATATATTCTTGACCAGAATAGATAACCATCATATTAATAGAGAATAAGTGTCTTAATTTGTGTTTTGTTACGGGTATGCAACACACAGCAAGTGCATTTATCGTACATGTAATGCTCGTTAGCGCTTTTCATGCGATAAATGCACATGCTGTGTGTTGCATACCAGTAACAAAACACAAATTATGACATGTACTCTATAAACATTCACCATAGTTGTCTGTTTCATTCTTGTTTTCTGAAAACGCATTTTCTAGGTAAAAGGGTGACGTTAAATTCAGTTCATCGCGTGTTCAGTCTGCAGATTAGAATAGCTGTGGAGGCATGTTTCTTTTGATCTTATGAATTGTGACGTCACGAGCGTTAACATACGAAATGCAGCACGTTTCTTTTAATAGTTGCATCTCAGGGAATTACATTGGTTGTGCAATATATGATAATGATGATCACATGGTAGGCGTAAAGGTATATTTATTGACATTATTTATCTTGTTTAATCAAAGGGGATTCCCGTGCGCTATTTTGTTTGTGTATCACATGCTATGTAAACGTGATAATGAATTAAAAAGAATAAAAAGAAATGATTTTTCCTCTCAGTAGTTTATGTTTGGAGATTCACCAACTAATTGTTTTGATTTATTTTGCTGTTTAATAATAAAGTAAAAGTAGAGGGACCGAATGTTTTATATCTTCCTAATGTTATTGTATCTATTTTTGAACAACTCTCATTAAAGCCTAAGTGAACTCTTGGTCGTTCTAAAGTGTCAGTGGAATCCATTTTTAACTTTACATTATACTGTCTATTTCTGTCTATATACTGTCTCATTTACTTCAGTCGAAGCTTAGAAGAGCAAATAATGATCTTCAGCAAGTTTGGATCGTACGCTAAGACATATATCCATTCGGTCCGAACTGGATGGAGGGGCTCTTCAACAAAAACAGCACAACAACGGGACGCCCAAACGCCGAAACTCCACAGGGAACAAGAACATTAAGACAATGGGTTAAGAAATATTTAACTCTAAATATCAAAGACGATGCAAAAACACTTATATCAATATACCCTATATAAACCAACGAGACCAATGGGAAATAGGTGGCGAATTTGGATGGTAATCTGTTACGTAAGGAGCAAATAGTGTTATCTGAAAGAAAATCACAAGGTGTTTAACTTTTGTCACAAGGAAAACTCGAAGTGAACATTTTGCAAAATATTGTAAATCTTTTCACTGGACAGAAACTCATATACAATGTACCTTAGCACATGCAAAAATCGAATATACAAAAACCAAAGCAAAGAAGTAGTCAAAATTAATTCTAAGCATGATGTGAAACCAGGTTCACATGACAAGAGGGCATCTCCTACTGGCCTGCGATTCCCGTCACTTCTCTATCGGTTGAAATTTGTCAAATCCAGAAAATATTTTCTTTTTCTTTGGTCATTCTGTGTTATATTTTCGTCGTATCAATTGTAGAGCGTTCTCCTCGACGCAGCTTTGTGATCGCAAGCTCTTTGCTTTAAGAAACAAATCAGAATTAATTTTTTTCTTTCTAGGTTTTCTTATCAATGTCCTTTTTGAAACTAATTTAACAGCTTTATATTAATATTCAAACAGCGGTGCATTAAAAGAGCTACGCCAATAACGATAAATTTCGTTCTTATTTTCTACTATGTGGAGATTGTTCGTATTTAAATCGTGTTTGTACATTTATGTATGGTGTGTTATTATTGTCCCCGTCTGTTTTTCCGATGTTTTCTCGTCTCGTGAGTTTTCAGTGCATAGGAAGTTCTTCGGTCGCTTCGGGGATATGATAAAAGCATAACAGATCCCACTTTTCGGAATGATCAGTGACATTCTGGATTGTGATTAAATGGCTGCCATCATCAAAAAACAAGATTTTCTTACCTGATCAATATTTACATCGATACAATCACCGAATTTGACACGGAGCTGTTGCGACTGGTGTTGCATGCAATCAGGAGACAATGACTCTCCACGAGCACCTGATCTCGCTTCGGAATGTTATTCATTCCGAGGTTCGCAACTGTTCAAATAGGAATTCTAATGATTTTGCATTGCCTTCTCGACTATGATACTGAATAACTGATATGTACGTCTTTGATGTTTACCTCATAACTTTCTTTTGCATTATAAATATGCCTACTGATACTAATTTTCACTTCTGATCGGGAGTTTAGTGTTTGAGTTCAATTCAATGACTTGATATTTTAGGTTGTCCTAGATCTGTGATCCGTTGCGATATAAATACACTAAACTTTAGGCAATGCTTAGATATTTCTTCAGAGGAAGGAAATGTTTGCAAAAAGTATAATTATCACCTCTTTAAACATCTTAAGAGTTCTTAGTACGATGCGAAATTATCGGTTTTCGTGTCTTCTTTGACTTCTTATCAACTGGTTTAATTGCTGCTCAGTTACTCCTGAAATGTGACACAAGGGACGTGTAGCAAAAATCTATCTGATTGTGTAATTATCTAATAGCGTATTCCTCTAGAGATCAAAGACTTAAATCAGCATCATAAGGGAAGAAAATAGACTTAGTTGCAAGTAATCAAATCTAATCATGGGATACGTACTAATTCTTGATCAGAAAATATCTTTTTTATATAAAGAATCAGTTAATGTAAGTCAAACACAAAAGCTAATCTCATATTCGTAAAATCACGATCGAAAACAAAGGAGGGGATCTGCAGCAAAAAATGCAAAAAAAAAGCACTCAAAGCAAAACTCCAAAGCACCCAATGCAAAACACAGAGCAGACACACACAGAAAGAGACGCAAAAGGGACAAGGGACACCAACTCACACCAAAGGAACATCGAAAGCAAAAGACCTCACATAAACAAACGAGACCAATTGGCAACCAGTGCCGACTTCGGACGGTCATCTGCTACGCAAGTAGCAGACCTTGTGGTTATTCGGATTACGTGCGCACAACCCTCCTACTTTTTCGATTACCCAGATGTCTCGAAGAACGCTAATTAAGCTGTTAGGAAGCCTTCTTTCTGTAAGATGAATATACAAAAAGAAATCATGACGTAGGGGTCCAGAAACACACATATGGATATATATAAATGGATATTAAAACAGAAGCAATACGAAATGCAGTCCGTGCTCTGCCATTGAATTTTATTTTGTTTACCATTGAATTTAATCGTGTTTATCATTCGGTTTAATGTGGTTTACCATTCAATATAATCTGGTTTGATTTAATATTTTGTTCTTGTTTAAAATGGCATCTGGAAGTTTTTGTTTATACAGAACATTATGACTTTGACACTTGTGGATCTTGTGAATTTGGAAAGAGGAATAAATGTGTGTACGTGTATTTAATATGAATAAAAAACAAAGTTTACCGAATCAGACATTAAGTATGGTAGAGTCTTTAAGATGTTAAACTTCCTGATCGATTACATTTTTGTGGTCTTTGGATGTTAGGTCTTGCAGCAGGTTGTTGGCATTCCGATTGGGACCAATTGTGCCCCGCTCCTTGCTGACATATTTTTATACTTATACGAAGCTGAATGTATTCAATCATTGATCTCTGATGATAAAAAACAGTTAGCTCTTAACTTTAACTTCACGTAAAGATACATTGATGATCTACTGTCCATCAATAATCAAAAATTTGCAAATTACCATGACGCAATCTATTCCGTTTAACTTGAAGTTAAAGAATCGACAGAGACCACTAATGTAGCATCCTATTTGGATATCTTGTTGTCTTTTGACGCCCTTGGTAATATGAGCACCTCACTCTGTGACAAACGTGACGACTTCAAATTCAATATCACAAATTTTCCTTTTCTGGGTAGCAACATCCCGCATATGGCGTTTTCATTTCTCAATTAATACGATATGCTTGGGACTGCTCAATGTACTCAGATTTTGTTCTAAGAGCTGAGACTTTCAGTTAAGCTTCCTAGTCAAGGATACATTTGTGACCGACTGACATCGTCACTGAGGAATTTCTATGGTCGATATTGGGAAATGGTAGCACAATATGTCATCCCCTTGCCCAGATTCTGACGTAGACCTTTTGTGTCATGATATTACAATTTATACGTTTGTCTTTCCCTGTTTTGCCACCGGCATTTAAGGGCCTCAATGATACTTTTAAAGAACTCCTTATCTTGAATGGTTGGAAAGTCGGACTGAAAGTGGGTTCCAGAAAAGTTGCTTTCCGTTTTGGGAATAGATGAAAGTCTGATTGAGCAAGATCATGTGGATAAGGTGGATGCGCTATCAAATTAAAGTCACAATCATCAATTGCAGCCATAGCAGTGACAGACTTCCTGATGGAATGACTCACCTTTAACTAGTGAGCTTTCCGTGGTGCTTAAGCTTAATATTTCCCCGTAAGTGTGTCAGAGGTGAAGCATAGTATGTGTCATTGATTGTTTGTCCTTTTTGGAGATAACCCATCAGCAGAATACCTTCTGCAACCCAGAAAAATGAGGCTCACAACATATTAATCAGCCCTCGTATCTTTCACACAATCTTTACGTAAAAATTCCATGAATTTCAGATGAACTTTCATGCGAAATTTATTCGATGAATATGAATTGGCTGTGTAACCAGATTGGGCTATAAAAATATAGTATAATGACTTGCATTGTAACCATTTTACGTTCAGGCATTCTATAAATTCAAAGAAGTGCACGACAGTATAATATTGAACCCTACAATACTCTTAGATTCGATTTTCGTCATGGAATTTTCTTCCTCACTTATTTTATTGATGATTTAATGTTTATTTTTCCTTTACAGGGTTTTATGTCTACATTGATTCTACGCCTGATAAGTCGTCTTATACTGCAGTTTTAGAAAGTCCCTTATTTCCACCAATTCCAAAAGAAGTTCGCGATAATACAAGTGTTCTTCTGAACGCTTGCAAGGTAAGTTAAGAAACTAGCAGAAGTCCTTATCAATAATAACTTTGAATTCATTATTTACGTTTGAAGAAACGTCTAATTTGTTGATAGCATACATCTGTCTCAATACATGCGAGTATAGGTTTTATCAACAAGCTAGATGATCATGTCGACTTGCGAGATAATAATGTAGACATGCAACATACGTATGGTACATGTAACATGCAACCACCGAATATGTATGCATGCAGGTGAGAGAAAAGACCAAAACATCAAAACACCCAATGTGAAAGCCACATTTTGCATTTTAACATACCGGTAAATATGTATGTTCACGCTAATATGCTTCATGTTGATATATCTAATTTGCATGATGACAAAAGTAAGTTTCATGTTGACATAATCTAAATACATGTAAGAGAAAAATGTCTTGCATTCAGGAGATAAAAAATATGCATGTAGTATAAACGACAATAAAATTGTCCTTTCGGAGTTATATAATTACAGAAAGGTGCATCTATAGCACTACCATTATATTCTCCTAGTTTTTACGAGAATTTTATACACGGACATGGTTAAGAATGAGAAGAGATATGGCAAAGAAAGGAAAGAAAGGAGGACCCGGTTGCAGCATCGACAGCAAAAACATCAAAACACCCAAAGTAAAAGCAAGGAAAAGACATGCACAGCAAGATATACAGCAAGATATACAAGAGGGACGAGGCACAGCAAACACGACATTAAAACACCAAACACAAAAGACCACAAATAAACCAACGAGACCAATGGGCAATCGGTACCGACTAAGGACAACCATCTCTTCTATGTTATTAGTAGAAACTGCTGTGATTATCCGGAATACGTGCGCACAATCCTCCCACTTTTCCGTTTACCGAGGGATCTCAAACAGGATTCGGTAGAATCAACCTCCATAAAATACAGAAATACCTGAATGTGAAAAAGAGTTGACAAGTACAACCAAAAAGACATAAAATGGACCAGGAAGACCGAAAATGAATAAATATATTGATTGTTTAAAATATCGTTTCATGAGGTTATTCAACTGATTGGGAGATCTTCACTTAGAATGAATTCAATTCCCAGAGGAAGACATCGAAACACCCCTTTTCGAAAAATATAAAACAGAATTTTCATTCCCACAGCACCATAGAAGAACGAAGGACAACTTAATCTAATAAACAAATTTCAGAGTCTGGTGCAAGTACGGAATATATTGTTCACTGACGAGGGTTAAGTTCCCGAAACATGCATGTCTGTTCCATGCTGCAAATTTATCTGTTTGTAAATGATGCTATTGAATTTGAAGATGTTTAACATTTGTAAGTGTCGCTGGTAACTAACGCGCTGCGTTTAGGCACATTCACATATCACATGAATCATGTGAATTATATAATGCAAGTTGTAATTATATCTAAGTAAGTTGAACTAAAAGTGAAGTTTTAAGGACGGTCTTTTACCATGTTTTAGCAAATTGAGTGGATTACATGCACACAGCACTGTGACTAAGTAGTCTCGAAGAACGCACAATTGTTATGTTTAGAAGCTTCCTCACTATGATGTGACAAAACAACAACATTTAGGGGTAATATAACAAACAGATAGATATAAAAATCATACGATCGAACAACAGTCCGTACTTTGCTGGCTGAAGCGATCTCATTCATGCGATCACCGGAAGAGTCCTATCAACATTCAGGTGTGACAGGTGGTCGTGACCCTGTCTTTTCGAATGAGGTTTGGACAGTGCTCTTCGTGGAGAAGTAACAAACACAATCAAAAGACCGGACATGCATATCAAACAAAAGAGGGGATAGAGTAATGGTTCATGTACCATATTTAATATGAATAAACATTACAGAAGTACCCATCAGTTATTCAGTCTCATAGTCGAAGATGCAAGGCAAAATTATTAGATTTTCCACAGGAACGGTTGCGATCCTCGGAATGAGCAAAATTCCGAAGTCAGACCAGGTGCCCGGGGAGAGTCAGCGTCTCCTGATTGCATGCAACACCCGTCGCAACAACTCCATGGGAACCTGTCAAATTCAGTCATTGTCTCGATGTATATTTTGATGTACATTTAAGGTAAGTATGTCTTGTTTGATGATGATGACAACCATTTAATCACAATGTAGAATGTCACTGATCATTCTGGAAAGGGGATCTCATATGCTTTTATTACATCCCCGTAGCGACCGAAGAACTTTCTAAATGATGATTTCAGCCGTTGTGTAACATAACCCTAAACAAGTTGCTTACTTGCAAGCCATCTGGCTCAAATGATGCCATCTTCATATTCGGAACATGCCCTGGCGTACCGTATCAGTTGAGAAACAAAAACACCATAAGCAGGAGAAGACGGAATGTTGCTACTCATGAAAGGGAAGTTAGTTATGTGGAAGCTGAACTCGTCACGCTTGACATACAGTTAGGTGTTCAAATGGCAGTTTGTGTCGAGAGATAGGAGTATATCCAAGTACGAAGCGGATCTGTCACTCTCTAGTCGCTTCCTTGTTCTCTTGTTCATGAGGATATATTACATGTAGATGATCCGCAAAGCCAGGATTATTGATATACAACACGTCATCTATGTATCTGAAGGTAAAATTGAACTGAGATGCGAGGTGATTTCGCCAAGTCGAGATCAAGGTCTGGATGAAGTAAGCTTCATATGAATATAAAAATAAGTCCGTAAGCAGTTGGGCACAATTGGTACCCATAGGAATGCCGACTTTCTGTTGAAAAACGTTTCCTACAAACACAACAAAAATGAAAAAAAATGAAAAAATAAAACACTGAAGCATCCGGATGATATTGTCTTCGGTATACTTTTTGTTGAATCAGAGTGTTCCTTCACGGAATAAGTATCCTCCCGCCAATTTGCGAGATATTTGTATCTTCTAATACCATTTTGGAAAGAAGGGTGTTGCGAATAATATTGATAAGTCAGTTTTTGAGCTTTTGGTGTGGAATGGAATGTGAAACGATTGTTTATGGAATGAGGAATATAACGTTAATTGATTTCTTATGCACTTATCAATATCTCTATACAAAATCCCCATAGGAAAAATGACTATAAATTCAAATATGTGACCAAGCAGTCAATAGTTACATCAATATTGGCCCTAGGGCAATATTTTAAAAACTATTGACCGATAAACGTCACATCGTTTGTGACGCCACATCATTCATGGCGTTAACTCTACCTATTTTTCCGCGCTATCTCTGCTATAGACGAAAATGAAAGTAAGCTTAAGAATGCCGAGCCAATCGGTTCGTTGTTGCAATGTTGAAGTATGGTATAACAAAACAGTTATTGACTGGGAATTCGGGCAATATATGATTCGTTGGTCCTTCGGCTTCGGGCTATACTATATTTTATCTTCAGGTCCAACAAATCATATATTGCCCTCATTCCTAGTCAACACTTGTATAATATTAATTAATAATAATTAAAAGTATTATATTTGAATTGCATAAAGTACCAAAAACTAAGCATTCTTTCCAAATACCCAAAACGTAAAAGAATTTGTTTTCCAAAATTAAGGATAAGATTCTTCTTATTATAGCTTCGTTTCTTCTATCATACGAGAGGACGTTTCCATAGTTTTCTCAAGATTGAAATAGTGAATGAGTGTAACAAAAAACAGACTGATGTCGTGGCAGATATCCGTAAGTTCGGCAGCGTGGACAAGTGGATATACAAAACTGTTATTATCAATCCCGATTGGACAGAGAGGTATATGATAAATAAAAAAATGTAATATTTAAGAATCAAAATACTGTAGTACATAATGTAAATATAAAAAAGTAACAGTTACTATAAATATTCTAATGAAGAGGTTAATATGTAGTTCAAAACCACTTCAGTCGGGGAAGAGATGTTCAACTGAGATTTCTGTAATTTTCACAATAAACAAAATTTGCACTATGACATGAATCTTAAAGTCCACAATATAATCTTTTAAAACAATATGATTGAAGGTATGACGACGATTGATGGCATGATTATTTGATTGATGGCAGGACGAGCGTTGCATGCAAGAAGGAAATGCATACTCTTTCTCTGTATTTAGTTTCAAGCCAACTGAGCGTGTTCTTTTCTGCTCACTAGACCGCTTTAAAACAGTTCTCATGTTTTCTAGTTTCGGATGTTCCTATATTTGAATGGCTGGATGCTCTTCAGTATTCTTTTTTATTTATGGAAAAGCGATTTTGTTGATCACCGACATGTGGCTTTATATATACATGTATGTTTACAATATCAGTAAATGAACAAACCACATTAGAGGAAAGAGTCAAAGTAATGACAAATATGGACAATGACCATATCCCAACACATAGTACAAAATCGACAACTCATAAAATCACAAACCGAAGGCATACAAAATCAGGACAAAACAAGTACCAAAGCAAAGAAAGAAAAACCTCCACCATATGAAAAGAAGCGAACTCCTTATATGGGAGTGAGACCAGGTTTCAGGAAGAGTCAGATCTCCTGCTTGAGTGCAAGTTAAGGAAGTACCAAACTGAGAAATTTTCTTCTTCTTCCTCTTCTTCTTCTGTTTATTCTCCTGCTGTATAGGTCGCGCTTACTATTTTATATATCATGCCGGGTTTTGTTTTAATATACATTATCCTATGGTGTTTTATGTTTCAAGACCACTTCAACAATCCTGTTCAATATAGGAAAATGTTAGTATGGTTTGCTTGTTATATACTGCTGTCATTGGTTTTCTTGGAAAAGTTTTCCATACAAGTTATGTCACGGCTTCTAACGTGAAATAAGAAGATGTAGGTGCCCCATTGTCCCATGGTGCCTGTGTTTTTTTGTGTTCATTCAACCACCTTCCCAGTTATGTACTGCGTAAAATGTATCAATATTAAGAATATTCTTTGAGTATAAATCTTGTACAGGTATTTTCCTATCTCCTCCTCGCAGCCTTAAGCAAGTACCAGATGACTCTTGTGGGCTTAGTAATAAAATTAATGTCATGGATGTTCATACAAATCGTGGATGTATATATTTATCCTTCTTTTCAGTTACAGAATACGATTTATTGGCTTACTCAACAAAGTCGCGGACAATGGTGATCTCGGATTGGATGATATTTCGCTGACACTAGATTGCTTTCCAAAAGGTATCAAAACGATATTTTTGTGTCGCGTGCGATGCATAACGTTATTTAGGGATCATTTTGTCGGTTGTCTGTCTGTCCGTCTGTTGCCTATCACATTTTGAGTGTCACGCCCAATAGCTTTTAATTGGTAATGGATAGTGCTTTGGTATTTCACATGTGTTTTCCTTGTGACAAGACCATTCTACACATACCATATATTTCTAATTATTGACCTTGCCTAGATATTGGCCTTTCATTGAAAAATATTAAGATTTGCTATAACTTTTGATTGGTAAGTGATAAGGCTTTTATATTTCATATGTGTATGCCTTGTGACAAGACCTTTCCGCACATGCCATAACTTTTGAACAAGTGACCTTAATGTAGATATTTGACATACTTTTCAAACAATGAAGATGGGTTATATCTTTTGATTGGATAGTGATGGGAGACTTTTAAAATGTGCCTCATATGAATTGCTTTTGATGATTGTTTTTAAAATAGAAATTGAAGAACATTGAGCAGGTTGACCTTGATCTAGATAATTGCCCTTCTTTTAAATAAAAAAGAGAGACATATCTTTTGGTGTGTAAGTGATAGGGTTTTAATATTTGACATGACATTGTATTTCTTATGACGAGACTTTTCGTTTGTTAACAAAAATTTGGACCTTGCGACCTCGATGTAGTTAATTTATCTCTTTATTCTGAAAATTTGAGATTGACCATATATTTTAATTGGCAAGATAATAGGTATGATATTTGGCATGTGAATTTCATTTGACAAAGCTCTACTACTGATAACACTATTGACCTAGGCCAACATATTTGATCCACTCTTAAAAACTAAGTCGCTTCGCAGGCGACACAAGCATTCCTTGAGTTGCAATTTTTTTCAATGTAAATTTAACTTTAAAGAAAAATTCATTTGAAAATGGCACTCCGAAGGGTTGATGAATATTATCATTGTAACATGCATAATGCTTCATTTGAGGAGATAATACCTCATAAAACTTAAAAGTTTAATTTGGTAATTTGTGTGTAAGATTTTTATAATGTACGTGTATTCCCAATATTATTAGTGATACTAGTTTCATGTTTGTATCGGAAATGGAAAAATCAGTAGATTCTCGAAACAAATGTGTTTTATTTTAGAATATAACAACAGCCTTCCGGCACCATCATGTAAAAATGATAGATCATCAGGTTTACCAACTACAAGTCCCAAAACATCCATTGAAGATGGAAATAAAAATGGTAAGTGTCGTCTCGCAGTTCGGTCTTTTCGAAATACAGAGTTACTTCCCATTTGTGCAGGTATCTGACGTCAACGCATTGTGTCTTCATCAACTTCAATGGAAACCAGCATGAAATTCAGGGAAACAGGGTTACATATCTGACGTGTTCAATGAAATTTAATGACGTCGCAATGCTTTTATGTCAGATACCTGCACAAATCGAACGTGGGACTGTAAAATCGAAAAGACGGAATAAATCTTTCAGCAATTTACGATTTTCACATTAACCTAGAAGACTTGAATGTTAGACACTTCAAGATCCGACATAACAACATTTGACGTTATTTCATACTGTGACGTCGAAACAGGTTTGTGACGTCATAATGAAAAATAACGTCAAAAGTTCTGATGTCGGGTCTATCGGTAATATGAAAATGATCTATTCATAGAATCAAAGTGCACAACTATGAAATTAAAGAGGACAGTTGGATAGAACATATGTTAAGGAAAATGTTTTACATGTATGAATGTACTATAGATAAGTCAGAAAATAAGTAAATGCAATTATTTTATGTCTATCACTTCGACTTTGAAGAACGGAAAGGTCGATTTATACAATACACCCAATATCTACACGTGTGCTCAAAAGAAAAGCTAGATATTCATCTACTTCGTGTTTTGAAAACCGCCGTATTATTTTCGCGGAAAAAAATTCGTAGAATTTATGTTATTTGCATCTGTCTATTCTCATATTATTTTGCAGTTTTTCTTGAGAAAAAAAAACGTATTTATTAGATTCAAAGATGAAATACATTCAAATTGTGAATTTATCGCGTAAGAAATCATCAAATATACGAATGTTATGGTGGTATGTAATGGAACCTAAGAGATACTAGAATTCTCATGCGTCTTGATAAATCGGACACCTCTCTATAACGGACAATTTTACTCAGATCCTTCAATGTTCGTTAAACACAGGTTTTCCTGTAGTCCCATTAACCAAATAACGAAATACAAAGGTAATAATGTCTATGGGAAAATTCAGATTTGATACCCATTAGAAATGGCTTATCATTTGCTATGAGTTATATTAATCTAATATTAACTCAATACATTCCTTATTAAAACCATAAAATGTTTATAAAGACTTATATTAAATCAGTTCCATTTTCTATCAATTTAATACGCCCAAAATGTTTATTTTATAAGCTCTATATGTAAAACGTTAATTTTACAAGGCCTATCCGTTATTGAAACAAAAAATGTTACAACGTCTATACATCATTGAGCAAACAATTGTACCGGGTCTATACATCATTGAAACAAAAAATTGCAAGGTCTATACATCATTGAACAAACATTTTTACAAGGTCTATACATCATTGAAACAAATGAAAATTCAAAATAGATTAAATTTCATGAATTTTACATAAATTCAATCGCTTATAATCGGAATCATAAGATATAAATTTGTGTATAACCTGTTTTCCATATTTCAATGAGACAAAGCTTGCTGAAATGCGCATATGGATCACTTAAGTTTTATAACATAACACGATGAAATATATCAATATTGATATTGTCAAAGATCGGAAAGCGTTATTTAACTTCCCATCAACTTCTCTAAAAGTTTTAAGTCTGCTACTTAAGTGGCGGATGGCCGTCCTAAGTCGGCACGGTTGCCCATTGGTCTCGTGTGGTCTATTATTGTCCATGTTTCTATGATGGGTGACAGTGTTCCTTGTCCCTTTTGCGTCTCTTTCAGTGGATGTCTGCTCTGTATTTTTTTGCATCGGGTGTTTTGAAGTTTTGCTGGAGATCTCCTCCTATCTTAAAGTATTATCGATAAAGCTTCAACTTTATAATTGGACGAAATATTTGTTCACTGAACTCTTGACACAAATGATAAGGGTTTTCGTTTTCAGGTATAATTGAGAAAGACCATTTATGTTATTTTTATGATTTTTTCGTTACTGCTATCATCCGGTTTGAGAAATATTTCGTGAGAACAATGTAGAACACTATACACAATTGCACATAGAGATTTAGTGCAGTCTACTATATAATAAGTAAATTACTGGAAACTCACAGGGAGTTCGTGATAGGTTGGATAGGATTCTCTGGTGCAGGCACAGGCATTTATCACGCTTCCCGGTAGCTAAATTTTCTATGGATTGTCTAACCACAGTAAATAGAGCAAATGAGAAGCGTTATAAATCTCTTAGGGTGCAGGATGTAACATTTCCTCTTCTTCCACAATTTGTGAATTATCATTTTGCAAATATCATTCATCAAATACATCTTTAGCAAAGGGGCTGTCGTCTTCTCTAATAATATTGCATTTATAAAGTTAATAAGATAAAAACATATGATCTAGCATATTTCTCGTGAGAAGTTTACTCCTCACTGACACTTGTTCCCATTTCCAATGGGAAATCAGTTTTTCTAGAATCCTTTTAAGTTCCTTATAACAATATGATTACAAACTAATGGGGAAATGTTAACAAATGAGATGAAACTTAAAACAAACCTCCTACAAAAAGCCCAGGAGCAGGAATAAAAGACATGAATAATTAAACTGACTGCTGCATCCGAGTCTTGTTGGAGATCCTCTCCTTTCTTAACACAAAAACAAGGAATTACAATTTGGATGGTAGCTGTTTTACAATAAACTGTGAAATAACTAGGTCTCTAAATCACATTTTGATCATAGTATCGGCTGTTGGCAAAAAGCGTGGAATATTTTCTCTCCCATTCACCTCACCTCAGGGGTAATTCAGATAATCAAATTAATTTCGTCACGCTCTCTTGTATAATCTTAAAGTGAGCGGATCTAGGACTGTTCAGAGGTATATAGGTTACTTGCCGTTCTGTTCCTTATCACTTTTATGAACTAGGGAAGCATGGGACTGATTCATTGATTTGTCTGTACATGTGGATGTAAAACATGAATTTTTTTTATTACTTTCTAACATTAGTTCAATTGGCGATTCGCTATTGACCTCAAACATTTCAGATTTTGACCTTTTTTGTATGCAAGATGTAAATAATACCCTCAGTAAATAATTATCTATGCAGTTCCGTTGTCATGGTAAACATGGTTGTGTATAAGTATCGCTTTAAACAAGGCATGTTCTCCCCGTTTCCATGGAGACTGACGTTAGTTTTTTTTCTAAATAGATTCTTTAAAGCAATATGATTCAATGCTCCGTCTTACTTCATGTCATGTACATTTGCTGAAGTTTAAAGAAAAATGTTTTGTTTTTGGACGGTTTAGGGCTAACTTATTTTGACATGGATAAAATCGTAGTTCACACAGATGCCCATAAGCTGAATTGTACCATTCTAAGACTTCATGGGAATCGAATGTAATTTATGGGTCGATAATTTTTTTTTCTATTAATATGTATTTGAAATAGGTTACTATGTCAACATTTGGTACGAAAATGGACTTGTCATTAGTAAAAAGATTACTTCTAAAGATGCATGCCTGCTATCGTTACAAAACTTGGTATGTAGATGAATAAAAGACAAAAGAATGCTATATTGACCTGAGAAAATGTTCAAGGTCACTGAAAAATTTATGCTCTTTCTATACACAAATTTTATGTATATTTTTCCAAAGTGACATAATTAACAGTAAATGAAAAAGCGTGAAAAATTTTAAGATGACAATTATTTTTATCTAGTCGTCTACTATTTGGAAGCGTTGATGGGACTATTTTTTTTCTCGGAGCCCTCGGAGGGATCACTATGTAAACGTCTTCAAATTGAATAGCATCATTTAAGAACAAATAAATTGGCAACGTGGACCAGACATGCACGTTTCGGTTACTTAACCCTCAACAGTGATCCTAAATCTAAACAGTGTAATATGCCAAAAAGTATGAAAGTTACTATGTCGAAAAAGGGTACCGAAAGACGTAGCAGGATGGATGGGATATGATGCTACAGGACCCACTTTTTAGAAATTTCAAGAAATTTTGATAACAGAAATTTAGATTGCGTTGAAGAAACGATCAACCGAATTTGATCGAACTTGGCTACATGTGCCCTCGGGGACTCCCGGTCCACCAGCAGTGACACTCACCAAGTGGTATAAATGTAAACATCTTTAAATTGAATAGCATCATTTAAGAACAAATAAATTGGCAACGTGGACCAGACATGCACGTTTCGGGTACTTAACCCTCATCAGTGATCCTAAATCTAAACAGTGTAATATGCCAAAAAGTATGTCGAAAAAGGGTACCGAAAGACGTAGCAGGATGGATGGGATATGATGCTACAGGACCCACTTTTTAGAAATTTCAAGAAATTTTGATAACAGAAATTTAGATTGCGTTGAAGAAACGATCAACCGAAATTGATCGAACTTGGCTACATGTGCCCTCGGGGACTCCCGGTCCACCAGCATGAATGTGTACATTCATAATCCAAACGTATATACATACTGATCCCAACGGATGAGCAGATTTGCGTCCCAAATGATAAAGAACATCATGAAAATGTTTATGAAATTCCAGACTAATTAAGTTTCTTTTTCTCTCGGTTGTCAAAAAAGGGTAACACATCATTTCACCAACTTTTCAAAAATACACAAAAGCCTACTTTTTTGGATATTCTATTAGATTTAAACACATTTTCTTCCTTTCAACATTCTGATTCTCTGATCATGGTTGAATACTGACATGACCGTATTGTTTAATTGGACAGAGTATCTGACAGGCTCATTTCATTGCTGAATCATATCTTGAGGTGTTTCGTGTTAAAATGAATAAAAATGAAACAATTAGGCTACTTAATTATATTCGGGGTTTCATGTTACCTCATCTGTTATAACCAAGGTCCAGACATCTTTCTGGAGAATATTATATATCACTAAAGAATATTGCTATTAGGCAAATGGTGCAGTCTGACCTATTATCAGTGAATGAATGGACATACATGTATATAAGAAATCCGTGATAGGATAGATATAGATATGGGTCCCTTCGGCAAAATGATATAACTATTCTTCTGTTGAGAATATCATTTTGCAAACGTAAGCGGTCAGATCTATGGAACGACTTTTCAGCTTCTCTGATGATATTGCGTTAAAAGGGGATAATAAGTAATGCCATTGCATGACATGCTAACTCTCTCATGCACTTGATTTATTTGCTATATTGATATCAAAAGATTTTATGAACACTAGGGCCAAATCAATAACTGTTTGGATTTATAATATGTACGAAATATTTATCGTATAGGGGTAATATATAATTTCCAAACAGCCAACCTTTAGAAACCCTATCACATTGTACCAGTGTTATATGTATTAGAGTCTTAAATTATCTTTTTACTGGCATTACATGTATTATTTCTATGTATTTCTATTTTTGACATGTACGAAAACTCGTTCGATATATTATGATATGTACGAGACTGTATTATGATATGTACGAAACGGTTTCGACTGTATAATTGGATATGATATCAATATAGAAATTCCTCAATTTGGTGCTCTATTGTGAGTGCTGTTGAGATTATCGTCAGGATCTTCTTTAACTCATGTACATGTATATGACAAAGAGCCGGAACCGTAATTACAGACCATGCCCATGACGATTACCCATTTTATGCATTTATATCTTCTCTTAATGTACCATCGATAAGGTTTCGACTGTATAATTGGATATGATATCAGCACATATCGCTCTTAATACAATTTCGAGGGTTTTCCCTGTTAACGTATAATATGAAATAAACAATAATGCTACCTTCGCGTTACCTTTTCTTTTTTTGAGTTGGTCCTATACATATTTCGTGAGAATACTATCAATTCTTACACTACAAACTGTTACAGAAAGGGTTTTCAGCAATTTTATGGAAACTGATCGGGGATGAGCGATAGGAGAGATGTAGTCCCTGTTGTAGAATGTGATATAATCTGAAAACCTGAAAAATATATTAATAATATTCACTTTGTTCTAGCCTTTAAAGTAAATTCAACATTGACGCGTACCCATGCGTACCACTCCATTAACGATTTAGCGTGAATTGGGATTGGTGATTGAAAGCGAGGATCTGGAGCTCACAATATCACGTATTCGTCATTGCCACTAATATGTATCTAAAACGATGTTCTAACTTTTTCTTACAATGGTGGCTCAAATGAGCAACTTGATTTTACGTGAAGAGATTGTAACTTGAATGGAGCAAAATAGTAAAAAAAATCACATAATCAGGGCGGTCATGATTTTGTCATTTTACTGTCTTTGTCTAATTTAATTTAGTACGTGTTACTTTGATTTTTGTTTTCAATATGTGAACTAAGAGTTCTTCTCAGTGGCGTATCATGTCTAACGCAATATTCCATCAAAATCAAGCATTAGTGTTTTAACAACAATCTGTTATTTTACTTTTTACCTGTTGGATTTCATTTCGTTTGATCAATAAATGTAGTGATAATGTCTTAGATGTTGAAATAGAATAAACCTTTTAAAATGTTTTTATGAACATAGTTTTTGCAAGAGTGAAATTGGAGCGGTATAGAATTCCTTTCAGTTCATTGGTTCATAAAACAGTAATTCTCGTTAAATGTGTGGCGTTTAGTTGTTATCAAGATTGATATAATTATTTTACTTCAATAACACTTCGTTTAATAGTATCCGTCAAATCCAAATAGAAATATTGTACACAAGGAAAAAGTTTTTTATTATATTTCATTTATTTGTTTGGATGTTTAGTTTTTAATCTGATGCTCCTGTTGCATCTTAAGGAAAATAAGATGATGCAAGTATGAACCATTACCTTGCATGTACCTTATCAGAGTTCATGTTAACGGACATTTTTTAAGTCAATGTACTTCGGACTTCACACTCCGGACTTCGCACTTTAGGGGTCATAAAAAAGAAATCAGGCGCGATAAGAAACGTTAAATCAGAACACACATGGATTAAATGACAATGGTCAACTTAAAATATGTATTTGTTGCACGGTCTACGCTGTATACAGTAATTAACACCTTTCCAGACGGTGCAGTATTTTTCATTGTGAAGCAATGATTAAATAAATGATTGAACCAATCATTGAACGATCGACTGAACCGTTTATTGTCCTTAACTGACCCGAAGTCAACTGCCTTCTGCCTTCCGTTTTGAAAAATGGGAACACATTTTTCCTTCATAATTATTAGAAACATTACTAAAAGCGCATTTCTAAGGAATGAGAAGGACACCCCGTGACTTACAGATTTGAATTACTTTCATCAAAGTCATGGGTGGATCTAGATTTTTTTCCACAGTGAATCGGGGGAGAGGTCCAATTAACCTATGATTGTGAAAAAAAAATTGAAAAACGACAAATTCTAGGGAGGGGGCGGGATCCTGAATCCCCTAGCGCCCTCTAGATTAGCACTTGAATGAATAGGATCCGCTACAAACGGAGACAGACAAAAGTAAGATTTTGATCGAATAATTTTGTACTGACCGGAACCATTGAATAGCTTTGAACAGAACACAAATAAATAGCGGAAGATTCCAACAGTTTCTAAAATTTTATGGAAAATTGTCAGATAATCCCCGACCCCACCTCCTAAAATTCGCTTGTTAGGTATAGTAATATATCATTAGTTTGAATACCGTATTAGTTTCTTTTATTCTCTCTCATTCAATTCAAATTCTGGAAATAATTCTTTTAATTTCTTTAATGTAATTTTCTGTCAAATCAAGTTTAAAAATGCGTAAAATTCTAATCTCTCTACCATGTATATTGTACCATTGTCATTGTTTACTGACCATGAGTAGTTTTCACGTTACGTACTAGGAATGACGACTTATAGGTGATAATTGTTTGATGGCCTAACAATTGCCGTGCAACAAGTGGGTTATTCAACTGCTCCTCGGGCTACGCCCTCGGAGACAGTAGAATAACCCTTACTTATACAAATGAAATGAATTCTTCACAGAGAGTATTCTTAGTTCATTGGAATAGATTTTATATTTTGCTTTTTTTGACAAAGGCCCTTCGAAATGCGATGTGCGATGTCCGAGGTCCGCGAGTATGAAAATGTCTATTGAGTGTAATTTTAATGACGATACATACGTGTAATTCAGCATTATACACATCTCATTCACAACGTTGTTAAGGTATGAGGGGTTTTTATCTACTTCGAGTTGTTTTGATTACAGAAAAATTAATTACCACGAAGTTGGCCGAAGACACACGACTTCGGCAATGTTCGGTACCATACATTTTCAAGGCGAGTTGAATAAGACATTAAAAAAATATGAAATATTTAAAAATATGTCATACATGGAAATACATAATTTCTAGTTTTTGACAATATTGTTATTATACCCTTAATACCTTAAGTTACGGTTTCAGGAAAAATTGGACACTTTTATCAGACGTATCTGAGATAGAGAAATCAGCAACGATACATATACTTTTTATTGTCCGTAATTTGATCTTTTTTATTTTCGACATAAAACCTAATACAATGGCACCTTGTCTTTGTTGTTTTCATATAAATGCTATAAACCTCAATTTATTTTTCCGAACATTTATATTATACTTCAGTAACTTCGATTTGACACACTTTGCTTTTCCATTATGGTGCTGATATTAAGACATATAGGGACCATATTGTGCGGTTTTAGAATGTCTTGTTCATATAGTCACATTTTCCATATCTAATGCTTCAGCTCGCTACAAATTACAAGTTGCATGAATAGATGTACATTTATGTGTCACTAACTTTTGGGTTTGTTTCGTTGGGTGCGTGCAGTGTGGTCATGCTGGAGATCCTTCCATTTTCTCTAACCGTGTAAGCAATGCGATAATACTTGAAATAATTTTTGCAAGAATGTACTGTACTTCTATTTGCGCAACCGTGACATATATTGCATGTAACAGTGTCAAAATGTCAAAACAAATTCAGTATGGCCAATTATCTGTGTCTTGTCGGCTACTCTTAAAAACAAACGTCGAACTTTTTTCCCTAGGTGTCCGAAGAGATTGCCTGTCGCACGCACATCATCAAAATATTTGTTCGTTCATGATCCCTATGGAAGACCATACATGAGCGACCGCTTTTGCATCTAATCTAATTACTCTTCATTTACATCATAAAAAAATAATTGTGGACCTTATGACTTAATATGTTTCTTTTTCTTTAAGATTTTAAAAATCTCTGAAAGAGTAATTATACATTATTTCAACAGAATTTAAAAATTCCCTTAAATGTAATTAGATGGTTCCAAGTTCTTGGATATCCTGTTCCATTTTTTAATATGTATCTCATTGGAAAACGCTATTGGTGAACACAATCATTTATAAGAATAATTTTAATTTCTTTTAACATGTACCACTTATCTGAACGTATAATTGACAAGGTTCCGATTGTACACTAGACAGAGGTTATTTGTTCATTTCACTGCTGGCACAGATCTAAGGTCGTTTCGTGTAAAAAAAATAAAATGACAAAGATGAGAAATTGTATTTTCTATATTCGGGTTTTCGTGCTAAAGCTACCTCTTCCTGTCCAAGACATACTTCGTGAGAATACTATAGATCACTACAGAATGATGCTAGTTTAGCTATCAGGGAGTTCGTGCAATCTCACATCATAATAAGTAAATGAATGCAGATAAAGGGAAAGCGAAATAGGAAGGATAAGAGTCCCTTCAGCAAAATGTTATATCTATGCTTCTGTAAAATATCATTTTGCAAACGTAATTTGTCAGATCTATCTATCGAGAAAAAGCTTATAGCTTCTGTGATAATATTGTGAGCATAGTGATATATAAGAATAACATATGCCCTATCATGGTATGCTAATTATCCGCGCTTGATCCTATATCGCGATATAGAATTTACATAATTGATATAAAGAAGGTATTATTGAATACTTAGGCTAAATAAGTTGAAATAAGTAAATCAGGCAATGGTTCACGTCGATGGGAGCAGCGAGGATTCCCCTTTTTTCCTCTGAGCCTTTAAATGGTTCCCCTGTTGTATGTACGTAACCCTAACGTAAGTCAATGATACCAATGGGCGACCACATCTGCATTCTTCGGATATAAAACATTGTCTGCTTTTACACCATCAAAACAAAATTACAAAAGCTGCTTTGGGGTATTCAATAGATAATGAAAGAAATTATGCCAATACAATGAAACTAGATGTATTCATCATTTTGATAGTTTTATGTGTCATACATTTGTAAAACGTTTGCACTACCCTAGTATATATCGAAAAAAAGAAATATAAAGTGTTTAGATGTTATCTTCCCACTAATGCAAAAAAAGAGAGAGAAAAAAAAAAAACAATGGGAGAAAAATAATTGGTGAAGTTTTCATTTTTTAGCGGAATTTGATAAAATGTATTTTTCATATATTTTTTTAACAATCGATATTTGATGCTCCGTCATTCTTTTCAAAGAATTAAGAAAAACCAACTTTTTCCTGAGAGTTCAATACAAACTGCAAGGCCCATAATTCTTAAAGTAACGAACTTTTAATATCGAATTTTGAATTAATTTCTACATTATAACTGTGCTGTGATTATAGGTCTCAGGATTTTATAAATGGGTGCCCAAATTTGTTTTTAATACCTATTGAATACCTTAGTTTGATGAAACAAATAGGAAACAAGCTGTTGAATATCCTTTTACCTATCACCTGCGTATATAAGTGTTGTTAGTTTCGTAATTTAACAACAAGGAGGCTATTAGAAGCAATTCAGTTGATATTATTTTAAGTCCTGTGTGAGATCCCTCCTTTATTTCTAAAGATTGGATAACGCAACAGTACGTTCTAACAGAATGCTGGGTAAGTGGTAAGATTTAACGCACATAATCCTGATAACCTCACCACTCTTACAACAGATACAAGTAGCTTGATCTTCCTTGTACCTTAAGTTTGTAATTTTTGCATATTTGGTGTTTCGGGATTTGCTGTGGGTGCTGCATGCATGTCAAATAAGAGTTCTCCCCCGTTCATCAAAATTCGAAAAACTCAATTGGTGACCATAACTATGCTCATTTCACTGCTTACTGTACACATATTTCAGTGTGTTTCGTGTTAAAATCAGTGAATGAAAGTCAGGCACAAAAGCCGAAACAAGGTGGCGATGATATTAAACAAATATGGACTTGGTCGAGGTCATTCTGTCATTATAATGACCCGATGAGATTTGTAATATCGACCGATGACCGAGGCCAAGTCCTCCAATCTCTTATTTGTTATATCATATTCAAGAACGGAATTTATTGAAGATGGCGCTGTTTAATGTCACACTGTATTAGCTAAGCTTAAACATATTCGAAGGACTCATGAACGATGTCACATATGCAAAAAAAATTAAATTAAGAAGATATGTTTAGCAATTTTTGGGGTGTCGTGTTACCTCGTCCTGTTACAATTACGCTCGAGATATACGAGAGAACATTAGCATACTTCAAGACACTATAGAGTTACATATTTATGCTACTGCTGTTGGTAGGAATTTGGTGCAGTCTGTCATATAAATTAGAAAATATATAAAAATGCATCGATATGATAGATTGATGTACATATATGTGCTCCTGGAGCAATATGTTGACTTCTCTGAGGCTTCTAAATAATCTATCAATTAAAAATGTTTAAACTAATTATGAAGAAGATATGATGAAAACGGCATTTATTTATATCAATTAATGTTTTAAAATGCATTGAAATCAATAAATGGAAAACAAAGAGAACACACGTTCGTCTTGGGCAGGAATGAGTACTGTGTCCGAAAAATCATTATCGGTGTTTAAAATTTCTCTAGTTCGCGGTCAGCTGCTTACCGCGAAAGTGTGTCTCAGTAAATTTGATTACCAAATGCATAACTCAATATTAGGAGGAACGGATCCGGGAATCATTGTCCATACGAACAGGTTTCTTTTATAAAACCGCGAAATAAAAAAAACCTTGCAGCAAATGATTCCACTTATACATGTACAATAACTACTACGACAGTCGGAACCTTTTTTTCATGAACTGGTGAAACATATACAAAAGATCTTTCTTCTTAAAACACTATGTCCTGAATGGCGAAAAAAAATTGATACCGAATAATGGAAACTGACTCAAAAGGATCAGGCTTTTATCGGCTGATGATCACAATGGACTTTGAAGACGTTTAACATCACTACATGTGACTGGTATAACCTTTTTCAAAACTTGAACTAAGTGTACACTTCGCTAGCATATAATGTCTTACGTAAAACTACATCAGCATCAAATATTTGTTTTGAAACGTTTTAAGCTGTTACCAAACTGTGAACTTAAAGTACGTCTTCCTAGTGTATCACGTATTAGGTAATATTCCGTCTGCCATAAACATTTGTTCTTTAGAAGTTCCAAGCTGTTTCCTTACTTTGCACATGTGGGATTTAAAATATTTCTACCTAAAGTGATAAGATGTCTAAGATGTATCCATTTTTTTTCTTTCTGTAGAAATGTTTTATGACAGAGGAATTGGAGCGGTATAAATGTCCCATTTTCTACGTTGAAGTTCCTTTGTACTTTCGCACATCAGTGAATTTAAGTGAACGCATGAACAAAGATTCGAACAAAGTATATCCTATTGTAATTCTTCTTACGGTTTGCATCAAATCCAGATATATTTATATTGTATACTAGCAAAAGGTTACATTTTCTAATCTCAAGCTCTGAGTGTATTTAATATGGATTCTCTGTAAAAACCTAAAACAGCTGGCCACGGCATGTCATGGATTTTGATGAAACTTTCTGTAATTATCATACTTAATGTAAAAACAATGAAAACAAACCATATTGTTATATTTGAACAGCGGTTGCCATGGTAACGGGGTCAATCTATTTGACACCCCCATAAATATGAGAGATAAGACATATTGTGGCATTCTGTTGCCATGGAAACCATGGTCAAAATTTACTTTATGAACACAAAAAGTTTTCTTTGTAAGTTAAACTCTAACAAGAATAACTTTTTCGGGGGAGGGGGTTATCAGGTAGTTGTTGATATTCAGTCAAATTATGTGAAAATTTAGCAAAAATAAGGTCTAATTTTAGGGTCATTTTTGGCCTGTTTTTGACTATTTTGAAGGTTGAAAACCATTATTTGGTGAATGTTATGGGTATTTAACATTACCTTGCCAAAATAAATGTCTATAGCTGGAAAAAATCAAGAAATACAATTTATGGTGAAACTCACCATTTTGTCATGAATGCCAATCAAAATCCGTTGCTATAGCAACATGGAATCCATATTACCATATACCGCATATTTAAAAACATTGTTTTTCCTCTTGTTTGAGTCCAATGATTATGAAATAGCATACCTGTATACAAATTATATTTATCATTATCAATTGACCTTCAAATCATTTCAAGGTCATCTGTCCAAATCTCAAGGTCATTTCTAACTTTAGACTAAAATTAAGACAAAAATCAGGATTTCCAATTAATTTAAATTGATTTCTCTAACTTATTTCATTAGATATTTTGATTTTAAATATTTACAGTTGAACAACCGATCAAAAGAAGTAGAATTCATCTCAATTTTGTTAAATTGTATTTCACTTCTATGTATGACATACTTTCAAAAGAGCATAAAATTGAGATTTTCTAAAATTTTCTCGTAAAATTTGTGACATTTTTTGGGGTCTTCATTGGACTTTGATAAATGTGATACTCATCCCAACAAATAATACATTTATCATACTTTTACCGATAATTGATTGTTTTGCCAAGGTCCCATACTGTTTACTGTTAATCATGTCTCTTTTTAGTGAAAAACCACAAAATTTGGCCTGAAAATAGCAAATATTTTTCAATGACCTTGAAAATTGAGCAAATGACCTTGACATTTTCTCAAGGTCATGATAGCATCATATGGTCTTTAATACATCTACATACCAAGTTTTGTAATGATAGCAGGCATACATCTGTAGAAACTAGCTTTTTACTTATGACAGATATTTACACCTTCGTACCAAATGTTGCCATGGTAACCTATTTCAAAGGCATGTAAACAGAAAAATCTCACTTCTAGATAAATTTCATTCGATTCCCATAAAGTCCTAGGATTATACTATTCAGGAGATAGTCAACTGTATTTCAAATCTTGTGCAATTGCATTATTACTCTTGTCAAAAGTGAGTAAAATATAGGTAAAATAAGGCCTAAATTGGCCGAAAATGGCTCATTTTGAATAAGCAATTTTTCTTGAAATTGAAGCAAATTTACATGACACACAGAAAGAAGGAGCATCGAAAAATCAAATTGTATCAACTTAAGAGGATTTAAATAATCTTTTCCGGAAAATTGCATAAACATTCAACATTTGTTTCCATGGTAAGGGGATGCATAAAAGTGCCTTGTTTAAAGGTGTTTTTATACAAAACCTTGGTTACCATGGCAACGGAACGTCGGAGAAAAAAATGGAAGGTCAATTCGTTCTGAGGACATCATATTTACCTTATACACAAAAAATATCCAAAATCCGAGACATGTCGTGGCCAAACATGTCTGATTTTTTAGGTTTTTACATAGAATCCATATTAAGATAAATGCAAGTATTGACACTAACCTTGCTTTTACAACATAATCCAAGTTTATATTGGGTATATCTTGTGATGATTTTGATACAGAAAATTGCATGCGTTACGCTTTATACACTTTTATTTATAAAACGGATAACAATACAATACTAGCTAGGTTGCAATTTGAAGAAAAGAAATGACAGGTTCATCTGAAGAACTTAATTAGATAAATTTACATCGATTCATTTATCGTTATTTTTTTCCATATTTGATTTTTCTCGTTTTCGGTATAAAAAGGAATGAAAATGACACCTTGTTGTTTCCATAGACATTATGCTCTGTTCTCATAATATTCCGTCTTTTCGATTTTACAGTCCGACATTCGGTTTGTGCAGGTATCCGACGTAAAAGCAATGTGACGTCATTAAATTCCTTTGAAAACGTCATATATGTAACCCTGTTTCCCTGATTTTCATTCTGGTTTCCATAGAATTTGATGACGTCATTATGAACTTGCACAAAAGCTCATTTTTGCAACCACACTTATTTTGAGATACCTCAAAATGAACACTACAATAAAGTAAGGGTTATCTTATTAAGTGAGGAGCCACATCTCTTTCATTAGGTACCTGATACATTTATCTTTAATGAAGAAAAAAACTGTAGATTTTTCTTTATTTTCCCGCAAGAATTTTATTTTTTCTACAGGAATTTTATGTTTTATGCAGCAATTAACATCCTGCAGGATTTTTCTTATTTTTCTGCAAGATTTCTTAAACATTTTCCTGCAGGATTTTTACAGCAAAATAATTCCTGCAGGAAAAATACAAATCAAGCAGGAAAAATTTATATCCTGGAGGAAATTAAAAAATTCTGCAGGAAATTTAAACAGGAAAAATAAAATTCCTGTAAATTCAAAGGAATTAACATAAGACTAGTATATGAATTTTATTTATTTTCATAGGCTTTTTATTCAATATTGATCGCCTTTAATTGACCCAATTTATTTGCATATTCTATCGTGTGATGCAGCTGTTATTACTTTCTAAGCCTCAAGATACGAAACGTGTTAAGCAGCTTTCACTCAATTTAACAATTTGCCGTAAAAGTTATCATTTTATTTCATAAGTGCTTCAGATACCTGTGACAGGTGACAGTTTAGTGAAGCAAAGCAACCCATTTTTGCCTTTGGCTTATTCGTTATGCAGAGGATACAAAAATTAAAGTAGATATACATGTATGATTTTTTTTCGAACTCCTAATGTTATCAAAATTATGCACCGATAGCTAGTCTAGAAGATCAAAGTATATATTTTTAAGACATTCAAACCTAGTAAAAATTAACAACAAATTATGAAGATATCTTCTGCTACGAAAGCACATAATTGCATGGAAAAGATTATCTTTGTCCATTGAGTATGGCTTCGTAGCGTCTGTTTATTGATACACTGTGGGTTTTTTTTTTAATTTTCTAGTTAGCCTTTTATATGATCTTCTACTTTACGTTTTTAGTAGCAATTTTGGTTGAAGATGTCGTATATCGATATACATTTTGCTACTGAATAAAAAGAACGTTTAATTGATATTCTTATATGAAATTTCTCCCTATATATTAACATTATAGATCTCACCTGGTGCAATTTCAATCCGCAAAGCTCCACCCACAACTCGCCTGATGTAAATTCATCAAGAAAACTTCGATTCCGTTAATCTCCGCCCATTGTCGTCTGCAGAACAATATCAGAATAGAAATAAGAACTTACTAGTCGTAGTTTGTTGTCCAGTAATTCCCCGAGTGGCATGAATGTAGTTTTAGGAAGCAGGCGATGTTTGCTCTCATTTGGTATCTTGTCTCAATTTCTCGATTTGCTGACCCGACAAAACATTGGATTTCTTCTATTATTTCCATTTTTCTTCAGTTCATGAGCCTCGGTTTTACTAATTATAAAATCACGACCATATTACGGATCATGTTTTGTATTGAATATTTAAAATAAAATAGTGTAAAAGGCATGTTGATTGGAAATGATATGTTTGCTTTGGTTCTTGTTTTATCCAGATTTTGTATGCCTTCGGTCTCTGATTTTTTGAATTATCGATTTTGTGCTGTGTACAGGGATCTGGTCATTATCCATATTTGTCATGATACAATGCGCTTTATACCTGAGCACATTAATTAGAATATGTTACATACATCGTACGAAGGCTTCCATGTTTTCTTGATATTTAGTTATTAATAAATAGATTTAAAAATAATTGCAAAAATTTTTAAACTTTACTTCTTAAATAAAAGAAGAAATATGAAATGGCTACGTCCATTTTAAGGAAGATCTATGAATATTTTTTTATGAAGTCATAAATAACTTGAAATTGTTTTTTAAAGTATGGTCCTTCTACGGGTGCACATTGGTCTCCGTCCAAAGTCGGCGCCGGGTGCACATTGGTCTCCTTCCTTTTATGTGTTGTCTTTGATGTTTCTGTGCGTCTGTTTCGATTATTTTGTATCATGTTCTAGCGTCCTTGTGTGGTTTGTAGTTTTGTATGATGTCAATCTGTATCAGTTTCTTGTTGGTTTGTTTCGCTGGGTGTCTGTAGGGTTGTCATGCTGGAGATCCTTCCCTTTTCGTCCTGAATGATTCTCATCAGTACAAACACTCATTCTCGCCTCCATCACTGGTTTACAGGTAAAAGTGAAAGGGTGGTCATCTGCAATCTCAAATATCTTCTTATTTATAACAAGTAGAATTTGATACTAACATTCCAAGAAACTACATGATATATGTTTTTTGGAATAAAACTAACGATTCCAATTGATCTTATCATTATCATATCATTTCAAAGATTTCCTATGTTATTGGCATAGGAGAGCAGGGAAGAATAGGAGTTGATACTTTTTGTTTTCTGTCGTTGTTATATTCATAGAATGTGATATTAGATTCAAATGTAATACGACAAGTTAAGGATAGAGAATATAAGAAACAACTATAGCTGTAGATTATGTATTTATTTTGCCACGGACTAGTTTGAACCAATCAGGGAGCGTAATTCTCGTCAAGTACATTCTATAGACCGTCAGCAATTCCGCCATTGCCGTATAAATGAATTCGCAAGTAAAAGGAGTCGTGAAACGCCAATTTTTTGCAACAAAAAACGGTGGTTTTGGGCCTCACCCTCTATGGGCTTGATCAAGCCGACAAATCTCTGTAGACGGTCAGTAACAAACCTAATAACTAATATACAGGGATATGGTCATTATCCATATTTGTCATTCTCGTTTCCACTTCAGACTTTCCCTTGAGGCGTCCTGTTTAGCAAAAGACCTGACAAGGTTTTTCTATTTGTGCCAAGTGAGGATGCAACTGCATCTCTTGTAAAATACGAAATACTTTGTAAAAGTAGTAACATTCACTGAATTACAATTGTCTCGGCGAAAATTACGAAAAAACTAGTTACAGGAATATGCTCTCGGCGAATTTCAAACGTATCTGTACAACAATAATTTAAATGTGGGATTATCAAATGCGACCATACCATTAACAAAAAGTAATAGAATAAAATTTGGTGAAACGGACGTAGTAATAAGTTTCAATTTAGTATGGAGAAAGCGACTCCAAGTTTATGTGAAACTTCTTAGCACCATCCCCCAAATGCTATTTTCTTATGCTACTGAATCGACCCAAAAGGAAATTTGAAGCCGTGCACTCTCTGTGAAGTAAATGCAAAACTTTAAATTCAAAAAACAAAAACAGAAGGCGCTACAGAAATGAATAATGGTAGCCTATAAAAAGCACGTTAGCATACCCGATGAGGTAATATCCGAAACACGTGACTGGTGCATAATAAGTTGATTTGAAATTGTCTTATGAACACTTCCGTATTATTAATATGTTTAGAAGCAGAAACAATTGCACATCATTTTCAAAAGAGTAGCAAAGAAATTAATAATGTTGAATACAACACAAGAAACTGATAAACAAGTCAAAGCCATAGGTAAATAGATAATACGGAAGAGTTCCAACTCTATACCTACTTGAAGAAAATATCAAAGCAATTTTTATGCACAAGACACCATGATGATAATTGTAGAAAACAGATTTAACAAAATTGGTCATAATAAAAAAGACGTATGCACTCAACTATTAGCACTGCCGTACACTTTATTGAAATTTTCTAGATGAGTGCAACTCAAACTACTTTGTGCATTGCCGTATAGTTCAAATAAATTTACTAGATGAGTGCAACCAAGTTTTCGAAAGGAAATAAAGTTTAATTGAAAATTCAAAGATACATTAGTTAAAGTAATTAGGTCCGACAGAAATGCCTTTAAACTAAAATCAATTTCCTCTTGCACTGCGTCGTATGCCTCTTGAAGCAGAGTACGTTATGGTATAAAATATAAGTGCTCGAGGAAACGGGCAAACTTGGTAAGAAGAGGGAAGAACGGACATTCCCTATAAACAAGGTCTAGACACCCACATTCTTTGCGTTGTAACAGTAATTTTCGGAAACATTCTTTCGCTTCATTAAGATGAATTACAATAGAAATTGTCTACACGAATGCGGCAAGATACACATTAGATATCAATTTAGACGTTCTTGAAATAAAAATACTTGAACAGCAGTTTGTTAATGAAGAGAATATTTGTAACATTAATAAAAGTTCTCACGACAAGATATGCATATTTTAATCCAGAACTCATGTATTCATGGTAAAAAATAAACTTACCATTCAAACAGAAATATGAATTTGAAGAGGTGTAAAATTGGATAATTGGTCCGAGTCTTGTCTCACTCCCATATTGAAAGTTTGCTTCTTTTTATGTTGTGGAGGGTTTTTTGTGTTCTTTTGTTCCTGTTTTATACTGATTTCATATGCATTTGATTTATAATTTTCTGAATTATCGATTTTGTACTGTGCATTGGAATATGGTCATTATCCATATTTGTCATTGCTTGAGATTCCCTTCTTTTCTTTTACTGACAATTACAACGCAATTCAATGAAGAAAAGAAGAGGATCGGACAGCAATATAATTCGAAGCATAGCATACTTGTACATTGCAGAAAACATTATGGATATGAAAATTTGCATAAAATCTGCATTGCGCACGTCTAACTAGTTTGCGTACTGAGACACAGTTCCAGTATACTCAAAAGTGAGTGCAACAAAGTTGTCGAAAGGAAGCAATTTTTGGAAAAAAAGCCACTCGAAATCCGTCAGAAATGCCTTATAATTAAATCTAATTTCCTCTTGTATAACATAGTAGATTTCTTCAAGCAGCGTTTTGGTATAACACGATAGTGAAAAGGGAAACGAGGTAATCAGGTAAGAGGACTAAACGCACTTCTCTGATAAAAATCGCCCAGTCACATTAATGTTCCTATTTTTTTTTTTTTTTTGCTCTGAACATTACATTACTTGATATGATCCGAAAAAGGAAAATGTCTACACGGATTCGACAAGACAGATTTCAATTGAGAGGAATGTAAACGGAAATTGAAGTTCAGAAAATAGAAATGCTGAAACATCGATGTAATGGTAAAGGGATGTGATATATTGAACAAATCTGAGCGAATTATAATATTTATCACCAAATTATAAAATTTAATCACATACTGGTATGATAATGAGCTATTTCTTCATATAGGCTATGAAATATTTACCATGCGTGTGTTTTACAAAAATTGAGTTTTAATGAGGCGTTAGCCGAGTGACAAAACGGATATTTCTGACAGGGGATTCGCCGGTACCCCGTCAGTTTTTTTTAAACATCAGTATGGTAACCCTATTCTAATGCTTAGGTCAGTAAGAATTATAAAAAGGTCTATTTTTAACGACGTCGCCATAGGAACGCATGAGGTCATGGCAAAAACTGCAGTGAAACGTGAATCCCCTTGCAGTTTTTCATCGCTCAATTAATCAGAATGCGCGTTAAAGACGGAGTGCATTAGAATGAATTTGTTGTCCCTTTAATTTGACCTCTACGCTTTTTAAACTGTCCAATCATTCGCTTTGGTAAGCAATTACTGAAGTGTTGCTATCGAATGATTTGTCAAAAAAAATATTTCAGAATTGTGATGCATGAGAACAAAATATTGTTATTTCTGTACTATAGAACATATATTTCAATATTGACAATTTGCTTAACGCCGCAATTATTGCGAAACCAATTGTAGTCCACTCCTTTAAGTGCCAAAAATGTTCCATGCTGCAGACCACAAACCGGACAAGAAATCTTCTTAACGTCATTTTCAATTGTAATAAAACAGACAAACGTCATTTAACAAAATACATGTATTTATCTTTTGTTTTTCCAATTATTTTCTGTGTATATTCTCCCTTTAATGTTATTTGGAGTGAATTCTTGCTATGCTTAGCCAAACATTGAGTTTAAATTATAGTATTTTTGTTTTTGTTGAACAGATTGATGGCAAGGTAGTTCGTGTCCATATATAAATATTCTTATGCAATGAAATAGTTCTAGCGGTTTGGATTTCAAAGATTCAAATAATAACCTTGATTACTAACTCAGCATGTTAGATTGATTGTCCACCAACTTCGTTTACACAATTCTTAATTATCTACAGATTGTCTAACTTCGAGGGTTAATGTAAAGAAATTGAATTATGTTTGTCAATGTAAAAATATTTGAAGTACTATATCAGAACATACAGCTCTCGGTGTTACAGATAGTATATTAACGAACAAATTGTAATGATGCAGGAGGCATTACCTAAGAGGATATAAGCGTAAATTACCAATATTCAGAGAGAAAAGTTTGACTTGTCTTATTAATAATTCTTATTCAAATTAGGAGCAATAAACATGCAAAGTGACTGAATCAAATATTTCATGCACATTATAAAGTGTAGCTGATTTCATAATTCTAGTGTGATCTATTGTCACCAAGGCATTGCACAAAAGCGCATACTCAGATATAACTTAAAACTGAACACTCAGAAAATGACTGAGATCGGGTGTCCTTCATATGTCAATGACAAGTCAGTGCTATATCGTTTGTCTCTATTTAGGTCTCTCTCTGGACATAAAAGTGGCTCAATCAGAAAATTTGTGATGTTGCATGTTGACACATAGTAAAAGATAATGTACATCATTAGTCTGCTTCTTTTGGGAATTCAAGAGATTTAGCTGTCTTATTATAAGCACCGACATTTCAAAGTCGTAAAATGAGATAAAATGGACTCTTATGAATTTGTGAAATGATAACATAATGAATAATAATTGAAGCAGGCGGATGTTACTTCATTCAAAATCCAAAGTAAATAAATAACTACTGTGGAACGTAAAAGAATTTATTTGCTTCCTGTACTCGAGTTAAATGGGTATGCTTTGTATCACATAAAATTTGGTATTTCGCCAATTTGTCCTTGTGTGATATACTGTGCCGGTACTCATGCGTGAAATGTCTTGACGAATATATATATATGCGATTCATAGTATTGTCTATTGCATATATGTATAATCAACATTTTTTTACAAAAAGGAAAAAAGAGTTGATTTGAACTAAATAGAATATTCATAACATGCAGGAAATAGTTTTTTTGATGTTTTGGTGGGTACTGCAGCATCATATCCCACCATCCTGCTTCGTCTTTCGGTAATGTTTTGGACATAATTACTTTCACACTCTTCGGCAATATTACATTGTTTAGATTGAGGATCACTGACGAGGGTATGTCTGGTCCATGCTGAAAATTTTCTGTTCTTAAATGATGCTAATGAATTTGAAGACGTTTAACATCAATATATTTTTCCACTTTTGTATACCACTTTCAATATTTATAAAGCTCAGATATTTCTAGTTTTACCATTATGGTTAGTCAAGGAGATTATAAGACATAAAAAGGATATTGATCACATCATTTGTGGTAATTTATATGTGCACCTCGGTGTAAAATAGTTTTAATATAAGGAGAAATAAAATGGAAGATAATATAGAATCGTTGTAAAGGAATAGAGTAGAATGAACATCGTATTTCTGTATTCTAAGAGGGGATAAGGAATGTAAAGCGCTGGTAAAAAATCAATTTCATAGAATCTTTGAGATATCTTAAGCATTGCCATAAAACTATCATGTTTCAATTTGAGCAAAGCAAGACACGACATATAGACGTAAGACTAAGAAGTCTTCACTTCATTTCTACGGAGTTTTATCCAATCGAATAACTTTCCTTATATTTTTAACAATAATATTTGCAATGACAAGTAAGGTATTTTTCTCATGAATAAAGTCTTATAATAGTCTACATTGTTTTGTTGCTCTTCAACTCGTTAAAATGTTTTAGTATTGTATAACGGAGAATGGAGATATGCAACATACGAGTGAACAATGGAAAATATTTCTTGTCCGGGAAATTAGTGAAGTGTAAACAGTTTTAGATTTTATCGGAACACCTGACACATCCTGTTTTAGTGCCAAACAGTTTACTTTATCATTCTTAAATGCCTTGCGGTGATATGCTGCACCGTTGCAACTGATCAAACATTCTGTTTCAATTTCATATTGTTCCGTTTGGCTTTAGCTATGCACCGCAAATATTGGATTGTGCAGACTTTCCTTGTGATATACTACACCGAAATCAGCTGCAATTATAATGTCGATCTGCCTTACATAACAGGAGCTGAAAGTAAGTGTTAAATTATATATTTCTGAATTTACCTCCATTGCAGATAGTTTCAGTCGTAATGAATCAAACCTTGGAGTCTACGATGGAAACAAATTTATGCGTAAGTAGAACATGCTTATTCGAATACATTGGCTGCAATAAAAATGTAGATGTCATCATTATTTATCTCAATTGCAGAATTATCTCATTCAGAAAGATTACATGCATTGACATACATTTATCAGTAAGTCTTAATTAAAAGATACGTGCATGTCTGGTCCATGCTGCAAATTAATCTCCTCTTAAATGATGCTATTGGATTCGAAGACGTTTAACTTTCTGAAAGGTTTTCGTTTGAACCGGGTCTCGATTTATTTATTATATGGATATGTAATAAAATAAAATTTGTAATTCATCTTATGATGAGAACCAATAAGCATAATAAGTTTAAAGAGAGTGAAATGATGTACATACGAATCAAAATGATACTGTCAATAGTTAAAGTTTTACAAAATTAAAAATATTAATTAATTAATTCAAAACGTTTAGCGAATTCCATAAAAACAATGGCCATTTCTTTTCTTGTTCGAAAATAATTATAACAATTGTGTTTGAAGAATAGAGATAGATGTATAATTGATTTAAGGTTTCTCTCTCAATATGTCGAGCCAATGCTGTTATTTTGATGGATAACTAATGAAAGGTTAATTGATTTTTAACAAATCTATATCTATAATAGAAAATAAGCTGATCAAAGACAAATCATTATCTTTTTGTTTTTGTTGTTGTTTATGAGTATGTCGATATCTATCACACAAAAAGAGCGATCGTAATGAATAACATGGATCATGACCTTTACACTTTTTGGTCATATTACATTATTTATATTGAGGATCACTGAGGAGGATGAGGAATCGAAACGAGCATGTCTGGTACATGCTGCAAATCTGTTCTTAGATAATCCATGCTGCAAATCTGTTCTTAAATAATGCTATTGAGTTTGAAGACGTTTAACATTTGTACCACTTAATGAGTGTGGCTGCTGGTGGACCAGGAAACCCCGAGGGCACATGAAGCCAAGTTCTATCTTTTCTTTTCTTTTCAAAATTTCTGTTATTAAAATTTCTTTTAATTCCAAAATTTGCGTCTTGAAACATTATATCCAACAAATCATTCGGCGTCGTTTGGTAAAGCTTGACATAAATTTCACACTTTTTGGCCTTATTTCATTGTTTGGATTGAGGATTACTGACGAGGGTTAAATACCCGAAACATGCATGTCTGGTCAATGTTGAAAATTTCTCTGTTCTTAAATGATGCGATTGGATTTGAAGACGTTTAACATTTGACATTCAAACTATATAATTCAATTTGCTGTTCACTTTGCGTTGGGTTAGGTCAATGTATTTTTTCAGTATTTTAGCCGCCCCCTTCACCGATCAAATACAAGTAGTACAAGGAAGAAGAAGCGAATAACCTTGCTTTAAGATTGAATGTATTATTTGATACTATATTATCACACATACGTTCATTAGAAAATACCCTTTTATTTCATTTTAATCATAAAATACATGTATATACGACGCGGTGTGTTACATACGAATTACATTTTGTCTGAATTTTTGGTATATCATCATAAACTGCCATTTTCCTGCACAAAGCTTCACTTCGGAATGCTGTTCATTCCGGGGTTCGCAACCGTTCCGATGGGAATTCTCACGATTTGGCCTTGCTTTCTCGACTTTGAGACTGAAAAACTGTTAGGTACTTCTTTGATGTTTATTATTAGAAAGGTATAAGCGAAAGTGCATATTGAACATCAATCCTCTATAGTGGAGCCATTTTATTATCTTCTATTTATTGTCAATATGAAGCCTACATCATTTAATGTAGCTCGTACCTCTGGTCGTAGGAGCTTATATTCTCCTTAAAATTTTTTTTTTTTTTGGTGGGGGGATTTCTTGCTTATCATCTTTGCACTTTTTTAAAAACTTTTTAAATAGACCATAGATTGTAGGGATATATTTGTCGTCAACATATTCGAATGACCCCAACTTTAACTTTACACCCTATGGAAAATTAAAAAAAAACATTGAAGAAACAAATTATATTTAAAATCTCTATTAGCTTTACCCAATGTGCATTAACATGAAAAGGAAATATGGGATTTCCATGCATATTTCCCCCTGATTTTGGACCAGAGGTACAATCTACCTTACCGTATTTAACAACATTCAGCCAGCAATGTTACTATAAGGCAAGATGTTTTAAAGTAGAGCATTGAAATATCAAGAAAATAGCGATAAAAGAAGCAAAAAAAATTATAAATCAGATATTGAAAGATAATAAATGCGAATTAATGTCACTAGCACTGTTACATTTTTCAATCAAAATTTAATACATGACAATGAAGAAAAAGGGATGCTAACGTTATTTAGAATGTAAGCGATTACCATATTTAAAGTTTTAATGTCAATTTAGAAAGTATAATGAAAAGAAAACAAAATCTTTTTATTCAGTTTTGCATCTTTTTTTCTCGACTGAGTAATGTGTGTCAGTTAATTGTGATTTTTGGATCCGATTAAGGTTTTGCTTTCAACAATCTTTTTTTTTTCAAAAACCGTCCACAATTTTCACTGTTACAGATCTCCTCTATACCGTTTTATGTTTTTATTTTCCAAGAATTTTGATGTCTATTGATTATGTACATGTATGTGTGTTTGTGTGTGTGTTTGTGTTTTTGTGTGTGGTTTTTTTCTTATTTAAGGTTCTGTGTTTGACCTTCATGTACTGATTCCACTTTTAATCAATGTAATAATACATAAGCACGCAAATTTATCTGTGGGATATCTAGTCTTTGTAAATATTCCATTAGGCTTTGTTCCTTGTTGAAAACGCTAATTTCAGGAAACGTTTTCAAACACGATCTTAGCTATCAATTCTGTAATGAATGGAACCAAGGCACGTTTCTCCACTATTGATATTGTTAAACTTAGAATAAGAGGGAATGAAACGCATTCGACAAGGCGACAAGCAGAAAATAGCACTGGGTAATTGATGTTAAAATGTCTTAAATAGGAACAATGCATGATTCAAAATATTTTGAAAGTGCTTCGCTACGGGGATATTATAAAAGCATATCAGATCCCTCTTTCCAGAATGATTAGTGACATTCTGCATTGTGATTCAATGGCCGTCGTCAATACCAAACAAGACATACTTACCTGATCTGTACATCAAAATATACATCGAGACAATCATGGAACTTGACAGGTTTCCATGGAGCTGTTGCGACGGGTGTTGCATGCAATCAGGAGACGCTTACTCTCCCCGGGCACCTGATCTCACTTCGGAATGTTGTTCATTCCGGGGTTCGCAAACGTTTCGATGGGAATTCTCACGGTTTTGCTTTGCGTTCTCGACTTTGAGACTGAGTGACGGTTAGGTACTTCTTTGATGTTTATTGGCCTAAATTTATTCCATCAGTGAATGAAGTCAAACTTGAACCGAAAGTCGGATTCCAAAAATAAAAAAAAGAAAATAAAGCAAAACAATTAATTGGCATACGAATTCTTGAAGGGAAAAACATAATACAAAGCAAGTAAAGAAAAGTGATTCCCAGGGCGCAAACAGCAGAACGCGTTTTCATGGTAAGAGAACAAACATAAAAACAGACGAACACAACAGAGGTACATAGAGACACAAACATACTTTAAGGTTACATACTTTAATTTTACCATTCTCCACGATTATACACTGGAGTATCAGTTTTAGTTTTTGTATGAACATTGACATCTAAGTTTCAGATATATGCAACCATTTGTAACAATTAATGTTATTTTTCTATTATACCAGTGTACCACATGCACCAATTTTTCACTTAGTTTTACCCTGCTGCACGTACCATTTTTTTTCTTCTAGTTCTTATGGCTACTTTTCTGACTTCACGTACCATATATACCAATTACTTCATATGTAACTGTTATCTTACTTGTCAGCGAACATTGAACTCATACCCTGTATAAAACATTCATCTATAGTACTTATTCTTTAAAAATACTCATCATTAAGTCAACTTAGTAAACAATTTCAGGAAGGGAGGAGATCTCCAACAAGACCCCGTTGCAGCATCAACAGCAAAACACCGAAACACCAGATGCAAAAACACAAAAGACGAGTACAGCACGAGACGGAAAAGAGACACACGACATGTAAACATCAAACACAAAAGACTACACATCAACCGACGAGACCAATGGGCAACCGGTGCCGACTTTGGACGGCCATTTGTCACGCAAGTAGCAAATGGTGTGGTTATCCTGAATTACGTGCGCACAACCCTCTCACTTCTCCAATTACACTGAGGTCTCGAAGAACGTACAATTGTGTTGTAAAACAACCGTAAGATGACATCACACAAACAAGACCGCGAAACGTAGAGGCCCCAGAAACACAGATGAATATGTTAATGGATATAAAAAGAGGGCATGCGTAATACAGTCCGTTCTCTGCCGGCTGTAGCGAGCTGATGTATGTAATCACCCGAGGAGTCCGACTGACATTCAGAGAAGACAGGTGGTCGGGGCCATGTCTTCTCTAAAGAGGTTTGGACAGGGCCCGTCATGGAGTCCCGTCGTCACAGTCAGTCAGAGTGTCAGAGTGCAAGTCTCAAGATGCGCTTGTACAAGACTGTAGATTGGTCAAGTTCAAAGCCTAGTGTCCGTCTGGTGACATTAGGATTATATCCACGGTATAAAAGGCGATTGATGATTTTGACGCATTTTCGATGGTTATGCTGCCTACCTTTGATCCTTCTAATTTTGTTTATCATATCACCATAAAAGACAGGGTGTGTAATACCCAAAGTAATGTACTCCGTTGCGTGTATAGATCCGAATTTTAAAAGATGTTGACTGTAATTTTTGTAAAATTTCCAGAAAGTCTTAACTAGTATAAGTCTCACATGCCATATATTTCTTAGATCCTTACGTTAATTCTTTCTTACTGTTAAAATTAGCACTTTTGTATCTTCTTGGTATTTCTTAATTCTAAATATATGATATGTCCATGCAACAGAATAACCCGCTTGGAACGGGATTAATATAAATCATTTTCTACTTGTTTCCCAATCCTGTAATGTCTATATGTTATTTATATATCATGATTTCGAAATAAATACCATCTTAAATTAAGGTAGCTCGTAACTCTGGTCGTGAGAGCTTATATTTCCCTTTGATCACTTTTTTGGAATTTGCTTATCATCGATCTTTGAACCTTTTATTAAAACTTTTCAAATAGACCCTAGATTGTTTGGATACCTATATCGTCTATGAATTGGAATTACCCTTATATCAACATTACTCCCTGTAGAAATTCAAAATTCCCAATTTTTACATCATAAAAACAAGTTTTAATGAAAAATATATGTGAAACCTGTATCAGCTTTACCCAATTTGCAATTGTAATAGCGAGCGAAGCTCGCCCTTATGGTAACGCGTATACACATATCTTATTTAGAAAATATGCTGAATCAAAGAATGAGAATGTACTACTATGCTTTCAAAAACTTTCGTCCCCTCGCAGACAGAGTTGCTGCGGAGATGCTGGATATTGCCATTTAATTTTTTTTTTCGACTCCAAGTAGACGTATATGTTATACTCAATTTTTGTTTACAAGTTGAATTTATTGAAAACATTTTTCGTAAATCAGGTAACGATAAAGCATCAACAAGACGGCGTAATCACGGGAAATCTGACATTTCCGGTTTTAAACGAGACGTTTCGCTCTGATTGCTTTTCTCGTCTCGGGTGGTTTCGTACTGTCAGAAGTCGGAATATGTTTATTTTTTTCTTTTGTTCTTAAGTAATTTATTTCCAGCTAGCCTAAACATTATTCTTACAAAATAAAAAATGAATTATAAAGAACCATATTTTTAAAGAACAATAATTTAAGCCCCCCCCCCTTAAAATGTTCATCTGCTGGTCTAGATCGATTTAGCAAATGCTTCCGTGTTTCCACTCGCCTTATACTTCCTTTTTGGCAATCATCAAACAGAAAGTTTTGTAAGATAAGATAAACCATCATAGTCAAAATAAAAAAGAAAGATCTTTTTTATTTTATATAATCATATCTATTTTCTCTCCGCTCGCACAACATGCACAAAAAGGCTTTGCCTTGATTCATATTATGTTATGAAAATATGGGGTATCCATGCATATTTTTTCCCGATTTTAGATCAGGGGTACGTATTTTCTACCTTTAATGTAAAAAAAGCTACCATTTTCTTAACTAAGGTTCGTAGTTAATAAATGAGACTCTTATAAAATGTTAAAATCATTATCATGGACGTCTACAGTCGTTTGATTATCTAATTGTTAATAAACCAATATGATGCATTTGTCAGTTATTCAGTCTCAAAGTCGAGTAGTTAAGGCAAGATCTTTCGAATTTCCTTTGGAACAGCATCGAACCATATAAGATTTCTAAACACGGTTGGCGACAATAGAATAGAATCGGTGTAAAGATGTGTCAGGAAGCCTGTCCAAATACAAAAACACGAACAAGACGATGCTTCAATGACTACAGAGGAACACACACACATACATACAGAAGACTCAAGGGAAAGGAAAACAGGGAATAGGATGTACAAATGTAACAACCGCATGTCAATTCCGTCTTTTCGATTTTACTGTCCTACGTTCCATTTGTGCAGGTATCTGACGTAAAAGCATTGTGACGTCATTAAATTCCTTTGAAAATGTCATATATGTAACCCTGTTTCCCTTAATTTCAAGCTGGTTGCTATAGAATTTGATGACGTCACAATGCGTTGACGTCAGATACCTGCACAAATGGGAAGTTAACTCTGTATTTCGAAAAGACCGAATAGGATGTACAAATGTAACAACCGCATGTCAATAAACAGACGAAAGCAACTAAACATATGATCTCAAGACAAATAAAGAAGACAAAACACAAATGAAAAAATAAACGACACCTTAAACGGCATTAGATCAACAAACATCATTATACTGACATTAAACGGTATTCATCGAAGATGACGCAAAAGAAACCATAATATTCGTGACGTAGCATTTTTACATCTGGAATGTTTTGAATATAATTTATGCTTCGGGAATCTGACCTCAGGGCCTTTTTTAACGTATACACTTGTATAATTTCTATTCTGATAGATTTCAAATCATGTCAAGCACATAGTTCCCATATTTTGATACACCTCTGATTTTAATTCAAATCCAAACTTTTCCTTTGATAGTGTTAATACGTCATATTGCATTCTTTGTCATCTCTAATTGTAGGCATCATGGGTATAAATAGGCCAAATGTATAATCCATTTAAACATACCGGTAAGTCGGTGACATTGATCAAGTGTCAATGGCCATTTGGCCTTCACCGTCATGGTAACAGCTGCGAAATAGACAAATGACTTTTTTTATAAAGCTGACAATTTTTACCTGTTCATCAGCTGTCTCATAAGACAAAATTACAAGTAATAAAAAAAATAAGCAGTATGATGGTAGGACATCAAATCAGAATGACACATTTCAAACAATAGTTTATTGTATTTTCAATATAAGATATGGCAAATGTAGAAGGAAAAGAGAATTGAATTGAAAAGCTAGATTTGGCCGAGTTCAAAACAACAACTCACTGAGAAGGTCATGGGGCTTAAAGGCATTATATGTAATAATAGGTTTAGTTTCTCCACCGACTATTTAAGTTTTAATTCTGAACGAAATATGTCGTTATAATATTTTTATTTAATTTATTGGGTTTTTTTTTACCAATTCGATGTTAAAAGGTTGCTTAAGAAATGACTGTCTTACCTTTGGTGTTCATGGGTGTATAATTCTAATTGGTCACGTGCAAATTCCGTGAATCGCGAAGCGATTCTCGGAAAATTTGCACGTGTCCAACCAGAATTATACACCGATGAACACCAAAAGTAAGACAGTCAGTACTTATATTTACTTTTATTCTAATTGTAGGTCATTTTCATTTACCATACATTGCACATTTTTTTCCTGTAATAGCGTCAAATGTTTTTTAACGTTGGTAAATTCTCCCTACAGGCAAAACTTGAAATTGACGTCACAATAGCAACTCAAGTTATTGGAATATTACTCTAGTTGCCTAATGGGCGTTTAACATGGGAAATCTGCCAGTGATGTAAATATAATAGCAAAAAGGTCTGACCTCAAAAACTTGTTTTCTAAACCCAAAAGCTGACGTCATTTACTGACTTAAAATGAATGGTTTATATAGAAAGTGATATATCAAGAGAAAGATCATTTCCTGTAGATTTCATTGGTACCAAATGATATATACCTTTCCGTTACCATTATCACTCCGAAAACGAAAGTGAAAATAGAGCAATTTTGACATGCCATTCAGATGGACTTTGGTCCCATTTTGACCATTTTTCCAGAAAAAAAATCTGAATATTAAAATTAAACTGATTTGAAGCCCATATCTGTCTAAATAAGATATGAAAATTATTTAGGTATTCGCCGATTCGTTTTTGAGAAATCCACAATACCCCACGGAGAAGCGAGTTTCACAAGTCCCCATTCTGATCCCCTCTCCGGAAATCACCTCTCTGTTGTGACTCCTTCCAAATTGATTTTTATATGCATATCCAAAAATAGAACTCATGAAAATCTTACAAAAATCTTACAGAATCTAATGATACCTTAAAACTTGCCTTAATTTTAATTATCATACACACTACAGCGATATCAGTCTCTGACTCTTTATATGAAGAAAATTGACCTGGGCTGAATTAGCTTAGAGGCTATAGGGTTGATGCTATTAAAACCAAAGAATGGTTCCTATAAGAGTAATAAATCCTCGTAGTCTACTAAGAACTCTATGGAAAGATTACTTTTTCTGCCTTTTTTCCATCAAGATGATTGGGGATCATATATGGATAGATGAAAAAATTCTTTAAATAAAAAAGTTATCAAATTTAAGTGAAAAATCTCAAATTCACTGGTAAGACCTTTCAGAATTCATTTTGATATTTGCTATCATGGGATACTCGTGAATACTCATATCCTGAAATGACCCTATTTAATATGATCCCTCATCCGATGCCTCCTATTCCAGTACTTAATGCAATATAAAAAGTAAATTGAAGAGAAAGATCTTGACATAATGATATGGAAGTGTTCCAACTTTTACCTTTTAGAAGCAAATTTCAAAGCAATTTTAATGCACAAGACACGTGTTTAAGATGTTAAACGTCTTTAAATTCAAAAGCATCATTTAAAACCTGATAAACTTACAGCATGGACCAGACATGCTCGTTTCGGGTACTAAACCCTCGTCAGTGATCCTCAGTCTAAACAATGTAATATGGCCAAGAAGAATGCAAATTATTATTTCCAAAAATGTACCAAAAGACGTAGCAGAATAGGTGGGATATGATGCTACAGAACCCACATTTTAGAAATTTCAAGAAATTTTGTAACAGAAAATTTCAAATGCGTTGAAGAGACAGACGATCAACAAAAGTTGATCGAACTTGGCTACATGTGCCCTCGGGGACTCTTGGTCCACCAGCAGTGACACTCACCAAGTAGTTCAAATGTTAAACGTCTTTAAATTCAAAAGCATCATTTAAAACCTGATAAATTTACAGCATGGACCAGACATGCACGTTTCGGGTACTAAACCCTCGTCAGTGATCCTCAGTCTAATAAATGTAATATGGCCAAAAAGAATGCAAATTATTATGTCCAAAAATGTACCAAAAGACGTAGCAGAATAGGTGGGATATGATGCTACAGGACCCACGTTTTAGAAATTTCAAGAAATTTTGTAACAGAAAATTTCAAATGCGTTGAAGAGACAGACGATCAACAAAAGTTGATCGAACTTGGCTACATGTGCCCTCGGGGACTCTTGGTCCACCAGCAGTGACACTCACCAAGTAGTTCAAATGTTAAACGTCTTTAAATTCAAAAGCATCATTTAAAACCTGATAAATTTACAGCATGGACCAGACATGCACGTTTCGGGTACTAAACCCTCGTCAGTGATCCTCAGTCTAAACAATGTAATATGGCCAAAAAGAATGCAAATTATTATGTCCAAAAATGTACCAAAAGACGTAGCAGAATAGGTGGGATATGATGCTACAGGACCCACGTTTTAGAAATTTCAAGAAATTTTGTAACAGAAAATTTCAAATGCGTTGAAGAGACAGACGATCAACAAAAGTTGATCGAACTTGGCTACATGTGCCCTCGGGGACTCTTGGTCCACCAGCAGTGACACTTACCAAGTAGTCCAAATGTTAAACGTCTTTAAATTCAAAAGCATCATTTAAAACCTGATAAATTTACAGCATGGACAAGACATGCACGTTTCGGGTACTAAACCCTCGTCAGTGATCCTCAGTCTAAACAATGTAATATGGCCAAAAAGAATGCAAATTATTATGTCCAAAAATGTACCAAAAGACGTAGCAGAATAGGTGGGATATGATGCTACAAGACCCACGTTTTAGAAATTTCAAGAAATTTTGTAATAGAAAATTTCAAATGCGTTGAAGAGACAGACGATCAACAAAAGTTGATCGAACTTGGCTACATGTGCCCTCGGGGACTCTTGGTCCACCAGCAGTGACACTCACCAAGTAGTTCAAATGTTAAACGTCTTTAAATTCAAAAGCATCATTTAAAACCTGATAAATTTACAGCATAGACCAAACATGAACGTTTCGGGTACTAAAACCTCGTCAGTGATCCTCAGTCTAAACAATGTAATATGGCTAAAAAGAATGCAAATTATTATGTCCAAAAATGTACCAAAAGACGTAGCAGAATAGGTGGGATATGATGCTACAGGACCCACGTTTTAGAAATTTCAAGAAATTTTGTAACAGAAAATTTCAAATGCGTTGAAGAGACAGACGATCAACAAAAGTTGATCGAACTTGGCTACATGTGCCCTCGGGGACTCTTGGTCCACCAGCAGTGACACTCACCAAGTAGTATCCAAGCGCAGATCATTGTAAAAAGACAGCAAATACGTCGGGTGAAACGTAAAGCGTTCCTTATGTGTGTGAGGTCATCTTACAGTGAGGAGGTTGTTTTACACCACAATTGTACGTTCTTCGAGTCATTTTGGTAATTGGAGAAGTGAGAGGGTTGTGCGTACGTATTCCAGGATAACCACACCATTTGCTACTCCCGTGGCAAATGGCCGTCCAAAGTCGGCACCGGTTTCCCATTGGTCTCGTCGGTTTATATGTAATCTTTTTTGTTTGATGTTTACACGTCGTATGTCTCTTTTTCGTCTTATACTTTGCTCATCTTTTGTGTTTTTGCATCGGGTGTTTTGCTGTTGATGCTGCAACGGGGTCTTGTTGGAGATCCCCTCCCTTCTTATTTAGCAGACATGCTTCATATATTCTATCTTATCCTTTCAGACAAAAATAAAAAAATCTGCAATTCCTTTCCATGTTTTGGGAAGGCAAAACAAGATATGGCTTCATATATTTTGAATTACATAATGACAAATTAAATGAAATTATGTTTAAAGGTAAAAGAGGATATGGCTTCACCTTTTTTGTGTTACATAATGGCAAAATGAAAAGGAATTATCTTAAGTAATTATCTTATATTAAATTACATGTGCATACAGGCAAAATATTCTAAAGAGAATTCATTAAATTTGTATAACATAAAATCAAACGTGCGAAAGGTTCTGTAAATTTGAAAGACTAAATGACTTCACACATCATTTTATTTTCATTTTTGTTCTGAAGAAATGGAGGTTCCTAGTGGCCGAGAAAGCGGAAGTACGCGCTTGGCAACGTCATAAGCAACGTCGCTAGCAAATGAGCATTGAAACGTGACGAATTGAAGTGATATTGCGCACACAATGCAGTTTTTCCTCAAGTTTGGTGTTGATACTGCGATCAACCAAAGAAATATTACACTGATTCATTATATCATTAAAATCAAAATCTTGATTTGTATAACATAAAATCAAACTAACAAAAGGTTTCGCCTATTCCGTAAATGTATTCTTCCAGATACATGTAGCTAAGGGTTCGAGTTTTCGTGATGGTTTCAAGTAGAAGAACAAGAATGTTAAACATCTTCAAATTCAATAGCATCATTTAAGAACAGATGAATTTGCAGCATGGACCAGGCATGCACGTTTCGGGTACTTAACCCTCGTCAGTGATCCTCAATCTAAATAATTTGATACGGCCAAAGAGTGTGAAAATTTTTATGTCCAAGGATGTACCGAAAAAAATGTAGCAGAATGGGTAGGATATGATGCTACAGGACCCACGTTTTAGAAATTTCAATGTTATATTCAAAATTTCCAATGCGTTCAAGAGACAGACGATCAACCGAAGATGATCAACCGAAGTTGATCGAACTTGGCTAGATGTGCCCTCGGTGACTCCTGGTCCACCAGCAGTGACACTCACCAGGTGGTTCAAATATTAGACGTCTTCAAATTCAATAGCATCATTTAAGAACAGATCAATAAACAGCATGGACCAGACATGCACGTTTCGTGTACTTAGCCCACGTCAGTGATCCTCAATCTAAACAATGTAATATGACCAAAGAGTGTGAATTTTTTTTATGTCAAAGAATGTACCGAAAAATGTAGCAGGATGGGTGGGATATGTCCCGATAAATCCTTGAAAGAGCCTATGCACCATATACAGTAATACAAATTGTTGTGCAATTGTTAGTATCCTAGTAATAACTTCATAATATACTTTCAGGTTTTGACTTCAGTACATGTAATTCATTTGGAAAACATGGACCAAGCCAGGAACTATGTGATTCTGTTTACAAAAAGACTAACGTCAGGGTCAAAGTTATAGATGAAGGGATTTACAAGGGTGTTCAAGTATGGACCGTTCCGGAAAACTCGACTTACTTGTAAGTATTATCATGTATTGAAAGGTTTGCCCTATTGTAATAAGTAAGTGTACTATTTGCGCATTTCAAAAAAACAATTAACCATCCCATCAGTAATGCTCAATATAGAAAGAAAGCAAATCAAGATTGTGAATATATAAAACAATGTATAATTTCAAACAAGAAATATTCTACATAGTGAATGATGAACAAAGCAGATACAAAAACAAAATAAAAGAAAGCAGAAAGAGAAGACAAATAAACAGTGATAAACAAACACAAATGAAAGGAATACGATTCATAAAGGTTGCAATAGCAATAGATCAATTAGAGATAATTTGTCCTCCGTTTATGTGAGGCTGTGTCATTGTCTCCGTCTGTTTGTCCTTCGTGTTTCCATGGAGCTGTGTCATTGTCTCCGTCTGTTTGTCCTTCGTGTTTCCATGGAGCTGTGTCATTGTCATTGTCAACCTTGTATATTCGAACATTTTAAGTCAGGATTTAAACTTTTAACAAACTAAGTACAGTGTTCGTTCACCGTATCGAGATTCGATGTATTGCGATATATCACATACATAACTAGCATATCTTACGTACACTGCTTATGTTACAAGTGAAAAATGTATTTGAACCTTATTCAAGTTAATTTTTTTTAATTTAATACGAGTTGTACTATGCATCGAATGAAGCAATCTAGCAACTGTACATAAATAATAATACAGAAATATGCGCAAAAGTAACAAGTATGGATTTGAAGACGTTAAACATTTGTACTTCTTGGTGAGTGTCACTGCTGGTGAACCAAGAGTCCCCGAGGGCACATGTAGCCAAGTTTGATCAATTTCAGTTGGTCGTTTCTTCAAACGCATTTGAAAATTTCTGTTAACAAAATTTTCTCAAATTTCTAAAACATGGGTCCTGTTGCATCATATCCCAGCCATTTTGCAACGTCTTTCGGTATATTTAGGACATAATTTTCACAGATTTTGATCATATTACATTGTTTAGATTAAGGATCACTGACGAGGGTTAAATACCCGAAACGTGAATGTCTGGTCCATGCTGTAAATTTATTTGGTTTAAAATGATGCTAATGAATTTGAAGACGTTAAACATTTACCAAATGCAGGGAAACAAGAAATAATCAGCATTCGTAAATATACAATGTACTACTAGTACGGTACAAAAAAACGGACCATTGGTTTCCTAGAATTTAACAGGATCACACTTGACAATGTTTATGAAATAGCTGTTTATGTCGACAAAATTTATTAATTAATGTTTCATATATTGTGCCATTGGTGACTCATTTATCTAGATTTGTTTGATCTCTTATTCATCTTTTTTTATCGTCTGCGTTTGTTTTTCCACATTATAGTGGTCTCTTTTTTACTATTATCAATAGGAATTTCGGTCAAGAATTGGCGTCTGTTGTTTTAGAAAGTCCTTATCGTTGCAAAAATAACATGCATTGACGATAAGATTTATTGAAATGCATCAATGTTCAATGAAATTGAGAATTTTATCATAAATTGTACACGACATACATGCGTCATCCATTTCCATGTACATCATTTCTATCATTGGAAGGATTTTTTCATTATTTAGTTTTGCAAAATGTCATTTTAGATCAGTCGCATTCAAGACTATGTTATGTAATGAATGCATTGATTGCATGTCAAGTCAAGGACAGATTAATCGTGAGGACAACGCAATGATAATTTGCGCTTTTTGAACCAAACATTGGCAGATACTTCCACTTCTCTTGGACCGCACTCACTTTCAGGGCTTTTGAATACTTTATGAGTCAACAATTATTGAAAACCCTAGTCTTTCTACAGTAATTGTTCTATTTTGAAGACTACAAGAAGCAACTGAGATTGCTCACGTAGACAAAAAAGGAAGGAGATGATCACGTAGAAGACTTGGTTGAAGCCTCCGCAGCAACACAAAAAAATACAAGTACCTCAATGGGAAAACATAGAGTAGACAAGCACGTCAAATGAATGAAGAATTCAATTGTTTCTTCCCAATCTGTTACCAGCTCAATCAGCATGCCAAAAATGTACCCTCTGCATGAAAATAAGACATGGCACTCATAGTATCACGAATCCGTAGAGAGCAGCTTAGATAACAGAGTTTGTTCTTTTTATGATAAATATGTTTTAAGAGACTTGTCGTGAAACTACTCACTAGTATCAAAATGGCATTCAATGAGAAGGTTCAATTTCCTTACTTTCAAATTGAAAAGTTCGCGTCGCGAAGATAAAGGTACTCATAATTTGGAATCATTGCTCCAGTTATTTCCAGACAACAAATGTATTTGTCTCAGAATACTTGAATGAGATAGCTCATTTCCTTGAATAAAGAGTTCATTATCATTCCCAATCTTTAGATAGTTTATACGAAAATTGCACAAAATTGCTCTTAATTTTCCTCTCAGTTGTTATCATTCGTGGCATTTGATTGCAAAGAATTTTCCATTCAGTTGAACTCAATATTTAAGCAACTTTATGTGTCTTTTGACAACACCACTATTTCTTCAATGACAATCCCCTTCTCAACCCAGCTCCCCCCTATAAAGATATACGAAATATTCTATTTAATAGACAGGAGGAAACAATAACCTACTCTTATTAGACCAATTCAAGTATATTTGAAATTTTATGTCAGATAACGCTATTTTTCATTTTGGATTTGGACTGTTTGTTTTTATTCATAAAAGTACGGAAGTGTTGCAGCTCTATGCCTTCTTGAAGAAAACTTCATACCAATTTATCGTGCACCAGACACGTGTTTCTGATATAAAATCTCATCAGTGATGCTTTCAGCCAAAGTGATTTTCAGGAGCCGCCAAAATCCATTTCAGTAGCGTCCTCTTGTTTTATTTTTTAATTCAAATCTGTGCATTTACTCTACAGAGAGTGCGCGGCTCCACATTTTTTGCAGGATCGATTCAGTAGCATATCCAAATTTCAACATAGCGTTGGAGGGATAATGCTAAGATGTTACTCTCCTTTAATACCGATTTCTTGCTAACCATAATCATTGGATGAGTAATAAATGCTGATGACTACAAATGACAAATGACTTTTGCTGAGACACCAATACAAGAAAAATTTATCCCTAGAGACTTTAGGTTTATATCTATCTGAGAGACTGTGTTGTGCTCTGTTATCCACCTGCATTGACATCAGTGATAATGCATTTTTCCACAAGTCATGTGCTACTCAAACGTGATTATTCTGATGTGTAATTAAATAAAAAGAAGGGAGATCTCCAACAAGACCCCTTTGCAGCATCAACAGTAAAATACCAAAACACCCGATGCAAAAACACAAAAGACGAGTACAGCATGAGACGGAAAAGAGACATACGACATGTAAACACCAAACACAAGACTACACATAAACCGACGAGACCAATGGGTAACCGTTGCCGACTTTGGACGGCCATCTGTCACGCAAGTAGCAAATGGTGTGGTTATCCTGGATTACGTACGCACAATCCTCTCACTTCTCCAATTACCCAGAGGTCTCGAAGAACGTACAATTGTGGTGTAAAACAACCTCCTCACTGTAAGATGACATCACACAAACAAGACCGCGAAACGCAGAGGCCGCAGAGACACAGATAGATGAATATGTAAATGGATATAAAAAGAGGGCATGCGTAATACAGTCCGTGCTCTGCCGGCTGTAGCGAGCTCATGTATGTAATCACCCGAGGAGTCCGACTGACATTCAGAGAGGACAGGTGGTCGGGGCCCTGTCTTTTCTAAAGAGGTTTGGACAGGGCCCGTCATGGAGTCCCGTCGTCACAGTCGGTCAGAGTGCAAGTCTCAAGGATGCGCTTGTACAAGACTGTAGATTGGTCAAGTACCAAGCCTAGTGTCCGTCTGGTGACATTAGGATCATATCCACGATATAAAAGGCGTTTGATGATTCTGACGCATTTTTGATGGTTATGCTGCCTACCTTTGATCCTTTTTATTTTGTTTATCATATCACCATAAAAGACAGGTTGTGTAATACCCATAGTAATGTACTCCGTTGCATGTATAGATCCGAATTTTAAAAGAAGTTGACTGTAATTCTTGTAAAATTTCCAGAAAGTCTTAATTAGTTTATGAAAGCGGAAACCTTGACCTAAAAGTTTTTTGGTAATTTGTAAATTTCTACTGTGAAAATCCAAAATATCAGTACATGCTCTAGCGTACCGGATGAGCTGTGATATGTAAATGCCATATAACGGTAAATAAGAAACAGCATGAGTATGATTGAAATCGTCTTTTTACCTGTATTTATCAATGTAAAAATAAAAACTACAACATAAGATTGAAAATGAAGAAGAATGGAAGTCATCTTCTTCATGACGTCAACCTGTAGACTCGCGATCTGTTAATTGGTTCATTATTCGTAACAAATGTCTTCATTTCAAACAACGCACTTTTTTCCCTTTATGATATGTTGGATAGTTGTCATAAAGATCATTAAAGTTTAATAACAAGGCATGAAACAAAGCGTTCCTTCAAATATATGTTGGACAAATATGATTGCTTAACGTCTTCAAATTCATTAGCGTCATTTTAGAGCAGATAAATTTACAGCATGGACCAGATATGCACGTTTCGGGTATTTAACCCTCGTCAGTGATCCTCAATCTAAACAATGTTATAGGACCAAAATCTGTGAAAATTATGTTCTAAATATACCACAAGACGTAGCAAAATGGCTGGGATATGATGCTACAGGACCCAGGTTTTAAAATTTTGAGAAAATTTTGTAAACAGAAATTTTGAAATGCGTTTGAAGAAACGACCATACCAATTGATCGCCCTCGGGGACTCTTTGTCCATCAGCTGTGACACTCACCAATACGTACAAATGTTTAATGTCTTCAAATTCATTAGCATAATTTTAGAGCAGATAAATTTACAACATGGACCAGACTTGCACGTTAAGGGCATTTAACCCTCGTCAGTGATCCTCAGTCTAAACAATGAAATATGACCAAAATCTGTGAAAATTATGTCCTAAATATACCAAAAGACGTAGCAAAATGACGGGGATTATCACATGAATGGGAATTTCCCCCCTTTTTTATTAGCTAAACAGCCGATCGGTGAAACGCTCAAACATTTATATGTACAAAGGAGGACGTCATATAAGATTCCAACAACACTTCCATGTGCTAAAAGTAGACCAGAGATGCTTTTAAGCCTTAAGAAAATATTTGAATAATTTATGTAGATGATTTTAAAACTTAATATAAAAAATAATTATTTTTCTTTTACCTCGGGCTCGGTGGCATTACATTTACCTCGGTAAAAGAAAATGTATATTATTCTTTTGCGCACTAACTCATCAAAACTCTGTATGTGACTTTGTTGACTTCTTATTTTTTATAGCATCTTCACTTATGAAGATCCAATTACTAGAGTAATTAAAGACGTAGAAAAAACTCAAAAGTAGATGCGAAAGCCAACAGATAACATTAATGATGAACAGTTCCATATAAATAAGATGTGTATTAGATACTTAACATCGAAGAGTGCCAGTCAGTTATTCTGTCTCAAGGTCGCGACGGTAGGCACAATCATTAGAATGTCCATTGGACAAGGTGCCCGGGTAGAGTAAGCGTCTCCTGTTGCATGCAACGCCCGTAGCAGCAGTTCGGTGAATGTTAAACGTCTTCAAATTCAGTAGATTCATTATAAAAAGAGCTGATTTATCATCATGGACCAGACATGCACGTTTCGGGTACTTAACCCTCTTCAAAACTTATCAAATTTGGTGATTGTCTCGATGTACATATTGATGTTCATATTAGGATAACATGTCTCGTTTTGTGCTGTTGACAGCCATTCAATCTAGAATGTAACTGATCGCTCTGAAAGGAGGGATCTCATATGCTTTTATAAGATCTCTGTAGAGACCAACGAACTTCCTTAATGATAATTTCAGCCGTTGTATAATATAACCCTGAACGAGTACTTTACTTGCAAGCGTCTGACTCTAACGATGAAATCGTCATATTTGGAGCATGCTCTGGCGTACCGAATTTGCTAAGAAATAAAAAAAACACCAAAAGCAGGAGAAGACGCAATGATGTTTTTCATGTAAGGAAAGATAGTTATGTTGAAGTTGAAATCATCACGCTTGTCATTCAATGAGGTTGTCGTCAAATGGGCGTTTGCGTCGAAAGATAGAAGTATGTCCAAGTACGAAGCGGATCTGTCGCTTTCGGTTCTTTGCTTGATCTCAAGTTCAGGAGAATAGATTCCATACAGGTGATCCATTGACGAACAACAATTCATGTACGTATGTTTAAAATTGAACTCAGATGCACGATGCTTTCATCCATTGGAGAGCAAGGTCTGGATGAAGTCAGGTTCGTATGAATCTAAAAGAAATGGGCTGTAATTTGTACCCATAGCGATGCCAACTATTTGATGGAATATGTGCTGTCAATTAAAAAAAAATCAAGCATCTGGATGATATCGCCTACGGTATACTTTTTGTCTGAATCGGAGCTAACGTAATAAGTATCCTCCCGTCCTATCTAATTAAATTACAGTACATAGTTGTACTCATTCAAGAAAACGTCTTCTCAACATATCATACCAAACAGACCTATCTTTTATTTTCTGCTAAGCAATTTCTCTTTATCAAATACCTGCTGTGAATCAAACATTAACATCATTTATATTTTTGGATACCAGTGGTGACATTTCGATCGGCAAACATACAATGCGACGTCATTTTTATCTCATCGTCTTGTGTAATACTGCAATGGGACTATGGTCCAATAGCCAAAAGTCGATCAAGGAAGATAGCATTCAGTAAAACATTTCTTCAGGAAAGAAGCACATATGACCTTTAGCTTCAGTACGACTTATTATTCTGAGACATGTCGTTGATACCGCGGCCGTGTGACTGCATAATAGGTTATTAACCTCAAGAAAATATGCGATAAGTATTTTCTGTTACAATTCTGCTTTAGAAACTAATCGGAGTATTTGGAACATTTAATATGTTTATTTTTGTGTTATACCTGCGAATAGCTCGATATGGAATAGGTTCCGTCCGCAAAGGCTTTAATTCAAGTATGACACATTCAAGTTATTTAATGCATTACGTTTGTGCCTATGATAACGTGCATTTTTGGTTTATGCTGTAAATTTATCTGTTCTTAAATGCTGCAATAGAATTTGAAGACGTTTAGGCATTTTCATTTTCACCTTAAGGCAATTGTAAAAAAAGAGTTGGCAACCGTGGAACACATTCACAAAATACAGATTACGAACATAAGACATAACGAACAGATTACGAACATAAGACATAAAGAACAGATTACGAACATAAGACATAACGAACAGATTACGAACATAAGACATTACGAACAGATTACGAACATAAGACATAACGAACAGATTACGAACATAAGACATTACGAACAGATTACGAACATAAGACATAACGAACAGATTACGAACATAAGACATAACGAACAGATTACGAACATAAGACATAACGAACAGATTACGAACATGACAAAACTTCTTCAACATTCAATAGGACACAACAAAATCATTTACTGAACGGTTTGGTTACGTAACCCTCGTCAGTGATCCTCTATCGAAAGAATGAAGTATGACAAAAGAGTGCGAAAGTAATTATGTCGAGTAAGTACCGAAAATGTCTCAAGATGGAAAGGGATATATTGCTACAGGACCAACTTTTTAAAAATTTCATGAAATTTGATAACAGAAATATTGAACGACGAATGCGATGAAAAACGATCAACCGAAGTTGACAGAAGCGAAAATGGAAGCCAAATGACAATAAATGACCAGGATGGCCAATTGTCAGCTTGAATCAACCATCCACTTTGAAATAGCAAATTCTGTAGAAACCTTAAACCGTGATGTACATGTACAGCCAAACAACCCCCCTCTCCAAAACAAATCAGAATAATTCTAGATATTACATGAATAGGCATACTAAATGTCATTTAAGATATTATTTTTCTTGCACCAGAGGGCAGTTTTTGATGAAACAAAACTAGAAATTGTCAATATTGAAATATATGTTCTATAGTACCAATCTTATTGTACTAGACACGCGTCTCGAATATCAAATCCTCTTCAGTAGTACCTTAAAATTCCTAGTGCCGTCTACTACGACGTAAATCGACTTTAATTTCCCCTTGTTAAAAAAAAGGCGGCTCCAAATTTTGTGTGGGGTGTACTCAGAAGAGTATTTAAGTGAAAAATAGTGCTAAAAAGTCCGTGGAGGTAGGCACAAGGAGCTTAACTCTAAAGATGACCGACAAAAATATGCCGAAACCCTAGTTAAGGGAAGGCTATGCAGTAAAGGGGATATCCTAAGTGTTTAAATTTAGGTCTAATTTGAAAATTTCATTTTGCAAAATTGCCTCAAATTTCTAAAACCTGGGTCCTTTATAGTCGATTTGACAGCCTTATATAACATGTGGCCGACCTAGAAATGTCCTTTCCTATGAACTTTTTTTTATGATTCTTATCTATGGGATAGTACTGATCGATTCTAGCTTGGTTGCCACTCTGGCAACCTTGGGCAACTCTTTTTATTGCCGGAAATTCAAAATGGCCGCCAAATGCCTTCCACCAATAGATGAAAATAAATTCTTTCTTTGAATATGAAGTGTGGCACATCAAATCAGGGGTTTTTAGGGTCAACAAACCCATTTCCGAGGTCATTTTTACAATTTGAGTTCATTCAGGACAAAAAATTCAAGATGGCCGCCAAATATTAATCTTATTATGGTACATGGTGAATATTTCAATAAAACGTTTGTGTAACACATCTTATTTGTAGTTGCAATGATCCTAGAATACGTTTATTTGCTGTTTTGGTTGTTTTCAGTTGACACATGTTTCTGGGACAACTCTGCTAATCGGGGGAAATTCAAAATGGCCGCCAAATGCCTTCCACCAATAGGTGTAATATAATTCTTTCTTTAAGTATTAAGTGTGGCACATCAAATCATGGGTTTTGAAGGTCAACAAATTCATTTCCAATGTCATCTTGACATTATGGGCTTATTCTAGGCTAGAAATTCAAGATGGCCGCCAAATTCCAACCTCATTGCGGTACAATGAGTAGATTTCAATTAAAAAGTCGTGTTACACATCTTATTTGTAGTTACAATGATCCTTGAATACATTTAATTTGCTTTTTGGTTGTTTCCAGTTCACACATTCTTGTAGGACAACTTTTTTCATCGGGGGATATTCAAAATAGCCGCCAAATAGGCCCCTACCACTAAGTAAAATGTAAAAAGAAATAGCACAAGCTCTTATTTCAGAAGACTTACTATGTAATGAAAAATGAAAAAGAGTGACATATAAGATTGGATGGTTTAAGCTATAACAGACTAGGATTCGTCAAAATGTAATGAAAAGATAAATTTGTCATTTGTTTAATTAAATTGGTACTCAAAAGACAAAAATATAGTTTCGCTATTGATCATGTTGATATAAGACCAGTTTGTTTGACGCAGGGGATTCTAGAGTAAGCAAGTAAACTCGAGGTAACTTGGCTATCTTGGCTCTTTGACCATCATGGCAATTTCTTTGCTTGACCTGTATGTCTTTTTATACAATCGGCAAGAATGCAATAGAAAGTGTTTGATGTTTTCTTTACCACAGTCCCTCGGTGTAATTTATGTTGAGCTGAGCTATCTACTATATTTATGTATAACGTTAATGATGACATGTACCATTTTACAATGAAATTCTGAACCTTGCATCTCTATCGTAGCTATTTATACTTAAAATTGAACTTAGTGAGAATTTTGCAAAACAACATTAATTATATATATGCTTCTTTGAGTTAAAGAAGATCCTGACAATAATCTCAACAGCACTCACAATAGAGCACAAAATGAAACAACGACGGACCCCTAGCAAGCTAGAGGTGGGACCAGGTGCCCGGGAGGAGTAAGCATCCCCTGTTGGCTAGCCGCACCCGCCGTCGATGTTTATGAAGCATGGAAAATTCATGCACTGTCTGACGCTATGTCCATATTGAAAGTGCTATTGCGACAATGTCAGGGAAGTACATTCAAAACACTGTCAAACCCCTCGCGGGGAACTTTTCTACGAGCTCCACACGGCAAGGTTCATAAGTGGTGACAAAAATATGTTAAAGAAGATCCTGACGATATCTAATCTCAACAGCACTCACAATAGAGCACAAAATGAAATATCGACGGACCCCTAGCATGCTAGAGGTGGGACCAGGTATCCGGGAGGAGTAAGCATCCCGTGTTTGCTAGCCACACCCGCAAATGAATCATTTTGGCTGGAAGTACCACTAATGAGCATTCATTGTCCGAATCATGCATGTCTTGTGCATAGAATGTATGTAAAGAAGGCTGACCAATAGTAACAGGGTTAGCACTCTCCTTTCTCTTCATAAGGCATGTTAAGTTTTTAAATGAGCAGGCCTTTCAAAATTTCATCTGCTATCTTTACATCTTAGGATAATTTTAGCTTCTAGTTGGAGATTTCATCCGTTTTTCTCTACAGTGATTCAAAATTGAATTTGAGGAATCTTCACCTGTGGTAAGACGAAATACGGTACTACGTATGGTTTGGCATGTTAAACTCAAGTGGGTGAAATCTATCTTGAAAGCAATTGTATTGGATATCAGTGTTCCGTACCGTTTGAAGGTTGTTTCTATATCACATATCTAAAACAGGTTTTCATTCCAATTGTTTTCTTACAACACAGAGTATTTGGTTTAAGAGTAAGACGTAGTCAGTGTGACAAGCTTTGAAATGAATCTAGAACAGAACAGGAGCATAAGTCAAAATAAACAGTGACAGGGAAAGTGATCTATGTCAAGAATACAGATCATGCAGAAATCCTGAAAGAACTTTGCTCCTTTGAATTCCTTTTGCAGACTTTCAAATAGGACAATCACTTAAGTATTTGACATAATATTTTGACAATTCATAACCCCTATTATGTAGATTCTTGCTTCAGATAGACTCTTATCCCCCTTTCTTAAAATATACAATATTTGCAATTTATTTTTATCTTTCTGATAAAAAAGATTCTTCTCTTTTACGGTTTGGGAATGTGCAATCTATGTAAAAAGTGCATGTAAGCTCATGTCGACAAAAGGAAACTACACGTGGATTATACCACCTTTAGGATCACAAATAATGTTGAACGTCTTCAAATTCATAAGCATCATTTTAGAGCAGATGAATTTATAGCATGGACCAGACATGCACGTTTCGGGTAATAAACACTCATCAGTGATAAGATGCACCACAGTTATTCGTAACGAAATGGGAATATTGAAGTGAGGAGTCATATTATGTTAAGCCTTTAATGAACTTATTAGCAAAATGACACCAGATATGGAATTGGTCCTTAAAAGCCCTGATTAGATGTGCTACACTTGATATGTCCAGTAATTATTACATTTTACACAGAAGTAGGAGACTACTTGGTGGCCATTTTGAATTTCCCATGATAAGCAGAGTTGTCCCAGAAGCATGTGTTAACTAAAAACAACCAAAACAGCAAAATAAATGTATTCTAGGACCATTGCAACTACACATAAGATGTGTTACACGAACGTTTTATTGAAATATTCACATTGTACCATAATGAGGTTGGAATTTGGCGGCCATCTTGAATTTTTAGTCCTGAATGAACTCAAATTGTAAAAATGACATCGGAAATGGGTTTGTTGACCCCCAAAACCCCTGATTTGATGTGCTACACTTAATATTCAAAGAAAGAATTTATTTTCATCTTTTGGTGGAAGGCATTTGGCGGCCATTTTGAATTTCCGGCGATAAAAAGAGTTGCCCAAGGTTGCCAGAGTGGCAACCAAGCTAAAATCGTTCAGTACTATCCCATAGATAAGAATCATAAAAAAAAGTTCATAGGAAAGGACATTTCTAGGTTCTGAAATTTTCAAATCGACTATTACAATTATATGAAAGTAGATAAATATTCCCTGTACCTGTATCACCCATCTGCAGCAAATAAAATCCAGGAAAGATGGAGTAGTGTCTCACAAATTTTACAATGAAATGTTTATTATGAAATAGTTACAAAATATCATATTTAAGTCTATCACCTGTTTTTAAAATGTTGATGGAATATGTATACCAATGAAATGAAAATAAAAATTTTAGATTAAAAAAAAAAAAACCTGGGTCCTGTAGTATCATATCCCAGCCATCTTGCTACTTCTTTCGGTATATTCAGGACACAATTTTCACAGATTTTGGCAATATTTCATTGTTTAGATTAAGGATCACTGACGTGACGTGCATGTCTGGTCCATGCTGTAAATTTATCAGCTCTAAAATGATGCTAATGCATTTGAAGACGTAAACGTTAATGACCGAAAATTTGAGAATTTATTTTAGCGCAGTGCGTTAAGAATAAAACTAGGCGAATGATATCCTATGGGAGTTACGGTCCACCAGCAGCGATACCAACGATACATTTGTACCAATAGAAGTAATGAAATTTTCGGCTCCAAAAGGAGTATAATGGATCTTTAAAAATAATACAAGAAGACGCTACATATTACAGAAATTAATTTAGGCGGCTCCTGCAAAATCACTTCGGCTGGAAGTATCACGGACGAGAATTTAATATTCGAAACACGTGTCTGGTACATAATAAATTGATTTGAAATTTTCTTCAAGAAGTTATAAAGTCGGAACACTTCCGCATTATTAATATAAAGATATAAACACTTACATCCTGTTTCAGTTTGGAGCAGTTAAACTCATTCCCCGTTACATTGGATATTTTAACTGTATTAAATACCTCTTTCCAGGTCTGTCGCCTGAAAGAAGCTTTCTTTTGGTACTTTATCAATTTGACATACACATTATTTGGCTACGTCTGAAACTTGTCTTTTCATCCAAAAATATAATCGAACTTAAAGGAGGTTAGCATCTTAGCACCATCCGTCTAATGCTTTTTTGAACATAGATTTTATTTGGATATGATGAAAACGTCTTCATATTGAATAGCATCATTTAAGAACAGATAAATTGGCAACATGGACCAGACATACTGACCCTACAGGATATGTTGAGCCACGCCCTCTTTGTAAAGTAAATACGCAAATTTAAATTTAAAAAATAATACAAGAGGGCGCTACAGAAAAGTAGGCGGCTCCCGCAAAATCACTTTGGCTGGAAGCATCACCGATGAGAATTTAATAATCAAAACACGCGTCTGGTACATAATAAAATGGTTTGAAATTTTCTTCTAAAAGGTATAGAATTTGAACCTTTCTGCATTATTCTAATTGGCTTCCTGTATCAAAAATGGCGCCAATACGTATTATTTCTAATATTTATCCTGCTACTCACTACCAAAAGATCGGTTTGATACACTCACTGATTAGCAAAAACGCTTTATTTGGTTAGAATGATATACATGCACATCACATTCGCTATTAGATTTCAATTCTTTGGTGACATGTGAGGCCTTAGGGTCTTTTTCCCTATTTTTGATATTTAAAATTCTCATCCGTGTTATTTTACCAGCTCAGGAAACTGTGATCCCATTGATAACGAGTATCTTTAATCAAATGCAGTAATTTCATAGAATTATAGCAATTTAAAACTTGTTTAAGGTTTAAAATTGAGCGTTCCGAAAAGGCAAGGATACATGTAGTATACTTGTCTTCACCTAATTCGACTCATATATACTAAGCAGGCAGATTGCCGCCCTAGTTCACTTATTACCCATTGCTTTCGTTGCTTTATGTTTAGCTTGTAGTGTTTGGTGAAATACCGGTGCGCGCTAATAGTCAGAAGTAATTCATTGACATCGAATATGACAGATACGATGTATAAGGTCGAGATTCCCTGCTTGATGACACTGCATTAAGGCATTAGATGTATAATGAGGGATAGATAATTGGTTCAGGCATCAATTGAGTTTGGAATACATAAATTATTATTAAGTTATAATGTAAACGATTAATGAAAAAATTTTCACCAGACAGAGTGCATCTTTTAAGATACGTATTTTCATACAAGAGTTAAGGGCCCTCGGATTTCACATTAAACTTTATGGAAAAACCAGAATTTCACCCCTTTTTTCCCATGAAAATGATGCGGGATCCAATATGAATGTTAAATTTTCAATGAAAAATCTCAAGTTCATCGTTAAGATCTTTCATAATTTATTTTCAAAGTATTTTTATCAAGGGGAGATAACTCATAAAATGACTTTTTTACTTACTTTAGCGGGATAGCACTATAAAGACTGCGCTTATGCAAGACTACGCTAAATCTTTGCCGTTTTACAGATTAATGCTGAAAAAAGTCATGTGTGCTTATTCATGATAACGCTAATATGTCAATTTGCCCATTTTTGCCCGGTTTGCGATAAGCTTTGTTTGTGCTAAAATAACTACACATTCAGTACCTATAATTTCAATGTTTTGAACAATAGTACAGTAAGTGTCATTATACATCTTATTCCTTACCGATAGCGGAGCACACTAGGATTCGGATCAACATCGTTGAAAAAATTGTAAAACTTTTCATGCTTTGATTTGACTGCTTTGATAAATCGATATTTTCGAGTAACTTCCCATTTGAGACGGTATCTGACGTAGACTGATTATGACGTCTTCAAATTCTATGGAATCAGTCCTAAAAGTCTGGGAATTGACGGTAGAAAATCGACGTTACCATACCATTTTCATGACGTCACAATTGTATTACGTGAGATACCATCAGTAAGGGGAATAAACTCTGTAGTCCGCAAAGACTCAATTGATTAGAGAGTTCTTGTCGATAGTATTTATGTGTGTCTAGTCTTTGCCTGTTGATTGTTGCAATTGTTTTGCAGATACTGTTTTCATTTTCATGCGAGAATTTCGTGCGTTGATTATTACATGTTTTGTAGTTATTTATTTCATTTTCATGCGAGAACATCGACGACGGTTGCGGCTAGCCAAACAAGCGAAGCTTTCTCCTCCCGGGTCCACCTCTACCTTGCTATGTGTCTGTCGATGTTCAGTTTTGTGCTCTTTTGTGAATGCTGTTGAGCTTATCACTAGGATCTTCTTTATCTCATTTTTGTTCCATACAGGGAATTTTAAGTCGCGCATTCTTTTAAAAATAATAATCAAAATATAAAAAGAGGGAGCTCCTATAAAAATTTGGCCGTGTCTGATAATAGGATTTTCTAACCGAAAGACGTGTCTGGTGCATAAAGATTCGTTTGACATTTCGATGAAGAAGGTCGCAATTGTAACACTTCTATTACCGTATTTACTTCTGATGATGCTTTGTTCATGTGGGACCGTCCTTCTAACTTTACAAAGTCTTCAATATCGTAATTGCAAACCAACATAATAGGAAACCCGGAAGAGCATAGACAACTGCTGTCTTTATTAAGACCATATGTCATTGGATAATAATCCGTGTCACACGATGTAAAAAAAAACCTGAAAGGAGATAATCCACACTTATTGCTGAATCAAACAACATCAGTTGTTAAAGCATTTGCTTTTAACAAGAAAAATTAATGTTATAGCTACTTACACTTTCCCAAAATAGCCCAAGCAATTGTAGTGCACCAATGATGCGGAGAAGACAAATATTCCATTACACCCCTAGGCAAACATTTATCTCATGAACAAACATTAATAATAACTTTATTCAATGAAAATAGAATCATCTAACTTATCGTGTCTTTTTTATGTTATTTTCTCGCTTTTTAAAAGCTTTTTTTACTTAAAGACTATAAATTTTAACAGGGTGTTAAGAGTGTTACCCATATCTCAGCGGCATACAACTACTTTGTATGATGACATCTTAGACATTATCATCAAAGCTATGGGCTACACATTTTGTTCTTTGTTGATTTCCTTTTTATGATCGAACGTAATTATCAAACCAATACTTAAGGGCTATAGAGCTAGCCTACGATATTCAACAATATTTAAACACATTGAAATTGCTAGTCTAAGGGATATACTAAAATTAACTCTCGTTTTAATTCGAAGCTATTGGATATACAACGTTTTTGAAGAGCATGTAAGTTAAATTTGAAAACTGAATGATAAATCTAAAGATATTATAACATAAAATGTACTGATGACACTACAGTTATGTGAACGCCTCAGAATTAAGAGACAAAAGAGGAAAAAATCTAAATTCAAATTTTTGACAAATGCTTTGCAAAAATAGATACACATCTTCCATAATAGACATTTTTCATCGTGACGAACTTCGCTCTTCGAACTTCGTACTTCGCACTTCGAACATTGAAGAATAAGTGGCGTAGCTGCCGTTCGCGTATAAACTCATAAGCGGGGTCATCTACTTCACCCTCGTCAGTGATCCTCAATCTAAACAATGAGATGAGTGTGAAAAATATATGTCCAAAAATGTACCGAAAGACGTAGCAGAATGGGTGAGATATGATGCTACAGGACCCATGCTTTAGAAATTTCAAGAAATTTTGATAACAGAAATTTGCACATGCGTTGATGTACTGCATAACACTACCATATCATTGATAAAAGCATATTTCTATTCAGTATCCATGCATCAGGAGCAGGGGGAGGAGAAGGTGCCAAAACTGCGAAAAGATCACGTGGAGCGATGATAGAAGGAAAATTCACATTTTACAAAGGAGAAGAAATATATCTTCTGGTTGGACAACAGGGTACCAAGGCATGCTATGGACAGGTAAACAACGTTTACATTTTGACATATGTTCCCATTAATTGCTCCGTAAGTTTTCTTTAAATATTCCGATAACAAAATGTTTGTGGATGAAGAAGCGAGATATTAATATCTTCAGTTATTATGGTGCTTGTTTTCTTAAATTCAGATGGATCTTCTGAAGTAATTGGAATAGATGTCGGTAAAAGAATGGACTATAAAAAGCTAATAATTAGATTTATACTGCCCACACTCCTGCCGTTATATATTAGTATGATAGATAAGATCTATGGAAATTATTAAAAGGTCATACCTAAACACTATAAAGAGGTAGACACGATTATTAATAGAAAATAATGGTCCCTGCGTCTCTAGGTATTTTTTGGACATAACGTTCACAGTCTTTGGCTATATTTCATAGTTTGGATGAGGATAACTGAGGAGGATAAAGTAACAAAAAACTTTCATTTCTGGTCCATGCTGCACAATAATCTGTTCTTAAATGATGCTGATGATAAATTTGAATACGTGTATTATTTGCACCACTTGGTAAAGCCCTTGTCACACCTTCACTTTCTGGCATGGCGCACTACGACCGCCAAAATTGTACGAAACGTAGTGTGAACTTTTACATATGAGATCGTCACGTCTCTGCCGTCCTTAAGCCCCTGTCACACCTTCACGTTCTTGCATGGCGTTCGCACTACGACCGCCAAAATTGTACGAAACGTGGCGTGAACGTAGTAAGGACGCGGGGAACGTAGTAAGAACTCGCTGATACGTATTGAGGTCGTAGTAAGGACGCCGATGAACGTGCCCGTACGCCGAGCCACCATGACCGTTTTGAATTGTTCAAAACAGTCGTAGTGAGGACGCGGTGATAACAGAACGTATTAAGGACTACTTGCGAACGTATTGAGAACTTCATGGACGTATTAGAAACGTGTCGCGAACGTAGTAGGGTCGTAGTACGGACGGCTAAAACTTTTACATATAATCATACGGAGATCGTCACGTCTCTGCCGTCCTTACCGCGTCCTTGGTTTTAGAGGTCGAAAAAATCATATTAGACCTCCTAAAAACAAGTTATACTTTGAACATGTCATGATCGTGGCATGAACGCAGTAAGGACTTCGAGAACGTAGTAAGAACGCCGTACTATCGTAACACAGACGTGTATAGTGTGAACTTGGCTAAACGTATTAAAGACGGGAAGGACGCGCTACTAACGTGTTACGGACGCTAAAGGTCGTGTTGTGCACGTATTGGAGTCGTCAGTTATTGTTTCGGAGAGCCCTTCCGGGTATAAAATGCCACGTTCTCACTACGTTCATGAAAAATTTCAAGGACTTCAAGGACGTAGTAAGAACGTCTCGAGAGAACGTGTAGGTGTGGCAGGGGCTTTACCACGTTCTTGGTTTTAGAGATATGAAAATCTAAGACCTAATACAAACAATTTATCCTTTGAACGTGTCATGATCGTAGCATGAACGCAGTAAGGACTTCGAGAACGTAGTAAGCACGCCGTACTATCGTAACACAGACGCCGTCGTCGTAGTGTGAACTTGGGGACGATCGTAGTGCAAACTTGACTAAACGTATTAAACGGGAAGGACACGCTACTAACGTGTTACGGACGCCAAAGGTCGTGTTGTGCACGTATTGGAGTCGTCAATAATTCTTTCGGAGAGCCCTTCCGGGTGAAAAATGCTACGTTCTCACTACGTTGATGAAAAATTTCAAGGACTTCAAGGACGTAGTAAGAACGTCTTGAGAGAACGTGTAGGCGTGACAGGGGCTTTAGTGTCACTGCTGATGGAGGAGTCCCCGAGAGTACATGTAGCCAAGTCAGAACAGCTTCGGCTGACCGTTTCTTCTTATAAAGAGCATTTTTGCTGGAAGCATCACTGATGAGAATTTGATTGTAGCGACGGGTGTTGCAAGCAAGCAGGATATGCTGACTCTTCCTGGGCACCTGGTCTCACTCCCATTTCGTTCGTTCTTTTCATGTGGTGGAGGATTTTGTTTTGTTTTGTTTTTTTTGTTTTTTTTTTTGCTTTGGTTCCTGTTTGATCCTGATTTTGTATGCCCTCGGTTTGTGATTTTCTGGGTTATTGATTTTGATTTTGTGCTGTATGTAGGGATATGTTCATTATCCAAATTTCTCATTCAAAACACTTGTCTGGTGCATAATAAATTGGTTTGAAATTTTCATTAAAAGGGTATAGAGTTGGAACCCTTCCGTATTATTCTAACGCATTCGAAAATTTCTGTTCACAATATTTTCTCGAAATTTCTTAAATGTTGGTCCCATAGCATCATTTCGCATCAATCCTGCTACGTATTTCAGTTTTTTTTTTTTGGACAAAACTTTCACAACCGTTGGCCATATTTCATTGTTTGGATTGAGGATCACTGACGAGGGTTAGGTACGTGTATGTCTTGTTCATGCTGCAAATTTATATGTTCTTAAATGATGCTATACATTTGAATACGAGTATTATATGTGCCATTACGACATCCAATGTACAATGGATATACAAATGTATATTATACAATTTCTAAAAGGTAGTAATGTACAAGTTCAGACATAATAACTTTGAGGCTTGCAAATTAAAAGATAACTTATGACTTATCACTTCTTCTCTCTCTTCTATATATATATTTTTTTAATTAATACCATTTAACATGTGAAGGATGCGATGGATTCTTAACATGTCAAGGCCTTGGATTCTTTCTACTCACGCTTTCATTAAAGATTGAAAAATCTATAGCTTTTAGGCTCAAAATTAACCATTCCTTACAATGGAGTTGATTCAATTGAAATAAAAAGTGACTATATAGTACAAGGGATACTTTCTTACGCGCTGGAGTATGTATCAATTTAATAAATGCATGTTTATCTCGATGGACAATTAAAATAACATTCTGCTTTCTCTCGTGTGCACTATCTTCGATATTATAACCATACCTTTATAAAATATATTCATGAACAGAATAAGTAAGTTATTATGAGAATGATCATAGCAACTGACATATGAAGAATTTAAATGTAAGTTTACAAATAAGAAGAAATTATTGTTTAGTTTTATCATGCCTTACAATGTTAAAGTAATATATTTATCTTCTTACGCATATCTTTATCGATCATATTCATTATTCCATGAAGCTTACTTGACGCCCTTTTTAATGTAAAGATGGACAAGATAAATTGTATTTCACTCCCCATAAAGCCATATCCCCGAAGAGTTGTAAAAGTAATGGTAATGACTACAAGAATACCTACATTTCTGCATTTAACGCTTCTACTTATTATCTGATTTTACAATTTTTTTTCTTTCCTTCAGACTCTCTGATGCACATTTAAGAGCAAGATTCTCTGTTAGTGAATCCATTAGCTTTCAAGAACACTTCCCATGTGAATAAGTTTTAAAACCTATCAAGCAAAACTGTCGCAATTTTTTCTCAACGTTTAGGACATGAAAGTTTGAAGAGCGTCTGTTTCGTTTACTTTAAAAAATGTTTCTTTAGGAAAACATTACCAACAAGTAAGTTAATTGAATAACATTAGTTATTCATAATCTGTTCTCGCCTTTTAGGTATCAAACTCTTATTACAGAGTTCAGATATCATTTCAGCACCGGGAGCAGAGACAAAATATTTGATGTATAAAAGTATGTGCACCCTAGGGAAAGAAAGTAAAATTATAAGCACGATTTTCTACTTCTTCGCCTTTTGAAATAATACAGAAGTTTCCTAACACATTACCTTCTTGAAAAAAATTTCAATTCAATTTCAATGAACTAGACACGTCTTTGGATAATAATGCTTCCAGCCAAGTCATATTCAGACACAGCCCAACTTAGTCCTGTAGCATCATATCGTAGCCATCTTGCTACGTCTTTCGGTATTTTTGGGACATAATTTTCACAGATTTTGGCCATATTACATTGTTTAGATTGAGGATCACTGACGAGGATTAAATACCCGAAACGTGCATGTCTGGTCCATGCTGTAATTTATCTGCTCTAAAATGATGCTAATGAATTTGAAGACGTTAAACATTAGGAGCACCCTCTGGCTGAATCTATTGGAATTTTGTGCATTTACTTTGCAAAGATTGCGCATTCAGTATTCAGTAGCATAGATTGATAAAATATCTGACCAATTGAATAGCATTGGCGAGATATTTATCTCCTTTAAATCTGATGATATTTAAGGATAAAATGACAAGTCTCCGAAATAGCAAAATAATATATATGATGACAAATTGATAAAGGGCGAAAAAACAAAGCCTCTTTCAGGCGACAGAGCTGGAAAGAAGCATCGATAATATCTTAGTTCATTTGCCTCCCTTAATAAATGTTTTGCCTGATTTTTTCAAAAGACGTGCGAAGTTCCACTAGTTGTGTCTCCTTAATAATGATCATTATCTTCACCCGAGAAATTCTTTGTCAATGTCACTCAGAGAAATACTTGTAATGGTTGTTTAAAAACGACTGCGAATGAGAGACATTTGCAGGCAAATACATTATCATTGTATTAAAAACACATTCCACACACTAGCGAGTAATGGAGAAACAGGGGGGGGGGATCCCCAACATCCCTCAAGACAATCTATGAAAACAGACATCATACAAAAATGTTTAATTTCCCTTCGATCTCTACCTAAGGTGTAATCATATAGCAATCCATGTCCTATTGAAGAGCAACCTCAAGCTACAACGACTGCATGCTGACTAACCTAACACAGTTAAACGAAGTATTTACACTGCTGAAAAAATTAAGGGAGCAAAGTTTCTGTTATCTATCATATATGCAATGAACAAAAAATGCATTTAGACGCATCTAATGGTCATTTCATACTATCCTGTTTCAGTATAGAACAGATGAACATAATTGGACACGATGTGAAAGCCTTGATGATTACAAAAAATCATTCTATAGTACAGAAGTGTTCCAACTCTTTACCTTTTTGAAGATAATTTCAAACCAATTTTAATGCACCAGACACGTGTTTCTCGGATTTTAAAATCATCATCAGTGATGCTTCAAATGACAATGACTGACTGTGACGACGGGACTCCATGACGGGCCCTGTCCAAACCTCTTTAGAGAAGACAGGGCCCCGACCACCTGTCCTCTCTGAATGTCAGTCGTACTCTTCGGGTGATTACATACACGAGCTCGCTACAGCCGACAGAGCACTGATTGTATTACGCATGCCCTCTTTTTATATCCATTTACATATTCATCTGTGTCTCTGGGGTCTCTGCGTTTCGCGGTCTTGTTTGTGTGATGTCATCTTACAGTGAGGAGGTTGTTTTACACCACAATTGTACGTTCTTCGAGACCTCTGGGTAATTGGAGAAGTGAGAGGGTTGTGCGCACGTAATCCAGGATAACCACACCATTTGCTACTTGCGTGACAGATGGCCGTCCAAAGTCGGCACCGGTTACCCATCGGTCTCGTCGGTTTATGTGTAGTCTTTTGTGTTTGATGTTTACATGTCGTGTGTCTCTTTTCCGTCTCGTGCTGTACTCGTCTTTTGTGTTTTTGCATCGGGTGTTTTACTGTTGATGCTGCAACGGGGTCTTGTTGGAGATCTCCTCCCTTCTTTTTTTTTTCAAGCCAAGGTGATTCTTAGACACAGCCAAAATTCATTTCAGTACCGCCCACTGGTTTTAATTCTTTGAATTTTTGATTGTGCGGCTCCAAATGACCGTCCAAGTACCATTATATTGTCGTAACAAAGTGGCCTGACCAGGCAAAGCTGATTTCATCAAGCAATTGAGACGAGCCGAATAGAGATATGCATAGATAGACCTTAAATTGCAAATATTAGTGATCAAAGTAAAAACTCAGTTCCTGTACTTTTCATAGCTTATATCACCTGGTCAGAAAAAAAAATTTTGGATAACCAGGTGAAAGTGAGATCCGTCCGGTTAATATTACGATGCAAAAATCACTCCTTTAAATTCTTTTAGCAGTGTACTTGACTCGATGTAAAATCTATCTTTCCTAGATGTAGCTTCAGGTCGAATTGATTTGAAGACACCGATGAAGATTCGCTCAATATGATTTAGCTCTTATCATTCAAAATTCTTATTATAAAATTTGATAGATTAAATTGTCTTGTTTTTTTTTTTTTTTTTTGTTCTGTTTGTATCAATTTTCAAAACAATTAACTTTTGTTGTGTTAATCATAAGCAGCAGACGGACAGACGGACTTTTCAGTGAGAGAAAGAGGACATTACCTAATCTACTGATAGAAATGATGTATCTACCAGTTAAAAAAATAACTACAAATAAGAAAGAAGAGAAATCGTTGGACCATTTAGTAAGTTCTGTGAAATTTTGCAGAATATTTCTTTTTAATTTCTTCTTTAATAAAACACCATAGCCATGTATACAAGACATAGACAAGGACATTTTTGTGTGTATTTGTCGACCGACCCGTGGTCCTAGCAAGGCTCGAACCATCAATCTTAATGATTACTAGCCCGACGCTCTATCCGCTAGACCACGGCGCCGAATCGCAGAATATGATTATTTTTCCTGGGACCCTTATTTAGTTCCTGGTCATGTGGTTATGTAATACGTATGTAATTCTGTTTCATGTCGTTTACTTTATTTCTATATTTGCCTAGATTTATTCTACAACGGTATATGAATTTTGGTATAACAGTTTGTACTATATTTTCAATTAGTATTAATATATAGTGCTAGTATAGTACTTAACTTTCAATTCAGATGTCTGTTAAAGTACTCGAGATATGCAGGAAAGGTCATTCTAAGAAACCAGGGGCCATGAAAATAGGAGGAGCGGGAGGAGGCGGGGGAGCTACTTATGTTTTTAAGGTAGGTTTCGTTATTCGTTTATTTCAAACAATACAGTTGTGTCATTAATTGATTTCTTATCATAGAGTATGTTACTTCACAAAGGATCTGCGTAACATTTTTCTTTATTACATGCAATGAGCATGTTTTACATGGTCGCATATCACGTGATACGCAAATGATATCCCCTTTGATTAAAACAGTGTCTAAATCTACTTTATATGAATTTATTTTAGGCCTAGCATATGACCATCATTATCAACTATTCTGATCAAGAATATAGTTATTTTCAGAAAACGCTTTTTTCGATGTACACCACATGTTATGATATCGTGCATGGATAGATGCAAGATTTTCTGGTTAAATGTTCGATCTCTGAATATACTTGACCAGATTCGATTACCAACATATAATTGATAATGATTGTCACATGATAGGCCTAAAATGAATTCATATAAAGTAGATTTAGACATAATTTACCTGGTTTAATGAATGGGGATTCTCGATGAACATATTATTTGCGGATCATGTGACATGCGACCGTGTTATACATCTTATCAAAGGTAGGCGTGTTTAGGAAAGGATTCTCATACAAAGCTCTTAGCAAGCATTCAAACGAATGTCGCTCCCCTACTTACGCATTCGGGTCCCCTCGCCCTTTATGTATAACGGCATAAAAAGACTCGGATGCTAAGGTGGAAGGTTTTACAGGTTTTACATCAAATGCAATTGAGTCAAATTTGAGTAAATAATGTTGTGAGTAACTGTCAGTTACGATCCAGTGTTGAAACTGTTATTTTATGAAAGATTATAACAAAAAATAACAAACCAACGGAGAACTTTTTTTCAAAATGGCGCCGTCTGACGTCCTAGTTTTTTTATGGAAAAGGTCGAGATTGATCCGAATGCTATTCACGTAGCCTTGAAGAGTATATGAAACAAAAATTCAATTACTTTTAAAGGATAGGGATTTGAATTATACAGGAAATGATTGTTTCTCGATCCTTATTGTTAGACATCAAAATCACGAATACTAAAGACTACAGCCAAGGGGCAAAAAGGATAAATGTGATCTATTGAAGTATTTAATTGAACTGAATTTATCCGAAAATGCCTCAAATTATTGATATATTTTTGCCAAGAAATTAATCTATTATATTTTTTCTACCAATATGGTATCATGCCCGAGGTAAAATTAGAGATTTAGTGATGGAAAACAAATATTTCAAGGGAATTGTTAACATAATTTAGCCTTTTATACAATTTATAATATTTCATGTCTCTTCGACTCATTTCTTTCAGTTCAGCGGTCTATCTGTTTCTGACTTATTTACAGAAAAATATTTTGACTTTGTGTGAATTTTACATTACATGCAAGCTGATCATCTTTCAACGCTGTATTTACTGTTTCCTTGATGATTCAAATCTGTCTATTGCGTAACACGTTGCCCAATTTTAACATCTCCGAGGACTGATGATCACTGACAAGGGTTCAGGTTGATCGACTGTCTCTTCAACGCATTTGAAATTTTCTGTCACAAATTTCTTGAATTTCTCAAACGTGGGTCCTCTAGCATTATATTCCACCTATACTGCTACGTCTTTCGGTACATTTTTGGACAAAATAATTTTGACACTCATTAGATTGAGGATCACTGACGAGGGTTAAGTACCTGAAACGTGCATATCTGGTCCATGCTGCATATTTATCTTTTATTAAATGATGCTAATGAATTTGAAGACATTTAAAAATTGATTCTGACCGGTCCGTATTCATAGTTGAAATTACTTTTTTTTTCAATCAGACAGAGTGACTGTTGTGTTTTGCATTCATTTTGATAATAAAAGAATGTTTTCCTTGGTTTAGCTGGACAAAGTCACCAAAGTTCCTACGCTGCTGTTAGTCGCTGGAGGAGGCGGAGGTCTACCTTATGATCAATCACACGAAAACTTCTCTTCCAACTTTCACCCCTTGCTGGACACAGGGGAAGGGGTGAATGGTCACTCGAATCCCCAGGGAGCTGGTAAGGAACGCCCAGAATTTTTCGAGTATTTTTGGACCAAGAGTCCCCGAGGGCACATGTAGCCAAGTTCGATCAACTTCGGTTGATCGTTTGTATCGTCAACGCATTTGAAATTTTCTGTTACAAAATTTCTTGAAATTTCTAAAACGTGGGTCCTGAAGCATCATATCCCACCCATTCTGCTACATCTTTTGGTATATTTTTGGCCATAATAATTTTCATACTTTTTGACCATATAACATTATTTAGACTTAGGATCACTGACGAGGGTTTAGTACCCGAAACGTGCATGTCTGGTCCATGCTGTAAATTTATCAGGTTTGAAATGATGCTATTGAATTTGAAGACGTTTAACATTAAATAAATATAGGATCTCAAATGATTTTCTATTTCATACGGTATTTATGAAACGAATTGTGTGGATTTTACATCCCCGAGCCTTGGCGAGGGGATTAAAATCACACAACGAGTTCCATGAATACTGTATGGAATAGAAACATCATTTGAGATTCTTTTTATCACATGAAATATGACGTAATTGATCAAAATAACGTCAAAATGTTATAATTCCGACTTCATTTCTTGCAAATAACGCGCCAACGTCGCCGTTTCTTTTGTGACGTCACAAAGGATCTGGATCGCTTCATCCAATGACCACGCTCCCAAAGTGATATGTAACGTGTTATCATAACATTTATTTATGACATGGCTTTATGTAACCGAATAAAGGGTGTATCATGTGATAAATGTATCTATGCTCCGCATTCTTTCTCAGAGTCGGCTTATTCCGAAGAATACATGCCTACAGTATAATAATCGCATTGTCTAATAAAATGCAAAGTTGAGAAAGGCGAAAATTTTATAATTTCATAATTCATGGGATACACCTTGTCAATGTTGAAATATATGTTCCAAGTACATGTTCCAAATAAATGTCATTTCAAATTGTATGAATATCTAATAAGACAAGAGAATATAGATAACACCCCTACTGATAAAAATAGCAAATTTACATGTACCTAAAATGTAATCCAAATCGTAAAAAATTCATTGGTCTTTATTAAACGCCGAACAGAGAACATATCAAGAGAGCAATTAAAATGCGCGTCATCGGTTGTCTGTCGATTGCCACATAACTGAAGCATTTTACTTTCCAAATTCTTGGCATGATCAAGCAGGGTCCCCTTACAATATGTTTTGATACGACTGTTTGAAGTTGTTTTTTTTTTTCAATAAAAACAGACGAACAAAGTACAAAAATTCATTCAAGGCTACGCAGCAGTGAAAACAAAGAAAGGCAGGTAAAATAATACATCAAGTAAAAGACATCATACAAATTCATCGCACCGACGGACATCCAAGCCATGGACTACAAGTGAGCAATGAACGGAAAATGTTGACGTTATCAACAAGAAATTGATCTTTATTTTAATTTTTTTTTTTTTTGCTTTTCTTTCTCGTCTGTTTGAACAATAGCTTTAGGTATTATAACCGTTTATTAACCTCGAAAATTCCAATAACTTTCTACGAAGTCGTGATTTTCTTGAAAGGAATACAGGTTTTTGAAATATGATACAACAGCTACGTATGAATTATGCAGAAGATAATCAGAAAATATGAAGACAACACACGTTTCATAGAGACTACATTACAATAAACTAATTTGTTAAGAATAATAGATATTGAAACATAAAATCATGTTCGATTTACTATTGAAAAAACAACTTTGAAACAAGATTCCCTTTCAATTTTTAAACCGTTTCATTCATGGGAAAAAAATCTGTCATACCAAAAATTGTTTGTTTTAGGGTTTGAATACAATTTTCAATAAACATTTTTAAAGTCAACCATGAATAAATTAAAGAATGCTTTGGCGAAAAAAGCAACTCCAGAAAAAGACGCATCAGAGACATTGGAAAAACCTAAGTTCGGGCAAACCGATTAACAATTTTCTGGACTCCATAAGCCTTGGTCTAGAGTTACAAATCGATTGTGTCTCTCGTATGACCTCTGATGTATCCCAATAATTCGATGGATTATGTACATGTGATCCGGATAAGCACACTTTTCCCTATGAGTTCACAGGCCGGGCCATGTGCACATTCGTCTCCCTCAATTTCTGCATTGTCATCACTGTTACGACGTATCTACTCTTTTATTCCGTCTTTTCGATTTTACAGGCCTATGTTCGATTTGTGCAGGTATCTGACGTAAAAGTATTGTGACGTCATTAAATTCCTTTGAAAACGTCATATTTGTAACCCTGTTTCCCTGAATTTCATGCTGGTTTCCATAGAAGTTGATGACGTCACAATGCGTTGACGTCAGATACCTGCACAAATGGGAAGTAACTCTGTATTTCGAAAAGACCGAATTGGATTATGTGGTGTTGTTTTTGTGTATGAAGGTGTTGCGTGTTGGACTTCTCTTACATTTGTTGTGATAAACATTAAAGAAGAACCTATCAGTTATTCAGTCTCATTGTCGAGAAGGCAAGGCAAAAATATTAGAATTTCCATAGGAACGGTTGCGAACTCTGGAATGAGTACGTGTATCATTCCGAAGGTGACATATATCATCTGTTTCTTGCTTAATTTGGGTGTGTTCCGCTGTGGTCATTTCAACCTGGTCTTTCCGGAGATATCGTCACTCGGCTCAATTCGATATTAATGTCTAATTTGGTATTTTAGTCCCTTCAATATACTGTAAAAAAATCGAAAATTAAGAAAAAAAATCTTTTAAAGTTGCATGATATGAAAATATTTAGAATTTCATGAAAGTTTTGAAATCCCTTGACACAGGTGGTGGCGGAGGATTGAACGGATCAACAGAAGGATTTGTACAAGCTGGAAAGTCCTTATTGGAAGGAGGAGAGGGTGGTGACTCCTGTAGAGAAGTCCAAGATAAACTCAATTGGAACACTCCCGGGGGATTCGGAGGAGGCGGAGGTGCATGTTCGTCTGGAGGAGGGGGAGGAGGTTATTCAGGTCTGTGCATTTCGTTTGCGTAGAAAATTTCCTTTTGAAATAGTTTTATCATAAGTGACAGCATTTCGTTGTTTGCTTACTAAACAGAAGTTTTTCATTCCTTCATTTTCAGCATTCATTAAATTTACTGCATGCAAATAAACTAGGTCAAAATTTCGATTAAATTTTTTTAGAAAAAAAATATCATGATTTGTGAATTTGTCATCGTACAGAAACATTTTGCGAGTTTTTGTTATGCTCTTGATAACTCCTACACAATCAATTCCAACAGTTTACTGAAAATATTATGTTCACATTTCACAGCCCATGAATTTTCCATTTGCTGTCATGAAAAATATATACCCTTTTCCGTATTTTGGTGTTAAAGTTGTTTTCTGATTTCGGACAAAAACATCTTTGTATCGACAGGTTCATGTAATCCGTCAATTTGCAGCTAAAAACAACTAACCAAAAACTGTGTTTTAAAGTAAGATAAAAGAAACATAAAACTCATATATATAATTTATCCTAGTGGGATCTCGACACGCAGTTCAATTATGTGCTTATTTCATGATAAATAAGATGTTGTGACCCATTTTACCTTTCTGGTTATTAATACGTACATGTATATTTAGGTTGATGTATTTGCGAGGGCAAAAGGAGATTTATGTTATTAAAGAGGGACTCATCATTTTAATCATTTATTTCAATCGACAGAAGTTTTAAATATTTCATACCCCAATGAGGAACAGTATAATATAATGAATTTATTTCGCTCGTATAAGCAGAATGAATGACCGTCGGTTATATTTTTGTATGAATTGTTTCATTTCCATGGCATCGTTTCGTCAGGGTCAATTTATATTTGATAAACCAGATAGCATCACTTAATCTATGACCCGTTCTCTATGTTTTCATTATTAACCAAACAATGAACGCATAAAGTATCATTAGTAATTAACTTACAGGCTGATCAAGAGGGTGATAGTTGGAGAACGTCTTCCTTCCTTCTCCCTCCCCCTCATTTTTCTTTCTTTTCCGAAATCATTATTTTTTAAATACCATAAGAAAATCAATTGTCCTTCGTTATTCTATTTTGCTGTGTTATTTCATCCGTCTGTTTGTCTGGGTTTTTGTTTTTGTTTTGTTTTGTTTTGTTTTGTTTTTTTTATGCTCGCATGTCAAGATATTCCTTCCAAATCTGCCGGTAAATATAGAAATAAATGCGTCACTGTTGAGGGTTTCCTCTTTATCTTTGTTTGATCATAATACATTCTTAATGAATGTGTATTAATTAATAATGATTGAGATTTTTATTTTCCCAATTTTAGGATTTTGTGTTTAACTTTCGTTCACTAAACATTGAAGGTTAAAATTTTGATATTCTATCATCTTTCTTTGTCAGTTTTCGAAAAAAAAGTTTCGCTGACTCGCTACCACAATCCAGATTGTGAATTTTAGATACAGCAGAGTGCATTGAACTCAACCAAACAATAAGAATAAGGATTAAAATCGTTATGAAAGCGTTATAATATCTAATGCATACTAAAAGTAATTATAGTTCAGTATGGAAAAGGTCAGTTTTGCCAAAGACTTTTTTCATTTGAAATTGTTTTATGTTTGCTTTTATAACAATAACCAAAGCATACAAGATCAATCAATAATCAACAATGTGCAAAAGTAAGGTAATCCTTTCAAATTTGCATAAAACTCAAATTCCCTGGCAAAGTTCATTGTGCGTACTTAATTTACGACAATGAACGGGTTGAAAAGTTTAGCTTAATTTTCTGTTAAGACTATTCCATAAATCGTATTGAAAAAATTGTGTAAGAAAAAGAATTTCAAAGTAATTTCTGATTCTTACACAAATACGACTTCTTTGATGGCTAGCTGAACTCAATGGCCGGTCTGACTTAAATGTATTATCACTCTTTCCCTTTGTGAATTCATTAAATGTACTTGCATATGACTTGGTTTAAAAAGAAACCGTACGAAGTTTCAATATCCTTCCTACATTAGAGCAAAAAAAATGAATTATAAACTTTGAGGCCGTAAAATAAAGCTTCGGAATGCTTAAGGTTGATTAATTGAGCGTCTCTCCTACTAAAGGAACTCTCCGTCGAAACAAAGAGGACAGTATTTATTCTGTTATATGATGAAAAAAGCTTATGATACGAAAACGTCACTCTGATTAATGTTGAGAATAATAATTTCTAATTAATGTGTAATTATGAATTAAATCTCTGTGTTTTCTTTAAACAAATCTTATAAATCTACGATTAAGATACGGAATCGAACGCTTACCGAGATTTAAAGTCCTGTTTTTAACCCACGACTTTGAATGTGTCACAAATTAAGCTAGTAAGAGGCCGATTTCCTCTCAACAAACATTCACCGCGTGGGATCGAAACGTATGATGTTGTGATTCTTTACGGAGAATTTTGATGTTTTCTCATCATTTAATTAATACTGCACAAAACTAATGAGAGGTTGCAGTAGAGCAATGTCTAATAAGTAAGTCCATATCGTTAATATATCTGAAAAGTTTGTAGTTTTTGCAAACACTTCAAGAGTTCGTCAGAAGGAATTATTTTCTGTCGTCGACAAACTATTAAAGTGTTTGCGAAAACTATGAACTTTCCATATACCTGGACGATATGGATTGAATCATTAGGTGTTGCCCTAATGCAACCGCTGTTCAGTTTTGTAAAGTTTAATTTAGAAAATGAGAAAATACCAAAATAAAACTATGTAAGGAAGCACAACACCATACGTTTCGATCCCACGCGGTGACATTGCAGACTCCATTCGTTTCTTTCTATTACGGTCTGATTACACATTCCTCCTTAATAGGAGTACCTCCGAAATCACAAGTTAAAAGTCACGAATTTTCTACTCCGTAAAAGACTCTTTTTGTGATATTTAAAAAAAAAACATAATTATTGATCTTAGAAAATATTTAACGAAGCACTGGAACTTTCGAGACACAGCATTTCAAGAAACGACAACGTAGGCACTTTGTTTTGCAAAACTTCTGATCAAATTTACAATTAGATATAATTATATCCTTATTTTAATCTAAACACTGATTTGAAGGAGGGACTAGGAATCAGCCATCGCCCCCCCCCCCCTTTTTTTTTCTTTTTATTTGCAATAAATGTTTGTTTTCCGCTTTGTATGTGTATATTTCCTTTGTACCTTGACCCTCTCCACAGACGGCTGCCCCCCTACCCCCCCCCCTCCTGTAAATTTTTTCTTGATACATCCATAATTGTAAATAGATTGTATATTATTTGCCAAATATTTTGGCATTGTCTGCCTTTCTTCCTATTTTCCAACCATATAATTTTCCTGCAAAATTTTTGTCATTTTTTTCTTTTACCTAAAAGGCGGAGATGCTGCCTTTAATGACAGTATTTTTCATGGCGGAAAAGGCGGTACGTCATATGCCCACCCAGATGCTGTTGATCCAAAAATATTTACAGGTATGTTTAACTCTCAATTCATTTCCATTTTGCTCATAACAGTGACTGATTTTGACGAGGGGCAAGCATTATCTTGATTTCTGTGAAGTATAGAACGGAAAATTTTCTTGTTAAGATCATTGATTTTTTTTTTTTCATTTTTTTTTTCTAAACTTGAGAACGACCTCTCTTCTTCTTGGTAAATGTTGTGATATAATGCTCAGTTTACAACTTAATATATGTAAATGGAAATTAAAATAAAAACGGATTTCAAAATCTTAAAAAAGCCTTCTTTCTAACTTCAAAATATAAATTACAGGTAAAACACAAAAGAGGAATAGGTTAGCTACGGAAACCTTGAACCGACATGCGTTTTCTTTTTGCGTTTTGTCCTTTTTTCTCTTAGCTTTTTGTGGAATATCTGTCCTGAGGATAGCCGGTCTATACGTAATCAATATTAGACCAATCCGATTCGTTGTTTCTTGACTTTTCTTGACATATGAAAACTACACAATTTTGCGTTTTGCTTTTTGCATTTTGCGTTTTGCTCTTGGAGTTTTGCTTTCGTTTTACAATCAACAGACGAATAAATAAACTGACAATTATTTAAAAAGAAGACATTCACGACATTATCGCTTAATTCTATTTCTGAAATTTCTGCAATTGATGTAAAAAAGGAATGGGGGGGGGGTTTCTTTGTAGTACAGAGGGCTTGGTTATTTGGATTATTAGTACAATAAACTCCCCCACTTTACCAAATGTTTGGATTGCACGAAAGTTTTGTTCCTCCTTGCAATGGGTGACACAAAAAGCAGATTGCGAAGAACAAAAAGCAGTTAGCAAAACGCAAAAAGCAATGGATAAAATTCAAAACCAAAGAGCAAAACGCATGTCGGTTCAGGGTTTCCATAGTTGTTTCTACGTGCTCGTTGGTTGCCCCCCAACAGAAAATGCTCATACCTTACGGGCAACTGATATAATTCCCTATGCGTGTTCTTTTTAATTTTTCTGGACATGCATTTGGAATTTGGGTTGATGTTGGTTATTTTTCGTTCACCTGGTCTCAGTTGTTGTCTGTAGGTAAGGCATTTGAACAACCAATTTCAAATTTTAACCCAAGTCTTTATTGTTTTCTTGGTTTACATTGCTATCCCATACCAAAGGGGGTGTACAGGGTGAAAGGGAGGGAGGAGAAGGGGCGGGAGGAGGGAGAGAGGAGGAAGGGAGAGGTAAGGGAACTTCAAGGTAAAACGGAGGGGGAGGGAGAAGGGGCAGGAGGGGTGGTGAGGGGGTCGGTACCCCCTGTCCGCCCACATACCAGTGCTGATAACTATGTTCTCATAGAAACAATGGGATCAGTAATACAAAATGTATGTGTACAAAGAGGAGGCTTCTTCTTTATTTATAAATGAAAGAATGAAATGCATATGAGTATGTATTGAAACTGAGAGTTTTTAATCTAAACATTGATAATGATGCTATTGAATTTGAAGACGTTTAACAATTGATAATTTTAACAAGATGAAAAGTCTTTTGAACAGAATTTTAACTGACCATTCGAAATGATTAGCGATTAGAAACCCGGATTGGTTTTGGAAAGTAAGGTGTCCAGAGGATTTTTTTTCAAAATGACTTTTTCGTACTACAAGCGCGTAGCCAGGTGTATGCAAGTACGCAGGTGTTTCCACATTGTTTTGCAAACAAAGTAAAAATTATAATCAGAAAATTGTACAAAGGGTATAAATCTCCGACGTAGAAATCTGCCCTGTAAATGTGTAAAATTAATCAGCTCCCAGGGGCTTGCCCCCTGGGCCCCAACAAAGGCATCGCCCTGGAACGATTTGAGCCTTAAGATGAACCCAAGACCATTGTATAAAGTGAATCTACTTGAAGGTATGGAGTTGGAACCCTTCGACATTATTGAAACGTTTTCTGGCTACGCACCTGTGCAAAATCCCTCGCATAAACTCAAGTAATTGAAAATGAAAATTTTGTCATTCATAAGAATTGTAGATAAGCAAAATATGAGAAATAACATGTTGTGACTATTGAATATCTCCATTGCAACATACCCAGTGGATACTGTCGTCAGCTCTAAGGTTAAGACATATTCATTCCGACAGAGTAAAATTTCTTGAAGAAGAAATGTCTTTCATGGTGACAGAACGTGTCCTTGGTAGATCAACCGGAAGTTTCTGATGAAGACTAATGAGCTTGACCACTCTAAAGTTTGTTTAAATGAGACAAATGATAGATAGGAATCCACATTGATAACACCATACTGTCTTTAAATTAAGAATAATGATTTCCTTCAATAGATGTGATACACTCAATCAGAGAAGCAAAGGGAAGGACGATCAATTATTTTTCGTCAATAAATGAAAGTTCTCTCCCTTTGATATACGTATAGAAAGAGACTTATAATTAAGAAAAGGTAGTCCGTTGAGCGAATCTAAAACTAAATTAAAACAAATAGAAAGGTGTCGATCGACCAGTACACGATATATCGTTAACCGAGCGAGTAAGCTGCTGGTCCTTTTCTTATTCCATATAAGGTAATATTTTTAGAATTTGGAATGGTGTGTATAGACTTAAAATTCAAAATTTCTACCTACTTAATCGGTTTTAGTCATCACACTTTTAGTTCGTAGGGTTTGTCTAAAAAAACGAGATGTCAAGTTGCCAATAAAGTCCTTTTTATGGCTTAACGTCTATTTTGTGACATTTTCTCTGCCTACAGGTCGCCAATGAAAGCATCGTCCTTGTATTACTCTCCTAAGTGCATACACTTTATAAAAATGAAGTACTTTAAACGAGGATGTTAAACGTCTTCAAATTCTCTCTCTCTCTCTCTCTCTCTCTTTCTTGAGGGGGTGGACAGGGTGAAAGGTAGGGGGACGAACGGGGCGGGAGATGGAGGGAGGGAAGGGGGAACAGGGAAGAAAGGGCGGGAGGGGGAGGTGAGGGAAGGGAAGGGTGAAAAGGAGGGGGAGGGAGGAAGGGACGGGTAGGGGAGGTAAAAGAATGGGAAACGGGAGAGAGGTACCCCCTGTCCGCCCCCCCCCCCCCTTTCATAACAGAAAGAAGGATAGCCCTAACAAGACAAAAGTGCAGTAACAATAAGGGGAACATACACATAATAATACAACTTCAGCAAACAGAAAATGTCGGATACCCACGCACACTTGCGTTTACATCGTATAGCTCACAATGTCTGCGTTTTCGCTGGAATGCGCTACAAAATCTAAAACGAGTACTTGTCATTGATTGGGTAACATAAATTTTCCGTTACATTATCTTTAAATCAGTAAATAAAATAAAATTTGGAAAAAATAAACACCAAAGAAGTACCCATCATTTATATGACTATAATCCTTATCTGGAAGTTCATACGAACACTTCTTAAAGAAGGGAGGAGATCTCCAACAAGACCCCGTTGCAGCATCAACAGCAAAACACCAAAACACCCCGATGCAAAAACACAAAAGACGAGTACAGCACGAGACGGAAAAGAGACACACGACATGTAAATATCAAACACAAAAGACTACACATAAACCGACGAGACCAATGGGCAACCGGTGCCGACTTTGGACGGACATTTGTCACGCAAGTAGCAAATGGTGTGGCTATCCTGGATTACGTGCGCACAACCCTCTCACTTCTCCAATCACCCAGAGGTCTCGAAGAACGTATAATTGTGGTGTAAAACAAGCTCCTCACTGTAAGATGACATCACACAAACAAGACCGCGAAACGCAGAGACCCCGGAGACACAGATGAATATGTAATTGGATATAAAAAGAGGGCATGCGTAATACAGTCCGTGCTCTGCCGGCTGTAGCGAGCTCATGTATGTTATCACCCGAGGAGTCCACTGACATTCAGAGAGGACAGGTGGTCGGGGCCATGTCTTCTCTAAAGAGGTTTGGACAGGGCCCGTCATGGATTCCTGTCATCACAGTCAGTCAGAGTGCAAGTCTCAAGGATGCGCTTGTACAAGACTGTAGATTGGTCAAGTACCAAGCCTAGTGTCCGTCTGGTGACATTAGGATCATATCTACGGTATAAAAGGCGTTTGGTGATTCTGACGCATTTTCGATGGTTATGCTGCCTACTTTCGATCCTTTTTATTTTGTTTACCATATCATCATAAAAGACGGGTTGTGTAATACCCATAGTAATGTACTCTGTTGCTTGTATAGATCCGAATTTTAAAAGAAGTTGACTGTAATTTTTGTAAAATTTCCAGAAAGTCTTAACTAGTTTATGAAAGCGGAAACCTTGACCTAAAAGTTTTTTTGGTAATTTGTAAATTTCTACTGTGAAAATCCAAAATATCAGTACATGCTCTTGCATACCGGATGAGCTGTGATATGTAAATGCCGTATGACATCACCGTCAATCCAGGGGAAATTTACTATGTTGAATCTAATTGCCATCGAAGGCTAATACACTGACAGGTACTCCTTTTAGATTTGCATTCCAGCGCAAATTCAGACGTTTTGATCCATGGGAAAAAACACAGTGCACCTATGCATGGGTATCAGACTAACTGAGACATGCAATTTACAATTCCATGATAAAGACAAAACTGATAGACCCAAAGGGCGTTAAATCATGCGGATTAACGCATAAGATAGAAGTGTACAAAATATATTTCTTGAGATATCTTAAGTACCCGAAACGTGCATATATGGTCCATGCTGTAACTTTGTCTGTTCTTGCATGATACGTTAAAATTGTTCATGATAAAGTATCAATATACTGCCTAATTTTCCTTCCAGGCGAAAAAAACGACGGATTCGTAGAAATAGACCTGTGGTTACCCGGATGTAAATGCGAGGAGATATGTGAAATTGATGATTGGATAACGAAATCGTACCATTGTGAATGTCTGCATGGTAATCAACTACGCTCTGATGGGATTACATGTGAAGGTAAACGTTGGGCTGTAGGATTTGCAATACTGATTTATGTTAGTATGTTCTATAACTTGGCAGCATCTTGTAAGATAATATGTAACCCCTCCAACTTTCCTTTCAATTGCATTCATCTCATTGCTGAAGTGAACTGAATCGAAAACGCGTACCTAAAGAGCATTTTCTGGGTCGCATACTTTAAAAATTTTGAACCGTTCGTTCGAGAACGTCTTTCCTTCTGTAAAATGCCACCTTCTGAAGAGCTATAAAAAATTTTGCCTGTGTGAATCAGAATAATTACAAATAATTACCAAATGTGTTTGTTTATCTGATTCTAAGCATTTTGATTGGTCGATCGCATTTATTGTGACTTCCGTTATGAGATGATAAAATGTCAAAATTGGCCGGAACTACTTTCACACTAACGCAACAGAAATCAAGAATTGTCTAACGCATTAAATAAACAATACAAATGGTCTCAAACAATCCATTAAAACTAGAGACAGTTCCATGTGTCGACTCATAAACATCACAGCACAGTACTGTGAATGTTTGCAGAGATTACATCGGTTGCTACGCGCATGATTTGAAAACTGCAACAAGTGAACATGAACGGCAGTTTGTTGACGGATTTCTTGTGTTTCTATGGAAATTTTGACTGACCTATTACAAATGCATGGAAAAACTTGTCCTTTATTTTTCTAAAATCATCGTAATGAATCCAATACACATGGATATACAACATGTAGGATGAATAAATTTGAAAGTACTGAGCAAAAGCTATGCAATCGCGACGTACCAAACTTGTCATGCCGATTTCGTTCTGATTCCTAAGAAATAATTTACAGCTGATATTCCGATACCTGTAGATCTTAACATCGTGTTATTTCTTCACACATAAGATCTACAGGTACAAGAAATGCTGTCTGAGAGTCCGTATAAATCCCAACACAAATTGCTTCATGTTCTACTTTCAACTGTCATGTCTGCTGCTTTCGATAAACAACGCGTCACAAATTACGTCATAACAGTACAGCATAAAGTGCAAATAGGTAAAACATGCTGAGGTTCTGAAGGGGGAAATGCTTTTTTTCCAGATTAAATGTCGGCTTGCTTTTTTTCCTCTCGAACATTTTTTGTTGTTAGGGAACTAGTTCGTACCAGTTTAATATTTTCATACGCCGCGTACTCGGTTTTACACAATTTGTGATACGACAACTGACATTTCATCATCCAATAAAATGGCAAAAATAAACATTCAATTCTTAAATATCATTCAAATTTACGTTTTCTCATCTTTACATTTCGATATTCCGAAAAATCCCAATAAACGATTTCTGAACACCAGCGAAAATAACCACGATTAAATATCTCTGTTCTGGTATATCTAACTGATTTCCAACCACTGAGCAATAACTAAAACAAATTTTAAAAAATTATTCCTTCCTTTGTCTATCCACTTACGTGTAATAGCAACATTTTATAGCATGTGCTTCATTTACAACTGAAAATTAAAATACATTTGAACATTCATCGAAGATAAAACTGGTTATGTTTGTTCTCAAGATTCATTTTGGCGAAAATATTTATTCCATCGAGATATCTGATTTCAAATTGTATAATTTGCTTTAGCTGCATCCCAGATGAAAAAGTGCTAAAACAACAAAAAACAGATGAAATTAGATTTCCCACTTGGACAATAAATGTTTTGCAATTTGTAAATAGCAAATGAAATATATGATGATAATAGACAATGGCACATTACATGATAATTTCATTAGGATAATAGTATTCTATTTATGAACGAACTTCAAATACGACGGTGTTGACCTACTTTTTTGTATGGTCAATCTCTTTCTGTGTTGTTGCCTTTACGATTTTCAATTTTAAAAACTACGCATGTCCAAACGTAAATGATTAATTGAATGACAGTGGCATTAATAATAGAATTAGAATCTTGCAATTGTCGGAATGGTTAAACAAAATAAGATAACGATATCAAAGAGAAAACATAACAACAATGTGATCGAACATAATGAAGAAATTAAAGAAGCTACAATGTGCACATGTCCCTCCGAACATTTCCCAATGACAAACATACACGGTCCCCGCGATTGAATGTTTCAGATTCCTGTCCAGTTCTCTCGCCTGACAGATGCTTTTCATTAACCTTTATCAGTTTCACATTATGATATATTACACTGCTGTTTTGGAATTCATATATTTCATCCTTAAATTTCTTCGATATTAAAGGAAGTGACATATGGCAACCTATCACCATCTCTCCAGTGGTCTTTGGTCATAGATTAAACCTAATCTTGCCATAATTATCGTCAGGATCCTCTTAACTCATTTGTGTCACATTTATGCCCTTTGCCGTTTAAAGCTCGTAAAAATATCCCGCGAAGATTTTGACTGTAAGCATTTGAATATTTTCCCCTGACATTGACGCCATAGCGCTTTCTATATAGACATAACCTCGGACAGTGCATGTATTTTAGATATTGTGTGCGTTTTCGTGTGAGAACACCGACGGCGGGTGCGGCTAGCCAAACAGGGGATGTTTACTTTTTCCGGGCACTTGGTCCAACCTCTAGCTTGCTAGGGATCCGTTGATGCTCAATTTTGTGCTCTATTGTGAGTGCTGTTGAGTTTATCGTCAGGATCTTCTTTAATTCTCTATAGCTTCCTTTTAATCATACGACAAAATGTTATATATCATATGTTCATATATCAACTTCGTTTCCCAAAATGCAAGTACTAATTCTCAACATTCAGCTGCCGTCAGCTTTTTGAAAGTTATAATTTCCCACATCCGGAGAGATAGAAAGAAAAATCAAGATACGTTTCTAGTTGCAATATTTCATAAGAACAGTATCTAAATAGATGCTTCTTAATATTTGTTATTGCGTTGGTGTATTCATTCAAATTATTCATTTTCGTAAAAAGTTCATTTTATAGCACTTAAAGTTACAAATGGTTTCGCAGGGATTCATCTGTCGATAACGTAGTTTTACCGTATATTCTTGCATAAATTATTTCTCAAAGTTTTGTTTTATAGGCGTTTTATTCTAGTGTGCATAAGATTTCGGTAAATTTCGGAAATCGCTATTTGCATATGCAGTATGTAGAAATACGTCCCATATTCAGGTCAGAATGAGCACTCTACCGCGTTCAAGCATTTTTTTTTCACTCATCACGGATGCTTTTTGTATACAAGAGAATGAATAGAATGACCTCGTTACCATTGCAACGATGGCAACCATTGCCCGTGGTCAGTACTTCATATATACTCATTATACCGAAAATCATCAAAATTCATGACATCCTGTCCCGCTTGATTTTGGTCCTTACGGAGAATAGCTATTAAAGTGTGCTAGACTTGCTTCCATTAAAGAATTAACGAAATGATTTATTCATGGTTTGATCTTTGCGCGACCAAATGTAACTTTAACACTGCACAAAAACCTAACGTGTTTTTGAAATATGTATCGTATTTCACTCTATATATCTTTATATTGTATGTACTTTTCAGGATCCCTTTCCTAAAATATAGTAACAAATGTGATTCACTTATTATACTTGTGCACTTCTAGACTTTTTAGGATTTCTGAACAGTAATTGATGTCGACAGGAATCCTAGAAATCATTTAAGAAAGAAAAAGGGAAAGCGTTCGGTGAAAGACATTCCTGAAACTTAGAATAATTTCTAAAATAGAAAATAAAGATAAATTTTCCTTGGATGCTTAAATCATTGAAGATTAACAAAAACATCGTAAAAATTTAATAGATCATTTTCATATTACCGTTAGACTTGCATTTTAGACCCTCAATGACCCGACATCAAATTTTTGACGTAATTTTTTTTATTATGACGCCATGGACTGTTTCGACGCCACAGTCAAAAATTACGTCAAATGGTGACATGTCGGGTAATGGCCTGTATGAAATGCAAGTCTACTGCAGTAATATAAAAATCGTCTATTCATGTTGGCGCTATTTGTATAGCTGCTTGATCTGCCTTAATTATCTTTAAATATGATGTACCTACATGTATGTGGACATGTACTGCACATTTGTATACATGTATATGTACTGCACCATTGACACGATGACGCATGTCGACGTTGTTGTCTTTTACAGTTGTTGTAGAGGTGACTGTGTCATCAAATACTAGCCTGAATGATTCGATATCCACAGGTAAGAAATTCTTAGAAAGAAAAGGGAAAAAATGACAAATATGGATTATGACCATACCCCTATATACAGCACAAAATCGATAATGACAAATATGAATAATGACCATACCCCTATATACAGCACAAAATAGATAATGACAGATATGGATAATGACCATACCCCTATATACAACACAAAATCGATAATTCAGAAAATCATAAACCGAAGGCATACAAAATCAGGATAAAATAGGAACCAAAACAAACAAACAAAAACCACCACCACATGAAAAGGAGCGAACTCCCGATATGGAAGTGAGACCAGGTGCCTAAAGGAAGATCTCACAAAAGGCAAGGAAGCAGCGAAAAAGCCATGTACCAATATACAAAGAAAGGTCCAGAATCAAAGAGGTAACCACAGGAGATGCATACCTTACCCGGGCATCTCACCTCAACTGCACGGGACGTTTGCCCCGTTTTGCAGATTTTTGAGTTAGGATATAATCCATTCTGCGTTTTTTAAAGATTTTCTTCGACGAAAGCGTAAAAGTTCTGCATTCAAAGAGAAATAACGTGCTACTTTTATCAAGAATATGTAAATGTTTTTCTATAGTGTTGTCGGCCCATTTCTTATTACGTGTGTTTTAAATGCCTTACAGTTAGGTATCTTCCTTTTTTGTCTGTCATTTGGTGAAAAAAAGGGTGAGCTTTTATGGATTTATTTGTACTTTTTTTATATTTTTGCCTTGCTCAAGCGTAGTAATACATTTGTAGTGTCTTATTATCAAATAAACAACCTACATTTTTTTTTCAGAACTATCACTTGGATTTCATCATTTGAACCTGGAATACATAATAGTTATCGCCCTAACATGTACAGTCTTGACTCTATCTGTGGTTGCCGTGTTTATCTGCATAGGTAAGAATAGGGTTTTATCCTTTTTTCATTAAATTCCATATTAACCTTTCGGAAAAGGTTTACTTCAATAGAAATTGATTGATAGGGTTTAGTACCCTAAACGTGCATTTCTGGTCCATGCTGTAAATTTATCAGATTTTAAATGATGCTGTTGAATAACATTCAACTCTATGTTTTATTTGTATATTCTTCTCTGATAGTCCTAATTTTACAGTTATAACGTTCTGTCATATCTTAGTGTACACTTTACGCATGCGCGATATACCTACACAGATGTAATATTTTTTGACAATTTGTGGGTTTACAATTAAAGAAAATTCCACTATTCAACTAGGTTTTTTAAGTATCTGTAGCTTTAACACTATGTCAGCTTAAGAGTCATGTTTACCAGAAAGATGCATTGAAAAGTTTGTACCGATACGCCCTACACAATCGCACATTTTCTGACATTTCCGTCTCTTGATCGGAGATATAATATCGAGAAGCCCGAAAATGTGTGACTTGTCTTACGAATGGGATCGTACATGATTTTTGTTATTTCTCGAATTTTGTCATAAGCCTTAAATATGAGGGGGAGGACAGGGTGAAAGGGAGGAGGGAGAAGGTGGAGAGGGAAGGGGGAAAATGGGAGGGAGGGGAGGTAGGGGCGGGAGGAAGGAGGAAGGGGGCGGGAGGAGGGAGGTAAGGGAAGGGTGAAAAGGAGGGAGAGGGAGGTGGTGGCGGGAGGGGGAGGTAAGGGGTGGGAGGGGGAGATAGGTACCCCCTGTCCGCCCCCCCCCCCCCCCCCCCATTTTGTCGACCAACTAACGGCAAGCATTTTGCAACCACTCGTGCTTGTAGGAAATAGAAACAGTAAATACAAATGTATAAATTAGTAAGGTAGCAAGGATCCTTAGACAAATATTGTCTGGTACTGCCATCTCATCCCAAACTACCTCTCACAGAAAAATGTGACGTGAATCATTAACTTGAAATCAAGAACTTCGATTGTAAACACTGTAACACATTGGTTTCCAAATACTATAAATGAAGTAAAAGTATGGCACAATAATTCCTTAACATATCTCAATGGAATACTAATTGACACTGCACAAGATGTTAAAGCTGTATAATACTCCTATTTTTCCTGTAACTGAGATAAAATGTGTCTAGTAAAACGGTTTATCTATCCCCATGGGAAAAATAGGGGTTAATGGTATATGTTAGAGTTGTAACGAAATACAATTGTAAAAGAATGCATATTAACCTATTTCCGTATTTCCTTGAAATGAAGTCAAGAGTCGTTATTTTTCCCTGCATGGTAAAAAAAAAAGATTAGTTAAGCCAAATAAAACAAATGAAAGGTCTGGAGCATTTGAAAATTAGACAGGCAATTGATTTCAGCATGAAAGGGAAGACTGTCTAATGGAAAGAAAACCCAAATAAGACTAATAATAATAAGAAGAATTAAATAGTATCTTTGATTAAATCTTGAAGGGTTACTCGAAGAGAGGATGATTAATTTCAGTTTGGGGCTCGCATTTTATATCAAGCATTAGCAACGAATCACCGAATTTGACCAAGTTTTCATGAAACTGTTGCGACGGGTGTTGCATATCATTAGGAGACCCTCCTTGGGCACCTTAATCACTTCGGAATTCCGTTCCAATGGAAATTCTAATGATTTGCTATGCCTTCTTGATTTTAGACTGAATAACGGATAGGTACCTCTTTGATGTTTATCAATCAATTGCTTGATAAGCGGTCTTGGAGGTTTTGATTCCGTTTCACTCGTCTTTTTTTTTTTTTTTGCAATTATTGTCAATCCATAATCTTTGTGGACATGATTCTTTTCAAAATCTTAAACTTGCATTTGAATGATACACTATTACTGAACAACCTTGAAAAGCAGATTCTGTGGTCATACTTTCAGTTCACCATTTGTACCTTTTATTATATAGTATATAATAATAATACGGAAGTGTTCAAACTCCTTGAATGTTAAACGTCTTTAAATTCAATAGTATCATTTAAGACTAGATAAATTTACAGCTAAACCAGACATGCACGTTTCGGGTACTTAACCGTCGTCAGTGATCTTCAGTCTAAAAAAGGTAATATTGCCAAAAAGTGTAAAATATCATGCACCAGATACGTGTTTCGAATATGCAAATGCACAAGTTTCAGTTTGCAGATGCAAACTGAAACATGAATAAAAGACTAATAATTAATTAGTGTTGCTCGAGGCCAAAATAAGGGGAATCTAAATAGTGAACATATTAATCATGTTAATAGCAAAATCACAATTATGACCTAAAGCTGAGTGAGTAATTTGAAAACAATGATAGAAGGCAATAGACTGTAATGTAAAGGATGACACGGACGAATTGCACACGCAAACTGAAACATGAATAAAATACTTTTAATTAATTATTGATAACTAAGGATTGTCTCGGCAAATGTAATCTGCCGTCGGGGGATTCATCCAATGTTTGTATTAAGTCTTTGCGGAAACTAGAGTTTTCTCCCATTTGAGACAGTATCTGACGTAAAAATATTATGACGTCATAAAATCGTATGGTATCATCAATTTTATTCCGTCATTTCCCAGATCATTAGGGACCATTTCCATAGAATCTTATGACGTCACAATTATTCTACGTCAGATACCGTCCCAAACGGGAAGTGACTCTGTTTTTCGAAAATAAGGAATAGAGGGTGATGAAAGTGATGAAATGTCATTTCTAATCATTATACATTATTACTCATCTCATTACTCCGATCATTCTGATCGATGTTTTAGTGAATTTAGTGAATGAAAAGATTAGAATTTCACATGTACTTAGAATGTCACAATAAAATCAAATTTATGAGAATGTGGCATTTGAAACGACTTTTCATCATTATATTTCCCCTTTTAATGTCGCCTGAAATGCTACAATGCAAGATATTCTTCACATACAAATAGTCTCATGTTTTGAATTCGAAAATACCCATGTCAGATCAGGGTCATTTCTTTTACCGTACCTAGAATGTATGATGTATTGATACAATTCCAAAATGTATTGAAGTCTAGATTTCAAATGTCATATGGCAGTTGATTTAAGGATATTCCTCGTAAATAATATGTTCAATGTGTCTGAATAATGTTGAAATATGAGAATAATCCATTGTAAAATTTAGATCACCATTTGCTCACTTTAACAAGTTTTGTCTCAGCACTGATGCAAGAGGCCGAACAAAGGAAATCCAATATAATGGCAAATATGGATAATGACCACATCCCACAGTACAAAATCGATAATTCAGAAAGTCACAAACCAAAGGCATACAAAATCAGGATAAAACAAGAACCAAAGCAAACAAAATAAAAAACCTCCACCATATGAAGTCAGCGAACTCCTAAAATTGGGAGTGAGACCAGGTACCCAGGAAGAGCTAGCATCTCCTGCTTGCATCTAACACCCGTCACTTCAATGCGGTAGAATTGTCACATCCGGTTTCTTCCATTTCGGAAGGTACAAGTATATTCGGTGGTTGGATGGTTCAAATGGTCTCAGAAAGTATATCAACCACTATTCTTGAGAGTTGGACATTATAATGTATGGCGAGTTCCCCATATCGAGACGTCTAGCTCTCGGAATAAAATCTGTATATTTGGTACTTGCTCTGGCGTACCGTATCAACTGAGATATGAATACGACATACGCTGGCGATTAAGGGATGTTGCTACTCAGAAAAGAAAAGCTTGTGATGTTGAAATTGAAGTCGTCACGTTTGTCATAGAGTGAGATGTTCATGTGACCATCAGTGTCGTGTGATATTAATTTGAAATCATCACTTTGTGTCTGGTGCATTTAAATTGAGTAAGAACACGTCCCTGTTATTGTATAGAGTAAAAGTCTTATCTTGACCTATCATTTCTGTCAAAGGACATATGTATATGCCACCAGACAAAACTGTGTTCACCTCAGAGATGAACAAATATATATATATACATTTCTCAATGGTGATAATGTTTAATTTTAAGGCTATAGGTCTTTTAAAAACTTCAAGCTTGAAATTCACTCCAAAAGAAAAATACTACAAATTTCATTTGTTTTCTATTTCTTTAATTGAGTTAAGGCTAAACAAATAATGACAAACGATGATATTTCTATTTTGAAAACAATACAAAATACCTTTAATACTGCCCATATAGGGCAAAGGTAGTTTTCCTAACTTAGTCGAAAAATCCTGAAGATCATCCTGAGGCAATTTTTGTTCAATTACTGATGAGTGTTAAAGACCCAAAGCTTCAATATTGACAGTCTGTGGTTTCAATTGAGAAAAAAAATCTATTAGGGAAGGAATTAAAAGTGAATAACAATGTACGAAATTTAACGAAACCGTACTTTTTGATGGATTTTTTTCTTTGAGAGCGATCATCTCGCCTTCATGTAAAAAATAAATGTCAAAAAGTACCTATAATTTTTTCAGTCTCAACATTGAAGAGGCAAGACAAAATCACTAGAATTTCCCTTGTAGCAGTTGTGAGCCCCAGATAGGCACTTGACTTGATTTGTATGCATTGACAGCCTGCCGAATCGTATCCATCGCTTCGATCCTAACTAATTATATACCATGTATAAGCGAACAGAAAAGAATCGTGATAGAGCGCGACAAATCGCTGTAGCTGCAGTGGTAATCGTAATAAAACTTGGAGCACCTCGTTATTGCTAAATTGGGGACATCATAGGGCATTTTATCTAAGTGTAACCTAGCATTACTCATCGCTTATCTTTAATATTTTTGAATACGAACCTACCTATGACGGGGCTGTGCGCCATCTACAAATTCATGACGAATTCTGTCAAAATTTTGGTGCTACATACATGTATTAATTTTTATTCATAATAACGAACATATGATATAATTAATATACATCACGACTTCAGCAAAACGGCGACAACATGTCAAGAATCTGAAGGCAGTGAGACTGGAGTTGATAACAGCGAGTCAAAGTTTCACCATCCGACCACCACATATAAACGGAAATGTAACGGATAGACCATTATCCAACACAAGACGGAATGCTGAGTACAATCCGAACTACGACTTCGGCAATATGAAACAACCTGATCAGCAACTGAAGGAACTTAACAGAAACAATCTAAAATTAGCAAGGTAGATAGTCCCTTTATTTTCATTGAAATGATTCTCTGTTACAAAAGTTAGAGAATCAGATATATATATATAGGATCTTAAATGATTCTCTATTTCATACGGTATTTATGAAACGAGTTGTGTGAATTTTACATCCCCGAGCCTTGGCGATGGGATTAAAATCACACAACGAGTTTCCTAAATACTGAATGGAATAGAAATATCATTTGAGATTCTTTTATCACATGACACATGACGTAATTGATCAAAATAACGTCAAATTTTTTATTCCGACTTCGTTTCTTGCAAATAACACGCCAACATCGCCGTTTCAATTGTGACGTCACAAAAAATTTGAAGCGCTTCATCCAATGACCACGCTCCCAAAGGGATATGTTCCGTGTTATTTTAGCATTTATTTATGGCATGGGTTTATGTAACTGAATAAAGGGTGTATCATGTGATAAAACCCAATATGGTTTATGTTTGAAATGTTAAGCAATGCGATATGCTTTTCCATTCTTAGTTCTACAGACAAATCAGTTTATGACATCCCTACGGCTTAATAGGGGTTTGTCAGCGGCATATTGCATGTTAAATAGATTAATATGTGACATGATTGATGGAATGAATGATCAAAGTTGATTGTTATGTCTGTAGGGCCCTGGGACAAGGCGCCTTTGGTGAAGTTTACAAAGGATACCTTTCCAGTTTGCCCAATACAAGAGGACAAGCTGTAGCTGTAAAGGTAAAAATGAAACAGATGATATGATATTAATAGAGAAAATTTCAGACATTGCCTGTAGGGTTACAATGTACTTTAAAACCGTTCTAATTTATTTAGGGACATGCATACATGAACCATCAGCCTATTCACCATATGGGCTTGTGAAATTAAAAATCAAAGTTAAAATCATATGAGACCCTCGTGAGCAATTCGATAACAAAGACATTATTTTAAGGTATCCGTTGTACAAATAAATATCAAGTGTATTATATAGTTAGAATCATGGCATATTTTACCAAAGTATACCTAATACAACATGATTAATGGATTCTATCATCAAAGGTCAATATGCCGACCGTCGCTCAAGCCACGGACACTAGAAACTATCGAGACACTGCCGAAGATTACCGAGATGATTTAAACACTGTTTCAATGGACGAGACGTTTGTCAGATCTTCATTTGTACATCGGATACGTTTACTCTGCTGGATGGAAAATGTACACAAATAGATACATAAGCACAAACACTCAAATACACAAATTTTCGGCCCCTTGGCCTTTATCAAGCTAAAAAATTACTATCTATTATAATTCTAAGTAAAATCCACCCTTGTATCTCTGGCGTTCAGTGCAAATGAATGCCAGAGATGCAATGATGGACTTATCTTAGAATTATTCGCATATTTTGCGGTATTAAGTAGAACTTCTTTCTGTTTCTAGTTTCTGTGATTGGACATGCTTCTTAAGGTATCCGTTGTACAAATAAATTTCAAGTGTATTATAAAGTTAGAATTATTGCATATTTTTACCGAAATATACCTTATACAACATAAAAAATGGTGTCTATCATCAAAGGTCGACATGCCAACCTTCGCTCAACCTACGGAAACTATCGAGACACTGCCGAAGATTACCGAGATAACTTTAACACTGTTTAAATGGACGAGACGTCCGCGAGATCTCCATTTGTACAATGGATACGTTAATAGTATAGATTTACGCTTCATGACTTGCCGTGTTTAACCCCAAACGAAACCTAAATCACCGAACAAATCACGGTGGGTAATTAATTCGAGGTCCCTCCATCTGTCACTATCTACTAATATTCACATTTCTTACATCTTATGTAAGACCTCTGGAAAGTATCTATTAGACTTAGTGTGGTGAATACTAACAGCAAATATATGTTTTCTTTAGCTTTTGCTGTCTTGTTCGGTCAATATCAATTAAAATTGGGGTCTTTACAGCAATACAGAAAAAAGACCTATAAGTAGAAGTATAGTCACATCATTATCTATCTAAAGGATTCATAACATTTGGCTAAAACTTACTAATGAAATACATTCAGCTGTGTCTGAAAATCAAGTCGGCATTTAATTAAGAAATAACAACTAGCTAGCCGTGGTTTATTGTCCAGTAATTCCACGAGTCGCATGAACCAATCAAATTATCACCGAGCCTCGAAGCGGCGAGGTGTTAAGATTGGTTCATATGACGTACGAGTGGAATAACTGGACAATGAATCAGGGCTAGCTAGTTGTTATTTTTTGTATTCTAATATAGCACGTGAATGGGCGGAGCTTAGTGCACTGTAAGTTTGTTGGAGATTTTACACCAGGCGAGTTTTACGGTGCATATAGGGAGAAAATCTCCAGTCATATTAGAGTTAATGACCACAGATTAGGATTTACTATAAACAGAAAAACACGTCTGGTGCATTAGAATTGGTTTGAAATTATCTTCACGAAGTTAAAGAGTTAGAACACTTCCACATTTTTACTAGGTTACAACCGCTCTCTAAACTTAAATCAAGTCACACAAATGCCAAACGCCTCCAAATTCTAAAGCATTATTTTAGAACAGACAAACCCGCAGCACGAACCAGACACGAACGCCTCGGGCAATCAACCCCCGTCAGCGATTTCCAATCCAAACATTCAATATGGCCAAAGAGTGTGAAAATTATGATGTCCCAAAATGTACGGAAAGAGAAAACAGGATGGGTGGGATATGATGCCGAACTTGGCTACATAATATTGTAAGGGTCTTCTGTGGGGCAGCAGTAATTTAAAAAAAAAATTCAAATCAGAGCTGATAATTACCCTGTACTATCTGCACCAGCTAACTGAATACGTTGTAAACTCCGTAAAATGATACACTACACTACACCTTTTCTTCTTTATTTTTAGACATTGTCGGCCTTCAGCACACAAGAATCCGAATTGGACTTTTTGATGGAGGCAGTGATACTAAGGTTTGTAGTGCCCCCCCCCCCCCAGACACACACCCTCTTACACATACATAATATAACATATGTATGTTTAAAACAAACCCAATTTCAGTGGTATGAACTTTTTTGGAAATAATTTTTCTTCAGATTTAAATTTTGTCCTCCAACAGTATCCCTCAACATCGAAGGTCAATAACTCATTTTACGTTATTAATGAGGAGCGTGTTCACGACCCCACTTAGACACCAAGTGGGTTTTATGCAGACCCCGGAAGGGTTCGGGGAGACGAATTAATTACTTTTACACTTTTGATCTCTAAACCAATTAGACACCTAGACAAATTGAATTTTGCTATATAGACAGACATGATAAAATGAGATAAGTTGGACCTATAAGCTTTTAGATTACATTGTACAATTTACCCGTGTTTTGATTTTAGGTTGGTGCGCCCTTCAGCCTTATTTTAAATCAGCTACTAAATTTCGTGAAATCAAACAGTGTTAAGTTGGTTATTTTGGCACTGCCTGACATCTTGTTTCTTCTCATCTTTTATATGGATAGTTTTCTCTTTTTTTTTCATCGAGTGTTTTGATTGTGCCATAAGTACTGCATAAGAAAGATGACCAGTTCTCTGTAGATCTGCAATTATCTGTCCCTTTTTATGTGTTTGTCTTACACATTTGCTTTCATTTTGTATGTTCGCTATCATTATTCTTCCTTTCATCAATCAATCAATCAATCAATCAATCTATCTTTTATCTACAAATATTATAATTAGAAAAACAACAAATAAATTTGTTTCAGCAAGTTCCACCATCCTAACATAGTCAACTTGATTGGCGTTTGTTTTGAGAGTCATCCGAGATACATCGTTTTGGAGCTCTTAGAAGGGGGCGATCTCAAAACCTTTTTAAGAGAGATGAGGCCAAAGCCAGTGAGTATACTCTATTTTAGTGAAAACCATTCTCAAAAGGTTTCTAACCTACAAACCTGTTTCTGAACTTCAATAACTATATTTTGAACATCAAGTTTAATTTCTAATTCTAACAAACGTTCGAACATAATTTTCGGTTGGTTTATTTACAAATTGATGAACAATTTCTCCAACATTCTTCCCTCCCCTCGTTTTTCGAAAACAGTTCTGTTTATATTGAACGATGTCGCCATGATGGAAATTCAAAATAAACTTTGAAAAAAGGGAAGGGGGGTCCAAATTTGAACCTGCACAGCGAGAACCTCATGGTATTTAGGTCTTCCGACTTCCGTCGGAAGACCTATTGTTTTCGTAACCGTGGAAAATTGGATCAGCGATTTCTCAAGAACCCTGTAAGCTAGGACAATGAAAGTTCTCCAACGTTACGTTTGGAGTAAAAGCTAGATTGGTCTTTTTTTATTTTTGGTCTCTGTTATTTTTTTGATCATGTTTTTTAGTAGATTCAAATATTTGACGGGAGCGTCGAATTATTCAAAAGGACCGAAAAATTCATGTTTTGCTATTTGTAAGCTTAAATATCTCGTATTTTGCTATCTACAATTTCCATTCTTTTTGAAAGTCGACAGCCATGCAAGATTTGAAATGCTAGATGCACACTGTAACGATTTATTACGATGACGTCCTTCACCGTCCTTCATATTTCCAAATTCAGAAGTTCATAGGAAGACACTTTTTTGCTTATAATAGTAAACAAAAATTAAGCTTGTGAAGTGTCCTAAAAATTTCAATATTATTATTTTTTATCCATATATCTGTCTTATTTAGTCTTTCTGATTTTTCCTATCTCTTACTGTTGAAAAGATATGAGCATCGAAATTTTGAGTTGGGTATTTCGATACACCTTCACGCCAACAGATCGGGCGCACACTAAAATTGGTAGTCCGAGTCCGACTCGAGAAAAGCAGTGTTGAGATTTTCAAATTCCGATTTCACGGCAATGATGAATATGCATTTCATAAATACATTTCGATATACACAATTTGATTTTAAAACAGTTGATTAATTTAGAAGAGATCAGCTACAAACCAGAATTTACACACAAAAAGTGGTAGTTTGATTCCGATTTCTAACCTACAAACCTGTTTCTGAACTTCAATAACTATATTTTGAACATCAAGTTTAATTTCTAATTCTAACAAATGTTCGAACATAATTTTCGGTTGGTTTATTTACAAATTGATGAACAATTTCTCCAACATTCTTCCCTCCCCTCGTTTTTCGAAAACAGTTCTGTTTATATTAAACGATGTCGCCATGATGGAAATTCAAAATAAACTTTGAAAAAAGGGAAGGGGGGTCCAAATTTGAACCTGCACAGCGAGAACCTCATGGTATTTAGGTCTTCCGACTTCCGTCGGAAGACCTATTGTTTTCGTAACCGTGGAAAATTGGATCAGCGATTTCTCAAGAACCCTGTAAGCTAGGACAATGAAAGTTCTCCAACGTTACGTTTGGAGTAAAAGCTAGATTGGTCTTTTTCATTTTTGGTCTCTGTTATTTTTTTTATCATGTTTTTTAGTAAATTCAAATATTTGACAGGAGCGTCGAATTACTCAAAAGGACCGAAAATTTCATGTTTTGCTATTTGTAAGCTTAAATATCTCGTATTTTGCTATCTACAATTTCCATTCTTTTTGAAAGTCGACAGCCATGCAAGATATGAAATGCTAGATGCACACTGTAACGATTTATTACGATGACGTCCTTCACCGTCCTTCATATTTCCAAATTCAGAAGTTCATAGGAGGAAGACACTTTTTTGCTTATAATATTAAACAAAAATTAAGCTTATGAAGTTTCCTAAAAATTTCAATATTATTATTTTTTATCCATATATCTGTCTTATTTAGTCTTTCTGATTTTTCCTATCTCTTACTGTTGAAAAGATATGGGCATCGAAATTTTGAGTTGGGTTTTTCGATACACCTTCACGCCAACAGATCGGGCGCACACTAAAATTGATAGTCCGAGTCCGACTCGAGAAAAGCAGTGCTGAGATTTTCAAATTCCGATTTCACGGCAATGATGAATATGCATTTCATAAATACATTTCGATATACACAATTTGATTTTAAACAGTTGATTAATTTAGAAGAGATCAGCTACAAACCAGAATTTACACACAAAAAGTGGTAGTTTGATTCCGATTTCTAACCTACAAACCTGTTTCTAAACTTCAATAACTATATTTTGAACATCAAGTTTAATTTCTAATTCTAGCAAACGTTCGAACATAATTTTCGGTTGGTTTATTTACAAATTGATGAACAATTTCTCCAACATTCTTCCCTCCCCTCGTTTTTCGAAAACAGTTCTGTTTATATTGAACGATGTCGCCATGATGGAAAGTCAAAATAAACTTTGAAAAAAGGGAAGGGGGGGTCCAAATTTGAACCTGCACAGCGAGAACCTCATGGTATTTATATATATATATTGAACGTAACTTGTTATTACCATTTCTGTTCTCAAGAAAATTGGTTCTACAGCTACGACCTCGCCTTTTTTATGGGGGAAGGGGGCAGGAAGAATTTGCAAAAAAAAAAAATCCCGGCTCTGAAAAATGCTGAAAAAAAATATTCCGGCCCAAAGGCCGGCATATTTTTTTTCCCGGACCATGCAAAAGTAAGGATACATTGCATGATATGGAAATTTTTGCTGGCCCTTTGTGCCAGACAATTTAAAGTATAAAAATTAATTAATATAAATACAAACTGTTCACATAGCTGTATCTACCAGAGACCTAATACGCATAGGCACAAAAATCTAGAAAAGGTTCTATTTAAACATCATACAATCTGTCTGAAATTCGCTAATTGCAAAGAGACATCTGAAGGAACGGTTATTAACTCATACTCTGTAACAGCGGGGAGTTTAACTTACACAGACATTCACAACATTTGACAATTTGTTTAAATCCGGCCCGAAGAACCGGCGAAATTTTTCTCCGACTCTGGTAATGGCTGAAAAAAATGGCCTGCTCAGAAAATTGCTGAAAAATTTTTATGGCTGGCAATAGAATTCCTGCCCCCCCCCCCCCCCCAAATCAAATGGTTGCTCACCAACAATTATCGGTTTGAAAATTTAATGTTACTGCTATTTGAAAACTTAAATATATAATATAAATACATGATATGTGACGTCCTTCATATTTCCAAACCAAAAATTGTATAGGAGGAAGACACTCTTGTTGCAACCGCAACAAGAAACCTTTCTAGTTTACAAAGCTTTCCAATTCGAAAATATGAAAGTGTCTTACATCTTACAGCGGTTCAAGGAGGAAGATTTGCACGTATCCACCCAAAATATCACACAAATTGATACCCAAACCAAGACTGTAGTCATGATTTACTAAATGTTAGACTTTCCATTTGGCATGACCAATGTGTTTCATAACCTCAAAACTGATCCAGTCGTCAGAAGAGGAAGAAGAATATGTTTGCTGTACCAGAGTTTCACGTAGGGATTCTTCTTCTCCTGTACATAAGAAATTAGAAAACTTTTTTTTAAAATAATTTATTGTTTAAAGAGAAGTGTAGCGACCGAAACCACCACGCTGGATCGAAATTTTGTACTGATACTGCATAAAACTGAAGAGACGTTGTAATAGGACAGTGTTTAATAAGTTTTTAAAACACTTCTAGAGTTCGTCAAAAGAAATGATAGTTCAATAACGTTTCTGTCTTAGACGAACTGTTGACGTGTTTGCAAAACTATGAACCATTCAGATATCCAGACGATATGGATTGATTTTTTAGGCATCGCCCTACTTCAACGGCTTATCAGTTTTGTAAAGTTTAATTCAAAAAATGAAAAAAAAACTATTTAAGGAATAACAACAACATACGTTTCGATCCGACGCTTTGGAAACGAATCAAGAAAACTTCAGAGAGCGTAAGGAATATTATTCAATAATTATGTTGTGAACCTAATATGATAAATGATTATATAGAATATTTTCTCTTGAAGACAGACTACGAGCATTCGATTTTCCGCCTCATCTTTGGAAAATTGATTCTTTTCATCAATGAACGAAGCGATAACAGTTTGAGGGAAAAAGCAAATACCATCCATACATGAAGATGGTATAGGTAGTGCCTTAAAAAAAGGAGGGGATCTCCAAAATCACTCGGATGTAGCACCCACAGCAAAACTCTAAAACACCCAATGCAAAAACAGAGAGCAGACACTCGCAGAAAGAGACGCAAAAGGGACAAGGAACACCAAATCACACCATAGAAATATGAAACACAAAAGATCACAAATAAAGAAAGAAGACCAACTCACACTATAGAAACATGGAAAAAAAACCACACATTAAACAACGAGACCGATGGGCAACCGGTGCCGACTTAGCACGACCATCTGCCACTCAAGTAGAAAATGGTGTGCTTATGCGGATTACATGCACACAACCCTTCCACTTTTTTGTGACGGTGCAAAGTGCGCCGAATATGATATACTGAACATGCATTAAATGTATTTCATATTTGTCTTCACAGGATATGTCCCCTCCTTTGGTGACAGTCTTAGACTTACTAATGTTGGCCATAGATATTTCCAGAGGATGTCAACATCTGGAAGATCGACATTTTATTCACAGGTAAGAAGTACACACATTATTTCTTTTTATTGATGAATAAAAATACAAACACTCAAATACACAAATTTTCGCCCCCTTTGCCTTTATCAAGTGTAAAAACGACGATCTATAATAATTCTAAGTAAAATCCATCCTTAATTATTAAGGATGGATTTTACTTAGAATTATTATAGATCACAACTCGCATGTTTCAGCTAAATATGCTATATACTAATTATTTACAGGCAGTCGGTAACGATCGTCAAGCATTTGAAGTGCAATTTAACTGATCTGATATTTTCAATTTTCAAGCTTTGTTTCTCTAAATATCTTCTTGTTCTTTATTAAAGGATTTATTGTAATATTTTTTTGGTTGATCGAGGTATCAACACCCAAATTGGAGATAAAACTGCATTGTGCGAAGCGCAAGATGCATAAGTTTTCCCTCAATGTTCGGTGTTGATACCTCGATCAACCAAAAAAATATTACATTGATTACTTATCATTTCATTTCATCGTTTTCAACGTTTATTTGCAGCTTTGAAGTAGTGTTGCTAACGATGTTGCTTATGACGTTGCTAAGCGCTTACTTCCGTTTTGTATTGAAAAAAGGTATCAACACAATTTCTCGGCCAATCGGAATCGTCGTTTCTTAATAATAACAATGGAAATCAAATGATAGTCAAATCCATTTTCAACGCTTAAACTACTTAATCTTGTGATACAAAGTAACATTAGAACATCTCAAAAAAGTTTAAACCGGTGTAATCAATTTTTTTTTTTTTGTCACTTGCTTTTTGTTTCAAGTCCGATTTGATTAAATATTTTCAAAAAAGAAGGGGATCTCCAACCAGACTCGGTGGCAGCACCAAACGGCTGATGCAAAAACACAGAGTAAACTTGAAACACAAAAGACTTCACTTCAACCAAGGAGACCAATGGGCAATCCCTGCCAACTTAGGACGGTTAAAAGAAAATAACCGTCTAATAGAGACTTTTTTCAAAATTCAATAAGATTTGTCTATACACAGAGAATCTGTGAGATTTTTAAATACGCTTTGGTGCAAATCATACTGTCGTAAACTTTTGTCATGTCAATGTTACAAATTGCAAATCAAAGAAAGGAGTAGTCTTGCACTATTAATTTCTTTATGGACCTTTCCTTATTAAACTAAAAGAGACACAAAAGTCATATACTATAAGCAGGCGTTACAGCTGCATAGAACTGAATTTTGATCAGCATGGTCTGCATGATTTAATAGCGTACTTGTTATCTAATTTTGACAGATGAGAACTTGAGAACTGGCTTTTTGCGAAGACTAACCTTTGGTACATGTGTATCTATAATCTTAAAATCAGAAAAAAATTATACAAAGTGAACAAAGACCACACCATATTTTCTCGAGTTAGCTTTAATATAAAACGGATGTAGAAATGTTTGAGAACGAATAATTATGTCCTTAATTTTTATTCTAAAATCATAGTAAGACAGCCGTACTGCATTTGTTTAATATGGCGCCTCATTGATGTGAGTCCTATGTAAAATTTCAAACTTACACTAATTGCACAGCTCTATCCTCCAACGATTTTTTTGAAATATCCGAAACACTTGTCTAGTACAATAAAATTGGTATAATAGAACATATCAGTTTTAACAAAAACTGGACTCTATTGAGCTTGTTTATTAAGAGGATTTTGTCCTTTGTATTTTCATGGCGATTCATTGTTCCGCTTATTTGTTCGTGTTTTTCGTCTGTTTGTCCGTGTTTTCCGTCTGTTTGTCTGTGTTTTCCGTCTGTTTGTCGATGTTTACCGTCTGTTTGTCCGTGTTTTCCGTCTGTTTGTCCATGTTTTCCGTCTGCTTGTCCGCGTTTTCCGTCTGTTTGTCCGTGTTTTCCGTCTTTTTGTCCGCGTTTTCCGTCTGTTTGTCCGCGTTTTCCGTCTCTTTGTCCATGTTTTCCGTCTGTTTGTCCGCGTTTTCCGTCTGTTTGTCCATGCTTTCCGTCTGTTTGTCCGCGTTTTCTGTCTGTTTGTCCGTGTTTTCCGTCTGTTTGTCCTCGTTTTCCGTCTGTTTGTCCACATTAATTTTTCTGTCTGTTTGTCCACGTCGTCCGCCTGTTTGTCCGCGTTTTTCCCGTCTCATGAGAGTGTGTTCCGCCATATTTACTGTTACGGATCTCTTCCTTATCTTGGTTTTGTTTTGTTTTATTTTTTCAAGAATTTGTATGCCTTTTGATTGTGATGACAGTGTATGTTTTGAAAATATTGTTTTATTTTCGTAAACTTCAACGGCGGATGCGTTTAGCCAAACAGGGGATGCTTACCCCTCCCGGACACCTGGTCCCACCTCTAGCTTGCTAGGTGTCCGTTGGTGTTCTGTTTTGAGTTCTGTTGAGATTGTCGTCAGGATCTTCTTTATCTCAATTGGATTCTGATTTCGGATTTTGGACTGACTTTAGATTTGAGGATCACTGACGAGGGTTAAGAACCCGAAACGTGCATGTCTAGTCCACGTTGCCAATTTATCTGTTCTTAAATGATGCTATTCAATTTGAAGACGTTTACATTTCATTCAACCATAGCAATCGTTTGCAATAAACGAGCATCAGTACAAAAGGGAATTGATCGAAATGCAAAGTTCGTTGTCGTCACTTGGACGTGATAAAGGACAACAATTTGTGTATCTTGTAAGTGCTTACGTTTTCATTTATCAAATGATGAGCTTTCTAACAACGAAACGTAGATTTTTGCTGCATTTAATGGCATGTTTTCTTCTAAATCAACCAATTTCAATCGATTTTTGTCTTCTTCTGACAGGATTTCTCGGTTATTATCCTAAACAGAATGATTTAACATTTCACGAATGTTTAATCTGACTCTTGAAGTTGTCAAAATGGTTCGTCATTGCGCCAAATCGTCCCTGGCAAGAATCAAACAAGTTGAATATTCATGTTTTGCGGTATTTTGAAACGTTATCAAGATTTAACTTTTTGCACTCCCATTATATTTAAATACTATTATTCCTTGTGACAATGTTTCCTCCTATCTGATCGAAAAATGATTGGTGAGTTGCAGATAATGCCCTGAAATTTTTCAATGTGCTTTAAGCACAATATGATAGATGAGTGCAGATTTTATGAATTATTTCATCAGTGACCTGTGGAGCTCTAAAATTTGATCTAAATGATTTGATTGAAATATATGCGCTATCATTATAATTTAGTGCACCACGGGTACATTCCAACAAACAATGTATCATCAAGTATTCTTCTTCAGTTTTGCTCGTACCCTCTGAGACAGCCTATGTGAGTATCAAAGGCTCCAAAACAAAGGAGGGGATCTCCAACAACACTAGGCTGTAGCACCCACAACAAAACCCCAAAACACCCAATGCAAAAACACAAAGCAGACAAGCACAAAAAGAGACGCGCAAGGGACAAGGAACGTCAACGCACAACACAGAAACACTAAACACAAAGGACTACACAAAAACCAACGAGACCAATGGGCAACCGGTGCCGACTTAGAACGGCCATCTGCCACGGAAATAGCAGAAGGTATGGTTATCCTGGATTACGTGCGCACAACCCTCCCATTTTTCCGATTACCCAGAGGTCTCAACGAACGTACAATTGTGGTGTAAAACAACCTCCTCACTGTCAGATGACCACACACAAACAAGACCGCAAAACGCAGGGGCCCAAGCAACACAGATGAATATGTAAATGGATATAAAAAGAGGGCCTACGTAATACAATCCATGCTCTGCCGCCGCGAGCTCATGTATGTTATCACCCGAGGAGTCCGACTGACATTCAGAGAGGACAGGTGGTCGGGGCCCTGTCTTCTCTAAAGAGGTTTGGACAGGGCCCGTCATGGAGTCCCGTCGTCACAGTCAGTCAGAGTGCAAGTTTTAAGAATGCGCTTGTACAAGACTGTAGATTGGTCAAGTACCAAGCCTTGTTTCCGTCTGGTGACATTAGGATCATACCCACGGTATAAAAGGCGTTTGATGATTCTGACGCATTTTCGATAATGATGTTGTCTATCTTCTATCCTTCTTATCTTGTTAATAATGTCACCATAAAATGCAGGTTGTGAAATACCCAAAGTTATATACACTGTTGCCTGTATTGGTCCGAATTTCAGAAGAAGTTGACAATAATTTTTGTAAAATTTCCAGAAAGTCTTTACTAGTTTGTGAAAGCGAAAACCTTGTCCTAAAAGTTTCTTGGTAATTTGTAAATTTCTACTATGAAAATCCAAAACATCAGTACATGCTCTAGCATACCGGATGAGCTGTGAAATATAGATACCATAGGACGGTAATCTAGGAACATCACCGTCAAGCCAGGGGAAATTTACTATGTTAAATCCAAAATCATCTCTTTTGTCATACACACTTGTATGGATCTCTCCATTAACAATTTTGATATTTAGGTCCAAAAATGGTGTTTCTGTGTTTGAAACGTTTGCCTTGTTTAAAAATTGACCAATGATAATAGATAATCTTATTATGACGTCACAGTAACGTCGTCAAAAACATGGCGTTAGATGCCATGAAACGTTGTTTGAATTAACTTTTTTCTTATGTTTCATGGAAGACGAAATAGATTCCGTCACTTTCTACTGAGTGAGACATAAAAATTTACACTCGGGACGGAAATTTTTCATCTTTTCCCTCGTTCCGCTACGCTCCACTCGGGAAAAGACAAACTTTCCGTCACTCGTGTAAATTTTTTATGTCTCACTCAGTAGATCGTGATAGAACCTATTCAGTCCAGGAGAATACTAAAAACAGTAATATTACTTAAAACTGTAATATGTTGAACGTCATATTCATATTACTATTAACAATAATCCCTGATATTATTGAAAACAGTAATGTTGCCACTCTATTTTACATCTTTCCATAATATAGACACAGCAAAGTTTTAAGGCTACAAGCAAAGTTTGTATAATACAAATCTTTCATTCAACAACAAATTAATTATATGTGAACAATTCTGTTTACTGAAAAGTGAAAATAATGACCATTTGGAACCTATTTTTCACTTTTTCTTCTTTCTGATATCACATTTTCTTCAAGTATGTTAAGGAAATAATTTTCCTGACGTTCTGAATAATTTTTCAGAGTACATTTGAATGAGATACAACTCCTAATCACCCTCATTTCTCCCCGAATCCACTGGTATAAGGGCGAACTGACAATCTATATTAGTATTACTACTTACAGTAATATAAAGAGATAAATTTCCAAGAAAGATAACTCCAATTTAAGTTATATTATTGTTTTAAGTAATATTACTGTTTCCAGTATTCTCTTGGACTGCTATTATGCTCGAGGCAAAAATAGTTTCCTCCTATCTAAATTTCCGGTCTTTTTTCAAAAATGTAATATTTCTTAATTTTCCTGAAAAAATGATGTTCTTTTCTTGGATCTGACCATTAATACGCAAGATCGCAAGTACAGCGCGTGCAGCGTGTCCGTTCTGATTTTTCATTCAGTCTCCTACCTAAACCATTGTTCAAAACTTGGACACCTTTTCTGCCCAAGTAAATTGATGACGTCATAACAATAGAGAACAATGGAAGAGTGCACGAGAACATTCGTATAGTCTTGGTTAGAAGTATTTGCGATCTTCCGTATTGTCGATCACAAATGTATATATCATATGTCCGAAAGAAAATAACTTCCTGTACTGTATTCTCTGTAGGATGTAATTCTCTTTTTTTTCTTGGTCAAATTTTGAGTTTGCATGCCAATACGAGCTAAGCTTGATACGTGTTTTGTAATGCACTACTTTTTAAAGGATATATACTTATAATAATATCACTTATTTCTAATTTTTTAACTTCATATAATAGATTACACATAATGAAACCACATTTTCTTTTGAAGGGATATTGCAGCAAGAAATTGTCTACTAACATGCAAAGGGGCCAGTCGTCAAGCAAAGATAGCTGATTTTGGAATGGCTAGAGATGTGTACAGGTATTTATTTAATAATTACGATACCACTGTATGGGAGAGGTACCAATCATTTATTCAGTCTCAAAGTCGAGAAGGAAAGGCTACATCTTTAGAATTAGGGAATAACTAGCTTCTGACGTTATGTTTGCGGACGGTAAGTGCTGATTTTACGGTTGCAAACTGAGTTTTTCTGGCGTCGAGTTATAAGATCTCATTAGCGTCCGACGAATTATTATCTCAAACGAAGATTATTGATTGGTTTGTACTTATTGTTAAAGAGAAGATCCGGTTCTTTGATCAAATCGATTGCCATTGCACCTGCAATGCACTTTGGCTGGAAGCATCACTAATGGGAATTGCTGTTTGAAACACTTTCTGGTGCTTTAAAATTGGTTTGACATTTTCTTAAAGAAGGTAAATAGTTGGAACATTTCCGTATTATCATACAAATGAAGTCGAATGTAAACTTAGCTTCCGACATCATGATGAGAGATGGAAAAAAATTGTTCGAGAAGATAACGATACGATGTAAATGTGACATACCCTATGTACTTGAAATACGTAAGAATGTCCATACAAAAGCATTTGTATACCAAGGCGAATAGCCTTACATTTGTATACAAACAAATATTGGTGCCTTATAGCCTCTTTCCTTTTTCTCAGATGTGAAAAATAAATAAAGAATATTGATTCTTGCAGATTTCAAAACATCTTATCAAACAAACATTTCAAACAAATGGTTAAGCTTGAGGTTTACTGGAACATTTTTATTCATGAATGTTAAACGACTTCAAATCCAATAGCATCAAATTTATTAGCATCATTTCAGAACAGATAAATTTGCAGCATGGACCAGACATGCACGTCTCGGGTACTTAACACTCGTCAGGGATCCTGAATCTAAACAATGAAATATGGTCAAAGAGTCTAAATGTAAGAAACGACGTGGCAGGGTGGATTAGATATGATGCTACAGGATCCAAGTTTAAGAAATTGCAATAAATTAATATCAGACGAGTTATTTCGTTCACTTTGTCATAATCTTAGGTCGGGGTTTCCTTAAAAAGTGAAAATGATAAAATGTTTTATGTAATACATTTTTCTTCTCTTAAATCGATAAATTTCAAAGTAATACATCCAACTTATGATAAATTATGGCAAGATACTCTAAGTGACACGGGATTAAAGACTTTTTAACAACATCGCCGTAATATGATAACATAGCAGATAGCCCTTTAATGTGAACTCTCAAGTTGCCTTTTACCAGTCTGAAGGATACAGAAAGATCTAACAAATAGCATCACGGGGTACCAAAACCTTGTAATATTCATTGCATGATAAATATCTTTTCCATTCATACCAGGGTACTAAAACCTGGTAATATTCCTTATTTAATCTTTTCTATTAATATCACTTCAGATCCGATTATTATAAAAAGGGTGGGAAAGCCATGCTTCCAATAAAATGGATGCCTCCTGAAGCCTTCCTCGATGGTGTTTTTACATCTAAAACGGATGTTTGGTAAGTCAGAAATGGTCATCTTGTATTGTGATATTATGACATCTGTCGTAGATTATGTTATTTTGCGAGTTCAAATTGATTAATTAACCTCTCCTGATGTTTTTTTACGTTTACTGTTTGGATAAGTCATCGTCCATTCCTACACATCACTGTTATCCGTTTATTTCTAAATATTTCCATTGCAGAGGAATCCCCATGTTAAGCGCCCGTTAGGCAAACGGATTTATAAACTATAATTCTGGTTGCTTACTATGACGTCACGCTTTAGTTTTGAAAGTGCATAGAATTTACCAACGTTCAGAAATATAAGTAATGACTGTCTTACCTTCGCGATTAACGGAATTTGCACGTGACCAACCAGAATTATACTACCATGAACACCCAAAGTAAGACAGTCATTTCTTAAATACTCTTTGCTAATAACATTTTTCTCTGATATGAACAAAATCTAAATGAAAATTATACATCATTGATCTAATTATATTTTTTTTACTTGCGTAGTTTATTGATTGATTTCTCGATCATTTAAAATTCGTTTTAAAAATGTTATAGGCTTGTCGACTCTTATCTAATACATGCTTTATCTGATTATTAAGGTCTTTCGGGATATTACTATGGGAAATATTTTCCATGGGATATATGCCTTATCCGGGAAGGACGAATCATGACGTCATGCAATACGTCACAAGTGGCGGTCGACTAGAGCCCCCAGACAAGTGTCCTCAATCAATGTAAGGTTATTTTCCATATAGACATTTACTTAATGATATATTTGTAATACAAAGTAATTATTATAAATTTCGGAAAATACCTGAGAGAAGTCTCCCTCAACATTACAATTCAAAAATAGTGTACCAAATTTGGTCTTTTCGAAATACAGAGTTACTTCCCATTTGTGCAGGTATCTGACGTCAACGCATTGTGACGTCATCAAATTCTATGGAAACCAGCATGAAATTCAGGGAAACAGGGTTACATATATGACGTTTTCAAAGGAATTTAATGACGTCACAATGCTTTTACGTCAGATACCTGCACAAATCGAACGTGGGACTGTAAAATCGAAAAGACGGAATATGCATCTGTGAATAGAAATTAAACTTAAAATTCAAAGGGGCTGATAAGATAAGGCGTAAAATCTACCATGAAAAAGTGGAATTTTAAAAATGGGAACTTCAAGAAAAATTATTTCACAAAATTGATGCCAGTTCTTGGTTTCATCATAATTTGGAGTTGGATTAGATTGATCGTGCATCATTTCCCTTAATTTGGGGGCAAATATGTCATTTTTTCTATAGAAATCAATGGAAAAGTGAAAAGGTTTTTTTTAAAACATTGTCCCCACCCTAGCTACAGAATGCCACTTTTACAGAAGGGTTATATCACTAATGCACATCTTTTGACAAAATGGGTCCTATAGCTAGGGGGTAACGATGCCCAAGAGACGAAAAACTGAAAAAGGAGGGGTGTATGAATCGTGTTTAAGGCCATGATATAAGCAAAGTTTTATTGTTTCCTTTTAAAGTCATTCATTTATTTATTCTAAACATGTTTACATGAAACGCACACGATTTTTGAATGAAATGAACAAGAGCGTGCTGTTTATATCTACACAGTGTGTATATCGCGGTAAAATGCCTACATATAGCCAATTAATATGAAATACAACCGTATATCGAGTTCAAGATTTTAAAATGTATGGATAAAGTCTAGACCAGACTTTTAGATTTTATTTCTAGTTCTTTGTTTACACTATAACTATGTTTTAAAGTCTATAGATATCCATATTAGCCAGAAAGTTCTTAATTTTCAACGTTTTGATCGATATTAGCTTTTTTTCAACATGGTCACCCCCTACTCTTTGGACTGAAATTTTGGTATCTAGAAATAAACTTACCAATCCCCCAATACAATACATTTTAAAAAATCATCAAGCTTTTCTTTCGTATAGATCATTGTGTAGAAGAAATATTTGATGAAATGTAGGGCTAAATACAGCCCTTGTCTTATCAGCCCCTTAAGAACCCAAAACATCATTGTCAGTGGATGTAAACGTCTTCATATTGAATAGCATCATTTAAGAACAGATAATTTGGCAACATGGACCAGACATGCACGTTTCGGGTACTTAACCCTCGTCAGCGATCCTCAAATCTAAACAATGTAATATGCAAAAAACTTATGAAAGTTACTATGTCGAAAAAGCGTACCGAAAGACGTAGCAGAATGGGTGGGATATGATGCTACAGGACCACGTTTTAGAAATTTCAAGAAATTTTGATAACAGAAATTTTAGAATGCGTTGAAGAAACGATCAACCGAAATTGATCGAACTTGGCTACATGTGCCCTCGGGGACTCCTGGTCCACCAGCAGTGACACTCACCAAGTGGTATGAATGTAAACGTCTTCATATTGAATATCATCATTTAAGAACAGATCAATTGGCAACATGGACCAGACATGCACGTTTCAGGTACTTAACCCTCGTCAGTGATCCTCAAATCTAAACAATGTAATATGCAAAAAAACTTATGAATGTTACTATGTCGAAAAAGCGTACCGAAAGACGTAGCAGAATGGGTGGGATATGATGCTACAGGACCCACGTTTTAGAAATTTCAAGAAATTTTGATAACAGAAATTTTAGAATGCGTTGAAGAAACGATCAACCGAAATTGATCGAACTTGGTTACATGTGCCCTCGGGGACTCCTGGTCCACCAGCAGTGACACTCACCAAGTGGTATGAATGTAAACGTCTTCATATTGAATAGCATCATTTAAGAACAGATAAATGTTCATTATTGAAATATCAAAAAAGGACCTAATAGTTATTCAGTCTCAAAGTCGAGATGGTAAGGCAAAACCGTTGGAATTTCCATCAGAACAGTTGCGAACCTCGGAGTGCGCAACATTAAGAAATGAGACCATGTGCCCGGGGAGAGTCAGCTTCCTGTTTTCATTTAACACCCGTCGCATCAGTTCCATGAAAACTTGTCAAATTCGGTGATTATCTCGATTGTATTGATGTACATATGAGGTAAACGTTTCTTATTTGGTGACGATGACAGCCATTCATTCGGAATTCAGAGTGTTATTGTTCATTCTGGAAACTAAGGGAATCTGATATGCTTTTATAAAAACCCCGTAGCAACCGAAGAACCTCCTCAAAGAGAGATGAGGAGGAGATACCAAATAAAAACAGCTGAGCATTCTCTCACGAGACGAGAAAAGGTGGACAATGTTTCAGTTCAAGTTCTTTAATGATTGTGTCATCACAGTTATGTCTTTGTTTCATTTTGATAGAAAGGTGTTTACTTATTGTTTGGATGTTTAGAAAAATGTACCTTTTTCTGTATATTATACATGTATAAGACGAATAAATCTTTTAACTCTAGTAAGCGTACTAGAAAAACAATGATAGATTGATATATATGATAGACTTTTTTCTGATATCATAGAATGCAGTTGATGTCAATATGCTGGGCGGCCATTCCGGAGACGAGGCCGAACTTCACAGAAGTCCTACAGTATCTCCAAGGAGTATCAACGGTGAGGACACAAATTAGTACATTTATTTATTTATTTATTTATTTATTTATTTATTTATTTATTTATTTTATATATTCTTAGTATATACCTATTTTCTATAGGATCACATACGAGTCAAGGAAAACATTCCATTTTTACAATCTATTTTGATTTGTACCATCTGTTCAGAGCATACATATGTGGATTAAAATTATATATTCATTTCTTCCATGTTGAGTAAAATTTAATAATGAATGAATGATACCCAATTGATGAAGCAGTGGCTTGGGGAAAAGACATTTTTAAAAAGTGTTAGATCTTAGACGACAGCCTATGAACATCATGTTGATTTCATCGTATTGCATTACAGAACCCAGATATTACTAGGGGAGAATTACCTAACTTTGTCATGATACCTTCCTTTGGGAAAGAGAAATCGGACTCTTCAATTTCCGACAAAATTCCTACATCAGTTACAATAGAAACCACACTCAGTGAACCTATAATTGATTTTGATGACAATAAACTATCTGACCAAGAAGAGGAATTGAAGGAACCATTACTTGGCTTGTCAGAAACACAAAAACCTTCCTCCATGAATTCCAGTAACAAAGCTGCAAATAAGAATGATAATACAATTTTTCCAAGCCTTGTTGTCCAGTTGCCCGAGGAACAGTGTAACCGTAGAGGCGAAAGGAAGAATGTTTGTGATACTTTTAACAATGTGAGTAAACGTGGTTCGGTCGACACGATGGTTCAAACAATGTCAGGAATGCACGATATGAAATCTCCAAGGGAAAATCACTCAAGAATTGCAAACTCGCTTGGAGGATGCAGTATCAATGAACACAGCCCATTGCTCACTTCTGACAAACTTGACAATTGTGAAAATGAAAAAGAAGCAAATACACGCAATAGCAGATTAGATGGGACAGGAATTGACAGAGATAAGAAATTCTTTACAAAGGCCTTAAGGAGTAGTTTACGTGAGAGTGAAAACAACTCGCCTCATAACTCTGTAAAAAGAATGAAGTCATCAAATATCTGAATCGATTTTTCCTTACTAAGGATATTTTTGTCTTCTATTTTTCCTAGTCTATGTTTTCTTTATGTTTATCTAGTCATTAATACAAGGGCCAGTCAATGAAGTTATTACAAATTGCCTTGAAGAAAACGCACTTTATGATTCTCACCATTTTGCCAGTCTTTTTTATTAGTGCTACGTGATGGAATTTGATGCGGGTCTTTGTTTCTCAAATTTATTGGTACACGATGTGTACTTATTGGGTGTGTGCTGGACAATTAAAATACACCTTGTTAACATGATCTTTGTTCGTCTTCTCAACACAAAAATGTTACCATTAAATTTTTTCAGTCAAAATCTGTACATTTCATTCACAAGATGTCATATCTACGTACATTAACACTAAATATTTTTACGTTTTGTCGTTTAGCGGTCAAGAATCTCAATTTATGCGATACACTTTGTTCAGGTTCAGAATATTTCGCTAGTATAATTATCCAGACAACGTGATAAATTTGAATTGATTTTCGCCGATCATAAATTGCAAACGAACGTCTACGCTATCCATCATTAATAAGTATCAGATAATACTTAAGTGTTCCAACTCTATACCTGCTGTCCATCAACAACCCTAAACTCGCGGATTATCTTAGCAGAATCTATCAGTTGGACCTTGAAGTCAAAGAAACTACAGAGACAAATAATTCAGCATTCTATTTGGACATAATGCTGTCCTATGACACTGATGGTCAAATGAACACCTCACTCTATGACAAACGTGACGACTTCAGTTTCAGCAAACATTCCTTTTCTGAGTAGCAACATCCCTTCATCGCCTGCTTATTGTGTGTTCATATCCCAATTGATACGTTATGCCAGAGCAAGTAGCAAATATGCAGATTTTGTTCTGAGAGCTAGGTGTCTTTCAGATAAGCTTCTCAATCAAGGATATATTAGTGATCGACTAATATCGTCACTGAAGACGTTCTACGTTCGATACGGGGAACTCGTCATACGCTATGATGTCCCATTGTCCAGAATGGTAAATGATATTCTGTCTTAGACCATTTAAAAATCCAACCACAGACTACATTTGTATCTTCCGAAATGAAAGTGACCTCCAAATTTCCTGTAGGGTAGATTTTGTAGCAAATCCAAAGAAAACCTATGTTCAAAATAGCATTGGAGGGTTGTGTTAAGATGTTAACCTGAGACCTATGATGTTAACCTAAGATGTTAAGCGGTCTTGTTTGTGTGAAGTCATCTTACAATGAGGAGGTTGTTTTACACAACAATTGTACGTTCTTCGAGATCTCTAAGTGCTTGGAGAAGTGAGAGGGTTGTGCGCATGAAATCAAGGATAACCACACCATATGCTACTTGCGTCGCAAATGGCCGTCCAAAGTCGGCACCGGTTGCCCATTGGTCTCGTCGGTTTATGTGTAGTCTTTTGTGTTTAATGTTTACATGCCGTATGTCTCTTTTCCGTCTCATAGTGTTCTCGTCTTTTATGTTTTTGCATCGGGTGTTTTGGTGTTTTGCTGTTGATGCTGCAACAGGGTCTTCTTGGAGATTCTCTCCCTTCTTCTTTAATTTCGATGATATTTTTCGATGAATGGCAGGTTTTCGAAATAGCATGTAATCTCCTCACTGTAAAATGACCACACAAACAACACATCAAAACGCAAGGTGCCAAGCCACACGAAGATGAATATGTTCATGGATCTAAAATGTCAAAAATTAGTACCTGGCTGATAAATATCGACTTACAATAGTTATTGCTACTAATCATGCTTATTAAATGACCATCGTCCTTTCCAGGGGGGAAGGATAAACACCCTCTCATCCTATTATGCCACTGAAACCGATATAAGCACCGGCCTTATGAGTTTAAAGGCTCGGGAAGGTTGATCCATTGTTGTCTTGTTTATGTTTCAATGCATTCAGCAGCGGACCGCTAAATAATATGATTGTTTAAAACTAATTTCAGTTACTTTTCTTTCCGGAAAGAGAGATCCGTTCATTTGACATTGATTTGGTATCACACGATAATGGAATCTTAAGAAAGAGAGTCATCAGTCCCCAGTATTGCATAACCTGATACATTCATCCCCTCCTTTCATTCATTAGTCTGCTTCATTCTTTAGTTAAAAAAGATCATGTCCTCTCTCTTAGACAAATGGGATAAGCTTAATAAAGTGATTAGTATAAAATGGAAGTGTTTACATTAGGAGAGGGAAATGCATTTCATTTGCTCTGAATTAACCCTATTTTCTTTCAAAATATGTTTAGTGCGGAAGAGATCTCCATTGCAATGAGCACAAAGGAAGGAGGGGATCTCCAACAACACTCTGTTGCAGGACCAAAAGCAAAATCCCAAAAACACCCACTGCAAAAACACAAAGCAGACAAGCACATAATGAGACGCAAATGGTACAATAAACGCCAAATCACATAGAATTATCTAACATAAATGACTACACATAAACCAACCAGACCAATGGACAATCGGTGCCGACGAAGGACGGCCATCTGCTACGTCAGTAGTCACTTTTCGATGACCTAGAGGTCTCGAAGAACGTACAATTGTGGTGTAAAATAACCTCCTCACTGTTAGTAGACCACAAACAAACTGGGGTACTGTCTTCTCTAAAGAGGTGTAGACAGTGCCCGTCATGGAGTCTCGTCGTCACAGTAAGTTTTTGTGCAAAAAAGGAGGGAATCCCCAACAACACCAGGCTGCAGAACCCACGGCAAAACCCGAAAACACCCAATGCAAAAACACAAAGCAGTCAAACACAGAAAAAGACACCAAAAGGGACAAGGAACGTAAACGCACAACACAAATAAAAAACACAATAAAGGACTATACATAAACAAACGGGACCAATGGGCTACCGGTGCTGACTTAGTATGGCCATCTGCCACGGAAATAGCAGAAGGTGTGGTTATCCCGGATTACGTGCGCACAACCCTCTTACTTTTCCGATTACCCAGAGGTCTCGAAGAACGTACAATTGTGGTGTAAAACATCCTCCTCACTGTCAGATGACCACGCACAAACAAGACCGCAAAACGCAGGGGCCCAAGAAACACAGATGAATATGTAAATGGATAAAAAAAGAGGGCGTACGTAATACAATCCGTGCTCTGCCGCCGCAAGCTCATGTATGTCTTTTGTGTTTGATGTTTACATGTCGTGTGTCTCTTTTCCGTCTCGTGCTGTACTCGTCTTTTGTGTTTTTGCATCGGGTGTTTTGGTGTTTTACTGTTGATGCTGCAACGGGGTCTTGTTGGAGATATCCTCCCTTCTTTTTATCACCCGAGGAGTCCGACTGACACTAGAGAGGACAGGTGGTCGGGGCCCTGTCTTCTCTAAAGAGGTTTGGACAGGGCCCGTCATGGAGTCCCGTCGTGACAGTCAGTCAATGTGCAAGTTTTAAGAATGCGCTGGTACAAGACTGTAGATTGGTGAAGTATCATGCCTAGTGTCCGTCTTGTGACATTAGGATCATATCCATGGTATAAAAGGCGTTTGATGATTCTGACGCATTTTCGATAGTTATGTTGTCTATGTTTTATCCTTCTTATCTTATTAATTATGTAACAATAAAATGCAGATTGTGAAATACCCAAAGTAATAAACATGTACTCTGTTGCATGTATTGGTCCGAATTTCAAAAGAAGTTGACAATAATTTTCAGAAAGTCTAGTTTGTGAAAGCGAAAACCTTGTCCTAAAAGTTTCTAAAATTCGACATTATTGGTACATTTAATTTGTAAATTTCTACCGTGAAAATCCAAAACATCAGTACATGGTCTAGCATACCGGATGAGCTGTGAAATGTAGATACCATAGGACGGTAATCTAGATACATCACCATCAAGCCAGGGGGAATTTACCGTGTTTTATCCAAATGACAAATATGGATAATGACCATATTCCTGTATACAGCACAAAATCGATAATTCAGAAAATCAGAACCGAAGGCATACAAAATCAGGATAAAACAGGAACCAAAGCAAACAAACAAAAACCTCCACAAAATCATCTCTTTTGTCATACACACTTGTATGAATGATTATCTCTCCATTAACAATTTTGATATTTAGGTCCAAAAACGGTGTATTGTTTCTGTGTTTGTAACGTTTGCCTTGTTTAGAGTCAATTCTTCTGGATAAATAACATTTTATATAATTTTCAAAAACAGGATTGTCGATAGTAAGAATATCATTCAGGTACCTTGAATTACTATTACAACTTTTCACATCATCATGTTTTCTTTGCTTTTGAAGATTTTGGATAAATTCTTTTTCGTAAGTATATGATAATAAATCCGCAACAAGAGAACTGGTACCTATATTGATCCCTTGGTTGATTGATATAGAGATTCTCACCAAATCTTACATATAAATGTTGTCCAAGAGGAAGGACAAGGCAATACACATGTCACTACATGTTCATGATTTGTATGATTTGTATTCTGTTACGGAAAAGAAACCCTTTGATTCAGATGCACAGATATAAGCGTCCCCCTCTCGATTAAAGCACCATTTGATGAGTTTGGACAATTGAGCATTAATGCTGTCGTAATGAAGCGTGGTGTACATATTTGAAAATTCGTATGAAGATATCGTATTGGTTTGAAAATTTCTACATTTCATTTTGTCAATCACATCCCCTGAATTTTTAATAGACCAAAAGAAATTTACATCATTCCTGTTTAGAACAGTTTCACAATATTTTGCTACTTGTTCCTTTATCGCAGTGAGTGCTGACGTCAGATTTCTAGAGAAAATTGTAGATGAACAGTTGCTAAAATTAGCAATGTAACAAAATTTGTAAGGAGACTTGAATGTGTAGCTTTGGAATGCAGTATATTGTAGGAAGATCCAATTTAGAAATAGAAATGTTGTATGAAAAAATGTCACTATTATGTTTCCTCAAAATGTTGGGGACACTTTCATTTCTTTCGATATAAGTATTTTTAGACGAAAGTTCCGAAACTAAAGATGATATAGTAACGTTTTTGAAATGATTATGGTGTTGTTAGCTGCTTTGTCAGCAGGAGCGGATATTTTTTTTCATGTAAATTACGTAGTTTGGATTTGAAATATCTTTCAGATTTAGAACTAGGATTTTCAAAAAAAGAGGATTTTGTGGAAGTTATCTATTCGAATGTCAGTAATATCCAAAACGAGGTTTAAATTTCCAGTCATTCAGAAAATGTTATTCGACTCCTTCCGATTTACACCATCGTTTGATATAGTTATCTAAGGCTTCCTTTAGTACTTCGCGACATTTAATAAAACCTATCTTGGATGGGATTCTATACTTAGGTCCTTTTTTGAGAAGTCCATGGAGCTGCCTGTTCTAGATAATTGAAAAGTCACCTGTAATGATATGACCAGCTGGTGTATATAGATATTCAGACGTTGCACATTCTCAAGAAGCAGGACTTGATTCAAGTATTTTAGGATCTGATGTTACTTTATTGTAGTTAAATACGATATTTCTACTAGGTTTCTTATACTTGTAACAAATAAGAGGAGGTTCTAAATTCTCAAAATATTGAGGAATTGTACGCGATGATCCCGAAAGATATTAGAGATGTTTAGAAGATCGAATTCTTTGTTAATCAATAGACAACACAACCGCAGGCAATCTCCCATGCATAGTTACGTTCCTTGACTGTCAAGGAGAATCTCTGCAACGGACTCACCTACTTTCTGTCCTACGTGGCTCTCCTTGAAATTCTCGCAATTATTTGACTTTATTCTTTATCCGATGCCCAATGTGCATATTAATATGTCGAACCCTTCGACATTATTAATATAGACACTTATTTCACGTTGCAGTGTGGAGCAGTTAAAATCGTTCCCCGTGGCCTGATGTTTGTCAAGTGTATTAATTACTTCTTTCTGGCTCTGTCACCTGAAAGAAGCTTTGGTTTGGCCTTTTATCAATGTCACATCATAAATATTTTTTTGCTATTTCGGAAACTAGCCATTTTACCGATAAATATCATCGAAATTAAGGAGTTTAACATCTTAGCACCATCCCTCCAATGCTATTTTGAACATAGATTTTATTTGGATATGCTACTGAATCGACCCTACAGGAAATTTGGAGCTGCGCGCTCTCTGTAATGTAAAAGTAAAAATCTAACTTCAAAAAATTAAAGAGGGCGCTACTGCTAAATAAACGTTTAAGGAGGCTCAATAATCGTTTGACGTCATCATATTCCCGGCGTCAATACTGGTTCGAATAGTACCGAGTGCGGTTTCGGTCTTCTTCGCTTGTTTCTTGACGGATTTCGACAAGTTTGGTATCGATGGAACCAGGAAATTATCATCTACAATCTGAGTGTAATATATATATAGTCAAATGCATCGTTAAATCTATATATTAAAAATATCCCGTAAGTGAGACACCCTTGCTACTGCCGTAAACGTATTATTTTTATAACGTCATCATCGGAAATTCAACCGTGTGTTGCTTGGCAATTAAATCAAGTAGAAAAAACTCAATTTTGATGATCAAACAGGATATTTCTTCGAGATTTTAGCAATATAATAGATAAAATATTTCAAGTTTGCTATCTCTAATTATCTTGGGTAATGCAATTTTTTCTACAATTTTGTCAACCATCGTACTTTGCAGCGAGATAATATCGAATAAAGTTTCCCTATTTAAAAACTTTGAGCGAGTGAATTTTAGTTTAAACCCTGCTTTGTTCAAAGATATATCCATTTTACAGATGAGTGCACGTATTATCGAGAACGACGGAGGTTGGTGACGTCTACTTATTGACCTTGAACGTCAAAATGTTTAAAAACGCTTCCGTTTACTTTTTCTATATCTCTTATTCATATTTCCGTATCTCCGACACCCGGCGATCGTTGTGCTTTGAAAAAAAACCCGCTTATTTTACATTGTTAACGCCATTTAAAATATAACTAAATCTAGAAATTTCATCTTCTGTGTTACTTTATTCAGAATCGCCCCCTTCTTTAAACATTATTGACAACCCTACCCCCCCCCCCCTTCCTTGAAAACGTTACTATGACAACCAAGTATTTTGAATCAGGATTAACGAAAACATGTACTTTTTTATAATTAGTTTTGAAGAACAGAGTTTGTCGTTGAGAAATATGTAAAAGAAATAACTTCTGACAAAGACTTCTTATCACTTTGATGACAAATAAGGGTACTGGGTACTTTTTTTAGATTTTCATTTTGGGTGGGGGGTGCACAAAAATGTACGTTTCGGGAACAGTTTTAGCTATTTTACTCTTTGAAAGCATTATCTATAAAGAAATGGACATATTTGATTATATCATGGTGAAAATAATCATAAGAATGGTTTTAATGTGAAATTATTATCCCTATATCATGTATTTATCTATCAAAATTCATTGTTTTGCGACAGATCTCGTAATCGGTTTACACATGTATATTCAGAGGACCACTAGTCAATCAAATGAACGATGATATGTAATCTTAATTACAAATATAAATCATCAGACATGAATGTCAAATAAACAGAATAATTTTTTTGACTCTGACAAAGAATTCTTGGATTATTGAGCCACCTTAATCTGCTGTATATTATTATGGAGAGTTAATCATATGCTATGTAGTTATGTCCATTTGGACGAATTTACCGTGATTCCATTGACAATACGCAAGATCGCAAAGGCAGCGCGTGCAGCGTGTCCGTTCTGAGTTTTCATTATTCACCTACCTAAACCATTGTTCAAAACTTGGACACCTTTTGTGCCCAAGAATGACGTCATAAGAATGGAGAACAGTCGAAGAGTGCGCGAGAACATTCGTATAGTCTTGGTTAGAAGTATGCTATCTTCCGTATTGACCCTTCCGAACGCGGGAAAATTTTTAAGAAATTCCATTACGTCACAATGCAATTTCGAAGCTTGTTTTTCCAAGGTAAAACCATTGTGACGTCACAAAATTTTGCATTTTTTCCCCGCAATCAGAAGGGTTAATTGGTAGCGCTATGATAAGTAAACAGAAAAATAATGTCTGTAACGAATATCTAACAGAATATCTAATAGCTTCTTTTAACGATTCTCTACTTTCATGAAAAAGGAAAAATTTTTATTTCAACTTCATTGACAAGTGACATCTTCTAGATGGTACATGGCCCTCTAAGTTAGTATGATTTCTGTTTCTAAGAAAAGATAATGTGCGAACCCTTCTTGCCATATGTACAGATGTTATCCCCGTCGCCAAAGAGTAAATGATTTATTCGTTATAAGGTCATCTCTCTTTGTTAGATGAATGGCCTGTAGAAGGACACTATACCACATCTAAACAATCGGCCGGTGGGATTCCATAGACAGCTTCTTTGATATAAAATGAGATAATTTATATCAAGTTTCATAACAAAAAATTGCCGCAAGAATCGCCTTTTCTTTTTCTTGAAAGAAAATAGTCTTTACCTTTATTTTCTTTGAAGAATTATAATGATGAGTTTGTAGGAGGGGATGAAAAACAAGGTTGTTGAAATTCGTACTTGGAGAAAATTTCATCTTTTTCGTAATTTAGTCATGAATCTATATAAGTGTTAAGTTTTTTTTTTCACAAATGTCAGAAAACAATCCAATTTTTATATTTTGTGTAGGGTTGTCTTTATTACGATCGTAAATTTCATAATGCTTTGATATTAGAATTGTAGTGACGACGACAATACATTTGGTAAAAAGAGAAAGTATATTAGCCAGTGATTGAAAGTAAAGCAGTTAACCCATGTTCAGAATTCGAAAGTAACAATTAATAGGCTCACAAACTCTTGGAAAAAATATAGGCTATCACAAAATTTTCTCACGAGAAAAGAAAAAGTGGACATACAAACGGAAACAATTACATTGTACAACAGAAAAAATAATGATAACACTATTTAATGTGAAATGATCTTCTTTAACTCATTTGTGTCACACTTATGCCCTTTGCCGTGTGGAGCTCGTAAAAAAGTTCCCTGCGAGGGGTTTGACAGTAAGTGTTTTTAATGTATTTCCCTGACATTGTCGCCATAGCACTTTCTATATAGGCATAACAGCAGACAGTGCATAAATTTTATATATTGTTTCATTTTCGTGCTTGAGCATCGACGGCGGGTGCGGCTAGCCAACAGGGGATGCTTACTCCTCCCGGGCACCTTGTCCCACCTCTAGCTTGCTAGGGTTCCGTCTATGTTTAAGTTTGTGCTCTATTGTGAGTGTTGTTGAGATTATCGTCAGGATATTCTTTAACTCATGAAAAAACAGCAAGTGTATTGTAAGTGCTGCTGTAAAATGCACGAGCTGAATATTTCAAGTTTAATCTTAACACATTGATTCCAATCTACATGAATCAAGTAACATATACATTTGCAATACAAATAATTGTAACTCATAAAGAAAAATTTGAAAGAAACATTCAACTTATATTAATTTTTTTCTCTCATACTCGCATATGTGTTACAGATTAGGCCCATATATTACAGCCATGTGAGCTACATCTTTATCACATATCATGTGCCAGCTGTATCTCATATCGCGCGACGCTATTGTTTCAATTGTTTGATTCGGCGTGGCGATCAAAGCATCGTATTGCAATGTATTCTTTCGTTATATACCTTGATAAGCCTAATATTCGTAGTTTATTCTTACAGAAGAAACCAATTTCGAGGGCGCTGAATTCGAACGCCTAAAACTTTTGCGTTTAGATCAACTTGATATTTTTTTTTCAAATTTCGTCTCAGTCTTTTGTTTCAGTTTTGACTTTGGCTCTTAGATATGAGAGAAAAACGCGCTTTCATGTTCTTCGATAAAGATACATTGTTTCTACACTCAAACTTTCGCAAAACACTCGGGCAATGTTAAACGTCTACAAATTCAATAGCATTTGGAGCTAGTAAAGAGTTTGTGAATTCCTGTATCATCGATTTTGTACTGTGTATTAGGATATGGTCATTGTCCATATTTGTCATTAAGCGTTTGTCGCCATAGCACTTTCTATGTAGACATAACCTCAGACAATGCATTCATTGTGCGCAGGTGCGGCTAGCCAACAGGGGATGCTTATTCCTCCCGGGCACCTGGTCCCACCTCTAGCTTGCTATGGGTCCGTCGATGCTCCATTTTTTGCACTATTGTGAGTGCTGTTGAGATTATCGTCAGGATCTTCTTTTTCTCATTTGTGTCACACTTATGCCCTTTGCCGTGTGGAGCTCGTAAAAAAGTTCTCCGCGAGGGGTTTGACAGTAAGTGTTTTGAATATTTTCCCTGACATGGTCCCCATAGCACTTTCTATGTAGACATAACCTCAGACAATGCATGCATTTTATATATTGTTTTCATTTTTTGTGCATGAACATCGACGACGGGTGCGCCTAGCCAACAGGGGATGCTTACTCCTCCCGGGCACCTGGTCCCACCTCTAGCTTGCTAGGGGTCCGTCGATGCTCAATTTGGTGCTCTATTGTGAGTGCTGTTGAGATTGTCGTCAGGATCTTCTTTAACTCATTTGTGTCACACATATGCCTTTTGCCGTGTGGAGCTCGTAAAAGAGTTCCCCGCGAGGGTTTTGACAGTAAGTGTTTGAAATATTTTTCCCTGACCTTGTCGCCATAGCATTTTCTATATAGACTTGGCCTCAGAAAGTGTATGTATTTTATATATTCTTTTCATTTTCGTGCATGAACATCGACGGCGGGTGCGGCTAGCCAACAGGGGATGCTAACTCCTCCCGGGCTTCTGGCCCCACCTCTGGATTGCTAGGGGTCCGTCGATGCTCAGTTTGGTGCTCTATTGTGAGTGCTGTTGAGATTATCGTCAGGATCTTCTTTAACTCATTTGTGATTCAATGAAATATGATCGAAAATAAACTGTCTACTACGAGGGTTGATTGATATGTTATGAACCTCGGTTTTTTTTTTGGATGCAGAAGGTATTCTGCTGATAGATTATCTCCAAGAAGAACAAACAAACAATGGAACACAATATCCTTTATTTCTGACACACTTACGGGAAAATATTAAACTTAAGGTTCATGGTTATACCCTTCCCAAAGCTCAATAAGTTAGGGTATCTGATGTACAATTGGGCATTTTTTCATGCCTGGTAAGGTACCATAAACTATATATTTTCTGATAGGTTATAAAGCCCACTGCGCAGAAATAATAATTTTGGGGTCAGAAAAACAAAGGGGAATACCATCTGAAGCATTTAAATGGTCTTTGTCTCTTTATGATATATGCAAAATGATAAAGCTGTAGCCCTTTGATTTTTAAAACCAGGGAGTCTTATATCTGTACTCAGGGCATCATTACCTTTCAGAAAATATATAGTAAATAGTACCTTACCAGGCATAAAATTTACCATGATACTTTACAATGGAGATGTTTAAAGTTAGGGTTGCTACTACAGGGAGATAACTCTATTTTCATATCACGTAATATTTGAAACCGACATGGATGATAAATGGTATACTCTCATTTTGTTGCATTATTTTAGAAAAAATAACACTCCTTGAAATTTTCATTGCTGAATTGGTATTTTTAGGAAAAATCCATATTTTCAATGAAAAATCGCTGAAAATAGGAAAGAAATTGTTAATTTCGCATGAGTTCTACTTCTAAAGATTCAAACATCAGAATATATACTATTCATTATACTCTTTAAAGCAATATTAGCTGTCAGCAATTGCAAATGTTTTTATTTGCTCGTTTTCACGTATGTTATTACTCATAGAAAATGATGACTGTTTGATAAAAAGGTTGATTCAAAAAACGTCAAATTAACGCCTTTCTGGACAAGAATTATATTATAACAGTTTTCAGAATTCTTACAGCCCTAACAAAAATTCAACGTAAAACTTACATTGACCTTTTGCTTTCTGCTCATGCGCAAGCTAAATTTGGTCAGTGAATATTACCGATTCCAACATGCACATGAACATGTGTAAAGGAAAGACAGTTCTTTTTTCTATTGATTCAGAGGTTCAGATGGCAAAATAAGGACGATCTTTAGTCACATTACACAAGACTTTACATTGCAGATCCTATAGTAGAGCTCAATTTTCAAAGATAAAAGTCGTTAATAAGCTTTTCATGTCTGCGCAGGATTTGACCTGATTCATCTCAACATAGCATGCACGGTCACTCGGCAGAGATCGGACTGACATGTAGCTGCCGAAGTATAATTAATCAGGCATCGTAGTGCAGACAGCTTTGTAGACGCTTCTTTGTAACATCTTCATTTTACATTAGATGACTTGTGTATCATCTTTTAATAACAATTAGAAGGTATTAAGAGACATTTTGCAAGAAAATAATTTTAACCGCTGACAGCTAGTGTTGCTTTAGAAATAAGAGAATTTGGAACTTGGAGTAAATCTCTATGTTTTGGGGTCAAAATGTTGATTTTTTGCATTAATTATTGTGCACAAATTATTGTTTTATTTATAGAAACAGTCATTTTGCTCAAAAACGAATTCAGGTACATATTGGTTTGACTGCTTTATGATAAAGCAATACCTTAGCTCTATACATAGAAAAAATTGTGTACCTGGCGACCTTCTAGCTATTAATAAAAATAATGAGTTGTTGCCATGGCAACCAGCAAAATCGTATATATAAGAAAATACACTCCTTAAAACGGTTTATTTTATCAGAATTTTTCAAAATAGGCTTTAATTCATACACAAGCTATAAAAATCCAGAAAAAAAGGACATATATGACTTTTTGACATTTCATGCATTGCAGAGGTATGTAAAGTTATGATGTGGTATTCTCTAAAATGACGAAAATGTTAAAATATGCCAAAAATGAACGTTTATAGCCAAAAAACGAGACGGGCAAATTAGGTATGAATATTTCGAGGAGATGTTCCTCTACATGTGGACATATCCATCTTTCTTCTACCCCATTTGTATTCAAAGTTGCGACCCTGACCTTAGAAAGCTAAGTAAATTGACTCTTTCGTACAACGAATACCTTAAAGGTCCCGTTCACAATTCTGTCACTGCCATGGCTGCCATTTATGATTGTGGCTTAAATTTGATGAGCATCAACTTTATTCACTTGATGACAAATATGGATATATGACCATATCCCTAGTTTACAGCACAAAATCGATAATTCAGAAAATCAGAAACCCAAGGCATTGATATTGCTCCATCAGACTTTCAACTATTCCCAAAACTGAAAGCAGCTATTTCTGACATCCACTTTTAGTCCGATGATGACGTCATACTTGCAGTGGATGGCTTTCTGACCAGTCAAAATCAGGAGTTCTCACTAACTTACTTCATGAGACAAAAGAAAAAAAACGTATCAGTTTGAGATTTCCTTGTCTCACTCTGCAGATGTTTCATATCAAGACGTCATCGATTGTAACGTCACTCCATCTCGTTAGATTTGTGTAGGTTTTGGTATCGACTCTAGATTAAAAAAAAACATTATAGTGATGATTAAATGAGGTGAGTGAGAAAAGTAATCTATCACGACGTTGCGACTGACACAGGGAAATCTCATCCTTGTGCAAAATATTTGCTACATCCACGACTCGGCAAGCCTCGTCGTGGATTGCAGATTATTACACTCGGATGAAATTCCTCGGTCTCAGTCGCAACGCCGTGATAGATTCTATCATTCTTTAAAAGTGGTATTGAGGCCCTTAAGCACCGGTGGCAAAAGTGTATAGACACTACAGGGAATTATATAGAAAAATAATAAACGTCTGATAAAATTCAAATCCATCAGTACACAACTAGATCAATCAGTTCTCTTATGTTCTATGAAATCCCTATCTCGCTTCCTTTTGTGAGAAGAGCAGATAATTATCATCAGGACTCGGTTTGAGCACCCACAGTAAAACACCGAAACGCTCAAATTCATACTTTCCAAATGTTCGAATATTACTTTTGTCTGATTGTTTCAATATATATTTACCAGGCTCCGAACTCTCCACTGTTAATGAGTTCGATAGTGAGATTTTGGATTTTATTCTTAAATTGGTATGTCAACATATTCGACTAATGAACAAACTCTAACTATGATTTTTTTTTTTTGCAAATTCCTTGATTTATAGGTATATCTTCTTTACGACAAACAAACGGTCACTTAAATGAAAAACAAAGAAATTGACATGTTAATCGAACAAGTGCAAACATATATATTTCAATTTTCACTTTTCCATTCTTCTTTCGTGGCATTTTTCGTTACTTCATCTCCAATAGTGAGTTCTTTTCACATGCAAACCATATATTTTCCTGAAGATTGATACGGTCCCGTGGTTGCCGTGTTTCGTTATTGCATGAGCATAAGTTTCTTCTTTATGAATCCGTGCGTCTGCGTGACCCCCGTCTTTAGAATGAGCAAATGCGTCATTGTGTGTAACGTCGGCATGCGTCAATCCAGAAGGCTTTCCGGTTATGACATGAATATAGCCAGTCTTTAAAATATGTGGTTTTGGGTAAATGACAACCGGGGGCGGAATAACTTTTACAGTTCCAACTGCATAAGATGCGCATGTACCTAAGAGAGAAAAAATAATAATTTCATCAAGAATACTCCGAAAAATAACACAAGAAGGACATGAATATCAATTCAAAATCTTCACATTCATGTATTGATATTCGAATCTAAGTCTTTTAATAACATATTCAATAAACAAGATTAGTTTTACTTAACAAAACGTTCAAGTTATCGGAATTCGAGTTATCAGTCTGAGTGAAAATGCATTGAAACCAATGGAAAAGAATCTGACTTTTAAAAGTATTTCGAGTTATGCGGAAATCAAAGTTAACCGAGTTTGAGAAAAACGAGAGTTAATTTTAATTGATATGCATACAAAATAATGGAAATAAACATTCAACTATGATCTTCTGCAAGGGTTCAAAAATCAATTTTTTTATACTTATATAGAATGAAGATTTAGTGGATAGTTCATTAACATTGACAATTTAACGGTCGAAACCCATGGGATTGTGTATGATGAAATACCTTAAGGTAACTCATACCTCTGATTGTGAGAGATAATATTCTCCCTATGATCACTTTTGTGGAATTTTCTATTTTAAACGTATTCAAATTCAATAGCATAATTTAAGAACTGACAATCGGCATTGACCAGATATGCTTGTTTCAGGTACTTAATCCTCGTATCCTCAGTCTCAGTGATCCTCAAACTAAACAATGCAATATGGTCAGAGTGTGAAAGCTATTATTTAAAAAAATGTACGAGTTTTTCATCTTTGAACCTTTTATAAAAAGTACTTTTCAAATGGACTCTAGATTGTAGCGATATCTTTATTGTTCATAAATTCAAATGACCCCCAACTTTAACATTACACCCTATGGAAAAATCCAAAAATGCACAGTTTTTCATTGTAGTAACATTTTTAACCAAGAATGTCTTTGAAACCTGCAATAGATTTTACCGAATGTGCAATAATATAAAATATTACCAGAGGCACAATCTTCATTAAAAGCACAAGACTTAGTGACCTACGAATAGAATAATCCGTTAAAATAATCTATCAATTTTAAATGATGAATCAGGATCCCAATTTAACAAACACAGATGAAATCTTACCTACAATTAGACATAAAACATAACCAAAAGTTAGCTCTTTTTCCATTTTCATGAACTGCTGTGTCTAAACTTATTTCTAAGTAGCCATGAACTGCATAATTATCCAAAAGGATTAAATGTTATTTATAATTTCCATTGAATCATCCGAAAAGAAAGCGTTTTGCTTGGCAACATCTGCTTTGTACACATAGATAAAACATACTTTTGCATGTTTATTTTTTTCTTCATAGGCAAAATAACGATAGGATTTGTTCGATATCAAAGACATATCATGTCAAAAGAATATTTCTAAGTGGCTTACAAGAAAATTGTCAAGGTGACCTCAAGATCATTGCAAAGCTGGTTTCCGTTTCAGCATTCTTAGATATGAGTATAATGATTAAGCAAAGAACGGTTTAACCTTTTATCAAGTAAACACAATTTATACATAATTCAAAAACGATGAATTACAAGGGAACAAAACAGACTTAGCAGGTGAGTGCTTAGACAAAAATAAAGAACAGAAATATTGAAAGATTGAAATGATTCGTGTACGAGATTTATTATTCCTCCAGCTTTATATATAAACGGTTAGGCACTGTAAAATGTATTATAGAATATATTTTTCAATTCAAACGATTTCAGATGACTATAAAATCGAGTTCCTCTTTTGGATTCGACTTTTAGTGCCTTGTTATCCGTCAACTCCTCCGCTCAAAAAGTACAAAGAAAAAGGAGCGCTTCAACAATACTCTTTGGTGATTGGATTATGTGCGAAATAAGATCTCATACGGACATAAAAAAAAAACGATAAAAATGAACACGAGACAGTAGACAGGAGCTTAATTTAGTTTATACTCTATTCACTGCAATGACTTGAGTCAAAGCTTTTAACGGTACTTTTTTTTAAATAAAAATTCATATTTATGAAAGTTTTATGTCATACAGCACATACTGTAAAAAACCTTTCTTAAAGTACATCTCTTCGTGGGAACTCAGATCAGGTTATTTGAAATTTCAGACAATGTTTTAAAGGAGTCAAGTTTCACGTATTCTTTAATGTGCATGTGTACCATTTTTTCATCTACCTTGAAAAAAGTCATTTCCAAAAGAAATCGACTAATAACCGCTTAAAAATAATTAATTCTCAGATACATCGTTTGCAATAAATGTCATTAGCAAAACACAATTATCTTCCAATATCAATGACGACGAGAAATTAAAGTGATTCAACTTTTCATGTTATTTGTTGTGACAAAGTCAATCGTTCAAAACAAATGCATGTAACCTTGGTTCAGAAGTCTCCATGTCCTCATAACGAAGTCGTTATACGTAGTTTGAACATGCTCTGAAATAACTAATTCATTGCGTTATGCAAACACCATAGGCAGGGGACAAAGAAATATTACTACTTAGGAATGGGAAATTTGTGATTTCTTGAAGTCGTCAACGTTGTCATATATTGAAGTATTATAGTGACCATTGTCGTCAAAAGAAAACATGAGATTGTCGACATTGCTATACATGTACTATTGTAAAAATCCGTTCCCCCATATGCCCATTATCAAAAAGCTATGTCTCATCAGTGCAGCTCGAGGACGAAAAAGAGGTAATCAAAATAATATAATATTATGAGATCTAGATATGAAACAGAGTTGAACTTCATGCCTATATTTGTATGTAAACGTCTTCATATTGAATAGCATAATTTAAGAACAGGTAAATTGGCAACATGGACCAGACATGCATGTTTCGGGTACTTAACCCTCGTCAGTGATCCTCAAATCTAAACAATGTAATAAGCCAAAAAAGTGTGAAAGTTACTATGTCGAAAAAGCGTACCGAAAGACGTAGCAGAATGGGTGGGATATGATGCTACAGGACCCACGTTTTAGAAATTTCAAGAAATTTTGATAACAGAAATTTTAGAATGCGTTGAAGAAACGATCAACCGAAATTGATCGAACTTGGCTACATGTGCCCTCGGGGACTCCTGGTCCACCAGCAGTGACACTCACCAAGTGATATAAATGTAAACGTCTTCATATTGAATAGCATCATTTAAGAACAGGTAAATTGGCAACATGGACCAGACATGCACGTTTCGGGTACTTAACCCTCGTCAGTGATCCTCAACCTCCAGTTCGCACGAATTTGTGCCAATATTATTAGCAAAATGTACGAAGCGGATTATATTTTGTGAGTGCATCGGTTTTTATCTATACATCGATAGACATTTATGATTTAATTGACTAACTATTTAATTAATTAGTTTACTCTGCGATCGACGTCATTTTAGCATTGTTGATTTTCAAGTTCAAAACTAGCGACGTAATATTTATACAGGCCTAACGTAGCGGCGCTCGACATTGTCTATACAGCTATAGATAAAATTTCGCTCCTTGCGTTTATATAGGCGTTATACAGACACTACGGAAATAATTAAAGTATTCATAGAGAGCACGTCATAGATACCGTATAACAAAACATTTTTGCCATATTATGATTTTCACTATATTCGCAAGTGATTTGGAATTGTGAAAATTAATCTCGCGAAAAGTTTTGTTTGATAAGGTAGATCGTAAATTGTTGCATTCGTTACATTTGTTGATATCTAAAATGTGCCATTCTTCACTCATGTTGATTAAACGTAATGAGGGGTGAATTGAGTGTATTCTCATGATAGAACTAACGAAACTTCAATAACGAAAAGGTACAGAACAGTAACATCATATGAACATATTTGTTTGTAATTTAGGAATCGCAACAAATTGTACTTGCGAAAATATAGACACCTTTTTTACCATAAAATCGCGAAATATGATACATGCGAAAATTTCTGGTTATACGGTATATCTTTTTGTAAAATTGAATTCGCTTTCCGTGAAAGAGGAAGGACTACACTAACTTAAAGCTTTATATGAGTATAGAAGATTATCAACAAGAAGTGGAGCTCAGTTGGTTCACATTCCCACAATTTGCAGAAACACCATTCCAATAGACACGTTTAATATTTTTTTATCTTCTTCTTTTCTGTATGTATATTTATTATATAGTATGTTTATATTCCAAATCTCATTGGCTGAGAACTGTCACGTGACGAGTCATTGTCTCATCATATTGACCTGTGAGAGGCGATTTCATTAAATATCACTACCGCGAAAACTCTTGCTTCCGGTTTACCATGAAATATCGAAAACGCGCGAAATTTATATCTGAGACGTCATTAACGTCATTTCGTAAAAAGCAGCAAGGACCCTGACAGCTAAGCTCAAATTCTTGAATTTTGAGCCTATCTAAGGATTTCGACTCTGAAATATTCTTCATTTGACTCATTGAATGAATTCCATTACGTTCAAAATAATTCAGCGACAGAAAACGCTGATATTAACACGTCTTGAAATATTTAAAAAAAAAAATCGATGTCAGCCATTTCGAAAAGGTACCTTTATAAATACTGATTAAGTCCACTATATAATAAAACAATTGTGGACTTTTCACTCGGTGAATATGGTGTGATATTTTCTTAATTTGAAAATATCGACCTCGGCTGTCGCCTCGGTCAATATTTTCAAATTCAGAAAATATCACACCATATTCACCTCGTAAAAAGTCCATAATTGTATAATGTAGAATGAGAATGTTCTATTGTAAACCATGGTATGTACTTGTATTTGCTATTGCCATTTTCCTAGTGAAGGCACCTACCTTTAATGATAAAATAAATTCTCTCTTTCGATATAGAATGTGGAGTTGTTGTATAAAGAATACAAAATTTGAATGATTTTAAGAAAACCGATAGCTTACAGTACAATCAAAGAGACACAGCATTTTAGGGAATTAGTAAATAGACAATGTGCTAAATTATTGTTCAAAAAAAACTTGGATGAAAATGATTTTTGCGTGAAATGCTTAACACATTAATCTTCATACATTCAGGATTAGGCGCTGCCTCTTTAGAGATTTTAGAGTTTGTTTGAGTTGACGACTTTGAGAGACTTGTCAGAGAACACTTCCCTGCAATAAAAGCTCAGACAAAAGGAGCGGTTCAATGATACTACTTTTGGATTGAACTATCTGATCAGAAGGTGTCATACACAAAACTGAAGCCCGATAAAAGGACAAAGTGCAATATTAGCTGAGGGTGGTTTATATTGCATATCTGTTCCCTGTTTATCATTGTGCCCAAGCCTTTTTTGACATCTCCATTTTCGATTTCCCGGTGTTCAATGTATTAAAGGACAAAACCATACTGTGCATAAACTTACAAACCTTACTTGAAGTTAATCTCATCGTGAGAACTCAGAAGGGTTCATGTGAAATGTCCGAGGATCTTTTCAACGAATGAAGATATAAAGCTCTAAGTCAAGGTTTGTTACACACATTTTTCATCCTCTGAGTAAAACTTCTATTGCCAAAAACGAAACTGACAAATTACCACAAGGTACAACTGATAACCACATTGTGCGCATTGAGTAACATTTAACAAGAATAATACCAAAATCCCCTCTCTCTCTCGAGAAACTGAGGACTTGTTGATAGCAGAAGGAAACTAGATACATGCATATATGTTGCAATGAAGACATAGCAATTATTCATAAATTCTGATGTTGAATAAGGGATAATTTAGCAGTTTTAAGACACAGCATCCGGGAACGACATATCATCTAAAATTATCATTTTATGATCAAAAGGAAAAACTGATCGTCTTAAATGTGTGTGCACAAACATCCAACCGATGAGGAAATATGTCAGTTTAAGGCATACCTCAGGTCTCAGATGCTGATTTTTCCTTAATAACAACTTTCACAATATTATCATTTTCAAACATTCAAAGCTTATGTTAAACCTGATATACAAACAAAGTATGTTTCTCGTTCCGATGATTATACCAAGTACTTAAGTCGTTTGAACTTTAACATTGAATCCTATGGAAAAGTAAGAATAAAAATCCCTTTTTCGATCTGAGTAAAGATATTTATAATAGTTTTTTCCAACAACCACAATCATATTAGTTTGATAATATGAACAATATTCTGAAGAGAAAAAAATGGGGTAACTTGGCAAATAAAATTACCAACAATTCTGACCTGAGGGATACTCTACCTTAAATGGATTTCCGCCGTTCCGAGCTCGAGCATCACTGATGAGACATTACTTGACGTTTAAATGCGCATATGGTGTACATATAATTTGAAATAGAATATGTTATATCAAAATTGATCATTTGATTAATTCACTATTTTGTCAAATCCTCTTTCCCTTAAGTCACATCAAGCAAACCTTTCACGCCTACTGACCAAGATACAAAAAACGAACTAAGAGGACAAATAAATGAATCATGCATATGCAAAGCCACCGTGAAGCATGAATGACGAAACATACTAAATGAACGGTGACGAAGTAGCTGCAATCGGAGCCGACATTGGACGCTCATTGGCTATATAATTAACAAATTGTGTATTTATCCGGATTGGATGCACGCAAATGGTCCTTTCATTATCCGTATGCACATCGGCATCCCATGACGCACAGTTTTTGTAAAAAAAAGTAGCCTTTTCTATGTTGGATGATGATACAATCTAGGTGATAAGATCATGGGACCCTAATGCTACACTGAAACTCTGTAAATATAAACAATCCGTGCTTAAGTAATTGATACGAGCTCAGGTTTAGCCAAATCTAAGATTGGATAAAGTATCAAGGTCAAGTCTTCTCTGATGAGATTTGGTTAATACCATCATTGAGTTCCATTATTTCCATTGGTCGGTTTGAAAATGGAAAAGTTGCTTGTACAAAACCACAGTGTAGGAACGCTTTTGTACGAAATAAGTTTTTTTGCGATTTCCGAAGGGAGAGATTTACAAATGAGTTAAAGAAGATCCTGACGATAATCTCAACAACACTCACAATAGAGCACAAAATTAAGCATCGACGGACGCCTAGCAAGCTAGAGGTGGGACCAGGTGTCCGGGAGGAGTAAGCATCCCCTGTTGGCTAGTCGCATGTGTCGATGAAAGGTTGAGCATCCCTCAGGTCTCAAATGCTCATATTTCCTAAATAATAACTTTTACAATATTTTCATCTTCATATGTCCAATGCTTACGTTAATCCTGATAAACAAACAAAATATAAATCGCGTTTTCATGATTACACCGAGAACTTAAGGCGTTTGAACTTTAACATTGGACCCTATGGGAAAAGTGAGAAAAATCCCTTTTTGGAGGTGATAAAATGTAACTGTAAAAGTTTCTTTTCCCAAAACCTTATTAATTTGATAATATGAACAATATCCTTAATAAGAGAAAAAAAAAATAGGGTATCCAGGCAAAAACATCACCAGCAATTCTGACCTGAGGGATACTCTACCTTAATGTACATCTATCGCGTAAGCACTAGAAGGTATACTGCTATAGATTCAGACTTAAGACTGATACTTCATAGACAGGTAGTACTTCGTGTTTAAAAATGAATTAGATTGCCGTGCAATTGCAACTTAAAGAATATAATAAATGAAATTATATCGTTTAATTGTGATTTTTGTACGTCCACTGTGCCAAGGTCCATATATAAAGAAAACTTACAGAACCTAGTACTCCGTGAACACATACGTGTACTTAATTCTATATTTATACATGTAGAAATAAAGCTTAAATAATGAAAAATTTGTAAACACGAACTGTGCCGTTTTATGCAGCCACTCTAAGAGTTCTGTACTTATCGTATTTTATTGGCACCTTACACACCATTAAATCTCTCTCACCTTCATTATAGGGGATATAAAATAACATAATTATAACACCGGAGAATATACTTATACTTATACTCACTTCGGAATTTTGTTCATTTCGACGTTCGCAACCGTTCCTGTGGAAAATATTATGATTTTGCCTTGCCTTCTCGACTATGAGACTGAATCACTGATGGGTACTTCTGTAATGTTTATTATTATAGGGTTTCGGTAATTCTAGTCAATAAAATTCAAAGGTATTTATCATATAAGTATTTTACCAATGAAATATGCATAGTACACGTTACTTGTCATGAACAGGAACGTTCCTACACAGTAAAAACTGTACATGGGTCAAGTTGGATGCACAACTATACAACGCATGATTTTTATACTTGACTTATCATCATTAGATTATAGTTTCCAACAAGCAATTTTCGTTTTTATCTTTTGTATGGTTGTAAAAAGAAGTAAAAGACAAACATCAAATACTAAATTCAGAATTTAAAGTAATGATAAATATGCATATAAAAATATTTTAAATTTCTTTGTTGTGTGCTTGAATTAAACTTGCTGTGGGCCCTTATGTATGTTGTCATATTGAAATTTGAAATTAGTATTTGAAATACTTTCACAATACGTTCATGTCACATCAAAGAATACACATGTCAGCAAAAGAAATATCATTAATGTAAATAATTTTCAACATATTTCTTGCTCATTTTTGCAAAGCAATTTTGTATCTCTCAAAAGACTAATGCTACGTCTTCAAATCAATAGCATCATTTAAGTACAGATATATTTGCAGCATGGACAAGACATGCACGTTTTGGGTACTTAGTCCTCGTCAGTGATCTTCAATTCAAACAATGAAATATGGCCTAGGACTGTGAAAGGTATGTCCAACATATACCGAGAGACAGAAAGCGAATAAACACCAATAACATAATATAGTAACAAGAAAAGTAATCGTATACGATACCTATAAAGAGCAAAATGCTAGTACACTAGTACTGATAGAATAATGGTAGGTAGACAGGTAGCTCCACTCTTCCAAACAGCAAAGTTGTAATATAGGAGTAAGCATTATCTTAAGGACTAAAACGATGTTCATATTTACAAGATACGGTGATACACTAGTCGCGGTGATGAGGCCGCTTTTCTCTTCTGAGAAAAATTGATCATCATGCTATGCAAAGATTAACGGTGGTTGAAATATACAGGGAAATGTTCGTCTGCGTTTGATTTTTACCCTTTCCGCACAATGCCCATCAATGAACCGAGACGTGCAGGTCTGGTCAATCCTGCAAATTTATCTGATCTTAAATCAGGCTATGAATTTGAAGATGTGTACTTTTCCCTCAACAACACATTGAAAAAAGACGTTTGCTAGTAACTTATCGGAAGTTTTGGCTTGATGAGTCACCAATGAGAAACTCTATAGAGACACAGTTTTGTGTGTAACATCTGACAAGGGGGATAAGGCATCACGTACACTTGTCTCCAGACGATGCGCACAGCCATGCGGGTGAAATTAAGACAGCGGGAATAAAAGTTCAACTAAATGATTTCTTGATAAATTGTGTGATTGTGGGCGAATTCCACACAAGGTGAACCATTCTCTTTTCTTGACAGTGCGAAAATAAGACTGAGTAAATTCAAAGCTGTATACATCATACCGTAACATGGAAACCGACAAAGTCAAGGGGCCTTATGAGAGAAAGAAGCCGGTTTTTTCGAATTATTCATTTTCATCTATGAAGACACTAGTTCTACTTTTGATATTTTGAAAGTAAGAGTAAATGAACCGCCTGGTGTACAGTCTTATGTCAATTTCAATAAATAGAATAATCTTCCCGTATATAAACTGAAAAAAAGTATCATGGTCCGTCGATGCACAATTTGGTGCTCTATTGTGAGTGTTGTTGAGATTATCGTCAGGATCTTCTTTAACTCATAAGTTTAATCAAGACTTCAGTTCAGCTAAGAGAGACAAATGATTTTTTACTAATTGATGGAAAACCTTTCATGCACAAGTTCCTACATTTATACACCGGTTATGTCTTATCGCGAAACAAAGACACATTGCTTCTTTTTATCACCATATCAGATATTATCGAAAAAATACATTGTAAAAGTGTAAACATTTCCTAATATTTTCCGAAGTTCGTAAAATAGTTATACGTTATAACGTTAGAATTGTCAATATTGAAATATTTGTTCTATAGTACCAATTTTAATGTACTAGACATGTGTTTCGGATATTAAATCACCGCCAATATATATGATGTCAAACAGGCTGAATAAATTCAAAGCGAATTTTCCTAGTGCCATCTACACTTTCCTCTTGCCCAATAATGAGCGGCTCCAAATTTTGTGTAGGGTGCATTCAGAAACGTATTTAAGCGATAAATACGGCCAATACATCGTCGGAGGGTACTCAGTAGGCGCAAGAAGCTTAAATTTAAACATGACCGAAAACATTATGCCAAAACTCCAGCTAAGAAGAGACCTATGCAATGAGGGAGATACCCCATTTAGGTCTAATTTGATGACAGAAAATTTAGAATATAAACGCAGTGCGTAAACACTAAAACTAGGCGAGCCATATCCTCGGGAACTTACAGTCAACCATCTGTAGTGCTGATTATATTTGTTATTTATTACTATTCATGAAAATGTCTTATTTGGATATAACATTTTCAATTATTGGATGAAAGAATTTTTTGGATAAAATTTAGTTTGATTTCCATTTATTTTAAACCAGTTATCGACAAATAATAGGATTCTATCAATTCTATTATTATATCAAAAGGATTTTAAAATACCAAAAGCATATTCAGTGCGACTTTCTGAATGAAAGGATCGTAAGCCTCCTTAACTACATTTTTTTCAGGTGTAAAGAAAACAATAAAGTGATCAAAACAAGCATATTCATTGAAAAATAGTGGGCAAGGCTGAAAGTGTTTCCTGTTGTTTAAGTGGCAAGCAAGTTCATCCATTTCCTCTTTGTTATTTTCCGTCCAAATTTGAATAACAGGGAGCAATCTTTCAACCTGATAACCTAATGATTTCGTCTGCACAACGGCTATAGAAAATAAAGGAAAGATAAGGAATAAGACGTTGCAGTAATCATTATGGGAATGTACCCGCTCAAAACAATTACTACTTTGACAAATAACAAACGAACGAAGAGTTAGAGTACAATCGAAAGAACAACACAAACTTATGTAAGACAATGTTGTCACAATATGCACCATAAGTCGACCTCAAGTGGTGTGGTTACGTTTGCACAACTTAGAGACACGAATTGTTTTCTTGGGTTGTAGTTGTTGAATTAAAAATCAACCAATAAGTTGTCTGTATATGGATATAAATGACATTGAGTAGACGACAATTATAACATGACTTGGGATTTTCTTCCTATACATTCCTCATAGAACTCATTCGTGAAATATTATTCTTATCAAGTTTTGTTCATACCTTGTGAGTCAGCCTACGTGAGACACATAAGTTGTCTTAAGGGCTCCAATTGACCAATGATAAAAGAGAATCTTATTGAGACGTTACAGTAACGTCGTCAGAAAACATGGCGTTAGATGACATGAAACGTTGTTTAATTTCTCTTTTTTCTTATGTTTTATGGAAGAAGAAATAGATTCCATCACTTTCTACTGAGTGAGACATATCAATCTTCACTCGTGATGGAAATTTTTCATCTTTTCCCTCTTTCCGCAACGCTCCACTCGGGAAAAGACGAATTTTCCGTCACTCCTGTAAATTTGTATGTCTCACTCAGTAGATCGTGATAGAACCTATTACATGTATTCTCCAACACATTTACAGCTCTTTAACCTCCGTCTACTTATTAATTTTGACGCCTACATCGCACGTGTGCAGGTGTCGTCTGCAGTATATAAGAATAAAAACAATACTGCATAGCAAAGCTTTATCGCCCCATAATTCTCCTCGTCAGGGGGCATTAACCTGTTATAGTATCACCTCGCCTCGGATCAGTAATTCATTTGACAGGTTATTGCGACTCGTCAATGCGAACCGTCAATTATACGACACTCTAATATGACTTAAAACTGAACTAAGTCTTTAAAAACCCCCATGACGTAGTAAATTTTTTTAGGGAACGGAAATTGTTAGAAGTGAAACTAACAATCTCCGTCCCCTTGCTAAAAATACACTTGGTCATGTGTTGATTTGAACTTTCCCCCTGATGACGTTTTGCATACTAATAGATCAGTTGCATTTAGTTTACTTTACCACTACTTTTACCTCACCTCTACGCTTCAGTGGTCACTGCGGTTAGGGGTTACATAATCTTGGTCTCGAGTATTGACGACTACAGTTAACTTTTAAAGCTGACCTACCCTGACGTTTTGCGGGTACATTTCATATTTTAGACATAAAACTTACGGGTACATTTTATGTAAATTTCCCCTTTTCGGACGAAGACACATTAAGCATTGTAATTTTTGCTACATAAATAAATGATCTTTCCGTCTGCATGTCCGTCCGTCTGATGATTATACTTTCACATTTATATAGTAAAAAAGTGACAGGTCAGCTTTAAAAGGTAACTGTAGTTGGATCGCCTCAGGACAGGTGTGTATTGAACAATGTAAAGCCATGGCTGTGAAATATTCTGTTTAACGTGTGCGGACTGGTACCTTTCGAGACAAAATACCAGATAAAAAGCATACACTCACAATTAATTCGAGATTTTCAAAGGTATCCTGTCATACTGAAAAAAAAAGTTCCACTACGGCTTTATTACTCGAAATGAAAAACGGCTCAAATGGATCTATTTAAACCAAGACTTAGCTAGAAAAACGGCTCAAATGGATCTATTTAAACCAAGACTTAGCTATAACAGCTCACATTCCCGTCTCCCCTGACTTGTACAGTGGATATGTGCCTTAAATAAAGTTTCAGAATAATACATGTCATTGACAACAATAAAAAAAATTGTATGTTTGCGTGTTTTCGCCTAACTGGAGGGTGTCTTTTTTTAAAACACCAGGATGGAATACGAATTTTAAATACCACGGCCTAATCCCTAACCACAGTGACCACTGAAGCGTAGAGGTGAGGTAAAAGTAGAAGTAAAGTAAGAAGTAAAATAAATGCAACTGCTCTAATGTATCGTGACCCAAAATCCACTACCTCGAGTACTCGAGCGGTATATAAAGAAGCCTGGACGCGTGGACATTGTCATTTGTATGAGATGTCGTCTACCTGTAAAGATGAGTTCAGAAATTAGAAAATATCATAGAAAACCATACATTGAAATAGAAAATGGATAAAGTAATCATGAAATCTTCAGTTTTACTGAAATAATTAAAAGACGGGTACGTAATCTTGGGAACATGTGGAAGGGGATGGGTGGGAGGGGGTTGTTTAAGAACGGGATGAGGACGAGACCGGATGGGTAGGTTCTTTCATATGTTTTATAAAAAATATTGCGAACCAAAAAGATGAATTCAAAATATTCATAGTTACATGTATTTACAATGTCAAAAAATTATATGCTACGTTTTACATTGATCAAAATTTTGTACATATGTGAAATAGTGGTTGGGTGGGATGTTGTTGGATTCAAGTATATCATTCAAAAGTAAATTGAAATGATTTTTCACATGCAAAGGAGATCAAATATACATGTAGATGAAGAGGGAGCCCAATGTTTATGATCAACCAAGACATGTTGGACCGGAAAGGGTGGGGGGTAAGTTATTGAAAATTCATATTATCTGAAGTGAAATAGTATATTGATCAGTGTTTACTGCTTAAAGTTTACATCAAAGAATGGCATGCAATTTATTAAACGGAAGAGTAGTTGGGAGGGGGATGCCGGTGTGTGTGGGGGGGGGGGGGGGGAGGGGGGGTGTTATATCGAAATCGAAACACTGTCATGCAAAAAAAGCACAATAAAAGTACATTAACATACTAAAATACGATAGTTAAATTCTTCTATAATATTCTATTTTCATTACATACGATTTTGTTACATATACCTGTTTACTGTGAAAGGCAAGTACATAGCTGTTTCTCTGCATTTTCCTCATTTCAAAATTTCTTTTAGAAAATGTAATTAATCAGCTAAATTTCGAGAATACAAAACTGCATGATAATTATAGTGTTTTACTTACATGATATTTTAGAAAATACAATCCAATACAGGCCAATGGTCGGTACACAATTTTCTACAACATACATGACCTCATTGTGTAGACACATGTGAAAATCGCGTGTTCGATTAGACTATTCGCATAATGAAAATGGGCTTTTATAAATTCATATCAATTAAAATATACATGTATACTAGTTACCGAATATTTGAATAAGCTTCATTATCCATTGGAATTTATATTTATGATTTGTTTGTATGATACGTTTGTATGCTTATTTCCATTGATGTGTTAAAAGGGGTGGGGCGTGAACGTGGAGACCTTGGGATGCAACAGATGGAATTCGCATCGGAAATGGGAAAGAAACAATTTAAAGAATTCTTGAAAATCCTTTTTATCAATAGTTTATAGGTTTCCTTTGTGTTGAAACTATTTTTTGTCGAACAACTCTACCTGGGCCATGTCTTGGATCCGTTTCCTCCCAATATCCCCATCTCAATAACTACCCCCCCCCCCCCCCCATCAAACTCTGTATAGCCCTTTCTTTTCAGGGCCGGGTCCCAAATTTATGTTGAGGGAATGGGGAACATAGTGGCCTTACAATGTACACACTTTCCCGATACCATAACCATGACTAGGTCAAAGCTCCAGGTCAAGGTCACTAGGTCAAATGTTAAGGCATAAATTGAAAGGTCTTGTCATGGGCAATCTTCATGTATGATATAAAGTTTCTACTGCGTAATGTTCCTCAGATTTTGCTGCAACCATAAACTTTAACCAAAATGTTGACGAAAGACGGACAGACAGACAGACGGACATCGTCAATCTATAGACCGGAATTGCTTTGCAATCCGGCCAATTAAAAGTGGCGAGTTGGAGGGGTTTTGTTTGGTCTAAATCATCCATGAACGATCATCATATGCACTACTCTGGAGCTGAAATGTTGGAAGAAAGAGTAAAATTATTTTGAATTTCTGTGATTTTTTTTAATCCACAATAAAAGTATAGGAATTGGAATTTAAAATTAATTTCATCTGAAACTCATCAAAGCTTTAATACATGCATTCACATGGTTTCATTTTTGAATAGCTATTCCTTTTTCCCTTTTATCAATGATTTTCGAATGCATGATTTCCCCAAAACTACTGAACGTCTCGTTCTCAGCGAGGCGTGTATGTCTGTAGGCATGGTCCATTTAATATTAGGGGGGGGGGGGGGGCTTGGGATTTTTTTTTACCGGAGCAAAATCATTTTTTTCTTGCAAAGTTGGAGCAAGGAATTTTTTTTATAATAAGTGATGTGCAATATATAAAGAATGTTTGTGTTTTAATAGAAATTCTTGATTTTTATTCAAAACTCTAAAATATTACTTTTTTTTATGAAAAATTTAATTCACTTCTAAAAAGAGAGATAGAAGTATTTACAATATAATCCTCAGTAAACAAATTTTATATCTTGTAAGAGGGTCTGAGGGGAGGATTTTCTAGACAAATTTTGAATTAAGAATTGTAAATTAGGGGAAAAACTGAAGTTCTCCTTCGAAGCTTGTATATGAATAAGACTCTATGGTGAAACATGCATCTATTACATGTAATAGTAATGCATTATATTCATAGTATATTTATAATCCTCTAAGGAAGCCCTTTTTCCCCATTAACATGCATTCTTTTGATATTTTCAAATATAATCTTTGCCATTAAAAATTAATGTTTTGATAGAAAGCTACAGCGAGCGAAGCGAGCCAAACTTTTTTTGATATAAATTGAAAACTGTGGCGAACGAAGCGAGCCGGAAAATTTTCAAGAATTTTTAGCGAAATTTTAAGGTAATTCTTCAAAGGAGAAGGGCCACTAACCATCAAAATCGGCCCTTTTGCCGTTTTTGAAGAAAATTTACGTATATATAAAACAGCATTTCTAGTTTCTAAAAATGTCAGTTTTATGAAAATCTGACAAAAGTGAGCGTTTCATGACCCGGCAAAGTTGGCATTGTGAAACGTCAAAATGCGCTTTCTTTCACCATGACGTCATGGCGTAAAATGATGTTTACAACAACATATTTTAACCTAAAACTCTACACTAAAAGTATTGTTGAAGTCAAATTAATTCAGAGGGTAAAGTTGATACATATAATGTTTTTAAAGAATATATTTGGATTTCAGTGTTAAATAAATCGGGAAAAGATATCCGAGAGATATCAGAAGCATCTGAATCGCAATGAAACTGTATCTTTGCTCTCAAATGACGTCGCGTCAAATTATTCATCTTTGAATTCTAGATTCTTACGGAAAGCGGTAACATATATACACATTTGACACATGCACCTTTTTTGTAGGGGAAGGGGCAGGGATCTCGATAAATTTTAAACTTTAAAGTAGGTTGATACTCTGAAGGAAGATACATAGAAAAAGAAAATTCTTGGTTTTTACATTTTTAATGCCTTTTCAATAGAAAGAAGGCGACGGCTTTTCTCACAGTAGGTGATGACTCTTCGCCAGCTTCCAGCTTATGAGGAGGGGGTCATTATGTACGTTTCAGAATAAGCAAGTTAGAATTTTCTCTGACTTTAATGGGATCAGGTTACATGTCCAAATCAAATTCAGGAGCGGATCCAGAAACTCATTTAACTTTTTATTGGGATGAATAAACACAATGCAGAAGGGCTGAGAGTCCGGATGGGAACTTACATCATCAATGTTTTTGTATAGACTGCTCTTTACACTATTTAAAAACGCAATAATTATCTGAAAAATTCAAAACAATGCAATTTAGGACAAAGGAGAGGATAAGGTTCATTACGCATTCGCGTGACCAAATTTTGAAAAAAGGGGAGAAAGGGCAAGCTGTAAGCGACTGTGATCGTCATTTTTTTTCGCCGAGAGGGCTTCACAGGAAGTTGAGTGAGAGGGATAGAGATCCATCACATAAGAATTATTCTATATACATCTTTTTCGTTAAGTTGTTCAAATTCACCCATCTTAAAACAAAATGGACGTACATGTAGCTAGGGTGTTTTCGATGTCGACGCCTAGTCGCCAACGACAGGAGCGGACCCAGGCACACATTCTTTTTTATGAGGATGACTTGTAAAGTCCAAGTAATGGACGATATGGAGGAAAGTTTCCCTCTTTCATTGTTGGGGGGATAGGGGATCGGTCAGAGAAAATTTTGAGAAAGTGAAGCAAATTGGTGGCTCTTGAGCGTATTTGAGCCGCATTTAAAAGGGATCAAGAGCACGAAACATATCTAAGATAGAGGAAATATCCGATATGCCGATATGAACATAAAATTAATGCTGTATTCTTTTTTTTAATTCACGCACGCTTATGAGCAGCCCTACATCTGTCCCAATCGACCGTGCGCACATTGTTAGCGCGAATTTCTACGCCTGAGAAAATTAAGAAAAAAAATTCAAAACGATCATTATTGATTGTTTTTAGGCTGTATCAGTGATATCACTTTTGTTATTTATTACGTCCTTTAAGTAGACCCCACATTTTTGGGGGAATGGCGGGGTCTATTTATCTCTTCTCCCTTCTTTTTTTTGCGAAAAAAATGTGGACGTTTTTGCGTACAAATATTGCGTACGCCTGGCTACGCCCGTGAAATCTCCGTCTTCACAAATCTGTAGAATTTCTATATTCTTTATTGTTTTTATCTATAACATGGGATGTTTTTGTTTAAATTAAAGCGTCGGTATGAACAATTATAATATTTGTCAGTGACAAGCATATTTAGTTTGAATTTCGTCTTTTTGTTGTCGGTTACCGAAGTAAGTTACTCTGCGATCGGAAAGTACATGTATATATCCTTCATTTATTATGGCCTTTAACTGTCCTCACTTCTCACTATTGAATTTCATGTCTACATGGATATATTCTCTACGAAAGCAAACAGGAAATAAGTTTAATAGGAGCTTGAAACAAAAAAAAAACCAAAACAAACAAATGAAAACACAAACAATAAATAAATAAATAAACAAATAAATGAATAAATAAGTAAAAGATGAAAAGATATGAAATAAAACTAGTAACTCCGAGTCGAGCGAGAAAATCCTCTTTCCATCCAGCGTTCGACTTTGGACAAGTAAGCTTAATCCCATGATTCGTTTATTTTCATTTGTTTTCCTTACACACCTGTGAAATCATCGAAATAAAATCAAATTAAAGAAGCTTATAAAATTATGTGCTGAAAAAAATCAACAATGTAACATTATTGTGTAATGGTCAAGCATTATTCATCGACCTTTTCTTTTCATGTCGCCTGAAACGCAAGAGCGACATAAAGAGATCACTTTGCACGGCGTCCGTCTGTCTGTAGGTCATACTTTCATATTCATGTATTTCGCTAGAACAAATAAACTTGATACACATAAGGCATCTTTTAAATTTTGCAGGAATTGTATAGCATGATGAAACTCGGCATCCAATGAAGGTCAAGGTCACTTTAAAGTTCAAGTTCACGTACTGAGGGAGAGGGTGTCTATAATGTTGGTATATTTTTTGCCCAAACCCACTTTCATGTTTTGGAAAATAAAACATGTTTAAACTAAATTAAGGATCAAACATACAACAAGCAACATACCTGTTCTTGAACAATACTTGCTAGTATATAGACTGACCTGTCATGCTTTACTGGTAACAGTTTTGCTCCCCCCAACCCCATCCACAAAATTGTGCTTTTACGAAAATATTCATTTCTAATTCCATGTTCGTTAATAAAAATCAGAGGGAAAGAAAAGCGTAAACGGCGTGTTTAAAAACCGAGAGGCCAACATTTTTTGGACTTTATGTGTTTATTGTAATTTATGATAAAAACATAATTCCCCATGGGGAAGATTCATTCCGTAAACGGAGGCGTTAAAAATTTTGACGTTCCAGTTCAATAAATGAATTAACGTCATTCAACTCGCTCGTTCTCGATAATGTATGAAGAATTCTATATAATGGATACATCTTTGAACAAAGTAGGGTTGAAACTAAAATTAACTCGCTCAAAGCTCCAAATAAAGACATTTTCTTTGATATTATTAACATTTCGCTGAAAAGTACGAAAATAAAAAAAAAAAATGAAGAAAAATCCTTATAATCAAAGATAATTAAAGATACAAACCTTTTGATATATCTTACCCAATATATCGTTTTTAAAATCGTTAAACTTAAATTTTCTTTCCCGGTTTCGTCAATACAAAACTTGTCAAAATTCGCCAAGAAAGAAATTAGAGGAATTTGTACACCGAAACTACAGAAGGACACGCAGCGATCGCTAAAAAGACCCCTGTGGCCCCTACTGCAACCAGAGGGTAAAAAGTAAAATATCGTAACATTTAAAAGGTTCTCATATAGAGCACAAGTAGGTACGTATATGAAAATTCGTTTATATTGAGAATATGTCAAAATTGTTAATCTAAAATAAAAATTAGGAACGTACCCGTCTGTGTTGTTAGCGAAAAACTGCAAAGAATGTATGAAAATTAACGAAAAATACGGATATTACCGTACCGTCACCAGTTTCTGACGTCATAATGACGTCATGGAACGCACAATTTCCCAAATTTTTTACCGTTGACAAATACCGATGTTGATAGGTAGATTTACATCAAAATGATTCAAAATTATATCTTTTTAAAAAGTCACCAAATACAGGGCCGTAAATCACGGTTAGTGGACCTTCTCCTTTAGACTACTTGTGTAAACAAGATTTTTTTTTCTGACACACCATAAGCAAATTAATTTTTTCCATCAAAATTCAGAGCAAAATTTTTTTTTAGAAAAAAACCCCAAAGCCCCCCCCCCCCGAATATCAAAGCGACTGTGCATTAGTTTTTCGAATTTTATGAAACTTTTATTGTATATATATATTGAAATAAGTTTTGATATGTGAGTATACCTTAGATTTATAAAGATAGAGTTTTAGTCTTGATTCCTTTTTACACGTCGAAAAGTACTTATTACATTCATGATATTTTAACTTTTCTGGACTTTTTTTCTTCATTATTGAAGCTATTGTACTACTTTTTGGCACTAGTATGTGAATACATATGTCGGTGTAATTTAGAGGAAGTTCAAATTAGTTTCAATTGACCTATTTGTACAAGAGTTCTTGTTCTTGGACCTAGTAAAATTCAAGTTTTTCCTAGATTTGATAATTCAGACTTTTTTTTCAACTATTACATGTATCGCAAATGTTGAACTGTGTTTTGGTTTGTGATAGATCATGTTCAATATTTGCTGAAACTGACCTAGTTTTAATAGAGTTATTACCCTTTGACTTTGTTATTTTCATTACAGTTTCAGGGCCCGGCACCATAAACTAAGAATTGACTTAAGTCTAAATTTCAGTTTTCTTTTGTGTCATTATAATATTAGTGATGACTTGAAATTATTCATATAATTAGTCTATTTTGAGAGTAGAATAAGATGGAGGAACTCAATATTTCAAAATTTCACTTATTTGCTATATATCGTGATTTAAGAATTTGACTTAAGTCATTTCTTAGTTTATGGTGCCGGGCCCAGATTTCTTGTCTTTTCTTTATTGATACTTTTAAAATTATTACAGATACCGAACTGGTATTTGTCTGCACATGCATTGAGTTCAGTATTTGTCTCAGATTTATACCGGTAGGGGATTTGTATCGCTTTGCGTTAAAAAAAGTTGTTTGTTCTAAGTAAATATAAAATACTCCCAATATGTATAAAATATTCTAGTCCATGAGCGTGTATTTCCTACAAAAGCCAGTTCGTACCATGTCATAATTCGTAGTTGCGAGAAAAATTGTGGTAGTTACGAGGAAAAAAAATGCGTAGTTACGAGAAACAAATTTCGAAGTTACGAAAAAAAAAAAGAAATCTCGTTATTACGAGAGAAAAAAATGGAGGTAAAAACTATTCATCAAAAATCGCCGAAAAAGGAAAACCTCAATAATTTAACCGTCTTTTGGACAAATTCACATCAGATTCTGAAGCTTTAGATATGTGTAAAATATGGTAGACTAACGTAATTTGAAAGTTAAAGTTTGATGTTTGCTCTTATCTTTGGAAATTTTGTATTTTTTTTTTTTTTTTTTTTTTTTTGGAAATATGGTATCCCCATATAGATCCGATTTCTTCAAGATACCCAAGAGTTGGAATTGCTTATTTTTATTCAATTTGCAAAATTGAAATGTGATGACTGAAAACATTCATTAACTACTTTTGATACGAGTACTTGTCCAAAGTATGTGAAGACTCCAAAAAATTGAATAAAATAAAGCATTTCCAATTTTCAGCATTTTTAACCCAAAATTTCCACGAAATAACTGAGTTGGTAAAGTGTACATGTAAATCAAATTTATTCTTGAGTAGGGCCTTTATACTTTCAGAAAATACTTTCAAATCCCACAAACTATGGAGGCCCTCCTCCTCATTCTTGTGATTTGTCCAAAATTGCTGGGTTTTTTTTTTGTTTTCAAGTTGAATTTTACTAATAACCATATATATGCCCAAATGGGGACACCCCCACCCCTACACTGACAGTGACGACTTGGAAACAACACCCCTTGGAAAATGTATAGATCGCTTTAATTCATCAAAATATGAGCCATTTTTATTTAGATGTAGCACTCCTTATTTTGTCCCAATTATAGAACATTAGGATAACGAAACTGTGATCTTACTTACTATTTACAAGACAAGTATTACTAAAACTCTAATCGAACACGCGTTTTTTTCACATGCGTGTAAAATGGTAACATGTGTACCGATCATTTGTAATATAGGATTGTATTTGCTTTATCAACATGTAAGTAAAACCATGCAATGTACAGTTTTTTATTCTGATATAATTTTAGAAGATTGAGACAATGGACTTGTTAAAAATAAATTTTGAAACAGGTACAATATAAATATATAATGTGGGTCACTAAGTGCATTTATGTAATTGTGTAAGATACAGCTATACTGAAAATGAATATTTTATAGGCAGACATAGCTAAGAAGCATTTCAGTATGTAAAAGAGTGTAATTTTGAATTACATTTGGAGTATGCATTACTTCCTCCCTGTAACGAGCACCTCCCCCCCCTCCCCCCCCCCCCCTCCCGCGAACTCGAAACCTCACAACGCTTCTTTTTCCCAGATCTTTTTTCGCCCGGATCTATTATGTAAATTACAAGCAAATAATATTTCGCTTCATATATTTTATTTCAACGCTTTGATTTTGGGCTACCATTCGATCAACCCCCCCCCCCCCCCCGAACCCCAAACCCTCTTGATCTGTCCAAATTTTGAAACATTGAGTTCCCTTCATGCATATGCATTGTGATAAGTTTGTGATCATGTTATCTTTGTAAATAATCATTTGTTATTTACTACATTTCATGATGATTTACTTGTAGCAAATCTCCCCCCCCCCCCCCCCCCCCAACTTTTCCAATCTGTACCTTTATTTTGATCTTTAAACATAGTACTTGTATATATCATTATGCATACGCCATAATTTCTTTTTGAGGTGCTGTATATGTGAAACATGTACCGGAGCCCCCCAACTCCCAACTCCCGACCCACCGAGTCCCCCTCCCTCTATCACGTACCCGGGGCAGATCTCATTCATTATAACTATATATGAGAAAATAATTTCATTCTTATTTGAAAATTATATATTTTAATGTATGATTTTCTATGCAATTTACTAATTTCTGAACTCATCTTTACAGGTAGACGACATCTCATACAAATGACAATGTCCACTCGTCCAGGCTTCTTTATATACCGCTCGAGTACTCGAGGTAGTGGATTTTGGGTCACGATACATTAGTATGCAAAACGTCATCAGGGGGAAAAATCAAATCAACACATGACCAAGTGTATTTTTAGCTAGGGGACGGAGATTGTTAGTTTCACTTCTAACAATTTCCGTTCCCTAAAAAAATTTACTACGTCACGGGGGTTTTTAAAGACTTAGTTCAGCTTTAAGATTTTCTCCCTATTTATGTCATAGATCTCATCCGTGGTATATTCTCCATCATATTCATGGTCAGATAAGCCACGCCTACTCGCACATACTCTGATGTTGATTTGTTGAGGACCTGTCATTATATGAAAACTACTGCAACAACACTACTTGTCGTCTCTTATAAACAGAATATATAAGAATAGAAATAACAACTACCTAGTTGTGGTTTAGTGTCCAGTAATTCCCTTCGTCGCATGAACCGATCAAATTGTTTGATTGGTTCATGCGATGAGGGAAATTACTACGGGTAAAAAAGCACGGGTTAATAGTTGTTATTTTTGGTCTATAATATGAAGACTGAAGAAAGTATATGATCAAGTAATTTCAGACAGAACTAGGAGCATGACATAGTAGTCTTAGCATCTCCAAACCTTAATGGAAGCAACACGTCAGGTCATCAAACAATTTTTGTCAGTTTGTACGCAATTCTTAATCAAGATAAATACCTCTTATTTAAAAATATTCTTTTCAAATTCAACAACTTCACAGGGTTTCTTGACACCTCCAATGCTACAACAAAGAATAAAAGTGCATTTAATACCTAAATGTGTTTAAAACAAAGAAGGGGATCTCCAACAACACCAGGTTGTAGCACCCACAGCAAAACCCAAAAACACCCAATGCAAAAACACAAAGCATACAAGCACAGAAAGAGACGCATAAGGGACAAGGAACGTCAACGCACAACACAGAAACATCAAACACAAAGGACTACACATAAACCAACGAGACCAATGGGCAACCGGTTCCGACTTAGGACGGCCATCTGCCATGGAAATAGCAGAAGGTATGGTTATCCTGGATTACGTGCGCACAACCCTCCCACTTTTCCTATTACCCCAGGTCTCGAAGAACGTACAATTGTGGTGTAAAACAACCTCCTCACTGTCGGATGACCACACACAAACAAGACCGCAAAACGCAGGGGCCTAAGCAACACAGATGAATATGTAAATGGATATAAAAAGAGGGCGTACGTAAAACAATCCGTGCTCTGCCGCCGCGAGCTCATGAATGTTATCACCCGAGGAGTCCGACCGACATTCAGAGAGGACAGGTGGTCGGGGCCCTGTCTTCTCTAAAGAGGTTTGGACAGGGCGCGTCATGGAGTCCCGTCAAAGTCAGTCAGAGTGCAAGTTTTAAGAATGCGCTTGTAAAAGACTGTAGATTGGTCAAGTACCAAGCCTAGTGTCCGTCTGGTAAGTCCGTCGATGTTTAATTTTGTGCTCTATTGTGAGTGCTGTTGAGATTATTGTCAGGATCATCTTTAACTCATGTAAGTGATCTAACCCAATGTCCGTATCTTGCAAAATTTTTAAAGATGTTAAATGTACAAGAGATTTTAAAAATGAGTTGAAGAAGATCCTGGCGATAATCTTAACAGCACTTACAATAGAGCACCAAATTGAGCATCGATGGACCCCTAGCAAGCTAGAGGTGAGACCGGGTGCCAGGGAGGAGTAAGCATCCCCTGTTGGCTAGCCACACCCGCCGTCGATATTCATGCAAGAAAATAAAAACAATATAAAAAATACATGCATTGCATTGTCTGAGGTTATATCTATATAGAAAGTGCTAAGGCGACCATGTCAGGGAAATATTCAAAACACTTACTGTAAAATCCCTCGCGGGGAATTTTTTTACGAGCTCCACATGGCAAAGGGCATAAGTGTGACACAAATGAGTAAAAGGAGATCCTGACGATAATCTCAACTGCACTCACAATAGAGCACCAAAATGAGCATCGACGGACCCCTAGCAAGCTAGAGGTGGGACCAGGTGCCCGGGAGGAGTAAGCATACCATGTTTCATAGAGAAACTTTCCTTTATACCAATTTTTTCTGGGGTAGAAGCAATTTTCTTCTCCAGCTTTGCTGGTACCCTGTGAGTCAGCCTACGTGAGACACATAAGTTGTCTCAAAGGCTCCAATTGACCAATGATAAAAGAGAATCTTATTGTTACGTCACAGTAACTTCGTCAAACAACATGGCATTTGAATGCATGAAATGTGTATGAATTCCCTTTTTTTTCTTATGTTTCATTGAAGAAGAAATAGATTCCATTACTTTCTACTGAGTGAGACATAAACATTTTACATGAGTGACGGAAAATTTTCATCTTTTCCCTCGATCCGCTACGCTCCACACGGGAAAAGACGAAATTTCCGTCACTCATGAAATTTTTTAAGGTCTCACTCAGACATAAGACATAAGAATCTATTAATCCAATTCATCTTGATTTTTCTCTTGAATTTGTCCATAACATTTCAACAACGTCTTAAGAGAAAATGTGTTCGATCCGTCAGCCTTAATTTATTTAAAACGAAACAAGACCTATTCCACAAATAGATTTTGGCATTGAATACATAGATCGTTAATTTGACTGTAAATTAATTACTTCTTTTGAAAGCATACACCTTTGGTGGAAGCGTATCCTGCTCTGTTTCCTTCGAATGTCTTCCCAATTATGCCAAGAAGACGTCATTATACCCTAAGAGCACTCTATGCGACTAAGTGTGTAAAAAAGATAAGATTTTCTTTGGACTTCCTTGTATTTCATAATGATGAATAAAGTTAATTCCCAATCACGCAATGAAATTCTTCTTCAAACAAAAAAACCACGATGGCTCAAGGCTTTCCTCTTCTTGTATCTTTTTTTCCCACGTAATATCATTAGGGGAAGAATTCCTAAATTACTAATGAAAGAGCGTTCCATTACTTGAGTATCAATACTCATTTGTCTTAAAGATACTAGTAATTTGGAGACATTTTTTTCGTACTTACATTAAAAATTGTAAATGGAGAAATTCACACAATTACAAATTACCAGATGAAAGAAAAGGTAATTTTGGTTTCAACATAGTAGATACTCCTTTGATTAATTTCGATGTACCCAAATTGTCATCATCAACTTATCAGATTCGCTACAATTTCTTATGTATTCGACTGTCATGAAGAATAGAATTAATAAGACTTAAAAGTAAATGGTTCCGATATCTTAGAATCGTTATAAACACTCCGGACAATTTGTGTGAATATTCTGTAGAGACAATTCGATCATCAAGGTATATATGACTTTGAAAGTTTTGGCTTCTCTGTGGGATGTGATAAACGAAATAAAATCAGTCAGATCGAATTTAATTAAACATTTACAAGAAAATAAAATCGTTTTCTTAACCGATGATATAATCTCGAAATCGTCAAAAAATATGCATGGTACTGAGCCCCTGTACAGTTTTGTATCGGTATCGTTTCTAGTATTGCAAACTAACCAGCCATGACGTTGATAATCCATGGTGAGCCCTGAACACTGTTCAAATCTCATAAGAGAAGAATCGGTTCTGTTTTTCTTTCATATATTGAAAGTTTGTCAGACATGATTGGTGATTGGTTATGAGCTCGCTTGAATCAGCAGCAAGCTGATTGTTTTTGTCATGTACAATTTTGAAGTTCATTTCTTGGGTACTAGCTGTCCTATAGTGTCTTCCCATAATAATGCCATACCTCCGAGTAAACCACCATATTGGAATACTGCTCTCTGGCTTTATCCATTTCTAGCATGCAAAATGTTGACACAAAACATTTTCCGGAAAAAATTTACAAATGAGATTTCATATCTAATTTTATGACTATTCTTTCAAAATATCACATTCAAGACATTGATGTATACGATTTAAAAACATCAGAAAACTTGTTCAAGTAGAGCAATTTTAACGTAGCAGAGATGGATAAAGTCCGAGAGTTGTAATCCAAGGAGGGAGATAACTCTAGCAAATACGGAGGAAATATGGCTATGTGGGTTCCAATAATAAATACCAATAAAAATAAAGGAATCATTAAAAGACCATTATTAATGAATATGTCATATAAACCCTGTAAAGTCCATGCATTCTTAAGCTTCACATAAAACTTAATCATGTACAACAATTTCTGTCAAAAATTTCATGATAAAATCGAATCTCAACCTTACACTTTTTATACACCTCATATTATGATATACAGTTTTTTTATGCCTAAGATAGTATAAAGTAAAAAGGAAATACTATGATGCGAAAGTTCTGTCGATTGCTCTTTCAAGTATTTAATTGACGTTCGAAAAGTTATGTAATATTCTGTTTTTCTTTACATTGAAGAAAGAAAGTTGCTATGACCCATGTCATTTGCCGTGGATGTTTGTAACCTTTGGCTTCTGCTACTAACAGTCTGAGAGGGCTTTTTGTAAATATGACAGCTATGCATTATGAGATTTCTTTATATCCAGATAAATTTGAGAGTTGTGCGCACGAAATCCGGATAATCACGCCGTCTCAGTTGAATAAAGCAGATGGACATCCAAAGTCAACTACGTGTGTAAACAATTGTTTTTCTACATTTATGTGTTGTTATTAATGTTCCAATGTGTCTTGTGTGTATTTGTCCATTTGATGTGTATGTTTTCGTGGTTTTGTTTTTGTATCCGGCCCTTGTTTGTCTGGTTTCCTTTTCTTTCAACACTTTTTTAAGTGTGTGTTCCGCTGCAGAGGGCACAGTGATTTGTTTTAGTTCTGAAATCGATTCATCAAAAACACATCACGGTATCAACCTAGTCAATGCTTCATTTTCCATAAGCCCACTGGAATAACCATAAGAAAAAAATCAGTTGTTTGTTCATTTAATTTATAAAAGAGTTTATGGTGATTCTTCCTTTTATGATATACATACTCGTTCATATATGTATTTGAAATTTGAAAAGTCGTTTGAGATACATAACCCTTGGTAATATGTGAAAGTGTTGGTATGGAGGTTACATGCCTTTTTTTCTTTTGCTTTATTTACGAGTTGATAGTCACAAGTCTTCAGTAATTCACTGTCTCCAGTTCCTATTTTAAAGCATAGCTAGTAGTGCTACTTAAAATTTTGGCAAGCCTGGTATAGTTTTACATAGAAGTACACTGTTCTACTTCTTGGACTTTCAAGGATTGTACCGTTTGGATTTGGAGTTTTTTATCCGAGTTTCAATTTATGGTCATAGTGATACAGTATTTGTTTATTCCATTATATTTGTTTGAAATCATCATTGAGGAAGTCCTAAAATCATCATTGAGGAAGTTCTTCGGTCGCTACGGGGATGTAATAAAAGCATATGAGATCCCCCTTTACAGAATGATCAATGACATTCTACATTGTGATTGAATGGCTGTCATCATCACCAACCAAGACATACTTACCTGATATGTACATCAAAATGTACATCGAGACAATCATCGAATTTGACAGGTTTCCATGGAGCTGCTGCGACGGGTGTTGCATACAATCAGGAGACGCTGACTCTCCCCGTGTACCTGGTCTCACTTCGGAATTTTGTTCATTCCGAGGTTCGCAACCGTTCCTGTGGAAAATCTAATGATTTTGCCTTGCCTTCTCGACTTTGAGACTGAATAACTGATGGGTACTTCTGTAATATTTATTTGAACGAATTTGTATGTATGGCGCCGCATCAACTCATTTGAATAACCTCAACCTTTGATGAATTTCGTTTTCACATTGGACTCTATGGATATTTTCCAATGGTGTGATTTGTTTCCTTTTCCTCTTCTCGTGAGAGTGTGCTTCCCCGTTTTCACGGTTTTATAGGGATCTCCTCCTAATGTTTGTTTCATATCATGTAGTAAATCCATTGATTGAGGGGTTACCACAAGTGTGTTTTACAAAAACTGACAGGGTAGCGGCGAATCCCCTGTCAGAATTGTCAATATTGAAATATATGTTCTATAGTACCGATTTTATTGTACTAGACACTTGCTTCGGATCTTGAATCCTCGTCAGTAGTACTTTATATGAAACAGTTTAAATAAAGCCAAAGTGAATTTTCCTGGCACCATCTACAATACAGACTTTAAATTTCCTCTTGCCACAATGAGCGACTCCAAATTTTGTGTAGGGTTTATTCAGAAGCGCATTTAAGTAAAACAATGGCCAAAAACCGTTGGAGGGTAGGCGCAAGGAGCTTTTATGGTCTATCCTGGTTAGGAATGTCTGTAAATTGTTATATTTGTTGTTTTAACTAGTTATATGGATATATTCACCAAAAATTGAAAATTGAATAATATTACTGATACTGCTGCCAAATATGTGATAGTTTTTTGTGTTTTTTTTTTTTTTTTTTTGTTATAATGATATGATGGCATTGTTTTCGACACAGATTTTATTTGTATACATGTATGTATATGTTATTGACATTGTGTTACCAAATAAATATCTATCTATCTAAATTCTAAACATAACCGAAAATAACTATTCCAAAACCCAAGCTAAGGACAGAGCTATGCAGTTGGGGAGATAACCCTAGTTTTAGAAATTTAGGTCTAATTTGGTGACAGGAAATTAAAAATATATTTCAAAGCAGTGCATAAGCACTAAAACTAGGTGAGCGATATCCTCAGGGACTTACAGTCCACCAACAGCGATACCAGCCTAGTGGTTGAAATGAAATTGAGTTTTACCACGAGGTGTCATTCTATATTTCTGACGGGGGAATTCGCCTTATCCTGTCAGTTTTTGTAAAACACCCGCATGGTACCCTATTGGGGCTATCCTAGTGCTTTGGTCAGTGATGCGCCAGAAAACGTCTGCTTTTAACGACGTCGCCATGTGAACGTATGACGTCATAGCAAAAACTGCAGCGACACGTAAATCCCCTTGCACTTTTTCATCGCTCAGCCAATCAAAATGCTTGTTGCAAACCGAGTGCATTAGAATGTGAGTTTCGGACTCAGATTTTGGCACTGTGTGTGACTTTCACTCGATGAACTATTTATAAAGTACAACCCATTTGTTATTGGTGATAAGTAATGAAAAGAAAAAAAAGTACTTATTAAAGGAAGTAAACTTCCCCTAAGAAAAAGGAGAATATTGATATAAAGTTTTTATAACTCTAATTACTTCCTTTATACAAAAATTTTCATTTGTTGTTGTGGAAATCTCCGTTGATGAGCCTCACACATCCTTTGATCTTCAGATATATGTATTATGCCTCAAGCACATACATTGAATACAACTATGGTTTTAGCGTTAGACATTGAATTCTTATTTAGAAATACAAAAATGTCATTTTTGACATACAAGGAATCGATACAAGGAATACTAAATACATCTTTCATATATACTTGTCAAAATTTCTAACTTACCATTCTACGTGTATGGCTTTTCGTTAATTGGAATTCAAATTATTTTAACGATAATTGGATTTGATATACAACATTTCACTCTTTACTTTAAAATCAAGAAAAACGAAATTTTTTTCAAAGGAAACAGACCGTGACGAAATTTGAATTTTGGACACTTTTCATGAATTTCGCGTATTTTATCGGAAAATTAAAATCAAACCACCTTTAAAGAATTGTTTGTACCAAGTTTGATAAGAAAAACATAAATTAAACGGAATTCATTTGTTACACAAGCGATAATAAGCAAATAAAACTTAACGAATTTTCCATAAAATGGATGCATGCGCATAACTCTTGTGAATGGTGCGTAAAATGAGCTTCCATTAACCAAACATCTTTTTCTAGGCTTACTTTTCAAGAAAAGTGGCTTAGCAGAGGGAAAAGATTATCTATCGCATTCGCAGGAAATGTTTCAACACAAAAATCCTTACCCGGTATGTCAATGATGACGGAAGTGTTATTGACTCGTAAGGCATCAGAAACTTTGTGATCATATCACGACGAAATAACAGTTTCAATCGCCGATATTTCAAAATCCGAAAAACGAATTGCACGTTAACCGTAAGAACTTTTCTATTGTAGCCTTTTTCAGTCAAGAGACAAAGTTTTCTTACAAACCGGAAGCGGATGATTCTTTGCTAAAATGCTATAGAATTTGAAGATACACATCGCAGGATGATCATTTATTCATTTGCACTAAAAAAAACTTTCGTTGTTATTATAAATATAGATATTAAATGATTGATTTCTACCAATCGTGATATTGAAGTAACTGGGAAATGTAAGTTAGAAATTTTGACTAGTATAAATGTGATCTGGAGTTCACACTGGCAAAAACTTTAAATCGTTCCACAGAGTTATGTAACTACAAGCTGTTTTGAAAATATTGCTAAATACCTCTTTCATATACATGTGATTTGGAGTTCACACTGGCAAAAACTTTAAATCGTTCCACAGAGTTATGTAACTACAAGCTGTTTTGAAAATATCTTAAGGTATTAGATGCATAATGAACGAAATCATGTCCAAAATATTGAAATTATGCGTATAAATTATTTCGTACTTCTCTATCGCTTTTGATGTCACATAAACTTTTGTACTACGATCATGGTAGGTACATGTACTGAAAAGGGATTTTTAATAGGGTCATTTTAGTAGTTATCTCTCCTTGATGGAGAATACTTTAAAAATGAATTGCGAAAAAGCTGAACGATGAACTTGATTTTTCAGTGAAAGTTGATAAACATTAAATAAGTTTTTTTGAAATTTATCATCCAACCATTTTAGAGCCCTAATTATTTTCTATGAATATATGGCTGAAATATTAGTTTTTCCATATACTTCAAAGTCCGTTAAATTGTCAATAAATTTTTATAATATAACTATTCTATATATATGTTAAATATTCGGAACTAAATAAATGGGTGAACCAATAACGCCTCATTATACATCTTATTCCTTTAAAAAAATCACTTACCACGAAGCACATTGAAAACGCTGTAAATATGGATGGAGAATACGACATATGATTCATGAAATGGTAATTCATCCATCATTTAATCTATGAAACAAGAGCATTCAAACTCTGGTAAAAAAAATCAAAGTAATCCATATATGGAGAAAAGTGAAGATTCATAAAGGAAGAAAGACCTACTGAGAGTAATAATCCCCTACCTGCTTACATCCTTTACTATGTTCAAAGGGTGTCATTCATCAAAGAAATATGGATGTTTCAATGTTTTGCTGTGCTTTAACTGAGTTCTGTTTGAAATCCCATCCTTTATTCTATGGTAGTGGAACAGTAAAATAACAAATGACACATATGGATAATGACTATATCCCTGTATACAGCACAAAATCGATCATTCATAAAATCAGAAACCGAAGGCATACAAAATCAGGATAAAACAGGAACCAAAGCAAACAAACAAAAACCTCCACCATATGAAAAGAAGCGAACCCCCGATATGGGAGTGAGACCATGTGCCCAGGAAGAGTAAGCATCTCCTGCTTGCATGCAACACCCGCCGCTTCAATTCGGTAGAACTGTCACATCCGGTTACTTCCATTTCGGTGGTAGTGGAACAGTAGGATACCAAAGCTAAACTTCAGTTCCTAGGGGTACACAGAAACGGTTTCCAGATCACATTTGGGTAATGTGTTTCTGATTGTTTCCATGGCAACACTCTGCTAAAGTAGACAGATTACTATGTAAATAAATGTTTAACGTCTTCAAATGCAATAGCATCATTTATGAGCAGATACATTTTCAGCATGGACCAGACATGCACATTTCGGGTACTTAACCCTCGTCAGTGATCCTCAATCTAAACAATATAATATTGCCAAAGAGTGTGAAAATTATTATGTACAAAAAATTGCCGAAAGATGTAGCAGGATGGGTGGGATATGATGCTACAGTCATATCTTTGCTCGAGTAGAAATGTATAGATGTTACATGTACCCATGTTAAGGTCAGGGTGGCGACTTTTAATAGAGATGAGGTAGAAGAAAGATGGATAGATTCAAATGTAGAGGAACATCTCCTCAAACTTTCCAGACCAAAAATCAAAATTTGCCCATCTCGTTTTTTGGCTATGAACGTCTATCTTTAGCCTATTTTAACATTTTTGTCATTTTAGAGAATACCACATCATAACTTTACATACCGCTGAAATGCATGAAATTTCAAAAATTCATATATATCCTTATTTTCGAGATTCTTATAGCTTGTGGATGAATTAAAGGCTACTTTGAGAAATTCTGATAAAATAATCAGTTCTAAGGAGAGTCTTTTCTTATAAAAACTATGTTGCTGGTTGCCATGGCAACAACTCATTATTTTTATTAATAGCTAGAAGGTCGCCAGCTACACAATTTTTTTTTCTACATATATATCTATGGTATTGCTTTATCCTAAAGCAGTCAAATCAATATGTACCGAATTAGTTTTTTAGCAAAATGACTGTTTCTATAAATAGCACAATAATTTATGCAAAAAATCATCATTTTGACCCAAAAACATAGAGTTTAACTTGAAGTTCGAATTTCTAATTATCTCACTTTTAAAGAGTATAATGGATAGTAAATATTCTGATGTTTGAATCTTTGGTAGCAGAATTCATGCGAAAACGACAATTTTTTTCCTATTTTCAGCGATTTTACAGTGAAAAATACGCATTTTTCCCTAAAATATCCATTCAGCAATGAAAGTTTCAAGGATTATTATTTTCCCTAAAATGATGTAACAATCTGAGCTTATACCATGTGTCGTTTATGTCGGTTTGAAATATTTTGTGATATGAAAATAGAGTTATCTCCCTGTAGTCGCAACCCTAACCTTAAAGGACGAATTCCCATTATATAGAACTTTATAGAACATATATTTCAATAATGACAATTGTAACCACTACTGCTGGTGAATTGTCTAGTCTCCGATGATAGAGTTCTCCTATTTCACAGTGTATCGGAACTTCACTTGAAATTCAGTTGTAAATTCTGTCACAAACTTTAATGACTTTTTTAAAGGGTAGCTTGATAATGGCACAGCCCTGTCCATAGCAGGTTTCTGACTGAAATTTGTGGTCAAGTTTAGACTTTTGCTCTTCATTATTTCATATTATTTGGATTCCCTCTTTTTACGGTCTCGGGCATCACTGATGAGACATATAGTGCACTGAAATTTTATAGTAAAAATGTTTATTTTAATATTGACAATAGACTCTGTATATCCTTAGGAACATTTTCAATTGGTGTCCGTGAAAAAAAACGAAGTATAATCGAAAATAGAGTATAATGTAAAACGTTATAGGATTTAAAATAAAACGTTAAGGTATGGGCTTTAAATTTGTAAATAAAGCATTGCGTCACGATTTTGCTCTGAAACGAACTTTAATGTAGATGTTAAAAGATAGGTCAAACGGTATTATCTTCCCAACTTCCAATCAATAAGTAGTAAGTTGAAGCATTCCGAAGTGTGATTGGGATGATAACATCAGACCTACCCGATATCAATTAGACTTTACACACTTTTATACAGAAGAGCAATTTTATATAGCAGATAAGATACAATACATTTGAATGTGAATTTTCGTATATTATTTAAAGCTTTGCGTACCTACATATTTCTGACAAAATAAAATGGAGATCGTGAAAATTGTAATTATAAGTTTTATACTTATGGAATGTCCATTGTTTTTTACAAACAACGTACATTATATATGATTTATTCAATTATGCACAAAACTAAGGGAGATTAATGTTTCAAATGTGATTCGAATTTATCTATCCTATAGTTCTTTTTTGCAATACTGAGCATAAGCTGGAAACAGGAAGTTTTGTCTGAATATTATATCTAATCATAACAGTATGAAAATAAACATAAAGCAAATGTACATCTCTTAACAGAAGATGTCAAAAAATATTAGGCCTTATAGGGCCTGTATTGCTCGCCAGTGCAACATCCGAAAACATAGATAACCCAACTAGTTGTAATTGATAAAGAACACCATCAAATTTTCTTTTGTCATATCTACTGAAACCAAGTCATATTTTTGGCAATAAAGAAAATCAAACGATATTGTTGACAAACTCAAGACTATGAATTTTAACTCAAAACTTGATATCTTCTTTTTTTCTTACCACTTCTTTTTTTCTTACATGTACATCATATTATTAATATCACTAATCAAAACTGGTAAAATAGTGTTTAATTCAAATGGGAAAATGTACATATGTACGTTTAAGACAAAGGCTTGGAATGGCCGTAGCAGAAGCGACAAATACACCATTGCATTATTTCATTTATTGCCAGCAAGCAGGAAATAAATATGTCACTTTCTACGAATAATTAGTTTGGTTTTCGTACATTAATTAACACAGAGACGGGCTAAGTTTAAGTACATTATTAAACTAGCTTACTCGTGCATTTTCAATCAAAATAAGTATCTTTTTATAGCGGTTCTAAATGGATGAAATTTCATTTATGAAATATCTAAACGACTTATCCTTGCCAATGTTTATATTTCAAAACTATATTACTTATAAATTGATTCCCACGATCACATTTTCCTTCCACATCTGATGTAAACAGCGCATAATTCTTCCATTCTTCTTTATCAACGAGTCCTAGAACCTTTCTCAACTTTTCTAAGAGGTATTAAGCCTTGATTTTCCTGCAATTGAGACAAAAATAAACAACACTTGAAGCCTCATATTTGTGTTGCATTTGCAAAGCTGAAGACAACATTGGGTGTTGCATGCAAGCAGGAGATGCTTACTCTTCCTGGGCACCTTTTCTCACTCCCATATCGAGGGTTCGCTTCTTTTCATGTGGTGGAGGTTTGTGTTTGTTTGCTTTGGTTTCTGTTTTATCCTGATTTTGTATGCCTTAGGTTTCTGATTTTCTGAATTATCGATTTTGTGCTGTATAAAGGGATATGGTTATTATCCATATTTGTCATTACACAAATCATCATTTCAAGCGTTTAGGTAAAGTTTAGACATTTGCTGTTCGAAAGTTCATATTATTTGGATTTCCTCTTTAACGGTCTCGAGCATCACTGATGAGACATAACGTGTTGAAATGCGCGTATGGTGCACCGACATTTTATGATAAAAGTTTATATTTCAATATTTTCAATGGACTCTTTATACCCTTAGGAACATTTTGGTGCCCGTGAAAAAAGACAAAATCGGAGTACAACGTGATAGGATTTAAATTTGTTTTTTTCAATTTTTTTAGCATTGACCTAGATAATCGACACGTGACTACAACTACATAGCATAACAAATGTAAATAGGAAAAAGATAGGTCAAACGGTATTATCTTCCCAACTTCCCATCTGTATATGTTATTAACCCGAAGTGTGACAGGGATGATAACAGCAGACCTACCCGATATCAAATGATAACTTCACACATACATATACAGTATTGCAACTTATTTATAACTCATAAGATGCAAGTCATTTAAATGTTATTTATATATATATAATTTGAAGCTTCATGTACAAACATAATTCTGACAAAGAAACAGTAGATGGTGAAAATTGTGATAATTCACTTTATACAAATAAAATGTCTATAGTTTTTCACAATCAACTGGCATTGAACATAGATTATTCATTTCTGCTCCAAACTAAGAGAGATAAATGTTACAAATATAATTCTAATTTTATCATTCAATAGTTCTAAAATTGTGCAGTACAGAGCATATGGTGGAAATAGGAAGTTTTGTCTAGAAAGTATATATATAAAGCAAATTTATGAGAGATAAGATGCCTTATTCTAATGCATTCTGTTTGTTTCACGCATTCTGATTGGTTCACATGATTTCTACAAGCATGTATAACGACGATATACATGCCGCAAACCCACTCACTTGACATACTTCAAAGGTATTCCTACGTAAATTTGCACGTTAGAAGCTTTAGCACACTTTTTGCGTATGACGTCATGCTTCTCTTCGTTCTCTCACGTTCTTCGCTCCTGTGACGTCATACTGTGACGTAAAACTACAAGGTATGAGCTTGTAAATCGCGTTCTCCATATGTAAACAACAGAGCAAGTAAGTTTATTATTGATAACACTTTGATTTGTCGCCATTGTAACAAATACGAAGCAGTTGGATTTCATATTTTGCAGCGCAATAATTTCTGTTGGTAGTTGTTAGTCTTCCGTAGCAACGTCACCTCTAAAACCTTTGACAGTAAGTGTTTTGAATATATTTCCCTGACATTGTCGCCATAGCACTTTCTATATAGACATAACGTCAGACAGTGCATGAAGTGTATATATTGTTTTCATTTTCGTGCTTAAACATCGACGGCGGGTGCGGCTAGCCAACAGGGGATGCTTACTCCTCCCGGGCACCTGGTCCCACCTCTAGCTTGCTAGGGGTCCGTCGATGCTTAATTTTGTGCTCTATTGTAAGTGCTGTTGAGATTATAGTCAGGATCTTCTTTAACTCTAAAGCGATACGTGAGACCCTCTGAGGGGTATATAAAGTTAGAATATGTCACATGAATCAGAATAGGGATAAACTTACTGTGTTTTGTGGTTCCGACAGGTATATGTTGGATATACTGTTGGAAACATACGTTATACCGTCGGGGACACGGCACGACGGTATAACTGCGTTTCCAACAGTATATCCAACATATACCTGTCGGAACCACAAAACACAGTACGTTTATCCCCTAAATGGACCTATATTGTTAACCTGTTTCCACTTCCATTCTATCTAGGAACAGGAAATTCTGAAACATTATCTTTGGTTGATTGCATATCAAAACCATTTATCCCTGTATTACATTCGAAAAAAAAGACAAACTCAAGTCTATGAATTTTTAAAATCTGAAAGTAATTCTCCTTATTTTTCTAATGTGAACATGCGCATTAAAAAATGAAAACACAAAAGTTTGCATATCAAAACTTATAACATAAGGGTGAAATGAATATAATCATGATAATGTAACTTCCGAAATGGAAGTAACCGGATGTGACATTTCTAACGAATTGAAGCGGCGGGTGTTGCATGCAAGCAGGAGATGCTTACTCTTCCTGGGCACCTGGTATCACTCCCATTTCGGGAGCTCGCTTCTTTTCATAAGGTGGAGGTTTTTGTTTGCTTGCTTTGGTTCCTGTTTTAGCCTGATTTTGTATGCCTTCGGTTTCTGATTTTCTGAATTATCGATTTTGTGCTCTATACAGGGATATGGTCATTATCCATATTTGTCATTAGATATTTTAGGGGATGTATAATTACGCTTTGGAATGACAGCGGTAGCAGGGACTCTTGTGTATCATTTCATTTTCAATTTCGGTCGATCGTCTCTTCAATGCATTTTAAAATTTCTTGAAATTTCTAAAACATGGATCCTATAGCATCATATCCCACCTATCCTGCTACGTCTTTCGGTAAATTTTGGGACATAATAATTTTCACACTCTTTGGTAATATTACATTGTTTAGATTTAGGATCACTGATGAGGGTTAAGTACCCGAAATATGCATGTCTGGTCCATGCTGAAAATGTATCTGTTCTTAAATGATGTTATTGAGTTTGGAGACGTTATCATTCCTAATTTATTGTAAACTATATAGTAGGAAACATCCATGTCACTTTCTACAAATGACATTAAGACTCGTGTGTCCATTGTTGTTTAAGAATAAATAATTAGAACTAGATTCAATCTTGCATATTTCAATCGAAATATTCACGTCACTCCCAATACGCCCTCTTTTAATTTTGATCTCTCTTGGTATAATGTACAATTACGTGTACATGGAAATCTCTTACGCAATCCAACATTTTTTCTTAAGAATGGTTTTATTTAAACTGATTAGAAACACTGCCTTCCATAATCAACTGTTCATACAAGGGAATCATTCTAAATTCTTTATACGTTTATACTAATTTTCCATTCTAAACTTGACAGATTCATAATAATTGGCTTTTCTTCAATGCATTCAGAAATTTCTGTTATCAAATTTTCTTAAAATTCCTAAAACGTGGGTCCTGTAGCATCACATCCCATCCATCCTTCTACGTCTTTCGGTACATTTCTGGACAACATACTTTCACACTCTTTAGCCATATTGCATTGTTTAGATTGAGGATTACTGACGAGAGTTAAGTACCCGAAACATGCATGTCTGGTCCATGCTGCATATTTATCTCTTCTTAAATGATGCTATTGAATTTGAAGACGTTTAACATTCACATAATTCAACAGTAGAAATTGTGATAACAAAAAATTAATGTAAATATAGAAACTTTTTTCATCAACACATTTTTAAATAGTCATTTTAATAAAATTCTAAAATGGAAATATAGGGGTCAAGTTTGTAACAAGTGATTTCTATAAAGTTCATCTTCAGAATTATACATTTTCAGAATTATACATAAAAGGATTCGAAACTGTTCGTTTTCTATCAGCATCATTAATAGAAATGGTGTATACAAATTTATGCATATCAGTAATTGAGTATACATGTAAGTAATCGAATATATGCTTGCCGACATTTATACATGTATTTCAAAAATCTGATAAATTAATATACAAAATCATATTTTCCTTCCATTATATATGGGTTACAAGTGCAGTACCCTTCCCCATAACCTTTTTGAGATTTCTTTTATCTTTTTAAAGCGGAATTAAACAATTTTTATGTACTTTAAAACGAATTATATTCCCCATAACCTTTTTGAGATTTCTTTTATCTTTTTAAAGCGGAATTAAACAATTTTTATGTGCTTTAAAACGAATTATATTTTTCCTGCGGTTGAACTAAGATGTATAAACACTAGTGGTTTCTCATTATGCCTTCCTTCCTTCTTTACAACATTATGATGTTTTTAGAGTATTTTCGTATTCAAATGTGCAATAGAGTATACATGACATTTAGAGCACTTCGTCTGTTTTAAAAACCAAAATATTTGCTGTATTGATTCAATGATTAATTTATTGTTTCTTCATTTTAGATATTGTTTTCATTGTCGTGCGTGAGCATCGACGGCGGGTGCGGCTAGCCAAACAAGGGATGCTTACTCCTCCCGGGCACCTGGTCCCACCTCTAGCTTGCTAGGGGGTCTCTTCGATGCTCAATGTTATGTTCTATTGTGAGTGCTGTTGCGATTATCGTCAGGATCTTCTTTTACTCTTCTAAATCAAATATCACTGTGTTCTTACGCGAGTACCTACTGCTTTTTCATCAATAAGCCACTGTTCATCCAGTAAAGAACAACATTTCATTTTCTTAGCCAAAGAACAGTGTTTTTATCTGATTTGCTTTTCTTTTTTATCAAGATGTCTTTTCGTTTTTTCCACTAGAGACTTCATTTTTTTTTTCAATTCAATAAAAATATGCAAAGGCCCTCTGCAAGACTTCGTCGCGGAACCAAACCGCAGCGGAACAAACCTGCAGACTTGAAACAAGCAATGTACAACAGACAAAACTACTAAAACATACAATAGAAGACAACAAGAAATGCACATACAGAGGACCAAAATGAGTCTGATATATACATGAATGACAATACAAATAAATAATATTTTATATTGTTTACGATTATTTAAGACCGTTCAATGGACATATTGCAGCTTTGACTTCTTCTTCTCCAATGGCGAATATGGATAATGATCATATCTCCATACATAATACAAAATCGATAATTCAGAAAATCAAAAACCGAAGGCATACTAAATCTGGATAAAACAGTTACCCAAACAAACAAACAAAAACCATCACATGAAAAGAAGCGAACTCCCAATATGGAAGCGAGACAAGGTACCCAAGAGGTGTCACCATCTCCTGCTTGCATGCAACACCGATGATACACTATTTTTGCAAATGTGCATATTGTGCATTAAGAATCATTTTCACGGAATATATGCTGACATGATACATTATATTTCAATAGATAGACATTTTGTGAAAATATTTTTTTTTATGAAATCATCGCAGTGTTTATTCAAATAAACATCGAAGATGTACCCTCCAGTTATTCAGTCTCAAAGTCGAGAAGGTAAGGCAAAATCATCAGAATTGTCATTCGATATAAAACAAATAAAGTTTTGCTACATCTTACACCCTGATTGATTTTACAAGACGTGCAGTACTGTACCATTTATGACATTCCTTTATCAACACAAAGTTTTTACGGTTAGGCTGTGTGGGAATCCCAGTCGACGATGTTATCCATTGCACCCAGATTATGTATACTACATTGCTAACAAGTCAAAATTAATGTATCAGTGCGTATGAAAGATATTCTCGGCAAGACTACACTTCATCGACCACAGTGGACTTGTATTGCTGCAGAATGTTCAGGATAGTGACATTTTTAGTCCCGCTTAATTTCAGAGACACAGAAGACAATTTTTATCGAAATGAATAATTTCCTTTTCTTTTATACATTTAGAACTCTATCCATCATTCCCATGCTAACATGTGTCTAGTAGCAGTCCCTTAATTGACGTTGAAGATCTTCGATGACTTTTTGTAGCCTCCTTTCTCTACGACGAAACCCGTACCGCTCTTCAGACCGAAGTTTACTATAACGGCCATATGTAGAAACAGCGTTTGCTCGTTCATTATTCGTCCAGCGCTTAACCCATTCTGAATCGTAACACTTTTCATCAGGTATGGACAGAAGTTGTTGACAGCATACGAAATTGAGTTGGGTAAAGAACAAAAATGTAGACAACAATTTCAGACAATAGAAACAATCCATTTTTGTGTAAACGATTCGTTGTTTGCAAGCAGTCTAAGAAATCCGTTTTAGATAAAAGCAATAATAGTTTTTGTACAAATTCATGTAAGGAACATTTTCCTGTTCTACATTTATATATCCGAGGAGATGGAAAAAAAGAGATGATAAACAATGACATTCAACAAGGAGACAATTGCCCAATGCGGGAATTTTCTTTTTGTTTAGGTTTTTTCTTTTTTTTTTTCGGGGGGGGGGGGTGTTTTTTTTTTTTTTTTTTTTTTTTTGTCTTGAACATATCATATCTTTTATACAAGGATATTCAAAATGTCACAGTAAAGAAGGTTATATCAATAAATTATTTTATGAAAATGTGTTTGTAGAAGAAGACTTTTAGAAAAATATTTTGCAAATACAGAATTTGAGTTGAAGGGGAGCGTGCCGAATATCAAAAAGGGCCGCCTAGCCCCCCCCCCCCCCCCCCCGGTCGAAGTCATGTTGGGGATTTGGGGACGACCCCCTCCCCTCAAACGGAAATTGTATTTATGGAACCTACGTAAACATGAATGTATCTTACGAGCGAATTCAGCAAGCGATTTATTTAAAAAACATTTTTAAAGGGGGAGGGAGTTACACAGCATAAATGCCATTCCATTTGCTTTAAGGGTACATATAAATAAACTTTATTAGAATTGTATACATTAGAAAAGACCGACCAAAAATTAAGTTAAGGTTTGGAAGGGGTTGTAACAATAAGATATCTACTTTAACTTTAAGTTCTTCTTTATTGGAAAGTGAAGGACCAGGAAGAATAATTACTTTTGTATGGTTTGCCAACATTTACGTAGCACACTCCACCATTAAATTAAAACTCCACCAGGGGCTTGAAATAATTGAAACTAAAACCTCTGTGAAACTTCACAAGATTGAATACTAATGTGAATCTATACTGTAAACGGGGAAATGATTGCGGTGGTTTTAATTTCGCTATGTTCGCGTTTTTCTAATTTTCCGCGAATATTAAACCCCCGCAATAATTGTGTATAACAAACAAAACAAATCAGAGAGGAAAATATGTTCATATGCTTCAGATGTATGAAAGCTATTGTACATGTACAATTGAATCGTTCATGCTTTTCCTGTAAGTTGCTAAAATAGTTTGTACATTAAAAGGTATCAACAATATAACTTACTATGCATCTATCATCATACCAATATTTTTTTTTCATAAAAAGGAACATGACACGAATAGTGAAATGGACGCAGTTAATTAGTTTCAATCTACTTATTGGTACTCCACTTCAAATCAAATTTAATCGTTTTTGTGTAATTATCACTAATCACTTCGTGTTTGTCATTAATTACTTCGAAATACTTGTTACTACAAACAACAATCAAATTACACGTGTGTTAGTGCGACAAAATTTTCATACATGTATCAAAAGTGTTAAAGTTTTTTCTTCTGCAACTTTCGATACCGCGAAATTAAAACCACCGCAATTGGCTAAATTCAGAAAACCGCGAACTTTTAACACCGCGAAATTAAACCCGTTTACAGTATATAAATAATCATTACCCATTAATCATTCTTTTAAGAACGAAATCACCGACAACCAACAACACCAACGAACAGTAAGAAACAATGAAAATACCCATATATAATTGTAAACAAATTAATTCTAATAAGACTAAAGAGCTCACCTGGTTTATTCTCTAGCACATCCGTGGTCAGATAAGCAATACCTACTCATGCGTACACTCTAAAATTGATTTTCTGAAGACGTCATTTTCTGAAATCTGCTGCAGCAACACTACTTGTCTTCTGCTTTATCGGGATATATTAGAATAGAAATAACAATGGTTTATTGTCTGCTTTGCGGCTCGATGATAATTTTATTGGTCCATGTGACTCGGGGAATTACTGGACAATAAACCACGGCTAGCTAGCTGTTATTTCTTACCTAAAATATTCTAAAAAGAAGCTAGAGTGAATACTCATAAAGGGAGATAAAGGGAAATATCTTTCAGATTTGGATCGTGGATTTTGAAAGAGATAAGGGTTTTTATGAAAGTTATCTATATAAATATCCGGTAAATGAGTTTTTTCCAGTCATTCAGAGCATACGATTCGACTCCCTCCGATTTACACCATCTTTTGGTATAGTTATCTAAGGCTTCATTCATTACTTCGCGGCATTTCATGAAATCTATCTTGGATCGGATCCTATACTTAGGTCCTTTTCTGAGAAGACCGTGGAGCTGTATGTCTTTGATAATTGAAAAGACACCAGTATCAATATGAACAGCTGGTATGTATATATAATCAGAAAGAAGGGAGGGGATCTCCAACAAGACCCTGCTGCAGCACCAACAGCAAAACACTCGATGCAAAAACACAAAAGATGAGAATAGTATGAGACGAAAAAGAGACATACGACATGTAAACATCAAACGCAAAAGACTACACATAAACCGACGAGACCAATGGGCAACCGGTGCCGACTTTATGGCCATTTGCCACGCAAGTAGCAAATGGTGTGGTTATCCTGGATTACGTGCGGACAACCCTCTCACTTCTCCAATTACTCAGAGGTCTCGATGAACGTACAATTGTGGTGTAAAACAACCTCCTCACTGTAAGGTGACATCACACAAACAAGACTGCAAAACGTAGAGGCCCCAGCAACACAGATGAATTGCACATTCTCAGAAAGCACGACATGATTCCAGTACTGATGTAACTTGAATGTAGTTAAAAACGAAATTACAAACAGGTTTCTTATACTTATAACAAACAAGAGGAGGTTCCAGATTCTCAAAATATTTTAGTGATCCTAGATCAAAACCTTTGTTAATAAACGGAATTTTGATGAATCGTTTTTAGGGGAGGTAATTTTTACAACGAGATTAAGTTTATTTTGTGCGAATGATACAATAATATTAAGTTTGAATCAATCAGTGTTTCTTAAGAATGCAACCTCTACTTCATCCAAGATAATTTTAGTTGAAGTACTAGAATGTTCGACAGAGCATGTAAAAGTTTGTGTCTGCACCCATTGCGTCATATTATAAGAAGATCGTCGTGGATGCGATTCATTCTATACATTTTTCTGAGTTTTCTATTTCGTCTATTCCCGTGCGACCTGCGTTTGCGTTTAGAGTTAGGGCGAATTGAAAGTACGTTGATGTTGATGGAGGAGAAAGAACAATTTCCTTGTCCATAGATATGATTATTAAGACCAAGGGGATACGGAGTCTGGAGTTTAGTTATCCAGGCAATTTCAGCTAGTAGTCGGCGCTTTTTTTTTTTATTTCTGTTTTACTTTCATTTTTTAGTTTTGCAAATGACAGAACTGGGATGATGGAAATATCCGAAAGTGAATGGTTATATTCAACGAAGTGATTATAGAGAAAATTGCTTTTCATTACGTGAATTTCTAATTATATACGAATGGTTCCGAAAACGAGATTTTAAGGGCTGACCCGTTTCGTCAACGTCTTGTGCGCCACATCCCCTGGCATTTCAGGTTATTACGTAAATGAGATCCTGTTTATATCATTCAATGTTGCTAGAATCACATTTCAAAAGCTGACACATAGAACATCTCATTATGTAAATGATATGGATTTATTTATTAAGCATTGTCCCACTGCAAGAACTCTTCAATTTTGTGCAGTATCGTTTGGATTATGAAAAAACTTCCCAAAACTTCCGTAAGGAATCACAATATCATCAATATCATACGTTTTGATCCCATGTGGTGATATTGTACAACGCTATAGAATTTATATATTAGGAAAAGCTATGGAATTACTCTCTTGTAAAGTTTAACTATTGAATTCAATGTAAAAGTATATAGATTGTATGGCATTGCGTCACGATATTGGTTATGGAACTTTAAATTGAACGATTGACAAATTTAGATCTACAACCAATAGGAAAAGAATGTAACAAGCGCAGATCTATATTAAAAGATAGGTCAAACGGCATTATCTTCCCAACTTCCAATTAATGAGTAGTAAACCTAGTGACATGCTGAAGTGTATGATTGGGATGATAACTTCAGACCTACCCAATATCATATAAAGATTTTACTCTTATATTCAGAAGTACAAATTTAATATAAAAGGTAAGATGCAAGACATTTGAATGTGCATCATTGTATATTAATTTGAAGCTTCGCTTACCAGTACAGTTCTGACAAACAAAATGTAGATGGCGAATTTTGTAAATATAAGCTATATACTTATGGAATGCCCATAGTTTTGCACAAACAGCGTACATTGTATATGATTTATTCATTTATGCACCAAACTAAGGGAGATTAATGTTTCAAATGCGATTCGAATTTATCTATCCTTCTTTCTTGCAATGTTGAGCATAAGCTGGAAACAGGAGGTTTTGTCTGAAAATTATAACTAATCACCTGGTCGGGAGTTCGCTTCTTTTCACATGGTGGAGGTTTTTATTTGTTTGCTTTGGTTCCTGTTTTATCCTGATTTTTATGCCTTCGGTTTCTGATTTTCTGAATGATCGATTTTGTGTTGTATACAGGGATATGATCATTATCCATATTTGTCATAACAATATGAAAATAAACATAAAAAACTGTACATCTCTTAAATGCTTGTCTCAGTAAAAACCATGCAAAATCAACTGTTTTGTCCAGAAGCAATTTTCTTGTTTATATCTATGTTAGTTATGGATAAATACATTAACAGGTATAGAATAAATAGCCGACAAAACTTTTTCCATATGATGCCTCTTACTCCTGCTATGCTCTGTTCTATTTATAGATGCATTATAAGCAGTTAGCCATGGGAAATATAAGCAATCTGACTGGTTTGATTTAGATTTTAAATATTCATGCCAAATAAATTTTTTGTGAAAAATAACATCGATTTGTTTATCGCATAAAATCTTAAATTTCGCATGAAATGGATATGAAACCCCCAAATACAAAACTTTGCATTCCAGGGTGGTATTAAATTGTTCTATGAAATACAAATGTACAAAATAGGCGAAAAATGACTATTTTGAGGAATTATATTTGAATGCGAGGATGACATAATAATCATAAATTACTTATTTCAAGACTTTCTGATAATATAAAAAATATATCAAATATCAATCGTTGGCCGAGTTCTTCGAACAGCTCTATGACAGTTCCATTATTAGGTGTCTAAGTTCTAAGCAGATTTAGGCATCCATATAAATGACTTTTTTCCGAGCTTAAATGTATGGAATAATGGTTTAATTGCATATTAATTGAGATAAAATGTAAAGACTGCATGTTTTTTTGCCATTTCCTCCAAGCTTAACCCCGTTTTAATCCGCATTTGTTGGTTCTTATATTTTATCTAATAGTGGACCTCTTCTCTTGTGAAACTACAAAAAGTTGTAGAATAACAGAGGAAATTCCATGAAAGATGAAATAGTGTTGTCTCTGTTGAAATCAGACTGCTATCGCTGTTAAAGTCATATGGAAATGGACACATTTACTTGTGATTTTCATTCTATCAGTCCTTTTAGTTGTGATAGAGATAATGTAACACATATCTATGAATGTGATTAAGACACAAATGAGTTAAAGAAGATCCTGACGATAATCTCAACAGCACTCACAATAGAGCAAAAATTAAACATCGACGGACCCCTAGCAAGCAAGAGGTGGGACCAGGTGCCTGGGAGGAGTAAGCATCCCCTGTTGGCTAGCCGCACCCGCCGTCGATGTTAATAAAGCATGGAAATGAAAATATATAAATTCATGCACTGTCTGACGTTATGTCTATATAGAAAATGCTTTGGCGACAATGTCAGGGAAGTATATTCAAAAGTGGTTATTTGCGCAGTCTGAAATGTTCAGAGGTTATACCCGGATTGTCATTCGAATCCTACACTTGCCCTGAATCTCTTCTTATCCTTTATAGAAGTGGCATTTTTACAATTGATAAGAAATGTGTAAACCTTAGAATTAAGATATGTGAGAACCATCGCTCAATTTTGGGCTTAAATTGGAGAAGTGGAAAGGTTTTGTGCTCATATCCAGACCACCATGGAGGCAATTCCAAGGCAGATAGGGGTGGATGTCCTTCATTATGCAAGGAGATTTACATGCAGACAAGACAAGTTTTGCCAGTTGGATCAGGTAATTAAAAATATATATATAAATGTATGACAGTGGCTACCAGCAGTTCAGGGAAAGGTACGTACAGTACCGATCAAGCTAATATGAATCTAGGCATTGCCCAAGAGGGAGTGTAGCATGTTTCAAAATTATTTATCACTGTATGGAATAGATACATCATTTGAGATTCTTTTTATCACATGAAATATGACATAATTTATAAAATTAACGTCAAAATATTATTACAATTCCGACTTAATTTTTTTGCAAATAATGCGCCAACATCGCAGTTTCTATTGTGACATATCAAAGGATCTGAAGCGCTTCATTCAATAATAATACGCTCACAAAGTGATGTCTAACATGTTATCAGAAAATTTATTTAAGAAATGGCTTTATGTAACCGAATAAATGGTGTATCATGTGATAAATAAAGATACATGTTAATGTCATAACGTCGGTTTAGTAAATTTTATTCAGCTGTCACAGTGTATGAAAAAGAAACTCAAAGGAAATTGAAATCGAATAGGTACTGATCGATTTACCGATTTCGAACAAAAATTTAATCATCGATTACTTTATGAGTTTCTGCTGGGCTACTGTGGTTTCTGGCGAAAGTGGCGGAAAGGATACAGAAAGAATTTTTCTAATGTTTAGTATCTTTCAAAAGTCAATGTAAAGTAGTACTACGAACTTGCATATGTGTATAGACTTTCTTGACCTACATGTATATCATATAAAACGAAAGAAGACCTATTCCACAAATAGATTTTGGCATTGAATACATAGATCGTTAATTTCACTGTAAATTAATTACTTCTTTTGAAAGCATACACCTTTGGTGGAAGCGTATCCTGCTCTACTTCCTTCGAATGTCTTCCCAATTATGCCAAGAAGATGTCGTTATACCCTAAGAGCACTCTTTGCGACTAAGTGTGTAAAATTGATAAGATTTTCGTTTGGATTTCCTCGTATTTTATAATGATGAATAAAGTTAATTCCCAATCACGCAATGAAATTCTGCTTCAGACAAAAAACACGATGGTAAGATCTCAAGGCTTTCCTCTTCTTGTATCTTTTTTTCCACGTAATATCATTAGGGGATAAATTCCAACTACTAATTAAAGAACGTTACATTTTACTCGAGTATCAATAATCATGTGTCTTAAAGATACTAGTAATTTGGAGACATTCTTTTCGTACTTACATTTAAAAATTGTAAATGGAGAAATTCTCACAATTGGAAATTACCAGAAAAAAGACAATTTTGGTTTCAACATAGTAGATACTCCTTTGATTTCGGTGTACCCAAATTGCCATCATTGACTCATCAGATTCGCTACAATTTCTTATGTATTCGACTTTAATGAAGAACAGAATTAATAAGAGTTAAAGGTAAATGGTTCCAATATCTTAGAAATGTTATAAACATTCCGGACAATTTTTGTGAATATTCTGAAGAGACAATTCGAGCATCAGGGTATGTATGACTTTGACAATTTTGGTTTTTTTTAATTGGATGTGATAAACGAAATAATATCAGTCAGATCGAACACAAATCAAATATTTACAAGAAAATTAAAATCGTTTTCTTTACCGATGCTATGACCTTGAAGTCGTCAAAAAAAATTATGCATGGTACTAAGCCCCTTTACAATTTTGTATCAGCACCCAACAATGCAAACTGACTAGCCATGACGTTGGTAATCCATGGTGAATACTGTTCAAATCTCATAAGAGAAGACTCGGCCCTGTTTTTCTTTCATATATTGAAAGTTTGTCAGACATGTTTGGTGATTGGTAATGAGCTCCCTTGAATCAGCAGCAAGCTGACTGTTTTTGTCATGTATAATTTTGAAGTTCATTTCTTGGGTACTAACTGTCCTATAGTGTCTTCCTTAAATAATGTTAAACGTCTTATAATTCAATAGCATCATTTAAAACCTGATAAATTTACAGCATGGACCAGACATGCACGTTTCGGGTACTAAACCCTCGTCAGTGATGTCATACCTCAAGTAAACCACCATATTGGAATACTACTCTCTGGCTTTATCCATTTCTACCATACAAAACGTTGACACAAATAAAATTCCAAAAAAAAAAAAATTACAAATGAGATTTCATATCTAATTTTATGACAATTCTTTCAAAATATCACATTGAAAACATTGATGTTTACGATTTAAAAATATCAGAAAATTTGTTCAAGTAAAGCAATTTTAACGTAGCAGACATGGACAAAGTCCGAGAGTTGTAATCTAATGAGGGAGTAACTATAGCAAATACGGAGGAAATTTAGCTATGTGGGAACACGCTATAGGTTCCAATGATACCTATATAAAGTCCTATATTAATGAATATGTCATACAAACCCTATATTTTGGACAAAATTTTTAGGATACGTTAAAGTCAATGTATGTTTTAGCTTCATATAAAACTTATTTGAGAGTTGTGCGCACGAAATCCGGATAATCACCGTTTGAGCTGAATAAAGCAGATGGACATCCAAAGTCGACAACGTGTGCAAATTATTGTTTTTCTACATTTATGTGTTGTTATTAATGTTCCAATGTGTCTAGTGTGGTTTTGTCAGTATGATGTGTATGTGTTCGTGGTTTTGTTTATGTATCCGGCCGTTGTTTGTCTGGTTTCTTTTTCTTCCAGCATTCTTTCCGAGTGTGTTCTGCTGCAGTGGACACAGTGATTTGTTTAAGTTCTGAAATCGATTCATCAAAAACATATTACGGTATCAACCCAGTCAATGCTTCATTCTCCAAAAGAAATTTTCGTCCACTGGCATAACCATAAGAAAAATATTAGTTGTTTGTTCATTTAATTCATAAAAGAGATCATTGTGATTCGTCCTGTTATGATATATATTCTCGTACATATATGTATTTGAAATTTGAAAAGTCGTTTGAGATACATAATTCTTGGTATTTTGTTGAGGTGTTTGTATGGAAGCAATGAGAATGTCTGGTGCATGAAAATTAGTTTGGAATTTTCTTCCAGAAGGTATAGAGTTGGAACCCTTCGACATTATTATATGCCTTTTTTTTCTTTTGCTTTATTTATGAGTTGATAGCCACAAGTCTTCAGTAATTCACTGTGTCCACTTCTTATCTTTGAGCATAGCTAGTAGTGCTAATTAAAATTTTGGCAAGCCTTGTATAGTTTTACATAGAAGAACACTGTTCTACTTCTTGTACTTTCAAGGATTGTACCGTTAGGATTGTTTACCACAATCAGAATATCATTTTAGGAGTTTTTTTATCCGAGTTTCAATTTATGGTCATAGTGATACAGTATTTGTTTATTTGATTATATTTGTTTGAAATCATCATTGAGGAAGTTCTGAAATCATCGTTGAGGAAGTTCTTCGGTCGCTACGGGGATGTAATAGAGGCATATGAGATCCCCCTTTCCAGAATGATCAATGAAATTCTACATTGTGATTGAATGGCTGTCATCATCACGAAACAAGACTTACTTACCTGATATGTACATCAAAATGTACATCGAGACAATCACCGAATTTGACAGGTTTCCATGGAGATGTTGCGACGGGTGTTGCATACAATCAGGAGACGCTGACTCTCCCCGTGTACCTGGTCTCACTTCGGAATTTTGTTCATTCCGAGGTTCGCAACCGTTCCTGTGGAAAATCTAATGATTTTGCCTTGCCTTCTCGACTATGAGACAGAATAACTGATGGACACTTCTAGCTGTAATGTTTATTTGAACTAATTTACTTGAAATTTCTAAAACGTGGGCCCTGTAGCATCATATCCCACCCATTCTGCTACGTCTTTTGGTGCATTTTTGGACATAATAATTTTCATACTTTTTGGCCATATTACATTGTTTAGACTGAGGATCACTGACGACGGTTTAGTACCCGAAACGTGCATGTCTGGTCCATGCTGTAAATTTATCAGGTTTTAAATGATGCTATTGAATTTAAAGACGTTTAACATTTGAACTACTTGGTGAGTGTCACTGCTGGTGGACCAGAAGTCCCCGAGGGCACATGTAGCCAAGTTCGATCAACTTCGGTTGATCGTCTGTCTCTTCAACGCATTTGAAATTTTCTGTTACAAAATTAATTGAAATTTCTGAAACGTGGGTCCTGTAGCATCATATCCCACCCATTCTGCTACGTCTTTTGGTGCATTTTTGGACATAATAATTTTCATACTTTTTGGCCATATTACATTGTTTATACTGAGGATCACTGACGAGTGTTTAGTACCCGAAACGTGAATGTCTGGTCCATGCTGTAAATTTATCAGGTTTTAAATGATGCTATTGAATTTAAAGACGTTTAACATTGCATGTATGGCGCCGCATTAACTCATTTGAATAACCCCAACCTTTGATGAATTTCGTTTTCACATTGGACTCTGTGGATATTTTCCGATGGTGTGATTTGATTCCTTTTCCTCTTCTCGTGAGAGTGTGCTTCCCGTTTTCACGGTTCAATAGGGATCTCCTCCTTATGTATGTTTCATATCATGTAGTAAACCCATTGATTCATGAGTTACCATGCGTGTGTTTTACACAAACTGACAGGATAGCGGCGAATCCCCTGTCAGAATTGTCAATATTGAAATATATGTTCTATAGTACCGATTTTAGTGTACTAGAAACGTGTTTCGGATCTTGAATCCTCGTCAGTAGTACTTTATATGAAACAGTTTAAATAAAGCCAAAGGGAATTTTCCTGGCACCATCTGCAATACAGACTTTAAATTTTCTCTTGGCACAATGAGCGACTCCAAATTTTGTGTAGGATTTATTCAGAAGCGCATTTAAGTTTAACAAAATTGCCAAAAACCCTTGGAGAGTAGGCGCAAGGAGCTTTTATGGGCTATCCTGGTAAGGAATGTCTGTAAATTGTTATATTTGTTGTTTTAACTAGTTATATGGATATATTCACCAAAAATTGAAAATTGAATCATATTACTGATACTGATGCCAAATATGTGATAGTTTTTTTTGTGTTTTTTTTTTTTTTTTTTTTTTTTTTGTTATAATGATATGATGGCATTGTTTTTCAACACAGATTTTATTTGTATATGTATATGTTATTGACATTGTTTTACCAAATAAATATCTATCTATCTTAATTCTAAACATAACCGAAAAAACTATTCCAAAACTCAAGCTAAGGACAGAGCTATGCAATTGGGGAGATACCCCTAGTTTTAGAAATTTAGGTCTAATTTGATGACAGGAAATTAAAAATATATTTCAAAGCGCTAAAACTAGGTGAGCGATATCATCGGGGACTTACAGCCCACCAACAGCGACACCAGCCTAGTGGTTGAAATGAAATTGAGTTTTACCACGAGGTGTCATTCTATATTTCTGACGGGGGCTTCGCCTTACCCTGTCATTTTTTGTAAAATAATGTCGAAGGGTTCCAACTCTCTACCTTCTTGAAGAAAATTCCAAACCAATTTACATGCAACATACACGTGTTTCGAATGATAAATTCTCATCAGTGATGCTTTCAGCGGAGCCACCAAAAATAATTTCAGTAGCGCCCTCTTTAATTTTTTGAAGTTCGATTTTTGCATTTACATTACAGAGAGCGCGCGCCTCCAAATTTCTTGTAGGGTCGATTCAGTAGTATATCCAAATAAAATCTATGTTCAAAATAGTATTGGAGGGATGGTGCTAAGATGTTAAACTCCTTAAATTTCGATGATATTTATCGGTGAAATGGCTAGTTTCCGAAATAGCAAAAAAATATATTTGATGTTACATTGATAAAAGGCCAAAACAAAGCTTCTTTCAGGTGAAAGAGCTGCAAGGAAGTAATTAATACACTTGACAAACATCAGGCCACGGGGAACGATTTTAACTGCTCCACACTGCAACGTGAAATAAGTGTCTATATTAATAATGTCGAAGGGTTCCAACTCTCTACCTTCTTGAAGAAAATTCCAAACCAATTTACATGCACCAGACACGTGTTTCGAATATTAAATTCTCATCAGTGATGCTTTCAGCGGAGCCACCAAAAATAATTTCAGTAGCGCCCTCTTTAATTTTTTGAAGTTCGATTTTTACATTTAAAACACACGCATGGTAACCCTATTGGGCTATCCTAGTGCTTTAGGTCAGTAATGCGCTAGAAAACGTCTGCTTTTAACGACGTCGCCATTTGAACGTATGACGTCATAGCAAAAGCTGCTGTGAAACGAGAATCCTATCGCAGTTTTTCATCGCTCAACCAATCAAAATGCGTGTTCCAAACCGCGTGCATTATAATGTGAGTTTTAGATTCAGATTTTGCCAATGTGTGTGACTTTCCCTCGATGAACCATTTATAAAGTACAACCCATTTGTTATTGGTGATAAGTAATGAAAAGAAAAAAAAAGTACTTATTAAAGGAAGTAAACTTCCCCTAAGAAAAAGGAGAATATTAATGTAAAGTTTTTATTACTCTTATTACTTCCTGTATACAAAAAATTTCATTCGTTATTGTGGAAATCTCCTTCGATGAGCGTCACATCTCCTTTGATCTCAAGATAGATGTATTATGCCTCAAGCACACACATTGAATACAACTATGGTTTTAGGGTTAGACATTGAATTCTTATGTAGAAATACAAAAATGTCATTTATGACAGAATATAATCGATACAAGGAATGCTAAATACCTCTTTCATATACATGTGATCTGGAGTTCACACTGGCAAAAACTTTAAATCGTTCCACAGAGTTATGTAACTACAAGCTGTTTTGAAAATATTTTAAGGTATTAGATGCATAATGAACGAAATAATGTCCAAAATATTGAAATTATGTGTATAAATTATTTCGTACTTCTCTATCGCTTTTGATGTCGCATAAACTTTTGTACTACGATCATGGTAGGTACATGTACCGAAAAAGGATTTTTAATAGGGTCATTTTAGTAGTTATTTCCTCTTGATGGAGAATACTTTAAAAATGAATTGCGAAAAAGCTCAACGATGAACTTGATTTTTCAGTGAAAGTTGATGAATATTGAATTAATTTTTTGAAATTTTTAATCCAACCATATTAGAGCCCTTATCATTTTCTATGAAAATATGGCTGAAATATTAGTTTTTCCATATACTTCAAAGTAAACTCTGAGGTCCGATAAATCATAAAGAACCTAACTTTTTCAAAATCGGATTGCTGAAAAATTGTCAATAATTTTTTAAAGTATAACTATTCTATATGTTTAGAATTTGGAATTAAATAAATGGGTGAACCAATAACGCCTCATTATAAATCGAATGCCTTGAAAATTACTCACCACGAAGCACATTGAAAACGCTGTAAATATGGATGGAGAATACGACATATGATCAATGAAATGGTAATTCATCCATCATTTAATCTATGAAACAAGAGCATACAAACTCTGGGAAAAAATCAAAGTAATCCATATATGGAGAAAAGTGAAGATTCATAAAGGAAGAAAGACCTACTGAGAGTAATAATCCCCTACCTGCTTACATCCTTTACTATGTTCAAAGGGTGTCATTCATCAAAGAAATATGGATGTTTCAATGTTTTACTGTGTGTGCTTTAACTGAGTTCTGTTTGAAATCCCATCCTTTATTCTATGGTAATGGAACAGTAAAATACTAAATGACAAATATGGATAATGACTATATCCCTGTATACAGCACAAAATCGATCATTCAGAAAATCAGAAACCGAAGGCATACAAAATCAGGATAAAACAGGAACCAAAGCAAACAAACAAAAACCTCCACCACATGAAAAGAAGCGAACCCCCGATATGGGAGTGAGACCATGTGCCCAGGAAGAGTAAGCATCTCCTGCTTGCATGCAACACCCGCCGCTTCAATTCGGTAGAACTGTCACATCCGGTTACTTCCATTTCGGTGGTAGTTGAACAGTAGGACACCAAAGCTAACCTTCAGTTCCTAGGGGTACACAGAAACGGTTTCCAGATCACATTTGGGTAATGTGTTTCTGATTGTTTCCATGGCAACACTCTGTAAAGTAGACAGATAACTATGTAAATAAATGTTTAACGTCTTCAAATTCAATAGCATCATTTATGAGAAGATACATTTTCAGCATGGACTAGACATGCACATTTCGGGTACTTAACCCTCGTCAGTGATCCTCAATCTAAACAATATAATATTGCCAAAGAGTGTGAAAATTATTATGTACAAAAATTTGCCGAAAGATGTAGCAGGATGGGTGGGATATGATGCTACAGTCATATCTTTGCTCGAGTAGAAATGTATAGATGTTACATGTACCCATGTTAAAGGACGAATTCCCATTATATAGAACTTTATAAAACATGTATTTCAATATTGATTATTGTAACCACTACTGCTGGTGGAATGTCTAGTCCCCGATGATACCGTTCTACTATTTAAAAGTATCGGTACTTCACTAGAAATATATTTGTTAATTCTCCATCACAAACTTTAATCATTTTTATTTTCAGAATAAAAGGGTAGATTGATAATGGGGTTCGCAACATTTCCGATGGGAATTCTCACGATTTGGCTTTGCCTTCTCGACTTTGAGACTGAATGACTATTAGGTACTTCTTTGATGTTTATCTGTCCATAACAGGTTCTTTGACTGAATTTTTAGGTCAAGTTTAGACTTTTGCTCTTCATTATTTCATATTATTTGGATTCCCTCTTTTTACGGTCTCGGGCATCTCTGATGAGACATATAGTGCACTGAAATTTTATAATAAAAATGTTTATTTTAATATTGACAATATACTCTGTATCCTTAGAAACATTTTGGTGACCGTGAAAAAAGACAAAGTATAATCGAAAATAGAGCATAGTGTACAACGTTGTAGGATTTAAAATAAAACGTTAAGGTATGGGCTTTAAATTTGTAAATAAAGCATTGCGTCACGATTTTGTTCTGAAACGAACTTTAATGTAGATGTTAAAAGATAGGTCAAACGGTATTATCTTCCCAACTTCCAATCAATAAGTAGAAATTTAAACATTCCGAAGTGTGATTGGGATGATAACTTCAGACCTACCCGATATCAAATAGACTTTACACACTTTTATACAGAAGTGCAGTTTCATATAGCAGATAAGATACAATACATTTGAATGTGTATTTTCGTTTATTATTTAAAGTTCGCTTACCTACATATTTCTGACAAACAAAATGAAGATCGTGAAAATTGTAATTATAAGTTTGATACTTATGGAATGCCCATAGTTTTTGACAAACAACGTATATTGTATATGATTTATTCATTTATGCACCAAAGTAAGGGAGATTAATGTTTCAAATGTGATTCGTATTTACATGTATCTATCCTAGAGTTCTTTTGTACAATGCTGAGCATAAGCTGGAAGCAGGAAGTTTTATAACTAATCATCGCAACATAAAAATAAACATAAAGCAAATGTACTTCTTTACAAATCAGTTTTTTTTTCAATTTACTATGAAAATGTATTGTACTTTGGAAGTATAGTTTTGCGTGAATATTCTGATTCCTAAGTAGACTAACAATATGTAGGCAATGTGGGGTTTACGGGTCTACAACTGCATAGCATAACAAATGTAAATAGGTAAAAGGTCAAACGGCATTATCTTCCCAACTTCCCATCTGTATGTGTTATCAACCCGAAGTGTGACTGGGATGATAACTGCAGACCTACCCGATATCAAATGATAACTTCACACATACATATACAGTATTGCAACTTTTTTATAACTGATAAGATGCAAGTCATTTAAATGTTATTTTTATATATATGATTTGAAGCTTCATGTACAAACATAATTCTGACAAAGAAACAGTAGATGGTGAAAATTGTGATAATTCGCTTTATACAAATAAAATGTCTATAGTTTTTCACAATCAACTGGCATTGAACATAGATTATTCATTTCTGCTCCAAACTAAGAGAGATAAATGTTACAAATATAATTCGAATTTTACCATTCAATAGTTCTAAAATTGTGCAGTACAGAGCATATGGTGGAAATAGGAAGTTTTGTCTAGAAAGTATATATATAAAGCAAATTTATGAGAGATAAGATGCCTTATTCTAATGCATTCTGTTTGTTTCACGCATTCTGATTGGTTCACATGATTTCTACAAGCATGTATAACGACGATATACATGCCGCAAACCGACTCACTTGACATACTTCAAAATGTATTCCTACGTAAATTTGCACGTTAGAAGCTTTAGCGCACTTTTTGCGTATGACGTCATGCTTCTCTATGTTCTTCGCTCCTGTGACGTCATACTGTGACGTAAAACTACAAGGTATGAGCTTGTAAATCGCGTTCTCCATATACAAACAACAGAGCAAGTAAGTTTATTATTGATAACACTTTGATTTGTCGCCATTGTAACAAATACGAAGCAGTTGGATTTCATATTTTGCAGCGCAATAATTTCTGTTGGTCGTTGTTAGTCTTCCGTAGCAACGTCACCTCTAAAGCGATACAAGAGACCCTCTGAGGGGTATATAAAGTTAAAATATGTCACATGAATTAGAATAGGGATAAACTTACTGTGTTTTGTGGCTGACAGGTATATGTTGGATATACTGTTGGAAACATACGTTATACCGTCGGGGACACGGCACGACGGTATAACTGCGTTTCCAACAGTATATCAAACATATACATGTCGGAACCACAAAACACAGTACGTTTATCCCCTAAATGGACCTATATTGTTAACCTGTTTCCACTTCCATTCTATCTAGGAACAGGAAATTCTGAAACATTATCTTTGGTTGATTGCATATCAAAACCATTTATCCCTGTATTGCATTCGAAAAAAAGACAAACTCAAGTCTATGAATTTTTAAAATCTAAAAGTAATTCTCCTTATTTTTCTAATATGAACATGCGCATTAAAAAATGAAAACACAAAAGTTTGCATATCAAAACTAATAACATAAGGGTGAAATGAATATAATCATGATAATGTAACTTCCGAAATGGAAGTAACCGGATGTGACATTTCTACCTAATTGAAGCGGCGGGTGTTGCATGCAAGCGGGAGATGCTTACTCTTCCTGGGCACCTGGTATCATTCCCATTTCGGGAGCTCGCTTCTTTTCATATGGTGGAGGTTTCTGTTTGCTTGCTTTGGTTCCTGTTTTAGCCTGATTTTGTATGCCTTCGGTTTCTGATTTTCTGAATTATCGATTTTGTGTTGTATACAGGGATATGGTCATTATCCATATTTGTCATTAGATATTTTAGGGGATGTATAATTACGCTTTGGAATAACTGCGGTAGCAGGGACTCTTGTGTATCATTTCACTTTCAATTTCGGTCGATCGTCTTTCAATGCATTTTAAAATTTCTTGAAATTTCTAAAAAATGGATCCTATAGCATCATATCCCACCTATCCTGCTACGTTTTTCGGTAAATTTTAGAACATAATAATTTTCACACTCTTTGGTAATATTACATTGTTTAGATTTAGGATCACTGATGAGGGTTAAGTACCCGAAATATGCATGTCTAGTCCATGCTGAAAATTTATCTGTTCTTAAATGATGCTATTGAGTTTGAAGGCGTTATTATTCCAAATTTATTGTAAACCATATAGTAGGAAACATCCATGTCACTTTCTACAAATGACATTAAGACTCGTGTGTCCATTGTTGTTTACGAATAAATAATTAGAGCTAGATTCAATCTTGCATACTTCAATTGAAATATTAACGTCACTCCCAATACGCTCTCTTTTAATTTTTATTTTAGAGTTATCTCTCTTGGTATATTGTACAATTACGTGTACATGGAAATCTCTTACGCACAGAAGTAAGGATATTGTGCAATCCAACATTTTTTTCTAAAGAATGATTTTATTTAAACTGATTAGAAACACTGCCTTCCATAATCAACAGTTCATACAAGGGAATCATTCCAAAGTCTTTATACGTTTATGCCAATTTTCCATTCTGAACTTGAAAGATTCATAATAATTGGATTTTCTTCAATGCATTCGAATATTTCTATTATCAAATTTTCTTAAAATTCCTAAAACGTGGGGCCTGTAGCATCACATCCCACCCATCCTTCTACGTCTTTCGGTACATTTAGCCATATTGCATTGTTTAGATTGAGGATCACTGACGAGAGTTAAGTACCCGAAACATGCATGTCTGGTCCATGCTGCATATTTATCTCTTCTTAAATGATGCTATTGAATTTGAAGACGTTTAACATTCACATAATTCAACAGTAGAAATTGTGATAACAAAAATTAATGTAAATGTAGAAACTATTTTCATCAACACATTTTTGAATAGTCATTTTAATAAAATTCTAAAATGGAAATATATGGGTCAAATCTTTAACAAGTGATTTCTATAAAGTTCATCTTCAGAATTATACATTTTCAGAATTATACATTAAGGTGGCTCCCTACTCGAACCGTTATAGGTTTTTCCTTATATGCAGCAGTCTGCGTTTAACTTTTCACAATGGCTGGTGAGGGACGAGCCAGCGCATTTAAAAACACAGACAGAAGATCTTAAATGCCAAAAGAAGCAAAAGATGGTGCAATTTATCAATTTCCACACCGATCATATAGTATGATTTCTTAGTAGACAATGTGATGAAATTATAAGGGGTACCCTTATGTTTGTAGCCATATCTTGATCATTTATAAATTTGTATACCTGAGTGCGATTTTTTCACCATCTATATACATTGAATTTGGAGGGTTCAAAAGCATATGATGGATATTTGATATTTCTCAATTTTTAAATGTTAGGGTACCTTTCTTTAATGTACTCTATCTTTAATGAAAACAAAATTACCTATCCATGTCTATGTTCATTATGTCATTTTGACTATTATGTATAGAAAATGACCTTAAAATACAAAATTCATCTGTTAAATTCACGAGTAGGGACCCACCTTAAAGGATTCGAAACTGTTCATTTTCTTTCAGCATCATTAATAGAAATGGTGTATACAAGTTTATGCATATCAGTATATGTAATCGAATAAATGCTTGCCGACGTTTATACATGTATTTCAAAAATCTGATAAATTAATATACAAAATCATATTTTCCTTCCATTATATATGAGTTACAAATGCAGTACCCTTCCTCCATAATCTTTTTGAGATTTCTTTTTATCTTTTTAAAGCGGAATTAGACAATTTTTATGTACTTTTCAACCGAATTGTATTTTCCTGCGATTGAACTAAGATGTATAAACACTAGTGGTCTCTCATTATGCCTTCCTTCCTTCTTAACAACATTATGATTTTTTTTGGTTATTTTCGTATTCAAATGTGCAATAGAGTATACATGACATTTAGAGCACTTCGTCTGTTTTAAAAACCAAAATATTTGCTGTATTGATTCAATGATTAATTTATTGTTTCTTCTGATATGGTCGCCATAGCACATTCTATATGGACACAACTTCAGACAGAGCATGTATTTTAGATATTGTTTTCATTGTCGTGCGTGAGCATCGACGGCGGGTGTGGCTAGCCAAACAAGGGATGCTTACTCCCTCCGGGCACCTGGTCCCACCTCCAGATTGCTAGGGTGTATCTTCGATGCTCAATGTTGTGCTCAACTGTGAGTGTTGTTGCTATTATCGTCAGGATCTTCTTTTACTATTCTAAATCAAATATCACTGTGTTCTTACGCGAGTTCCTACTGCTTTTTCATCAATAACCGACTGTTCATCCGGTAAAGAACAACAGTTTATTTTCTTAGCCAAAGAACAGTGTTTTTATCTGATTTCCTTTTCTTTTTATCGAGATGTCTTGTCATTTTTCCACTGGAGACTTCATTTCTTCTTTATTTTCAATTCAATAAAAATATGCAAAAACCCTCTTCAAGACTTCGTCGCAGAACCAAACCGCAGCGGAACAGAGTTTTGACTTCTTCTTCTCCAACGACGAATATGGATATAATGGACGAATATAATGACCATATCTCAATACATAAAACAAAATCGATAATTCAGAAAATCAAAAACCGAAGGCATACTAAATCTGGATAAAACAGTAACCCAAGCAAACAAACAAAAAACATCACATGAAAAGAAGCGAACTCCTAATATGGAAGCGAGACCAAGTACCCAAGAAGAGTCACCATCTCCTGCTTGCATTCAACACCGATGATACACTATTTTTGCAAATGTGCATATTGTGCATTAAGAATAATTTTCATGGAATATATGCTGATATGATAAATTATATTTCAATAAATAGACAATTTGTGAAAATATTTTTTTATGAAATCATCGCAGTGTTTATTCAAATAAACATCGAAGACGTACCCTCCAGTTATTCAGTCTCAAAGTCGAGAAGGTAAGGCAAAATCATCAGAATTGTCATTCGATATAAAACAAATAAAGTTTTGCTACATCTTACACCCTGATTGATTTTAGAAGACGTGCAGTACTGTACCATTTATGACATTCCTTTATCCACACAAATTCAAGTTTTTACGGTTAGGTTGTGTGGGAATCCCAGTCGACGATGTTATCCATTGCACCCAGATAATGTCTACTACATTGCTTACAACATGTACAAGTCAAAATCAATGTATCAGTGCGTATGAGAGATATCCTCGGCAAGACTACACTTCATCGACCACAGTGGACTTGTATTGCTGCAAAATGTTCATTACAGTGACATTTTTAGTCCCGCTTAATTTCAGAGACACAGAAGACCATTTTAATCGAAATGAATACTAGTTATTTCCTTTTCTTATATACATTTAGAACTCTATCCATCATTCCCATGCTAACATGTGTCTAGTAGCAGTCCCTTAATTGACGTTGAAGATCTTTGATGACTTTTCTGAGCCTCCTTTCTCTACGACGAAACCCATACCGCTCTTCAGACCGCAGTTTACTATAACGTCCATATGTAGAAACAGCGTTTGCTCGTTCATTATTCGTCCAGCGCTTAACCCATTCTGAATCGTAACACTTTTCATCAGGTATGGACAGAAGTTGTTGACAGCATACGAAATTGAGTTGGGTAAAGAACAAAAATGTAGACAACAGTTTCAGACAATAGAAACAATCCATATTTGTTTGAACGATTCGTTGTTTGCAAGCAGTCTAAGAAATCCGTTTGAGATAAAAGCATCAACAGTTTTTGTACAAATTCATGTAAGGAACATTTTCCTGTTCTACAGTTATATATCCGAGGAGATGGAAAAAACAGAGATGATAAACAATGACATTCAACAAAGAGACAATTGCCCAAAGCGGGAATTTTCTTTTTGTTTAGGTTTTTTGGGGTTTTTTCTTTTTTTTTTTTTTTTTCGTTTTTTTTTTTTTTTTTTTTTTTTTCGTTTTTTTTTTTTTTTTTTTTTTTTTTTTTTGTCTTGAACATATCATATCTTTTATACAAGGATATTCAAAATGTCAAAGTAAAGAAGGTAATATCAATAAATTATTTTATGAAAATGTGTTTGTAGAAGAGCGTGGCAGAACATATTGCCGAGGGATTCGTCTAACTCTTCCGGTTGTATAAATAGAGTCTAGAAGACTTTTAGAAAAATATTTTGCAAACACAGAATTTGAGTTGAAGGGGAGCGTGTCGAATATCAAAAAGGGCCGCCTAGCCACCCCCTCCCGGTCGAAGTCATGTTGGGGATTTGGGGACGACCCCCTCAAACGGAAATTGTATTTATGGAACCTGCGTAAACATGAATGTATCTTGCGAGCGAAGCGATCAAGCGATTTATTTAAAAAACTTCTTTAAAGGGGGAGGGAGTTACACAGCATAAATGCCATCCCATTTGCTTTAAGGGTACATATAAATAAACTTTATTAGTATTGTATACATTAGAAAAGACCGACCAAAAATAAAGTTAATGTGTGGAAGGGGTTGTAACAATTAGATGTCTACTTTAACTTTAAGTTCTTCTTTATTGGAAAGTGAAGGACCAGGAAAAACAATTACTTTTGTATGGTTTGCCAACATTTACGTAGCACACTCCACCAGGGACCAGAAATAATTGAAACTAAAACCTCTGTGAAACTTCACAAGATTGAATACTAATGTGAATCTATATATAAATAATCACTACCCATTAATCATTCTTTTAAGAACGAAATCCCCGACAACCAACAACACCAACGAACAGTAAGAAACAATGAAAATACCCATATATAATTGAAAACAAATTAATTCTAATAAGACTTAAGAGTCCCCCCTATATTTGCTAAAGAGCTCACCTATGGTTTATTCTCCAACACATCCGTGGTCAGTTAAGCAAAACCTACTCATGCGCACACTCTAAAATTGATTTTCTGAAGACGTCATTTTCTAAAATCTACTGCAGCAACACTACTTGTCTTCTGCTTTATCGGCATATATTAGAATAGAAATAACAATGGTTTGTCTGCTTTGCGGCTCGATGATAATTTTATTGGTCCATGTGACTCGGGGAATTACTGGACAATAAACCACGGCTAGCTAGCTGTTATTTCTTGTCTAAAATATTCTAAAAAGAAGCTAGAGTGAATACTCATAAAGGGAGATAAAGGGAAATATCTTTCAGATTTGGATCGTGGATTTTGAAAGAGATAAGGGTTTTTATGAAAGTTATCTATATAAATAGCCGGTAAATGAGTTTTTTCCAGTCATTCAGAGCATACGATTCGACTCCTTCCGATCTACACCATCTTTTGGTATAGTCATCTAAGGCTTCATTCATCACTTCGCGGCATTTCATGAAATCTATCTTGGATGGGATCCTATACTTAGGTCCTCTATCTTGGATGGGATCCTATACTAAGGTCCTTTTCTGAGAAGACCGTGGAGCTGTCTGTCTTTGATAATTGAAAAGACACCTGTAACAATATGAACAGCTGGTATGTATATATAATCAGAAAGAAGGGAGGGGATCTCCAACAAGACCCTGTTGCAGCACCAACAGCAAAACACCAAAACACCAGATGCAAAAACAGAAAAGATTAGAATAGTATGAGACGAAAAAGAGACATACGACATGTAAACATCAAACACAAAAGACTACACATAAACCGACGAGACCAATGGGCAACCAGTGCCGACTTTACGGCCATTTGCCACGCAAGTAGCAAATGGTGTGGTTATCCTGGATTACGTGCGCAAAACCCTCTCACTTCTCCAATTATTCAGAGGTCTCGATGAACGTACAATTGTGGTGTAAAACAACCTTCTCACATCATATCACACAAACAAGACTACAAAACGTAGAGGCCCCAGCAACACAGATGAATTGCACATTCGCAGGAAGCACGACATGATTCCAGTACTGATGTAACTTAAATGTAGTTAAAAACGAAATTACGAACAGGTTTCTTATACTTATAACAAATAAGAGGAGGTTCCAGATTCTCAAAATATTTTAGTGATCCTAGATCAAAACCTTTGTTAATAAACGGAATTTTGATGAATCGTTTTAGGGGAGGTAATTTTTACAACGAGATTAATTTTATTTTGTGCGAATGATACAATAATATTAAGTTTGAATCAGTCAGATTTTCTTAAGAATGCAACCTCTACTTCATCCAAGATAATTTTAGTTGAAGTACTAGAATGTTCGACAGAGCATGTAAAAGTTCGTGTCTGCACCCATTGCGTCATATTATAAGAAGATCGTCGTGGTTGCGATTCATTCTATACATTTTTCTGAGTTTTCTCTTTCGTCTATTCCCGTGCGACCTGCGTTTGCGTTTAGAGTTAGGGCGAATTGAAAATACGTTGATGTTGATGGAAGAGAAAGAACAATTTCCTTGTCCATAGATATGATCATTAAGACCAAGGGGATACGGAGTCTGGAGTTTAGTTATCCAGGCAATTTCAGCTAGTAGTCGGCGCTTTTTTTTTTATTTCTGTTTTACTTTCATTTTTTAGTTTTGGAAATGACAGAACTGGGATGATGGAAATATCCGAAAGTGAATGGTTATATTCAACGAAGTGATTATAGAGAAAATTGCTTTTCATTACGTGAATTTCTAATTATATACGAATGGTTCCGAAAACGAGATTTTAAGGGCTGACCCGTTTCGTCAACGTCTTGTGCGCCACATCCCCTGGCATTTCAGATTATTACGTAAATGAGATCCTGTTTATATCATTCAATGTCGCTAGAATCACATTTCAAAAGCTGACACATAGAACATCTCATTATGTAAATGATATGGATTGATTTATTAAGCATTGCCCCACTGCAAGAACTCTTCAGTTTTGTGCAGTATCATTTGGATTATGAAAAAACTTCCCAAAACTTCCGTAAGGAATCACAATATCATCAATATCATACGTTTTAATCCCATATGGTGATATTGTACAACGCTATAGAATCTATATAAAAGGAAATGCTATGGATTTACTCTCTTGTAAAGTTAAACTATTTAATTCAATATAAAAGTATATAGATTGTATGGCATTGCGTCACGATACTGGTTATGGAACTTTAAATTGAACGATTGACAAATTTAGATCTACAACCAATAGGAGAAAGAATGTAACAAGCGCAGATTTATATTAAAAGATAGGTCAAACGGCATTATCTTCCCAACTTCCAATTAATGAGTTGTAAATTAGTGACATGCTGAAGTGTATGATTGGGATGATAACTTCAGACCTACCCAATATCATATAAAGACTTTACTCTTATATTCAGAAGTACAAATTTTATATAGAAGGTAAGATGCAAGACATTTGAATGTGCATCATTGTATATTAATTTGAAGCTTCGCTTACCAGTACAGTTCTGACAAACAAAATGTAGATGGCGAATTTTGTAATTATAAGCTATATACTAATGGAATGCCCATAGTTTTACACAAACAACGTACATTGTATATGATTTATTCATTTACGCACCAAACAAAGGGAGATTAATGTTTCAAATGCGATTCGAATTTGTCTATCCGATAGTTCTTTCTTGCAATGTTGAGCATAAGCTGGAAACAGGAGGTTTTGTCTGAAAATTATAACTAATCACCTGGTCGGGAGTTCGCTTCTTTTCACATGGTGGAGGTTTTTGTTTGTTTGCTTTGGTTCCTGTTTTATCCTGATTTTGTATGCCTTCGGTTTCTGATTTTCTTAATGATCGATTTTGTGCTGTATACAGGGATATGGTCATTATCCATATTTGTAATAACAATATTAAAATAAACATAAAAAACTGTACATCTCTTAAGTGCTTGTCTCAGTGAAAACCAAGCAAAATCAACTTTTTTGTCCAGAAGCAAATTTCTTGTTTATATCTATGTTAGTTATGGATTAATACATTAACAGGTATAGAATGAATAACCGACAATTTTTTTTCCATATGATGCCTCTTACTCCTGCTATGCTCTGTTCTATTTATAGATGCATTATAAGCAGTTAGCCATGCGCAATATAAGCAATCTGACTGGTTTTGATTCAGATTTTAAATATTCATGCCAAATAAAGTTTTTGTAAAAAATGACATTGTTTATCGCATTAAATCTTAAATTTCGCATTAAATGGATATGAAACCCCAAAATACAAAAATTTGCATTCCAGGGTGGTAATAAATTGTTGTATAAAATACAAATGTACAAAATAGGCAAAAATGACTATTTTGAGGAATTATATTTGAATGCGAGGATAAAATAATAATCATAAATTACTAATTTCAAGATTTTCTGATTATATAAAAAATATAGCAAAAATCAATCGTTGGCCGAGTTCTTCGAACAGCTCTATGACAGTTCCATTATTAGGTGTCTAAGTTCTAAGCAGATTTAGGCATCCATATACATTTTGTAAATGACTTATTTCCTGGCTTAAATGTATGGAATAATGGTTTTATTGCATATAGATTGAGATAAAATGTAAAGACTGCATGTTTTTTGCCATTTCCCCCAAGCTTAACCCCGTTTTAATCCGCATTTGTTGGTTCTTATATTTTATCTAAAAGTGGACCTCTTCTCTTGTGAAACTACAAAAAGTCGTAGAATAACAGAGGAAATTCCATGAAAGATGAAATAGTGTTGTCTCTGTTGAAAACAGACTGTTATCGCTGTTAAAGCCATATGAAAATGGACACATTTACTTGTGATTTTCATTCTATCAGTCCTTTTAGTTGTGATAGAGATAATGTAACACATGGTTATTTGCGCAGTCTGAAATGTTCAGAGGTTATACCTGGATTGCCATTCGAATCCTACACTTGCCCTGAATCTCTTCTTATCCTTTATAGAAGTGGCATTTTTACAATTGATAAGAAATGTGTAAACCTTAAAATTAAGATATGTGAGAACCATCGCTCAATTTTGGGCTTAAATTGGAGAAGAGGAAAGGTTTTGTGCTCATATCCAGACAACCATGGAGGCAATTCCAAGGCAGATAGGGGTGCATGTCCTTCATTATGCAAGGATATTTACATGCAGACAAGACAAGTATTGCCAGTAGGATCAGGTAATTTAAAAAAAGATTTATAAATGTATGACAGTGGCTTCCAGCAGTTCAGGGAAAGGTACGTACAGTACCGATCAAGCTAATATGAATCTAGGCATTGCCCACGAGAGATTGTAGCATGTTTCAAAATTATTGTATACGTTTGAAGCACCCGTTTATCACTGTATGGAATAGATACATCATTTGAGATTCTTTTTATCACATGAAATATGACATAATTTATAAAATTAACGTCAAAATATTATAACAGTTCCGACTTAACTTTTTTTGCAAATAATGCGCCAACGTCGCCGTTTCTATTGTGACATCACAAAGGATCTGGAGCGCTTCATTCAATGATAATACGCTCACAAAGTGATGTGTAACATGTTATCAGAAAATCTATTTAAGAAATGGCTTTATGTAACCGAATAAATGGTGTATCATGTGATAAATAAAGTTAATGTTAATGTCATAACGTCGGTTTAGTAAATTTTATTCAGCTGTGTATGAAAAAGAAACTCAGAGGAAATTAAAATCGAATAGGTACTGATCGATTTACCGATTTCGAACAAAAAATCATCGATTACTTTATGAGTTTCTGCTGGGCTACTGTGGTTTCTGGCGAAAGTGGCGGAAGGATACAGAAAGAATTTTTCTAAAGTTTAGTATCTTTCAAAAGTCAATGTAAAGTACGAACTTGCATATGTGTATAGACTTTCCTGACCTACATGTATATTATTTAAAACGAAAGAAGACCTATTCCACAAATAGATTTTGGCATTGAATACATAGATCGTTAATTTCACTGTAAATTAATTACTTCTTTTGAAAGCATACACCTTTGGTGGAAGCGTATCCTGCTCTACTTCCTTCGAATGTCTTCCCAATTATGCCAAGAAGATGTCGTTATACCCTAAGAGCACTCTATGCGACTAAGTGTGTAAAATAGATAAGATTTTCTTTTGGATTTCCTCGTATTTTATAATGATGAATAAAGTTAATTCCCAATCACGCAATGAAATTCTGGTTCAGACAAAAAACACGATGGTAAGATCTCAAGGCTTTCCTCTTCTTGTATCTTTTTTTCCACGTAATATCATTAGGGGATAAATTCCAACTACTTATTAAAGAACGTTACATTTTACTCGAGTATCAATAATCATGTGTCTTAAAGATACTAGTAATTTGGAGACATTCTTTTCGTACTTACATTTAAAAATTGTAAATGGAGAAATTCTCACAATTGGAAATTACCAGAAAAAAAGACAATTTTGGTTTCAACATAGTAGATACTCCTTTGATTTCGGTGTACCCAAATTGCCATCATTGACTCATCAGATTCGCTACAATTTCTTATGTATTCGACTTTAATGAAGAACAGAATTAATAAGACTTAAAGGTAAATGGTTCCAATATCTTAGAATTGTTATAAACATTCCGGACAATTTTTGTGAATATTCTGAAGAGACAATTCGAGCATCAGGGTATGTATGACTTTGACAGTTTTGGTTTTTTTTAATGGGATGTGATAAACGAAATAATATCAGTCAGATCGAACATAAATCAAATATTTACAAGAAAAATTAAAATCGTTTTCTTTACCGATGCTATGACCTTGAAGTCGTCAAAAAATTATGCATGGTACTAAGCCCCTTTACAATTTTGTATCAGCATCCAACAATGCAAACTGACTAGCCATGACGTTGGTAATCCATGGTGAATACTGTTCAAATCTCATAAGAGAAGACTCGGCCCTGTTTTTCTTTCATATATTGAAAGTTTGTCAGACATGTTTGGTGATTGGTAATGAGCTCGCTTGAATCAGCAGCAAGCTGACTGTTTTTGTCATGTATAATTTAGAAGTTCATTTCTTGGGTACTAGCTGTCATATAGTGTCTTCCTAAAATAATGTTAAACGTCTTTAAATTCAATAGCATCATTTAAAACCTGATAAATTTACAGCATGGACCAGACATGCACGTTTCGGGTACTAAACCCTCGTCAGTGATGTCATACCTCATGTAAACCACCATATTGGAATACTACTCTCTGGCTTTATCCATTTCTACCATGCAAAACGTTGACACAAAAAAAAATTCCAAAAAAGATTACAAATGAGATTTCATATCTAATTTAATGACAATTCTTTCAAAATATCACATTCAAAACATTGATGTTTACGATTTAAAAATATCAAAAAATTTGTTCAAGTAAAGCAAGTTTAACGTAGCAGACATGGACAAAGTCCGAGAGTTGTAATCTAATGAGGGGGTAACTATAGCAAATACGGAGGAAATTTAGCTATGTGGGAACACGCTATAGGTTCCAATGATACCTATATAAAGTCCTATATTAATGAATATGTCATACAAACCCTATATTTTGGATAAAATTTTTAGGATACGTTAAAGTCAATGTATGTTTTAGCTTCATATAAAACTTATTTGAGAGTTGTGCGCACGAAATCCGGATAATCACACCGTTTGAGTTGAATAAAGCAGATGGACATCCAAAGTCGACAACGTGTGCAAATTATTGTTTTTCTACATTTATGTGTTGTTATTAATGTTCCAATGTGTCTGGTGTGTTTTTGTCAGTATGATGTGTATGTTTTTGTGGTTTTGTTTATGTATCCGGCCGTTGTTTGTCTGGTTTCTTTTACTTCCAGCATTATTTCCGAGTGTGTTCCGCTGCAGTGGGCACAGTGATTTGTTTAAGTTCTGAAATCGATTCATCAAAAACATATTACGGTATCAACCCAGTCAATGCTTCATTCTCCAAAAGTGATTTTCGTCCACTGGCATAACCATAAGAAAAATATTAGTTGTTTCTTCATTTAATTCATAAAAGAGATCATTGTGATTCGTCCTGTTATGATATATATTCTCGTACATATATGTATTTGAAATTTGAAAAGTCGTTTGAGATACATAATTCTTGGTATTTTGTTGAGGTGTTGGTATGGAAGCAATGAGAATGTCTGGTGCATGAAAATTAGTTTGGAATTTTCTTCCAGAAGGTATAGAGTTGGAACCCTTCGACATTATTATATGCCTTTCTTTCTTTTGCTTTATTTATGAGTTGATAGCCACAAGTTTTCAGTAATTCACTGTGTCCACTTCTTATCTTTAAGCATAGCTAGTAGTGCTAATTATAATTTTGGCAAGCCTTGTATAGTTTTACATAGAAGAACACTGTTCTACTTCTTGTACTTTCAAGGATTGTACCGTTAGGATTGTTTACCACAATCAGAATATCATTTTAGGAGTTTTTTATCCGAGTTTCAATTTATGGTCATAGTGATACAGTATTTGTTTATTTGATTATATTTGTTTGAAATCATCATTGAGGAAGTTCTGAAATCATCGTTGAGGAAGTTCTTCGGTCGCTACGGGGATGTAATAGAGGCATATGAGATCCCCCTTTCCAGAATGATCAATGAAATTCTACATTGTGATTGAATGGCTGTCATCATCACGAAACAAGACTTACTTACCTGATATGTACATCAAAATGTACATCGAGACAATCACCGAATTTGACAGGTTTCCATGGAGATGTTGCGACGGGTGTTGCATACAATCAGGAGACGCTGAATCTCCCGTGTACCTGGTCTCACTTCGGAATTTTGTTCATTCCGAGGTTCGCAACCGTTCCTGTGGAAAATCTTATGATTTTGCCTTGCTTTCTCGACTATGAGACAGAATAACTGATGGACACTTCTAGCTGTAATGTTTATTTGAACTAATTTACTTGAAATTTCTAAAACGTGGGTCCTGTAGCATCATATCCCACCCATTCTGCTACGTCTTTTGGTGCATTTTTGGACATAATAATTTTCATACTTTTTGGCCATATTACATTGTTTAGACTGAGGATCACTGACGAGGGTTTAGTACCCGAAACGTGCATGTCTGGTCCATGCTGTAAATTTATCAGGTTTTAAATGATGCTATTGAATTTAAAGACGTTTAACATTTGAACTACTTAGTGAGTGTCACTGCTGGTGGACCAAAAGTCCCCGAGGGCACATGTAGCCAAGTTCGATCAACTTCGGTTGATCGTCTGTCTCTTCAACGCATTTGAAATTTTCTGTTTCAAAATTATTTGAAATTTCTGAAACGTTGGTCCTGTAGCATCATATCCCACCCATTCTGCTACGTCTTTTGGTGCATTTTTTGACATAATAATTTTCATACTTTTTGGCCATATTACATTGTTTATACTGAGGATCACTGACGAGGGTTTAGTACCCGAAACGTGAATGTCTGGTCCATGCTGTAAATTTATCAGGTTTTAAATGATGCTATTGAATTTAAAGACGTTTAACATTGTATGTATGGCGCCGCATCAACTCATTTGAATAACCCCAACCTTTGATGAATTTCGTTTTCACATTGGACTCTGTGGATATTTTCCGATGGTGTGATTTGATTCCTTTTCCTCTTCTCGTGAGAGTGTGCTTCCCGTTTTCCCGGTTCAATAGGGATCTCCTCCTTATGTATGTTTCATATCATGTAGTAAACCCATTGATTCATGAGTTACCATGCTTGTGTTTTACACAAACTGACAGGATAGCGGCGAATCCCCTGTCAGAATTGTCAATATTGAAATATATGTTCTATAGTACCGATTTTATTGTACTAGAAACGTGTTTCGGATCTTGAATCCTCGTCAGTAGTACTTTATATGAAACAGTTTAAATAAAGCCAAAGTGAATTTTCCTGGCACCATCTGCAATACAGACTTTAAATTTTCTCTTGGCACAAATTTTGTGTAGGGTTTATTCAGAAGCGCATTTAAGTTTAACAAAATTGCCAAAAACCCTTGGAGAGTAGGCGCAAGGAGCTTTTGTGGGCTATCCTGGTAAGGAATGTCTGTAAATTGTTATATTTGTTGTTTTAACTAGTTATATGGATATATTCACCAAAAATTGAAAATTGAATAATATTACTGATACTGATGCCAAATATGTGATAGTTTTTTTTGTGTTTTTTTTTTTTTTTTTTTGTTATAATGATATGATGGCATTGTTTTTCAACACTGATTTTATTTGTATATGTATATTTTATTGACATTGTTTTACCAAATAAATATCTATCTATCTTAATTCTAAACATAACCGAAAAAACTATTCCAAAACTCAAGCTAAGGACAGAGCTATGCAATTGGGGAGATACCCATAGTTTTAGAAATTTAGGTCTAATTTGATGACAGGAAATTAAAAATATATTTCAAAGCACTAAAACTAAGTGAGCGATATCATCGGGGACTTACAGTCCACAAACGATAACAGCCTAGTGGTTGAAATGAAATTGAGTTTTACCACGAGGTGTCATTCTATGTTTCTGACGGGGGCTTCGCCTTACCCTGTCATTTTTTGTAAAATAATGTCGAATGGTTCCAACTCTCTACCTTCTTGAAGAAAATTCCAAACCAATTTACATGCAACAGACACGTGTTTCGAATAATAAATTCTCATCAGTGATGCTTTCAGCGGAGCCACCAAAAATAATTTCAGTAGCACCCTCTTTAATTTTTTGAAGTTCGATTTTTACATTTACATTACAGAGAGCGCGCGGCTCCAAATTTCTTGTAGGGTCGATTCAGTAGTATATCCAAATAAAATCTATGTTCAAAATAGTATTGGAGGGATGGTGCTAAGATGTTAAACTCCTAGTTTCCGAAATAGCAAAAAAATATATTTGATGTTACATTGATAAAAGGCCAAAACAAAGCTTCTTTCAGGTGAAAGAGCTGGAAAGAAGTAATTAATACACTTGACAAACATCAGGCCACGGGGAACGGGGAACTGCATTAGAATGTGAGTTTTAGATGTAAACGTCTTCATATTGAATAGCATCATTTAAGAACAGGTAAATTTGCAACATGGACCAGACATGCACGTTTCTGGTACTTAACCCTCGTCAGTGATCCTCAAATCTAAACAATGTAATAAGCCAAAAAAGTGTGGAAGTTACTATGTCGAAAAAGCGTACCGAAAGACGTAGCAGAATGGGTGGGATATGATGCTATAGGACCCACGTTTTAGAAATTTCAAGAAATTTTGATAACAGAAATTTTAGAATGCGTTGAAGAAACGATCAACCGAAATTGATCGAACTTGGCTACATGTGCCCTCGGGGACTCCTGGTCCACCAGCAGTGACACTCAACAAGTGGTATAAATGTAAACGTCTTCATATTGAATAGCATCATTTAAGAACAGGTAAATTGGCAACAAGGACCAGACATGCACGTTTCGGGTACTTAACCCTCGTCAGTGATCCTCAAATCTAAACAATGTAATAAGCAAAAAAAGTGTGGAAGTTACTATGTCGAAAAAGCGTACCGAAAGACGTAGCAGAATGGGTGGGTTTAGATTCAGATTTTGCCAATGTGTGTGACTTTCACTCGATGAACCATTTATAAAGTACAACCCATTTGTTATTGGTGATAAGTAATGAAAAGAAAAAAAAAGTACTTATTAAAGGAAGTAAACTTCCCCTAAGAAAAAGGAGAATATTAATGTAAAGTTTTTATTACTCTAATTACTTCCTGTATACAAAAAAATTCATTCGTTATTGTGGAAATCTCCGTCGATGAGCGTCACATCTCCTTTGATCTCAAGATAGATGTATTATGCCTCAAGCACATACATTGAATATAACTATGGTTTTAGGGTTAGACATTGAACTCTTATGTAGAAATACAAAAATGTCATTTATGACAGAATATAATCGATACAAGGAATGCTAAATACCTCTTTCATATACATGTGATCTGGAGTTCACACTGGCAAAAACTTTAAATCGTTCCACAGAGTTATGTAACTACAAGCTGTTTTGAAAATATTTTAAGGTATTAGATGCATAATGAACGAAATTATGTCCAAAATATTGAAATTATGTGTATAAATTATTTCGTACTTCTCTATCGCTTTTGATGTCGCATAAACTTTTGTACTACGATCATGGTAGGTACATGTACTGAAAAAGGACTTTTTAATAGGGTTATTTTAGGAGAATATTTTAAAAATGAATTGCTAAAAAGATCAACGATGCACTTGATTTTCAGTGAAAGTTGATAAATATTAAATTATTTTTTTGTTATCCAACCATATTAGAGCCCTTATCATTTTCTATGAAAATATGGCTAAAATATTAGTTTCTCCATATACTTCAAAGTAAACTCTGAGGTCCGATTGATCATAAAGAACCTAACTTTTTCAAAAACGGATTGCTGAAAAATTGTCAATAATTTTTTAAAGTATAACTATTCTATATGTTTAGAATTTGGAATTAAATAAATGGGTGAACCAATAACGCCTCATTATACATCTAATGCCTTGAAAATTACTCACCACGAAGCACATTGAAAACGCTGTAAATATGGATGGAGAATACGACATATGATCAATGAAATGGTAATTCATCCATCATTTAATCTATGAAACAAGAGCATTCAAACTCTGGTAAAAAAATCAAAGTAATCCATATATGGAGAAAAGTGAAGATTCATAAAGGAAGAAAGACCTACTGAGAGTAATAATCCCTTACCCGCTTACATCCTTAACTATGTTCAAAGGGTGTCATTCATCAAAGAAATATGGATGTTTCAATGTTTTGCTGTGTGTGCTTTAACTGAGTTCTGTTTGAAATCCCATCCTTTATTCTATGGTAGTGGAACAGTAAAATAACAAATGACAAATATGGATAATGACTATATCCCTGTATACAGCACAAAATCGATCATTCAGAAAATCAGAAACCGAAGGCATACAAAATCAGGATAAAACAGGAACCAAAGCAAACAAACAAAAACCTCCACCAAATGAAAAGAAGCGAACCCCCGATATGGGAGTGAGACCATGTGCCCAGGAAGAGTAAGCATCTCCTGCTTGCATGCAACACCCGCCGCTTCAATTCGGTAGAACTGTCACATCCGGTTACTTCCATTTCGGTGGTAGTGGAACAGTAGGATACCAAAGCTAAACTTCAGTTCCTAGGGGTACACAGAAACGGTTTCCAGATCACATTTGGGTAATGTGTTTCTGATTGTTTCCATGGCAACACTCTGCTTAAGTAGACAGATTACTATGTAAATAAATGTTTAACGTCTTCAAATGCAATAGCATCATTTATGAGCATATACATTTTCAGCATTGACCAGACATGCACATTTTGGGTACTTAACCCTCGTCAGTGATCCTCAATCTAAACAATATAATATTGCCAAAGAGTGTGAAAATTATTATGTACAAAAAATTGCCGAAAGATGTAGCAGGCTGGGTGGGATATGATGCTACAGTCATATCTTTGCTCGAGTAGAAATGTATAGATGTTACATGTACCCATGTTAAGGTCAGGGTGGCGACTTTTAATAGAGATGAGGTAGAAGAAAGATGGATAGATTCAAATGTAGAGGAACATCTCCTCAAACTTTCCAGACCAAAAAATCAAAACTTGCCCGTCTCGTTTTTTGGTTATGAACGTCTATCTTTGGCCCATTTTAACATTTTGTCATTTTAGAGAATACCACATCATAACTTTACATACCGCTGAAATGCATGAAATTTCAAAATTCATATATATCCTTATTTTTCGAGATTCTTATAGCTTGTGGATGACTTATAGGCTACGTTGAGAAATTCTGATAAAATAATCAGTTCTAAGGAGAGTCTTTTCTTATAAAAACTATGTTGCTGGTTGCCATGGCAACAACTCATTATTTTTATTAATAGCTAGAAGGTCGCCAGCTACACAATTTTTTTTCTACATATATATCTATGGTATTGCTTTATCCTAAAGCAGTCAAATCAATATGTACCCGAATTAGTTTTTGAGCAAAATGACTGTTTCTATAAATAGCACAATAATTCATGCAAAAAATCATCATTTTGACCCAAAAACATAGAGTTTAACTTGAAGTTCGAATTTCTAATTATCTCACTTTTAAAGAATATAATGGATAGTAAATATTCTGATGTTTGAATCTTTGGTAGCAGAATTCATGCGAAAACGACAATTTTTTTCCTATTTTCAGCGATTTTACAGTGAAAAATACGCATTTTTCCCTAAAATATCCATTCAGCAATGAAAGTTTCAAGGATTATTATTTTCCCTAAAATGATGTAACAATCTGAGCTTATACCATGTGTCGTTTATGTCGGTTTAAAATATTTTGTGATATGAAAATAGAGTTATCTCCCTGTAGTCGCAACCCTAACCTTAAAGGACGAATTCCCATTATATAAAACTTTATAGAACATATATTTCAATAATGACAATATTGTAACCACTACTGCTGGTGGATTGTCTAGTCTCCGATGATAGAGTTCTCCTATTTCACAGTGTATCGGAACTTCACTTGAAATTCAGCTGTAAATTCTGTCACAAACTTTAATGACTTTTTTAAAGGGTAGCTTGATAATGGCACAGCCCTGTCCATAGCAGGTTTCTGACTGAAATTTGTGGTCAAGTTTAGACTTTTGCTCTTCATTATTTCATATTATTTGGATTCCCTCTTTTTACGGTCTCGGGCATCACTAATGAGACATATAGTGCACTGAAATTTTATAATTAAAAATGTTTATTTTAATATTGACAATAGACTCTGTGTATCCTTAGGAACATTTTCAATTGGTGTCCGTGAAAAAAAAAACGAAGTATAATCGAAAATAGAGTATAATGTAAAACGTTATAGGATTTAAAATAAAACGTTAAGGTATGGGCTTTAAATTTGTAAATAAAGCATTGCGTCACGATTTTGCTCTGAAACGAACTTTAATGTAGATGTTAAAAGATAGGTCAAACGGTATTATCTTCCCAACTTCCAATCAATAAGTAGTAGGTTGAAGCACTCCGAAGTGTGATTGGGATGATAACATCAGACCTACCCGATATCAATTAGACTTTACACACTTTTATACAGAAGAGCAATTTTATATAGCAGATAAGATACAATACATTTGAATGTGAATTTTCGTATATTATTTAAAGCTTTGCGTACCTACATATTTCTGACAAAAAAAAATGGAGATCGTGAAAATTGTAATTATAAGTTTTATACTTATGGAATGTCCATTGTTTTTGACAAACAACGTACATTATATATGATTTATTCAATTATGCACAAAACTAAGGGAGATTAATGTTTCAAATGTGATTCGAATTTATCTATCCTATAGTTCTTTTTTGCAATACTGAGCATAAGCTGGAAACAGGAAGTTTTGTCTGAATATTATATCTTATCATAACAGTATGAAAATAAACATAAAGCAAATGTACATCTCTTAACAGAAGATGTCAAAAAATATTAGGCCTTATAGGGCCTGTATTGCTCACCAGTGCAACATCCGAAAACATAGATAACCCAACTAGTTGTAATTGATAAAGAACACCATCACATTTTCTTTTGTCATATCTACTGAAACCAAGTCATATTTTTGGCAATAAAGAAAATCAAACGATATTGTTGACAAACTCAAGACTATGAATTTTAACTCAAAACTTGATATCTTCTTTTTTTCTTACCACTTCTTTTTTTTTCTAACATGTACATCATATTATTAATATCACTAATCAAAACTGGTAAAATAGTGTTTAATTCAAATGGGAAAATGTACATATGTACGTTTAAGACAAAGGCTTGGAATGGCCGTAGCAGAAGCGACAAATACACCATTGCATTATTTCATTTATTGCCAGCAAGCAGGAAATAAATATGTCACTTTCTACGAATAATTAGTTTGGTTTTCGTACATTAATTAACACAAAGACGGGCTAAGTTTAAGTACATTATTAAACTAGCTTACTCGTGCATTTTCAATCAAAATAAGTATCTTTTTATAGCGGTTCTAAATGGATGAAATTCCATTTATGAAATATCTAAACGACTTATCCTTGCCAATGTTTATATTTCAAAACTATATTACTTATAAATTGATTCCCACGATCACATTTTCCTTCCACATCTGATGTAAACAGCGCATAATTCTTCCATTCTTCTTTATCAACGAGTCCTAGAACCTTTCTCAACTTTTCTAAGAGGTATTAAGCCTATCCATGTATTTCTAATACCAATTTGATTTTCCTGCAATTGAGACAAAAATAAACAACACTTGAGGCCTCATATTTTTGTTGCATTTTGCAAAGCTGAAGACAACATTGGGTGTTGCATGCAAGCAGGAGATGCTTACTCTTCCTGGGCACCTTTTCTCACTCCCATATCGGGGGTTCGCTTCTTTTCATGTGGTGGAGGTTTTTGTTTGTTTGCTTTGGTTCCTGTTTTATCCTGATTTTGTATGCCTTCGGTTTCTGATTTTCTGAATTATCGATTTTGTGCTGTATACAGGGATATGGTTATTATCCATATTTGTCATTAAACAAATCATCATTTCAAGCGTTTACGTAAAGTTTAGACGTTTGCTGTTCGAAAGTTCATAGTATTTGGATTTCCTCTTTTACGATCTCGAGCATCACTGATGAGACATAACGTGTTGAAATGCGCGTATGGTGCACCCACATTTTATGATAAAAATAATCGACGCGTAACTACAACTACATAGCATAACGAATGTAAATAGGAAAAAGATAGGTCAAACGGTATTATCTTCCAAACTTCCCATCTGTATATGTTATCAACCCGAAGTGTGTTTGGGATGATAACAGCAGACCTACCCGATATCAAATGATAACTTCACACATACATATACAGTATTGCAACTTATTTATAACTGATAAGATGCAAGTCATTTAAATGTTATTTTTATATATATAATTTGAAGCTTCATGTACAAACATAATTCTGACAAAGAAACAGTAGATGGTGAAAATTGTGATAATTCGCTTTATACAAATAAAATGTCTATAGTTTTTCACAATCAACTGGCATTGAACATAGATTATTCATTTCTGCTCCAAACTAAGAGAGATAAATGTTACAAATATAATTCGAATTTTATCATTCAATAGTTCTAAAATTGTGCAGTACAGAGCATATGGTGGAAATAGGAAGTTTTGTCTAGAAAGTATATATATAAAGCAAATTTATGAGAGATAAGATGCCTTATTCTAATGCATTCTGTTTGTTTCACGCATTCTGATTGGTTCACATGATTTCTACAAGCATGTATAACGACGATATACATGCCGCAAACCAACTCACTTGACATACTTCAAAATGTATTCCTACGTAAATTTGCACGTTAGAAGCTTTAGCGCACTTTTTGCGTATGACGTCATGCTTCTCTACAAGGTATGAGCTTGTAAATCGCGTTCTCCATATGTAAAAAACAGAGCAAGTAAGTTTATTATTGATAACACTTTGATTTGTCGCCATTGTAACAAATACGAAGCAGTTGGATTTCATATTTTGCAGCGCAATAATTTCTGTTGGTCGTTGTTAGTCTTCCATAGCAACGTCACCTCTAAAGCGATACGTGAGACCCTCTGAGGGGTATATAAAGTTAAAATATGTCACATGAATTAGAATAGGGATAAACTTACTGTGTTTTGTGGTTCCGACAGGTATCTGTTGGATATACTGTTGGAAACAAACGTTATACCGTCGGGGACACGGCACGACGGTATAACTGCGTTTCCAACAGTATATCCAACATATACCTGTCGGAACCACAAAACACAGTACGTTTATCCCCTAAATGGACCTATATTGTTAACCTGTTTCCACTTCCATTCTATCTAGGAACAGGAAATTCTGAAACATTATCTTTGGTTGATTGCATATCAAAACCATTTATCCCTGTATTACATTCGAAAAAAAAAGACAAACTCAAGTCTATGAATTTTTGAAATCTAAAAGTAATTCTCCTTATTTTTCTAATGTGAACATGCGCATAAAAAAATGAAAACACAAAAGTTTGCATATCAAAACTAATAACATAAGGGTGTAATGAATATAATCATGATAATGTAACTTCCGAAATGGAAGTAACCGGATGTGACAGTTCTACCGAATTGAAGCGGCGGGTGTTGCATGCAAGCAGGAGATGCTTACTCTTCCTGGGCACCTTTTCTCACTCCCATTTCGGGAGCTCGCTTCTTTTCATATGGTGGAGGTTTTTGTTTGCTTGCTTTGGTTCCTGTTTTAGCCTGATTTTGTATGCCTTCGGTTTCTGATTTTTGGAATTATCGATTTTGTGCTGTATACAGGGATATGGTCATTATCCATATTTGTCATTAGATATTTTTTGGGATGTATAATTACGCTTTGTAGCAGGGACTCTTGTGTATCATTTCATTTTTAATTTCGGTCGATCGTCTCTTCAATGCATTTTAAAATGTCTTGAAATTTCTAAAACATGGATCCTATAGCATCATATCCCACATATCCTGCTACGTCTTTCGGTAAATTTTGGGACATAATAATTTTCACACTCTTTGGTAATATTACATTGTTTAGATTTAGGATCACTGATGAAGGTTAAGTACCCGAAATATGCATGTCTAGTCCATGCTGAAAATTTATCTGTTCTTAAATGATGCTATTGAGTTTGAAGGCGTTATTATTCCAAATTTATTGTAAACCATATAGTAGGAAACATCCATGTCACTTTCTACAAATGACATTAAGACTCGTGTGTCCATTGTTGTTTAAGAATAAATAATTAGAACTAGATTCAATCTTGCATATTTCAATCGAAATATTAACGTCACTCCCAATACGCTCTCTTTTAATTTTCATTTTAGAGTTATCTCTCTTGGTATAATGTAGAATTACGTGTACATGGAAATCTCTTACGCACAGAAGTAAGGATATTGTGCAATCCAACATTTTTTTCTAAAGAATGGTTTTATTCAAACTGATTAGAAACACTGCCTTCCATAATCAACTGTTCACACAAGGGAATCATTCCAAAGTCTTTATACGTTTATGCCAATTTTCCATTCTGAACTTGAAAGATTCATAATAATTGGATTTTCTTCAATGCATTCGAAAATTTCTGCTATCAAATTTCTTAAACTTTCTTAAACGTGGGTCCTGTAGCATCACATCCCATCCATCCTTCTACGTCTTGCGGTACATTTCTGGACATAATACTTTCACACTCTTTAGCCATATTGCATTGTTTAGATTGAGGATAATTAACGAGAGTTAAGTACCCGAAACATGCATGTATGGTCCATGCTGCATATTTATCTCTACTTAAATGATGCTATTGGATTTGAAGACGTTTGATATTCACATAATTCAACAGTAGAAATTGTGATAACAAAAAATTAATGTAAATATAGAAACTTTTTTCATCAACACATTTTTAAATAGTCATTTTAATAAAATTCTAAAATGGAAATATATGGGTCAAGTTTGTAACAAGTGATTTCTATAAAGTTCATCTTCAGAATTATACATAAAAGGATTCGAAACTGTTCGTTTTCTATCAGCATCATTAATAGAAATGGTGTATACAACTTTATGCATATCTGTATACATGTATGTAATCGATATGCTTGCCGACATTTATACATGTATTTCAAAAATCTGATAAATTAATATACAAAATCATATTTTCCTTCCATTATATATGGGTTACAAGTGCAGTACCCTTCCTCCATAACCTTTTTGAGATTTCTTTTTATCTTTTAAAGCGGAATTAAACAATTTTTATGTACTTTTCAAACGAATTATGTTTTTCATGCGATTGAACTAAGATGTATAAACACTAGTGGTCTCTCATTATGCCTTCCTTCCTTCTTTACAACATTATGATGTTTTAGAGTATTTTCTTATTCAAATGTGCAATAGAGTATACATGACATTTAGAGCACTTCCGTCGTCTGTTTTAGAAACCAAAATATTTGCTGTATTGATTCAATGATTAATTTATTGTTTCTTCTGATATGGTCGCCATAGCACATTCTATATAAACACAACTTCAGACAGAGCATGTTTTTTAGATATTGTTTTCATTGTCGTGCGTGAGCATCGACGGCGGATGCGGCTAGCCAAACAAGGGATGCTAACTCCTCCCGGGCACCTGGTCCCAACTCTAGCTTGCTAGAGGGTCTCTTCGATGATCAATGTTGTGCTATACTGTGAGTGCTGTTGTGTTTATCGTCAGGATCTTCTTTTACTCTTCTAAATCAAATATCACTGTGTTCTTACGCGAGTAGCTACTGCTTTTTCATCAATAAGCCACTGTTCATCCGGTAAAGAACAACATTTTATTTTCTTAGCCAAAGAACAGTGTTTTTATCTGATTTCCTTTTCTTTTTTATCAAGATGTCTTGTCATTTTTTCCACTGGAGACTTCATTTCTTTTTTTTTCAATTCAATAAAAATATGCAAAGGCCCTCTGCAAGACTTCGTCGCGGAACCAAACCGCAGCGGAACAAACCCGCAGACTTGAAACAAACAATGTACAACAGATAAAACTACTAAAACATACAATAGAAGACAACGAGAAATGCACATACAGAGGACCAAAATGAGTCTCATATATACATGAATGACAATACAAATAAATAATATTTTATATTGTTTACGATTATTTAAGACCGTTCAATGGACATATTGCAGTTTTGACTTCTTCTTCTCCAATGACGAATATGGATAATGACCATATCTCCATACATAATACAAAATCGATAATTCAGAAAATCAAAAACCGAAGGCATACTAAATCTGGATAAAACAGTAACCCAAGCAAACAAACAAAAACCATCACATGAAAAGAAGCGAACTCCCAATATGGAAGCGAGAAAAGGTACCCAAGAAGAGTCACCATCTCCTGCTTGCATGCAACACCGATGATACACTATTTTTGCAAATAAGCATATTGTGCATTAAGAATCATTTTCACGGAATATATGCTGATATGATACATTATATTTCAATAAATAGACATTTTGTGAAAATATTTTTTTATGAAATCATCGCAGTGTTTATGCAAATAAACATCGAAGGCGTACCCTCCAGTTATTCAGTCTCAAAGTCGAGAAGGTAAGGCAAAATCATCAGAATTGTCATTCGATATAAAACAAATAAAGTTTTGCCATATCTTGCACCCTGATTGATTTTACAAGACGTGCAGTACTGTACCATTTATGACATTCCTTTATCCACACAAAGTCAAGTTTTTACGGTTAGGCTGTGTGGGAATCCCAGTCGACGATGTTATCCGTTGCACCCAGATTATGTCTACTACATTGCTAATAAGTCAAAATCAATGTATCAGTGCGTATGAAAGATATCCTGGGCAAGACTACACTTCATCGACCACAGCGGACTTGTATTGCTGCAAAATGTTCAGTACAGTGACATTTTAGTCCCGCTTAATTTCAGAGACACAGAGGACAATTTTAATCGAAATGAAACTAGTAATTCCCTTTTCTTATATACATTTAGAACTCTATCAATCATTCCTATGCTAACATGTGTCTAGTGGCAGTCCCTTAATTGACGTTGAAGATCTTCGATGACTTTTCTGAGCCTCCTTTCTATACGACGAAACCCGTACCGCTCTTCAGACCGAAGTTTACTATAACGTCCATATGTAGAAACAGCGTTTGCTCGTTCATTATTCGTCCAGCGCTTAACCCATTCTGAATCGTAACACTTTTCATTAGGTATGGACAGAAGTTGTTGACAGCATACGAAATTGAGTTGGGTAAAGAACAAAAATGTAGACAACAGTTTCAGACAATAGAAACAATCCATATTTGTTTGAGCGATTCGTTGTTTGCAAGCAGTCTAAGAAATCCGTTTGAGATAAAAGCATCAACAGTTTTTGTACAACTTCATGTAAGGAACATTTTCCTGTTCTACATTTATATATCCGAGGAGATGGAAAAAACAGAGATGATAAACAATGACATTCAACAAAGAGACAATTGCCCAATGCGGGAATTTTCTTTTTGTTAAGGTTTTTTTTTTTGGGGGGGGGGGTTGGGGGGATTTTTTTCTTTTTTTTGGGGGGGGGGTGTTTTTTGTTTTTGTTTTTGTTTTTGTTTTTTGTCTTGAACATATCATATCTTTTATACAAGGATATTCAAAATGTCAAAGTAAAGAAGGTAATATCAATAAATTATTTTATGAAAATGTGTTTGTAGAAGAGCGTGGCAGAACATATTGCCAAGGGATTCGTCTAACTCTTCCGGTTGTATAGATAGAGTCTAGAAGACTTTTAGAAAATTATTTTGCAAATACAGAATTTGAGTTGAAGGGGAGCGTGCCGAATATCAAAAAGCCCCCCCCCCCCACAGGGCGAAGTCATGTTGGAGATTTGGGGACGACCCTCCTCAAACGGGAATTGTATTTATGGAACCTACATAAACATGAATGTATCTTGCGTGCGAAGCCAGCCAGCGATTTATTTAAAATTATTTCTAAAGGGGGAGGGAGTTGCACAGCATAAAAGCCATCCCATTTGCTTTAAGGATACATATAAATAAACTTTATTAGTAGGCCAAAAAGAAAAGTTGAGGTGTGGAAGGGGTTGTAACAATTAGATGTCCTATAAAACAAAGAATGACTAGTAGATCAACAATCAGATACATCATGAAGATGTTAGTATTGCTGACTTTTGTAACAATTTAATTTAACATTAAGTTCTTCTTTATGGGGAAGTGAAGGACCATGAAAAATAATTACTTTTGTATGGTTTGCCAACATTGACGTAGTACACTCCACCAGGGACTTGAAATAATTGAAAATAAGATCTCTGTGAAACTTCACAAGATTCAATACTAATGCAATGCTAATCTATATATAAAAAATAAACATCCATTAATCATTCTAATTTAAGAACGAAATCACCGACAACCAACAACACCAACAAGCAGTTAGAAACCATGAAAATACCCGTATATAATTGTATGAAATTTATTCTAATATGACTAAAGAATTCCTCTATATTTGCCACAGAACTCACCCATGTTCCATTCTTCAACACACCCGTGGTCAGATAAGCAACACCTACTCATGCGCAATCTCTGAAATTGATTTTCGAAGACGTCATTTTCTGAAATCTACTGCAGCAACACTACTTGTCGTCTGCTTTGTCAGAATAAATTAGAATAGAAATAACAACGTTTATTGTCTGATTCGCGGCTCGATGATAATATGATTGGTCCATGTGACTCGGAGAATTACTGGACAATAAACCACGGCTAGCTACTTAATATTTCTTACCTAAAACAATCTAAAAAAAAAAGAAGCTAGAGTGAATAATCATAATGGGAAATGTTACCAGGTGTCCCTTCAGAGTAAGCATTTCCTGCTTTTCCTGCCACCAGTCACCTTTGCCCGCGCTAAATCGTTAAAACCGTTGAATGCGTCAAACTCGGATTTTTTTATGGTTTTAAGCCTAAAATTACTTTGCAAAATTGTGGTTAAAGATAGTATGATATGTAAACGTGGGGGTGTTCATAGTATCGTCAAAATATGTATATATATATAAATACAGAGTCATTAGCTCGCAATTGTACCCAGATTGATTAGTTTCTCGTTAGTCATCTCGCAATCAGATCGAAATCGTATTAATAGTATAAGCATGCTCTGAAATAGGCGTATAAATCATAGGCACAGGCCCGCAGGGGACATCGGGATGTTGTTGTCTCCGTTTGCATGTTTGTCCACTTTTTCTCGTCTCATGAGATTAATGAGTTAAAGACGATCCTGACGACAATCTCAACAGCACTCACAGATGAACATTTGAGACCAGGTGCCCGGGAGGAGTAAACATCCCCTGTTTGGCTAGCCGCACCCGCCGTCGATGTTCACGCACGAAACTGAAAACAATATCCACAAAACACACCGGCTGGGGTTATGTCTATATAGAAAGTGATATGGCGACCATGTCAGGGAAAGACATTCAAAACACTTACCGTCAATATGTACACCTTATCGCATTGTTTGAGATCTCCTCCTGACCTTTTTGTTATGTATTTTGTAATGTAGTGTATGACAATTGATCATGATTTTTCCGAATTTTGACTCTGTGTTTGACTTTCTGATGGTGATCTTCTGTATGCAACAATAGTTTCTGCTTACTGTAGAGAGATAAAAGAAAGCAAATTACAGTTGTATCCATGCAGGTAGATACAATGTTTAAGATCTAATTCTCAAAATATATTTAATTAACCAAAATACAAATCAAAATACTAATTGAAGTTAGGTTCTTTGGCAGCACAAGAACCACATAAAAATGTATGTGTGAAAAAAAAATTCAATCTGAAATGCGAACAGTATGCAACCCTAGCGACAAACAAAATCTACGAGAGAAAAGATGGAGTTTGGAAATCAAGCCTTAACTGTGCATCATATACCAAAATAATTATGATCGAGTACCTCGTCAATAAAAACAATCACCAGCTGTCTAGCAATACTTGGCGTTCAGTACACTTAGTTCAAGAAGTGAAGGCGAAACATTGTCTTTGTCAATGGCTTTATATTCGCTGTTTTATTAAATATGACTTAATCAGAGGTTCAAAATTCCAATTAACATAAACAGATCAAACAAAGAAATTCTTAAGCCTTCCGACGGCGCAATATCAATCATAAACGATTCTTTTGCAAAAGACTGAGCAATCCAGTATCGTGCTTCAAATAGGCAAAAATAAGATTGGATGAATCCAAGGTTTCATGCAAGTATTCATGCGTTTAAACAGGAATACATTCAAACATGGTAAAATGTTTATTTTATGGTCGGTTAGGACTGAAGCACATGTACATGCCATTTAGTTGAGAACACCGAATTCTAGGGGGGGGGGTTTCGTGTTGTAGGTCGTGAAAACAAGGCAAGGACAATTCATGTTGCCAATAGCTTATATATGCACAGCCATTGTAATTCCCTGAGATGTTACTATTGAAAGGAACGTGCTGCAATTCGTGTATTAACACTCATGACGTCACAATGCATAAGATCTAAAGAAACATGCCGCATCGGCTGTTCTAACTTGCAAACTGAACCCGCGGTGAGATGAATTTTAGCGTCACCCTTTTACCTGAAAAAAGCAATTTCAGAAAATAAGAATGAAACAGACAACTATGGTGCATATATATAGAATAAATGTCATAATTTGTGTTTTGTTACGGGTATGCAACACACAGCAAATGCATTTATCGCATGAAATGCGCTAACGCGCATTACATGTACGATAAATGCACTTGCTGTGTGTTGCATACCCGTAACAAAACACAAATTAAGACACTTATTCTCTATGTACATGTGTAGGCACTTCTGTGAATCCAAGTTAATACAGCTAACAAGTTAGGCATTTACACATCAACCAACAATGAAACAGCATTACACTCTAACTTGCGACTAAAGTAACAAAAATAAAAGACACACTAATTAAGCATGGAATCATAAAAAAAGGTTGTTACAGTATTTTTTGCACTAGAACTCTTAGTCAAAACTCGACAAAAATATGTTTATTTGATAGTGCTCTCTGTCACACTGAAGCCAAAATTCAGTATATGTCAATAATTATAACCTTGATGGAACACACAAATCCGAACCTACATTGAAATCTATACAATAATTCTATAACTTAAATAGAGTTTATCTTTTCATGTGCTGTGTCATATAGCATCATAATACATCAAAACTTATACACGTACTTAAGTAGTTTTTTTTTCTTCTTGATTTTTTAATCAATTTTCTTTCGTTTTCTCATTGCATTATGATCTGTATGTAAAATGATTTGATACTATGTTCTGCTAAATTCTTTTTTATTCTTTTGCTTTTTTTCTTGATCCATGGCCAAATAATCAGTGCCCATTTGTCGAACTCCGCGTTTTCGTCATGCAATCACTTAGGATGAAGCTTTTCTTGAAATGGAACCTTTATTAGATAACTAATAATCGGAAATAGATTGATGTCTCAATTGCCCTAGACGTCGTGCAGAATCGTGTCGAAAAATATCAATTTCCCTAAATCATTTCGAGACATAAAGATCTTGAATTTAAAGGAGACAGTAAACATCAAAGAAGTACCTATTAGTTAATCAAATCAGACATAAAAGTACATCCATGCACTTCCAATAGATCATACCCTAGAAAAGGTAAAACGAAGTAGATAACTATTATTTTCATATCTTTAGAATAGTACACATCAAATAAATATATACGATGAAGGAAAATAAAAAAGGGAAGAAATCAGGAGATGATTACCTACATGGTGGTCTTAAATCGATCACAGCGGAACAAACTCGCATATGAAGAGAATGGAGGGAACGCACGTAAAGCTACCATATCAACAAAAGGAAGGAGGCAACGAGAAAAGCCATAGCTAGACAAAACGCCAATGAAAAATGATGGACAAACAAGAATGAATGTGACTTATGACTAGGGTTCCGTCGATGCTCATTTTGTGCTCTGTTGTGAGTGCTGTCGAGATTGTCGTCAGGATCTTTTTTTATCTGATAATGAGATAGGCGGATCTCCAACAACTCTCGCTTGCAGTCCCTTTGGCTCTAACGATAAAATCTTCATATTTGGAACATGCCCTAACGTACCGTATAAGCTGAGAAACAAAACGCCATAAGCAGGAGAAGACGGAACGTTGCTACTCATGAAAGGGAAGTTAGTTATGTGGAAGCTGAAATCATCACGCTTGTCATACAGTGGGGTGTTCAAATGGCCGTTCGCGTCCAAAGATAGAAGTATATCAAACATAAACTCATAAACCAACGAGATCAATGGGCAATCGGTGCCGACTTAGGACGGTCATCTAGCTTCTACGTCCGTAGCAGACGGTATGGTTATCTCGGATTACGTGCGCGCAACCCTCCCAATTTTCCGATTACCCAGAGGTCTCGAAGAATGTACAATTGTGGTGTAAAAGAACCTCCTCACTGTTAGATGACCCCACACAAATAAGAGAAAGAAGGGGATCTCCAACAAACAATGACTACTATATAGTGCGGTTTGTATGAAATTGAAACGGAATTCAGTGTAAAGTAATCTAGTTCTGTTTTAAAATGATGCTAATATGATGTATTCATGTTCAATCCCATAATCTTTTAAAATCAATTATGTCGAAATATTCACAGTCCCGAGTACTTGATTTCCGGAAGATTCTATGCTCAGCTCGCTTTAAAGGAAATAGTTTGATATGCTGTATCCCTCCTGATTCAACACGTGAATGTCTTCCGTTTTGTTTTGTTTTGTTTTGTTTTGTTTTTTTCAGCGATACGCTTTTCTAAGCTCCTCAAACAAAATCTCGAAAAGCAATGAGAATGTTAAGAACAGTACTAATTTTACTTTTACTCGTTCAGATGGCAATCAAGACGCGGAAAATAATTCACGAATATATATTATTTCAACTGTTTTCATAAACATCAGACAAATTTGGTAAAAACGTCCGAAGAAGAAGCACATGAAGAAGTGAACAAATTCATATGCTCAAAACCACTGAGGCGTGAAATGGGAAATTTTCATAAATTCTCCAGCTTTTTTATAATACATGAAAAGAGAACTCGCTATAGCTTCAATTGAATTCAACTCGCTATTGCAACCCTACGAATGTTTCGAAGTTATGATGTTGAGAAAAGATCATGATGGTACACTAATTGTACTTCATGATAAGAGGGAAAAGGTGCAAGATTGTTTCAGGACATTACAATTACTCGCGGATTTATGGAGTGGAAGGCGCCTTCACTTCGTTTTAAATTATTTGTACTGAACTTGAGATGGAACATTTCCAATTCTCCCCGAAAAAGTAAAATTAAGTTGCAACATTCATGCTGGTCACCATCGTCTATCTTCGGTGTATGTATATATCGGTGATCAGGAATTATTCGCTATTCTTGTGCACCAGATCTAACTTCAATGTTAAGCTCTTCAAATTCAATAGCATCATTTAAGAACAGATAAAATTTCAGCATGGACCAGACATGCACGTTTCAGGTACTTAACCCTCGTCGGTGATCCTCAATCTAAACGATGTAATATGACCAAAGAGTGAAAAATATTATGTCCAAAATATACCAAAAACGTAGCAGGATGGGTGGGATATGATGCTACAGGACCCATGTTTTAGAAATATAACAGAAATTTCGAATGCGTTGAAGAGGCAGACGATCAACCGAAGTTGATCGAACTTGGCTACATGTACCCTCGGGGAATCCTGGTCCACCAGCAGTGACACTCACCAAGTGGTGCAAACGTTCAACGTCTTCAAATTCAATAGCATCATTTAAGAATAGGTAAAATTTCTGCATGGACCAGACATGCACGTTTAGGGTACTTAACCCTCGTCAGTGATCCTCAATCTAAACAAAAAAAATATTGCTCACGAGATAAGATAGTGCCGTCATCGAGTGTCGTATGTTGTCAGTTTAGAGTTCAATACATGAAAAGTCAGTCGTCCTGAACCATCCTGTTTATATGACGTCCTCGATCCTCTAAATGTCAAGTGTCAAAAGTGCGACCAGTTGTATCGATCAAATCTACTTATCTTTGATCTTTAGATTTTAAGCAAGTCGTCATATAATTTAAGCAAATAAGCTCGAAACAATAACACTTTTGTTAGACTCGGAGAAAATCTCTTCTTGTAAGCAAGTTGTAGGGATACTTATGGGTACTACATGCACAACTCTTGTTGCAGATTTAGTTCTATACACTAATAAATGAAAATTATCCAAAATCTTCAAACGCACAGAATGAATGATGATTGAACTGTTTCAATGGCACTTCTAAGTACCTTGATGATATTCTGGCTATCGACAACCCTGTTTTTAAAGGATATGAAAATGGAATTTGTCTGCAAGAGTGAACTCCGAACAAAGCCAACATTGCAAACACAGAAATACCATCTCTCGATTTTAATATTAAAATTAAAAAGGATGATAATCATATTCGTGTGTATGACAAAAGAGTGGTTGTGGATTACATGTTAGGAGTAAAACTTTCCCTGGTTTGACTGCGATGTTCTCAGGCTACCGTTATACAGTATTTATATATCTCAACTCATCCGGTACGATAGAGCATGTTACAATATTTTGGGTTTTCACAGTACAAATTTACAAAACCAATAATACGGAAGTCTTCCACCTCTTTAGCTTCTTGAGAAAAATTTAAACCAATTTTAATGCACCAGACACGTGAATCGGATAGAAAATCCGTAACAGTTATGCTTCCCACCAAAGTGATATCAAGACACAGCTAATATTAATTTCAATAGATCCCTCTGATTTTATATTTTCGAATTTGTGCAATTGCTCTGCAGAGAGTGCGCGGCTACATATTCGATTCAGTAGCATAGTTAGATAAAATAAGAAACTTGTAGGATAAGATTTCCGCTTTCATTTAACACTCAGCTTCTTTTGAAATTCGGACCTATGCAAGCAAAAGAGTATATATAACATTGGGATTTTCACAACTAGCCTTTGATGGTGACAAAATAAATAAAATAAGAAGGGTCAAAAGTGCACAGTATTTCCATAAAAAATACGTCAGAATCATCAAACACCTTTTAAACCACGGATATAATCCTGCTGTCATCAGACGTTCACTCAGCATGGTACTTGATCAATGACAAATATGGATAATGACCACATCCCTGTATACAGCACAAAATCAACAACACAGAAAATCAGAAACCAAAGGCAAACAAGATCAGGATAAAACAGGAACCAAAGCAAACAAACAAACAAAACCTCCACCACATGAAAAGAAGCGAACTCCCGATATGGGTCCAGTAAGAGTTAGCATCTCCTGCTTGCATGCAATATCCACCGCTTCAATTCGGTAGAACTGTCTCATGCTACTGTCACATCGATGTCACATCAATCTATGTAAAGCCTTGTACCAGCACATTTTTTAAAAATTGCACTATACCTGCCTAGGACGACGACGGGACCCAACTCTTACACAATTTTGTCATAAATGTAAACTTTATTTATTTCACAACGTTTAACAAACAAGTTACACAACTTAAATTTCTCACATTGGCTCAGATGTTGGCTCGAGGGAGTCCAAGGAGCAGGAGGAAAACAACCCTGCAGAGACATTGGTGGGGGACCACCTACCCTCCCAGATAAGACCCTTCGTCGAATCTGAGATTCGAACCCGGGACCTTAGAGGTGAGAAGCGAGCGCGCTACCACTGCGCTAACCCGGCTGTAATTTTGCCATATTCCCAATTTCCTATGAAGCTTTCATTCCTGAACTACGATTAGTACCTCTTCGTTGGAATTCTCTATTTTCGAAAACCAGAGTTACTTCCCATTTGAGACGGTATATGACGTAGACTAATAAGACGTCATCAAATTCTATGGAAACAGTCCTAAAAGTCTGGGAAATGACGGTATGAAATCGACGTTACCATACCATTTTCATGACGTCACAATAGTTTTACGTCAGATACGTAAGGGGAAATAACTCTGTATTCCGCAAAGAATCAAGATTTATTGAAACACATTGAGATGAAATAGCAAAGAATGCAGCCTTTCTCCCTGATTAGATTTGTCATTTTCATGTACTATACGTGGCAAAATGAATTAACTATTATGATTTTAACACTTTTTAAGAGGGCAATGATTTTGAACGTTTTGTGTTACTTTTAAAATTCTCGTCAGGATCTTCTTTAACTCATTTATATAACCATTCTTACACCGTGACACAGTAATGAAAAATGATGCAACTAGGACAAGCTACCTTCTAGAATGAAAATATCTGGTATAGTTGATTTGACATGTTTTAGACTCAAAATTCATTCAACTGTCTTAAGATACAAAAGGATAGGTCAAGTGACATTATCCTCTCATCCTCCTAGAACAATCTTATGTGCTAATTTTTTAGGAATTACTCCTGGTATCTTGTCTAAGGAAGATACGAATTGAGATGATAACGGCAGACCTACCCAGTTATATACTTAAATTTAACACCCTTATATACAGCCATGTGGTTTATCATAACTGATAAGTTCGAGTATATTTGAATTTGTGTTCTGTATCTTTTTTAAATATATCACGCGTCTTCATAGATAATACTAGCAAAACTTATGACAATGAATTGCAATAATTATCTTCGTACTAAAGAAATTGTCTTAGTTCGTTTATATATAAGCAGCTTACATTTGCTATGAAATGCATAAATATGCATATATCATTTAGATCTTCAAATCAAGGGCGTTAAATAGGTCAAAAGCAATTTGAAATTAATAGTTGGTCATTTCGCATATTACATTTGTTATACACAATTCAGCCTTCTTCGAGACCTTTGGATAAGTTGGAGGGTTGTGCGCACGTAATCTGAATAACCACAATATTTTCTAGTAACGTGACAGATGGTTATCCTAGGTCTGCACCGATTGCACATTGGTCTTGTTGGTTTAGGTGTAGTCTTTTGTGTTTTATGTTCTGATATTTCTTTCCCTTTTGTGTCTCTTGATGCGTTTGTCTACTGTGTGTGGTTTCACATTGGAGTATCTCTGTGTTTAGCTGTGGGTGCTGCTACCCGAGTCTTGTTGAAGATCCCCTCCTTTATTTTTAAAATTACAGTGAAATCGTCGGTTTATCAAATATTGAATCTGAAAAGATTGCACAGAGGTCATCCTCTTTGTATAATGGTAAAGTACTCGAAACGTGCATGTCTGTTCCATGCTGCAAAATTTATCTGTTCTTAAATGATGCTTGTACCACTTTGTGAGTGTCACTGCTGGTGGACCAGGAGTCCCCGAGGGCAAATGTAGCCAAGTTCGATCAACTTCGGTTGATCGTTTCTTCAACGCGTTCGGAAATTTCTGTTTAGGTGTTCTCAAATTTCTAAAACGTGGGTCCTGTAGCATCATATCCCACCAATCCTGCTACCTCTTTAGGTACATTTTGGACATAATAACTTTCGCAGTCTTTGGCCATATTACGTTGTTTAGATTGAGGATCACTGACAAGGGATAAGTACCGAAAAAGTGCATGTCTGGTCCATGCTGCAAATTTACCTGATGCTGTTGAATTTGAAGACGTTTAGAATTGGTACAAATTATAAAAGGAAGGAATCTCCAACAGGACTTGATGGCAACTCCAAAACACCCAAACACTAAAACATAGACAAGTACAACAAAGATACACAATGAGGGAAATTAAGGACGACCAATGTACAGTCAGTGCCAACTTAGGACAGCCATCTGCCACGCTAGTAGCTAATGGTGTGTTTATACTTTCAGTTGGAAGATCGCCTTGATTATCTGAAATGAGAAAGTTCTGAGGACATTCTTTACCAGAATTGCGGAGAAATAACAAAAAGAATTTGATGCACCAGCTTCAATCTGATAGCCGTTTTATTTCAAGTTGATAGATCGGGACTTAAATAGGTTTAGTTTTTTATTCAGTGAGAGGTGTCTATTTGGTTTGACAAATCAGGGTAATAAGAATTGAGGAATAGGCAAATATCCGACATTGTTTCTGTTGGCAGTTTCTGCATTATGATACCATTATCTAATGAACATTCAAAGCATTGCCATCCCTCTACACTTGAAACGGCAATATGAAGTTTTTGCTTATCCATAATTGTCAATAGACCCTTTCACATTATCTGCGGTACTAAATTTGAATGCCAGTTCCGGGGGACAACGAATAGATTGCGCATGTACCAGTGACGTCATTTGATTGTTCTAGGACGTTTAGCGCGGAATCATGTTTCGTTTCTTCCGCGGAAAACATCTTGGAACAATCGAATTACGTCACTGGTGCATGCGCAATCTATTGTTTGTCCCCCGGAATTGGCCTTCAAATTCAGTACCGCAGATAATGTGAAAGGGTCTATATTGTTATACATGTGTTAAACGTCTTCAAATTCAATAGCATCATTTAAGAACAGATAAATTTGCAGCATGGATGTTCTATTATAAAATGTCAGTGCATCATATGCGCATTTAAACAAGTTTTATATCATCAGTGATGCTCGAGGCCGAAAAAGATGAAATCCCAATACTTACCAAATGTGTTTGTTTATCTGATTCTAAGCATTTTGATTGGTCGATCGCATTTGTTGTGACTTCCGTTATGAGATGATAAAATGTCAAAATTGACCGGAACTATTTTCAAATTAACGCAACAGAAATCAAGAATTGTCTAACGCATGAAATAAACAATACAAATGGTCTCAAATAATCCATTAAAACTAGAGACAGTTCCATTTGTCGACTCATAAACATCACAGCACAGTACTGTGAATGTTTGCAGAGATTAGATCGGTTGCTACGCGCATGATTTGAAAACTGCAACAAGTGAACATAAACGGCAGTTTGTTGATGGATTTCTTGTGTTTCTAGGGAAATTTTGATTGACCTTTTAGAAATGCATGAAAAAAAAACTTGTCCTTTATTTTTCTAAAATCATCGAAATTGATCTAATACACATGTATTATACAACATGTAGGATGAATAAATTTGAAAGTACTGAGCAAAAGCTAGCGCTACGCAATCGCGACTTACCAAACTCGTCATGCCGATTTCGTTCTGATTCCTTAGAAATAATTTACAGCTGATATTCCGATACCTGTAGATCTTAACAACGTGTTTTTTCTTCACACTTAAGATCTACAGGTACAAGAAATGCTGTCTGAGAGTCCGTATAAATCCCAACACAAATTGCCTCATGTTCTACTTTCAACTGTCATGTCTGCTGCCTTCGATAAACAACGCGTCACAAATTACGTCACAACAGTAAAGAAGTAAGTGCAAATAGGTAAAACATGCTGAGGCTCTGAAGGGGGAAAAGCTTTTTTTCCAGATTAAATGTCGGCTTGCTTTTTTTTTTTTTCCTCTCAAACATTTTTGTTGTTAGGGAACTAGTTTGTACCAGTCTAATATTTTCATACGCCACGTACTCAATCGTTCATTTTCCTTAGAATTTGTACAAATATTCGGAATAAATTCATATGTTTGGTAATTATAAGTATTGAATGTTTATTTTTGTCATTTTATTGGATGATGAAATGTCAGTTGTCGTATCACAAATTTTGCGTAAAACCGCTTCGCTACGCTAAACATTCAATTCTTAAATGAAGAGCAAAATTCTAAAATTGACCCAAAATTTCCTGCCAATGAACCTGCTACGGACAGAGCTATTCCGTCAGGAAGATGTCCCTTTTAGAAAATTTCGTGAAATTTTGTGACACAGAATTTTTAAACATATTTCAAATCAAGTGCTGAGACATCGCGAAACTAGGCAAACAATATCATCGGGGAATAAACAATCAGCCACCTGAGATACCTACCTAGTGGTTGAAATCAATATTGAAATATAAGATCTATCATAAAATTTCAGCAATTTGAACAAATTGCATATTTGAACAAATTATCACCATACCTAAATTTATGACTAAGCGAAATCTAATGAACTGTATCAATTTCATTTAAATTGTTGCATGATAAAATAGTCAAAATCATGTTTATCCAGTTTCTGAAGCATGCCGCTCAGACAGTACATGAGTAGGTCAGATGCAGAATATGAAGCATGGTATGATTTGAATATCTGTCAAGCTTACTTAACCTGAATCTCCATTCATTTGGCAAATATAGATTTTAATCTTTCATATCTAGCATTGCCTCTTTCTCTTATCTCGTTGATTAAATGGAATGAGTAGGTCAGATGCAACACTCATGCATGGTATCATCTCAGGATGTTTGAAATATGAATACATATATATTCAAATGTAATGTCACATGCTTGCTTGCTTCCGAGCCACTACAAGATCAAAATTTCATAATTGGCAGGAGAGTGGGGTATGGTATCATTCACACAAGTACACCTTGTTAAGCTGAGAATAGTTTTTTTTCACGTAATCTCTATTACACATGTCAAAATGGTTTATACAATGTCGTATACCATCTTGAAACTTCAAGGGGAAATAACTCTGGAAAGACTTTATAGTGGACGATAGTAAGAATAAAGAATAATGAAGACATGATTTATTAACAATGAAAATTCCATGAAATTTTGTCAACTCTGTACATTTCACTTAATTTTGGAATGTTCATGACAATTGAAAACATATAAATAACAGATATTATTTCAAAAGATAAATTGAATTTCCAAAAAATTCACAACACAAATTCCTTTTTAAATATGAGTTCCAACGATTTAAAATAAGTGCAAACAAGCTCAAAGCTTCAATTACATGTACGCATAACGTCTTGATGTAATAATCGCGAAATTTTCCCTCAGCGAAAATAACCACGTTTACAGTATTCTATTCAACTCTGAAAATCAACGAATTCTTTGCATAGTTTCAAGTCATCACAGATTTCATAATGAGACAAAAGAAAATTGAAATTTAGACTTGAGTCAATTCTTAGTTTATGGTGCCAGGCCCTGTTTAATATAGGTCTATGTAAGAAATTACTTTTCAAATATAAATTAATCAAATCCAAGTGATAAATTACAATTTACATTTAGATATATGTGATCAATACATGTCCATCATCTCCATAGGATTATAATTTCCCTTTTATTGCACATCATAAAAATATTCTTTATTTGAACATCACAAGACCAGAAGATTATGAAAAGTGCGACAAAACCCAAAACAGAAAACAAAATAGTAAACCCCATCTTTAAAATTATCGAAGTTTTTATAAACATGAACACATACATGTACAAGGCTTTATACATGTAATTGTATAGGCATCATGGGAATAATTAATTCCTACTCCATAAATCAAACGTTCGAACGCTTGTATTGCATGCATAAGTATTTAATTATCATGATAATTTTAATTCTTAAACAGAAAAAAAAATTAAGATACAAACATGGCATGCCAGATTTTTCAGTAACATGTACATTGTTTTGTTTTGTTTTGGGGTTTTTTTTTTTCGTTATTATTATCAAATACGAAACATAGGTATCCAATTCGACGATTTTTATTTCAATAGATAATATGGGAATTACAATCATTGATAATGAAAATGAAATGACTGTACATACATGTAAAATACTACATAAATTCTCAGATCTTGTTTAAGTTTTAAAATTGATGCATAATTATGAAGACCCTATCTTATATGTCATTGTAAAATTATAAAGGTACAGATAGGAAAAGGTTTTCTTAATTGATATCGTAATTATACATTTGTGACCTTGAGTATTACAAAATCATAGATTTACATGTATGTAACTTTCTCCTAATTAAGTTATTCCCACTTAATTTAAATAAAACTGATAAAAGCATCTACCACCATAAAAAAGTATAAAATATTCAAAATATTTCATGTAATTAAGCCAAATATCAAAATATTTAATGTAATTGAGCATGTTGAGCCAAACATCAAAATAATCAATGTACAGTAATTAAGCCAGACATCACATGAAAGAATAAATGGAGGATAACTCCTTATAAAGATACATGTAATTCAGATCTGAATACTTAACGATGATGATTCCATAAACATAATGTAACACAAAATGGCAGGATACAAAATTTTTCAATATACATAACGATGAACGAATTACATGTAAATCTATACTAATAATTTGTTACAATTAAATGAACAGCTATTTACTGATATCATGTTGAACAAGTTTGTTCTGAATAATGCTGTCAATACAATCATATTTCGGGATATTTACATTATAAATAATACATTTTGTATTTTTTTTCTCAAAAAAAAAATTATTCTTCTTTTTCAAACATCTCTATTACTGGTAAAAGGTAATGAAATTCAGAAATAAATCAAGTTCATTGAAAACTGCTTATTGTATTTGAAACAAAGAAAATTACAAGTCACAATCTATACAAAAATTGTACACAAATTTAACTATACATTCCAGGAATTATTAACCTTAATATCCCTGTAGAGGCATCAATACAAGATATGACACACATAAATATTAACAATAGTTACATTCATGCACGAGAAAGTCTATTAATGTAAGGCAGCTCTTAATAAATTCTATGTTTATATTCTAGGTTGGCCCTTTTATAAGTAAAGAAAATTAAAAAAAAAATTTTTTTAGTTACTGTTAAGTGTTATTACGTGTAAGATGTCAACGTCTCCCACATTAGATAAATCAAATGTTATCCTTAATTCTATTTTACTGAAAAAAAATGTAGATAATATCTAATTTTTTTTTCAGTAAAATAGAATTTCTTCAATTTTATTATGTGTGTTTGTAACTAACTTTGAGGACTTTTTTTAGTAGGTGTATAACCATAAACATAGAATTTATTTAAATGTAGGTCTGCCTAATTTCCATCCTATCCAAGAGAATGCTTAAATTTACTTATACATGTATGTACATTAATATAGTCTCCATTATGTCATTGAGAAAGTTCATATTTACAAAACTTATAGTTCCATTACTAGACTACGACATCTTTAATTCTAAGAAACAAAAAGTTTTTATTTTGCATTATGAATTTCAAAACCCAAACTATACAATTTTGCTCAAAATATGTATCACAGTAAATTTGTAAGATTCCAATACAAATGTATCATCTGTAAAGATGAAAAATCATTGTATATTACGTACATTATGTGCTGTACATTACATGTTGTACATTATACATTGTACATAATGCGTTGTACATTATGTGTTGTACATTATACGTTGTACATTATGTGTTATGTGTTGTACATTATATGTTGTACATTATGCGGAATGTAACTAATTAACAACTGCTGATGTACACATTGTGTTGAGTCCACACACTCCTGCTCCTCTGTATACCAGATAGTAACCCTGAAAAATAAAACATTTTTTATCAAGTAAGAAAAATTTAATCTTTGTCTGTAATTACAAACTTTATTCTATAATAATTACATATGGAAAGCTCGCAAGGAGTTATCAATTCACTTCTCTTTCTACGTGAAATACATCATTTTTTTTTTTTAATAATCTATCAAACAAAAATTGAAAGTTTAGTCCTCACTACCTCAGAGGAAAATTTCTTACTGGTACTTCCTCTCATAACACTGAAATATTTTCATATCACAAGAACGTCTTTTGAACACAAATGGTGTCTGTTTAGTATACCCACAATTATACATGTACGAGGGGCAATAAATGTGCTGTGCCAGAGTGTCATAAAGAATTAAACTGAAAATTCAAAAGAGACTGCAATGAAACTTGTGTCAGAAATTAGTTTTTCAACTCTTAACTTGGTTTATTGTGGGAAAAAAAAATGGAATTACTACACTTACCTTTTCTCCCCATCCTGGTCCCCAACTATTCTTAACAATCCAATATGGCTTACCATTGTCTGAAACAATACAAATAAAAAAGTTACGTTAGAAAGTGCTTACAAAAGATACCAAAATACACACTCGCAATTGTAATAGCAGAAGTAATATTTATTTCGTAAAACAATGCCATATTTCAATCAAATGTCTTTAATCTAATGACTGTCCAACATTTGGCGTTCGTTAAATTTCTGGTTAGTCACGACTATGAAAATTCTGTGGGCCGAAATCAATACTCCAAAGATTTGCAAGGTCTTACCAGAATTAATTTAGTAATGATGTTCATGGGTGTATGATTCTGATTGGTCACGTGCAAATCCTGTGAATCACAAAGGTAAGATATTCTCGGAAAATTTGCATGTGTCCAAAAAGAATGACACAAAGTAAGAAAGTCAATACATATATTTACATAAAATTTGTTCTATACAGCAAACACAGTGACTCTTATGCATATTAAGTCTCTCTTCCTTACAGACTTTTAACATAGGAATTCTACTTAAATGTAAATACTATAAACGACTTTTTATTAGCGAGGACTTTATTTTCGCGTAATTTTGCGAGCTTGATCAAAGCGAAAATTAAGTCCTCGCTAATAAAAAGTCCGCCCAAAGGATAAAAAGTAGATCATATTTGACAAAATTCAAAAGCGTCTTATTTTCCCTTTCCATTAGATTTAATTACCCTAATTAGACAACGGACGATCATACGCGTCGATGTTAGGGATGTTTAATTTACAAACACATAGCAATTAATAAATTAGCCTTAATTATCCAGACAAACAATATACTAAAGAACTGTAAAATCATGTCGCATTTCTTTATGTTTTTAATCATATAGTTTTCAATAATCAATAAGAGACGAAAAAGTAAACAGATGACGTGTTTATAAGATTAATACGCAAAGATATGACGATACAAAACGTCTAATTTTAGCTTATTTGAAGTAACCATTTCAACAATTAAAGGTGATAAGGAAATGAAATATACCTATACAGAAAAAAGGAACTAACTTTTAAAATTCAGATGATGAGTTCGTGAAATTAAAGTCATGACAATCAATTTGTTGTCGAGTTGTCACGAAAATAAGGTCACGCGAATATAAAGTCGTTTACAGTACTATACTTACCAACACCGTAACCCACAATAAGCACACCATGGTCAAGGTTCTTAGGATTACAGAAGATCTTCCAAGGATGTGAAATGCCTCCCATGTAGAACTGAGAAAATGTAGAAAGTTTTTATATCATTATTTGATAGTTATTATTCAAAATTTATATACACTGCAAATCATTATTTAGATAAACAAAAGTAAAGGAAGCCTATAGTCCCCTCCACTTTAACTGAAAGGGGATGAAGAACTTGTAATTTTGCCGAGATTCTCATAACTTTATATGTTTATCTTTTCATTATCATATTTTTCAGTGACAATTTTCACTTCATATTTAAAGCGGCAATGAAAACAAAATATATTCAAAATGTCTTTTATTAGAGAATTCCTAATTTACATGTACTTTTCGTGGTTGAAAAATGTAATACAAAGTTGGGAATTGGTAACTGTAGAAATCTCAATACTATTATACTCAATACACCCAACATATAAAAATCTCTCTTTAGTATTATTGAGAGAGTCATTTTCAAACCAATCAGAACCTGTCAAAATCTCTATGAATATCTGCTCACTTTAAAATAGCAATTAGAGAAAACTAAGCTTGATCATTTTTTTTTTCTGTAGAATACTAACCTGCATAGCAAAAGCATTTATGCCGATTGAAATTGGACCATTCTTTGCCAGCCAGGCTGCCATTTCTGAAGTGAAAAATGACTCAATTTGTAACATTGAAATAACAAAAGATAGATACGTGTACATGTACATATACATATTAGGATCTCAAATGAATTTTCATTTCATACGATGCATTATGAAACGAGTTGTGGGTTTTATATCCCCGAGCCTTGAGATTCTTTTTATCACATGATATTGCCTAAATATGTGTATTTCCAACGTGAAATCAACGTTTCTGAGAATAAGAGCCACGCTGTGACCTACAGGTCGTCTACTACGCCTTGAGAAGTAGTACCCCATCGTTTAGATATATTCTGTGCGTAAGAGAAAAAATATTTCAAATTTGTTAAGTATTTTAATGAAATAATTCTACAACAATTTTAATCATTGATATTGAATCCGCGTCTGAATTTTAACAATCGACCGATATTTGAAAGGTCAAACTTGTCAAAGTTTATGTGATTAGGTTCCAAACTTGACCAATCGCATTCAAGCTGAGCAATATGTAATGTGTTATCATAATTATCATATATTTATGAAATGGCTTTATGAAACTGCATAACGGGTATATCATGTGATAAATGGAGTTATGACATATTTGTTGATAAGAGTGAAAGAGCTACATGTATCTTAAATATTAAATGTATAATGAACAACTTCTGATTTGTTTTGACATTGAAAAGTTTTAATTTCCTATGTTGGCCAAAATTAACCGATGTTGGACGAAGTTGGGGCTGCAAATCTTTTATGCCAATGTGGATAGCTATAGATGAAAATGTCAAAATGTAAGGAATACTATATGTGATTTTTGTAATATTTCTTCAGTTGATGAATAAAAGTACTGCTTTTGCACAATAATTCTTATTATATATGTACATCCAAAAATAAATCAAAATTTTCAAAGAGTCCTTTATAGCTGTGATATTGACCCTTGACCCTCATATCAAAAGAAGAATTCTTGTATTATAAATTGAGGGGTTGCCAAAGATCTCAAATCGCACAAAGCATTGTTTGACATGTCATCCCATATGACATCATAATGTAAAAGCAGGTGCAATGTAAAATATTTGGGATTCAGTTTTAACTCTTTTATAACAAACCTGTTTCATTCTGAGAGATGGATACAGATCCGTTTATCTTTACTCGGGCTTCTGATTTAACAAAATGACACTTTTCATCTTTTCCTTCATACTTGTATTCTGACTCTGTCTCCAGTCCACCTGTCAATGAAAAAAATAGAAAATCCTTTCAAATTACAAATATACATTGGGGGCGAACAGGGGGTACCTCTCTCCCCCTCTCATCCCCTTACCTCCCCCATCCCACCGCCACTTCCCTCTCCCTCCTTTTCACCCTTCCCTGACCTCCCCCTCCTTCTCTCACTCCTCCCACCCCCCTTCCTCCACTCCCTCCCTTTTTCCCCCTTCCCTCCCTCCTCCCTCCCCCCTTTCTCCCTCCTCCTGCCCCCCTTCCTCCTGCCTCTCTTTCACTCTGTCCACCCCCTCATACATGAACATCCTGTATTCTATTTGAAAATTTGAATTCAAATGTAGTTGAGCTTAAAACAAGTTTTCCAGGAGAGGGATTTGTACAAGCTGAAGTAGCTTCCTTTCCAATCCCAAAATGTAAGCATCTTTAACTTTAATTTGTATTGTATATGCACATGAATTTGAAATAAAGAATTTTTGTTTTCGATAAAGTAAGAGAGATAACTCTAATACCGAGTCGTATGATTTCCTTATAAGCGTTGCTTGGCAGTCCACCATTACAGCCCTCGTCCACTTTGTCACAGTCTACCAGCTCTGTGAACATAATAATTATATAAGTTACTCATAATAAGTTAAAATTTATTATAATTCATATCAACTCTTCTAATAATATTAAGGAATATTTCTACTTGAAATGAGAAAAGTCTTATCTGATAGTACATGTACTGTACATAATTTAATAAATAAAATTCAAGAATATGAAGGGAGAGGACTGTGGCCTGAGTGACATTAATTCAAAATTGATTCTCAAGCAACAAAACTTTGAGATTCTTGACAATTCAACATAAATAAAATGGCTTCCGGAGCAGTATTCTTTGTTTACCACCAAAAGCATATAAATACATGTATAAATCAGAATTAAATGAATGCATTTAGATTTGCAATTCCAAACAGCAAACCCATTGGATTTTATTTAATTCCAATAAATTAATTCCAAGACAAAGGCTGCTTGTAAATCATATGTACATTTAAAATGATGAAATTATTATACTATATTGTATGCACTGGTTTACCCAAAATGATAAACTTAATAAAGGTAAGGTTATACCCATATTAATAGAATGAGGTCTCAATAACAAAGATAACTAAGAAAGATGTTTCGGAATTTCCTTAACCTACATTCAAAAATTCTAGTATATCTGCTAAATTTAGGAGAGTTTACAATGGAGAAGTCCTTGAAAGTCTAAACCCTTCAGTTCTTGACTGCCCGTAACTTAGCAGGCTGATAAAGTACTGATAAGGTCACGGTATAGGAAAGTCCATTCATGAAATAGGACACAGCTGTCTTATCTAGGTGCATGATTTCAAATATAGCACAATTTTGAAAGGTGTGGAAGATAAAGTCTGAATTCCAATATTTATTAAACTAAAAAACCCTTCCGACTGAGCTGAACATAAGGATAGTGTACTACAGTGGTTACTGTAGCAAAATTTGATATAATTCATTTGAATGACAAATGGATAAACTGAAATATGGTCCCCTCTACTTTTTCTCTTATTTTTTTTTTAAATCAATGGGCAAGAGAAATTCAAAACATTTCAATACCACGCAGTACATGAAAAGTATTATTCAATACAAAAAATAAGAATTTGAACCAATGATACAGTCTTGATGCATCAAGGGATAAGATGTTGATTCATGCAGGTATATATAATCTAATAAATATATATAGAGCACAAAAGGGGTAAAAATAACCATGTTCACTATTCAGACAATGTCAGATCCATCCCATAAAGGGCGAATGCACGTCGCTTGGAAGAAAAGATTTAATAAATATAAGGATATAAAAAGTAAGTTTGGGTGATTTCAATGATGTGATCTTTTTGGTATCTAATTTCGCCAAAATTCGCTTAAAGAATCATTGTAATATTTTTTTGGTTGATCGAGGTATCAACACCAAAAATTGAGGGAAAACTTCATCGTGCGCATATCGCAAGATTTATAAGTTTTCCCTCAATTTTTGGTGTTGATACCTCGATCAACCAAAAAAATATTACAATGATTCCATATCATTTCACTTAGTCGCGTTTCAACGTTTATTTGCAACATTGAAATTGTGTTACCACCGACATTGTTTATGACGTTGCTAAGCGCGTACTTCCGGTTTGGGTTGATGCAGGTATCAACATAATTTTTCAACCAATCAGAATCTTTTGTTTCTTAAATATGACAATGGAAATTAAATGATATATAGATCAATAAAAAGAAGGCCTGGGTTGAAAGATTCCACTTTATACATGTACTTCCTTAATAGTATTGACATTGATGTATGTGTATGACTTGTGTGTAATAAAGCAATCATTTCAAGAAAACTATAAAAGTCTGATCTCCATCCTCTATTAGTTATAGGGTTAGTTCCTGTCATACACCCTACTCAAAATTGGTGTGTAAATTTATTTTTTTTTATCTAAAATATTTACACAACTACTTTGAGTAAGATGGAAGTATGACAGAAACAAACCCTATAATGAATTTATCATGCCAAGAACCATTTTGTAACGTTTCTTTTGTTATTTTTGGACGTTTGATAATTTAGTGACCTACTTCAGCGTCAAGGTAGGACGCCATGATGGTGACAGTCATACTGCGACGTCTTTAGCAGAAATTAGAAAGAGGCATGATGAATAATTTTTTACATTAATTGCCATAAAGTACTTTATGTTGTCTCTTGCAGACGTACAAAGTAGGACCCTAATTTGATAAATCTACCACATTCCGATCAACAGCTAGCATGCATCTGTTCATTTTCCCACAGACCAAACCATGAACTCCCCCCAATAAGAGACACAGATCATTACAGATAAGACACTGTTGAGTTAAGTATTCTACATGATATAGGCATTACTGAATACTGACCCTGCTCTGATAATGATACTAGTTTCTTCTTCTTGATGGCCCATTGTCCTTCTATGTTACCTGTGGTCGAGAAGGCCCAGCACGACCCGCACGATCCCTACAAAAATAGAAATTTTTGTCCTATGATTGACCTTGTGAAATTAAGATCAAATTATTTTGGAGAAAGTCTAATCATGCTCGAGTCAGAAATTTGTAATACAATACATGTTCTAGATTGTTCAACTTGCTCAAGGAGAGGGAGAAATCGAGTGATAGGATCGTAACATGGGAGATATCGGTCTCCCGCAAGGGAGAAATTTCAACGTGGGAGATAAGGTTCAAACGGGGGAGTCTCCCGCGAAATGCGGGAGAGTTGAAAGGTATGACGTCCCCAGTCACGTCTGACTTTACATGTGACAGCGACTTTGAAATAGTTGCGGTAACCCTGAACCTTCCTTCATTCAATTTGGGTGTTTAAAGTCTGCTTATGCTTGACAATCCCTACAAATCTGATGGTAGTCATGTTTTGTGTACAACCATCAATTCATAGCCATTTATCATGTACATATGAGAAAGTTTGACTACAAGACAAAGCCACACACAAAGAAACAGGTACGGGGAAAAGTTATCCCTATTTGCCATCCACTTACTGCAGGCAACATTGTAAGCCCTCAATAATTGTAGAGGTATAAACAGCTGATAAATCGCTTTTTCAAGTGAATATACACTTTTGTCCTTTTCATATACAATTTGAAGCAGAATATCTTCAACAACTATCCAACTTCTTTTGTGAAATATTTATTTTTCACTCAATAAAGTCTTCAAATTGCTAGGAAGATTTTTTTTTCAGAACATGTAGGTGCATCCGAGTCCGACCTTGACCAAAATACCGGAATGCTTCGTCACCTGAAAATTTGTCCACCTACCTGATTTTTCACCTCTGTCACAGCGTTATGATCTCTCCAATCAAAGGATTCTGGGATATTACCCTTGGGTATGACAGCCTTGTCCATACCGTCATTACCATTCAGATCCCAGGGTTTTCCTACATACTGTTTGAATTCTTTTTCTGAAGGAAATAGAAACTTTGAGTACAAAAGAAAGCATTAAGTACAAGTAAAGCTCAGTACCGACCTACTTGTATCTACCAGTAATTGTGAAAATTAGACTTATGCCTAAATATAAAATTTAGGGCTGTCTGACAGCACTAGTAATATTTAGTAAATCTAATTCATAACTATAAAGGTTGATCAATAAAGTCACCCTTTACATGCAAGTATACATGTACTTCTGTAAATCATTTACCGGTATTTTTAGAATCTATGACAAAGTATCACAGACTATCATTTTTATATAACTAAATTCAGTTGAGTTTTTTTTTTCAAAATTCAAATGCATTTTATTTGTCAGTTGAACTTTTTCTTTAATTTATGAAAGGTTAATTCTTCTTATAATTAATGTGGTTAGTTAATCTCTTTTTCCTTTCTTACAAAAAATCACAACATTCTTTCCCCCGAGAAGCATTTGGTTGAAAATCTTTGAATTCAATGCATTTAGAAATGTATTATCAAGCAAGAATAGGGAAAGGACTTAAATTATGTTTCTATAACTTGTGCCCAATTTTCATTTCATGTTTATAAAATAAATTATATTTAAACTACGCAAGAATGTCAACAAAGTTAAGTTAACATAAATGATTTAATAATATTACCTGTCATGTCTGCGAACATTGTAGCACCATATCTTGCCGTTCCTTTCTCTGAATCCTGTAGCATCTTAGCCGTCTTCATGTTGTCGCAGAAAATGTTGAACCTTTTGGCTTCCTCTGGAAAAATGTACTAAACATTTAGACAATTTATACTTTATCTGACAGTATCAGTAATTCAAAGTGCAATTTTACATATTGTAACATTGAATTTAAAGAGAAATTAACAAGATGCAAATCTGAAAAAACTCCTACCCAAGCTTGCAGCTAGTTTTCTTTGGCAAGTTAAGTAAAACATGATATAAGGTCATGGTTACAAGGTCAAATTTAATGCTAAATGAAAAGTTAAAGTTAAGGTTAAACATATCCTTCATTCATCGTTGTAAGAACTGTGACCTTGAACTTTGACCTTTGAGTTTGACAATAAAATACCATTTTTTCTGTTGCCATGGTGATTTTACCTGTTCGGATGAAAAACATGATGTAGGTAAATGTATCCAGGGTTTAAAAATAAATTCAATGTAATGGTCATAAAGGTTAAATAAAAGCAAGAGGATGTGACCTAACCCTGACATCTAACCTCAAATCAATAGAATTCTTCCTATTTTAAATATCATAGTGACAATTTGAGGCAAGAATGAAAAATATCAAGGTTTAGACCCTTATATCCCATTGATGCCATCAAGCATAGTGGTACAGGCTGAATACAAGAACAGACAGTCAGGTACATGGCACCGTACAAGTTAAAATTCCATCTCTGACAGATTTACAACACTTTGAAAATTTCTGATTGTGCAATAGTTCTAACATAGAATCCTCTCACCTTTCTCTGACTCATACAGTTTGTTCTGGTTCCTTTTGAAATCCTCAAACATCCCTCTATGGCAAAGGTCATGGCCATCTCCACCAATCAGAGGCTTCTTTGTTTCTCCATGAGGCTTAAGGTCATGGCCATCTCCACCGATCAGAGGCTTCTTTGTTTCTCCATGAGGTAAAAGGTCATGGCCATCTCCACCGATCAGAGGCTTCTTTGTTTCTCCATGAGGCTTAAGGTCATGGCCATCTCCACCAATTAGAGGCTTCTTTGTTTCTCCATGAGGCTTAAGGTCATGGCCATCTCCACCAATCAAAGGCTTTTTCTGTCCATGAGGTAGAAGGTCATGGCCATCTCCACCAATCAGGGGCTTTTTCTGTCCATGAGGTAGAAGGTCATGGCCATCTCCAGCAATCAGGGGCTTTTTCTGTCCATGAGGTAAAAGGTCATGGCCATCTCCACCAATCAAAGGTTTCTTTGTTTCTCCATGAGGTAAAAGGTCATGGCCATCACCCCCGATAAGAGGTTTCCCATGGGGCTTAAGGTCATGGCCATCTCCACCAATCAGAGGCTTCTGTGCAGTTTGTCCATGAGGTTGAAGGTCATGGCCATCTCCACCTAGCAACACATTTTTCCCATGTGCAATCAAATCATGGCCATCACCACCTAGTAATTTTTTCAGAATTTCTGCCCCGTTACTTTTTAGTTCATTTTTATCTTTCCCGGCAAGCTGGTCAAGTAGCTCTTTTCCATGCTGTGTTAGATCTTTACCGTCTTTACTCATGAAATTCTTGATAAAGTCTGACCCCTTCTTCAGTACTTTGTCGTTATCTCCTAGAAAATACGAGATAAGCTCTCCTGCATGTGATGCAACATTGCTGACACGATCAATGCTTTCTTGATATTTCAGCACATCATTTTGATTTTCTTTGTCTTCTATCTTCTTTTTCTTAAAACATAAGGAAATAAGGACATTAAAATTTCATCCAAATATGAAACAATCAAGCACTTGAATAAAGGCCATGACATCAGCTTTGAGTTCACTGTAAAAACTGAAGTAAATATACAGTTGAACATTAAAGTTTTAAAACGGGTAGGATACCAAATATGCCATGTACATTCAATTAGTTAATCATTTCAACAAAGTGCATGCAGCTTTTATCCTTCAGTAGCAACAAAGATACAGTCTAAAAACTGTCTTTTTAAATGTAGGCCTTATATCTATTTGGTCTCTATAAAAATTAAGGTGGGTCCCTACTCGTGAATTTAACAGATGAATTTTGTATTTTAAGGTTATTTTCTATACATAATAGTCAAAATGACATAATGAACACAGACATAGATAGGTAATTTTGTTTTCATTAAAGATACAGTACATTAAAGAAAGGTACCCTAACACTTAAAAATTGAGAAATATCAAATATCCATCATATGCTTTTGAACCCTCCAAATTCAGTGATGATACGAATATGTTTATTTGTTCTGTTTTATTTTATGATAACAAGTCATGTAGAAGAAATACAACAGATAAAATAATTTTGTAACATAAATCTAAGTATGATATATCTCCAAACATCAGGGTACCCCCTTATAATTTCATAACATTTTTGACCATCAATATGTAATAAATCCAACTATTTGCATAATAAAACAGATGAATCTTTTCCATTTTGTAATATTTCATAAAATTATGTATGTAGATGAAGAAAAAATCACATACAGGTACAAGGTTTTTGAAATGATCAAGGTACATTGGCTCCAAACATAGGTGTACCCCCTTATAATGTTATCATATTTTCGACAAATAATATATAGTATATCACATTTTTGTGCAAAAAACAACAGATGGAATTTCTTCAAATTGGATCATTTTATACGATAATGTATATAGATGGTGAAAAAATAGCATACAGGTATACAATTTTATAAATGATCAATATATGGCTACAAACATAAGGGTACCCCCTTTATAATTTCATCACATTTTCAACTAAGAAATTATACTATCTGATTGGTGTGGACATTGATAGATTGCACCATCTTTTGCTTCTTTTGGCATTTAAGATCTTCTGTCTGTGTTTTTCAATGCGCTGGCTCGTCCCTCACCAGCCATTGTAAAACGTTATACGCAGACTGCTGCATATAAGGAAAAACCTATAACGGTTCGAGTAGGGAGCCACCTTAAATGCAATAGTCACCTCTTCAATATTGCTGTAAATTCTCAATCCCAGCAATTATTGAAATATACACCAAATATCCTTAGCATACATATTTTGTGTAGTTACTGATACCATCATCACTTTGATTTTGGGGGGGGGGGGGTTTGTTTTTTGTTTTTTGCTTTTTTTTTATTTTATGTTTTGAAGTAAAGGCATGCCTTTTTTTGAAACTACAGAAAATTTCTGGGTATTCAGTATTTTTGATAACCAATTAAGCCACCTCAAGTTTGGGAGTGTAACCGACTATAGATGAATTGCGACATCATCAAATGCTATATATTGCATTTGTATATGGAAACATTCCATAAAACACTGGGAAATGACAGATACTGTGAGAAATACACATTACAATACAAATGACATCATAATGGTTTTACATCAGAAACCTCTCAAACGGCAATTTAATCCAAAAAGACTCAAAAGAGTCGAGCGCAAATAGTGCAAATTGCATACATGCTGTTAGTATGATGTTAATTTATTGCTTGATATGAAAATTGTATAGTGCCCAATTTTCACAAATTTAAATTAAGTATCTTAATTTGTGTTTTGTTACCGTCATGCAACACAGGTCAAGTGCCTCACACCCCATTTTGGGACAGGGGCCCGGGGCCTTTGGATCTGGGAAAAATATAGCGATGTTTTCCATAGAGTTGGGAAAATAATAACAAGTTTTAGTACCCATACTGATATACTAGTACTTGTTTTCTTTACTATACAGTGCCTGACAAAGCCTTTAGAAATCTGTCATTATGTCCTTGATGTTTTTATAATGAATCTTTACCTCGCAAGCTGTGTTTGAGTTGATTTTTTTTCAAATTAGCTTTAAAGAGATCCTTAAAGAGAGTCAAATTGGGAAAAAAGATACTATTTTGCATTTGGAATGGGGCCGAATATCGGTCCCAAATTAAGCTGATCGAGAGCCCTTCCTTTACTGTTCCAAAAGCTTTGGAGTATTACAAGACTGGAATGCTGTATATAACTGTACTCCTCAAAATTTTTCAATTTTTTTCCAAAAAATTGCATTTTTCCCGTGTTGGTAAGTTGTATGTTTCAAAAGAAATTTTCTGCTGACTTTCTAACAAAATAATAAGGTCCAAACTTCAAACATGTGCTAAAGGCAGATTATACTTCAATTAAAAGTGTGAAATGAACTATAATTCTTGTCTTTCCTGAGGACATCAATGGATAATCCTGAAGTTATCAACATCAGACAATGCTGCATTCTGGACCAATCTTGAGCCTTCAAAAATGTATCTGTATTCAGTCTTTGCAGAATACAGAGTTTTTCCCCTTACAGATGGTATCCGACATAACACCATTGTGACGTCATAAAAATGGTATAATGGTGTCATTTCCCAGACTTTTAGGACTGTTTCCATAGAATTTGATGACGTCATAATTAGTCTGCGTCAGATCTGTCCCAAACAGGAAGTAACTCTGGTTTTGGAAAATAGCGAATAGATTGTTCAGTTTCTTGTGGTGATGGGAAATTAGTCTGCTTTTGTGTGCAGAGCATAGATCAACTTTTCTATGCACTTTCATAATTTTGATATCCATTAATTTCCAATTTGTCTTGTTGACTTATTGGTATGACTTCTTAAAATGTGAAGACTTTTTTTTGTAAAATCTGTGAACAAATTAAGACCTCTGAGAGTTTCTAATGAGAGATGTGCGCATGTAGATCTAATCAGGATGACCACACACTTTACAAGCATTTTCATTTATTACATACATGTAGTTATACATGTACATGTTATATTCCTCATGGTGTAACTGTGAAACTGCCGTTCTAAGTCCACTTATAAGTATGGGTGCATGTGCATATAGCTTTGTACTGTCAACATTTAATTATTTCATGTGTTAACAAAAAAAAAATTAATGTAGTTTGTTTGCTTGTGTTTTTCTTAAACATACATGTAGCATCCCCTCACAAACACATATTTGACAACTACGGATAATCTTGAATATCAACATAGATAATCCTCTACCCCTGGTCAGAATTTAATGTGAGGTTTGGAATTCTCTAACCCCGCACAGAGATATTTACAGATTTACCCGTTCTGAGACAACTCTGTCTCGCACCCCCACCCTCAGATGTTTGTCTCGAACCCCCTATTGTGACTTCAAAGACGTTTACGTAGGTTTAGCAGTGTTTGACGTCACATGGAGCAACATTTAACGCAAAACAAGCAATGAATTATGTGAAAACACATGGGTGAGAGAAAAATAATCAGCCCTTTGTTCAGGGACAGGGAAATCCCACCCTCGTACCAAAGATTTGCAACATCCACGACTCGGCAAGCCTCGTCGTGGACTGCAAATCTTTGATACTCGGGTGGGATTTCCCTGTCCCTGTACAAAGGGGTGATAGATTCTATTAATCTATGCTAGCCTATTATCATTAATAACTATGACTGTTGTTGAATTCAGTGACCTTGACCTTGAACATTGAAAGCTTTCAACCTTTCTTCCAACTGCCAACATGGCCAACATTTGTGAATGATTGTGTTCTATTGCATTCACATGATTTTTACTTTACTGCTCACTGTAACCTTAACCTTTGACCTCTGACCGGGAATCACTCCATTATCAATATTTTATGAAAGGTTTTTGTGATACTACACCTTTTAGTTTCAAACTGTCTTTCATCTTTAATATGATACATGATTTTTACCTATAATCTATATAAATGTATTGCCAACTGTGACCTTGACCTATCAGAAGACTTTACCCTATACACGTGGCCAACATTTGGTAAAGATTTGGTGATTCTACACTGTTTAGAGTGTCTTAAATCATATTTTTTACCTATATACATGTATTGCCAACTGTGACCTTGACCTATCAGAAGACTTTATCCTCTACCCGTGGCCAACATTTGGTAAAGATATGGTGATTCTACACCGTTTAGAATGTCTTAAATCATGTTTAAAAGGTTCCGTACAGGCACACACCATTACACATTGATGCATATTTATTATGATATAAAATCCCTGTCAAAACTTTGCTTTGAGGTGAGTTTTGTGTATAAGCATTCTGTGTTTTATAAAAGTCTAAGAAAATATGATTAATGCAAGAAATAGGCGAACATGCTCCCAAACAAAATGAATGTGTTAAAATTGAGTGCAAAACTAAAGAGAAGCACAGATATACATGTAAAAGAAACATAACATCGGAAAAAAATTAACAAAATCTTTATTAAGCAACATCAAAGAAAATCAAATTAAATGTAAAATGTTCATAAAAGTATAAAAGGTGACAAAAAATAGATGGTGAGATTGATTCCTGATTTTTGATTGGTTAGTAAGTCACCTCCGTATCATGCGCATGTTACGAGTGTACTCCCTGCGACCATTGAATTAGTTCTGGAATTAACGAGTTAGGTATATATACAGTCGTGCAGATAAATAAATACATATTGTATAGCATGCAGGGATGTGTTAAGGATTGTAGCATCTAGCTGGAACAGTGAAGCTGCTAGGTAACTCTAAAAAATTTTACCCTAAAAAATCTAAAATTTCAGCGCAAGCTGTTACTAAGTGATTATTGAACAGTTTTAGTGAGGACTTCAACTGGATGACAAGATTTGTTTCCAGTTTTCAATCTCATCACCATTTCTTTCGTATATAACTTGATGAGAATATTTAAATCAGACTTGAAAAATTTCATATACTTGACATAATTTGATGATTCAAAGTTTGCCACTTCAAGTTAGCCACTTATAGAGTCACTACAATACTTAAAACACATCCATGGATTAGTAAGGCTGATATTAGAAAAGCTGCATTCTTGTATTATCATACATTGCATGTATAATTGGAGCTAATATACATGTATATAAAGAGCAGCTGTAGAAAATGTAGTGTATATTTTGTTGTTACCAACAGAAATGTCAAGGATTTATGTTGAATGTCCGAATATTCACAATTCAAAAATTTTGGCTAGGTTTTAAAAAGAATTTCAAAGACAAGTCACACTCAAAGGTCAAGGTCCAGAGGTCAAAAGTTTGGAATCAATAAAAAAGTCATGTCACAATTAAGGAATATACGTCATGTGAAATATCAAAGCATTGTAAGTTCCAAAGTTCAGGTCATTGCCAAGATTGAATATTTTGCAGACATTAGGAGGAGCAAACTAAACATGCAGGAAGAAGTCAAAATTCCATACCAGAAGTTTAAGACACAAACATCATTCATTTCCCTAACCACTTTGTATATTTTCCCTCTATTGCAAAATAATGTGCATAACATGCTTAATAGAAGATAGGGTCTACAAGTACTGTTAACATCATGTCAAGAACGCTACAGATATGATTAAACTACTTCCTTATTAATGCAAAGTACATGCTTTTTTTAGATACATATTTCTACATGTCTAACTTTAATTTCCTTTAAGGAAGATTTTTAGTAACGTAAATGGTGTGGTATTGCACAATATGTAACATGATACACGATGATTCAGCTGGCTCAAGATAAGATAATTGTGATGATTGTGCCAATGCTTAAAGGGATATTATGGCTAGCACAATGTACATACATGTATTTATTTTGAATCCCATTTCTCTGTATGTTTGAGAATTCTTCATACCTTGCAAATTTCTAAAAATAAGCTAAGTTTATGCAAGTATCATGTATATATACATGTACTAGTTGCTGCGTGTAACATTATAAATTTTCCCATCTTAATTTGTTATGACATCGTCGGAATTTAGACGCCCTTTCTTCAGCCACAAAGACAAAGCAATAAGGGCCCATAAATACTTAAATGAAATGAAAATTAATATACTTACGATGGGGTTGATCTGCACGTACTGGTATTTGTCAGGCATCCAGGATTGTTCAACTACGGAGAAGTGGAAATGCTCGACCTGAGATAAAAATAAAGTATACAGCTATCAAAATATTGAACTTTTAGAGTCAATTCATGCTTTATTTACAATGTACAAGTATTATTGACAAGAGTATTGTATTCATTAAAGGTGACAATACATGTTTTATTGTATTCATTACATCCTCTAACATTTGATACAAGATTCCTAAATGGACGTCATCTAGGAGACCGTTTATGGAATAGTTCCAGAGACCATTCAAGGCAGCTTTTACATGTACAAGTAGTGATGTACATCAGTGGTGATTTTCTAAGAGAGCAAAATTATCCGAGTTACTTAAAAAGAGACTGATTTATCATAAAATACAAAACCTTTGATGATAAATGGGTAGTGAAATGAACGTAAATCTGTCAAGTATCCGAGAAAAATTACCACTGATACATGTACCAATATCTTCAAAATACAAATCTTACCATTCCACCGTTCTTTGCGGCACAGTGTGAAGCCTTGGTCTTGTCCATCTGCATACATGCCGACTCCTGGACGGTGATGTCAGCGGAATATTTCATTCCAGCAACAACCTGTATACGAAAGAATTGTTTTTTGAAATACCTGGTACATATTCATGCACTTAGCAGTATACATGTACATGTATTTTCAATATTTTGGGGATATTTTGGATAGCTTTATTGGACAGCTTTTGGATATTTTGGATATTTTGGATACTTTGGATAGCTTTTGGACATTTTGAATACTTTGGATAGCTTTTGGATACTTTGGATAGTTTTGGGACATTTTTTATACTTTGGATAGCTTTGGGACATTTTGGATACTTTGGATAGCTTTGGATATTTTGGATACTTTGGATAGCTTTGGGACATTTTTGATACTTTCGATACTTTGGGGATATTTTGGATAGCTTTATTGGATAGCTTTGGGATATTTTGGATACTTTGGATAGTTTTGGGACATTTTGGATAGATTTATTGGATAGCTTTTGGATGTTTTGGATACTTTGGATAGCTTTTGGATACTTTGGATAGTTTTGGGACATTTTTGATACTTTGGATAGCTATGGGACATTTTTGATACTTTGGATAGCTTTGGGACATTTTTGATACTTTGGATAGCTTTGGATAGCTTTTGGATACTTTGGATAGTTTTGGGACATTTTTGATACTTTGGATAGCTTTCCCTTACGGAAAATTCTGATAAGTGGCTAATCAGTCACTTATCATTTTACTTATAAGCGACTGACATTATACTTATAAACCACTGATAAGCAACTTATACTTGACTGATATGCTTTACTTATAAGCCACTGATTAGGATTTTGTATGCAAATGAGGTAAGTGGTCTATGCTTCACTTATAGGTGGCTTATACTTCACTTACTAATTTAGTCACTTATATACATTTCACTTATATACACTTATTGTATTTACACTTGACTAATACTTCACTTATAAGTGAAGTATAAGTGGAGTAAGCCTGGCACTTGTCAGTGGATGATAAGTGATGTATGAGTCACTTATAAGTGAAGTATAAGGCACTTATAAGTGAACATGAGTAGCTGTTCCTGAGAGTCTGGAAGGTTGCTTGTTCAATTCTTCTGAATAACCACTAGTAGGGGTGTATTCTGCATTATGGATAAATGAAAATTGCCATTCAAATATCAAAATGTTGCATCCTCCATAATGTTCGATTTAAATATAGCAAGATTGTTGAAGGCTTGTGCTTGCAGCTTAGTAAAATGTGACAGACAACAGAAAAATCATCTTTAAGTGTTATTATGCTTGGCAGGCATCACAAAAACTAGCTAAAGTGACAAAAGATAATTACATGTATATATACATCATGGCTTTGAAATAGACTAGGTATTCCCCGGAATACGTGTGGTGCCAGCAAGAGCAAAGCGTGACAGACGGACGGACGACGGACAAAGTGATCCCTAAGTGGCGCCAGCGCCACTTTGCTTCGCTGGTGCCACAACAAAGTTTTGTAACTAAGTTCTTTTCATTGAATTATTAACCTGTCTTATTGTGCTTTATAAATACTCAAAACAGAATCGCATTAAAAAATTCTCCTTAACTGATCGGCCATTTAAATAAAACATAATGTGAACTTCTATTCATTTAATACTGATAGTATTCTTTGGTATAACTTGAACAATGTGATACATTGTAAAAATGGTCACAGTCTATAATCTTGCTATTTTTTCGATTTTTTAACGGCCTTCGCAACTTCTTGCCGAATGTCGGAACACTTTCCATTGATAGCTTGGACTATCTCCTTCTCTGAAATCTTTTCCCTGTTGAATATCTCATGCTGCATTCTAAAATAAAACATTGACAAAGCACAAATTACATGAGTGATACAGCATAATATGTTATATCTATGTATGAAACACATGCAACACATTTTTCGAAAATTTCAACATCAGGACATTCATTTTCAATTTATTATAATACTAGAGTGTTCGAGGAACACATATGTCTCTTCTTGTGCCATGGGTAGACAGTGTGTGAAGTATAAAATTGTAAGTCATGTATAAGCCCAAACAAAAATGTGTCTGGTCTGACCCTAATTTTTGACGCAGACCCTGGAACCTTTTTATGACACCTTTAATGAAAAGTAGATTTCGCTAATATGAGTAAAATGCATTATAGAGGACTTAACAGTTGGTCGGAGTAATATAACCAGCTTACACTTTCAAACAGATTATGATTGAATGTATTATACATACCTATTATGGCATCAACAATATCCGGGTTAAGCGGCTGTCGAGTTGTTGTGCCGGTCCCTCTTGCACAACTCTCCTGCAGAGTCTTCAAGTCAAAGTAAACTACAAGAAGGAGGCGTGCCATGGCAGTGCCACTGCCTTTTGCTTTCCTTTGGCAGGCATGCAACTGAGCAGTGGATATTTTCACCATACTTCTCCCTGGAACCAGGTCCACCATTTGACTTGAGGATGTGGAGCTAGGGGAAGACTGAATTTGCTGGGAAGACGACTGCATCATTCCAGGACTATATTGCATGTCTGTGTGACTTGAAGAAGCCTGTAAAATATGAAGATTGATATTTTTAAACACGCTACATATAATAATTAATTAGTGCCCCACCAGTGAAATCGGGAGGGGACTAAAGGTTTGCACTCTGTCTGTTACACTTGGTTTCCGAACTTTTCTCTGTTGTCCTTTGAGATAATGACTTGAAATTTAGTACAGTCAAACATTGATAACTCAAATCACAAGGGGCCTTCAAATTAGAGTTTCAAGAGGTATTCGATTTTTCGAAGTAAATTATATATAATGTTAAAAACATTCGAATGGGACTAGTTTGTTAATTCAAGTTTTCGGGGGAATTCGAGTTTTTGACATTGGAGTTTCTGAAGTTCGACTTAATTGGACTGTATATGAAGTTGTCTTGAGGTCTTGAGGAAGGAAAATTAATTTTTGCGCGCGAAGTCAAGTAGGCGGGAGGGGGAGAATCCTGACCCCCCCCCCCCCCAAATACATCACATTACCAGTACTTTACTCTGTTTACAAGTAGAGAAAATTAACACTACTACAGTACACGACAGTGTTTGCAAATTTATAGTATAATCTACATAACAGGTCAACAGATTATAGCTTACCCTGTATTCTAACAATGGCCGCTCGGTAAGGTTTTCCTTGAAACTTGGCAGTGACCAGGTTTCCTTCTTCATATTGATCGATTTCACATCTCGGCTTTATTATTGTACTGGTAATGATAATTCTGAAAATATCCTAAAAATATTCAGATCCCCTAAATATTTGAGATTTAGCCCAGATAACCTCTTTCCGTAACTCTTTTTCAGTAGAACACGTATTAATCACAAAGAAGTAAAACATAAATCAAATAACAGCCTACCTTCAATCATGCTTATTGATGCTGCAATGGCATTATCTCCAAATTTCTTAGTTATGCACTGTCTTCAACTTCCAACAGAGTCATCAGTTTGGAACACTGATAAATCGATGAAAACAAACACATTTTCCCACGGTCCACGTCCATCCACTGACGTGCTCAGTACAAAGGAAACTAGGCTTCATTGTTTCAATTAACGTGTCTATAATGTACCGGTACCAAAGTAAAGGAAACCCTATGATAGTCATCAAAATTCTTGAAGATTCGATTCTGGCATTCGACTTTTCCGCCTCGCCCGAACCTTTTAAAAATCCGATGTTTTGATTGGCTATTTCTTATCACAGTCGTTTCGTACACAATCATTTCAAACTAAAACGCCTCGATCTGCATAAATATACATTGATTATTTTCAATGCGTCTGTTTTACTTAATAATCTTAGTTCTTATATCCATTACTGACACAATGTTTAATTTGTTTTTTTTTCAAACTGATTTATAAAAAAAATAATCATCGATCCATTGACCATATTTTTTTTTTTGCTAATCTGGGAAAAAAATAGAATTATCTTGAAAGATTTTTTTTTATTTTCCGACCCTAGGAAATTATAAAATAACAAAAAAAAGAAGATATATATATATATAAAGGAAAGAAAATAAAAATAAAAAACGATGTCAAATAATCGTATTCTAGAAATCATGTTATAAACACCTAAAGACCGATCGCCAAGTTTTCTGAAATTAGGCGAGATTAACTATGTATTGTATATGGAAAACGAAAGTAAAACATCGGCCGTGGTGGAGATGGATACTCGTGTGTTCTGACAATCCTAGCCGAAATTTAAAGTTTTAAGACGGTTATTTAAAGTAATTACTTATAGAGGTAACATTTTAAGTAAAAGAATTCTTGATCCATAGCCAATCTTTCTTAGTAATTAGTAATATATCTAAGTAAAGTTGTTTTTTTTTTTGAGAGTACATTTTTTGGAGAGAATATTCTGTGAAATATAATTGGGAGCGAAATTTAATTTGAGAAGAAAAGATAATTAATTTTTCCTATTTCCTGACAGATTGGCAAACAAAGAATTCGTAAATTTTATGAAAAATTCATTTAAGTTAAGTTAAAAGTTTAAAAAAAAGGGGGGGGCAGACAGGGGGTACCCCTCTCCCACCCTTTTCCTCCCACCCCTTACCAGCCTCCCCCTTCCCCTCTTCCCTTTCCTTATCCCTGCCTCTCCCCCTTCCCTTTCCTCCAACCTCTTCCTCCCCTGCCTTTCATCCTGTCCTCTCCCTCAAAACTTGAAAAAGGGTTGTATTATAAAGCTTCATTCATTTGGTCATGCATTTAATGTCACTTAAAAGTATACGTACTTTCTATTTTGCTAAATAATGAGACTATCTATATATATTTGCTGGTGCCACACGTATTCAGGGGAATACTCTGGTGTTATTTATCTTGTATTTCATAAATTTTGATTTTTGTCTGTCTGTTTGTCTGTTGTCAACTTTAACCTTCATCATAACTTTTGAATCGTAAGAGATAGAGAATTCATATTTGGTATGCATACTCAACTAAAGATACCTTTTCAAATGACAAAGGTCATTGACCTTGTTACCTTGACTGTGACCTTTAAGCTAAAAATAAAATTTTCCAGACTTTGTTGCCACCTGGGGCATAGTGTTTCACAAACACATCTTATTTTATGCATTTTCATTCCATAAAAGGTCATGTGTGTATCAATTACTGGTTAAAATAATTGTAGTTGTGCTTAACTTAGCTTTTTGTGTCACCTGTGAAGCAAAGCGACACTTAGGAATCACTTTGTCCGTCGTCTGTATGTCTGTCTGTCCAATCATCTGTGATACATTACTATGGAAGACCCCAGGCATCTCAACTGTTTTTAGAACACCTCATTTTATAAGTGAAAAAAATTCTTTAATGAAGAAAATTCTAAGTCCAGAGCTCCAAATTTTCTCCGTATGAAATAAATGCTAAGTCCAGAGATCCGCATTTTTTCTGCATCAAGAATTGACTAAGTCTTTTTCTCCATATAATTTCCATATCGAAATTTTACTAAGTCCCAAACTTTGTACACTTTCCGTATCAGAAATAAACAAAGTCCAAAATTCCGCATTTTCTCCGCATTTCTGAATTTTGCACTCCGTATATTTTCCGTATTTCCGTTAACTGAAATTTACCTCCGCAGTTTCTCCATGAATTTTCCATGGAAATTTTATGGAAAAATATGGAAATACGGAAATCTGAGGTACGGGCATCGTCAGATTCAGATTGTGGTACATATATAGCATCACTGTGAACAAAAGTTAGCAATATTTCAGCTACATGGTGATGGAACATAGTTGATTGCTCTGGTGTTGTCAGGCACCCAATATATGGGCAGCTAGGGGAATGCAGGGGTCTTTAACGTGTACATTAATTTAAAATATGTCAAGCCTAACCTGAAATGGACACCAGGTAGCTGTCCCCCTTGCCATTTGAGGTTCACCCGCTAATAGGGAATGACGGCAGGATTAAAACTGGCAACCTTCCGATCACAAGGCTGATATACTATAACTCATTCGCCAATCCCCTTTGACAGGCTTAATTCTATTGGGGACAAGCCACATAAATATACAAGTGCACCGATAAAGCAAAAAAAAAATTGTATTTGCAACATTAATCACAAAACCAAGGAGTTTTCAGCACCGAGTTGCAATTGGCACTTTTTTATCATGCCCCCTCCTTGTCTTAGCTTTGATGGCATCTAGCATTTGGATTGTTTGTTAGTCCACCTGTCTGTACATGTACAAATATAGCATCTTACTGGATGTTGTTTCTAAATAAGGCCATAAAAACATGGACAATATGTGCATTTCTTGTCACTGGTCACAGGCTGAAAAAGTTAGGAACGGTGAATTGCTATTGGATGGCATCTAGAATGCAATTTCACCCACCACGAGTATCAATTACTCTACTGTGCAATGCCTGAGTACCTCATTGTCTGTCTGTCAGTCTGTCCATAAAGTTTTCTTGTTAAAGCATCTCTGAAATATGATCTCCTCAGGTTGACCATAGCTAATTGATCACATGTAGTAACATAGCACATGTACATACAGAGCAGGAACATATATATGGATCACTTTGTCCGTCAGGCCGTCTATGAAGGTGAATTCATATTTTACAATGGTTCATTTGATGATTTAGTATTTTCTCTAGCTAAAAAAATTATGAACCCCCCCCCTCCAAAAAAAAAAATTAATTTAAAAAAAAAAATTAAAAATCAGCTACACTGAAAGTGCAGTAATAAATCAGTATTGTACAAAAAACCGCATTTAAATTGAAATATTATTAAAGAAGATATTGATTTTTAAAAATAAAACCATATCTGATCACTTTTAGGACTTAGACATTTTCTGATGTCTTGGCTTGAAATTATTCTAAGTCCAAAGACTTACATTACTCTGCAATTCACTTATAGCACACTTACTTTCCTTCATATTTCACTTATAAGTGACTGATCAGTGGAGTATCAGTGAATTCTGGTTTCACTAACACTTATACAGACTTACATTTCACTTACATGCCTAAAACTGAAACTTATCAGTGAAGTATAAGTCACTTATAAGCTACTGATAAACCACTTATAAGTATCTGTTAGGAATTTCTGTAAGGGTTTGGGACATTTTTGATACTTTGGATAGCTTTGGGACATTTTTTATACTTTGGATAGCTTTGGAACATTTTGTATACTTTGGGACATTTTGTATACTTTGGGACATTTTGTATACTTTGGATTGTTTTGGGACATTTAGGATACTTTGGATAGCTTTGGTATATTTTGTGATAAGATAAATTTAGCATTACAGTATGTGGTATTATACTACATGTAGATAAAATTAGTACAAATGTAATTTGAATTCTTATCTGAACCTGAGTAAACCTGTATATGCAATTCCGAGCCAGGTTTAAACTGTGCCTGTCCATTTGCAGTGTGACGCAAATAAATGTATTCCACAGAATACAGTTTGATTTGATCTAGAAATTGTTTTAAGGAACAATGCAGAACCCAATCATTTCATTTCCATTTTTACTACTTAGAAACGAAGATTCTGATTGGCTGAGAAATTTTGTTGATACATCGATCAACTACATTTTTCATGGATGTCTTATTAACAATGTATATCAATATTTTCGGAACAACTGGGGATTCTCTCAAACATGTCTCATCTTGCAGCTAAAAAAACAGTATATGTTGTTACCTGCTTCAAATTTAAACTTTTCTGCTTACTTAAAAAATTGCCTGTGCATGTATGATTTCCTCAAACTGGTTCTTATTCCAAAGATATAGAGAGACGATTGTTCGCTGTTTGAATCATGGCAGCTGCCATACTTGTTTATGTCTTCGGGGGCAGTTGTATCACTGTGCAACCCCCAGAACTTACAAAATATAGTGCGTGTATTGATTGTTAACAAATTCAAGAAAACATTCTGTTTTCTATAAGTAGAGGATATAAAATTATAAGAAACGAATCCTATATTTTCATCTGTTGATGCAGGTATCACCCAAAGAATTGGACAGAAAACTTTTGCATCAATGCGCTTTGTGCATTGATGCAGTTTTCCTTCCAATTTTTCAGGTGATACCTGCATCAACAGAAAAAATATTACATTTCTTATGAATTTTTTAAGTTAGGAAATTTTTCTCAAACCTAAGTCTCAAAACATTTAGGTAGCCCTACCGTAAACATTAATACTGTACACTTCTGTTTAGCAGTCGATACAAAATTCCATTCAGTACCATTATTGATATATTCTACATGTACTTGTCAGTGTTGAAATCACTTTTTTATACCTTACATTACTGGTAGCATACCTGTTTGGTACAATGGGTCAGATCTGACTGAGTGAACTTGTACATGCTGTTGCTCATTGCGTTGATTTTATCCAGAACAAAGTCGACGGCATCGAGAAGTCCAGTATCTTGGCAGTTTACGGCACTGACTCCTCCGAGAAGGGGCTGGCCTCCCAGCTGGCGTTTTGTGGTTGGTTGACAGTCTGAATGACTAACTTGCTGGGTATGTGTCCATGCTTGTTCAAACACCACAAATTGGCAGGTGTAATCCTTTGAGAAAATGGTAAAATTTACGAAAAATTATTCATCTACATGTATATTTGACTCTTTTTATGAGCAGTGTCAATAAACATGTATCATGTATGTACAGGTTTGCATATAGGTGCCTTGGTTGTCTTTCAATACTGTAAACATGGTGATTTTCGCTGGTGGACAATTTCATGATTATAACATCAAGACGTTACGTGTGGGGTAATGTTCACAATGAAAATGTATTTCCCATTGTTAAAATTCAGCGTGGATATTTTCGCGTGGGGGGAAATTTTCGCAAAGTCCCTTGATTCGCCCAAAAACGCTAAATACCCAGACTTGAAAATTTCCACCTTTACAGTATACAATGACATTATGTGCAGAGTTGCTTCCAACATTTGGGCGATATCTGGTGTAAACTTGTTCATGTTACCGTAATATGAAATTTTGAAGACACAAGGATCATAAGTATTCAACGAAAACAGTACTCAAAACATGATGTTTCTAAAGTAATTTCATTACTGGTAAGTCTTAATGGATAGTACTTGTACATGTAGCTCTGTACGTTAATTATATATCAGAATACATGTATGCATAAAGCAATATTATTTATCATGTTTACAGGTACATGTATTCGTATTTTTAAAATCTGGTAGAAATTAGGTGAAACAATTTGTAAAAATTACATGTATATTCTCTAGCTCTACAACAGTGTGACTCTTGCAACAGTAACGGGAATCAGTGAGAGGAAAAGTGTGACCTTGACCTTTGATCTATTGACCCGAACATCAATAGGCTTCTTCACACCCTGATGATTATCAGATAATAAAGCATACATATATATCCAAATTTGGTTTGAATGGTTGAAGCATTCTAGAGTAATCATCTGGAAAGTTGTGGTTTTCTACTCACCTGTCCCCCGAGATTTGCAGCTAATGTGAGTTTATAATTAAGACCAGATACCACCTGAAAAATACAAAGAAACAAAATGAATGTGATCGACATACCCCTTTAGCATGTTTAGTGATGTGACGAATTGATAGTTGCAGACTTTTGATAGTCGATTGCCCAAACCCCTTCAAATATCTATAGTAAAATTGTAGACTGATTGTCGCTTGAACTAGAAATTTAACTAAGGTTTAAGAAGAAGAATTGAGGATCCAGAGAAGTGGCTCAGATCAAATTTGGTATGTACAAAACACAATCTGATTAAAACCTCTACATCATGTACATGCTCCCAATTTTGTTATATACGCGACATAACAAAAATCGGGAGCATGTAGAGATCTGGTTTTAATCAGATTGGTACAAAACACCCACAAAAAAGCCAACTTCTATTCTATATTAATAACATTGTGAACGAATCTCATTGTGTTGGGTTGCCAGAATCTTTTCAAGTTTTGAATTTTCTCTAATTCAGTATAATCTGTTCGAATATCAATTGCATGATTAGCATGTTAAAAAGTTATTTTGAACATTTTGATAGTTTCAAAAAGTTATTGATAGTTTAATTTAGTCTCCAATAGACTGCCCCGATAATCGATAGTAAAATTTCACGATGATCGGATCGCTCATCACTATACCCGGTACACAATGAATCACAGTAGAATATTGTACATTACGTGTAGGCACTTTCAGTCAGGTTGTAGCCAAAGTGCAATTAATGAGTATGCCCAATATGGAATTAATTTTGGGCCCCTGAAAGTTATATTTTTCGATCTTGCTTCATGCATTACTTTCAACTGATTGATTTCTAAATTATAAATAGATCACTGGCGATCGAAATTGTTTACACATTAGGAGCAAAGATTTCTCTATCAGTGAATTTTTTATATACTGATGTAATATAACTGACCTGGGGGAAATCGGCTAATATATAATTGATATTAGTGTAGTAAAATGGGGGTACTTGACCTTTAACACAGCGTAAGGATATGCCAATATGGGGGCATGAAAGGTCAAGCTAAGCGGTAAGCCAATCAGAGACAACCGCGGTAGTGCACGAGCATATACGCTCGCTTTTTGGATCCAGCTTGACGGGTAGGCAGACGTGTTTTGAGGGAGAGTGGGTAAAAAGATATGGGGAAGGGCAGAATAGTCGAGGAACATTAGAGGACAACAGACAGACGTCATTCATGCACAAGAAGGACGGGGCGTATTTGGCGTAATGGCAGCTACGCCACTGACATTCAGTCTGAGTTTGGTAGCTTCATGTGCATGAGAAATGCAACTTCCCAGAAGGTTTGCAGATGTCAGGATGTATGTTTTAATATTTCGCTGGTTACCAGTCATATCGGCCTTTTTCCAGTTCGGCCCCCAGTCATATCGGCCTTTTCACATTTCGGCCCTAGACCATTCGGCCTTTGTTTCGGCCCTCAATAATAATGCAAGGAAATAGAGCGCTGTTGACTATTATCGGCAGGGTACAATTATCGGCACCTTTATTTATCGCCTATAATAAACAAGAATATTGATGTGTTTGTTGTTCTGATGGACTGAAGTTCATTAAATCGTTTCTTACATACTCTCACCTCCACCAACTTCTACTGAAAAATCCAAGCTTACTTTGTTCGGGTTGAAGAAATTGTGATTGAAAATTATTGCTTAATTTCTTTGGAACAAATAGTATGACATACAATTTTCTTATTTTCTAAAATAGAGGGTAATCGTCTGCTCTAGGTAAGGCCATAATTTTTATGCAGTTGCCGACCCAAATTTTTGGCAACCCAGAAAAAAATACATCGATCCTTAATATAAATAAAATTTAATCGATTTTCTATTCCTTTTTTCTGCCGATCGTTTCATAGAAATAATAAATAACGATAAACACTTAATATCCACAAATTTTCTGCCACTCGGCCTTTATCAAGAAATCATAGAAATTTTTTTATCAAGTTGTTTCGTAAAAAACTTAAGCAGGCTTGTTTCATAGAAAATTTGTAACTATAATAAAGATAAAAGTCATATTAGTCAAGCAAGCTAGGTTTTCCCTGGCTATAAATGGGTCGAAACGACGAAAGGCTTAAAAACGGGCCGATATGTTTCAGCATTATGTTTTTTCATTATAAATTGAGGGCCGAAATGGAAAAAGGCCGAAAGGTAAAAAGGCCGATATGACTTGGGGCCGAACTGGAAAAGGGCCGAAATGACTGGCAACCATTTCGCTCCACAGTAAGCCACCTTGCAGTCTCTAACATAAAATGAAAATATACCTGTGTCTGAACATCCTTTAATGTGAATGTTTTATCCCAAGCTCCAAGCTGATTGTTAGATTGTGCGTATTGCGCCATGGCTAAAGTTGCCAGATCTTCCACATGTTTACTGTATGGAGCAGTCTGCTTTGAATAGCCCCCTGGGATGCCGAAGGCCCCCATGGCATAGGCTATAAGCCCACTAAATACTAATAAAGTTCTCATAACAAATAAATCCACTACTGTCGCCAAAATGAAATCACAAGATCAACTCCTCTTGTTTATATCCTTACAGCGCCCTCTGTGTGACGTTTTCTTTACAACGAGAGATAACCCCAGCGATAACCAGCTGTTTTTTCCCGCGTTCTGTCAAAATCTCATTCTGCAAGGTAACGGAACCAGGAATTGAAGAGCAAGCAGAACTGTTCATTTAGTGTCCTAATTTAGTAAAGTCGTGAACAGTCTTTGTAGAGAAAATTCTTGAAAGCAAGAATTTATATCGACCACAGCAAGGACTTATATGTTTATAAGTCCTTGATACATGTAAGTCCTTGATCACATGTACATGTGAAATTTTGCCGCAAACAATATTAAATTTACGCATGTTCAAGTATTTCAATTCTCAATAAACTGGCAATGTTTGGCATTGTTATAGACAGCATAAAAGTGTAAAATTTACAAATAAAAGTGTAAAAAAAAGAGGAAATAAAATGTAAATTTAAATCTATATACCGTGAAAACTGAGACTGATCGGTGTAAAATTTACACCAGAAAGTAGAGTTTTAAAAAAGTGTAAAATAATAAAATATCATACATTAAATGTGTAAAATCAAGTATCTACCCCTCCCCCTTTCCTATATATAGATTCGCCCTCGTAAATTTCTAAATGCACTACTGCTCTGTCCATATTCAAGTTCAGTTTCTACAATGATATGGACAAAATTGCGACATATGCAGTCGGCACGTGATGGCTTAACCCACTCCAAGGTTTTCCTGGTGATCTTGATAAGAATAGAAACACACTGAACTTTACCTGGAACCGGAGTGTCTAGAGATTCTTTTCTTCGGAAATCCTTAGGATCGAAGTGCTTTATTCTAGAGCTGTCAATGATTCCAGTGGCGGATTCAGGGGGGGGGGGTGCGGAGGGGGCGTCCGCCTCCCCGGCACTGACCCAAAATTTTCCAAAAACAGATATATTTTGGCCCATTTTCAGTAAAAATCAGCAAAATTCGCCCTTTGACCCCCCGGCAAAGGGAGCGCTGGATCCGCCACTGGATTCAGGACAATTTATTCTAATTTGAATGTCAGGTGCAGGGGATGGATATAGAATTTTTCCAGGGGGCATCAGCCAATCAAGGGATTGGAGTTCAAACCTGTAGTTTTGAACAAAAATATACTTAACATGGGGAAAATAAGGATTTTTGTCTATTCTATAGGACCCATAGATATAAAATGTCATTAATGTAGCTATATTCTGACTTTTAACATCAGCGTATGTACATTCTAAAATATGTCTTGGATTCAATCATAGCTGGGACTATCAACGATAAGATCCAGCAAATTTAATGGAGCCAAAGAATTAGACCAAAAATCTTGAATATTTCGAGAAAATGATCCGTGTCTAAGTTGAATTGGGTCTCATCCAAATTTGACTATAATTTGGACAAATATCGGTACTTTTCCAATTCAAAAGTTCTCTATTCATTTTTTTCCCAAATAATCATTCTAAAATTCTTAAAGGGGAAATGTGAAACCGTCACATGTGAAAATATGTCTTAATGGGAAAGGTACCCTCCCCCCTCCTTCCCCAAGAAGCAGGGCTATACCTTCTGAAAAGTGCATGACATGCTGTAGCGATGATGGGGAAAATGTTAGCAATGTTTTAAAAGAAAATTATTTATTTAATTCGCTTGGAGGAAAGACATAACTTGATCCGTACTTTAACACAAGTGAGGGTCAAGTTTTATACTTTGTAAAATAATGCAAGATAAATCTTTAGTAGGGAAAACATCGCATCTGTAGGCAAACTAAAGTTTTGTAGCTCAGAAGGGTGGAGGGGGTGCAGTTGTTGATGTAACATCAATCGATAGCATACTTTTCAGAATGCGTCCGAAGTTAATCGATAATGGCGGATATTACGTTTTGTCCGATTTTACGAAAACGTCAAAACCTTACACGATTGAGCAATGCATTGGTAAATTTAATAAATGAATTTGGTAGAAATATTCTGTTCAAAATTAAAGTATATATGTATATCCATATTTTTCTTAATGGTACATTTAAAATTTATACTTTTGATTTTATGCGTTACAACTTTCCGTTGTTTTCAAGTACTATGTTAGAACGCGCAAGAGTAACTTCGCCGCAGACGTCAAAAGGATAACTTCCGATGACGTCACAATACCTCCACTGAGATACCGCGCCAAGCGACGCTCAGCTTACAGACGCAAATTCAGCGACAAGTTTTAGAGAAAAACTCGAGATGCCGACATCTAGTCAAGCTATGATTGTGATGAGTGGTGAGGGGGAAGATCCAAGAGTTCCTAGAAGACATTTTTCGAACCAGGCGAACAAAATTTCGGTGACGAATTACAATATGTGCAAGACCGTAAAGTACGACCGTCATTTTGGATCACTCATGATGGACAATTCTACTGGCAGATCTGGTGCCATTGCTCACAGATTTCCAGGTAGGGAAAATTTATTATAATATTAATTTCACTATCTATATTTAATAAAATTCTCCAGAACTGCTGCATGGAAAAAATCTAACGATATCTAATTGTAGATAGGTATGTTTTCTGTGCTCATGAACCCAAAGGTTATGTGTTCAAATCGAGACAGGGCCAAACTTTTCTTTCTTATAGAATTTATAAAATTATTCAGTTTTTCATACAAATATATATATTTATATATACGGGGCCATAAATTTAGAGTCATAACCCATATACTAATAGGTTACTGATATTTTGCATGTTTCTTTATTGGCCATGTTTGCTTGTGCCAATTTTATGTCGCCGGCAACGTTCGGCAGTAGTCCGTCTGTCTGGTAGTCACACCGTGTCACATTAATTCATATAGCTTGATTAATAGACAATGTACAACAATCAAACAAGATTAAGATGAGACTCAATACCCACCCAATGAGGAGCGAATGGACAGGGTGAGAGGGAGGGGGAGGAAGGGGAGCGGGAGGAGGGAGAGAGGGGACAGGGAGGAGGAGGGAAGGGGGGAAATGCGAGGGAGGGATGGGATGGGAGGGGGAGGTAAGGGAAGGGTGAAAATGACGGGAGAGAGAAGGGAGAGGCAAGGGGTGGGAGGGGGGAGATGTACCCCCATCCCCCCCCCCCCATGAGGATCAATGTCACACGTACAGTAAGATAAAGGCCGCGTATTTAGGGTCATTTAACCCATCTGATCTTGAATAGTTCGATTTTTCACTTACTAGTAAGTTAAACCTTGATTTCGATTTTGACATAATTTTAAAGAAGCAAGATCGACAATTTTCAATATCTTTGTTTTGAATGGTAATAGATGTCCAACATTACATCCATGCAATTAATACAGTAGAGAACACATCCACGGGATTGTAAATAACAAAAACAATAGATCCGACAAAACAACTTCAGGAAACAACATGAGACAAAGAGATACAGTGTCGCTACGCGGTTTTACACAATTTGTGATACAACTGACATTTCATCATCAAATAAAATGGCAACAATAAACATTAAATTCATAAAACATTGCATCGCCATCGTAATTCTACCAAATGTAAAAGGAAGTAAGTAATTAATCAATGCCTGTCTCCAGTGTTTTGATTTCGATCTATCAACCAATATGGTTTTCGAGTATTTTGATAGAACACGCTTTAGAACCCATCTTCATGTTACTTTAAATAGTTAATTTCAATTTCGATACCACAGTGATTTCCATCTCTTGAAATTATTTCTGAAAATTTCAAGGAATTGCCCCCCCCCCCTTCTAATTTCGCATAACATTTTGTAGCGCCACCTACAATAAATCCCGTTCTTACACTTACATGTAACCTTAACTCTGTAGAGTTTGTCATAAGATAGTGTTGTCATTCGTGTTTCGTTAGTGCTGTGTTATTGTCTCCGTCTGTCTGTCCGATTTTTCTTTCTTCGTGAGAATGCATTCCGCTGTTTAAAATTAAAATTACTTTTGCGGATCTCTTGCCTATCCTTTTCCATATTTTTCTTAAAAACATAGGTAATCACAGATTACGAAGCTCACCTCGTGACAGCAAAATTCAATTCAAACATATTTCTTAGTACATGTATATTGGCTTTTAAAGGCAAAACCACTCAAGCAGAAAAAGTAGGTCAAGGTCATTTTATGAAAGTTTGATCAAAGATACATCCAATATGCAAGTTTGGTACATGCAGCAGTTATACTTTGCTCAATATTGGCTTTTAAAGGCAAAATCACTCAAGCGGAAAAAGTAGGTCGAGGTCATTTTATGAAAGTTTGATCAAAGATACATCTAATATGCAAGTTTGGAACATCTAGCACTTATACTTTGCTCATTATTGGCTTTTAAAGGCAAAATCACTCAAGCAGAAAAAGTAGGTCAAGGTCATTTTATGAAAGTTTGATCAAAGATACATCCAATATGCAAGTTTGGTACATGTAGCACTTATACTCTGCTCAATATTGGCTTTTAAAAGCGAAATCACTCATGACCTTCCGCTTGAGTGATTTCGCTTTTAAAAGCCAATATTGAGCAGAGTATAAGTGCTACATGTACCAAACTTGCATATTGGATGTATCTTTGATCAAACTTTCATAAAATGACCTTGACCTACTTTTTCTGCTTGAGTGATTTTGCCTTTAAAAGCCATGGGTTCACCTCAGCATCCAAAGATGAATCACTTGTAAAAGTTTGGTTACTGTAGCATTAGTACTTTGTCAGATACTGAGCTACCCCAAACTTCTTATCCAAATCACTCAAGCGGAAGATGTAGGTCAGATGCTGCATCCGATGCATGGGTTCACCTCAGCATCCAAAGATGAATCACTTGTGCAAGTTTGGTTACTGTAGCATCAGTACTTTGTCAGATACTGAGCTACCCCAAACTTCTTAACCAAGTCACTCAAGCGGAAAATGTAGGTCAGATGCTGCATCCGATGCATGGGTTCACCTCAGCATCCAAAGATGAATCACTTGTGCCAGTTTGGTTACTGTAGCATTAGTACTTTGTCAGATACTGAGCTACCCCAAACTTCTTAACCAAGTCACTCAAGCGGAAAATGTAGGTCAGATGCTGCATCCGATGCATGGGTTCACCTCAGCATCCAAAGATGAATCACTTGTGAAAGTTTGGTTACTGTAGCATTAGTACTTTGTCAGATACTGAGCTACCTCAAACTTCTTAACCGGACGCGGACGCGGACATGGACGCGGACACGGACGCGGACGCGGACGCGTGGGGTTATAGCATAAGCTCACTCAACTTCGTCGAGGTGAGCTAAAAATGTATGCTCAGTATTATGCTGATTGTGATTTTTGGCTTTTTGGGCTCTGTGTTCGACGTAGTCATTCATTGATCTTGGAATTAGTGAAATGAATTATCACAGGGATTTATCGTGCTTCCCGGTTGCTTGATGTTATAAAATAACCTGTAGTACATCAAGCAACCGGGGAGCGCGATAAATCCCTGTGGGAAATGAACTGACTTGTATCCATCTTTTACATTGTTTTCTTTTTCAGATGACCAAGAACATGGTTTCCGGACAATCGTAAATGACACAAGCAAGGTGCGCATGCGTCAAATTCCAGAAGTTACAAGGGGACGCAATGACGCAAGAGAATCCTTGAGCTACTCCTACTCCTCTCGATTTCAACCACGCCATACATTTGATGCCTCATCGCTTGAGAAATTTGGATTCAGAAGAAGAAATGTTGGAAATGCCGGACAGACCACATTAGTAGAAATTCGACCCAAAAGTTCCAACTCAGCAGCAATTTTGAATGGCAAGCAGTACATTCCTAGCCCTCCTGGAACCAAATCACTGACCGCAGAGGAATACCTGCGGAAGTATGAGAAGAAGGACGTGATATGCCGTGAATCTAGTCCAGTAGAGGAACAACAAACATCTTGGATGTAAGTACAGATGCATATATTCAAACATTCGATTTGATAACTAAAGTCTTGATCATCGAAAACAGGAACTTCCTGTGATTTTTATAGCTAGTACTCTCTGGTTTGCAACAGCCAAAAGAGCGCATACTTTCTGATTTCCAATTGATCTTTGAACATGCATTTCCTTGGTCTCAAACTTTTATCAATGCGCATGAATATTGCGACCGAAATTCTATATATGTATATAACGTCTTGTTGACCCGGATTTGGAAAGTGCACTAGCTGGTCATGCCCGTACATGGCCCCGGATGAACCTTGTAGCGAGCGGAGCTCGCTGCAAAGGCCCGAAGGGCCTTTGCGAGCGAAGCTCGCCCTTATGGTAACGCGTATACACATATCTTATTGAGAAAATATGCTGAATCAAAGAATGAGAATGTACTAAGTACTATGCTTTCAAAAACTTTCGTCCCCTCGCAGACAGAGTTGCTGCGGAGATGCTGGATATTCAGTGCCATTTGAAATTTTTTTTCGACTCCAAGTAGACGTATATGTTATACTCAATTTTTGTTTATAAGTTAAGTTTATTGAAAATATTTTTCGTAAATCAGGTAACGATAAAGCATCATCAAGGCGGCGTAACCACGGGAAATCCGACATTTCCGGTTTTAAACGAGACGTTTCGCTCTGATTGCTTTTCTCGTCTCGGGTGGTTGCGTACCAGTTGTCAGAAGTCGGAATATGTTTGTTTTTTCTTTTGTTCTTAAGTAATTTATTTTCAGCTAGCCTAAACATTATTCTTAAATAATATAATGAATTATAAAGAACCATATTTTTAAAGAACCATATTTTAAGCCCATCCCCCTCCTTCAAATGTTCATCTGCTGGTCTAGATCAATTTTGCAAATGCTTCCGTGTTTCCACTCGCCTTATACTACCTTTTTTGGCAATCATCAAACAGAAAGTTTTGTAAGATAAGATAAACCATCATAGTCAAAATAAAAAAGAAAGATTTATTTATTAGCATATCTGTTTTCTCTCCGCTCGCACAAAAAGGCATTGCCTTGATTCATATTATAAATTTAACTTCTACTTTCTATGCTCGATAATTTTTTAATTCTTACGAACATATTTTCGTAAGTGCCAAAACTATTCGTTTCTATTTGCTCTCTTTTAAGTTGCTTATCATAACTTTACTCGGTTGGTCATGGGGTCACTTCTTTTTTATTCAAAATCGTTTGAAAAGATTTTTGTTAAGTAGCGTCTCGTTTAAATAGTTTGATCACTCGTTTGCGGTACATCTGTAACACTTGGTTATACGAAATGCATATATAGAAGGTATAACTCAACTGTTTATTAGCAGATAATAAATGGTCTGAAATGCCCATGCACCTCTTGATTTGGAACATGAAAGATTTATTTATACTTTTGTGTAAACTTACTAAGATCAATTGCATTTAATAAGACCTCTATGAAGTAACTTTCAGATTTTCGCTGTAAGATTTCTCTGTCCCGTAATCGGAGATCCGAGGCATACATGTATATATAGATTTTGACCCGTCATTTTATCTCCAAAGTTTTAACCTTGTCCCAGAGTTTCAACAACTAAGAGATAGGATATTGACATATCACGTGTATACTTCATTTGGCAAGGCGTTTTGGTACCAGAATTATTGACATACTGACCATAACATATTTGATATTTACTGATGAACTCTATTTTCCAGAGGTAATGTAGAACATGTACGAGAGGAACCCAAACTATCTTTGCTGGATGAAGTCAAGCGCAGTGTGAACTATGACAACCGGATACAGCCTGCATTAAACATGCGCACAAGTCTACCGCGCAGCAATCCATTTGCCGTCTGCTTCAGCTTCCGGCAGGATACCGACATGACACACAAAGAGGTCAAATATCTTCTGGAGAAGAACATTGGGGTCAGAGTCCACACGATAAGATATGATCCGGTTTCCGTTCGATGCGCTAGCACGGCAGCAGACACACGCAGTCGTTGGATCGTAACATACGGCACTACCGGTGAGTGTGCGTATGTCATCAGCAAAGGACTGGAATACAAAGGGGACAAAATAGCCATCAAATCGCTGGACGACGTGTACGCATGCGAGTATGAGGCATACCAAGTATATTTGAGCGATCTCATGAGAGAACAGAACGCCAGAAACGCCGGACAGAAGAACAAGAAACGAAACGCTAAAAGACGACAGGGGCGCAGCAAGAAGTGAATGGATGGATAGATAAACTGGACGAACTACAATGATGCATTGATTTTGGCATTTCAAATGAAAATATAAAAGAATATTGATCAACCCAAAGATTTTTTTTTAATCCAAAATTCAATGTCAGAATACAAGTCACTAAATTGTGAAACAAGCTGACTTTTTACAAGTTTTATACAGACGCACGAACAAGATCGATGATGATGAAGTCGATTTGGCCTCGGGATATTAAAAAAAAATAACTCTTTAGTGCACAATGTTTTCTAAATTACTGTTTCTAAAGTTTGATACATAAATGAGACACGAGTTATATATCCATGCTATTACAAGGCTTTGTTTATTTGAATTTGTCTTTTTTTTCTATTGACATCGTGATGAAATGAAAATTACATTTTATTGGTTGAATTGTATTTCAACTTTGAATCAGATTACTTCTGACTAGAAAATTTAAGATGAAGGATTTTAAGTAAAATTATGCAGGTGCAATCCGCCTTCAGAGGCATCACACATTCAACGAGGCTTGATATTAAGTTTTTTAGTATCCTAATATAATATTTTATTTATGTAAAGAATTGAATAAATCGCCCATATGAATTATAACTTATACGCCTTGATTTTCATTCAATAAAGAAAATGACATCATGTTGTGTTTCACTCTCTGTTTTTAATACTACTTTTTGATCTGGTGTATAGGGACATGTACTGTATCTTCAATTATTTTCAGTGAAGCTCAAATTATAAGAAAACAATAGTCAAAAGCTGATTACACATGCATGAGATAGAAATGCATGTAAAAAAAATGACGGTAAAATCCATTATATTGCACGCTGACAAACTGTGGAAATAGGTCTTCATGACGGTCACAATACAAAGGAAATGGTACTGGCAAATGAGATAAAGAAGATCCTGACGACAATCTCAACGTCACTCGCAACAGAGCACAAAATTGAGCATCGATGGACCCATAGCAAGCTAGAGGTGGGTCCGGGAACAGGTGCCCGGGAGGAGTAAACATCCCCTGTTTGGCTAGTCGCATCAGTCGTCGATGTTCATGCACGAAAATGAAAACAGTATCTACAAAACATGCACTGTCTGAGGTTATGTCTATATACAAAATGCTATGGCGACCATGTCAAGGAAAAGCATAATGATTTAAGCACTTACTGTCAAACCCCTCGCGGGGAACTGTCGTCTGTTCGGGTACACAATGTTTTGCCTGTCTGCTTGCTGTCCATGTTACCAAGTTGTCTTCTCTTGCTCGTTTGTCTCCCTTGTGTGGCGTGTACGCTTAAACTTATTCGAGACAAAGAAAAATAACCGAGGATATGATCACAAGAAGAGCACGCTAGCCACGACGGGAGACCATTACGGGCGCTGTAATGTATCGATCCGAGTTAATGATAGAGTTGTGTGAGTGTAATCCGGACGACTGCACTATTTGCTATAAATGTAGTTCTGATGATGACTGTCTTAGAGTCAACGCCGGATGCAAAATGATCTTCCTGTATTTTTGTTTCCATTCATGAGTCAATGTTTATACATGCTTTGTTGGTTCATTTTGTGACATCAGTATGTTCCCGTGTGTTCCTTTGTTGGTGCCGGTGTTTTGTATGTGGGTGTTTTCTTGGTGTTATCTCACGGTTGTGTTCTGCTTTTGACAGCCAGTACAGCATGGTCTTGGTGAAGGCCTTTTTCCTAGTATTCTTTTGTCTTGTTATCTCTATGAATTCAATTTGGTATATGGTTGTTTTGTGTTGTGCCTTCTTTGTTGAAATCTTATATGCGTGTGTGTTCTGTTGTAGTCGCTGTTGGTCCAGAATCATTCCTTATCTGTCCAGTTTATAATGCAAACTGTACATCCTTTGTATTTCGTCATTGCGTTAACGTTTTGTTTTGTAGTTTTATGTACAGTAGAAGTTTGTTGAGAACCTTGGTTTGCAATATCAAAATTAAGTTTGTTCTTCTTCTTCTTCCGATATATTTAAGGGCCACTACTGCGGTGTTCTCTCACTGTGAGTTAAAACCCGTGCGCGGTAGAGCCATTGGGTGTTGTCATTCATTACCGAAGGGACTTGTAATTCCCTCTTCAAATGAGCAACGAAATCAATGAGGATGTCTAAGAAGAAACCACACCTTCATCCAGCACTCTTGTATTTTGATCAATCTTAGTCCCCTACCGGCAACGCCGAAGGAGACTCTTAGTTTCCTCTCGGTTTGTCCGTCTGTATGTCAGTCCGTCTGTCACATTTTCAGTTTTCCGGACTTTTTTTCGCTGTTGTTGCATATATTGAATTCATTTTTGGTATGTGGATATATCTCAATGTGATACAGATCAAGTTTGAGTTTGGTTTTGATTGTCCGATTTTAACAAGAGTTATGACCCTTGGACTTAGCAAATTTCTTGAAATTTTTAGTTTTCCGGACTTTTCTTGGCTGTTATTACAGATAATGAACTGATTTTTAATAATTATGTGAATTCATAATAATGTGATACAGATCAAGTTCGAGTTTAATTCCGATTGACTAATTTTTACAAGAGTTATGGCCCTTGGACTTAGCAAATTTCTTGAAATTTTTAGTTTTCCTGACTTTTCTTGGCTGTCATTACAGAAAATGAACTGATTTTTAGTATGTGAATTCATAATAATGTGATACAGATCAAGTTCGAGTTTATTTTCACAAGAGTTATGGCCCTTGCACTTAGCAAATATCATGGAAAATCAGTTTCCGGACCTTCCTTCAGTTCTATTGCAGATTAATGAACTGATATGAATATATCTTAGTGGGATACAGACCAAGTTTGAGTTTGGTTTCCATTGACCTATTTTTACAAGAGTTAAGGTCCTTGCACTTAGCAAATTTAATGAAATTTTCAGTTTTCCTGACTTTTCTTGGCTGTTATTACAGATAATGAACTGATTTTTAGTATGTGAATTCATAATAATGTGATACAGATCAAGTTCGAGTTTATTTTCACAAGAGTTATGGCCCTTGCACTTAGCAAATATCATAAAAAATCAGTTTTCCGGACCTTCCTTAAGTTCTATTGCAGATTGATGAACTGATTGTTGGTATATGAATATATCTTAGTGGGATACAGACCAAGTTTGAGTTTGGTTTTCATTGACCTATTTTTACAAGAGTTAAGGCCCTTGCACTTAGCAAATTTAATGAATTTTCAGTTTTCCGGACTTCTCTGGGCTGTTGCAGATAATAAACTCGTGAAAAGAGATTCAGGACATAAATTGATGCTGCCGGTAGGGGCCTTTATCGCTCTCAGCGATCATTACATTTTTGAAAGGTAAACAATATTTGTTTTTAATCTCTTTTTTATCCATTTAAAGATTATTCAAGAAAAGTAAGGGGGCTCCTGTTTGCACCCGAACATTTGTGTGGTTACAAAACTTACATGAGTTTATTTAAATATTTTTTGTCGCAAGCCATTAAAGGTGATAATTCGAATTTCTTTTTCGGGATTTCATTTTAAAGGTGAGCGAAAGCTTTTAAAGATCACAATTTTATGGTATAGCAATTTACACTAGACCTGCCAGACAGATTGTTAAACCTTATTCAAAACCTTGATAAACATACCTCTACCCTTTTAATCTTATTGAACAAATGAACTTAAATCAAAATTTAAACGACAGTTTGAAATTGAATTTTTATAATTTATTGGCATCTGAACATGTATAATACCGTCAAGGTGCATGGTACGTTTGATATGCAAGAGAATCGACAAAAACATATCTTCTCACAATATGTTCACTTGATTTTCTTTTTGTTTTCCGGAAAAAATAAACGAGGTGGTGATCATCGTTGAAACTGATATATCTTTTCCTGCAATTATAAGTAAACAAAAGTAAATTTCCACAAACTGGGTAATATTGCCTATTAGATATACATTGCTTAAAAAAAATTAAGGGAGCAAGGTTTCTACTTTCATATCACACACGTTTGCAGCTGCTTATTCTATATGATGAACATAAATGTATTTTAAGACATGAATACATTGTCATTTCTTTATAACCAATGTCTGTATTGAACAGATTAACCATATACACATGATTAAACTTGATGATGTAGCCTTGCTTATCCCAAATGATTTTACAAGCTATGTACCATTATATCACAATGGGAAAATCGCTCCTTTAATTTTTTGAGCAGTGTATATTATAACATAAATACAGCTGGGAATATTTCATTAGAAATACCAGCCATGAAACTTAGTGTCTAACCACTTTTTTTTACAGCAGGCATGGTCATAACGTAGAAACTGCTTCCACTTGATAAATCTGACTTGATTGTTTCTAATTAATCCTCGATAAAATTTAAGCAGCTCTATGAAGAACCTTTATTACAGCAATTGATCGACATACAAAACATTATATACAAGTATATAAGTTTTGTGAGACAGTTATATATAGAAACAATAATACAGTATACACGTGTATTTAAAATGTTTCATGTTTTCCCACTAGTAGTAGTATTTAAAACAACAATTATTATATAAGTTGTATGTGATGCAATAAATGCTATGGCAGTAATGAGAAAAAATATGACGTCACTTGCAGCACCAACATCCGTCCACGTGATGTCTTTGACTTCCGCTTCCTCTGGTTCATTGGTCATTTCGTACCAAATGCCATCTGTATAAAGTCTCGACGATCCTCCCGTGACAAAAGTAGTTGAACTTCCATTTGAATTTTGTGAACCTTTTGCAGACGACTCCTGCTTCCGTTTCCTGTATTTCTTTTTGCAGCACTTACACAAAATACATCTAGTCAACGCAGCAATGCATGATGGGACTTTCTTTTTGTCGTCTTTGTGGTAAAATTTTAATCCGATGATTGTGAATAACACGGCACATGTACTAACGATCAAATCCACTAACAACTTGACCCCAAGGACCGACAAAGCCGGATATGACGTTTTCGGCAAATTTTGTGACGCAATGGTCAGGTAAACACAGATTGCGAGTAGAATTGTGATGGAGTATCCGACACGTTCACCTGATTCTGCGGGTAAAATGAACACAAGCAAATTCAGCGTCCCCATCACTGCTATAGGAATGATCATGTTGACGACGTAGAATGTTGCCCTCCTTTTAATCGTCATCGTCACATATATCACGTGTATGGCATCCCCCAGTAAGAAATTTGACACACTGGTGTCGACTAATTCCCAAGCACCATTTTCGGTATATAACGCCGTACTGACTTTGTCAGAGATAGTCAAGAAGCCTATCTCGTGTGGCAGGTATCCTGCAGGGACAAAAGTCAAGGCACATGTCTGAAAGTTGGAACGGGAATGAAATATGTAAAATTGCAATAATTATGGTGAGTATTTTAATTTATTCTATACTGGAAGCTGCTAAACAAAATAAATACAGTAGACACAGCATAGATCATAGAATAAGACAGGGACTGAGTTGAAATCAATTTGTCCGCTGACGCTATAGTTAACGCTGAAATGGTATGAATTTAAGGCATGTCATTTCTGTATTACGGAATTTCAACGATTTTATGAAAACCATATTAAATCATGGGATTTATGCAAATTACTCATTTTACGAAGAAAAAAACTAATAGGTCCGTGATGAAAATCAAGACATTTGCTTATTTGAAAAACAGGGTAAAAAATGCTGGAAATTTGTTGCTAAAAATAGCACATTTGTAACGAAAATACAAAAAGTGCTAAAATGCTCTCATTTGATTTTAATTATAGTTTTCTTTGTTTACATATAATAAAGTAGGTAAGCAACTTTGTATAAATCTTGATTTTGATAAAGTTTGAAAGTAGGTACCAAATTCACAGATCATTTTTTTTAATTCTCAATTTTACACAAAAATTACGAAAAATGACTAAGTTTATGTCAAAATATCAGAGATACTGAATATCAACGATTTTTTTTTCAAAGACATAAAAAAAACCCCAAAAAGCTGTGCTCCTGAAGCAGGACTATTCATGATATTGAAGAAAAAGTATATGTCCGTCTTGAAATAAAGAGAACAAACGCTCAGGAATAGTACCATTTTGTGGTTTTATTGAAAAAGTATCAGCGCGTTAAACTTTGCCTTGATTTGGGTGGAATTTAAACAGTTTATAATTTTTCGGGATCCATCAGCTGTGCTTATAAAACACTTAAAAGTCAATAATGTTCCACGATGTAAAACGAAATTTAAGGGGTTATTACTTACGTTAGAGAAATCCTAACTGCTTGAAAGAGTGTCTCCAGTTAAATTTTTATGGAATTTATCGCGAAGCATTTTCTTCATTCTTAATTCTTTCAGTTTAGATCGTATTTTCAAAGTTATCCGCTTTTAGGAATGCAATGAATTTAAGTCTTCAATAGAGTCAGAAATGATACATTTTCCATAATAAATTGAAATATCTATATAATTCAAGCTCAATTAGTGCTAAAACGGGAGATGCGCAAGAATTATCTTAAATCGTGAGCAATGACGCACTTTAAACTTCTTCCCCAAAAGAACACCTTTACATGTGTACATTATAATAGGCGCTATATGTTGTGAATGAGTCTCGTTTTTTACCAAAAAAAAATGATTATTTTACAATATATCCATTCTAAAGCCTAGATGAAAACAGATTGTATTTCGATTTTAACTTTTCTTCGTACCTGTACATCGTAGGGTAGTCTTTGATATTTGCAGCACAGTACGTCTGAAATAGGGAGCCTGGAGACCAAATAGCCGTACCATCAGGGAGGTATCTGACAATCATCCAGTCGTACCCCAGGGGTTGTAGCCCCTCGTCGCCGTTTGCATTGCTGTGAATGATAACCGGAACCCATACACTCGTCTGCGGAAACGTCATACTTGTGACGCCATTATATTTCGTCACGTCCCATGTCATCCTGTCGTCTTTCCAGAACATTTCAAAGTAGCCAATCACAGAGAAGGTTCCGCTCACTTCGTCAAATCCGTTGATGCTTACGACTGAGAACTTTATTGCTACTCCAGTCGTGCTGTCTTGGTCCGAAGTTCCTCTGACATCTTTGTTGTAGCCTTGTAATAAGTCACTGTATAGTTTATTAGTGTCATTCAAATGAAATGTTTGCGTGACTTTTGTTAGCAAAAAGAAAAGGAGGTAAATTATGAGCTGTCCATGCATTCTTCTCATCGCTGCAAGGTATGAATGACCTAGCTCAAGAAAGTATAATATATCCTTTAGGAAAACATGATGCGTTTAATCGCTATATACGAAAGGATACTGCTCCATACAGAATGATCACACAGAATCAGCCTGTTAAATCCCCCTTTTTTATAATCCTCCATTCGCGTGGACATTGCATGTATACATGTTTCTATTCACTTCAATGGGGCGGTCTTTTAAATCTTCTAATATTTACGGAACGGTTTTATGTGTACTGAATAAATCATTAAGTAACCAGTGCTATTTATTACCTAATGACCTTATTTCCGTAGGCATTATACCACTTTCCATCTTCAATAATTACAACGCAGATTTCCGTCAGTATTGCCCACAAGGCTGGTCAAACGTCACGGACAATGGTCAATCGTCACGGATTATGGAACAGTATATTATCGTACGTTTTCACCAGCTTTCCTTTTCTTCTTGCTTGATGTCAGTTGCACTTCTCTGTTGAAATTATTCGAATACCCGGTTGTCAGTAAATAACTTCTTCCAAGTTAGACCTAGGGCAATTTACCATTGAATGCAATGAAATCTCGATCTTGTACCCTATGTGCGACCACCTTTATATATATCCCAGGTTTTGCAATTATAATCGCTTCGAATTTATTTCCAGTCCATGCACAGTACTGTAGTGTCGAATGTTTCGTTCCGGGTGTGAAGAGAAGAAGAGAGTAACCGGTTGAATAACTCACAAAATAGCTTAACCCCTGTATTCACTGTAGGTACTCTTTAACTTCGGAAAGCCGAATGCAAACAATGACATAGAAAATCCTCTTTCAAACCCATTGTGTGAAACGATTTCATAATTACTCTGGTTACTTCTAATGATGTAATAGATGTGTTGAATATGTTATTAACGTTACAAGACAAACGAAAGATAATAATGAAAAACATTTAGATACTTTGCAATTTACTTACACAACTAAATCATTAATTACTTTATGTTTACAAATCCATCACAGGTAAAGCTTCGATGTCATATCCATAATTATTGCTAACGGTTTTTGTAATTGAAGCATTGGAATTTGAAAGTTTTGCTTGACTTGTCTAATGGATCCAATTTATCTAAACTCTCTACAGAAGTCGGTTATACTATATATGTGATTTGATTTAAAACATAGACGGACTCCTGGGGTACACAGTAATTGTGCCTCATATGAAATTCATGTGAAATTCACATGAACTTACATCAAAGTTCACATGAAATTTATGTGAAACGAGCACGAACATGAAATTTACATGAAATTTTTCACACGAAATTCATGTGAAGATTTTTACATGTTAACACTTCAGCTTCATGTGAAGGTCACTTAGAAAAACTCATGTGAAATTCATGTGAAGGAATTTTACGTGAAATTCATGTGAAATATTTTTCACATAAATCTTATGTGAAATTTATATGAATTTTACATGAACTTTCATGTGAAATTTACATGATGCTCATTTCATATGAATTTCATGTGAGGCACAATTGGCTGTGTATTAAATCAGTGCGCCATTCCGTGTATGTTTATGGGGGAAAATATGACTGTTTATGTACGATGTAAGACAATTTATAAACGACATATTGTTACAATATATCTTCAAATTGAATATCCATAATGAGACAGAAGTCGTTCCCAAACCATTCGACCCTTTGGTTCAGATGTAATACAATAGTCTGTCGATTAATATACTGTCTTTAAAGAAAGGACAGACAATATTTCCTCTCGTTAATAGCTAAAATATATAGTGAGAAAAAACATTTTAATTAATATTCTGTAAAGAAATGAGGATAAATTTTCTAATGTGAGATAAATATGATAGGACAAGAAAAAAATTTGTATGCTTCACAATAGAAATACGACAAAGGTGCATGGATGAATGCAAATACTAGTACAATGTACATGTATATGCTTTATGCGAATTACAAACGCATTATTCAAACATAATTCTTATGAGGGGTAGACAGGGTGAAAGGGAGGAGGAAGGAAGGCGGCAGGAGGAGAGAGAGAAGGGGGAGAGGAGGAAAAACGGGGAGGGAGGGGGAGAGAATGGTGAAAGGGATGGGGAGGAAAGAGGGAGGAAGGGATGGGAGAGGGGAAAGAGATACCCCATGTCCGCCCCCTCTTATGATACTCCTTTTTCTTCACAATCGGCATTGGTTTATACATTTGACGGATATATTGATTTACTTAAACACGATTCCTAGTGGAAATTTGATATTTCACTTTAACTCATTTTTTCCTTCTCACAAATTTTCTATTAAAGTACTCGTGGACATGCATATTCGAAATGCATCGCTACTCTATATTCAAACTAAATTAGTACAAATAAGACGCTGTTATAAAAATGACAAGAGTCTTTCCAATGACTAGACAATTCCATTCATATCATGACTTTTTGTCTTGTGACCTTGACCTTCACTACTGACGTCATTTTAGATATGTAAAGAATTGCTTTAAAAAAAGCTTTGACATAAATTTTTAACCTTGTCAGAAAAATTTCTCAGACTGGTATCTCATATGTGCACTGAATGATTGATTGTGACAATGGTTTTCATTTGATACATTGACATTTGATCTAGTGATCTTGACATTTGAGTTTGACCTACCTTTTACAGGTCATCATACTGACAATTTTCCTTCATCACTTAAGACATACACGTTTGGTGTTCAAGGTTCACATGTGCATATTTAAACGAAACTTGTGTTCTTGTTAGTGTAACAGGTTTAACGGTTCAATAGAGTTGATGCATTTAGGAGTTATTTGTCTCCTATGATTAGATCAATGATACCTGCGCTTGAGAAAATATCATAATGATTGGTGTTATTGGCTCACCATTCAACAATGCTTACAGGTGTTGTTAATTCCATTGTTTGTAATATTCATATAGTAACCATACTTTTGGAGGTATTATGATATTGTGTCTCCACCAATCAAAAACCTATATTTCCGAAATCAGTGGTCAGCCACAAGCTTCACTAGATATCCATGTATTCTCATTGCTTTTTCCTGGAAGACGCGGTTGCCCATCGTTGAGTCTGGCATAATATAAGCATCAAATGCTATGACTAAACAAAGTACCCTCGTTTCGGCTTGTGACACTCAAACTTATCACATACTAGTGGTTTGTAGTTTTGTCTGATGTCATTTATGTGTCACTTTCTTATGGGTCTTTTCATTCGCTGGGTGGTCATGCTGGAGATACTTGCCTTTTCTTTTTCTACACAAAGACTGAGGCTGTGCAGAAATGATCAACGCATATTTTTTTCAGGACTTGCAACCTTTTTTATGGAGATGAATCAGGGAATTTGCAGGGATATCCCAACCATATAAAAGGATATGCGAGATATGATCAAAGTCAACTGGATAAACTTCCAGAAATAATCTATCAACTATTCAAAGATATTGCTCAATTTATGTCCAATTTTGTCCTCAGTTCTAGGAAAACAATTTGTACGTGACAAGATGCTACCCATATCGCCCTTGGTACAGCACGTCTACAAAATCAAGAGGACAAAGAAAAAATATCCCCTAAATGCTCAAATCCCTAAGCAGATCCAAAGAGCCATAGTGCACGACAAGGAAAAAATGCTTACTGATATCGTAACATTAAGAAAACAAGGGCGTAGGAGAAGGGGGCGAGGGGGCACATGCCCCTATTTTGAAAAGTGGGGGGGGGGGGGGCACAACCATGTTTGTGCCCCCCTCCACACTTTTCAATCACAAACTTTGAACATGCATTAACATTGCTTCAAATAGCAACATTGTGTACCATAAATCTACAATTTTTCGGTTAATGTTCAAAAGTGTTCATTGGCTCGCTACCGCTCGTCAGTTCTTTTTAGACTTTCTGAATAATTTAGCTATTCTGATCCATCCTTTATACATATTACTTTATCAATGTACATGAAGACATTTAACTCAAACCATATAGAATATTATTACATGTACTTGTCAATGATAGAGGGTATAGAACGTATCATGATAAGTCAATATTTTGCATAAAAAAGTTCCTGTCACGCTACCGCTCGCCAGACATCTATTCATGTACTTAAAATTTAGAATTGCACCAGAAATGCTAAAATTTGTGTATACAGAACATGAAACCCCAATTTTTTAAAATCTCTTCCTCCCCCTCCCTTTTGATTGCTTGTTAGAAATTTTGGGATGTTGTGCCACTCCACTTTTTCAGGCAGAGCTACGCCGTTGGAAAATTTCATCCATACTGAGCATATTAATCATAGGGGTATGAGAACAGGTATTGTAGCTGTCAACTGGATAAGAAATATAGGCTTATTTTATCTTGTCAAGTTCCTCGTTGGCTACAGAAATTTGTTTTTAAGTACTGTAAACGTGGTTATTTTCGCTGGTGGAAAATTTCGCGATTATATCATCAAGACGTTATGCTTGGGGGAAATATTCCCGATAAAAAAGTCATTCCTATTGTAAGAATGCGGCGGGGATATTTTCGCGTAGGGGAAATTTTCGCGTTATCACTCGTTTCGCAAAAACGCGAAAATTACCCCCACGCGAAAATGTCCACGTTTACAGCAGTCCACATGAATATGAAAACGTCTTTAAAATTGTCCCTGTAATCCATGTAAATGACATGCCAACGGTAGATGACGATTGACATAAAGGAGAAGAGGAGAATAGCAACATTTGGATTACCACATTTGCACAGCGACCTGCAAATATCCGTAAACTATAAGTAATTTGATAAGACTATTGGAATAAAAGTACAAGCTATTCTCATGCAATTTCCTCAAATTGGATAACATTGCCCAAAGTATCAAAGGTATTTTTGTTATGTTCACTTTTTCCAAGAGATCATTTTTTTTCAATTTGTTTCCGAACAAAAAAAAAAAACGTGGTGTTGATAATCGTTTAATTTGATATACATTTTGTATATATTCCTGCAATTATCCGTAAAGGCGTAAGCAAGAGTTAATTAATCATTTTTCATGTCCGCGGACTTCGCACTTCGGAAATCGCACTTCGAAGGGACTGTGTCACAAAAGTAAATTGCTGATGTCATCCCAATGAGCCTAGTGTAACTTTAATTGAGAATTTATTCTATTTTATATGTGAATATACATAGTTAAAGGTATTCAGTGTCATTTCGTCTATTGTGTATTCATATTTTACATTTTTAATCACACCTGATTCATTTGATATGACCCCTGGTAGTTCGAAGTCCGAAGTACGCCAACTTGAAAAATGTCTATTAATAAGATCATTGAAATAAAAATACAAGGTATACTTATGCAATTTCCTCAAAATGGATAACATTGTCCATGGTGAATCTAAGTTGATTTTATTAGAGGAATCAATGGTAGACATCATAACCATCGAAAATGCGTAAGAATCATCAAACGTCTTTTATACCGTGGATATGATCCCAATGTCTCCAGACGAACATTCGGCATTGTACTTGACCAATCTACAGCATTGTAACAGCGCATTCTTAAGACTTGCACGCTGACTGACTTTGACGATGGGACTCCATGACGGACCCTGTTCAAACCTCTGTAGAGAGGACAGAGCCTCAGCCACCTGTCCTCTCTAAATGTCGGGTGATAAGATGCATTTTATTGCTACAGTCAGAGCACGGTCTATATTTCGTACGCCCATTTTTTAAAAATTTATTTACAAAGTCATGCGTGTTGTTTGGGTCCCTGCATTGTCACATTTGATATTCGGGGGGGGGGGGGGGGGGGGGTGTCGGAGCAAGATTTTTTTCGCCCCGAAACGGGGCAAAATTATTTTTTTCTTGCAAAGGTGGAGCGAGAAAATTTTTTTTTAACAAAGTGATGCGCCTATTAAGAATGTTTGTGTTTTATCAATAGAAGTTATTAATATTTTTACTCAAAACTCTAAACATTAATATATTGGATTATTTTTAATCAAGTATTCAATTTACTTTTAAACAGAGAGATAAAAGATTTTTACAATACAATTCTCAATATTTATATATTAAGATACATGTATATAATATGTATAAGAGGGTCTGAGGGGAAGGTCTCCTAGACAAATTTTTAAATGTAGAATTGTTAATTGGTGAATAACTGAAGTTCTCCTTCCAAGCTTACAAGAACCTAAAATTAGACCCTATATGGGATACATGCAACATGTATTAATAGCAATACATAAATATCGATAATTTGCTAATATATTTAAGCTTTTAAGGAAGCTCTTTTTTCAATTACATACATGTATAACTTTTAATATCTTCAAATATATGAACTTTGTCATTGGTAAATAATGTTTTAATAGAAAACTATGGCGAGCGAAGCGAGCCAAAAAATTTGTAATACCAATTGAAAACTGCGGCGAGCGAAGCGAGCCGGAAAATTTTCAAGAATTTCAGCAAAATTTTATGGTACTTCTTCAAATTCAGATTATTTGTAAAAGCAAGATTATTTTTTTCTGTTACACCATAAGCAAATTAATTTTTTTCATCAAAATTGAGAGCAAAATTGTTTTTTTCGAAAAAAAAACCAAGCCCCCCCCCCCCCCAGAATATCAAATGGACCGTGCCTTATTTCAAAATTAACTAAAAATGACGCAAAAGGATCATTTTGTGCAATTTTGTTTACCTCCCTACCATGAGATACTAAGTACTATCTTGGATATTTCTTCCTTTTTCTTTAGATATCGATATTTACGTATCTATGTTGTTTGTTTTTAACGGAAAGGTATATAGATTTCGATTGCTTGACCTTGACAAACAAAAAATAAAGGTATGACCTTAGATATTCGTGCATTCAATTTTTTCATGTTTCCTCACTAGTAGTAGTATTTAAAACAACAATATAAGTTGTGTGTGAAAAAATAAATGCTATGGCAGTAATGAGAAAAAATATGACGTCACTTGCAGCACCAACATCCGTCCACGTGATGTCTTTGACTTCCGCTTCCTCTGGTTCATTGGTTATTTCGTACCACATGTCATCTGTATAAAGTCTCGACGATCCTCCCGTGACAAAAGTTGTTGAACTTCCATTTGAATTTTGTGAAACTTTTGCAGACGACTCCTGCTTCCGTTTTCTGTATTTCTTTTTGCAGCACTTACACAAAATACATCTAGTCAACGCAGCAATGCATGATGGGACTTTCTTTTTGTCGTCTTTGTGGTAAAATTTTAATCCGATGATGGTGAATAACACGGCACATGTACTAACGATCAAATCTACTAACAACTTGACCCCAAGGACCGACAAAGCCGGATATGACGTTTTCGGCAAATTTTGTGACGCAATCGTCAGGTAAACACAGATTGCAAGTAGAATGGTTATGGAGTATCCGACACGTTCACCTGATTCTGCAGGTAAAATGAATACCAGCAAATTCAGCGTCCCCATCACTGCTATAGGAATGATCATGTTGACGACGTAGAATGTTGCCCTCCTTTTGATCCTCATTGTCACGTATATCACGTGAATGGCGCCCTCCAGTAAGAAATTTGACACACTCGTATCGACTAATTCCCAAGCGCCATTTTCAGTATACAACGCCGTACTGACTTTGTCGGAGATCGTCAAGAAGCCTATTTCATGTGGCAGGTATCCAGATGGGACAAAACTCAAAGCACATGTCTGAAATTTGGAATGTGAATAAAATGTTAAAAAATGCAATATTATGACGAGTATTTCAATTCAATCTATACTGGAAGCTACCGAAAAATAATCAATAAAGCACGGACAATGAAAATCAATTTGTCCGCAGTACTTGGGAGTACATTAGAAGTCGATAACGCAAAATGGTTTTGATCCTATTATCATGATAAAGAACACCATTAACATGTGATCATTAGGCGTTATATACGGTGTAATGTTTCCAAAAAGGATTATTTTTTATTGAATATTTTACAATATATCCATTCAAAAGATCGTGAAAGTAGATTGTTATTCAATTTTTACTTTTCTGTACGTACCTGTACATCGTAAGGATAGTCTTTGATATTTGCAGCACAGTAGGTCTGAAATAGTGAGCCTGGAGACCAAATAGCCGTACCATCAGGGAGGTATCTGACAATCATCCAGTCATACCCAAGGGGCTGCTGTCCCTCATCGCCGTTTGCATTGCTGTGAATGATCACCGGAACCCATACACTCGTCTGCGGAAACGTCATACTTGTGACGCCATTATACTTCGTCGCGTCCCATGTCATCCTGTCGTCTTTCCAGAACATTTCAAAGTAACCAATCACAGAGAAGGTTCCGCTCACTTCGTCAAATCCGTTGATGCTTACGACTGAGAACTTTATTGCTACTCCAGTCATGCTGTCTTGGTCCGAAGTTCCTCTGACATCTTTGTTGTAGCCTTGCAGTAAGTCACTGTATAGTTTATTAGTGTCATTCAAATGAAACGTTTGCGTGACTTTTGTTAGCAAAAAGAAAAGGAGGTAAATAATGAGTTGCCCATGCATTCTTCTCATCGCTACAAGGAACGAATGACTCGCTCAAGAAAATATAACAGATCCTTTAGGAAAGCATGATGCTTTTAAACCCTAAATGCGAAAGGATACTGCGCTTAAAATGAACAAACAGAATCAGTCTTTTAAATCCCCATTTTTATAATCCTCATTTCGCGTGGACAATGCATATATACATGTTTCTTTTCACTTCAATGGGGCGGTCATTTAAATCTTCTTCTAATATTTACGAATCGGTTTTGTGTGTAATGAATAAATCATGAAGTAACCGATGCTATTTTATTACCCGAATGTCCTTATTTCCGTAGGCATATACCACTTTCCATATTCAATAATTACAAGCTTGTGTTCAATATTTCTCACTATGCTGGTCAAACGTCACGGACAATGTTCAAAATGGTAAATCGTTTACGTCAGTTTTCCCGGCTTCCTCTAGCTTAATTGCTGTCCATTGAACTTAAAAGCTCCTCTCTGTTGAAGTGATTCGTATGTACCCGGTTGTCAGTAACTTTTAGTCCACCTTACCGTTGAATGTTATGCCTTCTCCTGTCGTCCAATGTCCGTTTTTATGTCCCAGGTACTGAGAAGAATTATCGCTTTGAATTTATTATTTCCAGACCAACAAATTGAAAATTTACTGTACGTACTTTTTTTCCTGGTGTGAAGAGAAGAAGAGAGTAAACGGTTGAATAAATCACAAATAGGTTATTTCTGTATTCATGTAGGTACTCTTTAACTTCGGAAAGCCGAATGCAAACAATGACATAGAAAATCCTCTTTCAAACCCATTGTGTTAAACGATTTCAGATTACTTCTACTGAAGTAATAGATGAGTTGAATGTGTTAATGTTACAAGACAAACTGAAAATAATATGAATGAAAATATTTCCATTCTTTGCGATTTATTTACACAACTAAATCATTAATTACTTTATGTTTACAAATCCATCATAGGTAAAGCTTCGATATCATATCCATAGTTATTGCTATCGGATTTTTGTAATTGAATCATTGAAATGTGTATGTTTTGCCTTACTTGTCTAATGGATTCAATTTATCTAAAATCTCTAGACAAAAATTCTACATTAATGATCGTTTTTAGTGTATATTTCACACCTCTCACAATGGGTTCAATTGGTCACCAAATCTAATGGTACAACGCTAAACTGGCTATAAAGAATCATTGTACCATGCAATTATCAAATCAAAAACTTTTTATGAGTTAATTTTCCCTTATTATATAGAAATAAAACAAACTATTTTATTACATATGCTAGAATTTTCCTACACATATTTTGAGAATTTCGCTATAATGATTGTTATGTATATGATTTCAAAAATCGTGGATCCATTAAGAAACCCCTTTTCGGGGGAAGGGGATGCTAACGATCCCCTGAAACTTATCATTAAACCTAGAAGAAATGTAAGATTTTGGAAGGAATAAAGAATCAATACCCCCTTCCTTCACACCGCCTTTATTTGCTACTGAATTAATAATACAAGTTTATTTTTAATGAATCAAGTGGGTTGAATGTGTTAAGTTCAATGGACAGTAATTAAGCTAGAGGAAGCCGGGAAAACTGACGTAAACGATTTACGATTTTGAACATTGTCCGTGACGTTTGACCAGCATAGTGGGAATTTTTAATGAATCAATCACAATGTTTCAATGTTTAATGGACTCCTTTGAAAATCATATTTCAATTATATTCATTTAGAAAAGGAAAACAAACACAGGACCTGTACGAATCACGGCTAGCTAGTTGTAATTTCTATTTGCAGACGACAAGAATGGGCGGAGCTTAGCAGACTGGAAGTTTGTTGGAGATTTTACACCAGGCGAGATCTACAGTACATATAGGGAGAAAATATCAAGTCATATCAGAATGGACAACAAACCACGGCTAGCTAGTTTTATTTCTTAAATAAGACGATCCCTAACATAAAGACCTAGTAGTAGTAATCATAGCGGAACACACACGAATAAAACATGAACGGATACAGAACCAAACAGCAGTCCCAGTTGAAAGTAAACCAAACATTTGAAAGGAACATGTGATTCAACATAATCGAATTGGACTTATTTAAAGGTTTTGTCTTGGCTATAGTTTGAAAAGGTATCTTAATAGTAACATCAAATCTGGGTTTTTTTTTATTCTCTGAAAGACGTGCACGTGGTACCCACATTCATGCTGCGGCAAGGATATCCAGGTATGGACCGGGACCTTATAAAAGCCTTTGGAAATACGGAGCATCCAAGCCGTAGATACATGTAATCATACAACCCTCCTGCATACATACATGTATATACCACATACACAAGTGGAGGGTGGGCAAGAAACGGGGTAGTACTGCGCCCCTTAAATAAGAGAAGGGGCTGTGAGGTACCCAAAAGGGAAACGGCCTGGCGTACATGTAAATACTCTGGAAGGGCAGTTGGTGAATGAGTTTCACTCAAAAGTATACCGTCAGTCATGACTGACGGTAATAAATACAAGATCAGCCAACTGACCCAATAGAGGTGTACCGGGTGCCCAAACGGAAAAAGGAAAGATGGATTTAATTAACACGTCTTTTATACCCGTCATTCAGATGGTCTTGTATCACTAACTAGTATAGTATCATTTTTGATTGAACACATTGTGTTTTGACTTTAGTTACATGTTCCTGATAGTGTGTACAAAGGTAAATAACAGTTCAACAGCATTTAGGAGTTATATTTGTCTCTCAGATCATTGATACCTGCGCTGTCCCTGGAGAGAAGTTGTTCATTTGGTGTTATTGACTCTCTATGATGCCTACGGGTGTTGTAAAAATTATTGTTTGTAATATTCATTGGTAACCTTACTCCACCAATCAATAAACTTATATTTCCGAAATATGTGCATGGTCAGCTATAGAGCTTCACTAGATATCTTGTCATTGCTTTCATCAGGAAGATGTGGTTGTCCATCATTGAGTCTGGCATAATATAAGCATCAAAGGCTTCATGACTATATAAGGTACCATCGTTTCTGCTTTTGACACTCAAACTGATCACATAGTTTGTAGTTTTATCTGAATTAAAGAATATTCTGACAACAATCCCAACAGCACTCACAATAGAACACAAAATTGACCATCGACGGACCCCTAGCAAGCTAGAGGTGGGATCAGGTGCCCGGGAGGAGTAAGCATCCACTGTTGGCTAGCCGCACCCGCCGTCGACGCCCAAACACGAATATGAAACCAATATCTAAAATTATGCACTGTCTGAGGTTGTGTCTATATAGAAAGTGCTATGACGACCATGTCATGGAAAGACATTCAAAACACTTACTGTCAAACCCCTCGAGGGGAAATTTTTCACGAGCTCCACACGGCAGAGGGTAGTCATTTACGAGTATACATGTGTCACTGAAGTCATTTACGAGTATACATGTGTCACTTTCTTGTGGGTTTTTTTTTTATTCGCTGGGTGTGTGCAGGGTGGTCATGCTGGAGATCCTTCCCTTTTCTTTTTCCACATAAAGATTGAGGCTGTGAAGAAATGATCAACGCCAAAATTTTCTTAGGATTTGCAACCTATTTCAGGAGATTCATCAGGGAATTGTAGAAATAGCAAAACCATACATTAAGGTTTGACAGTAAGTGTTTTGAATATTTTTCCTGACATGGTCGCCATAACACTTTCTTTATAGACATAACCTCAGACAGTGCATGCATTTTATATATTAATTTCATTTTCGTGCATGAACATCGACGGCGGGTGCGGCTAGCCAACAGGGGATGCTTACTCCTCCCGGGCACCTGGTCCCACCTATAGCTTGCTAGGGGCTCGTCCATGCTCAATTGGTGCTCTATTGTGAGTGCTTTTGAGATTATCGTCAGGATCTTCTTTAACTCATTAAATGATTTGCGAGATATGTTCAAACTCAACTGGATATACTTCCAGAAATAATATACAAACTAAATATATTGCTCAGTTAATGTCAAATTTTGTCCTACTCAGTGAATTCTAGGAAAAACAATTCCTACTTGATAGAGATGCTACCCATATCGCCCTCGGTGTAGTACGTTTACAAATACAAAAGAGTGCAAAGAAAAAATATCGCCTAAATGCGCTAATCCCTAAGCATGCAGATCCAAAGAGCCATAATGAGTGACAAGGGGGACTGATGTCGTTACAGTAAAACAATTTCATCCATATATATATATACCGCTACATTTATCAAAAGCGTACGAGTGTTAAACGTCTTCAAATTCAATAGCATCATTTAAAGAACATAGATTTTCAGCATGGACTAGACATGCACGTTTCAGCTATTTTAAACCCTCGTCAATGATCCTCAATGTAAACAATATAATATTGCCAAAGAGTGTGAAATTATTATGTCCAAACATTTACCAAAGACGTAGCAGGATGGGTGGGATATGATGCTATAAGACCCACGTTATAGAAATTTCAAGATATTTTGATAACAGAAATTTAATTTCGAATGCGTTTAAGAGACGTTGATCGAACTTGGTTACATGTACCCTCGGGACTCCTTGTCCACCAGCATGACATTCACCAAGTGGTACAGATGTAAACGTCTTCAAATTCAATAGAACAGGTATCGTTGCTGTCAACTTAATGAGAAAGGGGTAGGGGCAAAAATGACCACATTTTGCCCCAATGAAAATTTTCGAAGAGATCCTCTTTCTTCTTGTAAAGAATAAAGTATATTTTAAGTGATTACTCTAGCTACTAGAAAACCTTACCTTTTAGGGAAAAATGATTGAAACTTCGGCTATATGACTTAACATTAGAAAATAAGATTTCTGGACATAGGACAAACAGGCCAAATTTTGTATGTCCTAGAGCAAGAGCATGTAACCCATCGGATATTCCTCTTCATATTCTGATTGTACATGAAAAGTATAACTTCATCCTGCTACGTCTTTCTGTACATTTCTGGACACAATCATTTTCACACGCTTTGGCCATATCACATTGATTAGATTGAGGATAAGTACCTGAAACGTGCATGTCTGGTCCATGCTGCAAATTTATCTGTTCGTAAAGGGTGCTATTGAATTTGAAGACGCTTTTAACATTTGTTGTACGCGCTTGCTCTATGTTATAACATATCAACTGTGTTAAGATCTGGTTGTTATCAATTTACTACTATTTTGGGTGGGAGTAAAACATTTTGGCGGTAGATAACACTTTTATCAATATCTTTAATTTCATTGTACAAGAATATCTCAACCCTAATTTGCAGGAGGAAAATCAGTATGAAACAACTTTTTGGCTACAGGAATGTTACCTTGTTATGAGGTAGTCCACATGAAAAAGAAGACGCCTTGTCCTGTAATCCATGTACATTATGCAAACGGTAGATGAAGATTGACATAAAGCAGAAAGGTAGAAGAGTAAAAATTTAGCAATGGATTAGGCACGGTCCATTTGATATTCAGGGGGGGCTTGGGTTTTTTGTCGGAGCAAGATTATTTTTTTTGGCCCGGACCGGGGCAAAATTATTTTTTTTCTTGCAAAGTTGGAGCAAGGAAATTTTTTTTATAACAATTGATGTGAATTATATTATGAATGTTTGTGCTTTTTCAATAGAAATTCTTTATTTTTACTTAAATTACTTTAAACATTACTTTATTTTTATGTAAAACTTGTATTCACTTTTAAACTGAGAGAGATAAAATTTTTTTACAATATGTGATATATAATTTTCAGTATACAAAATGTATATAAGGTCATGTAACATGTAAGAGGGCCTCATGCAAGTTTTTACATGTAGAAATGAAAACTAGTGAAAAACTTAATTAAATTCTCCTTCCAAGCTTGTATATAAAATTAGACACTATGGTGATACATGTACTATCTATAAATAGTAATAAATTATTATGATAATGTATTTAAACATTTGAATTGTTTCAGTCACATGCATATACTTTTGATATTTTCAGATATGAACTTGCCATTAAAGAAGAAAACAATGGCGAGTGAAGCGAGCCAAAAATTTTCATAGAAAGTAAAAATTGCGGCGAGCGAAGCGAGCCGAAAAAATTTCAGGAATTTTAAGCGAATTTTATAGTTATTCTTCAAATTCATATTACTTGTAAGAGCAAGATTATTTTTTTCTGTCACACCATAAGCAAATTTATTTTTTTCATCAAAATTCAGAGCAAAATTATTTTTTTCGAAAAAAACCCAAGCCCCCCCAGAATATCAAATGGACCGTGCCTTAGGAACCACATTTGCACAGCGACCTGTAGGAAAGAACTATGGTCCCTAACTTTTCTTCGCAATTCACAACTGATGTTATGCTGATGTATCGCATGGTACAAAGTAATAAAGAATCTGAACTGCTATATGAAAACATCAGACTTTTCTTGATTACAAAGGAAGCTGGAGATTCTACTGTCCTGCAGCTTGTTTCACAAAAAAATACTTTCGAAAATATTTAGGAATTTTCGTAACTTTTGACTGATAAGTTCTCCATGTAAACTAAATATCAATTTATTTTGTTTCTGAATTTATATTCAGTATGTGGAATTAATATGAGAAAATTTTTGAACATTTTATTTAATGACGAAAGTTGCGAAATTCTTGAATTTTTTTCGAGAGAATGTTCGTGAAAGCACTGCTCTTTAAATCCAGAGCACCATGTTTTGATTATGTGTATTTCAAAGTACTTCTTTCCAGCTCTGTCGCCTGAAAGAAGCTTCGTTTTGGCCATTTATTGATTTGACATCATACATATTATTTTGCTATTTCGAAAACTTGTCATTCCATTCAAATCTATCATCGAAATCAAAGGCGATTAACATCTAAGCACCATTCCTCCAATGTTTGTTGAACATATATTTTATTTGGATATGCTACTGAATCTCCTACGGGACATTTGGAGCCGTTCACTCTCTGTAAAGTACATGTAAATGTACAAATTTAGATTCAAAATATTAAAGAGGGCGCTACTGAAATGAATTTTGGTGGCTCCGCTGTAAGTATCACTGATGAGAATTTAATATTCGAAACACGTGTCTGGTGCAGAAATAATTTGAGGTATCTTCCTTTCCAATTTAGAATGTGTTATCGATGTATATATATAAAGAGTCAAGAAAAAATGAATACCGGTAATTTGATCGAATATACATCATTGAAACTTGCCGAACTTAGGAGTTCTAATTTTTATATCCACATTTGGTTGATACCTCTTCTAGAGTAAATTCATTAAATTATTTGATAGTTTAAAGTTATATATATACACAACCGTTCTTTTGCTACCTAGAGATTGAGTTGTAGAGATTGGGCATCTTTAATGAGATGACAAGATTGTATTTCAAAGAAAGTCGCTTGAACTGAGTGCTCTAGATTTGGTGAACTGGTAATTACTAAGGCAGAATTGAAGAAAATATGAAGCCTATAGACCCTGAAGTTAAGATTAGAACTACATGTATGGAACAAATGGGGCAGATAATATACTTTGTCAATAATTATTGTGGATACCACCATGAAGCATGATATCTACTTTCCCTAACAACTAAATCAGATGACGCACTGAAATACCATCATTTTCGCGTTAAGAACAATCTTGAGAGAGGCGGTGGACAGGGTAAAAGGGAGGGGGGCGGGAGAGCGAGAAAGGGGAGGGAGGAGGGACTGAATGGGGGAAAAGGGGAGAGGAAGGGGGCCGGAGAGGAGAGGAAAGGTGAAAGGGAGGGGAGAAAGGAAGGGAGGGAGGAAGGGGGAGGATGTAAGGGGGCGGGAGGGGGAGAGAGGCACCCCCACTCCCTTTGAGAGGACCCTATACCTTTAATTGGCATAAGCAGTGATCAATTTCTTGCAGATATACACCACAAAACAGAGAAAACTTTTGCTTGCTGGTAAAAAGATTAAAAAGTGATTTTAATGTATTTAATTTAATTAATTTGATATCTATAAGGACTTGATCGAGCCAGTCTATGGCCTGGAATTCAAGCCATGTATGCCTGATCACCATTTCCTGACTAATAATACATGGTTCATGAAGGATTTTGAAGTGTCCGAATTCTGCGAAAAGATCTACCTTGTAGATTATTTAAAAAAAAAGTACGGCATGTTTTTAAAGGTGGGTGAAAACCCTCAAACCGTCCATCATATCAGAGGACGAACTGATCTCGGTCATGTCATCTCGGCCATGTCGGGCTTCAATCATGCAGTACTTTCTCTGGCATAATGCATACTTTTGGGCTTTTCTTCCTAACTGACGTATGTTACTAGACCGATTTATACTTTTGTTCTGGACAACAGCTTTTCAAGTATTGCATGCTAGTTAGGGACTCAGTAACAGACATATATTGTACTCAAAATCTCATCAGAGAAGACTAGACCCGTTGACCTTTTTGTCCATGACAGCTGATCGGACTCCTGTTCTTAAATGATGCTATTGAATTTGAAGACGTGTAACATTTGGTACAGGTAATTTATCATGAACTCTCTCTCTCCAACCAACAGAGATTATACTTTTTTGCATATGGCAATTTCTTTTGGTATCCATTGACACTTTTTGCGTCTTTTCTTTGGCCCATGTTTTAATACTGTCTTTTTGTTTGTTATGTTGTCTTGAACCCTTGCGTTTTATCGTCCTGTTGATATTAATTTTGACAATGTATGGTTGCGCATCTTGGGAGACCTTTGTGTATACTGAGACATGGCACGGTGAGACTGCTAAAAGAGGATAAGTGAGAGGGTTATGTGCAGGTAATCTGGATTACCACGTACACTATTTGTTAAGAATGCTTAATAGCTGGCATTCCGAGGTCGGCACTTGACTCTGTGAAGATTGTATTCATATTTAGTGTTGTCCTTCGTCCCAGGTAACACAAAACATTTTCGAAATATTTTTGTATGGTTTCAAACAGGTTCTGTCGAAACATTTCTGAAAAAAACGCCCCGAGAACATTTTTAAAACACTATGCAGTGGTACAGAATGTTTTTAAAACGTTTTAACAACATTTAAAAAGCGCTGAACAAAATTAATGAAATGTTTTCAAAAATGTTTTATTGATATTTCTGGAACTATACAAAATCACGTTTCTATAACATTTACTGCAATATTTTTGAAATGTTTTTAAAACATGATTGTGTTAACTGGGATGTTTCAATAATCATCAATGTGTTGCGATTGTTTTCGTTTGTTCCCTCTCTCATCTCGTGCGTGTGTGTTCCGCTCTCCTCCTTATCTCTCATCAAAATTAAAGGAGGCTGAGACTATGTCATATATTGAAGAAAAAAATCTTATATTCATCATGTCCCAATGCATCATGATGCATTGCATCTCTTCTAACAATACAAAATGATAAGCAATATATATGCGTGTATCATATGATCATATATATCTTATTTTTCTGCCTCCTGTGATAAAAATTTCGGGCACAGGGAAAACATAAGATAGAGGCTAGTATTTCACACAGAGCTGATCTTTATGGAAGCATATCGATTTTCTTCAGGATACTTATAAATTGGCAGTTGGGCGTGGTGACAGTTGATCACGAATCCGGACTGAATTAGCCAGAATTTGGTTTCACGTTTTAGTTTGTCAAAACATCCTTCTTAGATTTTAGAGAAACGAGTGGAGAAATTTCCATATTATGCTTCGCTGATGGATAGTACAACATCTTCAAATCCTGTAGTAAGATAAACAGTCACTTTTTGTCAATTTTCAAGTACAAATCTTAATTTATTTTTCGAATTTCCTCTGACGCCCTTTAGCAATGTTTATTTGTAGCTACACAGCGACACTACGTGAGTATTTAGCAAATCGATCAGTTCACACTATGACCAGTGGCGGATTCAGGGGGGTGCGGAGGGGGCGTCCGCACCCCCCCCCCCCGGCACTGACCCAAAATTGTCAAAAAAACCCTACTGGTCGAGCAGATATTTCCGAACTGAAGGTATTTCTGAATGATTCACTAGTTCTGTTACTTGGACTTACTTTTTCACAATTTAGGTGATACAGACGTTTAGATATTCAGAAAAAATAACCGACATGCAAAAGGAAATCGCAAAATAACTTTATTCAGTATATTTTTAACGTTTGTTTCTCCTGTTGTTTGTAACTTTCGTCTGTTTGGGAGCTGGGGAAAGTGACGTCATTGTGTTAAGAACATATCTTGACCTAGTTTCGGAGTCATCTATTTTCCTAAAATTATTCGTGTCAACTGATCGATGAAAACCTGCATTGAGAGGGGCCCAGAGCAGGATATTCACGAAAAAGCGTGTAAATTTCATGTGTTAGAATACAAAATCATTGGAAATACAGTAAGTAAGAAATAAACGTACCTCATCATGGTTCAGAAAGTCGCTTTATAAATAAATTTTGTAAAAGTTTTATGATATATGTTGACATAGAATTCTTCAATAAGGATAAAAGGATAAAATAACAAAGTTTTGATACATTTCATTTATATTTGACCCCAGGAGGGACTAAAATGCAAATCGTTCGGAAATACCTTTAGTAATTTGCGTAAAATGGCCGTTTAAAGGGGGTGTTAAAATACCCTCAAATCAGCATTTATAGGTCGATTTTCAAAATTATTTTTACATAGGCATTTGTATGAAGGGTGAAGCATTATTTGTTCCTAGTTTCGTGGTGATTGGACGTATAGAAGCCGAGTTATTGTCCAAAAAATGCAAAAATCGTTCGGAATTATCTGCTCGACCAGTATATTTTGGCCCATTTTCAGTAAAAATCGGCAAAATTCGCCCCTTGACCCCCCCGCAAAGGGGGCGCTGGATCCGCCACTGATGACAGACATTTGTTACACAAAAGTGAATCCTAAGTTCCCTTGAACCTCCCCCCCCAAAAATGTCCTTTTGAAGAACTTTGGAGGAACTTATTAAAAAAATTGAGGCAATTCTGTAGATTTTTAAATGGAGAATTCAAATCATGAATCATCATGAAATTTTGCATCTAATTTGCCCTATCATGCCTCATTTCCACCCCTTTCTGCCCCATTTAATATTGCGCACAGGGGGAAGTCGCCAAGAAACATGCTTTTCGAATCTACATAATATTTGAAGTTTCGGTACTTTTTCTGAAATTATTTTTATACAGTCATTTGTAGAAATGAATGAAGAAAATAATATCCAAGATTTATCCTGTTTGGCCCAATATTGATTGAGATAGACAGCTTTAAAAACAGATGTGAACGTGTCCGGAAACTGTTTCAGTGATTTGCGAAATACGGCGAAAATATCATATATAAAAGGTCATAAAATTGATCTAGAAACCATATTTATGCCCCCCTTCGAAGAAGAGGGGACATATAGGTTTGCCGCTGTCAGTCGGTCGGTCGGTCGGTTGGATGGTCGGTCGGTCTGTCGGTATGTTGGTCGGTCCGCGACATCAGTTTCCGTTCAATATCTCTGGAATGGATTCACATATTGAAATGAAATTTTGTATACAGACACATCAAACAAAAATCTAGGTCAAGTTCATATTTGGGTCCGATCAAAAAAATTTTGACAGAGTTAAGCCCCTTGCATTTCAAAAAATACCTAAATTTCAGGGTTTCCGTTCAATATCTCTTGAATGGAGTTACATATTGAAATGAAATTTTGTATACAGACACATCAAATGAAAATCCAGGTCAAGTTCGTATTAAGGTCCGATCGAAAAAAATTTGACAGAGTTATGCCCCCTGCACTTCGAAAAATACCAAAATTTCAGGGTTTCTGTTCAATATCTCTTGAGTGGAGTTACATATTGAAATGAAATTTTGTATACAGACACATCAAATGAAAATCCAGGTCAAGTGTATATTTGGGTCCGATCAACAAAATTTTGACAGAGTTATGCCCCTTGCACTTAGAAAAAAAACCCCAAAATTTCAGGGTTTCCGTTCAATATCTCTTGAGTGGAGTTACATATTGAAATGAAATTTTGTATACGGACACATCAAATGACAATCTGGGTCAAGTTCTTATTTGGGTCCAATCAACAAAATTTTGACAGAGTAATGCCCCTTGCACTTCGAAAAATACCAAAATTTCAGGGTTTCCGTTCAATATCTCTTGAGTGGAGTTACATATAGAAATGAAATTTTGTATACAGACACATCATATGAAAATCTAGGTCAAGTTCATATTTAGGTCCGATCAAAAAAATTTTGGACAGAGTTATGACCCTTGCCATGTGAAAAATACCAAAACTTCAGGGTTTCTGTTCAATATCTCTTGAGTGGAGTTACATATTGAAATGAAATTTTGTATACAGACACATCAAATGAAAATCTACTAGGTCAAGTTCATATTTAGGTCCGATGAACAAAATTTTGACAGAGTTATGCCCCTTGCACTTCGAAAAATACCAAAATTTCAGGGTTTCCGTTCAATATCTCTTGAGTGGAGTTACATATTGAAATGAAATTTTGTTTTCAGACACATCAAATAAAAATCTAGGTCAAGTTCATATTTGGGTTCAATCAAAAATTTTTATGCCCCCTTTGAAGAAGAGGGGACATATTGCTTTGCCGCTGTCTGACTTTCTGTCTATCGGTCCGTCGGTTGGTCCACGACATCAGTTTCCGTTCAATACCTCTGGAGTGGATTCACATATTGAAATGAAATTTTGTGTACAGACACATCAAATGAAACATGTGAAAATGAAGTATAAAGTTGTGACGGACTTTAATCACAGAAGGGGTAGGGGGGCATTAATGTTTTACAAACATGACTTTTAACTTGTTCTAGACAGATTTATCATTTTCTTTGGATATGTGCATCTGTGTGAATGGCAAAGTATTATTTGATTTTGAGAGAAATTTGAACATTTTCCATCAAAGGACAGAGGAGTTATCACTGAAAAACCTTCAAAATCGTCCAGAAACTGTTCCGACACCAGTATATATATATATATTTATACCTCCCTTATGAAATGCTTAAATATTTTGAGAGGGAGATTCTTCATGTGGCTGTTTTCTTTGCTGTTATTTGCTTTTAGCACTCTTACATGTACATGTACATGTAAATACCATTAGATATTTTATTTCAGAATTCTGACTTCACGAACATTCCTTTAGAGGGTGACACTACACAGAAAAAGAAGAAAGTACCACGGAAGATAATACACTGTAGTGATGGTATCCTCGAGGAATATTCTACTGATGAGGAAGAGGACAAGCCTCCCCCTCCTCCTCCAGTAAATCCTGTAAGCACATGTTTATTTTCCCATTGTTTTGTTGATTTCACAAGCATACTTTTACATGAAGAAAAATTATCACTTTGATATATGTATTGCACAATTAACTTCTCTTACAGTCATTATTAAAACCTTTTTTAACCTCTAGCCAGAAGGCATTCTACTGGCTAATCGTATAGTTTATAGAAAATTTCTGCTAGCCTGCAAAATTTCTGGAATTTGTAGCCCTAGGTGTCCGGATAGTGGTTTTTGGTTAAGACTGCAGTCTTGTGTATCTATAGGTGAATTACACTTAAACATTTTTTAAAAAGTATGATAATCAGTGGGTGTAAAGCTTAAATAACTTATTTTTAGCAAGATCTTTGTAGATAAAAACTATTTACATTGTACTTGGATGCCTCTGATTTATCCTGTAATTAGTAAATGTTTATTTATCATACAACGAATATGTATATTAAAAGTCTTTCACATAATCTTGATGATATTTCAAATATTTCCCTTTTTCAGAGAGACTTAACATGGTTGCCATGGTTTTGGTATTACTTGGTTACAATGGCCAGAGGCACTTTGTCTGGTAAGTGTTTATATGTTAATCTGCGTACAGAATAATAATTTATCTTATTCCAATATACAATATATGAATTGTTACATGTGCATTCATCTTTAGACTGATGTACATGTATAATGTGCCATACTGGTAGGTATGTCTAAGTTTGTCTATCCTTTTGGTCTGGATACATATATATGTCTATTCTTTATGGAGGATATTTTCATCCTTTTGTTCATTGTAAAAGTTATACAAATAAAACTGTTTGCTCTGCACCCTTCAATTTTGGACAAAGAATCATTATCATGATTATGACCAGAGGAAGAACACTTTTGATCATACCTGTCAACTCTCCCTCTTTTGGAGGGAGACTCCTCTTTTGGAGGGAGACTCCTCTTTTGGACCTCATCCTCCTCCTCGGTATTCTTCCCTCGAGGAAGGCCAAAATCTCCCTCTTTTTGGCCCAATCACCCTCTTTCTCCCTCTTTTGGCATATTTACCAAAGAAGATTAACTCTTAATAGTGACAATCAGAGCATTTCATGAAAAATTGCATGACAAAATGCAAGAAAAGATGTAAAGAATGTAATAGATTATTGACACATGTTTCATAGTTTATAAATGTTTTTGCATTAAATGTTGGCACTATGAAACTATTCGGAAATTGGTTTTGCACAAAATGTCATTATTTCATTAAGAATGTAGCAAAATGCGTTCACACGCTATCTTTCTCTTTTTCACATACCAAGGAGGGAGATCTCCCTCTTTTTAAGATTTCAAAGTTGACAGGTATGTTTGATTTGGAGGACAATGTTCAAAGTCACAGCACAAATAGACTCAGACAAGATTAAATGTATAAGTTACTGTTATTAGTCCTAGTATTGTAAGCATTGAACATTTCGAATCAGCACTTTTAGCATGAACATGTCAATTTGTATAAATTACATTGTTAATTTGAAAGATGGTAAAGGATAATGATTTTTTTGCTTGAACAGCTAAAATCTGTACCTCTACATGTATTTCTAGACCTGAAAAGACTTAAATCAATTCTGTTTTTGGGAATATTGGAAAAAAATGTACCTAAAATTATGAATTATATATCTTTTGTAGTTGCAGACACTTGTGGTGAAAAATTAGCATGGTTCTTTGGAATCACGTCCCCTAAATACCAGTATGCTATAGATGAGTACTACAGGTTGAAAGCTGAGGTATGTTGTACATGTATACAAGATGTCATAGGTCAAGGTTGTTTTTAAGCATGTTTACTGGGGTTTTAGGGAAACTTGGGAAAGTGTTTTAAAAGAACACTCATTCCCTCCCCGATTGCTGTATACACATTATCTATACATTGTAGTATAGTATTTATGTTTACAAAAAAAACTTTATTCAGAATCCAACTCAGAGCTACTTGTACTTTATGACTTCATACTGCACCATGCACATGGTTTTCTGTTTGAGTGAAGACATTTTTAGCTCACCTTGAGGAAGTTGAGTGAGCTTATGCTATCCCCCTCTCCCTCCCCTGCGTCCGGTTAAGAAGTTTTGGGTAGCTAAGTATTTGGCAAAATACTGAATGCTACAGTAACCAAACTTGCACAAGTGATTCATCTTGGGATTAACCCATGCATCAGATGCAGCATCTGACCTACTTTTTCCACTTGAGTGATTGCACTTTAAAAAACCATTATTGAGCAAAGTCTAAATGCTTCATGAACCAAACTTGCATATGAGATGTATCTTTGATCAAACTTTTATAAAATGACCTTGGCCTACTTTTTCTGCTTGTGTGATTTTGCCTTTTAAAGCCATTATTGAGCAAGGTATAAGTGTTACATGTACCAAACTTGCATATTGGATGTATCTTTGATCAAACTTTCATAAAATGACCTTGACCTACTTTTTTCACTTGAGTAATTTTGACTTTAAAAGCCAGTGTTGAGCAAAGTATAAGTGCTACATGTACCAAACTTGCATATTGGATGTATCTTTGATTAAGCTTTCATAAAATTACCTTTTACGGCTTCACCTACTTTTTCTGCTTGAATGATTTTGCCTTAAAAAACAAATGTACATGTTCTAAGAAATAAGTTTAAATTGAATTTTGCTGCCACGAGGAGAGCTTTGTAATCTGTGATTTCCTATGTTTAGGAAATGTTCTCAGGTTTTTTTTCTCATGATTGGAAGAAAGAGAGAGAAAAGGAGATAGATGGAGATGATGACTAAATTTTAAAAAATACTCCTTGTTCTTTAAAAGTAAATTTAATTTCAGGAGGAGAAAGAGAAAGCAGAAGAAACTAGAAGATTAGAAATTTTGGAGGAGAGGAAATTATCTCAGGTCAAAGTTCAAACCTCTGAACCTGACCCAAATAAAGACGACCATACGAACAATGATGAGACAACTAGATTTTAGATTTATTTATTGTGTTATGTGAATTAATTCCATATTGTGAAAATATTGTTGCTTTATACATGGTTTTGGGAATCATGAGAACAAATCTTAGAGTTATCTTTCCTCAGATGGTATATTGTTTATCAGGAACTGAGGAAAATACATAATATTAAAAAGTAAAAACTAGAGAAAGGAAACCTATAATTGATTCCAAGTGATATTTTCATGTTTGAATAATAAGGTGTCAAAACTGTTATGTTCCTTGACTGGTAAAGTGCATAAGAAATATCAAAATATCTCATGAATTTGATTCATTACACTGTATGAAATTACTTTCCATTATATACATTTGTATGTTTCAATTAATTCAACAAGAAGTATTCAGATGTTTTTTGAAGTTTTATGGCATGGATTAAGATTGACATTTTGATCTTTCATGATGAAAAGCAATTGAAATGTACATGTAATAGAAACAATATTTCGAAGTAGCTACATATATGTTACAACCCATAGAAATGTATTGAATACTGCTATATGTATAACACATACCTTAAGATGAACAAAATTGTGATACTGGTATGTGGTTTTAGAACAAATCGGATATGTTGGCTGCATAAGTCATGGATGGGTGATTGTTCTTGAATCTTGAAAAAATATTACTTCTCACTGCATTTTAGCTCGCCATGATGAAAAAGTCCGGAGAGCTAATGCCATACCCTTGGCGTCGTCGTTGGCATCGTCCGTAGACAAAACTTTAACCTGGGCTATATCTCTTGAACTATAAGGGGTAGGGCTTTGATATTTCACATGTAGATACCTTGTGACGAGATCTTTCATTTGAGACCATGACCTTTGACCTAGTGACCTTGACCTTGGATTTGACCTACTTTTCAAAAACTTTAACCTGGTTTATGACAAAAACCTGTATAGGCGAGCTATGTAATCTTTGATTACCCTATGTTTGTGTCGCCTGTGAAGCACAGCGACACTTATATTTATATAAATCATTGTCATTTTCATTTCACTAATTTCAAAATTCATTTTCATTTTATTCTATTGGAGGAGCAAAATTATTGTAATGTACATATCAAATATAAGAGCAAAACAGATCGTATGTATGATGAAAGTTTTTGTATGGGATTCTTCGATTTCTAAATTGTGTATATAGAAAATGCAAATCATTTAATTTCCATTGTCATTTTCAAGAAACGAAGATTCTGATTGGCTGAGAAATTTTGTTGATACATCGATCAACACAATTTTTCACGGAAGTCTATTTATAGCACTATTTTTAGAACTGGGGGTTCCCTCAAACAGGAATGAACTCGTTGCTGAAAATACAATTTGTTGATGTTTGCTTATCATTTCAAGGGTACCATTTCTTTTCTACTTACTCAAAAATTAACAGTGCATGTAGAATTTGCTCAAACTGGTCCCTATTCCAAAGATATAGAGAGACGATCGTTCGCTGTTTGAATCATGGCGGCTGCCATAACTTGTTTTGGCAGACATATCACTGCGAAACCTTCCGACTTACGAAATATAGTGCGGTGATCGATTGTTTTTAGATCCAAGAAAACAGTATGTTTTCCATAATTAAATGATAAGAAATGAATCTTATATTTTTTCTGTTGATGCAGGTATCACCCGAAAAATTGGACAGAAAACTTTTGCATCAACGCGCTACGCGCATTGATGCAGTTTTCTGTCCAATTTTTCGGGTGATACCTGCATCAACAGAAAAAATATAAGATTCATTTCTTAATTCAGAAACTTGTGATCTGCTTTGTTTAGTTTAGGGTGTTTGTTGAATGTTTATTTATGAAATTTCTTCAGATGTAAAATACCATTAATTTTATACATGTGCATGTACAAATGTATATCAAAATAGTTAAAGTTTTAAGAAGGAAAAGGTCAGACCCAAAAACATTTTCTCAAGGTCCAACTTTTCGTTCACAAAAGAATATTTTAAATACATTAAGAATACATGGTATGTTGTGGTATGAAGAAGTAACCACTCACTTATCTTTCAAAAGTAATGCCCAATGGTTTTTTTTTTCTCAAAAGGATATCAAAATCTAAAGTGAAGTCCTAAAGGTAAATTTTCATAAGGAATATTCTCTTTCAAAAGTTACGCAAAGGTTCATTTTTTATAGAAAGTCAATGGTACTTTCTGTTCCACCAGTCAGAGATTACTAATCTTCCCCAAAGCTCTTTCCATTTGTACTTGCATTATGATTATGTCGGTGATTTTGAAGTGTTCCCATCTTGCTTCTTCTTTCCATTTCTATAAACTTCCTTCACTTTGATAATTCGCTTTTACTAATTCTTTGTTTTTCTCTAGAAAGAAAACTCAATTTCACAAGAGTCATTTTTTGTTGTAACTAGTCTTACCAGATCATTGTTTTATGTTAAAATAAAAGTCTATTTATGGATTTGTTAATAAGTTATTATTTAATTAGATGTAATGACATATATGGATAATGACCATATCCCTGTATACAGTACAAATTGATAATTCAGAAAATCAGAAACCGAAGGCATTCAAAATCAGGATAGAACCAAAGCAAACAAACAAAATCCACCATATGAAAAGAAGTGAACTCCCGATATGGGAGTGAGACCACGTGCCCAGGAAGAGTAAGCATCTCCTTCTTGCATGCAACACCCGCAGCTTCAATTCGGTAGAATTGTCACATCCAGTTACTTCCATTTCGGAAGACATAGAGTACAATCTTTGGTTGGATGGTTCAAATGGTCTACGACAGAATATCATTCACCATTCTGGAGAGTGGGACATCATAGTGTATGACGAGTTTCCCACATCGACCATAGAACTTCCTCAGTGACGATGTTAGTCGGTCACAAACATATCCCTGACTGAGAAGCTTATCTAAAAGAAGCCTAGCTCTCAGAACAAAATCCATATATTTGGTACTTGCTCTGGCATAGCGTATCAACTGAGATATGAACACGCCATAAGCAGGCGATGAAGGGATGTTGCTACTCAGAAAAGGAAAGTTTGTAATGCTGAAATTGAAGTCGTCACGTTTGTCATAGAGTGAGGTGTTCATCTGACCATCAGTGTCGTGGGACAACATTATGTCCAAATAGGATGCTGAATTATTTGTCTCTGTAGTTCTTTGACTTCAAGCTGCTGAGGTAATTTTGGATTATTGATGGACAACACATCGTCTATGTATCTGTAAGTTAAGTTTAAGTCAGAAGCTAAGTATCTTTTCCCTTCAGAGACCAAAGATTGAATGAATTCAGCTTCGTACGAGTAAAGAAAAATGTCGACAAGGAGTGGGGCACAATTGGTCCCAATTTGAATTCCGACAATTTGCTGGAAGACCTTTCCTCCAAACACCACAAAAATGTTATCGATCAGAAAGTTAAACATCTGAATAATATCTGTTTCAGTGTACTTATTTTCAGAATCGGACTTTTCGTTTACAAAGTAGGTTTTGTCATAGTTAACAACAATAAGTTTGTATTTGCGATTGCCGTTCTTACTTGTAAACGCATTACTTATAATTTTTGCGAGTCTTTCTTTCAATTTAGAATGTGGGATTGTAGTGTAAAGTATCGAAAAATCAAAGGCTTTGATTGAATTTATAGGCTCTACTAAAATGAGTGGATTTCAGATGTTCTAAAAGTTCCTTCGAATTCTTTAAAATCCACATCTGGTTGATACCACTGCGAGAATATACTGTCGAACAATATTTTTGAATCCCAGATTTGATTTCTGCTAAAAATTTGGTGAGTAAGATTGATAAAGATTTGGTAGAACATTTTGAGGAAACTAGGGAGGTCGAACTATCCAACGAGATAAATGTTAGATGTGCTATTATAAATAGCATGTGATGATACAAAGACCAAACCTGCACAAACGCCTCATTGATAGATATGCATTCTTTTCGAAAAAAAAAAAGAGCTTAAAACATACATCATGGGTCATGATATATGATCTATTTGTGTTCCTAGGTCACTTTTGGTTTTGTTTTATTGATTTGCTCTAGATTGCAAATCTATTTTGGTCTTTGGATTGCTGATCTCTGTCTGTCCCTCCATTCACATCTTTTGTTAAAAATCTCTAAAATTATAAGAGATATGGACTTAATCCTTCACAGACAAGATCTTCATTTCAGATTATGATTTTTGATCTTGGACTTCAGACTTTAACCTAATTTTCATCTAATAAAATCACGTAAAGTATGATGCCATCCTCTGAATTTATGAAATAGGGATTTCATTGCTAGATTAATTCTCTCTATTTTAGTCTCTTTTTAATTTGATACCATGACCTTTGACCTAGCTACTTTGACCTTGGAGTTCGACATTGTTTTGCATAAGAAAACATTGAATGCAAGAAAAAAGTATGTGTCTAGTCCATGCTGCAAATTTATCTGTTCTTAAATGATGCTATTGAATTTGAAGACGTTAACACTTGATCCAGAAGATCTGCATACAAGTATAAACATCACCATGGCTAGGAGGAAAGTTAGTTGAAACTGCAGTGTAAGTGACTAGACTACATGTAACAGGCGTTCAAACTAGATACATGGCATGGAAACAAAGCAAGAGGAGGAAGTCAATGAATAAATGCCGAAGTGAGACCAGGTGCCCAGGGAAAGTCAAGGTCTCCTGATTTAAGTTTAAAGAAGGGGGGGGGGTCTTCAACGGTAAATTTTGGGTGCAAAATTACGAATATTTAGTCCAAGAATATACGTATTTTCTATATTTCTACATGTCTAAGCAGTCTTGGTCTCAAGCCCCTTATAACTAGAAAAGTGACACATACCCATTTTTTCTAGTATATACACAAAGTTCATTTTAACGTCTTTGTTGTATCTAACATTTCATATTAATCATTTTCATTTTTGAAGTACAAGATTAGATAAGTTAATTATCAACAACCTATTCAAGAGCGGTTAAAAGATAAAGCTGTTTGTATGTTTAATCAAACATGAAAATACTCATGAGTTAAGATGCACTTGTTCGTTGTACTTTACGTGTACTTTGACTTTTGCCTTTACTTTCATGTGACATCACATAACTTTGTTATGATCTTTTACAAGTACATGTACATCTGTGATGAAAAAGTAATAATCTTGAATTAAAGACGGATTTGAAGAAAAAGTATGGTCAAAATAAATAAGGAAGGAAAAGTAGAAAAAAAAGTAGGAACAGTAGAGGACTGGTTTTTTTGTTAGGTTCTTCTTTAAAATAAAATATGACAGTTCTTATTTATGTATGTGCATACGATCAACATTTGACTTACTTCGAAATTAGGCAACACGGAGCTACGACCGATAGTGTACATTGATTCATAGATAAACCTCCCAATAATGTGTCAATTATTAAAAGTGTCATTGTATCATAGATGCATTGAACCCCTGTAATCTTTAATTATCAAATAAAGTCAGCTTTGAGTAAGATAAAATGTTTTGTATTTATAATGCTTGTTATTTCGACAAGAATAAGGAGTTCGCGCGAGCAAGTGTTCGTATCTGAATAAAATTTGAGAAGTTTAAGGGTCTTTCGCATAGTTGGAAAAAATCTCTTGTTCTCCGTTCAGATTGAAAAATTATTTTCCAGCGCTAAATATTAAAAGGTAAGGCAGGCTGTACGTATCATGAAGATTTGTTAAATAGGCTAAGAGAATTGAATCCTAGATTAAATTCAATCTAATCTCATACTATCATCATACTAATTCAAAGCAAATGTTCCTTTTCTTATAAAGGCAGTATGTAGAATTACATGGAATATCATACTTCCCTCGCGTAGATAAAGACATCAGTAATAACCAGACAGGGATTTTCATGGGGATTTCTTGGCATTTCTGTTGGTGTCAAATATTGTTATCAATGTCTTCTGCCAGATTCTTAGGTTCCAACAAGCATGTTTTGATGAAGTCTATTCCAAATGAATATAAATTACTATACATATACGGAGACTTGGTGTAAATTGATGACGTGTTCGATTGATCAACTTCGGTTGATCGTTTCTTCAACGCATTCGAAAATTTCTGTCACATCAAAATTTCTTGAAATGTCTAGTTAAAACGTGGGGTCCTGTAACATCATGTCCCACCAATCCTGCTACGTCTTTTGGTACATTTTTGGACATAATTTTCACGCGCTTTGGCCATATTACATTGTTTAGATTGAGGATCTCTGACGAGGGTTTAGTGCCCGAAGCGTGCATGTCTGGTCCATGCTGCAAATTTATCTGTTCTTTAAAAATGATGCTATGAAATTTGAAGACGTTTAACATGGTAAGTGTATGGAGATTTTTTTTATCAAGATCAGCAGCAAGGTGGTGAAATTAAATTACTAGTGTATACTGTTTTTGCTCCGAAATCTAATATCACTCTATCACTCTTATTAAGGTATCCGTTGTACAAATAAATATCAAGTGTATTATATAGTTAGAATCATGGCATATTTTACCTTGATTTACCTAATGCAACATAAATAATGGCTTCTATCATCAAAGGTCAGCATGCCGACCGTCGCTCAAGCTACGGAAACTATCGAGACACTGCCGAAGATTACCGAGATCATTTTAACACTGTTTAAATGGACGAGACGTCCGCGAGATCTTCATTTGTACTTTGGATACGTTAATGTACATGTATGTGTATACGATCAACATTTGACTTATTTCGAAATTAGGCAATAAAGAACTATGATAATGTACCTTAATCAAGAGATAAAACTTCCTTTACTGTGTAAATTGTTAAATAGTATTATTACATGGTAGATGCATTGAACCCCTGTAATATTTTAATTATCAAATAAAATCAGCCTTGAAAAAGATAAAGTGTTATGTATATACCATGTTGGTATTTCGACAAGGTTTAGAAGTTCGTGCGAGCAAGTGCATTCTATTTGAATTAATGTTGAGAAGTTGCGGCTTTTTTCCAGAGAAGGAAAATTTCATGTTCTTTTTTCAGATTGACAAGTTGATGTCCAAGCACGGAAGGTAAGACAAGACATATCTATATTGTGCTCTGTTTGTATGATCACCTCCGTATTAACATGTTAATACGGAGGTGATCCCCACAAAACGATTTGATACTAGTCAACAAGCTGTTAATAGATGAGGGGGTGGACAGGTGAAAGGGAGGCGGGAGGAAGGGGCAGGAGAAGGGGAGGGAAGGAAGGGGAAAAGGGGGCGGGAGGAAGGAGAGAAGAAGGAGGGAGGAAGGGGGAGGGGGGAGGTAAGGGAAGGGTGATAAGGAGGGGGAGGGAGGTGGCGGCGGGAGGGGGAGATAAGGGGGTGGGAGGGGAGAGAGGTACCCCGTGTCCGCCACCCCCCCCCCATAGATAGTATATGTCTACATGTATTTCAGTCAATTTGATGAAAATAGAACAGATATATATGAAACTGCATTTCACGATCATGTTGCTTTTAGTCAAGACCTGCATTGGAAAAAAAGTAAACCAAATGGGATGTATTGTAGGGGGCACCACCTAAACGCAGAATAAGCTCCGGTTAAAATAAACAGATTTTTTGGGATCATGACCTCGTCTTGAAACATTGAGCATAAATTTCCTAAAAATATCTTGACACAGTGAAATTAATCTAGAGGCTGTATCCTGTCTTAGATTGGCAAGATGCGTCTGTGCATCTACATATATAAAACATGGCAGGTCTTACGAAAAATTATAATAGAAGCTAGAGTAAAGAGAATATTGATGTCTTATGCCTATAAACTCACAAACTGTAAAGTTGAGCGATGAAAGGTCTCCAACAAGACGCTGAAGAAACGTCAACAGTCTTATAATCGCAATTTAAACAATGAACACCAACCAACCTTACCGACATAAAGTAACCGAGACAACGAATATACCTATACACAAATTGGAAGTAGAAACAATTGTTTGAAAGCAAGCGAACCTCCGATACATAAGTAACAATATAAAAAGGAGGAGTTACGATGTACATCAAACGCACAAATGTATAAAAATATTGTTTTCACTGAAAACGTATCTCACCAACGATTGATGCTAGATCTTCAAAACATGAATTTTGACAAAAGTAAAACCATCTAGCTTTAACATGACAAGTATTTGTTGCGGTTTTAATGTTACACGTCTTCAAATAATTTGAAGCATGGGCCAGATATCCACTCTTCGGGTACTTAACTCTCCATAGTGATCTTCAATATGGCCAAAGACTGTGAAATTACTGAAAGGCGTAGCTTACGAGAAAATGAATCTTACACTATGCAAGTTTAAGAAAAGGAGTAGGACTTATCCAACGCAATTTTCATTTACCTATAAATGCCCGTTTGTGTGGGTACTATTCTCTCATAGTGTTGCTTTTGGAAGGAATAGTGCCCGAGCGTCAGCGAGGGCACTATTTACCTTCTAAAAGCAACACTATGAGAGAATAGTACTCACACCAAACGGGCATTAATGGGTGTAGTGCATCACATGACTGTAGTATTAATTAATAAATGAATAAATTGCAATTTACTTGAGATATATCTAAAGTTTCATTGATGACCCCCGCTTATTGCTATTTACATTCATGCATTGTTCATTACGTCATAATACTTGCTGAGGGACGTAACTCTGTAAAGCAAAAAGCAATAGTGCCCGGGTGCCGGGCACTATTCTCTCATAGTTCCCGCGTGTTTAACCAATGAAATTCCGAGGATTTATCATGTGATGCACTAATGTCTCATAAAGGAACTCTGAAGAATATGTTGGATCTGTGGACAAAAATTACATACTTCCCTTACGTATCCAAGATAAAGTACTGACCAGACAGGGATTTTCACGGGGATTACTTGGCATTTCTATCGCTGTCAAATATTGTTATCAACGTGTTTTTATACTTCCCTGACATTGTCGCCATAGTACTCTTTATATAGACATAACGTCAGACAGTGCATGAATTATATATATTTTCATTTCCATGCTTCATTAACATCGACGGCGGGTGCGGCTAGCCAACAGGGGATGCTTACTCCTCCCGGGCACCTGGTCCCACCTCTAGCTTGCTAGGGGTCCGTCGATGTTTAATTTCGTGCTCTATTGTGAGTGTTGTTGAGATTATCGTCAGGATCTTCTTTAACTCATTTGTCAGATTCTAATGTTCAAACAATTGGTCTATGAAGTCGTCTTCAAATTAATATGAATAAACATTAAAGAAGTACCGATCAGTTATTCAGTCTCAATGTCGAGAAGGCAAGGCAAAATCATTAGATTTTCCATAGGAACGGTTGCGAGCCTCGGAATGAATAAAATGCCGAAGTGAGACCAGGTGCCCGGGGAGAGTCAGCGTCTCCTGATTGCATGCAACACGTACCCGTCGCAACACCTCCATGGGAACTTGTCAAATTTGGTGATTGTCTCGATGTACATATTGGTGTACACATCAGGTAAGTCTTGTTTGGTGATGATGACTGCCATTCAATCACAATCCAGAATGTCACTGATCATTCTTGAAAGGGGGATCTGATATGTTACATGAAATGATATATGAAACTAGATGGCTACTGTTGCAAGCAACAGACGGATTCCTCCTTTATTAGATCTTCCTCGGAACTGAAGTGTTAAAATCCGAAGAAGATGGGGGAAAAATAGTCGCTTTAGTCCCTTATTCACATCAGCAAATGAATCAAAAGAGCTTATGTCTAATTTGGGACTCTTATTTATTTATCAACTATATAGAAGAAAAAATAATAAATACCTTTCATATTTACGAAAGCTTTAATTTCCATGCTCTATCAGTATCAAATCCTTTACAATTACTTTCTCAAAACAAAATTGCACAATGATTTTGCAATGAGATCATTTCTATTAATAGAAAATGACAACAACATGAAAGAACAGATATGTAATGCTACTAATGAAAAAACAGAAACAGAAAACAAGAATAAAAGAGTTATCTTTCTTGGACTATGTTAAGTTCAAATAAGAAGGACTACTTGTGTGAAGAATAAATAGTGTAGGATCAGAACTGTGAATTCTACAAGAGTAAATGTTTGTTATGACATTGAGAATGATTATTTGACCTTGAACCAAGGTCACAGATAAAAGATAAGTATTGGAGGTTATTCTCATCAAAATTGATCTTAAACTGATCAAAATTCAATATTTTATCAACCAAAGTATGTTGTGACCTTGAAATCGAACAAATGACCTCGGGTCAAGGTCAAGGTGAGAGGGCTTGATGCAAGGAGTATTTGTGTAACGTTTGAACTCTCAACGTCAAACAGTCTTTGTTTTACAGGCAAAAATTTGTTGTGACCTTGAGAAGGAGAATTTGACCTTGGGTCAAGGTCAAGGTGAAAGGGCTTGTCTCAACAATTATATGTATGAAGTTTGAACTCTCTAGGTCAAACCGTCTTTGTTCTATAGGCAAAGGTTTGTTGTGACCTTGAGAATCAAAATTTGACCTTGAAACTAGGTCAACATTAAATGACTACCTATAAGTGACCTGCCATCCAAATTTCAACTCAAAATCTCAAAAACTGTAGAAATTGGCACTGTGCCAATTTCAAATTCCATTTTCAACTCGTAATAGCGCGAAAATCATAAATATTTCATCCAGCATGTAAAAGTATAAAAGTTTGCAAATTTCACAAAGAACAATATGAAAGAAATTTCGTTCAAATCGTACGATTACTTTAGGAGTTATATGAGTTTAAGGATTTGACCTTTGATGACCTCTAGCGGGGGCATATGTAAACTTTTTGACAAGAAAAAAAATTTGAATTGATATCTTCATATGCTCTTTCACATGGTATTTTAAACTTTATCATATATTGCGGTACTTTTTTGTAAAGTGTCTGGAACGGTTGGGGGTAAGAATTATAATAAGAATAATAAGAATAAAGAAAAGACAATAGAATAACAGAAAGGATTCCGAGGGAAGTCGGAATCCTTAATAATAGTATATAGTAGAATATACTAGAATAATATATGAAATAATACTATACTAGTATATGGACAACTGATGTTAATTAATGGTATGGTAGATGTCCAGGATTTTTTTTCTTAATCGTGATAAGCAGCATTTATGTCACATCGAAGACATTGGTATATGCTGGTTTTTTTTTCTTCAAATAATATTTCTCTTATAAATGTATGTGCAAACGATAAACATTTGAGTTATTTCGAATATAGGTAACACGGAGCTACGTGTGCATTGATTCAGAGATAAACCTCCCAATAATGTTAATAGTAGTATTACGTAATAGATGCATTGAACCCCTGTAATCTTTTTAATTATCAAATAAAATCAGCTTTGAAAAAGATAAAGTGTTAGGAATATACAATGTTAGTATTTAGACGAGGAATGTCAGTTCGTGCGACAAAGTGCAATGCTTGGTGGTAATATTAATTGTAGGTCTTTTTAAGGATTGAAAAATTGATGTCAAACCCTGGAGGTAGGAAAGTACGTACGCACTATGTATTTTTTGTGTGTTCTAGCTGTTTGTACACAATGTAAAGTTAAGTCATCAACAAAACCAGACAACAATTAAGCTATTTATGAAAAATATGTCTAATTTTCTTTAAGTAAATTTTTATAATTAAATTCTATACTCAATATGAAAGTCAAAGAAATACAGCATAGGGAAATTAAGGAAATTACATTCTCTTGGTCGTATTGCTGAGTTCAAATCAGAACCAACCCAATTAAACAGAATTACTTGAAAATGGCGACATCTAAATGAACAACAACAAAAAATAAAAGGTTTAGATAATTATACTTTAATAGTGAATAGAAATCTCAAATATTCTGCCATCGTGAAAACAATCTGGAGGCTGTATCCTGTCTTTGTTCTTACTGAATATATATTTCATCAACAAAAGAGGGGATCTCCAACAACACCAGGTTGTAGCACCCACAGCAAAACCCCAAAATACCCAATGCAAAAACACAAAGCAGACAAGCACAACTCACGCGTAAGGGACAAGGAACGTCAACGCACAACACAGAAACATCAAACACAAAGGACTACACATAAACCAACGAGACCAATGGGCAACCGGTGCCGACTTAGGACGGCCATCTGCCATGGAAATAGCAGAAGGTATGGTTATCCTGGATTACATGCGCACAACCCTCCCACTTTTCCGATTACCTAGAGGTCTCAACAGTTTCTGCTAGATCTTCAAATAAAGAAAAAACATCTAGCTCCATCTGAATAATTGTGGTTTTAATCGGATAATAGGTAACCATAAATTAATTCTTTACAAAAGTCGATTAAAGCGCACTAGAATTTATAATTACGTGTAAGGAAAAGAAAATCCCCCAAAAATGCTGTTCGTTCTCCAATAAAGGCACTATGTAGAATTATATGGATTTGTAGTCAGAAATTACATACTTCCATCACGTATCCAAGATAAAGTAATGACCAAACAGGGATTTTCACGGGGATCACTTGGCATTTCTGTCGGTGTCAAATATTGTTATCAACGTGTTTTGTCAGATTCTAAGGTTCGAACAAGCATTTAATGACACTTGGTTTGATGAAGTGTAGCCCAAATGAATATAAATTACTGTATATGTAGACTTGGTGTAAATTAATGGCATGGTAGGTGTCCGCGGATTTTTGCTTTAAAATGATCATGATCAACAGCATCTGAGTCATATCAATGATTACAGTCAGTGATATAAGGATAAATAAATGTAGAGTCAAGTGGACTAACCATTCGCCTGCAGGTTTTCTAACCCAAAACGAAAATAAGAGCAATTCAAGATCAGATCATTGGTTTTTTTTTGTTTTTTTTTTTTGTTTTTTTTTTTTTTATGTTTGTTTTTTTTTTTTTTTCGTCATTGTGCTACATTACTTATTTTCCCTATTCTACTGAAATTGTTTGAATTGTTTAAGAAACTATATTCTTACCTGTCAGGGTGATCCATTTCTTATCTTCGAAATGTTCTAGATGTCCCTTACTTTATTTAGAGTAAGCGACGATATTTCGCCGTATTTTTCGTACATTTCGTAGGAAATTTCAATAGTTGTAGGCCAAGGCAATAATTGCTTTGGCTGAAATTGAATCTAACTCCATTCTCTATTGAAATACTACAAAAAGAATGTTTTTACACAGTTCATTGTTTCCTTATATTTTTACGTCAAAATATTTCGTTTCCATGTTTTCGAGGATGACCATATTTTGCCGTTCGTTTTTGTTGACAAGTATCATAGTTGCACACAAAACGGACAAAATTGTGATAATCTTTCTTCACCACCACTTCTAAGAAATGATGCCAAATAAAATGCTCTCTCTTTTTTTAATATAAATTTTGGATGTTTACGTCTAAAGTTGGTGTTTTCATTAACTTTTTTTATCATTTTGTGGTAATTTTTTGGTCAAAATTTAGTTCAGGAGATGTTACAACATATCAAAACATGACTGCTACGGTCATATATGATAGGATATAGAAAAACAAACAAGACAAGTATTTCCGATAACCAATGAGAAGCAATTTACTATAAAACGGCGAAATATGGTCACCGTCGAAATAATGGTCCCTCGCTCTATGTTTCAATTTGGCTCCTTTTAAAATTGGGCAACACGGCCTATATTTTAGTTTATAATAATGATAGAAAGATAAAACTTCCTTTATGTGTCGATTATGATAAGTATATTGCATAAAGGATAAATTAAATTATGGATATTATCTTTAAATACATGTTTCATAATAAGATTAGCTGTTAAAGAAAAGATAAAGTGACATATGTATTCACAATATTTGTTTCCGACAAGGTTAAGGAATTCGAGCAACCAATTTCTGTACAGAAATGTGCCTTTTGTAGAGTAGGAAATATTGTATGCATATGATTTAGTAATACTATCAGTTGGTTTCAAATACATTCAAATTACACAAATCGCGTATCTCAAAGGGGTAACGTGTCAGAACCTCCATGTATTTGTTAAGATGCTTATTTTTCCAATATTTGCGAATCTATCAGATTTTTATCCTGGACTAATTCTAACAGGACCGGACTTGACCCCTTTCCTTCAGACCATACCCGAAGGATGTAATAAACAACTTGAAGAACTTCAAACAAAACAACTGAAGAAAAAACAGGGGGCAAACGACAGCTACTACACCGAACAGTCCAACAAACACTAAAAGAAGATACTCTAAAACATGAAGCACTTTTAAAATGCCAATACATGAGTTATATTACATTGTTTTGATTGAACATCACTGACGAGGGTTAAGTACCCGAAACGTGCATGTCTGGTGGTCCATGGCAAATATGGAAAAAAAACATATACCTATAGTACAAAATCGTTAATCGAAAAATCATCAAACCAAGGGCATACAAAACCAGGATAAAACCAGAACTAAGGCAAAGAAACAGAAATAAAACAAATCTACCATATGAAGAGAAGTGAACTGCCTGTGAAGGATCAGGTGCCCAGGAAGAGTGAGCATCTGCTGTTTGCATGCAATACCAACACCTTCAATTCAGTAGAAAGGTCACAATTGGGAAATCTCACAGTTCATTAGACATGCTGCAAATTGATCTGTTTTAAATGATGATATTGAATTTGAAGACGTTAAACATGAGAGAAGACATATGTGCACTCGGCGCTTACTTTTTGACTGCATAATGATGCGAATGGTGGTAAATAGCCAAGTTATTTTAACAATTCGGTCAAATATCAAAATATGATCAAAACTTGACAGATCCACTTGAATAGAGACGAATCACGATTTAAATAGAAGAAAAATCGAAATGTTGGTAAACACATGACGGTAAATTTTGAACCGAAAGGAAATGTTGTTAGGAATGGACATGTGCATGGGATAGTAACTCCGATAACTCGCATTTAATTGGAATATTCATTAAAGAACCAGGGGACCTCCAACAGGACTTGGCTACAGCAACAAAGAGACAACAACGACTTAACATAAAAGATGACATGAAAGGTTTGAAAGCTTTCAGTTTTGTTTTCGACAGACTATGTCTATAACAACAGTGATTCAATCAATGGGAGGAACATTCACATGTCAACTGAAAACCTTATCACTATGAAATGCAACGCGTATAATAAAACATATCAGATTCCCCTTTCCAGAATGATCAGATGGCTGTCGTAATCACCAAACAAGAAATATCTACTTGTAATGTACATCGATCAATCTGTACATCGAGACAATCACCCAATTCGACAAGTCTTCGTGGAACTGCTGCGACGGGTGTTGCTGCAATCAGGAGACGCCTACTCTCCCCGTGCACATGGTTTCACTTCGGATTTTTCTTCATTCCGACGTTCGAAACCGTTCCATTGGAAATTCGAATTTTGTTGCCTTGCCTTCTCGACTTTGAGACGGAATGACTGATGGTCACATTGCACTCTTGATAGCTTAATTATACATATGCAATACTAGTATTCATATAAAGGCAAGATTTTACAATAATGTAGACTTGTAGAAATCAAGTTAGATGAAAATCTTGGTGATTTTTTTTATAACAACCATAGAATTTAGTTGAATTCTAAAAGTTGACTGATAATACTCTCTAACAGTCCATGATAACAAGTTATCTGAATCTAGATGTCAAATATCAATCTAGGGAACAAAACAAGCCTGCTTTATATATATCAGTTTTTACCCATGGAATCCGAAAACAAAAATCTCTGTTCAATAAAGTTATGACAATGTATACTGGATCTTTACGGTTTGTAGACAGAAATTCTTTACTTTGCTCACGCATCTAAGATATCTCGATGCTTTTACATGGATTATTTGGCATTTCTGTAGATGTCAAATATTGTTATTACATTTTTTGTAAAATGCTTTGGTCAAGGCAGTAAAGATACCTCTGAGAGGTGTAGTCCAAATGCTTATGTCAATGAACGTGGATGGTATAATAGTGTTAAATTGATTTTTTTCTGTAAGGCGGTAACAGTTTGAGCTCAACATGTTACAGGGTGTACAACTTTTAGAACACATGTATAATGTACGTATACTTAATTTAGGGCGACCAAGTAGCGCATACAGATCATAATTGGGTAAATTAATATAATTAATGTTACATTTTTCGGTACATTTTTGGACATAATAATATTCACACTCTTTGGTCATATTTCATTGTTTAGATTGAGGATCACTGACGAGGGTTAAATACCCAAAACGTGCATGTCTGGTCCATGCCGCAAATTGATCCTAATTGATCTTAAGTGATGCTATTGAATTTGAAGACGTTGAACATTTGAACCACTTGGTGAGTGTCACTGCTGGTGGACCAGGAGTCCCCGAGGGCATATGTAGCCAAGTTCGATCAACTTCGGTTGATCGTCTGTCTCTTCAACGCATTCGAAAATTTATGTTATCAAAAACGCTTGAAATTTCTAAAACATGGGTCCTGCAGCATCATATCCCACCCAACCTGCTACATTTTTCGATACATTTTGGACATAATAATATTCACACTCTTTGGTCATATTACATTGTTTAGATTGAGGATCACTGACGAGGGATAAGTACCTGACACGTGCATGTCTTGTCCATGCTGCAAATTGATCTGTTCTTAAATGATGCTATTGAATTTGAAGACGTTGAACATTTGAACCACTTGGTGAGTGTCACTGCTGGTGGACTAGGAGTCCCCGAGGGCACATGTAGCCAAGTTCGATCAACTTCGGTTGATCATCTGTCTCTTCAACGCATTCGAAAGTTTATGTTATCAAAAACTCTTGAAATTTCTAAAACGTGGGTCCTGTAGCATCATATCCTACCCTATTCTGCTACATTTTTCGGTACATTTTTGGACATAATAATATTCACACTCTTTGGTCATATTACATTGTTTAGATTGATGATCACTGACGAGGGTTAAGTACCCGAAACGTGTATGTCTGGTCCATTGCTGCAAATTGATCTATTCTTAAATGATGCTATTGAATTTGAAGACGCTTAACATAACATTTGCGTAATCATGAAGTAGCGCTTCGAGTAATTTTCCACATAAATATATAAGATATTCATGATTTTGCGTATTCTTGAATTAGCGCAGTCTTAGCAGCTCTAACTCCGCTGAAATATGAATCCCGCTAAAATAAGTACACATACAGTATTTTGTTTCTGTACGCTGGAGGGTACCATATAGGAGAATAATGAAGGGAAAAAAATAACACATAAAGATCTATTTTGCTGTCAATACATTTAAAATCTATTGTTTTTCCAGCATCTTGATGACCCATAATTTCTTAATCCATCTAAATATATGGAATCACATTTGAGAAAATTAGACCATAATCCATCTAACTTGGATATCTTTCAAGTTTTGTTTTCTTTGCTATTCCAATACCTTATCAAAGCAAAAAGGATACAATAAAGGATTGAAATTAAATCGAAAATGCAAAAATATCATCAGTAACTTTTGGATATGATTCTGAATTTATTAATGCATTGTACTGGATCATTTTAGTTCAGACCAACCATGACGACCGAACTTCATGACGGATATCTGACGTGAGTCTGGATTATAAGTTGGAGGGTTGTCCTCACGTAATCTGGATTACTGCACATTTCGTGTTGAAAATAAAAAAAAAATTGCTTTACAAAGTTGGCTCGAATTGCACATTGGTCAACATGATCACTGACGAGGGTTAAATACCCGAAACGTGTATGTTTGGTCCATGCTGTAAATTTATCTGCTCTAAATTATGCTAATGAATTTGAAGACGTTATACATTATGTGATATGTTAAAATAACAATAATCTATTTCTCCTAACATTTTTTAAATTACATAATATTTGCTCTCTAGGGGAATTTAGAGATAGAGAATAAGTGTCTTAATTTGTGTTTTGTTACGGGTATACAACACACAGCAAGTGCATTTATCGTACATGTAATGCGCGTTAGCGCATTTCATGCGATAAATGCACTTGCTGTGTGTTGTATACCCGTAACAAAACACAAATTATGACATTTATTCTATATATATGCACCATAGTTGTCTATTTCATTCTTGTTTTCTGAAATCGCGTTTTCTAGGTAAAAGGGTGACGTTAAAATTCAGGTCACCGCGGGCTGAGTTTGCAGGTTAGAACAGCCGTCGCGGCATGCTTCTTTAGATCTTATGCATTGTGACGTCACGAGTGTTAATACACGAATTGCAGCACGTTTCTTTCAATAGTAACATCTCAGGGAATTACATTGGTTGTGCATATATATCTGATTTAAAGATGCGATTTCAAAAAGTAACGCTTTTGCGATAAAATCAATAGCTAAACAAATGGGGAGAAAACCTCACGGGGAGGAAAAATTACCTTCACTAAATGCTGAGACAGATATTATGAAAAGTTATATTATTTCGTGCAACGATGACATACTTTTTGGTTCCCCAGGAAACCAGTGCGTGAAATATATATTACATTACTGAAAAGGTAAATTATGTTTATTCGAATTGTGCTTTCGATGAAGGGGAACATATTTAATATTGGTGGAATGCTTAAGTATGATCAAGGGAACGTCATAGGTTAGTGATCATATACTTAGGACTTCAATTCAATTTATTGAGCAATGTTGATTTAATGATTTTAAAAAGATTTTTATTTTTTTAAGTTTTGTACTTCTAACAAGCCTTTGCATTATAAAGTATTAATAGCGTTAGTTCTGAAATACTTTTAAATTTGGATTTATTTCGGGCATTTTTCGATAACATTTTTACATTTACTGGTTTTTCATCACAAGTAAAGTATTATTTTATCCTTTTAAAATTGAAATCACGACCTAAGGGTCAATATGGATCTATTTCACGCGTTTCCGTAAACATTATCACTTCGCTTTACAAGTTGTCATGGAATTGTTCCGGTGGATGTTGCATGCAAACAGGATTCGCTAACTCTCCTAGTCTCACTTGGGAAATATTGATTTATCATTCTTTAGAAGATTTTTATTTTTAAAGTTTTGTACTTTTGACAAGCCAATGAATACAGCATCAAAAGCGTTCTTTCTGAAATACTTTTAAAATCTGAGATCACGACTTTTAGGTCAATCTAGTTTTGTTTCGCGCGTTTTCTATAGAAAAATCGAGGGCCGATTTAGGGGTCTCGTGGCCCTACCCCTTTTTCACTTCATTGTGGTTCTCTCTATTAGAATGCGAGGGGGAAATATTGAATAAAGGTATAGTACTTAAAGTAGTCCATGTGCTCACTTTTAGTTACTCAGAATATTGAAAGTTAAAAAACAACAGCATATATGACAGGGATCTTTTAAGGTGAGCGATCGCATATTTATAGATGACTTTAATTCAATTTATTTGGCAATATTGATTTAATAACTTTAAATGATTTTTAAAAAGTTTGTACTTTTGACAAACTATCAAATTCATTTTGAAAGTACTTTAAAAATTGAAATCAAGATACGTGTCAATCTGGGTTTGTTTCATCGTGTTTTCATAAGTTTTGGAACAACTTTTAAATATCTCCAGGAGGTTGAAGTCAAGCTAGGCCCTATCGTATCACAAAGGTGATTTATTGTCACATAGCAATGAAATTGAGAACTGAAACCCAACAAAAACAAGGGGATAGTCCGGCATAGATAAAACTCGGACTAAATGTCCCCCTTCCGTACTTTTATTGCGGATTTGTTTGTGTGCGAAGACGATAACGTAGATCGGGTGAAATTGTGAAAATTTAAAGCTGGGTATATAGAAGGGGGTATATATATGAGAGGATATACTTTGCAGGTGGGCAACAGAGGACAAGGGGGAATCTGTAAGGTAAGGCGCCGTGTTACAAAACTTTTTATATTTTTTGAACACTGTGTTACATAACATGTAGTCATACATAATTAACTCTTTTTTTCAAAGCTGTGTTTGTAATCTAATCTGATAATTGATTATCATTATTATTGTCCGCGCAGCTCTCTTCAGAAATCGAAAATTGAAAAAATTGAAGTTTTATCTATTTCGTCGGCAAATTTTGCGATTAAAATCTATATATATAGGGGGATAGATCTTAACGGTGTATGAAATGTGTGACTAATACTACGCTCACAGTGAAAGAAAATGTTTTAGATGGGGAGTTTTCTATTTTAATTTTAGCAAGACGTCGCCGATGTTTAACACTGAATCTATCGAGAACGTCGACGACGTCACGCTAAATCTCTCCATCTAAAATTATTTTCTTTCACTGTGCGCATAGTATTGGTCGAACAGACATATATATGCATTTTTTGTATATCATACACCGTTAGTTATGAGAGCCCCCTATATAAATTTTAATCAGAAAATATGCCGACAAAGTAGAGAAAACTTCAATTTTCCGAATTCTGAAGTGAGCTGAGCAGAAGGTAGAAGTTTGTTTTGATCCATAAACAGATGAAATCTGAGACAGCAGTAGTGAAAGTAGGTTCCTATTATTGAGATATTGAAGAAAACGGTTCTTGAATTCAGAATTCATTGTAGATGGCGCCATTGATGTTAAATCATTTTCATAGAGAGTAAAATAGGGGAGTAAAGGGAAGCTACTATTAAAATAATATGGTTTCAAAGTTGCTTGAAATCCAGTGAAGTTGTACTTCAAATCAGAAATGTCAATATTGAAATATATGTTCTATAGTACCAATTTCACTTGTTTTATATAATAAAAAGAAAATGTCAGTAAAGACTTAACTTTTTGTTTTCAATGAAAGTATACATATCAATCGTGGGAATTTCATATACACTTCAAAGATCTCATAAATTTTAAACTGTAAAATTCATACGTTTTAGTTTGTAAAATGACAATACTGTGAATACCGTTGACCTCTCTCACGCTACGTTAACTTTAATAGAGGAACGTAGAACGTAGAAAATAAACGTCATAGCATTCATACTAACAAAAGTTCTTTTTAATTCTGACGTCATTAGACTGAACTATTTGAGAGAATTAATATACAATACTATAATATGACTGTATTCCGTGTGCATTTTATATACTTACACTAAATGGGAAAAAATTATTGTTCTTGAAAACGAAAAAAAGAACGTGAAGTCGAGAATATATAAAAAAAAAACATTCAAAAACATGTACGAAGAACAATTTTTCACTATTTACTTATTTTAGCTAGGTAATGGTGTAGATATCCGAATTACTCGTGCCCAATGCTTCCAAATATCCAGCTGTCTCGACATTTTTTATGTAACACAAAAAAAGGAAAGAAACGTTTTCTTATAATAACAGAATACATGTACTTACTAATTTTAAGATGTAATACTTTTTTTTTCTAAATTAAATTTTCAGTTGTTCCACGACTTATATTTCCATCAACCTTTTTTTTCCTGAAAATGCGAACTTGATAATGTAAAATATTCAAAAAATAAATTTGAAGTCATTCTTTCATGAAAAGTGTATTTCTATTCAATAGAAATCTGTAATGAACTGAAAAGTATACAAGTATTTCAGCTTTCCAGCTTACAACAAATCCGATTTGATACGGCGTCAGTAATTTTATACGTGTAATCATTGCAATGCATATATATATATGAGTTATATAAATACGTGTCGAATTCTATTCAATTCTGATAGTGAAATAAATGATTACTTTTGCTCTAAAAATAAGTGATAAGGGGGTATCTCATTTTCCATCCAATCAATGATAAAATAGATTCATTGTAATGTAACACAGACTGGTTGAAGTGAAATTACATAATCTATTCATTACAAATCAAATGTAAAAGAAACATTTGCATGTTAAAATCAATATTAAAGAAACCCATAGAGGGTACATTTCACAAGAGCGACAATGGTTCTTGTTGTACTTACATGATTCCATATAGAAACATAAGTACAAATGTACATTGTAATCAAGGAACATAACTCAACCAAATGTAGTTAAAACGGTAACAAACTGATTAAAAGTCTGCATTTGTCCAGTCAAATTCAAACTGCCAAATAATTGCTATGAAAAGTCCAGAAAACGTAAACTTAATGACAGCAAGACGAACAGTCAAAAATTAAAGCTGGTAGACACAAAGTCTTTATCGGTAAAGTACTAACAATATTGAAATGATTCAGGTAAGCCAAGGTATTCGTTGGAAACGTTGAAAGACTTTCTATTGGCATTTTCGAAAACTAAAACGTGGTCGCCCTTGGTGATGAAATCAAGAAAAACGGTGTGGAAAAAAGGGGGAGGAGAACACTATCAAATGTTATACATATATATCTTTTAACCACTTGTGTTAACGGTAAATTGGTGCTACATTGTACAAAATATCAAAGGGTCGAGGGTTCATTTCACAAAGTGGAAGAATGAGGAAATGTATTGGCCTTAATCTTCAAAGGACAAGTGACCATTTATATTAATTTAGAGATTTGCTAAATCAATATCACCTCATCGGGACAACGAGATAAAACCCTTTCATTTTCCTGAGGAATGGGACGTTTGACGAATCAGTATGATATTTGTACAAAGAATTTTCGTAAACATACTGATATGACACTTTTTAACGAGTTCTTTCTGTGTGAAAGTTCATGAAGTTCGTTTTGCAGTACCATAGTACATATATATTTGAATTGTTCTTTAAAAAACACGAACATTTTTTTTGTAAATATGAGATATCTTTAAGTGGCGACAATATGTTCGAGACAGAATTTTGACCGGGTATACATTTCATATACTACATTAGTATATGCAATCAGGAGACGCTGCCTCTCCCCGGGCACCTGGTCTCACTTCGGAATGTTATTCATTCCGAGATTAGCAACCATTCCAATGGAAATTCTAATGATGTTGCCTTGCCTTCTGGACTTTGAGACTGAAAAACTGATGGGTATTTCTTTGATGTTTTTAATAATCAATCTAGTATCACTCCTATGGAAAGGCTGGCCATGGGGAACTCTTAGTTGTTGATTTGTAAACTAAAAGGGACACATTCTTGGAAAAGAAAACGCAAATACATTAGAATTAAGTCCTGTTAAATAAACTAAGATATTTTAGCAAAAATGTCCTTAAAATTACAAGTCTCAAAGTTTAATCAAAACAGCATTTATTATAGATGGCACCAGAGTAAGTTAATTATTTTTTATACATGTATAAAGAGTAAAATGTTTGAGTAAAGGGAAGCTTCTTTAATAAAATGGTTTCAAAGTTGCTTAGAATTCTTAATCCAATCAAATGAAGTTTTATTTCATCTCTGATATGCAGATGACTTCGGGGTTTTATATCATGTTTTATAACATGCATCTTGAAATGATACATCAGTAAAGACTTCACTTTTTGTCTTCAGTAAAAGAATGTACAAATCATGGGAACTTTATTCTCACTTATCATAACCCATAAATTAATTTGTAAAATCCATAAGTTTTTCAAAGACATGTATGTAAAATGACAATACTATGTCTAACGTTGACCTCTCTCACGCTACGTTAACTGTTAAGTAACGTAAAACAAAAGCCACAATAACGTTTTCAGTTATAAAAGCGTCATTAAACTAACTTGTCTATAAGAGTGCGTGTTATATGTGTAGATTAAATGTATTCATTTTTGTAAATGAGATAATTTCAATGAACCAGAAGTAAAGAATATGGAATCGTATAAGTGCAAGGATCTTTACTGCTAGTATAATGAAAGCAATAGTGTGGATATCCGGATTATATTCCTAGTTCTTCCGTCTATCAGACAGACTCGACAAATTTTCATTTGTCTTTCGTGGAAGACGAGAAAAGACACAGAAATATTTTCTATCACTTGTCTATAAGAGCGCGTTACATGTGTTGCATGCAAGCAGGAGATGCTTACTCTTCCTGGGCACCTGGTATCACTCCCATATCGGGAGTTCGCTTCTTTTCATGTGGCGGAGGTTTTTGTTTATTTGCTTTGGTTCCTGTTTTGTCCTGATTTTGTATGCCTTCGATTTCTGATTTTTTGAATTGTCGATTTTGTGCTGTATACAGGGATATGGTCATTATCCATATGTGTCGCTCTATAGATTGTAATATTATTTGCATGTTTTAGAAGTAAAACAGCATCAGCTTTTGATTTCGCGGGGGATTTTGTTCTTTTTCGTCTAAAACTAGTGTCCTGAAAGTCAAACTTGATATACAAATTTAAAGTCTTACGAGTATTTCTGACGAAAGGTTTATCTTTATATACTTATATAGTGGAATTTTGTATTCATCCAAACAGTGACCAGTGAGTCATATTTCCTATTGAATCAAACTTCATAACTTTATCCATGCATTTATTGCTACATGTATGTACATGTATTCGAGTTTTACGTGTCGAATTCTATTCAGCGCTGATAGAGAAATAAAATGATTACTTTCTTTCTAAAAATAAATGATAAGAGGGTATCTCAGTTCCATTTCAATCCATGGAAAAATAGATTCATTGTAATGCAACAAGGAATTATTGAAGTGAAATTACATCATCTGTTCATTACAAATCAAACGTTAACGAAACATTTACATGTTTAAATCAATATAAAAGAAATTCATACGTTTTACAAAAGCTCCAATTGTTCTTATAGTTATTTGTTAGCAATAAGTAATCTTTCGCGCGTTTCTAAAGTCCACAACAGATTCTTTTTATACGTAGTTCTAAACATTTTTAAAAGTGTAAACAAGCATTTTATAATAGTATATGTATTACTAAACCGGTATACATACTATCCTATAACATTTGAAATTTATGTAAAATATTTTATTGACCGGATTGCAATTTGAAGCAATTCCGGCCTATACATTGACGATGTCCGTCCGTCTGTCCGTCCGTCCGTCCGCCCTTCTGCCGTCAACATTTTGGTTAAAGTCTCTGGTTGAGGCAAAATCTAAGTAACTATATGCAGTTGAAACTTTATATTATACACAAAGACCTTTCAATTTATTCCGTAACATTTGACATTGTGACTTTGACCTTGGACTTTGACCTAGTTAAGGATTTTGGTTAAAGTTCCTGGTTTAAGCAAAATCTATTCTATGGAACTGTATGCAGTAGAAACTTTATTTTATACATGTAGGTTGCCTCTGACAAAATCTTTCAATTTATGCTGTATTATTTGACCTATTGACCTTGACCCAGTTAGTGACAAAAACTTACTTTGCAATCCGGCCATGCCGTCTTTAGCGGTGTTTATTTTAAATGACTAAAATAGTCATTAAGCAAAATTCATATTTTCAATAAAATTAGACATAGGACAATACCCTTGCTAGTGATAACTCTGTCAAAAGTAGATTAATCATACTTAAAGCTGTTATTGGAATTTTCGAAAACAATATGCGTTGTTTCTAATTTCAGCTCAAGTAATCGATCATGATTAGGAAAACTTCGAAAAAGTATATTACTCATTTATCATCAAGGGACATAACTAAGCTACAAGTTTTACATACTTTATCCTCGATCAAGCTGAGTTTGGATCAATCAAATGTTACCATATAGAATTCAATCTGCCGAATGTCGTTTTGAGTGGTACAAACAGACGGTCGGACTGACGAACACAAACCCGCGTATATATATGGAGCAAACTCCATCAAGACTTTGTCGCGGTGTGGAACAACATTGAAACGGATTTAGATATCCTAAGGTAGTCGTTGAAAGAACTTGGTCGCCCTTGATAAAACAGTATAAAAAAGGAGGGGGAGGGGGGTATTATCAAATTTCTCTTTAACCACTTATCGGCACTAAGTTACTACAAAATATCAAAGGGTCGAGGGTTCATTTCACAAAGCGGGAAAATAAGGAAATGAATTGGTCTTAATCTTCAAAGGACAAGTGGCCATTAAAGATTTGCTAAATCAATAACACCTCATCGGGACAACAAGATAAAACCCTTTCATTTTATTAAGGAATGGGACGTTTGACGAATCGGTATGATATTTGTACAAAGAATTTTCGTAAACATACTGATATGACACTTTTTAGCTAGTACTTTCTGTGAAGTTCACAAAGGTGAAAAGAGTGTGCATTTTACTATTATTATACGTACCAAGGTTCATATATATTGGAATAGATTAAGTCTTGATATTAAAGTTAGAACAATATTTGAAGTAAATATGAGGTATCTTTAAGTGGCAGACCAGATGTTCTTGAGAGAATTTGACCGGGTATATCAATATTATCACATACTTGTAGCTCAATGATTTTTATCCCATAGCATAGTACCGGCAAAATTGGAGGGGACTATTTTAAAAAGACAATATATATGTTAAGAGAAAGAGAGCTCGAAGATGCCAAAGGGGGGGGGGGGTGTTTAGACCAATGATGATGATGTGATGATGATCTAATTTCAAGATATTCAGGTCCTTGCCTCGTGGAAAATCCATGGTCTGTTACATTCTTTAAAAATTGTCTTGTACTTTTCTTGCCCCTCGCGACACTGCTAAATGACATAATAATTATAATGTTGAATACATCAACATATTTTTGCCGACCCTTCAGAATATTTTTATTGTCAAGTTTCACATTTTCCCAGCAGGTGCTTTAAGGTAATTTTCATTGAATATCCCATAAATGTGCCATCTGCCTTTCTTGACATTCGTCTAAATTCGGAAGCCTTCGGCCAAAATCAAATAAAATGCTCCGTATTTTGTAACAGTAATATTTGTGATGTTAAATCACCTTTAAGCTATGACATTTTTGTTAATATTTGACTTCTTGCGCGAATACCGTAAAGATAATTAGTGTAACGTAAGTCACCTGGTCCAGATGTGATTTAGTGAAGCAATTATTGTAAACAACGTAACCAAGTTGTAACACATTATATAGGTAGTTCACTAGGAGACCGAATGAAACCTATACTTAACCTTTTACATGTTCTAGTGACAAATGGCCCCCCTCGTTTTAACATGCTGGGCCACCGAACGGACAAGTCGTGTTAAGTTTCAAGTAAGTAAAATTATCTGATGTCGAAAATGTTGAAGGCAGACGTCACTTTTTATTGCTAAGGTACAGTTTTCCTCTTTAATTTGAAAATGATCTGTCAAATCCAGATTTTAAAAAAAGATACGGTCGCTTAAAAAAAAAAAAGTTTTTGAAAATTGATGGATAGGAAGGGTCAACTATGAAACTACATATATCCAAAATCGGCGACTTTCTCATTGAATGAATTTAAATTATGTTGTTCAATCATGTATTTTAAAGAGCAAATTGTCCAAATGAGGTTTGTGACATTTGCTTTTCAGTTTATCAGACAGTCGCAAATATGGCTATTTTAGTACGTAGTCTCTCTCTCATCCTCTTTTAGTACCTTAGTTTAGATCTTTTAAAGTCAAATTTAAATTATTCTTGAATATATTGACATGATGGATACCTGAGGGATTCACTCTACCAATACCATGGTATCATTTTTTTCTATGTAAAGAAATACTGCGTTTTAGATTAAATTGTCCACATCTACATAAATATCCAATGGACAATTTTCAAAATAAATATTATGAACATTTTCTGAAAGTTAAATTGAAAAAGAAAGTTTATATCAATATCTTAGTCATTTTTTTCTGTTACGTGCGTTTACTGCTCGTAATATTAGATTAAGAAATGCAAAACTTCCGCTAGATATACAAAGAGACCAATCGTTTAAAAAAAACTGTATATGTATCTATCAATATCATATTTCCTGGCAATTACTCTGTTTAATCCATTTGTCCCATACCTTGTTTTTTTTTTTATTTCATGTTTATTACGTATTGCACAGCAAACAAAAAATATTGGTTTTTACTAAAAAATTGAATTTCCATTTCGCGGCTTATTGAACGAGATAGCAATGTTAGAGATTAATGCAGTTAATTTTCTTGTCTGAATTGATGGTCCCTAATTATAACTTACTTTACTGACTAGAGTCTCGTGTGATGTACCTTTATTATAAACCCATTTTGCATTTACGTCGCTCCGATTGATTTTATGTTAAAAACCAAGATGAAAGAAAAATAGGCCACAGTACAGCGTCCGAATAGCACGTCATTCCCAAGCATTATTATCCCGTCGTTATTTTCATCAAGACTCCCCTCATTTACAAGTATTTTGTATCAGTAAATATGAATTGATGTGTCAAGCGTTTCTTTAACGTGATGAAGCTGTTTACGAAACTAACGCTACGTAAATCTTTCTTGGATTTTTGAGACGCGGGATTTCTGTAGAAAAGAGATTTTTGTGTGTGATAATGCTTAATCTATTTTGCAGTTTTCCTGGGACAAAGAGAACGGATATGCTGATCTGCCAGAAACAGAATAATCTGACCGAGGTCTTTGGTTAACAAGAACGGAACGGAGTTACTTAGTTTTTATTTTGATCGTCTGCTTGGTGAATAAGTCCAATGCTCATTTCATTTATTTACGTTTCTGGGAGAAGTTTACGTTTGTTTTAGTGCCGCCTGCGATTGGACGTAGTGCTATTTTACATCGCAGTCAGAACTGGGAATTATATTGAATGTAAAGCATCGATAAATCTAAGAACCGAAGGCAAAGATCTAGAATATACCGTTTTCACAATATTAAAGATTAATCAGGAAGTGTTTGTGAGCAAATATTGGCTGGAGATTTACTTATTCCAAAGTGTTAATACAGTGTGGAGAGGTTAATAAAGAGCTTCTTTAACTTGCAATAAAAAATGCATGAACCTAGGTTATCAACAAGCGACACTATCAGGTACTGCTAGAGATCTAAAGGAAAATCTGAATAGTTGAATACCATAGGGAGAAAACATAAACGCCATCATGAGCCGGAGAGCGAGTGTGTACGCGAAACAAAATCCGGACAAACCGCGACCGAAAGTACGTTTTCCGGACGAACTGGTTTTCTTGGACAATATTAAAGAGAATGATATTCCGGCACTTGACGGAATGTTACGGAGAGCGAGTTTACAAGTGGATATTAGTGGCATTAATGACGCAGGTAAGAATCATTGTGGAATTAAAAAATCACTTGAATACAATTAACTGAAAATCTTCCTTTTATCAATTAATTTGTGAATAAACAGAAAAATCTAGTTAGTAACAAGTTCTGGTGTAAAGAAACTTGCACAAATATATTTATGCTTTTATGTAAGGCAAGGTCATTTTAGTGAACATGATGAATCGTGATCGACAATATTACTTTACTGTCGCATAGCACAGAATGACATCCTGCTCTTAGTGCTGTTAGAATGCTCAAAATGTCAGATGGTAGATTCTGTTCCTTAAAATTCCCGTCCGATATACGGAATTTGAGTGATGGTAAAATCAAGTTGAAGAAGGAGATGCTTACTCTCCCCGGGCACCTGAGTTTCAACGTTCGTGATGGTTCACTTCTGTTCCACGCAAATATTTTAAAAGTTGTCCGTTATTTTGTTTTCTGTCTCACAAGTTTCCTTTCCATTTGTATACTATTAGATAAACATATTCAAGATTCCTATCTTATCTTTCTCAAAGAACGAGGTGACCTTGAGGGAGATTCGCATCAGCCACTACAACTTTGAATAAGACATGATAAAACAAGCCGAACAGTACATGTACCTCGTGGTTCTAATTTAATGTCTTTGATTTATGAATTATGGTCTATAAATACCTAAAATTATTGTTCGAACAATGTTCCCATTTTTGTCTGGAGATTATGTTTAGTCTATCATCCAATCAGTTTGCTTATATCGTAGAGAACAGCTGCTTCACATGAAAAGTTGAATGCTGGATAACAGGAAAATTTGTTTATATAAAATTGCGGAAAATGCTCGTCTTAGCCATGTTAACAGTAGGCTGCAAGGTAACATGATGAATCAAAATCTAAATATTCATCTTTTAAGTCTTTGAATCATTATCAATATCCCATATCTTCCATTTTGAATGTTAATGAAAAAACATATTTTCAATGAATCCTCAAGCAGTACATTACGAGAGGGCAGAAAAAGTTCCTTACTATGATTATGACGATTTTTGTTAATGAGGAAAACCTAGTACATGTATAAAACGTTTGGCCATTCCTTGCCATTATTTGTTTAACTGGGGTTCCATATTAAACAAACTGACTCTACATCAAACTTCTTCCAGGTTACCTGAATTCCTTTCAGAAACTTGTCCGGAGAGTTTGACTGCATGTGCATAAGAAAAATCAACAACGTTCAAATTATCATGAAGCATTTAGAACCAAAAAAACAAAAACAAAAACAAAAAGAAAAAAAAAAGGAACATGGCTAGTTTTGGCCAATCCCTTTGTTAAATTGTATGACATGTAGTTGCCAAATTTTGCTCTTCACACAGATTCTTTTTCTACAAAAATTAACGCATTCTGTCATTTCGGCATGAAGTGTACTAATGATAACCTTCTCTTCCAATTTTGTTGCCTGCAGGGTTGACACCTTTACATCAGGCGGTATTAGACGGAAACAAAACGGCTGTACGTCTGCTCATACTACACGGAGCAGACGTTAACCGACAGGACGAGGATTCCTGGACACCTCTACATGCCGCATGCGCAGAGGGACACGCTGATATTGCAAAGTAAGAAAACTTGCATTTACATATGATATTATTTGTAGTCTTCGTTTCAATTTCGGGATGATTGACGTTCTCTGCAGATAATTCAAAATTTAAAACTATTGATGTTGAAGTTGCAGGATTAATCAGTAAATTTCAACCCTTTCTCCCTCTGAATAAACATGACATACGTAAATAATTAGCCTAAAATTGTGTAACAAATGATTAGTTTCTGCACATTTTTTTTTTCCAGATTATTACTTAAAAATGGAGCGAGAAAAGAAATCCTAACAGAGGACGGAGAGCGCCCCCTGGATCTCGTAGAACCTACAGACTTTCCCACAATTAGGGTAATGTTGGGAAAAGTCCCGCTAGATGGCGCGGACACGGACTCAGCAGACGATCTCGATGACAATGACTCTAGTAGTCAAACGTGAACGTGTTCGATTTCCGTATTATTTTCAATGGGATTTATGACTTATCTTCATTGGCAGTTGATTGGATGATGATTGAGTTATACTTGTCCGTACGAGTACGGAACGTACCATGTGGGTGTTCGAATTTATCTGATACGACTATAATGAATAGGTTTTAAGACTGAGCGTGTTGATAAGCGTCAGTGTCGATGTTTGTGAGATGGAATCATCCCCAAAGATTATAGGTCAACTTCGGACCATTAAGATGAATCCGATATGAACATTTTATTATATTTACAGACAAAATGGTATTCAAGTAGAAGAGAAGAGACGATTTCTACAATAGCATAGCACACTCATTCATGAATATGCTGGAATCTACAAGATTATTTGCTCATTTCGTTTTAAATGACAATACATCATTATTCCGTTGCCTACGAGCGCTGTGATTCACTGACAAGTCTCAATTCCTTGATCAAAGTGAATAATTGCGTTCTTGAATAAATATCAAATATATCTTGATTTGATTGCAATCTATAAGGAATAATTTAAGACACCATGCTAAGAATGATCGAGGGCTTGGGCCAGATCTATAGAGAGAGGCCCGTGATCAGACAATTGATCTCAACGATATGGCCTCCAATACAGGGCGAAAAGAAGACTACTCTGAAGTCTCCGAATTCCATATTATTTTCTATTTTTTGTACAACAATTGAGCAAACAGTGTTAAGTACTGCAACATGACCCTAGTATCACAGCATATAGTCTAGCAGAGAATCTGTGACGTAATAAATTTTTTTTTGTTCTGCGACCTTGACCTTTGACACTGTTTATCAGTAGAATCCTTTCTTTGTCAATGTGATATTATAGTCAATCTGTCCACGAGGATTAATTTTTCTTGTACTGTGACTTTGAATCTCTTACCAATGTGTAGGTAATCAAAATTTGCTTCCTCTATCCATGGTCATATTGTTGTGGCAAGTTTGAGGATCATATAGAACTACCGACTTTACTAGTCATTATTTTCACAAGTGATTGCTGGGAGTGATCATTGACCTTGAAGTCCGTGCTATGTCTGCAGCCCGTCCACAAGGATAATGAAGCAGACGGACAGCGTCATACCTTAATTAATACAGTATGTAAAAGTACATATAGATAGGATTGGAGAAAAAAATCCCCATCCCTCAGAACAAAAGAACATCCTCAGAAAAATCGAGTCTTTCTGTCTTATTGCTTCATACTAACCCGTTGGTTTTGATGTATATTAAATTTGTATATTATGACAAATTGAGCGCCCATTCATCTAGATCTGTTTGATTCACCGACAGCGACATCAAATAACGGAGAAAATCTCTCAAGGATGAAGATGGATCTTTTCTGAAGGAGAAAAATGAAGGCAATCACTTCCGGAACTTTCCCCAACAAGAGCAAGTGCGGATCTGGAGGGTGGGTGTGGATGGGTCCGGAGTTTCGGGAATTGCCCCCACACAAATTATGATTTTATTCGGTTTTAGGTATAAATTTATTTTCCAAATCATAACCTGGACACTTATATGGACTGCCCCTAACCCCCTCCCCCAACCCCGGAAATAAAGTTCCTATATTAGCCCATGAAGTGCTATCAATTCGATCAGCTTCCCCGTTAGATGCAAATTATAATTGCATTAACACGTACTAGAAATTTATCGTAACTCAAAAAATATGCATTAGCGTGGAGAATCCACGTAGCACCTGTAACAATAGAATCACATAAAATCACCTTTACAATTACTTTTCACTGTTGCCTTGGGTACATATTGCGTGCGTAAATGTAATGTTATGCATCCGTGATATTTATAAACCCTTGAAGGTACTGACTCGAGAAAATAAATTGTTAAGGGGACAAAGAAAAGGTGATACTCCAGTAATTTATTTGCCGTAATTGTGTTGAAAATGGCTACTTCAGAAGTGCTTATTGAATATCGTTACATGACAGGGTAGTCAAAAGGATGACGGCTGATTTAAATAGAGATTTACATCTTTGCCCTCGGCCCTCGGCCCTCGTGGGTACTTTGTTCTAATTAACTGATCAGTGAAAAAGAAGACAAAAACCAAGCTATTCCGAAATAAATGCAGCATTGGATATGGAGAAGATTCCCAACATGACGACGTTACAGTGATAACAGCGGAACACACACGTATATGAAAACAGAAAAAAGGGAAAACAAACAGACGGAGGCAATGGGAAAAATCATACCACACTATTGAATTTAAATAGAGAGGACAGCTCTATATATTATGGATTGTCACCACATAGGTCCTTTGTACATGTTGTAAAAACGAAATTCATTGTAGGCGGCGCTACTAAAATAGTTATTTCGACGATGTACATATTCAAAGTTGGAGAAACTCGTAGGATGTTTATAGAGTAAAATGTTTATAAATATATAAAACAGTCCACAGACTTTTAAAACGTTCAGCAGATAACAGGAGTTTGATATACTGTTAATAAACTCCCCCCCCCCCCCCCCCCCCACCTAGGTAAAACAACCCCTCGGATATCAGACACGTTTATATACATATTTATTCTGGCCACTGGTTTTTTATCACAAGATTTGGATGAAAAAGAAGACAGCAATTTTGACAAATAAAAAAGAATGACGCACTTCAACTCCAATTATTTTCATTCGGTCATTTATCACAATGAATAACAAGTAAATTCTTTCTGTAAAACTGAGCATCTACTTTTCAAGTTTAATAAAATTCTGAATAAAAAACCCATTGATTTCATTCATAATGCATCTATATCCTTTATCATTAATGTCCCCCTCTCGAGACAAATTGAGATGGTACAATATAGAGTACCCTCTAATTTTATTACGTTGACCTTTTGTGCTCAATAACTTGGGCATAAATGAAATATATTTGTTCTCAGTTCTTATAAATACCAGTTATCACTTATTTTATTGAATGCTGTGCTATTAATCCACCCTGGATTCCAAATATTTATTCATCCCGTCACAATCTTTAATAATAAATCAATTCTTAAGGTTATGCTCTATCCAAGTTGGCGGATATTTAATAAGGAAAGTCGGCCGTATAATTGAATGTCAGTTTTAGATTATTTCTGTAAAACTATGCAGAATTTATCGAATTCATAGGATACTGCATGTCACCAAATAGGTAAGAATTAATTGAATCTAAAGATTGATTGATATCATTTTTGGAAGAATTTAATTTCTCTGAAATACCATATCGTTTGCATCTTAATTTTTTGTTCAGATACATGTTTTTTTTTTTCATTTCCTTTTTTATAAGAAAAACAAAGAAAGACTCAATATATGCATGGGTCTTGATAGCTTATTTGTAATATTTTCCCGCTGTATAATAAATGTGTTATTATGTATATGTGTCTGAAATACCATTGACAAGCAAATGAAAGGCTATTAATTTATATATTGGGAGTGTTTTGTGTACGCAATCCGGTAGCCACACCATTTACTTCCAACTATTGGCTCCGGCACCTCGAGGTGTTGTTTATATCGTCAGTGTCATGTACAATGTACGTTTTTTTTTTTGCATTTACTTTATCAGCTATTGTAATACATGTAGATAAAATATATCGTCAATTTGATCTTATGGTACTAGTTATCAATTAACAAGGGCAAAATTTGGCACTTTTTGTAAATATCAATTAATTTTGTGTCTTGCGAATGAAAAATTAAGCTTCAAAGACCTATGAAGTATTTGATCTTCTTGGGTGTTCTTTCCGAATGACTTCTTACGTTGTCGTTTCAATTTGCAATCAAAAGTAAAGAGGTGCTACTGTTCCTCCCTGTGGAACGCCTTCTATTATTGCAAAACGTTATTGAAACATTTACTGTTTCGCTTAGCAAAATAAGAAATTGGTAAACTTTGTGATCACCTGTATGATCAAAAGTCATGATTTTTTAGCTTCGAAATACCCATGAACTTTTTCAATAAAGGACGGAGCCTTACCTTTATTGACGAAACTAAGCGCGGTTCAAATTTTATTAAATAAGGGCTTATTTATAGATATGTATCCTCCTCGAAATTTTCGAAGGCATCTTTTTTTTTTTTTTGCATAGATAGTATACATTTTCTTTTTAAAGCATTTTAGTTGACCGAGCTTGTGTAATACGTCTATGAAAATTTGATTTCAAAATTGACACAAATTAGTCTTTAATTCGGAAAAATAAGAGATACATAAGGAGAAAACTAACATTGCATAATGCACTCACTAGCATTCCCTTTACGTTATCAAAGGATAATAAATCTTTCTTAGAGAAAGTTTTTAATTGATCTAGATCCGTCTAAAACATTATTGAAACCTTAATTCTTTTCGACGAGATTTGGCATATCATTAACGTCGGGAATTTCAATCTATAGGGAAATCCCGGAACAGTCAAACTGACAATACATACAGAGGACGAATTGTCCTCTATGAATACAGATTATATCGCTTCGGAAACAATTAGCTCTATGAAGATTAAATATTCCAATCGCGTAACTAGAAACCTTGCAAAAGGGGAGGGGGGGTGCTAGAGAGTTCCCTTCAGACACAGGTTAGACTTTGTCAATAATGCATTTAAATGTCCCATGCACAAAAAATAATATTGACAATCAAAAGCTAGTTACCCCCCCCCCCCCAATAAATACCAGGTCAGGTTCCTTTGAAAGTTTTCCGGTTCTGCTCTTTTGTATTTGCATTTTCTGTATACCATGGAAAAATAATGAATTTTATTGATTTTAGCAAAATTAAGAAAATGTAGTAGTTTCTAGATCTAGTTAATTAGGTATAGATTTTTTCCAAGATAATGAAAAGGAAGATCTACATTTAATATGCGTCATCTCGAAGCACAAACGGATATTAATAATTACTCCTTGTATATTCACGTAACAGTGATCTATAACTTTTTGTTATAATAAATACAAGAAATACTAAATATTTCCACAAATGTTCGTCCCTCCTGACCTCTATCAAGTGGAAACAAAGGCCAGAAGACCGAATATTATATTGTATACATGTATTAAATATTCACATTTTATTTATTCTTCTCTTTATTGAGGACTTTATTTTTTTAAATCTTATTTGTTTGGTTTCAAAATATTGACAAGAATTCATTTTGAAAAGACATAGTAACTAAAATAAACATTCAAAAACTATATTTCTTGACTCCATGAGAAATCTACGCGCAATATATCAATATCACTTCTCTTATATCGTTCAAAACAAGTCAGTTTTCTTTTGGATAATATGTTTTTTATATCTTTAATCATAGTCAAATTTGTTTGTCGTATATATCCGTACTCAAGAAAGAGGTGTAAATCACGATTTGCTTATTTCGGACGGTCCATAATGTCCCACCTTACCGTGTTAGGGTCTGTGTTTTACAATGTTGACCTTAAGGATTGTCCGCATTCAATGGTATTGTCTGACATCTTAGATTAGGTTCATACCAATTCAAGTGAAGCACAGGACGGATCCAGAAAATGTTTTTTTATAAGGAGGGGGTGTTAATTCGAGTCTATTAAGTATCATTTTTAAAGGACGGACGGACAAACGGACATCGTCAATCTATAGACCGGAATTGCTTTGCAATCGGGCCAAAAAGAATAAATTATAAGTAAAAAAACCCCGGGAATTTTCGCATTCTTGGCAAATTCCATGAGGGGATCTTGGACCCGCAACCCACTCTCTAGATCCGCTCTTGAAATTTTTAAGGCGGGTCAACATATCACAGCTTTCTCTCAAATAGAGAAATCAATGCGAAATGTTGAAGAAAAGGATAAGCAAATATTGAAATCATAGATTACTTTGTTTATATATACCTTATAAATGAAAAGTATTCTATTTTTCGTAGTTTGAGATGTACATTTGAATTGTAAATATCTCAAGGCTTTTATTAATATAGAAAAGACATTTAATTTATTAAATATGTAGCTCATGATTGATTCGGAAATTACCTATCTGACTTCAGGCTGTCCTGATAATATGTAGCTGATCCTGATATTAACACAGGAATAACCAATGCATTAAAAAAAAATGTAATGAATAAAGATGTTCGTGATAGAATCTGCACGATCCAGATTCTATTCTTTATAAAAGATCCCCCCCCCCCCCAGGAAAAAAAAACCAAAAGAAATGAAAACACTAACAAACTGGAAGATAAAAAAACAGAATCAAACCAAAATGATTAAAAAGAGAAAAAACTCAACAAATACATCCAAAACTAAACATTAGAAGAGACCCCCCCCCCAACTTTTATCAGAATAAAGCAAGTGGCAAGTGATGAGAATATCTTTAGGTTATCTCCTTCATATACTGTTAAGGTCTGCTGAGGTCACCAAGATGTGAATGGATATTTCCAAATGACACAAAATGTAAAACATCTCATTTATTTGTTCTATATAGCTTGTACCTACACCTTGGAACTGTAGGCCTAATATTTGTCAACCATCACGTACACATTGTTGAACAAGACACATTGTATGGTCTGTTGTACCATCCCTATGGACATAAACAAATTCTTGGCAAAAACAAACAACGTCCCTAATCTGAGTATAGCTGTATAACATTTTAACGAAGAAAATATAGAAGATGTGAAAGAAAACTTCATCGGATTTCGTAACAAAAACAGGGATACATCATCGTAAGGTAAGTTATTTTCTTTCTGGAATAAGACATCCCCATCCCCACGAATTTCTAAAAAAAAAAAACGAATAAGAGAAAAACTTGAAAATAAACGAGTTTTGTCCGTTATTAGATGGTGGCTAACCGGATTACGTTAGCACAACCTTCCAACATAAAATCCGATATTATAGACAGAGGCGCGTGTGCTATCCATTTCAAAAAGTTAATTGAAGATTATATAGAAAAATAATTACGACAATCAAAAGTAAAGACCGACCGAATCAAAAAAAAAAAAAAAAAAAAAAAAAAAGAACAAGTGTTTGCGGACTCCAGACTATACAGCTAGAAGAATTTTACAATATCAGTCAGTGTTCTAATAGCTGGAGTGAGCTTCATTACATAGAAAGAATTATTTGCATAGTAGTATAATGAAATATGCTTTGTTCTGAATATCCCATTATGTCGTTTACACATATACTATCATGATTATCAAAAGCCTATCAAAAGCCTATCATGATTATCAAAAGCCTATCAAAAGATTTTTGGGAAAGTTGCACGTAAACTCCCCCCCTTCTTTTTCTCCTTCAGCCCTTGTGCTATTTCAGCTTCTGTCCATCTCTCTCTCTGTCTATCTTAGTCATAGAACAATATCTGTATGAAAGCTAATATCCCATAAGTCATCATACAGAATAATTCAAGATGTCATGAGCTCCGGTCTTCTTCCTTAGACAACATGAATCACGTATAGCACTGTCGGAACTAACGTTACATTACAAATAATCTGAAACTACCGTAATGTCCCAGTAGTATTGTAAGCCTTTTTTTTTTTCTTGTTTAAATAAATCATAAACTAGTCCATTCTCTGTTGTTTTTGTATAAGGTTTCAAGCGCTCAATGATTTCATAATTTGTACAAGAACGGCGACTCGATAAATGTTTTCTATCGTTTTGTTTTATAGACATAGATCCTTGCCTTAATCGATAGTTTTTACTACTCGGTAAAAAGAGGAGTGAAAAAATAGGAAGAAGTATGAAACGTACCAGCATATATAACGCGTTTACCCAGAATTGTAAGTGTTCGAATTTATATCTCTGTGTTTTCTAGCAAAATCCGAAAATACAAAAAAAAAAAAAACGAAACAAATACTTTTGGTTCCAATCTGAGTAGCTATATCGCAGAGAAAGAAATGGTATCAAGTTCATGCAGTGCTCGCCCCTCCCCCTCCCTCCGCCCCATTGTACCCCTCCTTCCATCGCACTGAATCTGCCTTTACGTCATCGCTTCCATCTAGTATGTAAAACATTCTGACAACTTACAAGAACCGCTTACATATGATAAATGATTACAAAACTACAATTTACTTTTTAATCTATTTCGCAGACATCTTCGTGGAGCTGTAGAATGGTAGAACAAAGCGTCATTTCAGTTCAAGCAACAAGCTATGTTTACGAGAATTTCTCCGTTTTGTCAACAGATGGTGATGCAAAAGGATTCTAGAAGCGTACAGCCGGGATTGCTTCCCTGGTGCGCGCACTTCAAACGTTAGCCAGAGTACTTGTCTATTTTATTAGTGCGCGAGCCCGGCAGCACGGCCTGGGAAAAACTTGGTTAGCAGAGCCGAAAAAACAATGAGGCGGTATGAAATAATTACTGGAATTAATCAAATACATCTGTAAGTTCTTTTATCATATATGAACAACAATATTTTACATACACAGGATTTTACCCAGGGATTTATGAGCATAGTGTTAATTCTGTCGGAAATAGGTTAGAAACAAGAACCATTTGTTTTTCTGATACAGATTTTTAGGAGTTTAGTGTGAAACATGGCGTACTTGATTCGATAACGTTATCAAATTTTACGAGATTATTTTTGGGGAATACGGACCAAGAAACATGAGCAGGAGAGCGAGTTTGTACGCAAAGCAAAATCCGGACAAACAGCGACCAAAAGTGCGTTTTCCGGACGAATTAGTTTTCTTGGACAATATCAAAGAGAATGATATTCCGGCACTTCACGGAATGTTACGAAGAGCTAGTTTACAAGTGGATATCAATGGTATCAATGACGCAGGTAGGCCTTCATCAATTAAATTGTGGTTTCTTTTTGTTTCATTATTGTGCTCCTGTAGACAAGGGTCGCTTCTGTTTTTCGCTTAAGAAAAACATCTGCACTTTTGTGAACTTGAGTAAAGTTAATTGTTCTCGTTCAACATTCTGCTGATGTCCACCTCACATCCTTTTGAAGTAGTTTTTATGAAATGCAGAAATTTTTTTACCGCAATGAGAAGAATTTGATTAGAATAGGTCAAACTCAAAAAAAGCTCTTGACCTTTTGACGAAAAAAAAAATCATATGGTATCAATGGAAGAAAATACATGTGAAGTATGAAAGCTCTCGACTTTTATACCAATCAAAAGCTATGTACATTTGTACAAAAGTTTTTTTTAAAGTTTGGTCTAAGTCCAAGGTCACAAGGTCAAGCATTTTGGCAACACTATCAACATGATCAAGGTCTTGTCACAATATATATGCATGTTTCATAGACAATGTCAGCAAAGGTCAAGGTCAGTAATTTTTGCAAATAAGAAAGAGGTCACGTGTCACAAATCTCCTAACACTAACACTTCAAAACGACGTGTGTTTTGACAACAATTTTTCAGTATTAACCTGATCAAAACCTGCCAATCTCCAAGAATCTCTGATAGTGAGGCACCGTATGAGATACTGGGATTCATAATATAGCAACCTAATTTAAAACAGACATGCGAGCTGTCAATTAAGGCATTTACGATTCTCTTTTATGATAAAGATTTATTTCTTAGAATATAGTAGGTCATGATACAAATATTCATGAATAAGCTGGGATATGAGCAAAACCAGGAAAGTTTGGCATAGGGTCCCATCTCTTGGTGAAATAATCTTAGAAGATATCTAGACTTTCTAAAGCTTTTAAAAGTGCGTTCGTCAAAGTACTTTTTACATGTAAGTAGCTTGCGAAGTATTGTAGAAAATCTTGAAAAATAGGAATAACACTGTCCTTTGTACATATGTACGTCTGTCTGTATCACCGTATTGGTAAGTGATAGGAAACTGAAATTTCAGGTGTATTCGACCTATTGACCAATTCAGACATAGTGCTCTATTCGATCTCTATCTCTATTTGCATCGAATAGCACATGCCTCGAATATGACATATATGACATACAAAAGACGCTTTGAACTTGTCATTTAGTTTGTATAAAGTTTTTAGAGACGAAATTGTGTCAGACTCTATTTATCCAATAATACCGATTTGAAACGGAGAAATTCCGAGAAAATATCGACTCGGAAAATGATGAAATGACTAATTACCCAATCTGTGAAAAAGATACTATATTATTAGCCTGATTTGTCAAAAATATCTCCTTAAGATTCGACAGGATTATTTCTTTGCAAAGGAATCTTACATCTTCTGTCTATATAATTGAATTTCCAGTCACTAAAACTGAGATCTTAATGGAATTTCTGGAAAGAACACTAATCTCATTTGTTTTAATGGACATTATTTCAGGGCTGACACCGCTTCATCAGGCAGTACTTGACGGGAATATCACCGCAGTGCGCCTGCTCATACAGCACGGAGCGGAAGTGAACCGACAGGATGAAGATTCATGGACTCCTCTTCATGCCGCATGCGCAGAAGGACACGCCGATATTGCGAGGTAGGTCAAAATTAAAAAAAAAAAACTTTAAGAGATGTGAAAAGATTTCGTACCTTATCTAATGACAACCGTTACGAGAAAACGTTTGTACGCCAATTAAGCATATTAAAACTAAAAGGAAGTAAACATTGGTGTGGTTGCCCGGATTGCTTGATCACAATACCGAGTATTAAATGAAAGTGCACTTCCTCTTGCCAATTGCAAGGTAGCTTAAAAATGCCTTGATCTGAAAAGGTCTGATGAAGAAACAATTCGATGTTTCCATACAGGAACGAATATTAATTTTACAATGTACAACTGATACTATTTATCATGATTTATGATGTTTTGTCTTTCTTCGGCAAAAAAAATGTAAACTTATTTTAATTTATCGATTATGAGTGTTTTCATTTATAATTATTCAGGTTGCTTTTGAAACATGGAGCAAGTAAAGAAATCCTAACAGAGGACGGAGAGCGCCCCCTGGATTTAGTTGAACCCACGGACTTTCCCACAATCCGGGTAATGCTGGGTAAAGTCCCGCTAGATGGCGCTGATACGGACTCAGCAGACGATCTCGACGACCATGACACGAACGGACAGGAATAAGAGAGCTCTATATTAAAAACTCTCTCAGGAATGTGAATTTGCAAAAATCCTTACGCGTAATTTGTTATTATGTGTAGATAATCAAATAGTAAGAAGCATGAATGAAGCGTGCCAATTTGTTATCCAGAGAGTAAACTCGTCTGGCGGAACTTGAAGCACGTCAGCTTCAAATACCATCAGAAGTTGCTCTCTTTAGATTGCCATATCGGCGGGAAACGGAAAATTACCACTGTTTAATGCCGGTGGAACATGCAGCCATTGTGTAATTGATGATAAAATTGTTGATTGAAGTAGTGTTTTTACATGTGGCTTTTTGCGAAACGAGCGTACTTTGGCAAACGATGTCAGTTTTCTAAATTAAATTTGGAACCTTGGGCTCGGCACGGTACGGTTTTACTAGGCTGTTTCCTAAGCAATGTCAATAAATAAACGGTCGTTATATGAAATGTATGTAATACAAGAATGTGAAATAGTTATTAAGTGAATGCGGTTTTTATATGAATGTAACTCATAAATGGCATTTATATGTATAAATGAATGAATGGATAAATGAATGCTTGGTTTTGAGTGTGTAATAATGGTGTGTGAATGGCCCGATTGAATAAATGCGCCGAGTCTTTTTTTTTTTTTCTTTTCTTCAAAAGGTTTTTTTTTTTTTTGTCAATTTCAATATATATATATCTACATACTATTGCAATTTCAAGAATTTCAACAAATTAATCGCATGATAAAAAATTATAACATTAATTTACTAAAAGAATTCCAAGAAAGTCTAACTCAGAATTGCATGTACTCCTCATGCAAGCTTCTACGTCCAAAGGAAAAACAGTCATCCCGAATGAATACATGAATGAACGAATGAATGAACCGGAGAATAAAACGGTGAATGAATGAGTGAATGAATAAACGGGTGAATGAATGAATGATGACAGTAATGGATGAATTGATCATCTGCACTTATTATAGTATTTGAGCGAATATAATATCATTACTATCATATTAATTATGACTTTCGTACAGTATCTAGTATATCACTTTTAAGAAGCTCAAATGAATGTTATACCCGTACCATAGTTTGTATATGTTTGTAAGTATCACAAAATACGAAGAATGAATAAAAAGAAAACCGAAATTTTGAACTATCTTGAATCAAATATAGTCGAACTGACATGCACCCCATACTTATTGGCATCTTTCAGCTAGGAAGCTACTACGTAGGTGTTGAACCAAAATAGAGTTGTTTTGAATTGCTGCATCAGAAAATTGATTGTTCTTTACATCCAGTTGTCAAACATTTCACATAAATTATAACATTCTCCGCGTCAATTTTAGCACTTTGGTAACCTCTACATTTACTTTTTTTTTCTGAGGAACAGTCTGTCGAAATACTGGAACTGATTATTGTCAAAGTGAGATCTACGAGTTTTAAATTCACATCGGCTACATTACACCTTTACTGTCGTCTTCTCGCCATGGACAACTTGCATGCAAATTTTTGATGAAGATTGGAAGTAAACTGTGGCCCCTAGAGATTCTACAAGATTTTTTTATGATGGCCCATTGTGACCTTGACCTTAGACCTTGAAAATCGAGAGATGACATCTTCTCATCATGGCCAATTTACATGCAAAGTTTGATGAAGATTGGAAGTAAACTGTGACCTCTAGAGTGTCCACAAGGGTTTTCTTTTACCGCCCTTTCTTTACCCTTGACCTTGAATATCAGTAAGTGTCGTCTTCTCACCATAGGCAACTTAAATGCAAAGTTTAATGAAGATTGGAAGTAAACTGCGACCTCTATGGTTTTTGTGACGTTGACCTTTGTCAATCATAGGTGTGATCCTCTTGTTATTAAAAATTTCTGTGCAAAGTTTGGTGAAGATTCAAAATAAATTGTGATCTCAAAAGTGTCCATTAGGTTATTTTTTCGTCCATTGTGACATTGATCTTTGACCTTGAATCACCATGGGAAACTTACACGCAATCTTTGATGAAGATTGAAAGTAAACTGGGACCTCTAGAGTATTCATAATTTTTTTTTTCTATTTTGGCCAATTATGACCTTTGACTTCTGACCTCTATCTAAACTGTCTAAAAGCTTTTGCGGAACCCCCCCCCCCCCCCCCCCTACACACATACCCTAACGCACTAACACATGGTGGTGTTTTATATCCCTTCTGCAAGTTGCTTTCGTGTCAGAACCAAAGTGTGGATGGACAAACAAAAATAATAGCAGGCCTGAAAATTCAAAATAAGAGCGTCTCAGATAAAAATCCCCTGTTTATTCTAGGTATATGATTCCACTGACTACATGTACTATGAATGCGGGAACATTTGAATGGCAAAACACTTGATCACAGAAGCTTTTTGGATCAATACTGTTTGTCACAACAAAGTTTGTCACAATGAATCCCCCTGTTTCGTCTAGGAATATAATTTCAATGACTACACGACTATGAATGCGGGAACATTTGAATGCCACTCAATCAATACATGCACATACACCTTATACAACTCCTTGATCAATATATGAACATCTTGCACCTCTCCTTAACCATGTTAACTTGATGCTGGAAATTCATTTGAAAATATTCAAGTGGAACATGAAGGCTGTATCAGGAATCTGCAGCATTGTACCATATTGATATGTAAACTGACCTTAACCATCCTCATCTGGTCGTTAGTGTCAGAAGCATAAACTACACAATCCACCTTTAATAAGTACCCACCCAATAGTTTCCTCTTGTTTTCAAACCAGAGGTCTCTTACAAGACTGTAGCTCTCCTGGTTGTTTTGTTCACTTATTGACAAGTGAATAAGATACATACACATAAATATCAATTTCCATTTTTTATTCAACCAAAGGGAGAAGGCGCTCTAACTGATTATAAGTAGCACAACAAAACAACATACCCATACAACTGCAACTACTATCTAATATTTTTACTACCTGGATACCTATTTACGGTGGGTATTGTATATATGTCAAATCATTGTTCAAATGAGGCAAAAAATCATCTGGATACTGGTACGTAAAGATTTCCCCTAAATTTTACTCATGTGAAATTTGTACCTCTCTAAAACCTCACCATACTCAAACTTCTTTGTTATCTGGGCAGAGATTGAAGGTCATAATTATAATATAATATAACTTAGATTTGTGATCTACTTACATGTATAAAGACAAGTGCAAGTTTGGCCTTCCTAGCACTTAAAATAAAGCAATAAAACTTCTTAACATACTAGTGCGGACACCGACGACAGGGTGATAGCATAAGCACTCTCTCACTTTGTGAGGAGAGCTAATATAACCCTTGAGGCATTGTGATGGTGAGGAAAATCGCAAAAAAATTTTTTTTTTTAATTTCAAAAACTTTATTTTAACTGAGAAAACGTTTCAGCAGCAATATGAGAACAAATTCTAGCATGCAAAATTTTGACATCATCAAATGCTTTTGTTCACCCTTTAATGAAAAACACATACATGTACATATGATGCATTTTTAGTTATAAATATATACATGTACTTTTGAAGATTCTTTACTGCAAATACTCCGATTTGTAAAGGATACAGCCTCTCCGTTACATCTACAGATCACCGCTCGTTGTTTTTTCCTGTCATGAGGAATAACTCTCACATCTTCAATCACTCGAAGAATCTCTTCAGAATATCACTTCATTGTGCAATACTTGCTTTGTGGGACACTTACATTGTGGGATACTTGTTTTGTGGAACACTTGCATTGTGGGATACAATGCATCTCTGTTATAGCAAAAAGCCGTAGTCCATATCATGTTGTCACTTTTTCAATTTTTAGGAGTTTTTTATTCCGTTTAATATATTCTTTCATCTGGTTTTCATCCATTAGGGATTTTACTTTCTTTGTAAATAAGTTTCCTGAAATAGATTAATATCTTTTATCATTCAAGTCATATAGAAATGCCCTATTTTCAGCATTTTCCTAGAATTTTACGCTAGTTCCAACAGAAATTGTTGACGTTATGTTTATGTCCGATATCTACACAAAAGGGAAGTTACTACAGTGTATGTTATTCGACAAAACTGCATATGAAACATGTACATGTAGGTTTGATCAGAAGCAATACAAGGGTTTTCTTCAGCCTAATGAAAATAAGGACATCAAACATGGGGTCATTTGTTTATAGTATGCATTACATGCATGTACATGTATAAGAGGAATCATTTGCTGGTCCTTTCATTCATAGATTTATACAAGAAAGCCTTTTTGACAGGACAATGATTCGCAGATCTATCCCAGATCATAATGAGTTATGCCCTTTGTATTTAAACTATTGTGGTACAAAGCTGATGTGAATATGGCATTATGCAGCAAATGACTCCTCTGTTGTACAGTTATAACCAGACTGAGCATGCATTATTAACATATTTTTGCACAAGATTATAGTTTTGACGAATTACAGCAACGGTATTCACCTGTTCCCAAGAACACCTCTGCACACATGGCTTTACACACAAACAGCTGCGACACAGGTGTGCTTATACATTGTGTGTTATCAGGAGAAAAGTGATATTCTGGCCACCAATCTTCTCTGGTCTGCCAAATCTCATCTACACAGGATCTGAGAATAAAACAGGAAAAATATCTGTTAATAAGAACTCTTGTTTTCCAAAATGTTTCGACAGTACAGGCCATTATCAAGGTATGATATCGAAATGAAATTATTGACAATTATGAAAATGTATTGATTAAAATGAATGTTTCTACATGTTTAGATAAAATCTTTCAAAAATAATTTTGTAATGTAATCTATAATTACTGTCAAAATACAGCAAGTGTGAATGTTCATTTAGTTTTGTTTTTTTAACACCAACATTTGACAGACGACAAAGAGGTACAGCACTAACATAGAAGTGTATATATCATGTATATGTCAGCTGACCGGCAGTACTACAAAGGCTAGAACCAGCCATCTTTAAGTAATTGGCTCCACCTCAGACCACAGCACCGTTTATGTTGATATAGCTGGTAAATTCCTGTCGTCGGTTGAATTTCTTTGTTGAGTTCCTTCGTAATGTTGGTAATTTGAGTAACATACTTTTGGGTCTTACCTGTCAGGCAATTCCATTAGAGAAGACACCATGATCTGCCAAGGTTTCTCCTTGGTCATGTAAGCCTCATAGTCTAATAGATCACAGATACGATACAGTGTCTGTACATGTTCTCCCTCTGCAAAACACAGAATGAATTATGTAACTATTTCTTCCTTTTGAAAAAGTCTTTTAAAGGACACTCATGCTGTTCATCATTCAGTTTAAGAATAAAGATTTGAAACCCAAATTGATCAAGAGATATATTCTAGATTAAAGTCTTCTTTTTCTTCAATCTGATCAAAGTTCAAGCTCACTTAAGGCTTTGGTTATAGTTTCAAATGAAAGCTCATGTCACAGTTATCGATATGTGAAATATCTAAGTCCTATCCTTAATTAATTCAATTTACAGTTCAAGAGATGTCCTTGCGAAGAATAAAGTTTTTGTCTTCACATCCAAAAAAGTAGATGCACACACACATACACAAGCACTAGGGATATGACATTGGCTCCCAAGACACTCATTCTGGCAAGCTAAAATTTTACTTCCTTAAATGAATTACCTTTCAGCAGTAGTAGACAGAGCTCCATAACTAAGGAATCAGAAGGAACACGATTAGCAAGTCCCTGTGGGAAAAATAGAAGTAAATTGAACATAGAAGGAACAGATCATCAAGTCCCTGTGGGAAAAATATAAGTAAATTGAACATAGAAGGAACATGATCAGCAAGTTCCTGTGGGAAAAATAGAAGTAAATTGAACATAGAAGGAACATGATCAGCAAGTCCCTATGGGAAAAATATAAGTAAATTGAACATAGAAGGAACATGATCAGCAAGTCCCTGTGGGAAAAATATAAGTAAATTGAACATAGAAGGAACAGATCATCAAGTCCCTGTGGGAAAAATAGAAGTAAATTGAACATAGAAGGAACATATCATCAAGTCCCTGTGGGAAAAATAGAAGTAAATTGAACATAGAAGGAACATGATCAGCAAGTTCCTGTGGGAAAAATAGAAGTTAATTGAACATAGAAGGAACATGATCAGCAAGTTCCTGTGGGAAAAATAGAAGTAAATTGAACATAGAAGGAACATGATCAGCAAGTCCCTATGGGAAAAATAGAAGTAAATTGAACATAGAAGGAACATGATCAGCAAGTCCCTGTGGGAAAAATGGAAGTTAATTGAACATAGAAGGAACATGATCAGCAAGTCCCTGTGGGAAAAATGGAAGTTAATTGAACATAGAAGGAACATGATCAGCAAGTCCCTGTGGGAAAAATGGAAGTTAATTGAACATAGAAGGAACATTATCAGCAAGTTCCTGTGGGAAAAATGGAAGTTAATTGAACATAGAAGGAACATGATCAGCAAGTTCCTGTGGGAAAAATAGAAGTAAATTGAACATAGAAGGAACATGATCAGCAAGTCCCTGTGGGAAAAAATACAAGTAAATTGAACATAGAAGGAACACGATCAGCAAGTCCCTGTGGGAAAAATAGAAGTAAATTGAACATACATGTAGAAGGAACACGATCAGCAAGTCCCTGTGGGAAAAAATACAAGTAAATTGAACATAGAAGGAACATGATCAGCAAGTCCCTGTGGGAAAAATAGAAGTAAATTGAACATACATGTAGAAGGAACACGATCAGCAAGTCCCTGTGGGAAAAAATACAAGTAATTGAACATAGAAGGAACATGATCAGCAAGTCCCTGTGGGAAAAATATAAGTAAATTGAACATAGAAGGAACATGATCAGCAAGTCCCTGTGGGAAAAATATAAGTAAATTGAATATCTATTCAAACTTAGAATTGCTTAAAATACACCTAGACCATTTTCATAAAGAGTTGCATTATAGACACGCCATGTCACCTGATGTTGCAACTTTTGAAGTAACTTCATTTACTGTGATGCCATAGATCTGTGACAATGTCACAGTGAGAATTACATTACATAAAATATCCCCATGTCCAGTCTTGGTGTATAAAATACAAGTCTATGGCAGAAATATGAAAATACATGTACCTGTAGAATTGACGTTGCATTTCTCTTTTAGTTAATTCCCTTTTTCTTGAATAAGATTCCAAGGAAGAGTTAGTATCTGTTAATTTTTTTTTTAATTTACACAAATACCAATCATAGTTACCGTGTAAAAGCCATCAATATACAGAAGATATCTATTTCTTGAATGTCAACTCTAATAATACACTCAGTAAGACATATTACATACGTGTACTTACACCGTACAACCAGAAATTTTTGCGAGACACTAATTTTTGCTATATTCGCGAGTGATTAGTAATCACAAAAAATTATTTTCTTGAACAATTGAGTTTGGTAAGGTTTATCATAAATTGTTATATCAGTTTATCTGTTACATTTTGTTCTTATCATACATCGGTCACTTTTCGATTTTCCAGTTAAAACGTAAAGAGAAGTGAATTGAGTATGCTTTTATGTAAGAACGAACTAAAACTTCAACAATGAAAGGTACAAAACAGTAACATCATATATACATGTACATATTAGCTTGTAATCAAAGAATCGCGAAAAATTGTACTCGCGAAAATAAAGACACCTTATTTTATCATAAAATCGCGAAATTTGATACTCGAGAAAATTTCTGGTTATAAGGTATTTAGTGAATTCCAATTCTACAAATAAACACTTTCAGACATATAACACACACATACATACACATACACACAAGTACCTTGAGGACTTTTATTTTTTCCTGGTCAGAAGCTCCGTGCCTACAGATATATTCATACAGATACTTGTGGGAGTTTGGATTTTCCGGATTTTTATCTCTGTAATTTTCCAAGACATGCCTGGCTTCCTCTCCTTTGTCATAATACTCCAACAGCTGTGGAAAAATAAATGGTACAATTCTCAAAATGTTATACATTTACCTGTTTACTGATACTACTACATGTAGTTTATAAACTGATCTTAGACTAGCTCCCTGACAGCAATATTATATGTATATGTAATCTTTATTTTCAGAGTATGGAAGTCATCTATCATATAAGACACAAACATCTTCTTCTATTAGATAGAATATTTTTGGTTTGATGTAGGTATTTTAAAACACCAGAATTCAAAGAAAACCTGCCTTCTGCAAATAGCACATGTTGCATGATTTTACCCTATATTTTTTATTCCTCAATTGACGCAAAATAAAAAAAAAATTCATTGATTTCTTAACGTCTTATTTCAACAAATTTTAGTGTTCATCAACTCCTTATGATTTCATTTCTAGTTTTTCAGCTGTTCGCTTAAGTTTTGGATATTGGCATTGCTAACAATGTTGCTTATGACATTACAAGGGACAAGTTTTGTAGAAATCACCTGAACTTAAAGACTTAAGATTTTATCCCATTAGGGAATTTTCAGATTTTCCCAAAGATTTTATTTGATTATTATCATAATAATAGTTTCTTGTAAGAGATACATTTTAGCCAACTCCACGGTAAACTCCCCGTCTTCATCCTCCATCCTAATATGCTTATCTTGATTTTCACATGTTTAGAACTGAGTCAAAACTGAAATCTTACTTCAGTATGTTTTGTAATGAAGATGTCCCAGACTCCCTCTTTGTCGACAAGATCAGCAAATGCTGCCAAGGCTTTCTGTGCGTGTGTTTTCATCACTTCTTCAAAGTTTGTAGATGCTGACTGCTGACTTGAGAGAAGGATATCCACTGAAAAAAGACATAAAGGTCAAAATGTAGATTTTAATTACAATAGGTAAATCACTCTGTACACTAGTTGTCAATAGAGAGGTTTAGTTACAAGTTTCAGCGCAACTTACATGTACGACATCATCACTTCCTGCAATCTTTTATCAAATGACGTCATGACATGATGTATAGCTACACGTTACGGACATGTAAACAGAGCTCTACACGTATTGACAGAACGGGTAACGGCTCTGAAAATTTCCACACTTCTCATTTATCGAATTTCCAGTTTTCGCTATTGTAAAGCACCTTTAGGATTCTAATTTTCCTTACGTGAAGGTTTTACAAACTTCAATACACATTTTTACATTTGTCGCAGATTAAACTGATTGAAAAAATGCAAGCTTCACATACACCTTACTACATAGCTACACTTAGACCTACTCCAATTTATACGTATAATTAAACGATGTCTTTGAATAGTGACCTCAAGCAATGACGTGTACATGCAAGTCATACGTACACGTCGAAAGCACTTGTACCTAAACCTCTCTACTGAAACTGCTACAGGTACATGTATGTGTATATGATGTTTTGAACCAAAACACTTACAATCCATCTGAGAATCCATGACTTCTGCTTTCTCCTTAGCTGCCCTCCATTCTATGTACCACACCAGCCCCTTGTAAGCCTTAAATACGTTGTCTAAGTATAAACTGTCATCTGTCGAGACTATGGTTCCTTTTTTCTTAGGTACCATCTGTAAATAATGAAAGCTCTCATTCATTTCTGCAAAGATATTCCAAAATAAGAAAAAAAAATTACAAATTGTAGAAGATAAATTGTTTTGTCATCAATATAGCCTTCTTCTTCTTCTTCTTCCTGTATTAGAGTTGAACTCCTGACTGGAGTGTTGAATAACTCTAGCGCATGCCTTGATCTGCACGCTATGAAAAGGTGTATTCAACATTTTTTTGTTTACTCATAAACTCATAATAACAATAATACATTTTGTAAATCTCTCATTAAACAAGCCTTATGTTTGTAGCTACATGTACCTACATATATGGTATACGAGATGTCACATGTCTGAGGGAGTAGTAATTTGTAAACTTCCAACATTGCGGTTGAATTCGAAGAGATGAAGTGAAGGCAAGGAAAATTCTGGCTGCACCATTGATAGTAAAGCTTAACAAAACAGAATATGATTGCTGATTGAGTAGGTTTGCTTTAAAAGAGTCAGGCATAGTCGGTAATCCCCAGGAAAAACTTGCGGATCCTTGCCGTGCAAATCCTGAAAATTTCATTTCTTTTTTATCAAAGGTGACGAACTGCAGACAACACACCAAAACCATCCAAATAGCAAAGTGTTACATACTCCAGTATCACACACTTAGCATCTATCTCACACAGCAATCTGATTGGTAATGATATAGTATGGCCCTGTGTACATGAATATGTACCAACCTGAAAGACGTGTTTGGCACTGTCTACCTCACCAAGGTGAAGCAGGAAGAACACATACTCCAGTATTAATTAAACTCTTGACACCTATCTCACACAGCCATCTCATCTGACGAGTGTCAAAACATAGTGAAATGAGATAGGCTGGTTACTTTTTGACTCACCCTCCTAAGTGTGTACTTTATGTACCAACCTGAAAGACTTGCTTGGCACTGTCTACCTCCTCAAGGTGAAGCAGGAAGAACACATACTCCAGTAATAAACTCTTAGCATCTATCTCACACAGCCATCTCATCTGACTGTAAAAAAATTAGTGATACCTTTAGTTCATACATTGGTCATTACAAAATAAATTCGAAAAAAAAAAGATTTTTGACAGAAACAGTTGCCCCCTCCCCCTCTAAGTCACTTTGATCTTGTTCACATTACCTTGGGTCAAAAGGTCAAACATTTTCTATATTGGGAGAAGGTCGAGAGAAGTAATATATGAGGACCCTATCGCTAAGCCTTATGATTTAAAAGATATGCTTAAGGTTAAAAGTTTTTCAAAAAACGATCAAACTCCAGTGTCAAGGTCACGAGGTAAAAACTTTGGCTTCAATACAGAATAAAGGTCTTGTCACAAGAAATACACATGTGAAATATGTAATCCCTTAGGCTATCACTTCCCCTTAAAAGGCTATGCCCAATAGACCACTTTCCGATCGTGTTGGGAAGCTCAAATTGTCCTAGTCAACATCTTTTGATGTTGTTTTTCATTATGACGTCACTGTTAAAAGACGCAATTCCATTGTAACGTAACAACGAAAAAGTGCGCAAAAATTGCCTAACTCAGACATTTTTCATCATTTTGTCAGCCATTATGAATTTCGGTAAGTGGTTTATTGAGTAGACATAAGTTTATAATAGTACATGTATAGAAGACCTATCAGGGATAAAGAAACATACTTGACAAACTGATCTACAATCTCTTTGTTGTCCCTGGGCTCCTGGTACATCACCTCTAAGGTAGCCTGTAAATAAAGATAGCATTGACAAGATTTGAAATGAAAAATCTTCTCTCTGGAGAAACTTAGTGACAGTGTACGTATCTTTGTAATTCATATCAATGAAAATCAACAAAGTTCCATCTTAATCTGATTCCAGCGTTTAAAATTCATGTATTCTCGTATCATCTTTCCCCTCCATTTATCTTATAAAATTTGATGACATCACAATAATAAGTTTCAGGGTTCTCATTATGAGCCGCCAACCAGTAATTTGTAACAACTTACTTTGAGAAAAGCTTCCGCCTAATTTCTGTTGTAAAATGTAGATGCATTTAAAAAACAAATTTCACAATCGCCCCTGTTCACTGTGTGGGATCGAAACATATGGTGTTGTGATTCCTTAGACAGTATTTTGGTATTTTTTCATTTTCCAAGTTAAACTTTACAAAACCGATGGGCCGTTGCAGTAGGGCAATGCCTGATAAATCAATCTATATGGTCTAGATATATGAAAAGTTCATAGTTTTTGCAAACACTTCAACAGTTTGTCGACGACAGAAGCATTCTTGACCTAGCAGAACTCTTGAAGTGTTTGCAAAAACTATAGCCTGTTCAGATATATAAACGATATGGACTTACATGTACTTTTTAGGAATTGCCCTACTGCAAATTATCTCAACAGTTTTGTGCAGTATCACTTTTAAAAATGATGAGAAAACAGTCAGTTTTGTGCAGTAATCACTTAAATGATGAAAAAACAATCAAAAACCGCCATAAGGAATCACAACATCAAACATTTCAATCCCACTCGGTGTTGTTATTGAGAACTTTCAGTTTACATCAGATACAGGCACAAAGTGGAACTTTCTCCATATATAGCAGTGTTCTCCCCAGAAATTTCAGATAGCATGGTGCTAAGCCTTCGCGGTGCAACTTGCGTTGGGATGCGTCATTGCGCGTTGAATCATTGCATACTGTTTCATGTGTTGCTGCTTTATTACTAAACTATTCAAAATAATTTTGATAATGAAATACTACATTCTTATCTACATGCCAATTATCATTAAATTTTAGACAGTGAGATCATTGGTGTTCTATTTGTAAAGTGAGATTCATGACAGTTTTAAGACTCAATTATTTATGGGCCTTTTGAGAAAATTATTTTGAGACTGTCTCATGACCATAACTCCAGGTAGCTTAGTGTAAGAATTTGGCATATTACACTGATTTGGAAGGAAATTCTGTGAGTGGGCCATTTTTCAAGATTTTCCAAAATATCAATGGGACATTTCTTCAAAAAAGTACTAAGTTTTCAATGGGCCATTTTGCAAAATCGGACTATGGTGCATGTCCTCTGTCCTTCCTAATCACTGATATCAATTAATCTAAGTGTGTCATGGAAAGGGTGTCTAACCTTGAGTTCTGAATTTTTGGTTCAGGGAAAGGGCAGGTTTCACCTTTTAAAAAGGTTGAAAGTTATCTTTATACAAATATACAAATTCCAACTTGAAAAATTGGGTCCAAATATGGAAACATTTACTCACCCCCCCCCCCCTCCTTATTAGCCATTGCAATATTGTTTGTGGTAATTTCTGGCAAAGAAAGCTGACAATTGTTCTACTTTGCCCACAGTATGGAGCAAACCGGCCACCCCCCCCCCCCCCCCCAAGAAATCAAGATCTATTTTATAATTATGTCAATTGTATATCGCGCTCAGACTCATCAATAAAACGATGGTCCGTGCACCATGTTGTGTTTTGATGATTAATCTCATCAATCCGTCTAAACTTCTTATTCACTAGATTCAAGCATATTTCAAAAAAAAAAAAAAAAAAAAAATACGGACGTACCGACTCTTTATTTATTCAAAGTAAAATGATTTTGCGAGAGCAAGATAACCTCTTTCTTATCTTGTCAAAGCGGCAATTATTTTGTATGACAAAACGCCGAGGTCGGGTAATCATGGTCATATGTCGAACTTTAAGACGAATTAAAAACGTATTTTAATGACATCTGATATAGCGTATTTCTATTTCCAATTTACCGTAACTCTGTAACTATATGACACTTGCCGGTCAACACGATCTAGCGATTTTACATGTAGATGAAAACGTTGAACAACGTTATAGAATGGTCGTCTTTTGTTGGTCATTCGATAGACATTGACAACGCAGTTATTTTAGATTGACGTGCGCCGTAGAAGCCAGACACGTTCTCAGGTAAATAAAGCTTGCGGGGGGCTACAAGACGTTTAACACCTCGGGTTGTATACAGCCGGGGCTAATTAACCGGGAATGCGGCGGCCGTTAAATCAATCAATTAACTCAAAGGGGTACACAAAATAGTTAATACACGAATTTTTAGGGGAAAAAATATAGCATGGCGGCCGTAAAATATAGCGTGGTGCTAATCCCGATAGCGTGGCGGTAAATCTCGATAGCGTGGCGGGGCCGCCACGCTAAAACGGCCTGGGGAGAACACTGTATAGACAAGAGTGATTACCCTTTGAACAATATCAGCATGCTTTCTTGGAGTCTCGGCAAGGACACTGATAAGCTGGATGGCCGACTTATATCTCTGTGTTAGGAGACATTTCTTAAGCATGGGTATCACCTGTGCTGGTGTCAAGTCTTTCACACCTACAAACAACACATAGAAAATAAAGTTTACTCTCAATAACTAGTATGGTATGGATGAGAATTTACTTCTAATTCTTAAAGGTTTTTTTTTCTTATTCTTAAGGTTGATTTTTTTTTTTTTGGGGGGGGGGGGGAAGGGGGGGGGAGGTAAGGGTTGGTTTTTTTTGCCCCTGAATCAAAGATTTGAGGCTGTATTGTTTTACACCTGTCCCTCTGTCTGTCTGTCTATCCATATGATTGTATAGAATGAAAGAGGAGGATCAACAAGGTCAAGGAGCTATGGAATTGTGATCAAGTTGTTTTAATTTTTAAACTTTTTAAAATTGTTTACTGTAACCCTTAGGCTAGTAAAATGTTTAATGCCCATGTAATCAGACTCAGAGATTCAGAGAATATTATTTCAAGCCTGTCAGTTTGTCTGTCCGACTATTTATCGATAAAAACTTATACCTTTCAAACTGGCCATAACTTTTGAATGAAATGTACCACAGTATTGCTTTAATTTTCATATGACTGTGCATTCCCTGTAGCAAGACCATCATATTCTTACCAAAAATTTGACATTGTGACCTTGAACTTTGATATGACCATCTTCTCAGATAACAGCTTTTAATACTGATAAAGATACTGACAGGGCAATTATATATCTTACAAATATTTTTTTTTTTGGTTATTCAATAATCATGAGTAATTTACCAGCTGAAGCTTTTCATTTTATACTAATAAACATTCCTCTCAAAAATCAAAAATAAATAAATTTCAGCACCCTGATTCATGTACATGTAGGTAAAGGTTATGATAATATCTATGTCAAAATGCTGACAAAAATAGAATATACAATGCTTTACTTTTTATGCCCCTGTAATTGAAGATTCGGGGGCATATAGTTTTTGTCCTGTCCATTTGTCTGTCTGTTTGTCAGCAAAAACTTTAACCTTGGCCATGACTTTTGAATGGTAAGGGATAGGGCTTTGATATTTCACATGTATATTCATTGTGACAAGACCTTTCCATGGATACCAAAATTGTTGACCTTGTGATCTTGACCTTTTGGAGTTTGACCTACTTTTGAAAAACTTTAACCTTGGCCATAACTTTTGAATGGTAAGGGATAGGGCTTTGATATTTCATATGATTGTGTATTCATTGTGACAAGATCTTTCCATGGATACCAAAATTTTTGTCCTTGTGATCTTGACCTTGGAGTTTGACCTGCTTTTGAAAATCTTTAACCTTGGCCATAACTTTTAAAAGGGATAGGGCTTTGATATTTCAAATGTGTATTCATTGTGACAAGACCTTTCCGTGGATACCAAAATATTTGACCTTGTGACCTTGACCTTGGAGTTTGACCATTATACAATTTTTACTGACAAAGATGTTGACAGGGGCAATCGTGTTTCACAAACACATGTTGTTTTTTTTTTAAATATCTTAATTCTCTGATCAAGAATCAGCTACAAGTAGGCTGTGTAACATAAAAATGATGAAAATGCATTTCATGTTATGTATCTGAATACCTGATGGTAAACCTTGTGCAAGTTTCTCAAACCAAACCACCACTTCTGGAAGATCTTCCTCCCATAGACTTCCGTTATTTGGTACCTTTGATGTTACGATGGTAAATATGTCATCCTGAAAAAGAAAACAATCACACATGAGCTTTCCCTCTGCATGCTCAGTTCCTTATATTTTATATTCGTCCTTTGGGGATCTCCAGGGCTTCTCCCAAGACAATTAGGGATCTCAAAGGGATCCCAAATCCCCTCACCGAAAGTGCTTTCATTTTAAAGTACTCTGGCTACGTGCCTGACAAATGTTTCAAAAGTAAAAGTATGACGGTGTCCGCCCAGTATTCCGAAGGTCCGATAGTTCGAGGGCCCATAAAGCGAAAGGTACAATTAATCGATGGCCCATTAATCTGACCAAACATGGATAGGTGTTTGTCATAGATTTTTTTTCTTGAAATCCAGTACTTTCCAGAGCATGGAGCATGCAGAGGGGGGGGGGGGGGGGGTGTACAGACTATTTCTGGAATAGCCCAATGGCAATGGCCCAGCTTGTTTCCCAATAAGCAGTGTACACCCATGTTCGCTGGTTCAATCTAAACTTAAAACTTGACCCGGCGAAGCCACTTGATTAAGTTTTACTAGCAAACATGAAATGCGCCGCTTCTCACCGGTTGAAATGCATTGGTGAGAATAGGTGCATTTCAGCATACAGCGTTCAAACTCAATCAAGTGACTTTGCCTGGTCATACCATGTCACATTCTAAATTTAGTTTGAACCTGGCGTTTTTTGGAATCAAATCGTGCCAATGCATTTCATTGAGGCAAATTGCAGAAAGTTTTGGATGAAAACTTAAGGGTTGACTAAACATCATATTTGTGAGTGGGGAAAATTTTGTAAAATCTAAAAGTGCATAAATATTTGATAAAGGAAATATCAGTTATTGATACTATGATGATACTTAAACATTTATTTTGCTATAAAGGGGCAGGGTCAAGAAACCCCTAAAAAGACCCTGTTTCTTAACATTTGAACTGACTGAATATTTTTTGTAATTAGATACCGTACTTTAACTTTTTTACTAAATTATGTGTTGAAATTTTGTAAATAATGCATTTATCAGTAACTTTAGCCCCTTGAAAACCCAAAAATCAGCAATTTTCTGTGAAATTGCTGCAAAACCTACCTGTTTCTTTTAAATTAGCACTTGCCACATGCATCGAGAAACATGAAAATTTACAAATGAAAGATAATCATTATATCTTTTTGTCATAAAAGTTTGATGTTATGCACGGCATGTTGCCATATTGATATTCTCCGCTAAAGACACATTTTCGAGCATTTTTGACTATGTTTTGTCAATAACGTCAAAATGACGTCACTTGATGACGTCATAAGTCTTCCTATGATGCTTCGGTTGGCGATATGTTCCTTTCATTAAAAGCGGGAATCATTCATTATATCTTACCGGTATGCGATATATCAAGTATTTTCTCATTAAGTTTGATTTTAAGAAAAATTGCAGGGCCATTTTAGGGGCTTCGTGGCCCTACCCTTTTGATTACTTTACTTTTTTTATTTTGTGTACACAGGGATGATTATTTCCCCACTTTTTAAAAACATAGGTAATCACAGATTACGAAGCTCACCTCGAGACAGCAAAATTCAATTCAAACATATTTCTTAGTACATGTATATTGGCTTTTAAAGGCAAAACCACTCAAGCAGAAAAAGTAGGTCAAGGTCATTTTATGAAAGTTTGATCAAAGATACATCCAATATGCAAGTTGGGTACATGTAGCAGTTATACTTTGCTCAATATTGGCTTTATAGAGCAAAATCACTCAAGTGGAAAAAGTAGGTCAAGGTCATTTTATGAAAGATTGGTCAAAGAAACATCCAATATGCAAGTTTGGTACATGTATCACTTATACTTTGCTCAATATTGGCTTTTAAAGGCAAAATCACTCAAGCGGAAAAAGTAGGTCGAGGTCATTTTAAGAAAGTTTGATCAAAGATACATCTAATATGCAAGTTTGGAGCATCTAGCACTTATACTTTGCTCAATATTGGCTTTTAAAGGCAAAATCACTCAAGCGGAAAAAAGTAGGTCAAGGTCATTTTATGAAAGTTTGATCAAAGATACATCCAATATGCAAGTTTGGTACATGTAGCACTTATACTTTGCTCAATATTGGCTTTTAAAAGCGAAATCACTCAAGTGGAAAAAGAAGGTCAGATGCTGCATCCGATGCATGGGTCCATCTCGGCATCCAAAGATGAATCACTTGTGTAAGTTTGGTTACTGTAGCATTAGTACTTTGTCAGATACTGAGCTACCCCAAACTTCTTATCCAAATCACTCAAGCGGATAATGTAGGTCAGATGCTGCATCCGATGCATGGGTTCACCTCAGCATCCAAAGATGAATCACTTGTGCAAGTTTGGTTACTGTAGCATCAGTGCTTTGTCAGATACTGAGCTACCCCAAACTTCTTAACCAAGTCACTCAAGCTGAAAATGTAGGTCAGATGCTGCATCCGATGCATGGGTTCACCTCAGCATCCAAAGATGAATCATTTGTGCAAGTTTGGTTACTGCAGCATCAGTACTTTGTCAGATACTGAGCTACCCCAAACTTCTTAACCAAGTCACTCAAGCGGAAAATGTAGGTCAGATGCTGCATACGATGCATGGGTTCACCTCAGCATCCAAAGATGAATCACTTGTGCCAGTTTGGTTACTGTAGCATTAGTACTTTGTCAGATACTGAGCTACCTCAAACTTCTTAACCAAGTCACTCAAGCGGAAAATGTAGGTCAGATGCTGCATCCGATGCATGGGTTCACCTCAGCATCCAAAGATGAATCACTTGTGCAAGTTTGGTTGCTGTAGCATTAGTACTTTGTCAGATATTGAGCTACCCCAAACTTCTTAACTGGACGCGGACGCGGACGCGGACACGGACGCGTGGGGTTATAGCATAAGCTCACTCAACTTCGTCGAGGTGAGCTAAAAATGAAAGCACTCCAAAAATTATATCAATTGGCACAATTTTTACACAGATAATTTTAAGTTTATTAAACCTTTTCTGTGGGCAAGTTGTCTTCCAATTTGGGATAATCTTTGGCAATGTCATATTTTTGTCAATTTAAATACATAACCCTGTTTTCGCATGTGTACTTCAGTTTCAAACACTCTTGTCCATTAAAACGAATCGTAAAGCCAGCATTGAACAGGTGTACATTTGTACAGACAGGTCCGGGTGTAATCAGGAAAAAACAAAAAACACAGTGCAGAAAAAATCAGAATACGTAGTGTTTTTCAGGTGTTTTTACCTGAGCCATCCTAGAGCGACTTTACCTGTAGTAGGGTGTTATTGGGGATGTTTATTACCTGAGCTAATTAACAACTCCCCTCACCTATATAGGACATACAGATGTATTGTCACCTTTCTAAGGAAGAATTTTTATTGTTAAAAAGTAATTCATGCATTCAGTAGAAATTAAAAAAACAAACAAACAAACAAACAAAAAAAACCAACAAGTTATCATTTTTGTTTCATATTTTGAACAAAAAAAAAAAAAAAAAAAAAGTTATCATTTTTTTTTCATATTTTGAATTTAAGTGATCCCAATTTTTATTATTTTATTATTCATATTTTTAAAATTTATATTCATATTTATTATATTATTCGAATTAAAGTTATCCTTATTCATGATTTTCTAAATTAAATAAAAAGTGTATGGGTAAGTAGAAATAAAATAAAAATCATATATTTACAAACTTATCATTTTGATTTTATATATAAATTTCTTTAAAAGGAAGAAAAAACCATAGAGTAACTGGAAATAGAACAAAAATTTCATTCTTACATATACATATAAATCATTTTGATTTGTTTACAGTTTACCAATTTAACTATCTGACTATATATAGAACTCCGTCTTTGCATACGTGTTTGGTGCCTGGCATCTTTCCTACGGACTTTAAAATTCTAGGTTTAAACATTTTTATTGAAAGAAATATTTGTGATTTATGTTCGGCCATGGACTCCGACCTCCTAATTTTCAAAGAAGTCGGTATTTGAGCTCCTCTTGTTTCTCTAATTTATCATATTTATTTTATTTAGGCCTGGCCATATAAAATTCATTCGTTGTTTCCCAGACACCACCACACGCTATAATTTTTCACCGACGAGACGTACGTTTTTATGAGAAAAAAAAATCCGTCATGCCTAGTTTACGATCGCTGGTTAATTTCCGATCGCATGTTACTATCTATCTATCTATTTATCTAAGGAAATAACATTGTCCTGTAAATCCGTCTTTAAATAAAAAATGTTCCAACGTACAATCAGCGCGCCGTGACAAGTCATTTTACGGCAACGTCTAATCTGCGAGTATAAGGTGTACGATAGAATAGAATGCTTTCTTAAAGACTTTATTCACGCACTGTAAATAATATTCTAAGGAATTCTAAAGATATTGTTCACGTTGACGATTCAGCTCGAGCTATTGGCCACTTGTCGGTGAAAAGATGAAAATTACATGTAAAAGGCTCTGTTCGCGTGCGCAATACATTTTTATTTACTTTTTATGAAAAGTTACTAATCACTTTTCTTTTCCGTCCTCTATTCTATTCGTTTTACTTTATCTTTATTTATTTCTTTTTTTATTCGTCGTACCCCAAATAAGTTGAAATTTAAAAATTAAGAGAGTGAATATTAAGAGAGAGAGAGACAGAGACAGAGGGGGGAGGGGGGGTGAACTATACGGAATGCCATATCATCAAAATTGACAATAAAATATCCCCTATAGTAATGACTTATTCCATACCAAAAAAAAAAAACCCCCAAAGATATCCCCGACTCATAACACTGTCTACTGTATTATAATTCTAAAAACGGTAAATATCCCACCCATTGATTTTCTTTTAAAAAAAGGGGGGGGGGGGGTTCGTGCGGCCGCGGTAATGCGATTATATTTTACAGGTATGCAGGTACAGTAATCTTCTATCTTCTGGCAGAGGGGTTGACAATCAACTTGTTTTTCACACCTTTTTGGCTGACTGCGCAGAGTATAACGACTGTCCTTTGCTTTACTGTTTTGATCATTTTATATATGTCTTTAAAATTAATTAGAAAAAAAGCCCCCTACGGCATTGCCGGTAGGGGACTCACAAAAAAAAAGGGGGGGGGTTAGCTAAGTTTACAATTGCTTTTGAATAAGGGTGTTCAGGTCTACGTGCGGTAATGGAAATAATTTGGTAATCGCTGTTATCTATGTACTTTGAGAAAGACAACAAAATTAAACTATTAGGTCCTAAGAAGCCCCCCCCCCCCCCATCTTAGGACCTAATCGTTTAATTTTGTAGAGTCTTGTAGTCTTTTGTAGAGTTTTGCAGAGTTCTTGAAATCTTCCAATAAAATGTCGGACATTTAGGGATTTTTATCTGTCCAAATAAAAGATATAACGTGCGATTTTATCGGACCCAAATTTTTTTTAATCAGCAAATCCGCTAAAACCAATACATTTCACGAACTCTGCTTCTACATTTACAACACTAAAAAAAATCTTACTATTCCGCCGTTTTAGGCCTGGCCATTCCTCGACTCCGCCACCTTCTTACTTTTTTTGGAGGGAAGGTAGACTGCGACTTTGTTCTTAAATTAAAAAAACATATCGAAAAAACAAAATTACCGGCCCGAAGCGCCGACGTAATATTCGCTATTTTATTATAAAAAAATATTATGAAAAAAAAAATGTAATTGCAGAAATATTTAGATGCCGCAAATACATTTCACGTAACTCTCTCTTTCATTCCCTAATTTTTTACAAAAAAGCAAGGGTAAAGTGTTGGGGGGATTGTCTATTTATCATGTTTATCTTGATATTGAATATCTGTCGATACCACGACTCTCTTTCACACCTGTACGGCTCACTGAACGCCACTTTAATAATCTCCGGCGACGTAGACGGCACCAACTAAAATAGCGTAGTCGCCCGACTTGCCAGGTTTTGAGAACATAGTATTGGTACAACCCTCCCCCCCCCCCCCCCCCCGCTTTCGTATCCTGATGTACTCCATGCTGTAAATTCCTAGTCTGTGGGATAAGTACACGATTGAACGTCAGTGAAATGTCCGTGATGGTAAATTTCAAAGATCAATATATTATATTAAAGGTCCTATTTAGACGGGAAATTAAAAGATGATAAAGTCTACGGTGTCGTTTTTCTAGGGACCAATCTTGTAAAACTAATAAGATTGTTTAAAAGACATAAATACCGCGCTGTGTTTATTAATTTATACCTGGTTCCAGGTGTTAAATGTCTTGTAGTCCACAGCAAGCTTGTATTTACCAGAGAAACGGCTTTTGTGGCTTCTACCTGTACTACGCACGTACGTTAATCTCATTTTCCGTCGTACTTTAAACATGTAGGCCGTAATTTTCCTTCATTAAATGTATGATGAAACGTGTTACATTATCAAAATACATGTGTACATTGTATATTGACATATTGACATACCCCGCGCTACGAGAAAACGTTTACATGTATTGCTTGATTCACGTCGTACCGTCACGTGTCATAAGTTTATCGCGTAACGATATGAATGTTGTTGAGTCAAAAAAAAAAAAATCTGACTGTTACAGGAGCGCAAAATAATTTACCCATCTTTAGTATTTATGAAAAAAAATCGTGACGTTTTTTACTTAAAATCTGGGAGAACTTGATATACAAACACTTTATGACTGTTTAAACGATCAAACTCCAATACCCCGGCCATAATTGTGAGGACTCTAAAATTTATAATTCCCGTGTTTTATCTAGTTCATAATCTGAGGCGTGGGAAATCATTGTCCGGAGAAGTCACCTAAGCTAAACAGATAATCGGATTAACGCAGGGGTATATGTTGTTTGCACAGGCAGCGTTACCGGCTGAAAGTATTGGACAAATTCATGAGAGGGGGGGGGGACACCGACCCTGAAATCGATTCTTTGACATGTTTGAAAAATATGTTTCAATTCTTAAAAAGCTGTTCTTTAATTGAATGAAATTTTGTATAATTACAAAGTACAATAATTTTTTTTATAATCATTGTTTTGTTTTTATGTATATTATTTTCTTTCAGATATCCATATGTAAAAAAAAAAATAAAATAAACAGAAAAATAAAAGAAAAAGATAATTATGTATAATTATAAACTAATTTTATCTTATATTTTAGCATGTTTTAATTTCAGTTTTTGAATGTCCAATATGTGAAAAAAAAAGAAAAAGAAAAAGATAATTATGGATATTAGAAAGAAAAAAAATGTATAATTATAAAATAATTTTATCTTATATTTTAGCATGTTTTAATTTCAGTTTTTGAATGTCCAATAACAAACTTCAATTTATTATAAAATTAGTGGATATTATATAGTTTAAATTATGAAATTAAAATACTCTTTTATACATGTTAAAACTTCAAGTGTTTGTTAAGTTTTGAAAAATAAACAGAAAACAGCCTTCATACATGTAATGGTATCTAATATTTCCTTCTAGTATAAATGCCACTACCTGGCCTTTTGTCAGGGTAACTTCCACACCTGAGCGATTTTCACACCTTCCATCAGAGGGGCATATAGCAGCTACAGAGGGGGATGAAAGTGACAGAGGGGGAATACAATAACACTGTGTTTTCTGATTTACCTGTAGAAAACACCTGAAATAAATACACTGCGTTTTTTGTTTTTTCCCGATTACACCCGGACCTGTCTGTACATATATTTCATCATAGGGTACTTCTGTCTTGGATTTCTCTTTGTGTAAAATATTTTCAAAGAACTTGGAAATAACTTGCCGTCAGGAAAAAATTAAAGAAGGTAATTATGTACAAATTTTATTGTTTAAGCACGTTTTCAAAGGGTTCTCATTTTTTTTAATAATCAGCAACATTACTCATGCTTACCAGTGTGCGAAATTAACAGTGGCCCGATGGCCAATTTCTACAGTAAATTGGATCGGTCTATAGCTATTGAAAAAGTCATAGACCAACTTGTCTATATAGGAATTTTCAGCATCAAAGTCACATAATTTATAAGATTAATAAGAACATGAAGAAGGACCTTTCTATTGCTTTTGAATCATTGTCTATGATTCTATTTTAGAAAAGAGGAATCTTAGGGTTATTTTTATTTTGGTCTACAGTAAATTGCTGCGGTCTATAGGGTCTAAAATCACTGTAGACAGAATGTCTATAAGACTTCAATTGCCCATCTCACACAATGGCTTATGGTACACCTAAGTACAAACTATACTTTTAGTGAAAAACATATTATGAAGTATCATTTTACCCATTACTATGATTGTTTTGCTTCCTACTGTCCTGTTCACTAAATCCAGAGCACCTTATTTTGATGATTTATTCTGTCATCTGAAGAATTTTCCCATTAATTATTTTTTCCGAGAATATACCTCCTTTAGTCGTAACTGGAAGTTAACTTCAATTTACCCTATCAGCTGCCGTCAAACTGCAATACGAAATTAAAACATCTATGGGAAATTTCCATGTTAATTTCAAGCCGTTGCCATATTGTTCTCCATGTCAACAATCATGACAATAGTAAGTGTCCGATGTCATGCATTTTACTATGGAAAATCGGGTGCAGGATGTTTCGGTACAAGGACGTTTCGGTACAAAGAAAAATGACATTTCAGTACATGTTACAAAGACGTACATATTCTTGTTCTTGTACATTACCTAATTTGTGACTGTTTAAATATTACCCCCCCCCCCAAAAAAAAAGTTAGAGTGGAGAAGCAGAAAACATAAATATTTTTTTTTTGGGGGGGGGGGGGTGTTGATTGGTATATCTAGTGACAAATTGATCAATCAATATTAGTTTTTTCCTTAGCAATATTTGATTAGGCCTGTACATGTAAATGTCAGGTATCGGACAAAATGTTTGATCACCGATAAATATAGAATTATTTAATTATCAAGAAATAATTCTTAATTAATATATTTTACTCGAATTTCAAAATATTATAATCATCATACAAATGTATACAGCACAAACAACAAGAGAGGCTATATGTGAACTCGTACCGAAACTTATTAAAACAAAAACCAAACACATAAACTCATTATAAATCACCCCATATCACACAAAAAAATATGTACCGAAACATCTCTTACGTTGTACCGAAACGTCTCTACTTGTACCGAAACTTCTTTCTATTGTACCGAAACGCCCTTGTACAAAACATCCAGCATTCAGAAAATCCCAATAGACTTTGTATTTTCCGTTCTATTTCTAATTTAATAGACGAACATCTAAAACAATGGTATTTTCTGTTACGACTATAGGAAATCTATAAAACTGATATCTTTTTGGGAGATGACAATTTCATATTTTGGTGCTCTGGATTTACAGTAATGAACAGGACAGTAAAGCATCGATTTGATATTTGGTCAACCCTTTATGGGCTGGATTAACCATTGGCATGGGATGAAGTAGGAAAACTATGAAATTTAAGTGTACCAAATTTTTAATTTTTGCTTCCATTGTTAAATATTCGGCTTGACTCCGATTTCTGCGTTTTGAAGAAATTGAAACTAAAGGACCGAAGATGATTTTCAAGAAGAAGAGCTCTTCTATCTTAATCGGATAAGCGCTTGGTAGAAACGATGGTTGTTGTTCAATTATTACAAGCATGTAATTGACATTGAACATTTTTACTAACGACACCTCATCATTGTTCTTTTCGAACATATTGTACCAGTTACAGGTAGATTGTCAACACTCCTTGATAAGTTTGAAGAAATAAAATCTATTGATTAAATTTTGAATATCGATTTCTAATGCAATGGACGAATTTCTTGTGATAAATGCATTTAATTTATTTAGGCCGAAATTATATTTTATTTCCAACTGCATGCAAATTGACACAGCTGAACTGGATCTTGTCTAAAGACTTTTTAGTTTAAACTGTTTTTATTCAGTAAGATTTCAAATCGGTACATAATAACTGTAGTAGTGGACGAGTGGTGGTGCGTGTAAATCAGACAAAACAATATGATTTTTCTTATTTATTACCAAGTATCTTCTTTATTAAACAAAACCAAAATGTATCTAGAAAACAAAGGCGTCGTAGAAGCCAAATCAAGTTCAATCTAAACAAATCAAATACCAAATATCCAAATTAAATCGTAACCAATATAATCTTCTAAACTTTCAAATGAAACATCAAAATCAAATAATCAAATAATATGAATAAAGGTGAAGCCTTATGTGCGAGCGGAGAAAAAGACACCAAACATTTTGTAAAACCTTAAAACCTTGATCTCAAAATCGAAAACTTTTCAAAATCATAACCCTGGGACTCCAGGAATCCCTCCCCGTGGGTCAAGCTGGACCTCCTCTTAATACCACTGCAAAAAAAAAAAAAAAAAAAAAAAAAATCTGGACCCGTCCCATCAACTTTACACAGACATCTGAAGTCCCTCTTATTTCCTCTCTAGTGACCTTGAAATCCATTAAAAAAATTCTAATCTTTCTTCTTTACTACATAATATTATTTCGATCATATCTATTTTGTTTGTTTGATACACTGAAAAGTGTTAGAAAATCGCGGCAGTTTTGTGTTACTTTTCCTTCTTGCGTTACTACAATAATGTACTGTTCTTGCACGTGAAAATGGGCGCACTGCTACCATGACATCACATATGGAGGAATAATGATGTCAAGTATACTACAGAGTTACGTACCGTTGTGTCGTCATTAGAGATAAAGATGGCGGATTAGTTGCTGCTGAATTTCTGATTTTCAGACGAACAATTCGGCGAGTTTCACTTAATTTTATTACGCCATAAAATAGAAGAATTCTATCCATTGCGACTTTGTCAAGGTATGTTCTCCTGCTCTGTCGTTTAAGGGAATCGAGTCACTTTTACCCGTATCCTCGGTCCTGTTACCATACTTTTTCAGCTCCAAGTATGTATATCTTTTGCTTGTGCATTTTCCCATACTTACGTATACGCGTTACCATAAATGCGAGCTTCGCTCGCAAAGGCCCTTTGGGCCTTTGCAGCAAGCTCCGCTCGCTATAAAGCGGGACCAAATAAAAGATACAAAATGTTTCTATTTCTTGTTCTAAGTCAGAAGTCGACTAGAGGGGCTTTACAAGCCAGAAAGTCTGGCAGAACACTGCACTGAGCTCCCCGAACGCTCGCTTTATATACTGATTGATCACATGGCAGTTACCGAACTGTGAGATATAACAATCAATCTTATTGGCTAAAGATAAGAGTTCTTATCTATGTATCTATAAATAGCGTATAGGTAAAAAGTAAGGATAAAAATAGATTAATATTGAGTACATAGACCTGTTCTGCTACATAACAAAATTAAGTAAACTCACTGATGAGATAGAAAACAAGAGATTATTACTTGTATTGATTTGTTTGTCATAAGACTTCCTAGGGCAAGTAACCTCAATTAGTTCACTTGATTATTGGCAGAAGGCCTATTACACCATATGTTGCCAAATTTTATACATGACCGGCAAACTCCTCAAGTGCAGGTTAAAAAAAAGGTATCTTTGACCGTGACCTCTGATGCTTGCTGCTGCCGGAATCAGTATTGATTATTGGATGTCCACTAGGTTGTTGACATTCTGATACTTCAAGGTCATCTTGGCCTGTGCACAACTTAGTTTTTGCTGTGGATGCTGCAACCTACTTTTTGCTGTGGATGCTGCAACCTGGTGTTTTTGGAGAACCTCTCCTTTGTTTTAGTCTTATAGATCATGTAGAATAGAGTTAAAGATAAAACCATGTTCTAGAATCATTGAAAAATAAATAATAATCTGGTGAACTATGCATTGAAAAGAATTAATACAGCCTAAAAATATGTTAGAACCTCCCCACACACCCTCCAGCAGAGTGAATTGGTTTTCCCTTACTTTGAAAGAAAATCTTAGTATTTTGGTTTAATATGAATTTTTCAAGACAACAAAAGACTTAGCTCTTACATGATCCATGTACATGTAAGATATTGAATACATTGACTGACACCGTACAGAGTCATCATAAGATTGTTCATTGATCTATTTTTTTCTCGCTTTCACAAAAGTGCGAGGACATTAAAACTGGTCCGTCTGTCTGTCCAACAGTCACAAAAACTTTAACTTTGACCTTAACTTTTGAATGGTAAGTGATAGGGCTTTCATATTTCACATGTGTATTCCTTGTGACAAGACATTTCCATGGATACCAAAAATTTTTACCTTGTGAACTTGACCTGGACCTACTTTTCAAAAACTGTAACCATGACCATGACTTTTGAATGGTTAGTGGTTGGGCTTTCATATTTCACATGTGTATTCCTTGTGACAAGACCTTTCTGTTGGTAAGAACATCCTGACCTTATGACCTCGTCCTCAGAGGTCGACCCACATTTAAAAACTTCAACCTTGACCATAACTTTTATTTCTGACAGGTAAAACAACAAAGGAAGATGAATTTTGTGGTGAAAGTGGTACTTCTCCTAACCTACGTCACAATGACAATACAACATGAGGCCTACCCGCCTGGTATCCCACCACCCAACATGCAAGCTCATGGTCACCAACAACAGCATCAACAAAATCTACAGTTCCAGCAAGCTCAACATGGTAAGCAAAAAGACAAACATGTTAAATAATTGTAAAGAAATCTCAACAGGTGTTTATAAATTTATTAATCCAAGATCCTAATGAATTATTGTATTTTTGCATTTTCGAGGTTAATGAATATTTTTCACCTCTAGCATGGGAATTGCTTTTGGTGTTTTAGCCTGGAGGTGCAAACCACTGAATTTTTCTCATTTATTTTGCTTGCATGTAGATTATGGAACATTACATTCAAATTTTAATTTATTTATACCATGTATACTATACACTGTACATGTACATAAAAACAAAAAAATATTGTCAGAAAATGATTCAGAAAATGTAGAAAGAGAGTCAAATGATTTGGAAGCAGAGCTTGAAGAAACAATTGAGAGAGAAATTGAAACTACAGACTTGGTCTCCGAGAATATTTTACCCATGAATTCTGAAGATATCGGACAATTTCAAGATGAGGCAGAAGTTGAGGACAGTGAAAACCATGAAAATCATGAAGAAGAAAACAATCCTTATGAAAACAGTAAACAAATATGATTGATGTGGAATTGAATTACAAAGTCTTTTTTCCCTTTTCAACTAACACAGTACATTGATTTGCTTTGCCTTAATTTTTATGCCCCGTGTATATTTGTGTGTACTGACAAAGCTTCTGATTCAGGGCGTACATGTTTCACAAACACATCTTGTTGTTTTATGAATGTAATACCTCCAAGGTACATGTACCATAACAATCTAAAAACTGCTGTACAGTGCCATAAAGTGATTTTGTGAATTTCCATTAATCAACTCAATTATTTCCGATCTTGTAACAATTGTGATCTGTAACCATGGTAACGCTTTTATAAATTTTGCAAATTGAAAGTTGTTCCTTTTCATTCATTTTGCACGTAACTGTAATCATAGCTCAACTAAGCCATAAAGCTCTTCTTATTTGTACTCATTGTTTTAATATATCTTTAAATTTATCACAATATTTTATAATTGTTTTTGATTTAGTTAGGAACAGAATGCTCAGATCAAGAAATTGTTTATAAATGACATTCTGTACTTCTGTCTTTGCCTAATACATGTATAGCTATTAATTTTTCTTTCAATCTTAAGTTTACACGAAGTCTCAAAGTATCATATACAGTGTATATATTATGTATGTTTTTGCAGCTTTCTTTTACGAATTATCATAATAAGAATATGTTGCCTTGATCGATTAACTTACTTATAACAGATGATGAGGAAGGTTCAGATATCAGCAAAGAAAATGTCCCATTTGATGAAGATGGTAAATGAATGCAAAGTGTGCTGTTTAAGTATAATATCAACTACTCTATCTGTACTGTGGCCTTCACTTGCATTTCAATCTTTTAAAGCTTTTTAACCATTTCACAGAATTTCAAATTTTCAGATTTTTTTTACACTTAAATTGTTAATCTTGAAATTGCAATTCATTTGACAATGTGTTGAATCTGTTGATACACTTTTTGTCTCTGGGACATTGTTTTTAAATAAATAAGACCTGCTTTTCAAAAGGTCAATAACACATTTTTTTTTGTGTCGCCTGCAAAGCATAGCGACACTTAGGGATCACTTTTTTTTTTTACAAGCAAATCAATTTAGACATTGTGAAAAGGTTAAGCAAGTTGGTACCTTTATCATCAATCATTGAAATTACTTAGGTGTATTGATTTTTTTGCACTTTCTGTTCTAGCAACACCAGCACCAGGTTATTCAACTGACTTTCTGACATTCTCTATACCACATGATTTCACCTTATAAATAATTAATGCATTATGTATTTGGATTTTACTTTAACTGCAGTCCCCTTACTAATCTAGTTCTATTACATATACCATAACAAGGTACCAGTATCATCATAGCCCCTTTTCTGGCATTTCTGGAATCTATATAAAGGTTGAGGTACGGTAGATGTACTGTAAACGTGGTTGTTTTCCCAGGGGGAAATTTTCATGATTATAACATCAAGACATTAGGCTTGAGGGAAATATTTGTGATATAAATGTCTCTGCCTTGGTAAGAATGCAGCATGGTCATTTTAGCATGAAGAAAAATTTCGCGAAGTCCATTGATTCGTGAAAAAAAGCGAAAATTACACCCAGAAAATTTCCACATTTACTGTATCACTCGTGCCTCACCCAACCTCTACAATCATCTCCCTGGCAAGACCTCAGAGTTCTATGGGTCCACAGTCCACCATTTTAAGCACCATTTCACCACTTTTAAATTTATATGTGTTTAATTAATATGTAAATTGATTTACAGACATTCTGTACATGTATGGACACTTATCATGAATATCCTCAAAGTTTGTACCTGCATTGTGAGAACTTTATATTTTCACAGGTCAAGGACAACAGCAGTTTCATGGTCAAGGACAACAGCAGTTTCAAGGTACAAGGGCAACAACAGTTTCAAGGTCATCAAAACACTCAACAATTCCAACAACAGCAACCTCCACAGCATCAACAACAACAACAATTCCAACAACAACACCATCAACAACAACAGCAGCAGCAACAACATGGTGGAGGTCATCACCATCCCGGAGGTCATCAGGGCTTCGGACAAAATCAGATGGTCCATGACGCTGAGTAAGATGATATTGTATATTATACACAGCTAAACTTAATTTTGTACAAAAATGTCAGGACAGTCACTGAAATTTGTATCAAATTATTTAGAATTGATGTTTTTGGCCTGCATTGCGAAGCAAATTGAATCTATGAAATGACGATGTCCATCTGCCAGTCTCTCAATCCGTCTGTCAACATCAACGTTTTGGTTTAACTGTTGTGTTTATGTCTGTTAGGAGAAAATTGTTTGTAGAAGCAACTTGTAACTTCACATGTAGATAAACCATGATAAGATGAACCTAATGCAAGAATAAATTTTGATCTTGGCCTTGACATTTGATCTTGATATAAAATACACTCACAATTTTTGTCTTAGCAAATAGGGAGAAAACTGCAAGCAGTAATTTTACATGACATTTTTCTATCTTGAATTTAACCTAGTATGATGATCAATCTGTGCCTCTATACTGAACTTGTATGTACTTTCTGGCTGCATGGTTTAATCAACTTTGATATTACAATAATGGTATTTTTGCCTTATTTTTTACAGTCATATCAAGGAACATTTAAAGGAAGTAGTAGACAAACCAAAGAGGAAATGTCCGAGGAAGAGTTAGAATTCCATTACTTCAAACTCCATGATTACGATAGTAATAATAGACTGGATGGTACAGAAATAGTTAAAGCTATAACGCATTTTCATGGTATGTATCACTTGCTGTCTCTGAGTGTATAGAATATCAAGGATATGTGTTGCAATGTTAACTACACCTGATGAGATGTTGTAGTAATAGAATCTATCACGACGTGAGACTGAGACAGGGGAATCTCATCCGAGTGTAAAAGATTTGCAATCCATGACGAGGCGTGCCGAGTCATGGATGTAGCAAATTTTTTGCACAAGGATGAGATTCCCCTGTCTAAGTCGTAACGTTGTGTTTGATTATATTTCTCACTCACCTCATTTGATCATCATTATAATGATCTTTAAAAGTAGAATCGATACTAAAACCTACACAAATCTAATGATGTCGTGACATTACTTTCTATGACGTCATAATAGGAGTCACGTGGAGTGTGAGACAAGGAAATCTCAAACTGCTACGTCTACGTTTTTTCGTTTGTCACACGACGTAAGTGAGTGAGAATCTATTTTAAAGGACTAGATCCAGTTTTGTTTTCATAGACCAAGTTAAAATTGCTGGATCACCAATGTCCATATAGCACCTGTTAACAGACTTTCATATTATGACTGTGACATTACAATCAATGGCACGTCAAACATGCTTTGATTTGTTATGTGATCATCATGTATCAACTGTAAAAGTCTGTCAACAGGTGCAATATTGGACATTTGTCAATCCCTCAATTTTCCAAGAGATTGGGAGTAAACCATTAGTATTGAAATAAAAAAAAACTGTAGGTTTTTCATATTGCCTCAAAAAGAAGGGGCAATTGCTCATCTTCTCCCCCCCCCCCCTCTTGTTTGACCTGTACCTAGTTTGTAAGTCTTAGCTGTCGAATGTTTTATTCATGTAGTACTGCTGTTTGTTAGTCATCAAAGCTTACGAATGAAAAAGAAAACATGTGTTGAACTTCTTTTCCTAGGGCAAAATTATCAAGTTTCAGGACTTAACAGATTATGACACCATTGTGTTTCACAAAATTGTTGCCAAAGACCAAGGAGTGTCTCTTGACCTCAGAGAAGAGTTATATCTGCAGTTTCAAGGTCATAGTGCAAACAAATGGTATTTTGTTGTTCCTATATCGAACATCCGGAGGGGGAGGTCATATCTCTTTGTTTCTTTGCTTGTGTGTCTGTCCCAAATTTTGAACCTTGGTTAAATATATCTTTTGAACAATGTCAGTTACAGCTTACCACGGGTACATGTATTTCACATGACATAAATTGTGCATTGTTTGTGGCAATACCTTTCATGTAATACCTTGACCTTTGATCAAGTGACCTTGACCTTGAAGTTCCTACTTTTAATAAATACACTTACATATATATGGCAATTTTTCTTCTTTTTAAGATGGGATGTTCATAATTTCATAAATTGACAAGTGCATTGCTTTTGACAAGATCTTTATTTCTTACCTTGACCTTTGACCTAATAAACTTGACCTTGGAGTTTGACCTACAGGTATGATCAGGAACATATCTCAATATAGCCATATCTCTCTAATCTTCAAAGATGGGGTATTCATATTTTGCATTCATTGTTGCAATAGCTTTTTACAATCTCAGGATACATTGATGTAAAACCAAGTGACCTTGACCTTTGTCCTAAAAGACCAGCTGTTCATTCATGTTTCTTTTGTGATTGTACGATACCTCATTTGTCGCTCTTGTTAAAATCTAATGAATTCATAATATTGTTATCAATTTTATATGTATTGAACATAGAGTATATATCAGAACCCATAGAGGAGGTTCGTGGTAAGGGCATGTAACCACATTCAAAAGCTTGAAGTGAAAAGTACTGCGAACTGAAATGAACCCCTATGAATAATAATAATACTGGCATATATTTATTAAAAAGATTTGGAAAATTTAATCGGAATTCCATCCTTGCACTGCACAGTTATGATATTAAGTAACAGGAATGATTGCGTCAGAGAATTTGATGTGTGCAATTTTGTCAGTTTCTGCCAATTATATGCACTTGTATAATATACCGTATAACCAGAAATTTTCGCGAGTATCAAATTTCGCGATTAAATGGTAAAATAGGGTGTCTTTATTTTCACGAGTACAATTTTTCGCGATTCCTAAATCAGACAGAAAGATGTACATAAGATGTTTTTGATTTGTACCTTTTATTATTGACGTACTAGTTAGTTTTGTCATGAGAACATACTCAGTTCACTTCTCTTTACGTCTAATCAGGAAAAATGAACAATGGCACATGTCCAATATGAACAAATGAAATAGATACATTTTTATACCAATTTATGCTCAAACTTATCAAACACAAATTTTCGCGAGAATGATTTTTCGCGATTCCAAATCAGTCGCGAATATAGCGAAAATTAGTATCTCGCGAAAATTTCTGGTTATACGGTACTGGTAACCCAACTTCCTTTTCCCCCATAATTGTCAGAATCAGTTTGTACTATTGTTGTGTGTTTGAGTTTACCCCCGGATTTACAGCCAAACTTCTCCATGTCTGTCTGTCTGTCTGTCTAACTGTCAGTCCATCTGTTTGATCACTGATCAGAATGCTATCATTACAGATTACTTCATAATTGCCTAGAAGTTGTCTTTTCAACTCTATGTATGATTACTGATTACATTACATTTGTAGACACTTTGAAATTCTTAGAGTAATAATTCGATGATTTTAATTTATGTGCATTCAAATTTATTTTCCAATTTGTATATCTTTAGAACCCACAAATGGAACCGCTCATCATCATAAAGGTTAATTTTGGAAAGAAAGAAACATTTTTATTGCTTTGCTACTGTAGTTATTTACTTATCCAGTTAAATTTTAAATCTAATTACTTTAAAATTCAAATTTGAATTTAAAAAGGCTCCTGCTTTTGTTTTAATATTTCTATTCATTTTATTTGGAATCTTCTTTTGGCAGCATGCGAGAAATGTTCTAAAATTTAATTCTTGTTATTTTCCTCAGTAAGAGTTACCTTTCTTTACTCACATAAAGTTTTACGAATTTTCTTGCATTGCATCCAACTGTCCAAGGCATTTTATTTTCGTTTACGGATGCTAGGGGATCTGATTTTTAAAGTTTACTATAGAAAGTGCAAATTTTCATCAAAACCTATTTCTTAGCTTTCTAAAAACTCAGATTTTTTCCTTTATTTTTATTATCCTTCAGGGTTTGGAATATTTATCACTTTTTTTAGCACATTCAATTTCATTGTCTTAATATTTTTTAGAACCTTTTTCAGTCTTTTTACTGCATTATTTTTCAACTGCTGACCTTTTCAGTAGAGTACTAAATGTTTTATCATTGTGATGATGAAATTTAGTCTACAAAATTGAATTTAAATATAAGACAAGATAGGCAATGTAAACTTACATGTAATTACATCTTACTAATCATGCTAATATTGCATTTTATGAATTATACATGTGAATGAGAATATTAATTTGCATTACACATGACTTTTTAAAATGTTTTTGAGATTTAAAAATGTGAACGACAATTTGTGTAAATTAAAGTTACAATTTTTGTGAATCAGAGAAATGCTTTTAGTCCCTTACACCAGTATCTTAACCACCACAAAGCGTTTAGAAAAAAAAATCAGTAATGTGCATTTTATATTTTTCTTTGATATTTTATTGTTTTGGTTCTTCCTTGACATGTACAGAAAATCTAACATAACAGTTGATTAATCAACAAGGAAAGACGTTATGAGCAAGAATAATGAAATAATGACTAAATGAGGCATTTTCAAAAAAAATTAGATTGGAAAGAAGATAGATGTAACTATTATGTGAAATAATAAATATCTGTAGAATTCATAAATTCTTCTTTAAAATGTTTGAAAAAGATCTAAATTTGGTATAAAAATTATGTAAAAAAAAGAATAAAAATCAAACAAACAAAGAGCAATTTCATCAAAGTGAGTTGCTGCAATTTCAATATAATCAGCAGAAATGAAAAGTAAGCAACATAGAGTCAAACTTTATTTTTTTTTTTTCTTGTTTAGATTTGTTTGTTGATTTTTTCCTCTTAAATAAATGTTTACTTCTTCGTTTATTACAGAGGAAGGGGAGCAACATGAGGCTTCACCCGATGCTCAACAACAAAAAAAGGTTTTCTCAGACGAGGAATTAGTAAATATAGTCGATTTAGTATTAAAAGAAGATGATCTCAATTTAGACGGTTATATTGAATATGCCGAATTTGTCACAGCCCAACGAAGAGCCAGGGCAAATGAACAGAAAGATGGTGATAAGAAATAAATGATTCCTATGATTCCTATACCTTTAGTTTTATGAAATTTTGCCCCCCCCCCCCTCCTTTTTCTTACCATTCTATTGTCATCATTTCATTTTCTTGCATAGAATAGAATCTCTTAATCAACTTACATCGTTCCTGAATTGTTACTTCCTGACAAAAAAAAGTATTTATAAAATGTATATCTCTTTATTCATTCTTCATACTTTCACATTTATTTTCATTATTACATGTAATAGAGAACTTTATTTAAGTTTAGTAATGATTTTCCAAGGGATTATACCTTTATGCCAAAAATCATTTCAAAGAATATTTCGAAAGCTTTAGATGAAAAATTATTAATATGCATAATTATCAACTTCTTTATATTTATTGAAAAAATGTATTTTCAAGCAAAATAGAAAACTAGCTATTTCAACCAAATCTTTGTCTTTTGATCCAAAGATCTTGATTTTCAACTCGACACAATGTTAATTTTTTTCTGACCCTCCATTTCTGAAGTATATTTATTTCACAAATTAAATGGACCATACAATTGCCCAAAAATGTTTTGTATAAGTTTTAAAATTAAATAATTAATTATATTATACCAGAAACTATTTATAGCGTTATATTTTTAATGTATAAATTAATACTTACAGATTGTATATATGTACTGTAATTTGATGAATAATTAGAAACTGCATTTTAAGCAGTAGTGCTATTTCATTATCATAGAGTAAATTTACATGAAATCTGATGAAAGCATTTAATATGAAGACTCTGGGCTGTTTCCTTGCTCAAGTTGTAATATATTAATTTATGTGTTCCTTCCCTTAATGATTCATTGCGTATTTGTATTGATTGTGTGATCTATGTGTTAAAGATTACATTTATTTGTGAAAAATGAAATAGAAATGGAAGAATGTCTGATGTGATTTTGCAAAATACATCATATTTTTTATTTAAAAAAAAATTAATGCTGTGATTGTATAGGTGTGTGACTTTGAGTGTTTCATCATTTTCATCGACTACATTAAAATAAATTGAGAAAAAAACCCAAAATACATGTATGTTGAATGTTGAAAGGAAAGAATGAATTGTTTCTTAAATCCTGATCATAAAAATATCATATATTTACTAAATATAAATCTACTACTTTAAGTTGATGTTATACTTGTCTTGTAATGCTTTAACATTTAACACCAAATAAAAACTAGATACTAGATTAGCTGTGACCAAGTAGAGCATATTTTTCATTAAAACTTAAATTTAAAAAAATACGAATTTTGATAATTTTCTCATGAAGAAATAATGCCATACTTCATAGAATTTTCATAAAAATACATTGATTTTGAAAATTCAGTTTTCCATAATTGCCCAAACTGGTAAAAAATCACTTTAATCTTTTGTATTTTTTAAAAAATTCTATTTTATTATATGTGTAATGCAACATGGATTATAAAGGTTGAGCAAAATTCAGAATTTTATACCTCTTCAATGAATAGCTAGAAATCCATTCAAAAACTCTGTTTGTCAGAGAAAAATGTAACAGCTATAATAATTAGTCTGAAAGTTAAAGAAGTTTTCCATTTATGTAAAGATTTGTTTTCTTTTTTTCGTAAAATGCAAGTGCAAATTTATGACATCGTGCTAAGAATCAAAATTCAAATATATATTATTAGTGATTTGTAGTAAGTTTCTACAAATAATCAATGTTAGGAAGAAAAGTGTACTGTAACATCGGGTGATCAATATACTAGGCTCTGTTGGGCCTCTTGTTATTTGCTAGTCATTCTGAATAATGCATTAATCAGAAATTATTGTAGAATTGTTGTAAGTGTACACAAATATTTACCGCTTGAAATTATTCAAAATACCACAATGCTTACTTCAGTATGTATATAATGCATTCAAAAATGTACATTCCGTATTAAAGTTCACAATCCACCCTATCCTACCCCACCATGCATAAAGTACATACACATACAGACAGACTGTTTAAACTCTGTCGAGTTTGTTTAATACGTACCATTTTACACGGTGGGAAATCCCGCAACACAGAACATTCGTTGTTTTTTTTTTTTTCTATAATTTCGTGTGATAAAGATTATTCATCATAAAAAGGGGAATGTGGCGTAGTGTAAGGATGCCATTACTACGAGTTTTATCCAAAATAAGACAATATTATCTTTTTATAAAACTGAAAAAAAGATCAGCGTGATTCGTGTAGATGAAAGTGAAAGTAGAACGCCGATCGTGTAAAAGCTAATTATAACCTTATTTTGGATACAACTCATAGCTAAGACATTCTTACACTTTTGATCTATATCGCACAAAAATATCGAAAAACTGATAGATTACCCACCGTGTTTTAGGTATATTGCCATTTATATTTTAAATTTAACTTTTTATTTAAAGGATATGTATTTCATATTGTAGCATTTACTCTCCTTATTATGCCAGTCAGTTTTCAATACACATCGGCTGTCCTCTAGTTTATTTCAGAAAGTCATGCATCTATTAAAATAGTTCAATTCATTAAATAAATCTAATTCTGATTTTAATTTAAAATTATTTTTTTTTTATGCTGAAAATATTTGAATTTATTTTCACGTTTTTCATTCCTACAAAAAATGATTGAGTATTGCATACTTGTAAGTTGTTGAATAATTTCGAATAAGAGTACTTTTGGTACGTTTTATGATACAAAGACATTTTTGTTGAGTGAAAGGTTTTCATTTGTTTGATTTGTGTGTTTGTGACAGTGTTAAGTGTGCATACAATGTTTGCGTCGACCAACAATTTGCGTCGACCGGACGAAAAGAATTACATGTAAGCGTGTATCTAAAGTGATTTTAAGTTAATTTTTTGTTGATTTTGTTAAAAATGTATTTCATAAACTTGGTGGATGTCTCATCGTATGAAAATAAACGATAAATACCAAAAAGTTGTCTATAAGTTTTTATTATTGTACAATTTTAATATTGTACTTCTGTCCGCGCATCTCACTTTGAAATCGCACAATCGAGAATTCGTCAATTTGAAAATTTTCAAGAAGACAAAATTAATTTTAAAATTCATAAGGTCAATACTATGAATGATGTCTTGGACGTTGCAAAATTACCATAAAAATCCCTAATAATTTTTTTTTTCGTTCTGATTAGTGTATATAATTTCGGTATAATGTTCATTGAATTTATTTGATAAGTTACCGAAAATCGAAATGTTCCGTCTGATTATAATTTTGTTACAATGTTCTTTGAATTTATTTTATAAGGTACTAGAAATTGGAAAATTTTCAAACATTTTCATTTATTATATATATGCTTTTACAAATGCAAAGAGGAAAGAAATCGTAATTTTCCAATTCCTAAAGTGAGCTGCGCGGACAACAGTAATCATCACGCATCTACGAAAGATTCCTTCTGTTGTACAATACACTACTCCGATTGCTAAAGATGTCCGCTACAAATTCATTACCACCCGATACAACTACTTCCGAGCTTTAATGCACTCTAATGGTTACAAACTTTCAGCATGTATTGAGCTTAATTGACCCTTTGTGTCGCTGTCCAGCTCGATTTGACCCTATCTTCTACATCTTGTGAAGACCCATATTCCAATATAACTTTATTATGAAAGAAGATATCGATTTTAACACGCCGGGTAGCCCAAAGAGACCCGAGAGCGTTGCAAAAACCAGAATACGGCACTGATTTGAGAAGTCTCAGAGGAAATTCGGTCTAGAGGACACGCCCACCTTGTTAGAGCTGCCAGGTGGCGCATCTTTAATTATTGACAATTCAAGTGAGGTTGAATAAACGTCAATAGCGGAGTGCGCCGCGGGGAGGGGTGTTTAAGGTGGACGATGATGGGGGCATTCATGTGAGAAGTACCAGATCTGATGGTTTGAAGATCTCTTGCATCACGCCTCTTATTGCTGTCCTAGATATAGCTAGCTGCTTTGAACAGCAGCATCATAGGGTGACATGACACGAACATATATCGAAGATGTATTTTAATAAATTTCACATAAATTCATATTGCTTTTTTTTTTCTTCTTCTTCTTTTGGAAATACGGAAAAATTCATTTTGCTTTATTTGGGGGAAATGATATGGAAAATCTCCTACAAGCGAAACATCAATATTGAGGCACCCAAGCCAATACGCAATGACGGCGGCCACAAAATTCAAAACATATACCGGGGTCCCAACGAACTTACAGACAATATTGGTGTAGTTATACGGATTTTCGTGTTAACATTACGCTTATTACATGATACGCTGAGATTTCAGCAGGTACATTTAACAGTCCCTTATACATATAAACAAAATATTCATTGAAAAATGATGACAGACACAAGACAATTAGTATCATTAAATGGGTAAGTTATATAATCAACAAAAAAAACCCCATTCAAACAAACAAAAAAGGAAGCAGAAAAACACAATCTATCAAATAGCATACATAACCAGAAAAAAATGTAGAACCAAACGAGCAATACAATCTGAAGAGCAGCAAACGCAAATCCCTTATGGAAATGAGATCAGGTGCCCGGGGGTAGTAAGCATTCCCTGCTTGCTTAAAGGATATTTCGTATAAATGACATTAATATGTACATGAATATTCAATAGCACGAAGATGCACGACAGACATTTCGTGTTCTACATGCTGATGTTTGCGTCTGTTTCTGTTGTTTCCCGCGGAGAGTCCGATCAACTTTCAGAATAACGTGAATAAGTGTCCCGTCCTCTTTGACGTCAAATTTTTGACAGTGCCTTTCATTGACTCCAGTCGTCAAAGTTACAGTCTGTGTGCAACTCTGTAGAAATGGTTTTCTTGCTTTCTGTAATCATTGCATTTGCTCGATAGAAGCATACGTCTACATAAATAAACTGCGGATCCGAATTGCCTAACCGTAAGATTTAGTAATTACGATACTAGTACACTGAATCATTGATAACATTCAAACTTTTATGACAAAATATCTTTAGCTAGTTCTGACTACTAAATATTTTGGCTAGTTCTGACTACTAAATATGTAAAGAATTCTCTATATTACTATCTTGCTGGTCCTATTCCCTGCCGGTTATGTTCACCACAAGTCCATCTTGTTAAAATAATATATTTTTATGAACTTCATGATGTGACGAGTTACTTTAAAGAATTTGATTTTTTTGAATGAACAAAAAAGCAATATAAAAATTGTACGAGTTTAATACCCATGTTCGGTAAATCAAGTATGGACATAAATACATGACATATACTATGGATTCACAAAGTTTGACTTCGCAAATGTAAACACGACAAATAATATATTAATTTCCGGGATTTTTACCCAGAATTTCATATGTACACAACACTGATATGTACATTATTTTGGTAGAATATAACGGAATGCAACTAAATTCCGTTCAATATTTCTGCGTCGTTTGGCATCCATTCGGAACTACATTGTGTCTACCCTTTTCCAATTAAAAAGGTTTTTGTTGATGTAATAAAAGAAATGCTCCGCCGTTTCCAAGAAAACGAATATTTCCTTTGAGTAGGTTGACATCTTGTCTCTTCGTTTAAGGGGGGGGGGGTCCTATATATCGAGCCGGAATATTCACAATATGATAATGGCGCATGATGATGTCATAAATCCTTTCACATAGAGATGGAGGAAAAAGAACGAGATTGTTCCGAACAAAGTGACACTAACCATAAAAGTCAATAAATTGTCATAAATTTGAAAATACCGTATAATAAATAATATGAATAAGCGAATATATAATAATCTGATGTAATAACCTGAGAAATTCTATTCAAAGCGAACTTTCAAGTTTTTCGGTAATCAATGACGTCATTGCCCTCCATTTGAAGCACTTTTCATGCATTTGTCATGCGTTTTTATGCGTATATTCGATAGTTATATGCTATAGTCACGCTTGGTATTGCAGTACAGGATTAGACAATCCATGATGAGTATTGTTCATCCTTAATGCAGTCAGACTTTTGTTATACCAATCATCCTCGTGGGTTTCCTACAAAGATACGACAATTTTAAAGTGTCAAATTTTCCGAATAGAATTTGATAAACATGCAATAATAAACATGATCATAATCAATCTTAATTTCTCGGGTCTTTCCATTTTCCGAGTATGCTACGGAAAGTATGGTGGCTGATTTGTGCCATGTCGTGTTGTCGTGTTGTCGCGTTGTCGCGCCGCGCTTTGTCGCGTTGTCGCGTTGTCGCGGAAAGGCCCGAGAATGTGCGATTAATTATGTTCAAGCCAAAAATATGGATGTTTTATCATGAAATAGATCTTTGGCCATATCATACTTGTATATATAACAAAATTACATATCATATTAAATAAGTATGCTTTAAAAAATCAGTTAATATATGACCAATAATTTATTCTGGACTGAGAACTTTTCAAATCAACGAGTGATCATCAAGATTATATATGATGCGACTCAAACAATGGATATAATGCGCAATTTCAAGGCGAAATGCTCATTGCGCACATTAGTTAAAATCCGGATCACAATTGTCCTAACCCTTCTTATTAACCAGAAATTTGAATGCATGTAACGTGTACTTACCAGTCCGTAATCCGTGGTCATCGGGAACTGTTGTACCTGACGCGGCATCGACGCCATGTTGGGCGTGCTCATTCCTCCCATCCCCGAAAACTGTGCCACCGGGGGATAGGTTGTGTTCATTTGGGGGTACCGTGGCATTGTGTTCATAGATGTGTGGGTGGGGTAGCCGCCGTAGGGTCGGGACGTTGTGGGGTAGATATTTCTCATCATTCCATTGCACGCTGGGTTTATGACCGGGGAAAGCGATTTTGCTAACTGTTTTTCCTGTTTGCGGTACTTTGCTCTTCTATTTTGAAACCATACCTAGAAATAGGGGTTCATTTTGATTAAATAAATCATGTATGCTTGAAGTGTGATTAATTCTGAATATGCAAATATGAATATAGATCCATATTTTTGTTTACTGACCATCGATGAATTTGACATAATAAATATTAATGTACATGTACATGTATGCCAGTCGAAATTTGTTTTAAAATAAACATTATACTAAATACATATTTTCAGATGCTGACATCGTTCGTATAAAAAAAATTATTTGAAGATAAGCAAATGTAAGTTTTGAAACATTTTTTTTCGCAGAGAAAATGGGGAATTGTGAATCAGAAATATTTATTTAGACTATTTTTAGAAATAGCCAAAATAAATATTTTTGATTCACAATTCACAAATATTTTATGTTGACACTGGTAATATTAATTGTAACTGCATTGAGATCACGAAGATCGCCAAGAAGAATTACAAATCTCTTGTATGTATATTTACAGAATTGTATTATTCAGATTTTCGATAAACTTTGTATCATTTTATCTTGATAGCAAGAGTGAATTAGTTTCTTCGTTTCCAAAGCAGTGCCCCACTTTTAAACCCAAAGTCATTTCCAAAATAGATTTTTTTTTTCAATAAAAAAATTTGCAAAAACCTCAGAAATTATTTTATAGACATTGGGTGATTAATATGTCTGGAAAAGAAGATTAAAAGGAAATCACATTTGAATAAGTTCTTCTAGAGAACATAACTAGGCCTAAGTAGCATATTACAGATTTGGCCGTATAATTGAAGAGACGTCTTTTCGCGAGTAAGCTTTTATTTCAGAAAGTGATCAACGTCCGAGTTGTCTAGTTTGCTTCACGATCCAAAATTCCTAGTCCCGCAGTAATTGATTTCTGCGGAGCGTAAATTTCAATATTTGGTTGTCGTAAAAGGACGTACTCCGGACCCGGTGTTCGCATGAGTAAAACGTCGAGTGGAGCTAGTTCTTTAGCATACTTGATTGAAATCAAATAGTTCGGAGTGAACAAAGTGACCAAATATTTCCATAAGGAGTAATGAAGCATACATGAGGACAGCGCCCGTGTCGTCAATTCTTTCCCAATTATCAATGGCGAGATTTCTCTGCATTTGTAGTTAGTTCCATCCAAAAAACACATTAAGCCCGAATTGATGTCAATTTTCTTTTAATGGTAAATATTGTTAAAAAGTCCAAGGAGCTGCAGAATTTTTCCAAGATCGGTTATGATGTAAACCGAAACGACATGCGAGGCCTTTGTCGGAAGGAAGGGTTTCTAAAGAGAAATGGATCCTGTACAGAGATTGAAAGAATAAACTGCACGCAAAAACGATTTTGTAAGAATCTATGAAATGCTGCCATTTATTTTGTACCATGTTTAAGGACATTTCCATAATTTGATTATGCGCTAAAATACACTATCTCCGTTAGATTGAAATCCTTTCACGACTTCAATTAACGGTTGGAGAGTGGAGGAAAACGCGACACACACGAGTTTCCGACAGGCACCTGCGCGCCAAACCGAATCAATCGGTGATGATTTTCAATTTTTATCTGGACAAAATAGAAACCTATATGATCTAGTGCAGATCTTATAACATGACAGAACCTAAAAGATCTTTTAAAAAAAGGGGGGGGGATGCAGCCTTAACTTCTTGCACAGAGGGTGCTATACGAACAGCGGAGATAAGTGTACAGATGTAGCACCCCCTCTGGCGGGGTCTCAGCGCTCAGATGACTTTAAAAATCGTAAAAATAAGGAAAATAAGTATTTTGCCAGTTCCTGAAGGGGGTGTTCCCGGACCCCGTAACAGCTTAGAACTCTAGATCCGCGTTTGCAAACGCGCGTGTCAGACATGTGCATTGAATATCGTAGACACGTGACCAAAAATGCGCTGCGGTAAGGTAAAGCAGAGGACAGCATTCCATCACACCAGGAAAAAAAGGAAAGAAGAAATGAAGGAAAAAGGGGGAAAATGGCAAAATCCTATACTTAACAGACTAATAGTCCGGTTTAAGCTTTATAAAATTCAAGTCAGTTTCGTACATTTTGGTCCGTCTCGTAGGACAGCCATGACTGAACATGACTGACATTAGGGGACACAAAATTAGCATATTTTATGAAGCTAAAGAACACGAGAAGAATTCACCGCTGCATTTCCGTTTGTTTGGAAGCCTACAGGATTTGAAGATTTGTTCCCGGGGTCTCGGGAGACGAGCTCTAGTAACTAGGATCGACAAGCCCGCTAATGGAAAATTCCCTGACAGCGTCACTAGCTTCCATTAATGATGAAGAGAATTCATCTGTGCCGACATCGGACTCAAAATTGATCGCGGATTCAGCCGTTTACGAAATTGAATTTGAATTTTTCCCCAAAGCGACATTGCTTTACAATGTTTTACAACGCTGGAATGGAAAATTCATTTATCACTTCAAATAGGCCCAAACACATTAGACTTAGGCGCGGTGCTATCTTGCCTATGGTGTGCTTATAAAATTAATACGAGGGAATTGGAAGGGTCGGAATTTTAAGAAATTGTTTTAGTTTTGTTACTGTGTAAAGATGACGATAAATATGATTTTCTAAAGGAACACTAAGTGAAAAATTGATATTAGATTTTCAAACATACTGTGGTTTATAAATCTCATTTCAATAGATAAATGAAATATAATAGTATCAGTTGTACATCTAATATTGTGAGGGAAATTTCATTTCTAATGATACTATGAGCAATGCAATTTGTTAAGTATTCGATTATCGTTTCCAGAATTTTTGCATTCTGTTCATGAATGAATTTTATTACAATTTATTACAGTTTTATTACAAATTGACAATAGAAATAGCATTAATAAAATAGCAATAAAAAGAAATAGACATTTGTTATTATTCGCATCCTAACATTTTGAAGGCAAACTAAATATATGAAAACCAATTTAATCTAAAATAGATAGATTTTGAAGTACATGAAATGCAAGTAAAGGAGTCAGACTCCGACAAAGATTCATTGATTTGAATCTTCTAAAACCGCCAAAAAGTATGGAACCCTGAACCGACATGCATTTGGCCCTTTGTTTTGTTTTGCTTTATAGCTCGCCGGGACGAAAAAGTCCGAAGAGCTAATGCCATACCCTCGGCGTCGTCGTTGTCGTCGCTGTCGTCGTCCGTAGACAAAACTTTAACATGGGCTATATCTCTTGAACTATAAGGGGTAGGGCTTTGACATGTAGGTACCTTGTGACGAGACCTTTCATCTGAGATCATGACGTTTGACCTAGTGACCTTGACCTTGGACTTTGACCTACTTTTCAAAAACTTAAACCTGGTTTCTGACAAAAACCTGTATAGGCGAGCTATGTAATCTTTGATTACCCTATGTTTTGTTTGTTTGTTTTTTGTTTTGCTTTTTGCGTTTTGCTCTTTGTTTTTGTGTTTTGCCCTTTGCTTCTTTTTTCCCCCTCATATACTGGTTACGAGGGTAGCCAGTCTGTACGTCATTCGTTGACTGACATATTTAGGCGTGAAAATGACACAGTATAGGAGAGGAATATGTTATTTCCTTTTGGTATTTTGCTTTTTGCTCTTTGCGTTTTGCTCTTTATACGTTTTGCGCTATGTACAACTTTCATTGTACATTAAAAACAATATCAGCGGGCATCTGGCTTATGTACGATGAATAAATAAACTGACAATTGTTTTAAAAGAGGAAATATTTGTCCGTTAATTACTTCTTCCATCCTATAGTTATTTTTTTTCTTTATTTCTGAATTTGACTTAAAAAGGAAGCGGGTCTCTGCAGAGCAGAAGACTTGGTTATCTGGATTATCAGAACAATAAACCCTTCCCTCTTGAATAAATTTGTCTGAATTTCACAAAAGTCATGTTCCTCCTCCTTGTTGAGATAAAAGCAAAGAGCAAAACGCAAAATAAGAACAAGGCGCAAAAAGCAAAACTCAAAGAGCAAAATCCATGTCGGTTCAGGGTTTCCATAAGTATGTGACGGATACACATTTCTTTTAAACCAATTCTCAGTTTATTTATTCCTTGTATAAAAAGAAGAAATTATGTAAATAGACAAGAAAAAGAGGAGAGCATTGAGCAAAAGAAGCAAAAGACAATTAGCAAATTGCAAGGTTCAAAAGACAACTTTTAAAGCGCGAGATACCAAAATAGATGTAAAACGCAATTTGCAAAATGAAAGACGAAAAAACAAATTTGCAAAGCGCAATATGTAAAACGCAAGATGAAATGACAAGTTGCCAATCGTAAAACGCATATTGGTTTTTCATCTAATCATATTTGCATATATATATATATATGCACAGAGACAAAAGTTAGCCGTTTAGAAATGTATATAATTTTTAATATGGGGTGCGCAGCTCTAATTCATTTCACTAGCGCCACCTACAATGTATTGCGTTTTTACAATGGAGGTATATGAAGGTTTAATTTTACAAATTTGGCAATATTAGGGCCGTTACTGCATATTTTCAAATTAAACTTTTTATAGCTCCTTATTTTCCTATATCTAGACCCTTAGGAATAGATCTTACGTTTTCAATAAAATTTATTTTCAGGGACACTGTATCTTAAAGCAACCGGACCCAAATATTTCGGAGACCTTATCCGTTAAATAATAGCACAGAAAATTGTTTGTAAAATATATCAAATTTAATATGAAAACTGACAAGTCTTTTGTAGAAGGTTTTACCTCTTTTGTTGACATATAACACTAAAATGATCTCGAAAAGAATACAGTTTGCTTGGATAGAGTCGCAAATGAAAAAAAGGTATTTTTGAGGGGAAGTAATGAAGAAAAAACTGTATGTCTACTCCTCATTAGGGGCAGGCATAATGAAGTGGCAATAGTTACTTAATAATAGAGACAAACAATATTAATCAAGATTCACAAATTAAGTATTAAATTCTTTCAGTCAACTTCCGGTTGAGGTTTATTCCAACCAAATTATTACGAGTGGAGTGGAACATATTTTCCATTAAACGAAATCAAATATTCTTTTCTTTCCATTAAATAATATGTTACAAAAAAGTTTTGAATTTAAACGGAGTTTTGTTTTCCATATCTCTTATATCACTCTTTGAAAGCGGAAGCTCCCCCCCCCCATATATTTTGTTTGTAATCCGAACCCATTAACTCTTACTTATTTAAAACTTATTAAATTCCAAATTCCTTTGTAAAAATACAATATATGTGGTATTAATGTAAGTGCTTTTCGACTCAATTTTTTAAAATTTATTCCGAATACTTAAGAGATAATTCACATAATCGTAACGTTTTTGTTAAATAAGGTAATAGTGTCTTCGTCAAAAGTCATATCTTTATTATGATACATAATTTTCAAATATTTTTTATTACTTTTTGATATTTATTATCATTATTATCAAACCAGCATTTTGCATAAAAAAAAACCAACATTACTGTTGCTAACGTTTGTCTGTGAGTATATTAGACTACATGTACGTATGCCTTATAGTTCTACAATTCATGTTGTCTGAAAATATTGAGAACATTAAACCTTTCTTTGCGTCCATTTTCTTCTGCTTTTTTTTTGGGGGGGGGGGGGGTCTTTTTTTTTTTATTTATTTATTTTTTTTTTTTTGGTTTGTTTTGTTTTTTCTTCGAGGAACGGAGAACCAAATTATTACGAGTAGAGTGGAACACAATTTCCATTGAACGAAAACAAATAGTCTTTCCTTTTTATTAAATCTGTCACAAAAAAGTTTTGAATTTTAACGGAGTTTTGTTTTCCATATCTCTTATATTACCCTTTGAAAGCGGAAGCCCCCCCCCCCCCTTTTTTTTTTTTTTTTTGTAATCCGAATCTGTGGACCCGGAACCATTAACTATAACTTAAGTTTTAGTTTAAATTCCAATATAATTTTGTTGAAATACAATATTCCAGTATTACAATATTCCAATATTCTTTTGTCTCATAATCTCATAATAATGTATGTGATGACTTGCAATTATTTTAAAAGAGTATGCATAGCAACCTTTTTGATTTACAATCTATCTGAATTCTAGTTTCAATAAAAGCGAACGGAGTAAATGAAAAATAAGTTCATTTCTAATTCGTTAGATTGGCGCGCCGCAACGTTCATCATCAACTTGTCGATAAATTCAAGACATGAAATGCATGCACATCTAAAATATATATTTCATATTTTTTGCGAATCCGCTCGTTGGAGAATGAAAAAGAATAGAGTTGAAAATGAAAGAATACACTTTGTATAATCTTTGATAAATTGTACATGTGATAAGCACTTCCGTGTGGATGTTGTTTTAAAGATTAAATAAAAAGACTTTTTTCTGTTTTCCCTGCTCTTGGAGGATTTTTTTTTTTGGCCCGGGCGGGGGGGGGGGGGGGGGGGGTGTTCCAGATTCGTCTTGTACTTGTACGAAAACTTGTAGGAATAATGCATACAGACGGACACAATTTTTCGTCAAATTGAAAAATATTTAGAAGAATACTCGGGAGTTCTTTTTATACAAACGATCTACCTACAAATTTTTTTTTTTTGGAAATTATTTTATTAAAATAATGAATAAAATCCGAACATGCGAAGAAATAGAAAAGAAACAAAAGGTAAAAATGTTAAAGAAATCAGGGCATAAAGACAAAGTTCTGAATTAATTAAATTCGGTAATTCATAAGATTGCCTCTTAAACGTGCCAAACAATGGCGTAGCTCTGCTTGAAAAAGTGGAGGGGCACAACATCCCAAAATTTCTAACAAGCAAAAAAAAAAAAAAAAAAAGAAAAAGAAAAGAGGGGGGGGGGGGGGGGGGGAGGAAGAGATTAAAAAATAAATATTGGGTTTTCATGTTCTGTATGCACAAATTTTAACATTTCTGGTGCAATTCTAAATTTTAAGTTTTTAAGTACATGAATAAATGGCTGGCGAGCGGTAGCGAGCCAGGAATTTTTTTAAGCAAAATATTGACTAATCAGAAAATACTGTCTGTGTCCTCTATCATTAACATATACATGTAATGATATTCTATATAGTTTGAGTTAAAGGTATTTTGCAGTTTTTTTATATCTGTTTGACCAAAAATTACGTCAAAAAGTGGGGGGGGGGGGGGGGCACAAACATACTTATGCCCCCCCCCCCCTTGTCCTACGCCAGTGCCAAATATGTACGACGGATTTATATTTTCTCCTTTCTGCAAGTAAAATACCATAGTTACTCAATTAAAAATTATTAACACACATATATTCTCCTGTATACGTAAAAATCCCCTTCAAGTTCGCTTCTAGAATATAAATCAAATTTTGTTGCATACAATTTTCAAGATGAGGAATTCAGCAAAATTAAAAAAATATATATCTAAAAATAATAAACTGAAAAAAAAAACTTTCTTCCAAATCAAAAAATTAAATCATATTTCTAATAAAAAAAATTGAATCATTTGTCCTCCTTTGTAAGGTGACAAAACAAAACAAAAATCCGACTTTGTTGTTTTTAAGATGTCAAAGGATTCCATGTATTTTTGAGGAATGTCTCTCTCTGTCATTTATTGCGTGATAATTCCAAACAACAATGGTGAGCATGCTAGCCTCTTGACAATTCTTAAAGCAGGATACTTGTCATAATTAAAATCGACAATTCCCTAGCCTATTGTTCAATGTCTCTTTTGGTTAAACCGGCATTCGTAATTATCAATATTTACATGGAACGATTCCGAGTGAAACAAATGGACGCAATTCATTAGACAGATGGCGGGAAAATAGTTCGGAAGACCTCGCCACGGGCGGTACTCACTCAATACACGGACGAAAAAGACACTAGCTGTCTGGTATTGCTTGCAAGAATGCACCGATCTCGATATTTCCAAGAAAAAAAGTGGTTTGAGGCAAAATTTTAAGATGAAAGTTAAAATCAAAGTGAATTGAAGGAGTCTGACCTTTTCTCAGACAATTCAAACGTATGATTTTTCACAGAATTTTGAAAACAATTGGGAAAAATCCAATTATTTTGAAAATGAAATGAAAGGTTTATTGCTAGAAAAAAAGAATGATAAAAAAATTGAAAAAATCAATTTATTATAATAAACAGATCTTATCATCTTTACATATTGCTTTTATTCGTATACATGTATATGATACCGGTAACTTATATATATCAATTAATAATAAAATTTCCATTGTTATTTAAAAAATGCAATGATCGCTGTGCGATATAAGTCCCCTACCGGCGGCATAAATTTATGACTTGCATCTCTGTTCATCAGTTCATCTTCTGCAACAACAGCCAAGAAAAGCCTGGGAAACTGAATTCACGAAATTTGCTAAGTCCAATGGCCATAACTCTTGTGAAAATTAGTCAATCTAAATTAAACTCAAATCTGCATCACACTATAATGTATTCACATACAAAAAATCAGCTCATTATCTGCAATAACAGGCATGAAAAAGTCTGGGAAACTAAAAATTTCATGAAATTTGCTAAGTCCAAGGGCCATAACTCTTGTAAAAATAGGCCAACTGAGATGTATTCATTTACCAAAAATCAGTGCATTATTTGCAATAGAACCAAAGAAAAGTCCGGAAACTGAAATTTTCATAAAATTTGCTAAGTCCAAGGGCCATAACTCTTGTAAAAATAAGTGAATCTAAAGCGAACTCAAACTTGATCTGTATCACATTGAGATATATCCACATACCAAAAATGAGTTCAATATATGCAACAACAGCGGAAAAAAGTCCGGAAAACTGAAATTTTCATAAAATTTGCTAAGTCCAAGGGCCATAACTCTTGTAAAATTAGGTCAATCGAAAGCAAACTCAAACTTGATCTGTATCACATTGAGATATATCCACATACCAAAAATGAGTTCAATATATGCAACAACAGCGGAAAAAAGTCCGGAAAACTGAAATTCTCATAAAATTTGCTAAGTCCAAGGGCCATAACTCTTGTAAAATTAGGTCAATCGAAAGCAAACTCAAACTTGATCTGTATCACATTGAGATATATCCACATACCAAAAATGAGTTCAATATATGCAACATTAGCGGAAAAAAGTCCGGAAAACTGAAACTTTCATAAAATTTGCTAAGTCCAAGGGCCATAACTCTTGTAAAATTAGGTCAATCGAAAGCAAACTCAAACTTGATCTGTATCACATTGAGATATATCCACATACCAAAAATGAGTTCAATATATGCAACAACAGCGAAAAAAAGTCCGGAAAACTGAAAATGGGACAGACGGACAGACGGACGGACAGACAGACAGACGGACAGACAGACCGAGAGGAAACTAAGAGTCCCCTTCGGCGTTGCCGGTAGGGGACTAAAAAAAGACGATGATTCTGATTTGGGGGAGAAATTTTGTTGATACCTGCATCAACTGAAACAGGAAGTACGCGCTTAGAAAAGTCGTTAGTAACACAATTTCACAGCTTCAAATAAACGTTGAAAAGCGACGATATGAAATGATAAGTAATCAATGTAATATTTTTTGGTTGATAGAGGTATCTACACCTAAAATTGAGGGAAAACATATGAATCTTGCGCTGCGTTCTTATACATGTATTACAAACTCATTGAGCGCAAACTTCCTTTTGTTTTTTCATAAAATGAACAATTTCAAACCAAAAATTTAAAAGGAGAGTTTCATTTGATGGGAAAAGAACTTTGCAATTTCGGCGGATTGAAAAATGTTCTTAAAATGAAAATCATAAAATGTAGAATAATGGAGTATAGAACAGATTCGCCGAGGAGAAGGCAGGGGAGGGATGACTCGATTACTTGAACGAAAACGCTCAAAATGCATTTAGATGAATATACATTTGTATAGAATGAATTAAAGATTTCATAGTATTTTTTTAAAAAATCGTAAGAATTCTTGCTGACACACATCAAAAGATGAATAGATAAATAAATAAATGAATAAATAAATACATAAATAAATAAATAAATAAATAAATAAATAAATAATTGTATCGTCAAATGAGTGATTAATAGAATCAACAATTTCAGGAAATTCAAAAATAAAGTCGCCATTACTGCATGTTAAAAATCTCATAGGACAATATGATAAAGACTGTTTACAGATATTCGCAATACGGCCAGTTTCTGACTAGATCGCGTACTCATATTTCGCCGCACATTTCGTACTTTCCTTAGAAATGAAGGTCAATTCAATAAAAAATCTATTACTAAGAATTAAACCAACTCCATTCTCATTTGAAATTCTAAAATGGATCTTTGTCACTCAGCTAAAACTAGCAGTTTCATTCTAAACATAAAAAAATTTCGATCCAGCGTTTTCGGAGACGACCAGATTTCGGAAAAAAAAATGTTTTACATTTTTGTAGTGGTACAATTTCAAAAATTTTAGTGCCTATACCGCAATGAAGCAGAACAACTGCCATGGTCTTATTTCATTCGGATATCCCCTCGCCCTTTATTTGCAACGGCATAAAAAGACTCAGACACCTTGGTGTAGTGATTTACATCAAGTCGACACTTATTCATCTTTCTAAATAATCCAACTTCAGCGGACAATTTTGTGAATAATATATGTGTAAGTTATGATCCAGTGTTTGAACTTGTCTTTCATGATTTAAAAAAAAACTGTAACTAAACTTATGAAAAACTGGAACTATTTTTGAAATGACGCAATGCACAGAGTGAGTGACGTCCAAGCTGATCCGAGTGTATTTGTAAATCGAAAGATGAATTCGCCAAAAATTTCAACATGACCTTGTAACGACGAAATATATAGTCCCCTATGAAATATGGTCCTTGCTCTAAGTAGAAAAATTCATTTAAAACACTTACTTAGACAGAAGAGCAACATCAGAATATCATTTATATAAGACTGAGGCCTCATTGGCTAAAACTAATTCGAAACGTCGACGTCATATTGTATTTTAAAAATGATGGTGAGCAGAAGTCGAAAATGTTTACCTGTATTCTAGCTTCGTTAAGTTTTGTGATTCTCGCCAGTTCCTCTCTACAATATATATCTGGATAGTGACTTTTAGCGAATGCATTTTCCAGTTCTTGTAGTTGTTCTTGTGTGAATGTTGTTCGGTGTCTTCTCCGCGCAGGCGTGGGGCAAGATGCCGGATTAGTACTTCCGCTTGAAATTCCGGAACTACTTGATCCCGTTCCCGGTTCGGGTTTTATTTTCTTGAATGCTCCTTCGGGTCCTGAAATTATTTTGAAGTTAAAAATATCAGAAAGTTGGAATGATGGAATAAATGTCGTTACAAGGATATGCCCATATACACCGATTTAAGACGAATTGAAATTAAATTTCGATTCACATTGTGCTACATTTGTAAATACTCAATTTCAACTAATGTTAAAAGAAATCTTACGGCAATTACTGATAAAGGAAGCTTACAAGTGCTTAAAGGTGGAATAATTTCTTGGAAATTTCATCTAAAATTCTTAATTCACCCCCCCCCCCCATATGAACAGAGGATGACAAGTTAGATAAAGAGCCACAAAAAAAGAAGCTAAAGTCCATATTCCAGAAGTACAGAAAAAGAGAGAATGAATGAATAGCAATGAATGATATAAAATGAAAAAAATTAAAGCATGATAGAAAGAAAACTTGCCATTTATAATAAAAATGATAAGGCCATATATCAAATGAATTAAATGCTCGACGGATTTCCCGCACCATATTTTTCAAAACTCAAAAAACAATATCCTAAAAATAGTTTGCTTGCCCGCACCACTAAATTTCTGTCTCATTTTTTTTTTTTAGCGTCGATTCTAATTTCTGCAAAGTTTAAAGGTTCTAGAAGACTCAGATTGTGCACGTTTATAAAAAATGATACTTCTTGTGTTTGAAAAATTTAGTTTTGAGCAAATTTGTTGTCCCATACATGACACTGGAAGTCCAGGAAAGGGGGAATGTTCAAAAATCTTTTTCGTACTGCTATGTGCCAGGTTTCCAAGTCATCAGATTCCTATGGGGATTCGATTTTGAGTACGGAAAACATGAAATGTATTCCCGGGGTAACCTCTCAATCAAAAAAATAAAATAATTATATTTTAGCTCGCACACACTCTTTTCTTAACTAGAAAATCCGACGAACATTTAATTGCTTTGGTATGTATGGCCTAAATCAATTGGATGAATCAAAATATCTATATATGTTTCTTTTACTCTCTTTCGTCTTTCGCTCTTTTATTTTTCCAAAGTAAACAAAAATGGATTTTTTAATGATTTGAAATACATAATGAAATAGAATTTTAAAAAATCTATAAATCACATGTATATGACATACAAATTAAATGAACCTCATTTTGCTGATATATGTATTTGAATAAGACCACAAGTATAAATTAAGCAAAAAAGAAAACCAAGCAACATGGGAAGTTAATATTTCACCTAGAATAGAAATACTTTGAATTTTATTGAATTTACGTATGATTTTGTCTCAATTTACGCACAAGACTGAACCCCCCCCCCTCCTCTTTGGGAAACACTTATCTAAATTTTAAAAAGTTACTACGAGTTTAGATTGTGAAAAAAATGTTGCTTTGTAAAAACAAAAAGAAGACCCCCTCTTCTCCCCCTCCAACCTACTTGTAGATCTGAAAATAAAATTTTAATGAGATTTATGACTCGGGAAAAAAGACAGAAAGAGAGAGAAAAAGTATATTAAATAAGATTCCCGAGAATTGATATGATTATTTTGCCAATTCTTGCGGCCTGCAGAATATTTTAAAGTATAATGAAAAGTTCATCGATTTAAGTATTTTTTTCATCTTGTTTTGTTTGTTTGGTTTTCTCCCATTGTTTCTTGTTGAAAAGGTCCCATTTCTACATTTTACAATAGTGTGCTAGTACATTGTATTTAATTTCTTTACTTTGGGTAAAATTTGGTTTTCAGAAAAGAGTCGAATATCCGAAATATGTCTATGTATAGGGTGCACAATTATACAAATTGGTCGATTTTGCGTATTACGTCGACTCTCTTGTGATAGACTTCGAACTTACTTATGTAAAATTATTTTTGAACATCCTTAAATGTATCATATTAATGATATATGAACGTAGTAATTACAATTGATTAAAATATGTAATCTGGGATTTTTTTTATTCAATTATATGGCGCCACCTACAATGACTTTCCTTTCATAATTTTACTTAACGCGACCAAATTTTCATGAAATTTTGTAGGAAACATTTAGAGCAAATTGGACATATTTCTTAGCGTGTAATAATGAATATTCAGGCACTTATTTATTTTCCGTTAAACGTGTATCTTTTTTTTTAGGTAAGGGTTTTAGCGCAGTCCTGAATTAGTGCATTCATTCATGTTCCCAAATCCATAGTGGACTGTTCGCGTGCGAAAAGTCCACAACCAGTATTTGCGCGGAAGGAGGCGATCTCCAACAAAACTCTGTAGTAACACTCACAGGAAAACAAGAAAACACCAAGACTCGAAACACATAAGAAGGGACAAGCGTAGAGAAAACCAAAATCAGGCATACAACCAACGAAAACTTAGCAATTAATATAGAAAAAAATATTTCTGAAACATGGGATATGAAATATTTCTCTCGATATAAGAAAATGATGAAAGAAAGATTTGAAGATATGCTTGCGTAGCCAAAAAAAAATCTTTTAAAAAATTGAATTAGATATTTTTTTTTTTTTTTGATAAATTCAAAAATAAGGATTTCTCAAAATAAGTAAAAGTAGATATAATCTTCGTTTCTTCGAAAGTCTTTCTTCGAAAGTCTTCATTGTGTATAAATTATATGCCTTGGTGCCATGGTCTTTCTGTACTGATCAGTCCTTTTTGTTGCAAGGAATTAAAAAAAATTATTAAGAATTTGTATGTTTAAGTTTTTATACTATATACATTGTATGTCTTTCCTCTTTTGCATATTCAGATTTCATGAATGATCATTGTTGAATTTGAACACGTGTATTATAACATTATTGCGATTTTAGTTTAAACAATATTAATTGGTATCTAATAAATATACAGTGAACAATGATACAAACAATGATTGCGATTTTCATAAGGAGTTCAATACAAGGGAAGAGTAAAGATATTTTATAAACCTAACTTCTCACTTTTTAACGCTTTTTTGTAAACAAATACATCCCATCAATGTCTTTCTCGTCATCTGTCTTATACATAGTAAATTATTTTTTATACTAACAAGGAAATGAATTTATAAATGTATGAAAATTTGTCTATTTCCTTGTATGACCAACAAATGCAAAAATGAATATGTTATATATACGGAAAATATACAAAATATATTCTCATCCCCCCTTTCCATCTTCCCTAAAAAAATATGATAATATGGTCCATACCGATTTATTATTCCAAAAATGACATCCCTCTGGAAAAAGATCCACGAATGATCCCCACTACTGCATTTACAGAATAATTTTACAATGCTTTGTTTTGCATATTTTTCCCCATTTGAACTGAGAGAGAACTTTTGAGAAAATCTTTACAAGGACGATATTTTCTCATATTATAAAGCGCAAAATTTTACGAAGTCCAAACTGATTTCTAAATTTTAAAGTCGTCCGTGAAAGAAGTGGGGGCTTGTTGCTGATCTGTCTATTTAATACATAAGTAGATTCATGATAGATTCATTATTGATGTAGATATTTTAAGAGAATATTTTTTATGAAATTAACACAATTACTTTTACTGATCCAATATTGCCCTATTATCTCAAAGTGCATGTATATTGACATGAAAAATTACTGTGAAGATGTATTATTTCATTTCAGGAGGCGACTTCATGATGCGAAATCCCCCCCCCCTCCTTACAAAACATAAAGAAACTATACCATACTTTCTAATCCCTGACATATTGATCGAGATAAAAACATAGGTCTGCAAGTTGTGAATAATTAATTGACTTTTACCATACTTCTTCACGTAAGGCGTCAACAGATGGTCAGGTAAAATATTGCTGACCACCTTCGGCCAAATTGACCAGATAATTTGCTACTAACACCTTTTTCATTGTGTCATCATTATGTCCGATTTCCTTTGTAAATGCGGTTTTTAGAAACTTGTAACTTTAAAATTAGCCCCGCGCACGGCACATTTTGTCGCTTTAGGAGGAAACGCTCGGCAAGGCACGTGCGGGAAGGAATTCGCCCATTCACGGTCTCGTGCCGCAATATGACTTCATTTCAAAAGGATCTTCGTGAAGAAATTTCACTCAATATGTATTCCACAACAAGTTATTCTTAATTTATCACTCTAAAACTAAGATATTTTAAAAATGTCTTCGTTAGAAAAAAAATTGTATCGCAACGCCATCAATGTTTTCAGATGATTAATGAATTTTATAATAAAATGATTTTTTTTCTTTTTAGATAAATAAGTAAATAATAAAAAAGAAACAATCAATCAAACCGAATAAAATTTCTTTGTTTTTGTTTAGCTTTAGTTCCCTATTGTTTAGGTTTTTGGCCCAAAGGTTGAGGTCTCTTGACATTTAGTTGTTAATTTAAATTTAAACTTTATTTATTTTACAAATTTTAACAAACAAGTTACACAACTTAAATTGAGGGGGTCCAAGGAGCAGGAGGAAACCGGAGTACCCGGAGAAAAACCTCCTACCGAGGGCATGGGTGGGGGACTACCCTCCCACATAAGACCCTTCACCGAATCTGGGATTCGAACCCGGGACCGTAAGTAGAGGTGAGAAGCGAGCGCTACCACTGCGCTAACCCGGCCGTCAGTTGTTACGCAATAGAATGGTAAGAAGTTTACACTTTTTACAAAATTAGTCGTAACCCCCCTTCCCCTCCCCCGTCCTTATTTGTTTTACCTGAATATTAAATTAAGATTTATCAATCGCTAAAAAAAAAGCATCAATGACACAGTCTTATACGTCTACATAAAGGATAAATACACAAAAACTGAAATGAAAGCAGATGCGCAAGATTCCATATTTAGAAATTACGCGTAAAACGTACAATTTATACATTACTGAAATAACAAAATTGAAATGACTCTGAAAGTAAATGAAAAATTCTTATTAAACTTTTCAAAATAAAAATTGATTGAAAAATGAACCACGCACTTTGATCAGATTGTAGATTTCAAAAATCAAAAGTTTTGACGAAATTTCGGTAGAACACGATTCTTGTCACTTTGACACGGTTTACAGGATAGGAGCGAACCGCAGAATAAATTCAAGTAAAAAAAGAGGGGGGGATATCGAGATATATATGAAAAGATAATTCATATGTATCGGGTCTATGTTAATGCAGTATCAATGGATAAAAATCACTCAAAATTAAGGTACCATTTTAAATTGATCATAATCGAATTTAAATCAATTTACATTCAATTTTAGGTTTTCTTTTATTACATTTTAATCATTTTCTTATGTCTCATCTTTAAGCAAAAGTTTGGAATTGTTTTGAATGTATTTAGATACAATATAAGCTTTAATATTAAAAAAAGGTAACTTTCATTCAAGTTTTCATTTAAATATTTGTCATCCAAATGTGATTTGCAATATAAATTGTCAATAAGAAATTATAGAAAAAAATATTAATACAGAGATACTTTTACGTTTTACGGCATATATTTTACAAATAATAAGTTAGCTCTTGATAAAATGTTATGAAATTGTATATTAAAGTAATCAACACGTTAAGCCCTTTCGTCAAAGTTCAATTAAATAAATAAATAAATATGTAAATGGATAAATAAATAAATAAATAAATAAATAAATAAATAAATAATAAATAAATAAATAAATAAATAAATAAATAAAACTTACCACGATCTCTCTCTACGAATTTTTATGCTGATTTCAAAAGTAACGACGCATTTCTCAGAGAGGGAATAACGCAACATAAATCCCTAGTTTTCAAAAAGGAAATTCACTTGTAGGTGTAGTCAAAGAAACCGAGTCTGTAAATCGCCGAAATCCGTTTAATCGCTGTTCAGGGATACACCTCATTTTATTTGTTAGGTCTTGATAAATCTTATTTAGATCTCTCAATGTGACGGCAGTTATTAGTGAATGAAATTTTCGGGCTGTAAAGAAAATTTAGTTAGACGAAAACAAAATTACCATCTTCACAAATTACCTGCGAGCAGGACTAAGTTAGGCGTAGCTAGTACAATTTACTTCAATTGTATCTTTACATTCGTAACATTACTTCATATGCTACGGGTGTCGTTGGTAATGAAGTCCAATGTACAATATTCTTATTCCCGCATTGTAAATAAAACGCGATTATCTGGTAACGTATAACACAATTTTCCACTATTTATTTCTACAGCCCACCTGATAATTTGGAGCCATTTTGATTTCACTTCTTCAATTAATTCTGCAATTGTAAATCAGGTTAATTAATAAAATGAATTACCGGGCCTCCAAATTGAATTTATCTATTTGTTAACCCACTGAGACTAGGGGGAATAATCTCGCTTATACCTACCATTCGGGTCCGATAGACTCCTAGGGTTAGATGTATCCAAGTTGTAGAGAGCTGTAAAATCATCCAGTTTTCGTTTTTCAACTCTATCCTCCCCGTGGGGGACTCTTACTTCATCGCCCATATTAAAGAAAAATAATTTTCAAAGAAAACTGCAAGAAGACGATGGCCGTAAAATTAAGAGACTAATATGATTTTCTTATCTGCTCATTTATACCGATTCTAAAAGATGATGTATACATAAGTTTTCTTATCCAATCAAATTTGTTTTCACTGTCATTACTATTCATGGCTCGGCTCTAAGAGAAAATGCTAAAACGAGCGCTGATTGGCTGAAAGCGCTAGACGTTACCGGTTAATGGTGACAGAAGGCGCATTAGACAACGCTGTCCTTTGATGTACCGACACAGCATGCGACAATAAAGTACCGAAATGGAAAGTTTAAAGTAGAAATCAAAGATAATTGGTATACACGTGGGCAAGGAATATACTAGGTGACAAAAAGGCATAAGGGCCAAATTATATCATTTAGATAAAAATGAACGAATAGGTGTTCTATATATGCAGTGAAAAAAAAAAAATGATGTCTGAAAGTTACTCGTGTCACCCTGTATTTTATCAAATTAAAAAGAAAAATATAATGCATTAAAGAAATCAGTATTTAAAAACTAATCTACTTAAGCTGATTAATGAAAATCAAATAAATGAAAATATTTTTTTATTGCATTTTCTGACATATATAGCATCATATATAGACATTAGTAGGCATAGTGAAAATAAAACTTTGTTCTATTTCTAATAAATCTATCGTCCAAAATAAAAATAAAAAAGGAAACATTGGGAACATGTTAAATCCTTGTTCTTGACATGTACATGTATGTGTGTTGGGTTTTTTTTTTTGGTGGGTGGGTGGGGGGGGGGTCATTTCATACGCGGTTCAACAGAGATAGCGAAGGACGGGGTGTCAGGAATTCCCTCTCCCCTTGAATTTGCAAAAATTCTGATTTCTCGTTTTTATGTCATTAGCTCGATCAGACCTTGCCAGGTTAGACCCCCCCCTCCTGAATTTCTTTTACTTGATCTGCGCACTGAAATTTTTGCGAAGGCGGATGAAACATGTATGAAATTTAGATAATCCAAAATATATGATTTCTGCCTCCTAAAGTCAAATTAATTTCAAATTTATTTAGATTTTCTTTATAAAGGAATAATCTATATTTCATTAAGAAAAAATCCCAGAGAGGGCTCAGTCGGATTTGGGTAAAGATAGGCAGATTAAATTAGTTAAAAATATCCAGGAAAAGATATGAAAAATTGAAAAATGTGTATTTTTGATAAAAATAAAATCATTTGAGTTTTAATTTTTCTGTTTGTGTTTGATTTTATTTATTTTTTTGGTAACTCTTGATTCATTTTAGGATAGAAGGACCAGATGCTCCCTCTATTTTATGATTAAAACAAACATGTTACTATTAGCTTTTGAAACTTGAAAAAAAATGTTTCGGTATGATTGAGATATTGATCTGGTTTTTTTCTTCGACGAGAACATTGATTTAATTCGTTGTTCTCTGTCGTTATTCATACATTGTATATTGGGACTTAATTGATTGCAATGATTACAAGTATGTCTACGTTTGCATCATCTGTACTAATTAGGGCGGTAAATAATAAATCACATCAATTATTATGTCAATAATTAGATCAATGACAATGTTTGTTTACCGATAATTATATTAAAAGATTGCAGTAGATTCAAATATTTCTTCCAGAGGGAAGGGATGATAACAAATAAAAACACAAACACTCAGATACACAAATTTTCGGCCCCTTGGCCTTTATCAAGTGTAAAAAACGACGATCTAGATTTAGATCGTCGTTTTTTTTTTATATTAAAAGAGTCAATAATATTTCTTTGATATTCAAATTCAAAGAACAAATACGCCCATTTTTTCATGTTATAATGAAATTTTCTATCAATACATATACACCCAAACATACTTTTCTCCTTTACCATTTCACACGCATTGTTACCAATCTACATGTACTTTTCATTTAAAAAAAAATCTGAAAAATTACTGTCTGAATTCTAAAATCAGGTAAATTACTTCACATTTATATGTTTCTCTGCAAAAACCAGAATATCCGACTGAACACCATTTAAGTCTAAGTCCCCCATTAAGTCTGATAGTTGAATTTTTCAAGATGTAAAATATCATCTTCGAATGAATCACAGAGATGAAAAGTAACCATCAAGGGACCCTTTGAAATCAAAGTTCTGTTTTAGCCAAAAAACCCAAATAGTCAAAATCAGCTTTATTTAAATGTTCTCAAGAAAGAAAACGAGACAAGAGAGAGCCATCCGTATATTTCGGTTTCAACTTTTTCATGTCTGCAACATAAAAAGGCCCATTTTACAGGGAGTACTTGTACTCACTCATTATCCTAAAATACTAAAGAAAGAAGCGTTATCCATGATGGCAGCAAAGGGATCTTGTGTACGTAAACATGCACAACCGCTCTTTTTAGAACTGAACAAAATCTAAGAGGAAGCGACAAGTCAAAGTGCACTTATAATTTTAAAATATGACTCAATCCGCAAATAAGGATGGACACCAAGTGATCAGATTGGACGTCACATCACCTTTCTAATTCTCTGCATGGAATTGAACCAAACTTTACAGGAAGAATTCCACACATATAAATTCGAACTCCTCAACCAAAACAGCAATTTGACCTGATCGCTCACTGGCATACAAAATCTCTGTGTGTACTTACGGTCATCCTCTTCAAACACACCAACACACAAAACAACGTATAAACTTACCAAAAGTCCTCCAATATTGTGACACAACGAAATATTTATAATTACATCAACCAATTTGGTTATTGCATATTCAAATGTTTCTTCCAGAGGAAATGAAATTATACAAAATCAAACACACTTAGCTCTCTTGAAATAGTGCACACATTTCGGCCACTTGGCCTTTATCGAATTGATGTCTACGTCAAAAGGCCCGAAAAGGCCGAAAAATGTACTTGAGTTTTTATGTGATTTTGTAAGAAATGACAGACATTAAGCTCTTGTTTGTTTCATATAGTTTATAGAGGTTACCGTATATCGAACAGAGCCAGTTTTAGATCTACGCCTCAGTTTATGAATATATTATTTAACATTGGATCATATCATACAAGAATTTTCAGTTAGGAGTTTTACGTCATTGATCCCTAGATGACCAACAAAATATCATATTCAAATATAAATCATCTCCACTTTTTATCCTGAGATTGAATTCATCTGTTCAATCGTCTGCAATTCACGTTCAATTTGGCGGGAAAATTGGTTACATTAGGACTATTGACACGGGCCAAGAGAGTTCCATTCAGGCAGAAAAACGAGTCGTTGATGGCAGCTTCTGTCCAATAAAGCCATAAAACATAGTAATAACTGGGTATATACAAATAACCTTAACGACGGAGAGAGGGAATTTATATTCTAATTTCTTTGCTTCGGGCTCAACATTTTAGGTGCCGTTACACCAATCAAATTACTTCTTTCAATTTTCTTCGTTGATTTCTATGGCGAAATCAAGGCTGACATGAAATTGCGCCAAATTGTTTACATTTTGCAATGATGAGTTCAATATTACATGTTAATTGGATGAGAATATCCAAGAAATTTTCTGACAGTTGGACGTCACTCCATCCACCAAAAGACATATTTTCTTCGAACGCAAGAGGGGATGGTTGGGGTTGGGAAAGCATGTTTTGGTTTTTCCCTGAGTTTACAAATAAGGAGTTGAGGTTGCGTCGCTAAAAACTAAGAAACACTCAAAGGAAATGCAAGTCTGAAAAAAGGCTATTCGAAAATATGAATTAGCAAGATGGTCGAGTTTGTGAAACCCGGATGCCATCGCCCTATAGTTTTGTCAGTATAAAAGCTGTATGTAGAAGGTCAAATCAGAATCAAAGGTCAAGGACAAAAAAATTGGTACCAAAACAAAGGTAATGTCAGAATGGTCACAAATGTGAAAAATGACGAGTTCTGAAGCAATTTATTACAAGAAAATCTTGTAACACGTCCTAAATCTTCTCTGACACCTTTTATTTATTTCTTAGTTTAGATTAAAACATATCTTATTTCAATAAATGAAATGGGTTTGGGCACACATTACAATATTGTGAAAACCCTTTCCCTACAATTTTTTTGTGTGTGAATAGTTTGCAAAGAAACGAAAATGAATAAACTGGAAAAGGTCAACGTACACAAGACAACGATTTTGTTTGGCCTCCCTTAAAAAATAGCGGATGGTGTTGTCATCAGGATTACATGCTACAACCCTCCAACTTACCCAGATATACAGAGGTTTTCTACTTATCTATCAGACCTAGGGGATCAGCCATTTCCCTAGCAGAGATTCTCTCTCAATATCAGCATAAAGTAACGATTGGTTAGGTCATCGGGATTACATACAAACAACCCTCTCACTTTTCTAAATACATTGTACACTGAGGTCTTCTGGGACGCACAGATGAGTGCTGCATGCAAACAGGAGACGCTGATTCTTCCCGGGCACCTGGTCTCACTTCGGTATACTGTTTATTCCGAGGTTAGCAACTGTTCCAATGGAAATTCTGATGATTTTGCCTTACCTTGTCGACTTTGAGACAGATTAACTGATGGGTACTTCTTTGATGTTTAAGTTAACAAAAACTATCTCACTGTAAGTTGTTATTAAGAATGGGATTGTGAAATTCAGAGGCCTTCGGTAACATAAAACCTTTGTGAATATACATCGAAAGCATTGGGCATCCAGAATCAGTCTGTGCTCTGTTGGCTGAAAGGAGCTCATGATCAATCTCCCGAAAAGTCCTACCATACTTCAAATTCCGTCTTTTCCAACGAGATTTGGACAACATGCATCATGGAGTCCCATCGTCACGGTTGGCATGTGTGCAATGCCGGATACTATGCTGGTACAAAACTGTAGATGGTTAAGTGGCATGCTTAATTTTCAGGATCATTATATTCTGTAAAGAAGGCGATTGTGATTGTATCTTTTTACAGTTTAACTTAAATTTTATCTGCCTTTGACTCCCTCCTTTTTTTCCCGTTTACAAGTCACAGTTAAATGGAGGCAAAGAATGTCCTAATCATACAATTTAACGTACTTAAATTGCTAAGTACTTCGTATCTCTTACAGGCAACTATGATTTTTTTATGATTCCACAACTAAGAGTACCATGTACAAAATTCTCTCATTTAAATTTGAAATAGAAAAGACCACAGTCCAATAAAGTAATTATTAAGGCAAGTGTATTTGAAGAAAAAAAATTAACAATATACATGTAGGTATTCCGCAAATACACGTGTGCATGACGTATTTCATAGATGAAAGATCGTCGGCCTGTGGATAAGACAGTAACCTTGTGCTCAGGCGAGCCGCACGCATTCCATCTGTGTCATTGATTCTATAGAATAATAGGGAAGTGTTCCGTTCCAACTCTATTCATTCATGAAGAAAATTCCAAACCAATTTTTCCTGCACCAGAAACGTGTTTCGAATATAAAATTCTCATCAGTGATGCTTCCAGCGGAGCCACCAAAATTCATTTTAGTAGCGCCCTCTTGAATGTTTTGAATTTAGATTTGTACAAATAAAATATATGTTCAAAATAGCATAGGAGGGATGATGCTAAGATGTTAACCTCCTTTAATTTAATTAAAACATCTATAACCTATTTTGATGTAATTAATATACATGTAATTAAGTTCTCCAGGAGTGCACACTCCGACTATGGCTGAAAAAAATGACTTGAAGTTTGAGCATCTTTATATCATATTTTACTTAATTTGAATAATAGTAAACAGTTATAATTGTTAATATAAGTAATGTCATAAATGCCAAAGAACTCATTCTCAATATTAGACTCAATAGAACTCAATATTACATCAATATTGGCCCTAGGGCAATATTTCAAAAAATATTGACCGATAAACGGTACATCGTTTGTGACGTCACGTCATTGATGACGCTATTAGCTCTAACTATTTTTCCACGCTCTTTCTCTTATAGAAGAAAATGAACGTAAACATGCCGGGCTAATCGTTTCGTTGCTGCAATATTGATGTAAGGTATAACAAAACAATTATTGACTGGGAATTCGGGCAATATATGATTTGTTGGACCTTCAGACAAAATATAGCCCTCGGCCTTCGGCCTCGGGCAATATTTTATCTTCAGGTCCAACAAATCATATATTGCCCTCATTCCCAGTCAATAATTGTATATTAGTTTGCATGTACTATGATAAACCGTACGCGTCAAAAGTAGCATATGCTGACAAACGCACACTCAACGACACACAAACAAATGCACACACGCACTTGAATACTCAACTCGGATAAAACACTGTACATATATCTATATGTACTATGATAAACCGTCAAAAAGAGCATATTCTGACAAACGCATACTCAACGACGCACAAACAAACGCACACACGCACTTGAATCATACTCAACTCGGATGAAGCACGTACTGTGCATATTTACATTTACTATGACAAATCTGTCTTATATTGAAGTAGAAACGATACGAGTCGCCGCATGGCTAAAGAATTCATTTCACACGGGTACATTCCCTTGTTTGAAAGAAAAGCGACATCTATAATGGCACCCAACTTTTTGTATTCTGAGCTCGTCAATATCCTGTCGCTGTTCTGATTGGGCAGGGCATGTGCTTCTTTATGGTGAAGAACTAAAACAGCGATGTCGTGTTGGTCTATAATGATAAAAGGAGAATGACAGCACAAATTATTTCATTTTTTTCACTGGAAGAAAATTGTTTATTATAATAAATATTTGATATTCAAAACGACCCTCTTCCTTTAGAAGTCATGAATTAAAAATTTATTATTATTTTTTTTTTTTTGGCAACTGAGCAATTTGCAAGACTATATCTTCTTCCAATAAAACTTACAGTTACTACTGTACATGTGCATGTATTTAGATATTGTTGATTAGATTGAGATATATGCATATCGATGTCTTAAGAAACCAATTGTCAATAAGTCAGGGGGATGGGTCGTTGAGCAACCACTATTAAATGAGCAAACACTGATTATTTATAAATTTTCAACGATAGTCCTCCCAAATTCCCCCTACCCCAGAATCGAGCCGAGTCTCCACCCCTTAGTTTCCCTTAGATCTGCGCATGATAAATTATTCTCATACTATGTGCCTTGTTAATGCTTTTCACCTTTCTTTATGTGTTTGAGGACCTCCTGAACGTCGGTACCAAGCCTGGATACGTTAATACAGATGGCTACCACGGGACCCGTGCATTCGGTTCCTGTAGTGTATTTCCTTTGGTCCAGTTCCACCCCGTCAGTCTGTAAGTGTGTACGGAGGTTCGTCATTAGCTCTTCTACTACTTGGCTAGACAAAGCGGCATTGAGTGTAGTGTGCGTGTTTAACACTGAAAAAAAATCCTAAAGGTGTTTGGTGTGATCAAGCAACAAAAGGGACATCACCTGGTCAATATTAGGCAAAATAAAATTACTAACAGCACCGCATCTCTTTCTTCCCTCCTTCCCTGTCGCATTGTAGAAAAGAAATAACAAAACAGTTTTTTTTTTCATTTTTTAAATCAAAGCTTTAAAAAAAACCCCAATATAATACCCCTTGTACAAGTTTATGAAAAAATCAAAGAGGTTTGATATCCCCGAACTTTGGCAAGGTAACATACATGTAACAGTTACTTCTACATGAAACCTTTTAGAATACTAAATGCAAACAGGAGACGATGAGAAATGAAAGGTATAGGGTTAAACATGTATGTTTTATGAAATAATGCCAAATTTTAAAATATAATTAAAATTTCAATAACTGAAAAATAACTGAAACGACAAAATGAAGGAAAAAGTGAATTACCAATCCGTTTTCTGAATTTTTGACGAAGTTGTTGAATATCTTGATGAAGTCTTGTGTTTTCACTCTCTATACGATCTGAAAAAAAAATATTGCTTTTAAAATATCGCCTCAAATTTACAATCAAAAACCAAGCTAAGTAAGGACGAGGAGGGGGGGGTTCAGACACGAAAATGTTGAAAATTGAAGAATTCTTGAAATAATTCAAAGTACCTGCAGCCAGTTTCACAAAAATACTTAAGAATCATTTCAGGAATTTTCGTAACTTTTGATCGTTTAGTTCTTCTTTTAAAATAAAAATATTAATATTTTATTTCTGAATTTATATGAAGTATGTACAAATGAAATTGGAAGACATAGTACAATCTAAATGGAAAATCTTTAGAACGTTTCATTAAATGACGAAAGTTTGAACATTCCTGAATTTTTTCGTAGTAACTTTTGTGAAACTGGGCACTGGATACCAATTACTAGTAAATTCTAATTTATAAAAATTATACATAATTATTCCAATCATTCCATGCACATTCCCGCATACGTATACATTTTTTGTTTGTTGCTTTTTTTCCTACTCACTTAGATTGCGTTCCGATTCTTTTTGTTTTTCCCTTAATATATTCAGCTCAGTAGTTTGTTCTTTCGTTTTTGCCTCCAAAACTTTCACTCTCTCAGTTTCGTTATTTTTCTCATAATGCAATCGAGTTGTATCTTCGTGATGTTTTTTCTTGCAATCGTTTGACGTCTTCTCTTGATCTGATAATTGTTTATTCAGCCGGATTATCTCTGCATTCTTCTTCGTCAACTCTTGCTTTAGTTCTGCGATTTGGCGCGCGTCATCCTCTTTCGTCAACACAGTCGTTCGTGATGCAACGCCTCCGGACTTTGTAGAGGTTCCTTTACAAGATTTACAAACGAACTCGGCCGAATCGCTCTCTGCTCTTTCAATGAATTTAGCAAATAAATCAAAACGGTCCTCAAAGTCTTTCAAAATCTTCTTGGTAGATGAATACATGCTCTGTAAAAGATGACCATGCACTGAGTTTAACTATTCAGCGATGAAAAATTTCAGTGTTAATGAATATAAGAAAATGCTTTTTTTCTGTGAACAAAAATCGAGTGTAGGAATTTTCTCAAATCATTTAATTTATGTTTAAACTTTAACATTATATATTCCTTTTTTCTAAATCATTTTAAAATATATTCAGCAATATCAGTCAAACTCATATTCATACGTACAGTAATACGATACATGTACAAAAACCTCACTATACATGTACAAAAACCTCACTATACATGTACAAAAACCTCAATATACATGTACACAAACCTCACTATACATGTACACAAACCTCACTATACATGTACACAAACCTCACTATACATATACAAAAACCTCACTATACATGTACAAAAACCTCAATATACATGTACACAAACCTCACTATACATGTACACAAACCTCAATATACATGTACATGTACAAAAACCTCACTATACATGTACAAAAACCTCACTATACATGTACACAAACCTCACTATACATGACTTTGTACAAAAACCTCACTATACATGTACACAAACCTCACTATACATGTACACAAACCTCACTATACATGTACAAAAACCTCACTATACATATACAAAAACCTCACTATACATGTACACAAACCTCGCTATACATGTACAAAAACCTCACTTATATACGGACCATTTCTCCAAAGTATGAACGCTTGCAATAAAATTAAATGATATAGATGTATTGTTTCAATTTGTGATAATTTTTAAAAATAATACCTTTAATTCCTTAATAAGATCTTTGCCTGTCAAATGCTTCTTTCCACCAAAAAGGCTCGCCATCGTCTTTTATGATTACGATATAATATTATGGCCTACAAGAAAAAAAACAAGAGGCCCAAGGGGGCCACATCGCTCACCTGAGGAGACTGTATGTATGTTTTCAATCAAAGTCAAGACCTGAAGGAAATCGCTTTTAGTGAAGCTTAGAGAAGGACAAGGTGTACAAGTTACTTCCTGTAAAGTTCAGTGACATTCTGTGCAGTAGTTTAAGAGGATAAGTCAAAAATGTGTCATTCAAATAGAGCCTTTAGAGGACATCTTGGATTTCCAATCGGCTCGAAAAACACAAACTAAGTAGAGGGCAATTAGAACTTGCGTCCTGTGAAGTTTCAAGAAATTCTGTGAAGCAGTTTTAGAGGAGAAGTTGAAAATGTGTCAGCCAATCAGAGCCTGTGGCGGCCATCTTGAATTTCCGATAGGCTCCAAAAACGCAAACTTGATAGAGGGTATGAGTACTTGCATCCTGTGAAGTTTCATGAAATTCTGCGCAGCGGTTTCAGAGGAGAAGTCGAAAATTTGTCAGCCAATCAGAGCCTGTGGCGGCCATCTTGGATTTCTGATCAGCTCGAAAAACACAAACTTGGTAGAGAGCAATCAGTACTTGCTTCCTGTGAAGGTTTGTGAAATTCTATGCAGCCGTTTGAGAGGAGAAGTCGAAAATGTGTCAGTCAATCAGAGTCTGTGGCAGCCATCTTGGATTTCCGATTGGCTCGAAAAACACAAACTTAGTAGAGGGCATTGAGTACTTGCTTCCTGTGAAGTTTCATGATATTCTGTGCAGTGGTTATAGAAGAGAAGTTGAAAATGTGTCAGCCAATCAGAGCCTGTGGCAGCCATCTTGGATTTCCGATTGGCTTGAAAAACACAATTTGGTAGAGGGCATTGAGTAGTTGCTTCCCGTGAAGTTTCATGAAATTCTGTGCAGCGGTTTCAGAGGAGAAGTCGAGAATGTGTCAGCCAATTAGAGCCTGTGGCGGCCATCTTGGATTTCCAATCGGCTCCAAAAACACAAACTTGGTAGAAGGCATTGAGTACTTGCTTCCTGTGAAGTTTCATGAAATTCTGTGCAGCAGTTTCGGAAGAGAAGTCAAAAATGTGTCAGCCAATCAGAGCCTGTGGCGGCCATCTTGGATTTCCGATCGGCTCAAAAAACACAAACTTGGTAGAGGGCATTGAGTACTTGCTTCCTGTGAAGTTTCATGAAATTCTGTGACGCAGTTTCAGAAGAGAAGTCAAAAATGTGTCAGCCAATCAGAGCCTGTGGCGGCCATCTTGGATTTCCGATCGGCTTGAAAAACACAAATTTGATAGAGGGCATTGAGTACTTGCTTCCTGTGAAATTTCGTGAAATTCTGTGCAGCGGTTGCCGAAAAGATATCGAAAATGTTAAAAGTTTACGTCGGACGGACGGACGATGGACGGACGACGCGCTATGACAATAGCTCACTTGAGCTTCGCTCAGGTGAGCTAAAAACAACAATACTTGTAGGGGACCATGATTTCTTCTTTCCTACCAAGTTTAACGAAAATCTGTTCAGTGGTTCTGGAGAAGAAGTTGAATATGTATGAAAATCATCCCCCTTCTTCTTGAGTAATCTAAGTAACCCGAGAGAGATAGTTATACAGAAGCTAAAGCAAAATAACAGACCCCCTCCCCATCCTTTCACTGTGTTATTGATAACATTGATCTGTTCTTACATTAATATTTTGAGCTGCTCTCAATATTGTAATTTCATAGTTGTATATCTAAGTCTTCACAAGATAAATTTGAAAATACTTATTCATCTTTTTAAAATAATTTAGTTTCCTTTTCCATACCTATTTAATAATTCAAAATATATAACATTCAAATGAATCGATAATCCAAAAATTTAAACCTCAAAAACATAAATCTATATTAAAGAAAGACAACTCTTGCATACATGAACATGTACCAACTTATACGAAACTAAAGTTACCAGGGACCAGAACTTGAACTTACAAGCCTTGGGTCCATGTTCACAGTAAACATATCTATTCATGATTGAAAAAATACTCATGAAAATCTGTTCAGCAGTTCTGGAGAAGAAGTTGAATATGTATGAAAATCACCCCCCCCTTTCCTTTTCACATAAGAAAATAATTCATAAAAAATCAAAAAATTAAAATTTCAGTATGAAATACATATCAAAGCATTAAGTAACTTAAATGTGATGAATTTGTAGTAAATGAATGTGTAAAACCATACACATATTGAGTTATTTAAAGAAATAGTGCAAAAATGTGCATTTCCGACAGAGTCCGAAAAGACGTCAAAAACGCGTCAAAAATTTGACTTCGGAGTGGAACCAAAAACAACAACACTTCTTAAGACATCTCTCTAGATCATTCTGATGCTTTCAGTTTGTCGATACGTGCTTTCGTTCTGAAGAAGAAGTTTGTCAAAGGAGGGTACCCCCTGTGACCTACTTTTGCCTCTGGTGGCGCCACCTGTTGATGGATCTGGACGAAAAACAACATCACTTGTAGGGGACCATGAGTACTTCATTCCTACCAAGTTTCATGAAAATCTTTTCAGTGGTTCTGGAGAAGAAGTTGAATATGTATGAAAATCACCCCCCCCCCCTTCCTTTTCACATAAGAAAAAAATTAATAAAAAATCAAAAAATCTAAATTTTAGAATAAAATACTTATCAAAGCATTTAGTAACTTAAATATGATAAATATGCAGTAAATGAATGTGTAAAATCATACACTTATTGAGTTATTTAAAGAAATAGTGCAAAAATGTGCATTTCTGACGAAGTCCGAAAAGACGTCAAAAACGCGTCAAAAATTTGACTTCCGAGTGGAACCAAAAATAACAACACTTCTTAAGACATCTCTCTAGTTCATCCTGATGCTTTCGGTTTGTCGATACGTGCCTCCGTTCTGAAGAAGAAGTTTGTCAAAGGAGGGTACCCCCTGTGACCTACTTTTGCCTCTGGTGGCGCCACCTGTTGATGGATCCGGACGAAAAACAACAACACTTGTAGGGGACCATGAGTACTTCATTCCTACCAAGTTTCATGAAAATCTTTTCAGTGGTTCTGGAGAAGAAGTCGAAAATGTTGAAAAGTTTACGACGGACGACGGACGACGACGGACGACGACGGACGACGACAGACAACAGACGCCACGCTATGACAATAGCTCACTTTGAGCCTATGGCTCAGGTGAGCTAATAAAGGGAAGAAAAATTTTTTTAAGTAAAAAATGGAATTAAAGGTATTCAGATTATCTAAAAGTGCATAATAAGCTGACAAAATGGGAAAAAATGAAGAAAAAAATTTGAAAAGTGCTCGTGCCGGGACTTGAACCCACAAGCCTTGGGTCCATGTTCACAGTAAACATATCTATTCATGATTGAAAAAATACTCATAAAAATCTGTTCAGCAGTTCTGGAGAAGAAGTTGAATATGTATGAAAATCACCCCCCCCCCCCCTTTCCTTTTCACATAAGAAAATAATTCATAAAAAATCAAAAAATTAAAATTTCAGTATGAAATACATATCAAAGCATTAAGTAACTTAAATGTGATGAATTTGTAGTAAATGAATGTGTAAAACCATACACATATTGAGTTATTTAAAGAAATAGTGCAAAAATGTGCATTTCCGACAGAGTCCGAAAAGACGTCAAAAACGCGTCAAAAATTTGACTTCGGAGTGGAACCAAAAACAACAACACTTCTTAAGACATCTCTCTAGATCATTCTGATGCTTTCAGTTTGTCGATACGTGCTTTCGTTCTGAAGAAGAAGTTTGTCAAAGGAGGGTACCCCCTGTGACCTACTTTTGCCTCTGGTGGCGCCACCTGTTGATGGATCTGGACGAAAAACAACATCACTTGTAGGGGACCATGAGTACTTCATTCCTACCAAGTTTCATGAAAATCTTTTCAGTGGTTCTGGAGAAGAAGTTGAATATGTATGAAAATCACCCCCCCCTTCCTTTTCACATAAGAAAAAAATTAATAAAAAATCAAAAAATCTAAATTTTAGAATAAAATACTTATCAAAGCATTAAGTAACTTAAATATGATAAATATGCAGTAAATGAATGTGTAAAATCATACACTTATTGAGTTATTTAAAGAAATAGTGCAAAAATGTGCATTTCTGACGAAGTCCGAAAAGACGTCAAAAACGCGTCAAAAATTTGACTTCCGAGTGGAACCAAAAATAACAACACTTCTTAAGACATCTCTCTAGTTCATCCTGATGCTTTCGGTTTGTCGATACGTGCCTCCGTTCTGAAGAAGAAGTTTGTCAAAGGAGGGTACCCCCTGTGACCTACTTTTGCCTCTGGTGGCGCCACCTGTTGATGGATCCGGACGAAAAACAACAACACTTGTAGGGGACCATGAGTACTTCATTCCTACCAAGTTTCATGAAAATCTTTTCAGTGGTTCTGGAGAAGAAGTCGAAAATGTTGAAAAGTTTACGACGGACGACGGACGACGACGGACGACGACGGACGACGGACGCCACGCTATGACAATAGCTCACTTTGAGCCTATGGCTCAGGTGAGCTAAAAACCATAATTCTGATGAAACTATTTTAAAATCAAATGGTATATGTGTATACATTCCAGATAACTGCTAGTAGATCATGTGATATTTACATTTTATAAAATTTATAAAATTTACGCATACTTGGATTCGTTTTCCAGTTAGTATGATTATATATCTAGAGTTACTTTTCTTTCCATGTCAAGTTTTAAAAGAAAACGCGAAGGTTGGTTGCACAGAAGGAATGTAGAGAATAGATGGAATCTTTTATGTAAAATACCCACCAATATATCTAAAAACCAAGAGTAAGCTTACGATACCGGATCTCGATCTGGTAAAAGAATAGGATAATGGTGGTGGAGATGGGGTGGGTGTCAATATTGAACAAACAGTTAAAACTTTTTCTATTCTAGCCACACCTTACAAACTTCTCACGCTTTATCAAGATAATCTTTTTCAATTTTATGGTAACAATGACTAAAATCTACTGATAATCGCCTACGTTAAAGGTACGGAGGCATGTGAAATTATACTTTGTCGTTGTATGTATACTATCGATCTATTACACAAAAGCTGATAAGAGACAAAATGACATATCATAAACTGATAAAGTTGACGTACATACCCCTAAACTAGACTGATTTTTATAGCCGATATTATCATATATCAGTTGATGTATTAAAAAAGAAAAAAATATTCCCTGAGAACTCAAGAACTTATCAAAACAAAAGTAGTCTATTTCTTCATAATCTACTTTCGGTTTCGATTTTGCCGACTTTAATACACGTGTATGTACCGCAAGTAGTAATTGGGTTGGGAGGGGCGTGATCTGACTTTCAGTAGCGGATGCAGCATTTGAGATAAAGGGACTTAAAATTGGCGAGTTGGTGAGGGGTCTAGGGTGTAGCCCTGGTATGGGAACCACTGCGGGGAGGGGGGGGGGGGGAAGCCCCCTCCCCCGTAAGCTCTTGCATTTCAGCATTTTAGGACCCATTTTCGAGACTGTAATGGAAATTCATGCATTTTGACAATTATATTAACTAACAGGTACAATTTAGACTTTCTTGGCACATGTTCCCGTTCCATGTTTGATATTTAATATGGCCAAAATCACGCTGAATGATTTAAGTTACTGAAGGAGTAATTTTCAATATAGAAAAAAAAAATCCGGCTATTAAAATGGCTGAAAAAATTTTCCGGCTGGCAAAAACTTTTTTCTGCCCCCCCCCCCTTAAAATTTAAATGGTTGCTCCCTTAGTGTATCATGTTGACAGCTATTCTATTTCTATAATGCATATAGTTGTTGACAAGGAAGTGGCGACACCTACTACAGTACGTAGCTCTCAAAGCGCTGTAACTCCGTCAAGCAAATGCAATAGTCCCCGTCAATTCTATTCCAAGGACCATGTTATGCACTAATACATGTATCACCGTAGCGTATCACGTTATATGAAAATAATCTCTTGCATGGGAATCCCCTTCGGTTAACAAGGTAAATGCTGTCTAAATCTACATTATATGAATTTATTTTAGGCCTATCATACGATCATCGTTATAAATTATATATGATGGTTATCTATTCTGGTCAAGAATAGAGGTATGCCCAAAGAACACTTGAACAGAAAGTTTTGTTTATTTACGTGCATCATATCATAACATGTAAACAAAGTAGAAAATTTTCTGTTTAAGTGTTCTTTAAATATTCCTCTATTCTTTCTCAGAAAAGATTACTATCATATTTATGATAATGATGCTCATATGATAGACGTAAACTAGTTTCATATAAAGTACTGTAGATTTAGACAGTATTTACCTTGTTGAATGGAAGGAGATTCCCTTGTAAGAGATTATATGCACATCACGTGATACGCTACGGTGCATGTATGTAATATGCATTTGTTAATTTGAGTGGCACCACTTAGGCCAGAATAATTTTAAAGTATTTTATTTACGTCCGGAACTATTTCTGAAAGGTACCCTCCCGCGAGGCATGAAAGCACATAAACACATGGTCAATTTGAAGGTGTTTGAAAAAAAAAAACACACACACAAAATATCTTTCGTCAATTGAGGTGGATCATTCTGACTTAATTTAAAGAAAAATCTCTATCATCTCCTCATATGAATGATAATGTAGGTTTTTTTTATATTCAATATCATTTACTGACTTTTATGTGAAAAATGCATATATTGTTGTATGTTTTTTTCTCAGTTCCTTTTTATCCACTGTGACTCCTTGAGGATTATAAATCATGTTTCAATATGACGTGATTTGATGATTCTGCATTGCCTCCGTCTTCAAGTTCGCTTTTTCATTTCCCATGTGTGTTCCGCTGTGAACACTGCAGTGCCACCATGCTGGCATGGTAATGAAGGTGATGGGAATGTTTTACTTTTACAATTTCAATTGAAATTGATCTGATTATGTTTAAACGAAATATTAGAGGAACAAAAAGCATTAATTAGTGCACTTTGTCTGGAAGCATCATTTGTGAGGATTTAATATCCGAAACACGTGTCTGGTGCATTTTAAATTTGTTTGAAATTTTCTTCAAGAAGTTAAAGAGTTGAAACAATTCCTTATTATTATCATGAACACATATTTCTTGTTGCAGTGTGGTGCAGTTAAACTCGTTCCCCGTGACTTGATGTTTCAAATGTTATGAATTCTTCTTTCCATGTCGCCCGAAGGAAGCTTTGTTTTGGCCCTTTCTCAATTTGACATCATATATATTATTTTGATATTTCGTCATTTCATCCAAAACTAACATCGAAATTAAGGGAGGTTAACATCTGAGCATCATCCACCCAAAGCTAATTTGGTCATAGATTTTATTCATCTATGCTTAACAAACAAACAGATCATTGACACATTTATGACAAGACACGAAAGAAGAAGACCAATGAGAGTCTGGATCCAATGGTATTGAAAGCAAATGGTGTGATTATCCCGATAACGTACGCACAGCCCTTTCACTTTTCTGGACAAACATATGTATCCCAAAACGCACAGTTGTTGCTGAAACAATTTTTTTTTTCATAAATGCATCACATCAAAACATCGCAGGGTCACTTATATGATGGTTTAAACGAGGTCTTTAGTGTTATCGACAAGTCTTTTATTCGTACAGATATGTACTTAATTTTGCTTCCTTTGAAGGACTATTTTCAACATACGAGGAGGGACTGATGTCCGATACTTACCAGGTGATACAGGTACATTGTATCCAAGGGAGGTAGGATATGCATCTATAGAGGAAAGGAGGGCATCTCCAACAAGACGCGGTTCCAGAGGACGGACATCTGCTGCGTCAGTATCAAATTGTACAGAAATCCGAATATCCGCATAAGCCTCAAACTAATCCGATTACCCAAAGGTCTCAAATAACGCACAATTGTAATGTAAAATAACCAACCCATTGTAAGATGACCACACAATCAAGACAACAAAATGCAGGGACCGAAGCATCACAGAGATTAATATGTAAATGGATGTTAAACGTCTTCAAATTCAATGCATAAGACAAAGGACGCACGACATGCAGTCCGTGCTCTTCCTGCTGTAGCGAGCTCATGTATGATACATGTACTTGACCAATCTACAGTCTTGAACTTGTGTATTGTAAAGAAATAATTATTCATTGTAACTGACTGTGGCGATGGAACTCTAAGACGATCACTGTCCAAACCTCGTGAGAGAAGACAGGGCCCTGAGCCCCTGTCCTCTCTGAATGTCGGTGATTACATGCATGAGCTCCGATCCAGCCGACAGAGCACGACCTTTATTTTTGGTATCAATTGATATATTAATCTGTGTGTTACTTGGAACCCTTTCGTTTTTCCGTCTAAGGAGGCCTTCTCACAGTGAGGACTTTATTATACACAACGGTTATGCTTTCTTCGAGACCTCTTGGTACTAATCGGGTTGTCCGCACGCAATCCGGATTATCAAACCCTTTACTTCTTACACGACAGATGGTCATCCAAAGTCAGCACCGATTGCCCTTTTGTGTCGTCGGTTTATGTGTATTCGTTAGTTTTATGTGGAATGATGTCGTATTGTGTGTTCTTTGTCCCTCTTGTGTCATTTTCCGTGTATGTCTACTCTGTGTATTCACAGGAGGGGGAGGGGGTCTGTTTTTTGCTGTGGGTATTGACTGCTGAGTCTGGTTGGAGGTCCCCTTCTTTCTATGCTATAATGCCATCGGGAAGGAATCTTGAACAAACGTTAAATACAAGTGTATCTTTCCAATATCTTTTGGCTACACTGCATGTAAGCAGTCATCAGAAAAGAGTAGTCGTTGATTGTTTCACAATGGTGTTATTGTGTCTGGATCTGCTCGGCATTGCTTCTTTGGATTTAGTTGTCTCTTCTTTCAGGCTTCAAGTTTGGTTTTGTACGTATATTTTTTTTTGTAGCTCAACCAAATTTTAGTAGAAACAGGCGAAAAGAGGACACCATGTTAGTGTAAGACATTTTTCATTATAATTAAATACATGTATTCATTTCTTTAGTTAATTGGGTTTTTATTCTAGGATAACACTGTATGCAGTATAATTCAAAAGTTGAATAGATTTTCACATGATAAACAATAATCATATTGTTCTTATAAGAATCAAATTGTTGAACACAAAGTTGAGTAAAGATTGTATTCATATAGCAATGAAAGTTAAAAATAGCAATATTTTCTCAAAAAGGTTCATATGAAGTCTTGCATAATATCCGATTTCATATAATTTCATCTGGACACGAATCCCGAAACGAAATTATAGATTTTCTCTATTGCCAATTTATTGAGTTCACAGTCGTACATTCCTTTTCCTGTCCAGAATGCAGCATCCACAATAGCGCCTAGTTGTTTATATTCCTCTCCTGTAAGGACTCTATCACTAGCCTGGCTGGGAAGTGCATGTACTTCTTTATGATGAAGTACCACGACTAAGACCTCAAAGTTCCCTGAGTAAAAAGCAAAATTGTTCTTAGATAGTATAAACAACAAACGAACATACCCCCTTAAGAAGCAAAATCAAACATATATAACTTGTAATATCATTGTGTGTTAAACGTCTTCAAATTCAATAGCATCATTTTAGAACAGATCAATTAGTAGCATGGACCAGACATGCACGTTTCTGGTACTTAACCCTCGTCAGTTATCCTCAGTGTAAACAATGTAATATGGCCAAAAAGTGTGAAATTTGCATGTCCAAAAGTTTTAGTACCGAATGAAGTTGCAGAATGGGTTGAATGTGATGCTACAGGACCCACGTTTTAGAAATTTCAAGAAATTTTGTAACAGAAAATTTAAAATACGTTGAAGAGACAGACGATCATGTGCATGTATATGTATAAGAACAAATACCCATGTAAGGAAGTAAGTTCACATCTTCTTATACAAAGATGAATTTAACACCATTATTCAAAACAGTATTTCTGTTCGGGTACCATTTGTATGTCAGATATGAAAATCAATTATAAAACAACAATGCTTATTAAAATAGAAGAAAGTGAAATAGCAGTATTTCCTTATCCACTCATATAGTATGACATGAGTTGATCATCATTTATGTCATATATCCTTTTATTGGTTCATCCTACCTGGTGTTCCTTTCAGTGCTTCTTTCACATCTGTACCCAACCTTGATACATTCATGCACAGCACAAGTATCGGTCCTGGGGTTGTATCAGGTGACTTATATTGCTTCACTTCAAGAGTTACTTTCTCCGACTGACACCTTTCTTTCAGAAAATGTTCTATATGTTGCCGAGCAGGAAGAGCAAGGGACTGCTTTAGGCTGGTGTGGAAATTTATCGCTGTAATAGAATGTTTTAGTGAGTATTTACTGGTACATGTAAATGGAAAGAAAATTAATACGAAACATGTAATGTTGGACCGTTCTTAAGCTTTAAACCATGCTTACCTCATAGACATATTCAAATTCAATGGCACCATTTAAGAACAGATAAATGTGCAGCATAGACCAGACATGCACGTTTCGGGTACTAGCATTTAATACTCTTCAGTGATCTTCAATCCAAAACATGTATTATGGCTAAAGAGTGTGAAAATTATTATGTCCAAACATGTCCGACATACTTGGTATGCTCAATGACAAATCAATTTGTTTTATCATTATCTATGATTCCTTGCTTTCTGTACAAGAAAGATCTTCGCTGTATGTATACATGCCTGGTGTAAAATCTTCAACAAACTTCAAGTTCGCTAAGCTCGGAGCCAATTCACGTGCTATAGCAATATTAGAATTGAAATTATAACAATGTTAGAATTGAAATAACAACTAGCTACATGTAGCTGTGATTTGTTGTCCGGTAATTCCCCAATCAGCTTCGCGGCTCGGTGATAATTCGATTAGTTCATGTGACTCAGGGAATTACTGGACAACAAACCACGGCTAGCTAGTTGTTATTTCTTACACATATCCTCTATTCATAGTTTTTAATGATAAAAAAAGAAAACGGAAGCGTCCAACTCTGCCTTCAGAGAACAGTCTGCTGAACAAGAAATTGTAACTTCGGTACACCAAACATTGATGCCGCAGATAATGAATACTCATAAACAAATCTTTAAGCCTTGATGATTCAAAATTGTGATAAATAGATTCCAGACATATATTTTCGAAAAGAACGACAGGGTCGTAATTTCCCAAAGGTTCTGTTCAAAATCGAAATAAAATTAAAATATGACCGAAACCATTGAAGGGATCATATGCAATATACCAATGAAATGAGGGGAGCTTCAACCAGACTCAGTTGCAAAACCCACAGCAAGGATAAAAGAACCAATGCGAAAACACATAGTTCACAAACACAACAAGAGACTCAAAAGATACATACGACACAGACACATTAAACACAAAAAACCACACATAAACCAACGAGACAAATCGTCAGTTGGTGCCGACCTAGGACGACCATTTGCCACGTGTACTTATCCGGATAACGTGAGCACAACCCCCCACTTTTCTGATTACCCAAAGGTATCGAATAATGCACAATTGCAACGTAAAATAATCTACTTTCTGTGAAATGACAATTTAAACAAGACAACGCAACACAGTTCGTGCTCTACCGGCTGTAGCGAGGAGTCCGACTAACATTCAGGTGACAGGTGGTCAGAACCCTGGCTTCTGTAAAGAGGTTTTGACAGGACCTGTCATGAAGTCCTGTCTTCACCGTCAGTCGGAATGCAAGTCTTAAGAATGACTGTGGATTAGTCAAGTACCATGCCGAGTGTCCGTCTTATGACAGTAGGATAAAAGGCGTTTGATGATTCTAACGCATTTGTGATGGTTATTCCGTCCACCTTTTATCCATTTCATTTTGTTTATTATGTCATCATAATGGGCAGGGTATGAGGCACACAAAGAAATGTACTCTGTTGCTTGTGTAGGTCCGAATATCAAAAGAAGCTGACATCAATTTTTGTTAAATTTCCAGAAAGTCTTAACTTAAGCAAAGTTCATATCGTGGTAAAGGTGAGCGGAATCATGTCTTTTTCACTTCCATACTTTGTAGACAAGAATAGGATAAATGTGTCTAATATTGATCACTGACGAGGGTTAAGTAGCCGAAACGTGCATGTCTGGTCCATGCTGAAATTTTATCTGTTCTCAAATAATGCTATTGAATTTGAAGACGTTTAACATTTGAACCACTTGGTTAGTGTCACTGCTGGTGGACCAGGAGTCCCCGAGGGCACATGTAGCCAAGTTCATCGCCCATTCAACGAATTTGAAAATTTCTGTTATCAAAATTTCTTGAAATTCATGAAACATGGGTCCTGTAGCATCGTATCCCAGCCTTCCTGCTACGTCTTCCGGTAAAATTTTGGACAAAATAATTTTCACACTCTTTGTCCATATTACATTGTTAAGATGGAGGATCACTGACGAGGGTAAAGTACCCAAAACGTGCATATCTTTTCCATGCTGAAATTTTATCTGTTCTAAAAATGATGCTGTTGAATTTGAAGACGTTTAACATTTACATCTCAGTGTAAGGCATTTTGAACTCTTTATGTCCTTATGTTTAATACATACATAATATGTAGACCACTTTTCAAAACATGGAATAAAATTTTTTGTTTTGTTTGTATTTGGTTTAATGCGTTCGTTCCAATGTCACAAGAATTTAGATTATTATCATATGATTAAAAAGCAAATCGCGAATTTATGAATGTTAAGGCATCCGATCTTGCATGAATTCATTTTGATAGCTCCTTTGGATTTAAAAGATCAAAGCACTGAAGGTACTGAGAGCGAATAGCTAAATATCAGAATATGACATTGTATCATTTATGCTGTATGTCATCAAATTTTCCTTCGTAGACAAGTTTATGCAAGTGTAGAATAATACTGAAATGCTAATCCATAATTATGTCATTAGAATTAAAAGATGACCGTCCTCGAACTTGCATATTCAAAAGCGTATTGTAGTTGTCTGGAATGAAACTGGCGAAGTTTATTATATAAATTTTAAAAGTCTACGCATGACGTGGGGTAGTCGTAATTATTATCTACTAATAAAAAGTTTGCTCGTTGGAGGGATTTATTTGAGAAAGAACTTTTTGATATATAAACTTCTCGATCTTTTTAGACTTAGATCGAAATTTAGAAAGGGAAACGGGACAGGACGGTGCATACAACGAAAAATATTCTAAATATCTTTGTGTTTATATTTACTTTATGAAAATGATATGAAAACTGGCAAGGGTAAAAAAGCAGAAATTTTTTTTAACAAATAAAGAATAAATAGTGTCTAAATTCAGTCTTCTGTAAGAACAGTTAAAATTTTTTTACGATTCGAAGCGGCGAGCGGCGCGAGTCGGTAAATTTTTGATTATCTGTATATATTAATATTTTTCCATGTTTTTTCTTTGCAAAGTTTCTAGAAAATGATATGGTACGTAATAATGAACAAATAATTTTTCTCATTTTTTTTAACGTCGGATTTTCTTAAACGGTAAACAACAATAGAGCTGTTCGAATAAGCGACGTAAACTTACCAACAAACTTCGTACTACGTATCGGTACGTAAAGGAACAAAATAAGGGGTGGTCTCAAAAGTACATTATCCAACATGCTGAAAAATATATCTCGCTTCAATGCATCGATAGAACAAATCAAGTTGTCTTCAAAGAGTTGTGATGATCTAAAGACGCACTGACAGACAAAAATAAACAAAATTCCCTAAACCTTTGATTGCGGGATATGGTAAGTTGTAAAGTCATTTCTCTGATTCTTTACTACAAAAAAATTGATTTTTTCTTTATTATATGACAGGTGCTTAGCTAGAGTGGTTTCGACGTTGTTGTGAAGGGGGATTGTGAAAGCCGGTGGATTCTACTTTGGAACGCTATTTTTCAGCATTATTTCTTCCTAATTTTATGCTACTTGTACTATGATATGTTTTGACTTCCTTAAACGAACGTGTTCATTTATCAGTCTTCAGACTAGATACAAGACGAATAGGCGGATCCAGATTTTGTTTTTAAAAACAGGGGGAATTGAAAACTGAAATATCTGAACAGAAAACTGAAATATCTGAACAGAAAATTGTTAAATTTATTGTGTGCAGTTTTTTTAGTCGATAATGTAAGAAAAGCTAAGCAAAATATTTCTAGACTATTCATATTCATCATGAGATAATGACGCCTCTGTCATAACTTTTCTTCTTTCAAAACACCCCTTATATAGACAAGTTTTCTCTGTTTCTCTAAATTCTCCTTTTTCGGTCTGATCAAAGGGAAAGGAACTCAAGACGATCTGATATTTTGTAACATCAAGAAAAAATATCTATAGGATTTGACTGGGGGGATATAAAAAAAAGGAAAGGGGTCTCCGGGCCTCATCAAAGTGGGACTTGGATAGGGGTTTCTGGGGGACGCCCCTCCCTCCCAAACAGAATTTTTTTTGGCTGCAGAAAATACTGAAATAGAATTTTAGCCTTTAAAGCGAAAGCTTGGAATATCAGTAATTGAGAAACTAATCTAGGACATAAACTTATCCTTCCGATAGATTATAGTAAGATCTGAAATTTTGTAACAGATCAAGGGCGAATATAGGATTTCACTTGGAAGTGGGGGCGTCTAGGAACATCAAAGTGGACCTAGGAAGGGGTTTCTGGGGGACGTCTCCTTGCTAAACAGAGAATGACAGAAAGTACTGAAAAAAATGCTAGCCTTTTCATGAAAAGCTTGGAATATCAGTAGTTGATAAACTATTCTAGGACAGAAAAGTTTACGCCAAGTTCGCTGATAATGTTGCTAGATTTACCCTTTTTGATGAATTATAGTACGATTACTACATGTACGATATTTTGTAACATTAGTTTATAATGTGTTTTGAGACCACCGCTTATTTTGTTCCTTTACGTACCTATACGTAGTACGAAGTTCGTTGGTAGGTTTACGTCGCCTATTCGAACAGCTCTAATAAGACGTCTCCCGTAAAAATAGTTTACGATGAATATACATGTAGTTGTATCCCCCCTCTCTCTCACTCTCTCTCTCTCTCTTACTTCACATCAGGGACGTACATATGTATACATGCCTCTTCAGATGTTCAATTTTATAAATACAGGGGATTTGATCAGTATAGCTACTTATATTTACGTATCTCCGACTAGTACATGTATCAGGTACATCCTATATATAATTATACCTTCCTCGTCAACGACCCGTACGTAATGCTTTGGCCCCTCCCTCATCAATGAAATACATGTACATTGTTCTATTTATCGTGTTTACATGTTTTTATCCCTGTCCACTAAAGCAGTTTAAACTTAGTGTTCATCTCACTACATAAACATGCGCTTCTACGTAACAAAACAGCTTGATTCTAATGTAAACAGAATACATCGTTTATACATAGAAGCAGCATCGGTCCTTCACTTTCAGATTGGAAAGATTTTAATACGTCACGATGCTGAAACCCCTGTGATTTGAGTGGTTCGTGCTTCAAATTATACATGTACCGAATTGGGGCTCTCTAGCGTGAAAAAATTCAGGTGATCACTTAGAGCTATTCGCTCAAAAATGTTTGAGTTTCCATTTAGAATTGTTTACACAAGCAACCAAAATTAATAATAAAAGTTATAGGCATACCTAGAGTTTTCTTGGTTCGCTCCTCCCAGGCAGTGAGGTCTGCTTTCAATCCAAGAATTTCTTCTTCTAAAGATGCTATCAATAAAGATTTGAACTCTGGCACAAGTGCTTTGCGAATAATTAAGATTGAAAAATTTAAAAGATGAAAATTAAAATCATAATCAGGGACGTAGAATTAACACATGAATCATTGTACCATTCTATATACATTTTCCGAAAAAGATATGGTATAGTAGAGGATTTAAAAAAAAATTGAGTTGAGAGGAGTTCAGCAGTGAGCAGACTTTCTATTCTATATTCCCTTGTAAAAGACCATCGGTTGTTTAGAAATGATTTTATTCTACTTCCTTTTGTGAAAGATTACCGATGAAAAAGGCTTGGGTATTTTACCTTTAATGCTCTTGTTCTCTTTTCTTTCGTCATCAATAATGCGTTGCATAGTTCTCAATTCAGCACTGACAAATTCTTAACATGAATGAAAAATAAAACTTAATAAAAGTCATTAAGAAATTCCAGGTCTTTTTTTCCATTTTAGAATATTTTATGTATTATCAGGAATATAAGAGAATTTCAAAATAGCATCGAATGAACGCGAATGGGAATATTGCATAGCAATCGTCAATATTAAAATGCATGTAACATGTTCTATTGTAAAATTTCAGAGCACAATATGCGCATTTCAACAAGTAATGTCTTATCAGAGATGCTCGAGACTGAAAAAGAGGAAGTCCAAATAATATGAATAAACATTAAAGCATAACAGAAGTACCCATCAGTTATTCAGTCTCATAGTCGAGAAGGCAAGACAAAATCATTAGATTTCCCACAGGAACGGTTGCAAATCTCGGAATGAACAAAATTCCGAAGTGAGACCAGGTGACCGGGAGAGTTAGCGTCTCCTGATTGCGTGATCATGAATAGCAAAACTTCCCATTAACTTTCTGCGGAAGATTCTGTGTAGGACAGATCTCTGCCATGAGGGAGTTACCCTTTAGTTTTAGGAAATTTTATAGCATGATTTGCATGTTAGAATTATACCTATGTGCTTGTCCTTGCTGTTGTTATTGTTAAATAAATCTGTCATTTTATCTTCCAACATACCTACAATAATAATTTAAAAAATATAGCATAAAACAATTGAACAGAAATTTTTTTAGATTCATCTCATTTCAAAAAGTGGATAATGTCGGCCTAATTCTGTTATCTAGGACCATTAAAAGTACGTATATATAAATCTAAGCATCAAGGCATTCTGATTTTTTTTTTTTTCATATTCTTTATCAGTCAATAAAAATGTCTACAAAAGATGAAATTCTGAAAAAAAGAATATAGTGTATTGAAATTCACAAATATTTCTGTAAGGCCATAGTAATTTGATATTCTGTTTTACGTCCGGAACTTTCTCTGAAAGATACTCTCCCTCTAGCCATGAAAACACACAAACACATCAATATAACTGAATTGGGAAAGGAAAATCGTTAACAAAAAGGGAAACTCTTATTTCCTGTAAGGTGAATGATTCTTACTTTATTTCTAGAAATCCCACTACTATCGTCTCCTTTTGATGCTGTTAGACATTCTATGGTAGTGAGATGTAATTTGATGATGAAATGATCGTCTTGATATATTTTGAGTTGGAAAATGCATGCTTGTTTGTGTTTTTTTACTGAGAAATCTCCCTAAAGGGTACCCACCCACGGACGGAAAACAAAACATTTAATTACTATGACCTGATAACATAACATGATTTAAAAGTCACTGCGGTAATTTAAGGTGCATCATTGGTCACGGTTTTGGACCATTCTTGTGCATCTCCATTTTTAGCACTCATTGAGCTTGAATTATATAGATGTTTCAACTTACTATAGCCAATGTATCATTTCTGACTCTATTGAAATATATGTTCTATAGTACCAATTTTGTTGTACTAGACACGTGTGAATACTTCAATTAATTACACACCTAAAAGCGGCTAACTTTGAAAATCTGATCTAAATTGAATGAAGTATGCATAAGAAATTTCTATAAAAATTCAGCTGTAGGTACTCGTTTGAATTGTTCCTCTAACGTGAATATTTGTGCAATTTGGAGATATTTTTCATAGATTTCGGCCTTATTTCAGTGTTTAGATTAAGGATCACTGACGAGGGTAAAATACCCGAAACGTGCATGTCTGGTCCATCCTGTAAATTAATCTGCTTTTAAATGATGCTAACGAATTTGGAGACGTTTAACATTAACACATGAATTACATTTTACGTATGGAATAATATTTATTCCATTTTTATTTTTGTTTTTATTTTATTTATATTTTTTATTCCATATTTATTAATTGATAATAATTAATATAATAAAAATATATAAAATATAATATTGCGTAGATCGTTTCTTCAACGCATTCTAAAACTTCTGTTATCAAAATTTCTTGAAATTTCTAAAACGTGGGTCCTGTAGCATCATATCCCACCCATTCTGCTACGTCTTTCGGTACGCTTTTGCGACATAGTAACTTTCATACTTTTTGGCATATTACATTGTTTAGATTTGAGGATCACTGACGAGGGTTAAGTACCCGAAACGTGCATGTCTTGTCCAGTTGCCAATTTATCTGTTCTTAAATGATGCTATTCAATATGAAGACGTTTACATTGAATTAAACTGTTTCATAAGGTAAAGCTGATGATAACCGAAAATCATAAATTGTTTGAATTCCACCCAAGATAAGTTCCACCCATGTTAATTCTACATTATGATTGAATGGCTGTCGTCATCACCAAACAAGACATACTTACCTGATCTGTACATCAAAATATACATCGAGACAATCAACGAATTTGACAGGTTTCCATGGAGCTGTTGCGACGGGTGTTGCATGCAATCAGGAGACGCTGACTCTCCCCGGGCACCTGGTCTCACTTCGGAATGTTGTTCATTCCGGGGTTCGTAACCGTTTCGATGGGAATTCTCACGATTTTGCTTTGCCTTCTCGACTTTGAGACTGAATAACGGTTAGGTACTTCTTTAATGTTTATTCTGAGCTGACACTTTATCAAGAAAACCACAAAATGGCACTTTTCGTGAGCACTTGCTCCCTCTTATTTCAACACAACCATATACTTATTCTTCAATATTTTTAAAACGTCTTCCCTAGGAGTACATGTTAATGTGTATTTGAGAAAATGATGATCTTCAGTATCTCTTATATTCTGACCTTTACTTGGATGATTTTCGTTATATTTGTAAAAACGCGAATATTCTAAATGATCGGTGAATTTGGTACTTGTTTCTATGGTGAGACTTTATCAAATTCAAGTTATATACAGTTTCTTACTTGTTTTATTGTGTATGAACAAAGAAATAAAACAAAAATCAAATGAGTGCATTTCAATACTTTTTGTATATTCTTTACTAATGTGTTATTTTTTAGCAACACATTTCCGGCATTTTTACATAGTTTTCTAAATAAGCAAAAGTTTTGATTTTCATCACTGCCCTATTAATTTTCCTTCATGAAATGATTAATTGACATGACTTCTATAATTTCACATGCTTATCATAAAATCATTGATATTTGTTCATTTGAGAAATGACATCCCTTGACATCAAAATTCATTGTAGACATTGATGTAAGTGTACCTAAATCTATCGGGATTTTTTCATTTGGCTACTCAATATCTCAGATGAATTATTCAATTATTCATTCATGTATCTTACTTATTTCTTCTTCCTTTTCCCTTCTGGCCCGATGACTGATTTCAATTTCCTCCTTCAGTTTTTCTGCAAAATGATTTGTTTCAATGTTTTAGTTACTTGTGATCTTTCAATACTTTTCTATCAAACGGGACACTTATATGTATGTTAAAATAACAATTCACAGATCAATATCATAGTGCAATAAAACATAAGTTTCAAACAAGAATTCCATTTACGACGAATAACAAACACGCTTCTATTTTTAAATGTAATGATAGAATTTATTATTTGAAACAAAAACGGCTTGCACATGCAGCCTCGAATGTTTTAATTAATATCAATAGTCAAAGTTATAAGGGGTCCGTCCCTCGTAGACTCTAAACAGATTAGACATTTGACCCTAAGATTTTAAAACATACTAACGACAAAAACTAAAAATCATATAATTGATAATGATGGAAATATGATAGTCTAAAATATATGTATATAAGCAGTATCTCTGCTTTGATGGTATATTTGTCCATTTAGCTCTGTCACATACACGTGATACGCAAATGATATGTTCCAAGATTGACTAAACCAGGTAAATTCTATCTAAGTCTTCTATAAATGAATATGACCACCATCATCATGTAATTGATGGCAATCTATTCTGGTCAAGATTCTGAGAAAACGTAAACAGAGCATTCTGAATCTGTCGATGCACCAATTATCATAATATGTGGTACGCATCGAATATTTTTTGCTTAAGTGTTCTGTGAATATAACTCAACTCTTTACCAAAATAGATTACCATCATATAATTGATAATGATGGAAATATGATAGTCTAAAATATATGTATATAAAGTAGATTTAGACAGTTTTGACCTGGTTTAATTGTACATTAGATAGTATTTAGATGCTATGATGGAAATTAAAATGAAATATATCTGAAAATTAGTGAACCTGCGGGAGTCCCCCTAATTAAAGTTTTTGTCGTTAGTATGTTTTAAAATCTTAGGGTCAAATGTCTAATCTGTTTAGAGTCTACGAGGGACGGACCCCTTATAACTTTGACTATTGATATTAATTATTGACATTTGTTAAAACATTCGAGGCTGTGCAAGCCGTTTTTGTTTCAAATAATAAATTCTATCATTACATTTAAAAATAGAAGCGTGTTTGTTATTCCTTGTAAATACTAAATGGAATGAATGACATCCAAACACGAAACGCAAAACTTTCAAATAACAATCAATGGGCCTGCTTAACCAAGAAATTGGTAAGTCGATGTGTATCCATAAACCAAGAGATAGGTAAGTCGGTGTATTCATATCTATCAATATTTCAAAAAAAACGTTGCTTGTATCTTGCCTATTTCTTGTTCCTTTTGTCGTCTGGTCTGATGGAGACTTTGAATTTTATTCTCAAGTTTCTCTGAAATGCAATTTGTTTCAGTATATTAGTTAGTTGTGGACGCGCCAGAATGTTTTAATTTTGAAATAAATTCTTTGAAAATATTTCAATGCACGAGTTGGGTATTTCAACAAAATTACATCATCATTTATCTTATTCTTCAAACATGATCGAAATTTCTTAAAGCAATTATAAGCTTATATTGAAATATTTCGTTTACCAATTTGTTCAGCTTTGGATTCATTGTCTGCCTGTGAATCTTTTATTTTCTTTTCCAATGAACCTACATGAACATTAATTTTCAAAAGAAAAACATTTTAGTATAATATCATCTAAATGAAAATTAATTCTAATGCATCAATATTTCAACGAATTTAGCTGAAAGCAGACATTTGCTAAGAATTAAAGTCGACTATAAAACCTAGCCTTTAGTTTAAAGAGAACAATTCTGCCACTAGTAATTTATCATGTCGCAGAGTATTTCCTTCAATAGGCGATATTCTTCTTTTATTTTTCGAATTTATAGTTACAGTATTTAGAAAAAATGTCAATAGCGCTACAAATTTTCTAAATTTTAAGAGGCAAATTTGAATTCCTAATTGTGTATCAGACGTGAAGGAAGAGAAAACATTCAAACATATTTTTGAAGGGTACTTTGACAGTATAAAGTGTTTTGAATGCTTTCCCTGGCATGGTCGCCATGGCACTTTCTATATAGACATAACCTCAGACAGTGTATGTTTTGTAGATATTTTTTCCATTTTCGTGCGTGAACATCAACGGCGGGTGCGGCTAGCCAAACAGAGGATGTTTACAACTCCCGGGCACCTGGTCCCACCTCTAGCTTGCTAGGGATCCGTCGATGCTCAATTTGGTGCTCTATTGTGAGTGCTGTTGAGACTGTCGTTAGGATCTTCTTTATCTCATCGATCTTATATATCATATAACATTGTGGACAAAGAAGTGATCTTCCATTGGATCGTCCAAACCTTTTCTGAGGTGACTAAGACAATCGTTCTCAAATATTACACGTCTTCACATTCAAAGCATTATTTAAGAACAGACAAATTCACAGTATGGACCAGACATGAACGTTCCGGGTACTTTACTTCGTCAGTGATTATCAATCCAAACAATGAAATATGGACAAAGACTATGAACACGTCATATATCTATGGTTGCGTAAAATAGTTCCGCAGTAAGTCATATTGCGCTCAAAAATTGAGTCGATGTTTATCCATAAACTTTAAGATAAATACTTCAGACAACAGATTTTTCGCGCGTATCTCACCTATTTCTTCTTCCTTCTGCCATCTGGTACGATGAAGATTTTGTATTTCTTCCTTCTTTTTTTCTGCAATTTTATTTCAGTATTTCACTTTATGTGAATTTTTGAAATTTTTCTAATCAGAAAGCAAATACAAATGTATGACTCTAAAGACTAAAATAATCGCTGGCAGTCAATATAAAGAAGAAATGTAAAAGTAGTTACCAATTTGTTCAGTTTTGGATTCGTTGTCTGTCTGTATTTCTTTGATTTTCTTTTCCAATGAATCTGCATGTAGATCATGAACTCAGATATAATTCTAACGAGTTTTCGAAACTACTTTAAATTGACCTTAACTTTCTGACAAAATGCTCTGCCTTTCATTCAAAATTCTAACAATTTCGACATACATTTTAATCTAAAGATGAGTAAATTATGATAAACCTTCATATACTACTATTCATTTATATTAACAACATTTTAAGTTATTCTTCGAATTTGAAACAAAAATATTTTTTCGTTTTCACTTACTACGTTGTTTTTCCTTGTCTCGACATTCCTTCGAAAGGCTGGATAATTGAGTAGAGAGTTTTCCTGTTATAAATTGATATTAAAATTCTATTGAAAATGAAAAAAAAAGGTATAATAAAGCAAAAGGACCGGGAGGGGTAAAGAAATCGGCCGCCCTAGTGGAAGATTTTCTTCTTTCTATATTATTTTGATACCTATATTTTTGAAAAAAAAATAGTATTCATTTCTATGTTACAACTGTTTTCTCCTACTTATTAAGACGCGAAAAGGGTATACAAATATCACTAAGTCTTACACAATAACAAGTTAGAGAAGGTGAGATATGAATATCAAACGAAACCAGTACTCTGTTCTACGAAATGACTTTAGAATTGGTTTGAAATTTTCCGTATATTTCATAATCGAGTTAAAGATTTTAAACATTTTACATTGTTTCAAGATTCCAGTTTCTATGTGTTGTGCTTGCAATAATGTCGAAGAGTTCCAACTCTATACCTTCTTGAAGAAAATTCCAAACCAATTTCAATGCATTAGACACGTGTTTCGAATATTAAATTCTCATCAGTGATGCTTCCAGTTCGATTATCACACAGGATATGCTTACTCATCAATGGTACAGCAATACATTGTACAGTCATTTGAAGTGCGTCAACTACATCGATTTATTGAATTTTCTTTGGCATATATATATGACGTTTGTTTCGAAGAAAATGATGCCTCGAAATGGTTCAGTTATTACAAATAAAAAGTCGTACTTATTTCCTCTTCCTTTCCGTCGCATCTTTTTGAAAGTTCGGCCTTTCTACTTTTCAGAGTTTCTGAAAATAATGCATCAAAATTAATCTATAGAAATATCACAACGCCAAAATTATGTTATTCATCAAACGTTTACAAACTTCATGTATATGCTGAATTATATCAAAGATCCCCTCCATTGTTTTCAATAAAAAGGAATTTAAGCCTCACATTTGGTCGTGTGCATGATATGCCGACAGATAATCTTTACAAATATAATCTGTATAGATGACACACTCCTAAAACGTTGCATTTGTTTGGTTCTTGCGTTTCATAGAAGATGGTATTCATAATTCTATAAAAGACCATGCAATACAAATCACGCGAAATGGGATAAAACCAAACAGGGACACCTCAAGCTTTTGGATTATTTGTAAAAAAAATTAATAATAATAAATAAACTAACCAATCAGCGCCCTCGCTTCGCGAAGCTGTGATCGTAAATTGTCCTGTTCTGTATGCATCTGGGAAAGAATAGTCTCGTGTGTTCGCTTATCATTCTCTGAATTAAAATGAATACATAATATGTTATTTTGAATGCTCATTTTTACAAAGAGTGTAAACAATTTCAGAAGACATAGTAAATTTTAGTCAAGATTTCTCACACAATAGACGTAATATGGCCAATTTGAACAATGGTACCTCAATGCTAAGATGTTTTCATTTTAATCGAAATGAACTATCACCTAAACAGCTTTGATGATGCTGGCATTCCTGTTTCTTTTTGTCCAGTTCCTCCTTCAAATCAGACACTTCAAACTCCAGTTGATTTAATTTGTTTTCTATTTCCTTGATACTCTTTTCACTTCTATCCCTCTCCTCTGTTAATCTTGACTGCTCTATGCCGGCATTATGCAAATCTCTGTTGTATTTTCTTTCAAACTCTTTCAACTGCTTTTGAAGTTCTGAATTTTCCTCATTTGCTTCTCGTAGACATTTTTCTTTTTCACTAAGTTTATCATTTAGTATCTGTTTTTCTTTTTCAAATTTGTCAGATGTTTCATCAGTCTTGGTGTCATCATCGGAATCATCTCCCTCCGTTTGGACAGGATAATTAAGTGCATTGGCTTGGTTACTCCTTCCAACTTTATGTTGAGATCTGTCAACAGGAGAATCGCTTTGCGACTGTCTGCTGTAATTGGCTTTGTATGTATGGCTTGCATATTTCAAAGATGCCGACGTATCTCTCTGTGTAGCAACATAAAGTGCATTCTTCGGATTCTGAATTTTCTGTCTCTTTGAACAATAGTGACACATTATGTCCACACCCTGCGAGGTCAATTCGTATCTTAGATTTAAGAATTCCTCTATAACGTTAAAGGCCGAATCAATTTCGGCTTTCAGCCTCTGAAAAAAATTACAAAGAATTCTTAACCAATAAGTGCAATAAAAAGAATTTTGTTTACAGGAACAGATAGCTTAGAAACTTGAATAGACCTGCAAGTTTTTTGTTTGAAACGTTGTCAGAGATTCTAGAAAGAATGTGGTGAAGTAATGTAAAAATCAAACTATAGACGGTCTTACTCGTGTTACTCCAAATACTCTAATCGAAGAACATATGTCCGAAGACAAACATCTGTAGATCATGTACATCGTAGCAATGTTACTGAATGTAAAGCACGAACTTTACGCATTTACTTATCAAAGACAAATTAATCAAACGCATAACTTTCCCCTAAGTTAAGGTGCGTCATTGGTCACGATTTAAGACCATTCTTGCGGATCTCCCATTTTAGCACCCATTGAGCTTGAATTATACAGATATTTCAATTTAATATGGAAAATGTATCATTTCTGACTCTATTAAAGACTTAAATTCATTACATACCTAAACCGGATAAGTTTGAAAATTTAATCTAAACTGAATGAAGTCTCTGTACGAAAATGTTTCGCGGTAATTTCTATAAAAATTGAACAGTTCGGATTTCTCTTACATAAGTAATAACCCATGCACTTCGTTTTCCGTGTGAAATAGTATTGACTTTACTTGTTTTATAAGGTACAGCAGATGGATACTGAAAAATAATAAACTTTTTGAATTCCATCCAAATTAAGGCAAATTTTACCGAGCTGATACTTTTTTAAGAAAACCACAAAATGGTACTATTCTTGAGCGTTTTTTCTCTCATATTTCAGCAGGGACATTTACTTTTTCTTCAATATTATGAACAGTCTTCCCCAGGAGCATAGTTTACAGTGTGTTTGAAAAAATCGTTGAAATTCAGTATCTCTGATATTTTGACCTAAACTTTTAGATGATCTGTGAATTTGGTACCTATGGTGAAACTTTATCAAAATCAAGTTTTATACCAAGTTTCTAACCTACTTTATTGTATGTTATCCAAGAAAACTAGAATTTAAATCAAATGAGTGCATTTCAGCACTTTTTGTATTTTCGTTACTAATGTCCAATTTTTAGCAACAAATTTCCAGCATTTTCAATCTGTTTTTCAAAGAAGCAAAAGTCTTAATTTTCATCACGGACCAATTAGTTTTTCTTCGTAAAATGATTAATTGACATGAATCCTATGATTTAATGTGGTTTTCATGAAATCGTTGAAATTCCTTACTACAGAAATGACATACCTTAATGCAAGAGTGTTCAGGACTGAGTTCATTTGCCCTATCTATGCAAACATCGATTTCAATGTGGTTTCATTATTTGCTACGATATTGCTTCGTATTCGTTTTGAGATAGAAATAAGTCAAATAGTCCCAACAAAAAGTTTTCATTTTTTATTATCTTTTAAAATAGCTTCACGTCAAAATATGTTTTAATTGGATCTTGGCTTCTGTTCATGAAGCTCAACACTATTCAGCGTATTAAAAATTGTTTAAATATTTTCGGAATCAGATTAAAATTCCAAAATATTTTCATTTCTTCATCTGCTATTTGTGCTTTGTGTCTGATATTTGGTAATTACATGTACCTCTGAAATGTACCATGGAGAACTTTGATGTTACATTATTGACTATAAGTTCTATCATCAAAATATCAATCTTCACTAACCTTAGTATCTAACGCATTTGACTTGGAATCCCCAAAAATGAAACTTTTTATGCTATCCATAGTTTGTCAGACAAATCCTGTATTGAAGAAAAAAGAAACAATGATAAAATCATGTAAATTATTAGAAATATATTTAATAACAATTGTTTATCGCTGTTGTTTCGTGTTGACAATCGCCGAATTTTACAGATTTCCATGGAGCTGTTGCGGTTGACTCTCACCGGGCACCTTGTCTCGCTTCGGAATGTTGTTTATTCCGAGGTTCGCAACCGTTGCGATGGGGATTCTCACGATTTTGCTTTGCTTTCTCGACTTTGAGACTGAATAACTGATAGGTACTTCTTTGATATTTACTCTTTTGTCTTGACGCTTTCGGCTGTTTGTTGGTGTGGTTGTTTTGATTGGTGCCAGTTGTTGTTGTGATTTTGTGCGTGCTTGTATCGTCATTCCGTTGGATATCTCTTTTTAGAAATTATTTCATCATGATGCAATTCAAAGACTTATGAAATCAATCTCTCTTATTCCAAGTGATTCTCATAAAATACCAATCACTTGCATTTTGAGAGTGTGGCTTGCTTCATGCATTTAAAGTTTGCTGTTTGACACGGGCGTTTTAAAAAGCGCCACCTACCATACTTTCTGTACTCTCACTGGACTCCGGATTGATAAAGTTGTCCTTTGTGTTTCTATGAAGCTATGTTGTTGTCTCCGTCTGTTTGTCCGATTTCTCTTTTCTCATGAGAAAGATCTGCTTTATATTTTTTAAAGAATTTGTGAACTGTTTGATTTTTTGGAGTCTGATTTCGGGTTTTGTGTATGGCTTTCACTCACTGATTAGCAATACAAAATATTATACAATAGGACAATTATTAATTAATGGTTTAGAATAGAAAAATCCAAACAAGTCTATGGAAGATTTTTGGAAGAAGTATTCTCATTGGTCAAGGCTGACATCTGAATATGCAAAGTGCGACTTTAGACAAAAATAATCTCACTTAATATCATATACATTCTACTGTAAATTGAACATTTTGTTTTGCACACTTTTAATCTTCGTTCTTTATCAAATAATTTTCCTGACCATTTATATTCAACGTTACCATTCTTCCTAGCCTCTTTTGCTCACTTCAATATAATTCCAATTTGCCGTTAACTGAAAAATTATTCCTTGAATAACCCACCTCTCCTGACCCTGGTTTCCGTTCCTTGTCATTAATGGCCATAATACTATACTCTCATTCAATATTTCTTCATGTCACCCCTTTAATCTATCACTCTTTCTCTTACTCGTCTTACCTTCTACTCTAAGCCATTAAATACATCGTTGATCTCTTTACCTATTGTACCTTCCCACCCAACATATATTAAAGATAAATCATTATTTAAACAATAATCGACAGTCAAAGATTAAATTATGTTAACTTTGACAATAGGACGTATCCGGGTCAAAACGAAAGTAGTATAAATTTTCAGAAAATGAAACGAAAGTTGATCTTAATTTAGCTTAAGTAGAATTAAAAATTTATCTCTCTCGATTTCCGATATTATAAAGAGGAAGTGTAGATTTTCTAATTGCAGTTTGTATAATTTCTTAAGAGGGCAAAACTTGGACCTTTAGCAAAGTATCGTAAGTAAAATTAAAAGTTAATGATTTTTAGTGTACATATACCTGTTCATACACATTATGTACACGAATCATTATCTGTCCACTTTACTTTTCATATGGATATTCGCTGATTATGTGTACATGTATACGAGTTTGGTTGTACAAATTTTTTCAACCCATATAACAGAAATAGGTCAAAATGCTTAATCTTCCCAAAGATTTCTATTTGAGAGTATTTCTTGCAATCTTTATTACTCGGATACTATGCGAAAGTATTAGGGGTGTGGCGAAAATTTGAAAATCATGGGCTGGGTTCACGATCGCCCTCCCTTTCCACCTTTGAAAAAGACCCAAATACCTTTTAAAATGACTAAATAGGACAATAAACATCTTTCAATACTCACGATAACAAGTTAGGTGATCATTTTCCTTTTAATCACATATTCCAAAAAAACTACCCCGGAACAAAACGAAACTAGTTGACATGTATGAAATTCAGATTTCCATGAAACGGAAGTGATAAAAATCCCATGACTTGACAAATTAAACTGAAAGTTGCTTCATATTACATAGTAATGAATTCCTTTAAAGATATAATAAAGGGATGGTTTATCTCACTTGAACGTTGAAAGTTCAATTAGTTACTCTATTGTATTATATAAAAGCAAATAAAGGACGGACGTTTACCATTCACGTCACCTTGATAGAGCTACATTGCAGTACAACACTGTAAGTAATTCAACTTTTCATTTTTTTTTTCGAAATAGTATGGTAATAATGTAATATTAATGTACCATCATCATGTTTTCAAAACATATATTATTCGAAAATGAAGGGGTACTAACATATTCCAGAAGGCATGAGACCTCCTGTCCTAAGCTTGTTCTTTGACTTATAAAATTTTAAGGTCATGTTTACCATTTACTTCGTTATTCGGAGTTCCTCTATATGACATTTGGCATCACTTGTTGCAATACGCATATGGTTGATAGAATATTCATTAATTAAAATATTCATAATTGTAACTACCTCTCATCCTTTGAACTTCATCTTTATTCTCTTTATTGAACCTTAATCATTGCAATATACGTTATACGTTATACCTGAATTGTTCTAGATTTTTAAACAATCGTGTGTTCTCTATGCATTTCTTTGTTCATAAACATGTATATGAATGATGCCATTATAATCAGGCACTGTATCGGGTAATTATTTTTCGTTTTGTACATGTTTGTTCGTTTTACATGGATAAATCTCTCGAGTCAGATGTATCATTTCTTACATCCAAAATAAAGTGGTGGAGGTTTTTGTTTGTTTGCTTTGGTTCCTGTTTTATCCTGATTTTGTATGCCTTCGGTTTATGATTTTCTGAATTATCGATTTTGTGCTGTATATAGGGATAAGGTCATTATCCATATTTGTCATTCAGAAGCTCGGAGTTGTTGAGTTAAAAGGCAAGAAAACTGGTTAAACAACTTTTCTCATACAATGCAATAATGTTCACGTAATTGAACAAATAAACAGTGAATAAACTTCTTCAAATTCAATAGCATCATTTAAGAACAGATAAAGCAGCATGGACCAGACATGCACGTTTCGGGTACTTTATCATGAGATTAATACCAGTCTGAGAAAAAAAATAAAAGAATATATCGAAGTTCTTTAAAGAAAATCCTCTACCCCATTCAAACAAAAATTGAAAAGATATTACAACCTTATGCAGTGACGTTCACCTCGTATCAAAGAATTTAAAGTATGTGAATACCCTTATTATTCAAGATTTACAGACACCTTGAGGGTACAGAGGCCTAGTAGATTTTAAAAACGCCGTACATTATTTAGTGTAATAAAATCATTGAATCATGAAAAGTATGTATATAAATAAGAATGAATTAGATTGAGAAATATCTCTGCAGCCTGGTTCACAAAATAAAATTCTTTTTGACAAATGCATTGTACATATAAACATACATGTATTCAACAAGTGTGTATGGGTGTATTTTTTCTTTTCTGTGATATGAATGCCATAAGGAAGGTCTTGACGACAATCTCAACAGCACTCACAATAGGGCACCAAATTGAGCATCGACGGTCCCCTAGCAAGCTAGAAGTGGGACCAGGTGCCCGCGACGAGTAAGCATCCCCTGTTTGGCTAGCGGCATAAAACACCTTTCTATACCTCTTATGCCTAGCCAGACAATCTGTCAACAAGATATTACATCAGTAATTTTTTTTCAGTAATTTGGGAATGGGGTTGGGGCCCGTGCAATTGGGAAAATTAATGACGTTTGGGAATATTTTGGGAAGTACTAATATAAAAGTAAAATGACAGTTTATACAATCAAGAGTTCAGCATTGAAAGTTTAATCAAATAATATTCTTTTCAATATGATTTAATTTCTTATGCTTACAAAAATATGGCAAATAATGAGTAAAATTTGCTACTTTTAAACCAGTAGATTTCCCTAATTTCGGTGATAATTCCATCTATATTAGATTGGGAAATTTTAGAGCCACAATTTGGAAAAAAGATACTATTTTTCAGTGGAAATGGGGCCGAATAACGGCCCCAAAAAAGGGCAAAAAAAATCCCTGTTACATACATGTGGCATCATGGATAATCTTCGTCTTGCCCCAGTTCCGAGACAAGAAATATATAATCGAAATACAGAATACGTTCGGCACGAATCGGGGCATTTGACATAAGACGTAACTATGGCTATGACCTATTGTAATATGATCTGAAATTGATTGTACCTTATTAGTTTCTTTCTAGCTCTGTCGCCTGAAAGAAGCTTTGCTTTTTTCCCTTTATCAATTTGACAGCATACACGTATATCACTTTGCTATTTCCCATAACATCTTAGACAGTAAAGAGGTTGACACCCAGTACCATCCCTTCATTGCTCGTTTGGTCATAGATGTTTTATTTATTTATGCTACTGAATCGACTGAATGGAGCCGCGCAGTAAAATGCGGACGCTCTAGATAACATAAAAGCTATGTCAATGGAAATAAAAAAGCAATGGGCACATGGAACTACAGTTCATTCATATGTCATATCCGTTGTTTATGACAAAACCTACTTTGATAGCAAATAATCTCTTCGAAACATAAGTAGATAAGATGTTCCTCGTACGTTTATTGTACTTCCTTATTGGTATTGTTCCTCCTTATTCAGTTATTGACGTATTGACAACCTTTCTAATGTTTGAAGGGAAGGTTTTCGTTGATCCTTTCTAAACTTGTCTCCTATTCCTCATCATAACTATCTTATGTACATTTTTTCGCCAAATGGTAATTCTTTCAAATAATGTCGATTTTCCTTCACTTCGCCTGTTTTGGAAAATATCCCAATATGAACCTGTCTTCTATTCTTAAAAATATGATGTTATACATGTTAAAATATGATTTTTCTCATGATCAATTAAATTTTGTCCTGCTAATTTTGGAGAATGATCATACTGAATCAGAAACCTCGTCATTATGTCGAGCACTATCAATTTCTCGAAGTTGAGGGGTCTACAGTTTTTCCTGGGTATTCAAGTCTATTTTCCAATTATTTTCAAAAATTGCTTAAATTTCATAATTCGAAAATCGACCTCATACTTCAAAGTTCACGCACTTTTCAGGAAGTATATGAAAATAATATTCATGTCATATTTTGTGTAAGTTATTCGTTGACTTTGAAATTAGGAATTCAAAGTAAAATTACCTTATGTTTTATCAATATTGAAATATTTATATAGTAATCTGAAATATATTAAGGAGCTGTTAAGATAAGTCGTAAAATCTGCCCTGAAAAGTCGAAATTTCAAAATGCAAAATTTTAGAATTTTTTTCGGTAGAAATGTCAAGTAAAATGGTCCACATATGAATCTGCTATCAGATGGGATAATTTATTCAAAATAAGACCGATATTTTGAGCAAAATAAGCGTTTTTTACACAGAAATCAGTGGAAAACGGAAAAGTTTTATACAACATCGTCCCCCCTTCGCTTTACAATGCCACTTTCACCAAAGGTGTATATCAATAAAACACATTTTCTGACCAAGTGGGGTTCTGAAGCGAGGGGGGAACAATGTCCCACAGGCGAAAAACGAAAAAAGGGGGGATGGATGACTATTTTTAGATGTGTCTCTAGAGCGATAAAATAGGTCATCATTGATTTTTTTTGCATTTTATGTCATGGAACAATATATTCAGAGTGTGTTCTGATCAAATATTTAACCGTTTAGAAGGAAATAAACGAGAAAATTGTCTATTTCTACACCGTGTGTATTTCGCGCCAGAAACCTACATAAATGGCCGAGAAGAACGAAATAAAACCGTTTTTCAGTTTCCGGATTGCAGAGTTTGCCGATTATATTGATATAATAACCTCAAAGTTAATTTCTCTTATCCAATTTAGACTTGAAAAGGTAACAGAAGTATAATAAACATATAAAATGTGTAAAATAATGCATTTTTTGTGCATTTTCGTTCGATATTCGACGTTTTCCGTCATCTGTACCCCTACCTCTTCAACTCGTTATCATAACATCTTTCACCAAATTTATTTACATAAAATACCTTCTAGGAATCTTATAATACTTTATATTTTTATCCTGACTAATTATTATCTAAAGTGGAAGGACAACGCACGAGAAATAATCGAGTGCTTTCAGGGCTAAATCCGGCCCTTATCTTAATACTCCTTTCAGCGTGCCATGTGTGCATATCAACAAATAGCGTGTCATTAATTGTGATAGATTCCTAAGAGGAAATCAAAATATGGAATAAATGAAGAATTCCAAATACACTCAATATGGCTATTTTAAGCTCAGAAATATGTTTTCTGATCGCATTTTACTACTTGTACATTTCTTTCAAATTCAGTTCTTTGAAATTTGAACACCTTTCTCATCTTTAACTATTATCGTGTTATCTTGATTGACACAGGGGGCATAAACAATATCTCTATTGCTTTTACTGGAAATTGTGTATGCTTTGATTTTTCAGCGACAGGGGGGTCAAAATAATAGTTACGATGATCGATATTATTGTTATAAATAACAATAAACACTCTATATCCACACTTAAATATAAATATATATTTATATATTAAACTTCCCTACGGAGGATATTATTGTTGACCGAAATAATGAAATAGAAAAGGAAATATATTACAAAATGAAGTGGTACTTTTTTCTTAAGAATAATAGTAAGAACAATAATAAGAATAAAGAAAAGACAATTAAATAACAGAAAGGATTCCGATGGAATAGTCGGAATCCTGAATTAAGTCGAAACTCTTCAACTGGTTGAAACCGCGGTAAACGCGTTTTTTCCAGAATTTCTGTGACAATTTTTGCTTTAAGGAAACAAAATCGAGACTTTGTTTCTCTTACAAAATTTTATATACCAAAAAAAAAAAATAATAAATAAATAATAATAATAATAAGGACAGTAACACAGCGGAATTTACATGTACCTGAACGATAAAGAAAGTTGAAAATGAAACGGATACTTATACAATTGTTTGTTGGAATAGATATATTATGTCTCCCCCCCAACGGGGAGGAGACATATTGGTTTTGCCTTCGTCGTCCGTCTGTCTGTCTGTCTGTCTGTCTGTCTGTCTGTCCGTCTGTCACACATCGTGTCCGGGCTATATCTCCTGAACTGTTTGCCCGATCACTTTCATATTTTAGTATGTTGTTGCTTATGACCCGAAGGTTTCACATCACCTTGACCCAAGGTCATGTGACCAAGGTCAAGGTCACTTGTTGCATTTTTAATGAAATTATGCATACATTCCTGTCCGGGCTATATCTCTTGAACCGTTTGCCGGATCACTTTCATACTTTAGTATGTTGTTGCCTATGACCCGAAGGTTTCACATCACCTTGACCCAAGGCCATGTGACCAAGGTCAAGGTCACTTAGTGCATTTTTAATGAAATTATGCATACATTCCTGTCCGGGCTATATCTCTTGAACCGTTTGCCGGATCACTTTCATATTTTAGTATGTTGTTGCTTATGACCCGAAGGTTTCACATCACCTTGACCCAAGGTCATGTTACCAAGGTCAAGGTCACTTAGTGCATTTTTAATGAAATTATGCATACATTCCTGTCCGGGCTATATCTCTTGAACCGTTTGCCGGATCACTTTCATATTTTAGTATGTTGTTGCTTATGACCCGTAGGTTTCACATCACCTTGACCCAAGGTCATGTGACCAAGGTCAAGGTCACTTAGTGCATTTTTAATGAAACTGTACATACATTCCAGTCCGTGCTATATCTCTTGAACCATTTACTGGATCACTTTCATATCTAAGTATGTTGTTGCTTATGACCCGTAGGTTTCACATCACCTTGACCCAAGGTCATGTGACCAAGGTCAAGGTTACTTAGTGCATTTTTAATGATATTGTGCGTACATTCTTGTCCGGGCTATATCTCTTGAACCGTTTGCCGGATCACTTTCATATTTTAGTATGTTTTTGCTTATGACCCGAAGGCTTCACATCATCTTGACCCAAGGCCAAGGTCACTTACTACATTTTTAATGAAATTGTAGATACATTCTTGTTAAGGCTTTATCCCTTGCACCGCATACTGGATTGCTTTCAAGTTTAAGAATGTATTTAGTCATGACCAAAAGGTTTCACCTGGACCCATGGTCATTTGATCAAGGTCAAAGTTACTAAGTACATTTTAATGAAATTGTACATGTTATCCCATTGGGGCTGTATCTCTTTTAACTATTTATCAGATCACCGTCATATTTTAGTATGTTGTTGCTTATCACGTAAAGGTTTCACATCACGTTGACTCAAGGTCATGTGACCAAAGTCAAGGTCAATTAGTATATTTTAAATGAAATTGTATTTGTTACATGTATTATGTCCAGACTTAATCTTTTGAACCGTGATCGGATCACGTCATATTTTAGTATGATGGTGCTGATGACCCAAAAGTTTCACACCTCCTTGATCCAAGGTCATATGACTAAGGTCAAGTATTACATTTTTTAATGAAATTGTAAATGCTATTGAGTCTGGGCTATATCTGTGGAATCGTATACTGGATCACTCTTATACTATAGTATGCTGTTGCTCAGGATTGGAGGGTTTCTTATCATCTTGACCCAAGGTCATGTGCCCAAGGTCAAAATCATTTAGTTCTTTTTAATGAAATTGTACGTACTAATATTGTCTGGGCTATATCTCCTGAACCCTTCTTACAATTGTTTTCATATTTTAGTATGTTGTTTCTAAGGGCTAAATGTTTCTTATCACATCATATATGCTAAGCATGTCCAGGCTGAAATTGTCTATGCTAATAATGTTTAGGCTTTATATTTTGAACCGTGTATCCAATCACTAATTCAGATTTTTGTTGCTCATGATCCATACAATGTTAAACGTCTTCAAATTCAATAGCATCATTTAAAAGCAGATAAGTTTGCAGCATGGACCAGACATGCATGTTTCGGGTACTTAACCCTCGTCAGTGAGTGTAGGTTTCAGATCACCTATATCCAAGGTCAAATATGCTTATAATGAAATTGTATATGCCAATCATGTTTGGGCTTTACCTCAAACAATATAATGAATCACTTTCATGTTTTAGTATGATGTTGCCCATGACTCAAAGGACATCATTTTGCATTTTGGCCTAAGGTCAAAGTAACTTAGAGGGAGGGGGGGGGAAATCTGTTTTTTTATGAAAAACATTTTGTTTAATTTATATTAAAATATTCTTGAATGTTGTATGTTTCAGACAATGGCCGAGTCTGACGTTACTGTTACAGATGATACAGGTGGGTGTTTTTCTATTCATTATGGATATCGACACTGGTGTCTAACGGTTCTTAGTGATTATACTGCAACAAATGTCCTCAGAAAACTGTACACTCAAGAAATAGATATTTCCTATATACTAGTAAACGAAATGCATGTGACATAGCTAATGCCATTGAAGTTACTAAAGAGAAAGTGTTTTGCATCCTTGGGAAACTTGGTCCAATTAAATTTAAAAGTGATATTTCTATGTCGTTATTATTAGTAGGGAAGGACAGTGACCTTCTCGATGATAAATGGCAGGAACTTGACGCCGTAGAAGAATGGGGACCAGCGGTAAGAATGTCTTGTGTATAGTTTGAATTTTCCCCGTTTTGTCCAAAGACTTTTTTTCTGGAAAAAGAGGAGAGATTCTTCACTATTCCTAACATTATTCATGATTAAGGCTGAAATCAATTAAATCAACGTTGCATTGATTACAGTGAATATACAACGTAACACGCTTTCAAGAACCGAGAAATTAGGCAGAAAAGAGACCACATGTTCCAATACTACGTATACGACAGAGAAAAATAAAAACAATCACATCATAATGACAAGAAAGAACAAACAAAAAATGAAAAAAAAACTAATAAAGAAAATCCCAGTGAATCATGAAGGAAAACGGGAAAAGTTCAGTTAAAAATGCAGTTTAAAATGCAATAGACAATAATAACAATTAAACCAAAACGACCAAAAAAGACGAGAAAAAAAAAGAACAAGGTTGTATAAAAAAATTTTCTTACAAAGCTTAACGTGATATGGGGACCAAATTTTGAGAAAGTTCAATCCTTTCTCCAAATGTGTTCCCAATATCACGTTTAGATCTGTAAGATATATCTTTTATACAATCTTAATATTTTCATCAGAAGACAGATAGCGTACTATCAGTGCACTAAGTTATCATTAGCTATATATTTGATTTCAAATTCTCATTTCTAACCAGCTTCTTCAAGAGATGAAGAGAGAAGTAGAGAGCCATTGTCCACTCAAGGACCAGGGAGTATCTGAAGATAAAATTCCTTATGTAAACGTTTTGATGTTGGGTCCAGTTGGGGCAGGAAAGTCTAGCTTCTTCAACACTATCAACTCCTTCTTCAAAGAACGTCTTGCAATACAAGCTAGATCGGGAAGTGCAGATACGAGTCTTACAAAAACAGTAAGGAAGCTATTTGACTTCCGAATTCTCCAATTTATCATACTCCGCTGAACTGATTTTTTCATGCAATACTTTAAAAAGTAGCCTCGAATAATTATTTGATGTCAAATTAGATCATTTGTAGAGAGGATGAAAGATTAAGGTGAACTCTTTGTCTTGAATGTCCGATGTTCACGAGACGAAAGCAAATTGCTCATGATGACATTTATAAGGCTCAGCCGAAGTTCGTTTGAAATGTATACCTCATACCATATGAATACAATTAAAGTATTCCAGTATACCATTGAGGGAGTTAGTATGATTCTGGATATAGCTAGATTTAATGAGTATCTTATTAAATGGAAAAAAAAATCAGTAGAGGTTACACAGGTATAATGATTAAGTTTATATAGTCGACTTTTAGATTTCAAACAATCTGCCCATTGCTATAGCCCGAAACGTGCATGTCTGTTCCATTCTGCAAATTTATCTGTTCTTAAATTATGCTATTGAATTTGATGACGTTTAACATTTGACACATGTTAAACGTCTTCAAATTCAGTAGCATCATTTAAGACCTGATTAATTTACAGCATGGACCAGACATGCACGTTTCGCGTACTAAACCCTCGTCAGTGATCCTCAGTCTAAACAATGTAAAATGGCCAAAAGGTATGAAAATTATAACATATATTATATAATTTCACTAATAACATCTTTTGCAGTTCGATATTTACTCAGTAAAACCCAAACATAGTACAACACCTCTTAAGTTCAGACTGTGTGACTGTAGAGGACTGGAGGATGCCCAGGGACTGGATAGTAGGGATATTGAAGCCATACTGGATGGACACGTCAAAAATGGATATGTGGTACAGTATTTTTTATCTTATTACATTGGTATTTTAATCCTTTCTACTTCCCATCAATGAACATCAAGCACAATCAGTAAATGAATTTATGAGCTTAATCAATATTTAATACATCAGTTAGTTTGAACAATATAAATTAGACACAAAAAGCAAGATCACGAAAGAAGGATAAATATGAAGTGTAGTTTTAGGAATTATTGAATGAAAGTCAAACACAAAAGCCGAAGCAATATTCCAAAAACCAAAGACAAAAGCCGAAACAATATTCCAAAAACCAAAGAGAAAAGCCGAAACAATATTAAAAAAAACCCACAAAAACCAAAGACAAAAGCCGAAACAATATTCCAAAAACCAAAAACAAAAGACAAAAGCCGAAACAATATTCCAAAAACCAAAATTCAAAGACAAAAGCCGAAACAATATTCCAAAAACCACAATCGAAAGGCTTTCGAATTTCGAAAAAAAAACCAGAACTGCCCCACACGAAAATAAAATAAGACAAATAGGTGGAGACAACTTCCGATACAAGCCCCACAGAAACAAGAAGGTGGACTAATCTAATGAATCGGAACCATCTTCAGTACAGTGACTAAAACCTCTTGGTTAGAAACTTATATAAGCGTTATCTTAATCTGACTCTAATGTGCTTTCGCTGTGTCCTGATTAGTTTATTAATTTGTTTTTACAGTTCAACTCAAGTACACATATATCAAAGGATAATCCTAAATTCAGAGTAAACCCAGCTATATGTGATAGGATCCACTGTGTAGTATTTGTTGTGGACGCCAATAGTCCACCAGACATGATCATGACAGAAAAAGTCCAGGATCAAGTCAGGAAGCTACAGGAAATGATGAATTATAAAAGTAAGTCTGTATCCATGATTACGGAAACATTTAAGGGAATCAATTTTAAAATATGTATCATTTGGTACCCTCCTCATTCATACTTTGACTTTTCCTCAATTAAATTTTGCTCTTTTAGAGCAGCACTAAAGAGAAAACGAAATTCGTATTTTTGCACCAAATTTCTTAAAACCAATTTGATGTTAAACGTCTTCAAATTCAATAGCATCATTTAAGACCTGATAAATTTACAGCATGGACCAGACATGCACGTTTCGGTACTAAACCCTCGTCAGTGATCCTGAGCCTAAACAATGTAAAATGGTTAAAAAGTATGAAAATTATTATGTCCAAAAATGTATAACAAGACGTAGCAAGAATGGGTGGGATATGATGCTACAGGACCCACGTTTTAAACAACGGGGTATCTCCATGACGATAGCAGGTTCTTTGGGAGAAATTTTACGTGAAGTTTAGACTTTTGCCCTACATGTTTTCATTTATTTTGATTCCTTCTTTTTCACTGGTGAGACATAATTTGTTTAAATGCGCATATAAATTTGTGCACTGAATTTTGTTCAGGAAATATGTATTTCAATATTGACAATTACATCTAATTATTGATTTTTTATTTTAGGGATTCCACAGCTGGTATTACTCACGAAGGTTGATTGTCTGAGTCCAGTGTTTAAAAAAGATCCGTCCACGATATTCAGGAGCAAAAAGGTTCTCGATATAGTCAACAAAGTTGCAAACTCTCTAGGACTTCCGCCATATTCGATTCTCCCCATGCAGAACATATCTAACACACAGAAAGTGTCCGAGGGTGCCAGCATAATGGCTCTTTACAATTTGCGCCAAATACTACGTGCATCTGACGATTTCCTGGATAATTTCATAGATGACTTATTACCGGACAAGTTAGATGGTTTCCATATTCAAGCACAAACAACATCACGTGACTGACTAAATGGACTTTTAAAAAGAAATGTTGAACAAAATGAAAGGAGAAATTCGGATCCAAATAACAATTTATTCCCTTTTGTTTTTGTAACTTTTGGCAGTTCTTGTTTATTCCTTATATCATGCATATAAATACTGATTTAAATGCAATCTTATATCGAATTATTGTTGATACCTGTACATGTAGAAATATAAAATCGTTATTATGTCAAGATTTTATACACAGCAGAGTAAAAAAGCCCCAGAAAGTAAGCTCTTAAGTTTAATTTCCCGATACATGTACCACTTCAAAAATGAACGGATTGTACGTGTACATTTCTATTGTATACAGTACTTGAGAGATTTTTTTTAAAAGTTCAAATACAGCTGAAACTGCAAAGATAATCTTATTGTTTAAAAATACATGAATATGAATTTTTATAAATATCTTTATAATATTCAAATAACTTGTGTGAAATATTATCTTTTTTTTTTGCTCTTGGGCTTTTATATTGGTACTTTCTTTATTGATTCAACTACGGAAACAAGTTTTCACGTTAAAGGTGTTGCCTTCAATTCAAATAAAATACAACTTTAGCTTTTCAGATGATTATTGAATCAATTATCACGCCTCATACTATTTTCAACCAATAATATCAGCATGAAGGTCACGTGGTATCCTACTTTGACGCCGAAATAGGTCAGTTTGTTTGCAAATGTCAAAAAGGACCTGTAACGTTAAGAGCAGTTATCTGCCCAATTTTTACTTGCAACAGCAGCTCAACCAGGATGAGTAAACATATGTCCTGTTCATGAAAATAATTCATTTTAGAAGTGTATTTAATAAAATATGAGCAGTTTTGGTAACATATCTGTGATAACTAATCAATATTTTTTACGTAAATAGGGTGGGTGTCTTTTTTAAGGTATGAATTAATACGGATGATATGTCAAAATTCCTTACAATCAGTCGCTTCTGTTGATCAAAATGTCAAAATGGACTACAATATGAAGATTTTATACAATTTATCGTTCGAAAACATGATTCTCAACAGAAAATATATTCCGGATTTACCAGATGGTAAACACAACACGTGGCCAAAGATATATAATCAAACACTCAATCTCATGCTATGTTTACACTTAGCCACGACCGCCCCGGTTGCCCCGATTGAGGTGAATCGTAGGGATCGTAAGAGCTAGAGCGTGGGTGTGAATCGTGACGATCGCAAAAGAGCGTGGTGGAATCATGGTGATCGTAGGAAATCGCAGAGTTCGTGGCACAATTTTTGATTCTCAAAAAATTTGCTACGATTGTCCCGATTGATTTTTACATCAGAGCGTAATGGAGCGTAGTGAACGTGATGGAGCGTAGTAGAGCGTGAAAGACCTTGACGTAATATCCGATCGTTGGAGATCTTGGTGAAACACGTTCTCCTATGATCCTATACGATTTCAGTCACGCTCTTTGACAATTTGTTACGGTTTCCACGATTCAGTCCACGATCTACAAGATGCGTTGCGATTCCAATATTCCTATAATGAAAATGATTATAAGACAATCCGTTTTTGTTGGATTACAAGAGTTTCTAACATATGAAGAAGATTAAAAATGAAGTCTTGATAATCAGTGAGGTGCTGCATTCATTGTCTTGGAACGAGTTAAATATATACACGCAACCAAAGATTTTATTTGCTCAACAAAAAATATTACCTTTAATAATCGAAAAAAGAAACAGAAAGTAATGTTCATCAATGCCACTTCCAGCGTTTTACGATATTTAATCTTCCATCTCTAATCTAAATTTGAATATTGCAAGTGGTATTGAAACTGGTGTTCTATTTCATATCAAATCGTGTTAATATTATCACATCATAGTCCTGCATCGTAACAGATCGCAATAAAACTTGATAAGCGTAGTGAACCGTGATAGAGCGTGGCAAAGCGTAATAGCTCATCGTGGTAATCGTACGGGAACGTAACGAAGCTTTAGAGAACGGGATGAAAATCGTAACAGATCTTACCTACAATCGTAACAAATCGCTACAGCGCGTATCAGAGCGTGGTGGAGCGTCGGAGAGCGTGTGAAAACCAATTTTATTTATAGAATCGTGGAGCTCCATGATTTTGCTCAATCGTGGACATCGTAGGGCATCGTGGCTAAGTGTAAACCTAGCATCACTAACATCTATAGTTTGGCTCAGCTTTTTTTCAACATATGATAGGACATTTCTTATATGATATACATTTTCTAAATGCTTTGTGAATGTTATGGAGGAAGTTTTGAACATTTCTTCAAGATTGGCTTATTCTACTATCTTCAACGCTAGTTTTTTTCATTCAGTGGGGTTGTTGAATTATCAATGCCGTAATGTAAAATTCAGGAGGTTGTCATCAGCTAGCAAAGTAAAAAACAATTTTCGCTGAAATTTTATTGACTCGAAACTAATCTATCAATAAAGAAGTTAATGATTTTCATAAAGCTGATCAAATGCCACGTGCTAAATCTTTGCTAATTTCAAATATGTCCTGTACCCCTACCAGCCCAATCACGTTATCGTAAATTTACTACTGTTCCATCCCGAGAAACACGACTCCGCTTTTACAGAAAATGTGTACTACGGAAATATATCCAAGGTTGCAGTCGTGATGTGTTTCACAAGGGGGGGGGGGGGGGGTTATGTTTTATGAAAACTTTTCCCTTTTTCGTTGATTTCTATATAAAATAAGCACATTTATGCTCAAATATTTCTCCATCAGTCAGAGAGCAATTCAATGAAAATTCTTCTCCAGATTTTGAAGAGGTTTTATCTCTTTAAATCTTATATCAACTTTATTAAAGAAATGAAGTACTTTGAAATTTCATTATTTATGGCAGATTTTACGTATAGAAAGCGTCAAAAATGATTCTCGGCATAATAATTTTGTTTTAGGGATCGGCCTCACCCATAATTCTTTCCGAAAGACGTATCTGGTGCGTGAAGAATTGGTTTGATCATGAAGAAGACAAAGCCTGTTCCTTCAGCTGGGAAGGTTATAGCCTTGGTTTTCTGGGATGCAGAAAGTATTCTGCTGATAGATTATCTCCAAAAGGAAATCTATCAATGGCACATACTATGCTTCACAACTGACACAGTTACGGGAAAATATTAAACTTGAGCGCCGCAGAAAGCTCACTAAAGATGTGTTGTTCCAACAGGACAATGATCCTGTTCACAAGTCTGTCACTGCCATTCATAATTGTGACTTTGATTTGATGGAGTATCCGCCTTATTCACCTGATCTTGCTCCATCAGACTTTCATTTATTCCCAAAACTGAAAGCAGTTATTTCTGGCACCCACTTTCAGTCCGATGATGACGTTTTACCCCACCTCTGACAAGTTTGCCTGGAAATACCGGATAGCGATTGGCTAAAAACGGTCACGTGAAGACGTGGTATATCTTATACCGGGTGCTGGGCCTTTTATACCAGACCCCTTGTGACGTCACAAGGTTATCCCGACGCGTATACAGACAATAACGTCCAAACACTCCATGAATATCACGAATAATTTGGCTAAAATTATCAAAGTAGGTCATCGGTGGAGTAAATTCGTTACCTAGTCATCTGGTGACCTGGTACGGGATGATACCAGGTCACTAGGTTTGATACCGGACTCGGCTTCGCCTCGCCCGGTATAAAACCTAGTGACCTGGTAGCATCCCGTACCAGGTCACCAGATGACTAGGTAACTAATAATACTTGCAGTGGATGGCTTTCTGAACAGTCAAGATAACGAGTTTTTTTAAAACTGGTATAGAGGCCCTAAAATACCGTTGGCAAAAGTGTATAGATACTGAAGTGGACTATGTAGAAAATAATGCAAAATATCTGACAAAATTCAAATCCTTTAATACAAGGCTCACAACATATCAATCAGCCCACGGCACGTATGTTCACTGTGAACATGGACTCAAGGGTGGTGGGTTTAAGTCCCGGCACCGGCAACCCCTTTTCATTTTTTCCCAATTTGTCAGCTTTTTATGCACTTTTAAATTATCTGAAAATCTTAAATTGCATTCTTGACCAAATAATTTTTTTCTCCCATTTCATTTTCATTGTACACAGAATATTTGTCACATCTAAATCACTTAATGCTGTGATATATAGATTTTATGCCTAAAATCTATTTTTCTGGAATTTTTATGAATTGTTTTAAAATGATTAACTTGCATAAATGGACCCAAATGTTGCGAGTTCAAATCCACGCACTTGCACAGTATTATGAAATTTCAATACGTTCAGAGTGTGCATGAGTATCAGATGAGCACTGTTCTCCTTGGAGCTCTTGTTTTCTCTCTCCTCTCTCATCCATCGATCGACCTCCTTTCCATTAATCTCCTTCCTGTTTTCTTTCCACCTAACACATTCCTAACCGTCATTGATACCTCATTTCTCGCTTACCCTTTTTCTTACTTCCTGCCCCCCCCCCCCCTTTTTTTTTCAAGGTGATATCAAGTAATCCGAATTAATTCAAAAGCGAATCAGGTTTGTATTGTACTTTAAATTATAAAACATAATTTGACAAATGATTCAAAATATGAAACTTACCTTAATAAGATTTCATTTTCTCATAAATTAATCAGATTCAAAACGAAAGTAATCAAGATTTTCACAAAACGGAACAACTTGTGTCATTTGAGATTGTAAAGTACCATTTCCGTTTTCTAAAATGAAAGGACTAATAATTCTTTCATTATAGAGGAAGTTTGTATATCTTGTTTAGAAATTATTTAGTGTCGACTGTAAGCAAAGCCTAGTAAGGAAGTGCAGTAAGTTATTTTCTATACCTAATTAATGTTATCATTGAGATATGAATATTTGACATTTGTGAGTCTCAAGCAAAATTCAGTCACTTGAAGACGTTAAACATTACATCTTTATTCTTTCGATCTTTTTATGATATCATATACTTATCACGTAAAAATCTTTCACTTCATTGAATCTTAATCATTAATCTTTTATATTAAAAGGAGCTTACTACTTGTTACATAAGAACAAAAAGATGATATTAAAGCCTTACACATATGCATCTAACTACGGTCTAAAGAGCACTTGTAACTCAAAGTAATTAGGGGTTACCATGCGTGTGTTTTACAAAAACTGAGAGGGTATCGGCGAATCCCATGTCAGAAATTGAGTTTGAGGCGTGAACCGAGCGTTAAAACGGGTATTTCTGACAGGGAATTCGCCGATACCCTGCCAGTTTTTGTAAAACATCAGTATGGCAACCTTATTCTTATGCTTCGGTCAGAAATGCGTTAGAAAACGTCTGCTTTTAACGACGTCGCCATGGGAACGTATGACGTCATAGCAAATACTACAATGAAACTTGAATCCCTTTGTAGATTTTTCAAACAATCAAAATGCGCGTTGTAAACCATAGCAATATATACCATAAAATATTATTGGACAGGCTGTATGATTTCACTTTCTTTTGTAAATTTATACAATGAAAGATGGAAAGTTAGAATGGTCCCAACTATATTTCCCTTTAATCTTCGGAATATTTGCGCTTCTAAACTTCCTGAAAAGCTCTCTGTTAAGAAGTCCCCTAGCGAACTGAGCTTCTTTAGCACATCCAGACTATCAATATGTTAAACACATTTCCTATGTGTTGAGAAGTATCGACTACATTAAGTTCACTGCATCAATCAGAGATGTAATGAAAACGTTACTTCATGTACACTTACAACGAAATAAATATGTTAAAACTTTATTGGCATTCTATTATTTTTGGATGTCATCCTTTCTTACGTTGACAATGGTTGAATGATCTTTTATCCGGCATATTGGACTCCATGAACTTCCTGATTTATTATCGCTTGCTGTTGTATTTGTCTATTCAAGTTTATATTAATATCTCAGCACACCGTCAAATGGATTCTAAAGGGATCCAAAGCATATTTCGGAAACGCATTTAAGGTTAGGGTTGCGACTACAGGGAGATAACTCTATTTTCATATCACGTTATATCTGAATCCGACATGGACGATAACAAGCTCATTTTTTTATTGGTTGTTTTTAAGCAAGAGGGTCTGCTAGCTCTCATTAAAGTGCATCCATGTACCACAATGTGTAACTTACACGGATAACATATTAAAGGAAGTATTTGAAATTGTTGTTAAGTGAAAACTACATAAATGCACATTGTTTGAAATTAAAGCTAAGAAGTTAATATGTGACAACACAGGAAGGAGCTGTTAAAATATGGGCCGTATTTAGCCCTGGATCTCGTGACTTATATCCTCTCATGGCGAATCGCATCAAGAAAGATATGAATTATTATTGAAATATAATGTATTTGCAGACCTTTTACATGTTTTAAATTTCAATCAAAAACTTTTAAGATTCTAAAATTAAGATCGAAAGAGATAGGGGGTGTTCTGAATGAAAAACCGGTCATATCGACAAAAAACGTAGAAATGTTATAATATTTTACCTGAAATGGATAAATATAAACTAAAAGACATCAATATGTCTTCATTGTATATCAGAAATAGATTTCGATATACGGTTTCATTTTGTATTCAAAAACTACATTGTACATATGTAAGCATTTTATCTCGAAATACACATTGGCGGAGAAGTAAACTTCACTCTTGCTCATTTCTTTTATAATTCTTGTATATTTCATTCAATCATGTTTAGTTATAATTTTTTGATGGATTAATTAAAGAGGAAAAGTAGTCAAATGTGCTATATACTATGGTCTAAAAGGTTCGATTCCTAAAAAATGCACCCCTTCCATTTTCTGGTTTTTCATCTCTGCGGTAGTACTCCCCCAGAGATGCAGAACCCCACTTTGCAAAAAAATGTAAAAAAAAAAAAAAATACACCTCCAGAAAAAGTGGCTTTCTGTTCGGTAAAACTGTTCCGTTTTCTATTGATTTCTATGAGAAGAAGACAAGTTTTGACCTCAAAACTAGCAATATTATGCAAAACATTTGCTTTATAAGAAGTAAATCAAGTATGAATGGCAATGCATGTAGATTAAAAATACACAGGCGAAGATCGCAAAGCAAATACAGCAATGAAACAGCAACTGCATGACGATAGAAAAATACCTTCGATTGAAAATTATAGAAACTTGTTCCATAATTTTTACAGGTAATGGCCCAGTCGGAAGTAAACGATGATACAGGTATGTGGATAATTTTGACCATATCAAAATAAGAAAAGTATTTTATTTGAATTTCCATTGAAATTCGATTTTATTGATATACATGTACTGTATTTGTATATTACCAGAAATGCATCAGTGGTTAAAGCAAAAAATGTCCAAAATGATATTATAATATGATAAATTTATAAAGTGGTATGTAACATGTTATTATATAATTTATTTATGAAATGGCTTTATAAGTTACTGATCATGAATAAAGGGTGCATCATGTGATAGGTATAATTATGTAACACAGAACACATAAACACAACAAAGGATAGGCAACACAAAAGACAACTATAACACATGATTGATTCAAGAATATCAAAATATAACACATGCAACACAAAAGACACCTATAACACATTCAAGAGATAAATTGGAAGACAGTCACCAGATACGCCAAAAGAACAAAGGAAAATGATAAACAAAAGGACAAATGATCTCAAGCAAGGGAACCCTCCATTAACCGTGCAGCAAAACAAATTCACAGGACTACAACAAAGAATGGATAACCGACAAAACAGCTTCAGTGTAAACAACAGGGACCAGCGAAACATACATCAACACATCCAAAGGTTAATGCAGACGCTATCAGTGGATGAAATTCAAATACAAAAACCCGAAATCAGATTTAAAAAATCGAAAACAAAAGGCTTAAGAATTGTGGAAACCATATACTGCGTTAATACGATTCATATGCATATACCCAGGTTTACCCGGGTTTCCTACTGAAAGTAGTATAAGAACTCCCGATAAGTAGGTCAGGAAACCGCACGTGCAGCTATGACGTCATGATGACGTCAGTATTATGTAGTAGTATAAGAACTCCCGATAAGTAGGTCAGGAAACCGCACGTGCAGCTATGACGTCATGATGACGTCAGTATTATGACGTCAAGTATTCCATGACGTCAGTATTATGACGTCAAGTATACAATGACGTCAGTATTATGACGTCGTCTTCACTATGACGTCATTCATTCTGCACCTGCAGCTTTGACTTTGAAACGACCTTTCGTGTCAACGGCACGCGCTGGCAGCTTGCCAGAGAACTTTCTAGAACATATGCCTTTGAAACGACCTTTCGTGTCAACGGCACGCGCTGGCAGCTTGCCAGTAAGAAGTGTGTAGAAGTGTCAAGAACCTATGACGTCATTTTATTCTGCACCTGCAGCTTTGACTTTGAAACGACCTTTCGCGTCAACGGCACGCGCTGGAAGCTTGCCAGAGAACTTTCTAGAACATATGCCTTTGAAACGACCTTTCGTGTCAACGGCACACGCTGGCAGCTTGCCAGTAAGAACTTTCTAGAAGTGTCAAGAACATATGACGTCATAAAAGTCGGTCATCTGGAATCCTGCCAAGAAGTATGTCGTCATCGATAGAACACTGTAGAAAAGTCGGTTAGTACAACAAAGTCAACCACCTAGAATCCTACCAAAATTATCACTACATCGATAGAGTGCTATAGAAAAATTGACTTAACACTCAAAGTCAAATAAAATGTAATCACCTGATCAGTCACATGATAGAATGTTCTTGAATTTTTCCATGTGTGTATATATAAATCCCAATTGCCACAGACCAAACATCATTTTGTCATTGACAAGGAAACGAGATGGCTGCTAACAATACTGTTGCTGATAATAAAGAAAACACCAAGGAAGATGTTGAATCTACCCAGAGTAAATGGAGACCAAAAATAACCAACAGACAAAGATACTTTAATGCCAAAGATGCCAGGAAATTCTACGACATCAATGTCTATAAAGCCTACCAGTCCCGCAAGTTTAGGACTATGGGGAAGAAGTACACAGTCCAGTTCAAGGACATGAGTAAAGACATCACACCCACGGAATTTCCTAAAGTACTTCCTAACATCATGAACACTTTGGTGGACGATTTGAAGAACGAGAACAACATTAAAGATGCAGACTATGTTCGGTCCATTGTACACCACCCTTCTTTGAAGTCCGAAATCTGGATCCCATTCTCTCAAAGCACGGAGATGTCCGGGGACGCCATTTTGCAGGAAGTTCAAAAGGTCCAGCAATCGAACGAAGACTTCAAAATGGAGGACGGTCAGACCACTATTGATTTATTGCACGTAGAGATGCCCATGGGGAGTGGTGGAAACAGTAAGAAACATCTGCACACAGACCAGGAAAACTTTAGAAAAGGAAAGAGATCTATCGTAAGCATAGTAAACGACAAGGACCACATGTGTTTGTCCCGAGCCATTGTCGTTACTATGGTTCATGCCAACAAACCAGAGAAAGACTCTGAGGAATGGAAAACAGAATGGGAAAGGATAAAGAAACCTAAAGGTTACAAACTACAGACCGAGAGGGCCAAAACTTTATGCGACCAGGCGGGGGTATCTAGTGAACATGGTTGCGGTCCAACAGAATGGGAGAAGTTTCAAAAAGTCCTGATGCCAAACTACAAGCTGAAAATCTACCAGCAGAACCCTGTAGCCAAAACGCTGAAAGTTGACGTTCTGTACAAGTAAGTATTTTGTGTATTTTTTGGCGAATGTCAATGAATTTAATTTGTCTATGTATCCATGTACTTAATATTTTTTTCTCTTTACAGAGGGACCGTAGCCAACGAGAGAATTAGACCAAAAATCTTACATATCTTGTATACAGATAACCACTACGATGCCATCACCTCTATGCCTGGTCTGGTAGAAAAACCCTACTACTGCGACTTCTGTGATGTTGGTTATTCCAATAAAGACAATCATAGGAGTGTCTGTCCCGTCAGATGTTACTGGTGCTTGTCTTCACCTCCTTGCCCATGGGAAGACGCCAATGTCGAATGCAACAGTTGTGGTGGTAGCTTCCATAGCTTGAGATGTTATTGGAACCATTTCAAGCCCAACAAGGCCGGTAACAGCGTATGCGATTTGATGACTAGATGCGAGGAATGTGGTAGTTGGATCACCAAGCGTTTGAAACCTGTCCATAAATGTGCCGACAAAGACCACTACTGTAGCATCTGTAAGGAGCAAGTGGAGGAGGGACACTTGTGCTACGTCCAGAAAGTACCCATCCCTAAAAAGAAAAAGAAGAGCGACCTGTACATCTTCTACGACTATGAATGCACACAGGAAACCGGAGAGCATGTCCCCAATTTCTGTGTGGTTCACCGGGCCTGTGAAGCTTGCATCAATCTGCCTATTGAAGAGTACTGTCAGAAATGTACTAATTTACCTGGAGGCGGACGAGAAGTCATCTTTAAGGGAGGGACTACCTTGGATCAATTCATGGTTTGGTTGTTCAACACCTGTTCCAGTGATGGTAAACACAAGAAAATGTGTCATGAGGGAGCCACAGCCATCGCCCACAACATGAAGGGATACGACGGCCAATTCATCCTCCATTTCTTAGTCAACCGAGCTTGTATCAAACCAGATGTAAGTTTTCTTTTGTTATTTACTTTTTTATCATTGATTTTATTTTTTCTACAAAAGAATGCAAACACTCAAAAACTTTTTTTATACAGGTACTAATGAATGGCGCTAAAATCATGACGATGTCTGCGCATGGAGTTAGATTTGTAGATTCCTTCAACTTCCTACCCGATGCCTTGAGCCGTCTGCCTTCAGCCTTTGGACTGACCGAGTTGAAGAAAGGTTACTTCCCTCACTTGTTCAACACCACAGCTAACCAGAACTATGTGGGACTGTATCCACCTATCGAGACCTACATACCCGACGGGATGAGAGGTAAAGCTAGAGAGGAGTTCCTGGCCTGGTACCAAGACAAAGTGCAGAGGAGAGAGGAGTTCAACTTTGCTAAAGAGATGGAGGAGTACTGCCGGTCTGACGTAGACATCTTGAGACGTTGCTGCGGTAAATTCAGAGACACCCTCCTGTCCCTCGTCAAAGTGGACCCGTTCATGGAATGCATCACCTTTGCCAGTACAGCCAATCTAGCTTTCCGCCGCAACTTCATGCCTATGGAAACTGTTGCCATCTTACCACCGGAAGGATACTCACCCGAGCGGAAGTACTCCATCAAAGCTTTGAGATGGTTGAGATGGATTGCCCACGAGACTAACCAGGACATCCGCCATGCCAGGAACGGTGGAGAGATGAAGATAGCTCACCTCTACATCGACGGCTACAACATGAACATGCAGACCGTCTACGAGTTTTACGGATGTTTCTGGCACGGGTGTCCCGAATGCTTTCCCAACATGAAGTTGGAGAAACATCCAGTGAGGCACGACTGTACCTTTCAGCAACTGTACCAAGCCACCCAGGACCGTCAGAACTTTTTGAACCAATTAGGATTTAGAGTAGAACACATTTGGGAGCACGAGTACGATCGCCGGTGTAAGGAGAATCCGGAATTCGGAGCGTTCGCCAAGCAAATGGCCGAGGAAATTGTGGACCCCTTACAACCCAGAGATGCTTTATTTGGAGGTAGAACCAATGCCACTAGACTCTACTGCAACGAAGGAGACATGTGTTACATCGATGTCTGCTCCCTCTACCCCTCTGTGTTAAAGTACGGCACCTTTCCTATCGGACATCCGGTTCTGATTTCAGAGAACTTTGACGACATCAGAGAATACACAGGCTTAGTCAAATGCCGAATCATACCACCACGCAAGTTATATCATCCGGTATTACCTTACCGTTACGGAGGTAAATTACTGTTCCCCCTCTGTCGCACCTGCGTGGAGATGAAGGAAGAGATAGGTCCGAACTACCGATGTCGACACCACGAGAATGAACGAGCACTGACCGGTACTTGGGTGATCGAGGAAGTCAAGATGGCATTGGAAATGGGTTATGTCATGGACTGTATCCACGAAGTTTGGAATTTTCCTCAGACCTCCAGGACCCTGTTCAGGGGTTACATTGACACGTTCCTGAAAATCAAGCAGGAAGCCAGCGGATACCCACCAGAATGCGATAGTGTGGAACAGAAGATAGAGTTTACCCAGGAAGTGTTCAGGAGAGAGGGGATAAAACTCGGAGATGTCGAAAAAAATCCGGTCTTGCGCACCATCGCCAAGATGTTCTTAAACTGTTTGTGGGGAAAATTTGGACAGAGACAACAACTGACTCAGAACAGGTAAGGTTTTATTTAATATAAATCTAAAATCATATTTTGTATTATCTTTTATTAAAATTGTATTTCATTTATAACAATTCGTACATTTACAGGTACTTGTCGGATCGTAGAGAACTATTAGAACTAATGCAGGACGATACCAAGAAGGTGATGCATCTAGAACTGATTCAGAACCAGGAGAACGAAGAACTGGACCTCATCTTAGCCAACTTTACCGAGACCGACAACTTTGTACCGCCTTGTCATTTCGGAAACGTGGTGATCGCCTGTTACACTACAGCTTTGGCACGCTTGAAATTATACGATGCCTTGCGCCGATTGGACGACAGAGTTCTGTACTTTGATACCGACAGCATCATCTACGTACACGACGATCACAAGTGGAGTCCCCCCATCTTAGACAGTTTGGGATGTTGGACCGACGAATTAGGCGGGAAAACGATCACTACCTTCGTGTCGGGCGGACCAAAGAATTACGCGTACCAACTGGACGACGGTAGTACCGTGTGCAAAGTCAAGGGCATGACCTTGGATTACAAGACCAGTCAGATCATCAATTTCGAAACGATGAAAAACATGGTATTGAGTCAAACCGACGACGACAAGGTCACGGTCACTTACCCTTCCAAGATTGTGCGCGGGAAAGATCACAAGTTATTTTCCAAGGACATGACCAAGGACTATCGCATCGTGTATGACAAACGTCAGATTCTGGAAAACCTGAACACTTTACCCTACGGATTCTGAAAGGACGTTTAAACATTATAAAAGGAGCTTTGTTCACGCATTACCTCATTCAGCCAAAAACTTCAGAATGGAACAGACGTGTCAAAAGAGCTCTGTTAATGCTGCTGCTGTTGAAAAAAATAAAAAGGATGATGTCAGACAAAGATGCGAACGGCTACATAGAAATATTGCTGAAATACAATACCAAAGACAGAGCATGGGGATTGATGTCTATGATGATTTTATGAGATATCAAGAAAGTGAACATCGTCAACAGCTTGAAAAACAACAAAAATACGATGCTAAACAACTGATGAAATTTCAGGAACGAATGGATATAAACCTTGGTGGCCATTTTGAATTTGTGGATAAACCGACCAAACATTTCAAGTTTGAGTTCATTCCAAATGGTGACGGTACTGTGAACTTTGAAGCGACCCAAATTGTACAGAAAGCATTGAAATTTATCAAAACGAAAAAGGAACCGAAACGTCTCACTCAGAAAAAAATGAAAAAGGATGTCAAAGAAGTTATTTGTGCCGCCATTCATCCCGAGTGCATAGAAGAAGACAATCACCAAAATCAACCAATGTGCAGATAATACAATGAAGAAATGCAACAGTGACTTTTTCGTACAAAAAAATTGTTCTTGAAAGTTTGTGTTTAACTTTGTTTGAATGGCATTAAAGTATTAAAAATCACGTGATCTTTTTATTCTTTATAGAGTCAACAATCACATTTAATTCTGTTGAATACGCCACATGTGATCTTTGAACATTTAAAGAAAAATTCATGTAGTACAAGTCGTTTTCCTGTGAACTTTTGTACTTTTAGCACCTGAGTGCACACCTTTCAGCACCTGTCTGTACATTAATGTTCAAATTCAGCACTTAAGTGCACCCTAAAAGTGAGCATTGTACACTTGAGTACAACCAACTGTGTACATCTAGCACATTAATGTGCACATCCTGCATACTAATATGCACATCTTGCACCTTTATGTGCAGATCCTGCACCCAAATAAGCACCTCTTGCAGTGATATATGCACATTCTGCACATCAATGTGCACATTCTGCACACTAATATGCACATCTTGCACACTAATGTGCACATTGTGCACACTAAAGTGTGCATCTTGCACACTTATGTAGACATCTTGCACATTAATGTGCACATTCTGCATACTAATGTGCACATTATCCGTACTAATGTGCACATTCTGCACATCCATCTGCACATATTGAACTTTTAATTGCACATCTTGCGCCTATAAATGTGCACATCTAGCACTTTTAATGTGTACATCTTACAAATGAATGTGCACATTCTGCACACTAATGTGCACATTTTGCACACTTATGTGCACATCTTACACCAAACTGTGCGCATCTAGCACATTAGTGTGCACATTCTGCACAATAATGTGCCCGTTGTGCACACTCATCTGCACATCTTACACCCAAATGTGCACATCTTGCACACTAATCTGCACATCTTGCACACTATTTTGCACATTGTGCACCCAAGTGTGAAAATCATGCACCCTAATGTGCACATCTTGCAACCTATTGTACACTTTCTGTACCTAAATGTGCACATTTAGAACCTTTAATGTGCACATCTTGCACAAAATTGTGTATATTTTACACGTAATTGTGCACCTTTTGCACATTACTGTGCACCTTTTGCACACTTATATGCACATTTTGCATGCAAAAGTACATCCTAATTTGTACTTTAAACACCTTTGTGCACCCTACTACAACCCAGATGTGGTAAAATTAGCTTCTATTGAAATTCGAGAACATTCGATTACGTGATCTATCACGTGTTTGAAATTCATTTTAGCTTGAGTATGACCGACAATGACATTGACTTCTTCTATATACATAGGCAATTCAAGAACCTTCGGTCACGTAACTGATCACGTGATCACATGTCAATTGACCTTGATTATGACCTTGAGTTTTACATCCATGACCTTGACTCTAACTTTGATCGGGACGGACACGTGTCAGTTATATATTACCTAACATGTTCTTGCTGATTTAAGTAGTCAAGTGCCTGACTTTATTGTACTAACAATTTTTTCTACAGTGTTCTATCGATGACGACATACTTCTTGGCAGGATTCCAGATGACCGACTTTTATGACGTCATATGTTCTTGACACTTCCAGAAAGTTCTTACTGGCAAGCTGCCAGCGTGTGCCGTTGACACGAAAGGTCGTTTCAAAGGCATATGTTCTAGAAAGTTCTCTGGCAAGCTTCCAGCGCGTGCCGTTGACGCGAAAGGTCGTTTCAAAGTCAAAGCTGCAGGTGCAGAATAAAATGACGTCATAGGTTCTTGACACTTCTACACACTTCTTACTGGACTTCTGCCAGCACGTGCCGTTGACACGAAAGGTCGTTTCAAAGGCATATGTTCTAGAAAGTTCTCTGGCAAGCTGCCAGCGCGTGCCGTTGACACGAAAGGTCGTTTCAAAGTCAAAGCTGCAGGTGCAGAATAAATGACGTCATAGTGAAGACGACGTCATAATACTGACGTCATTGTATACTTGACGTCATAATACTGACGTCATGGAATACTTGACGTCATAATACAGACGTCATGGAATACTTGACGTCATAATACTGACGTCATGGTATACTTGACGTCATAATACTGACGTCATAGTGAAGACAACGTCATAATACTGACGTCATTGTATATCTGACGTCATAATACTGACGTCATTGTATACTTGACGTCATCATGACGTCATAATACTGACGTCATCATGACGTCATAGCTGCACGTGCGGTTTCCTGACCTACTTATCGGGAGTTCTTATACTACTACTGAGTGACAAATATGGACAATGGCCATATCCCTGTATACAGCACAAAATCGATAATTCAGAAAATCAGAAACCGAAGGCATACAAAATCAGGATAAAACAGGAACCAAAGCAAATAAACAAAAACCTCCACCACATGAAAAGAAGCGAACTCCCGATATGGGAGTGAGACCAGGTGCCCAGGAAGAGTAAGCATCTCCTGCTTGCATGCAACACCCGCCGCTTCAATTCGGTAGAACTGTCACATCCGGTTCCCTCAATTTCGGAAGACATAGAGTACAATCTTTGGATGGATGGTTCAAATGGTCTATGGCAGAATATCATCCACCATTCTGGAGAGTGGGACATCATAGTGTATGACGAGTACTGTTTTTAAATGTTCCGTAATAGAGTAAGTGGTGGGATAGAGTTTTCAAAAGCATCTACACATTTGTACGTACAAAATCATTTTATGTATCAATGGATTCCTTTTCTTTCAAATATGTATAAAAAATCGCATTAGATGAAATGAAAATTTCTATTTCAATGTTAGGTTTACACTTTGACACGAAGATGTACAATATCCACGATTGAGCAAACTCGTGTAGCTCTATTTCGTTCCATTGCGATTGCCACGATGACATATCGTACAAAATCATTCTGCACATAAACGAATTCCTCCTCTTTCAAATACTTTTCAAATCTGACATTGGACGAAAGTAAAATTTCTATTTAATGCTAGACGTACAGTAGGACGCGATGCCCTACGATGTCCATGATTGAGCAAATAATGCAGCTGTATGCTTTGTTACGTTCCATCACGATTACCATGATGAGTTATCGCGCTTTGTCGTGCACTTGCACGATTTCACACGCTTATCAAATTCTCTCACGATCCTCACTACTCGACACCACGCTCTCTCACTTTCTCTACGATTGTATCGAATTTTAGACATCACGGTGATTTAGTGTAAACCAAGCATTGATCGTTTCTTCTCGGCGAATGTCACTGCTTGTGGACCAGGAGTCCACAAGTGCACATGTAGCCAATGAGATAAAGAAGCCAAGTTCGATCAACTTCAGTTGATTGTTTCTTCAACGCATTCGAAAATTTGTTATCAAAATGTCTTGAAATTTCTTAAACGTAGGTCCTTATGCATCATATCCCACCATCCTATTATTACGTCTCTCGTACATTTTTGGACATATTAACTTTCACATGTTTAGATTAAGGATCACTGACGAGGGTTAAGTACCCGAAATGTGTACGTCTGATCCATCTTTTTTTTAAAATGATGTTACTGAATTTGAAGACGTTTAATACAAAACATTAAATTGTACCACTATGTTGTTATTCCATTTAGTTGGAAAGAATAGTGACCTCCTTGAGGATTCATGGCAAGAACTTGACGCAGAAGAGGAATGGGGACCAGCGGTAAGAACTTATCATAAATACTTAAACCGTATACTGTAAATGATTGCAAAAAAAACCCCTTCAGGATTTTATTTAACTTTTCATCAACGGTTATTTAGGGGATTAACGTACTGTGTTTTGTGGTTCCGACAGGTATATGTTGGATATACTGTTGGAAACGCAGTTATACCGTCGGGGCTTGTCCCCGACGGTAAAACGTATGTTTCCAACAGTACAGAACCACAAAACACAGTACGTTTATCCCTATTCTAATTCATGTGACATATTTTAACTTTTTATACCCCTCAGAGGGTCTCATGTATCGCTTTACAGGTGACGTTGCTATGGAGGACTAACAACGACCAACAGAAATTATTGCGCTGCAAAATATGAAATACAACTGCTTCGTATTTATTACAATGGCGAAAAGTATAATCAATAATAAACTTACTTGCTCTGTTGTTTACATGTGGAGAACGCCATTTACAAGCTCATTCCTTGTAGTTTTACGTCACAGTATGACGTCACAGGAGCGAAGAACGAAGGGAAGCATGACGTCATACGCAAAAAGTGCGTTAAAGCTTGTAACGTGCAAATTTACGTAGGAATTCATTTTTAAGTATGTCAAGTGAGTAGGTTTGCGGCATGGATATCGTCGTTATACATGCTTGTAAAAATCCTGTGAACCAATCAGAATGCGTGAAACAAACAGAATGAATTAGAATACAAAAGAACTGTCGATTCGATTGAATTCCTAAACTTTCACTCCGTTGGGTATGAATTATGAAGATCAACTTAACAGACATAAATCAAAACCGAAATAACGAAAACATGACCTTCTATATGATAACCAATTAGCTGACACTTTGAGAAAGATTTGACGTAACAAGCATTTTTATGGTTTAAGATTGACAATCTATTTTTAAGTTTCCATTTACATGTACTTGCTCACATGTCTTCTGATCTTAAAACTTTAAATATTACAAAGGAGACGTAAAATAATAGAATAAGTATACGGTTCATAAAAAATGTGGTATAAATGAAATTCCCTGTTCACGTTTTTAGCCGCAAAATATCGCTGCTGGTGTACTAGTGCACAATGATGCAGCAGTGCGGTTCATTGTACAATTGTCAATATCATCAAAATGATGAAGTTTTGGCCTTGAATTCCACCATGTGATTTGATTAATTTTCGGTTTATTCTTGAAATTTAGTAGAACCAGATAACTAATCCTTTTTGTATCTATACTTTTGATAATTTCGTCTTCATTCAGTGCGCTCACTTCTGTTCTTTTAAATCTGTTTGAATTTTCTTCCTAACTTCTTTCACCAGCTTCTGCAGGAGTTGAAGAGAGAAGTAGAAGGATATTCCCCACAGAAGGATCAGGGTGTATCAGAGGATAAAATCCCCTTCGTAAACGTTTTAATGTTGGGTCCAGTTGGGGCAGGCAAATCTAGCTTCTTCAACACTATCAACTCCTTCTTCAAGGAACGTTTAGCTATTCAAGCTAGAGCAGGTAGTGCCGACACTAGTCTCACAAAAACAGTAAGTTTGAATAATTATGATAATGCGACTTATATCTATCTCTTAAACTATAGAGGATATAGTTATAAGGATATCGACAAATGGAAAATATTTCGCTAATGATTTCAATCATCAATTAGTTTTAAAACACAGATAAATGTTTTATCTGGAATATTTTTATCTCAAAGTTTCTATCCTGCACGCCTTTTTGATATTTTCATAATTTTACCCTGGGTCTTTAAGGTGATATCACACGTTTCGTGTTATACAACACTTATTTTCAGAAAAAAAGCATAATTCTGATTTCCTAATTTAATTCAAATGTAAGGGACAAAATTAGGAGGTCACCATCCAAAATTTTGAGATTTTGAAATTGATCAGACTTTTTAGACATGCATTGATTGTAATGGAAATGCTCATTTTTTGGCTATATTATTTTTTCAGCCCAAGATTTTCAAATGAAACTTCACATATGATTCCCTCAACATATTGTGCAAATTCTTATAGAAAGAAATCATTCAATGACCACGTCATATCTTGCAAAATCTGCCTGAATGTGTAAATTTTCATGTAAAAAATTAAAAGTACAATTCGAGTTATCTTTCTTTACTAAGTGACCAAAGACAAAAGCATCCGAATTTATATAATCATCTTTTTGAAATATCACAGCAGTGTTCCTTCTCTCACAAAGATGTCAATATGTAAATGAATAGAGCCGAATACAGATTCTGTGTGATAACACGACAGTATGTGAACATGTGTAATGATATTACCATATGTACCATATACATGGTAACTATATTATAGGTTTCTCTACATTCAAACACTTTACTGACACCTGACTTATTTCTGAATAGTTACGACATATGTGTGTAGGTAAAAAAGTCTTAACAAAATTTTCAAATACATTTGTACATTGTAAGTTCAATTCCAGCAAAAATTTGACTATTGTTGGTCACTCTTGGCTTACCTTTACTTTGCAATGAAAAATAAAAACATTTGTATTTACATACGAATAGCAATCTATTTAGTACTCCTGTGCCCAGGCTCGAACCGCGGTCTTCCCGCATGGTGGACAAGAGCTCTACCTCTGAGCTATTGAGTCGACTTGTCGATTGAGCGATTATAACAAAGCCAGAACATCAAGACATTTTAAGTTACGAAAATCAGAATTCTTCAGCGTGGAGATTTCTTAAAAATTCTCGTCTAAGGGAGGGTACTGAAACGCGTGTGATATCTCGTTAAAAAAACTATTGCAGTTGTTCAATTGTAGTAAAATATGATAGTATGGTAAAACAGGTAATACTCCACTATCTCTTTCAGCTTGATATTTACTCAGTAAAAGCAAAGTGCAGTAAATCACCTCTGAAGTTCAGACTCTATGACTGTCGAGGTTTGGAGGATGCTCAAAGCCTGGACAGTAGGGACATTGAATCTATACTGGATGGTCATGTCAGGAATGGTTACGTGGTAAGCATATATTTGCTTCTTTCTAAAGGGATGAATTATTTTTTTGAATAATTGAAATTTTGTTTCTTCGATGTTTTGATGTGGGTACTGCAAGCGAGTCTTGCTTACTCCTCCCGGGCACCTGGTCCCACCTCTAGCTTGCTAGGAGTCCGTCGATGCTCGATTGGTGCTCTATTGTGAGTGCTGTTGAGATTATCGTCATGTTCTTCTTTATTTCATAGTTGGACATCATCTCTTTCTTGTGAAGCCCACAAATTATATAATTATGCAACAATATGGTACCGAATGTTTGATCATTAGGTAAGTACATTACTACAGAAATAAATATCGAACAATGTGCACGATTGAGGAAGAGGAATAAAATCTGAAGTTCCGATCTCTATACTCTGCATTCTGGATATAGACACTGTCTTTTCATATAAAGGAAAGTGGTGTGGTAGAACTGGGACTGAGTAAGGACGATTATGAGAAAACAACGAAAGAGTCTGTTTTGCAGTTTTCAGTCTGTTTTGCAGTATTCAAGGATTTTATACCGGTATAACAAAGTGACTAATAAAACTTAATTATCTTGTAAAGATATATATCTGTTATTGCAGTTCAACTCAAGTACACATATATCAAAGGATAATCCTAAATACAGAGTTAACCCAGCTATATGTGATAGGATACATTGTGTAGTGTTTGTTGTTGACGCTAATAGTCCACCAGACATGATTATGACAGAAAAAGTCCAGGATCAAGTCAGGAAGCTACAGGAAATGATGAATTATAAAAGTAAGATAGTGTATATGTAAATAAAATAAATGAATACAAAGGAATGGGAAAGAAAAGGGTACCTCCCACAATCATCCAGATAAATAAGAGGCATCTTCCTCCATTATCTAGATAAACCAAAAGCCATATCAAAAAAACTTAATATTTCTGATCTCGTCAGTCTATTTCTGCATGTGTCATCACTGATGTGAAAATAATATACGAACATTACGCTCTGAACCTCTATAGTAAAAATATTTACTCCAACTTTATTATAAGCAAATTTTCTGTATCAAATTTTAAACGTCTTCAAATTCAATAGCATCATTTAAGAACAGATAAATTTTCAGCATGGACCAGACATGCACGTTTCGGGTACTTAACCCTCGTCAGTGATCCTCAATCTAAACAATGTAATATTGCCAAGAGCGTGAAAATTATTATGTAAAAAAATACCTAGAGACATAGAAGGATGGGTGGGATATCATGATTTAAACCCAAAGATTTAAACCGAGAGAGACTTTTCCTCTACAAAAGAAATATGATCACAGATACGAAACAGTTTATCAGCTTTACGTACACTCGTGTACTATTGTGGTTTAATCTGTAACATTTGTAAACTGCAGGAATTCCTCAGCTCGTGTTACTCACAAAAGTTGATTGTCTGAGTCCAGTGTTCAAGAAAGATCCTTCCACAGTATTTAGGAGCCAGAAAGTGCTTGACATTGTAAACAAGGTTGCAAACTCGCTTGGACTGCCACCATATTCGATACTCCCCATGCAGAACATATCTAACCAACAGAGAGTGTCCGAGGGTGCCAGCATAATGGCTCTTTACAATTTGCGCCAAATACTACGTGCATCAGACGATTTCCTAGATAATTTCATTGATGACTTATTGCCGGACAGGTTAGATGGTTTTCATATTCAAGCACAAACAGCATCACGTGACTGACTACATGGATTTTTAAAAAGAAAAGATGAACAAAGGGAAAGAAGCAATTCCGAGCAAAAAAGCAATTAATTCCGCTTTCTGGTTGGAACTTTTGCAGTACTTGTTTATTCCTTATATCATATATATAAAGACTGATTTTACTGCAATATTTCATTGAATCATTTTTGATACATATAGAAATACAATGTTATGGCGTCAGGACTTTAAACATAGCAGGGATCGTGAATCTCTTTAATTATGTTTATCCGAAATCTGATCCATGAAACCACTACGAATGGTACAATTATGTATGATATACCCTGATACGCTATTAAAACTTTATTATAGATGTTCAAGTTCAAAGACAGCTGATACAACAAAAATGTGTTTTTATAAATAAATTTTAGGTTTTTTTGTATCTATTTCTTAAATTCCCTAATATCTTTATCATTTGGCAATTATTGTCATGCTTTTAGAAAGAAAAGAATATATAACGTTAAAGAACGAACGGACGAAGGTATTAAGATAGACGATTTCTGAATTAGCACCACAAAGGTGAGGTAGCATAGTTTAGTCACAAACCCTTCCTTCAGAACAAACCCTCTATAAGTCTATATTAAAAACCCAAAGGGTGAATTCTCTCTTTCTACACGATCGTGGTTTTCTATATTTTCTTCCTATAGGCTGATTCCACGTCCAATCGAGAGGAATTTTGGTTTGTTATTCTCAAGAAAAAAGAAATCAGAATCAGAAATTTACCCTGCACAGGTTGAATCCAGATTGCTAGAATTTGAAGCCATGATCGTGTAGATAAGAGATATAAAGCTATTATATAGGAAGTGTCCTTCCTTGGTTTTTATAGACTTATAGAGGAAGGATGTGTGCAGAGAAAAGGGTAAGTGACCAAGATGTGCCTGGTTAGCAGGTTAGAAGTGGCCGAGTTGGCGCAGTGGTAGCGCTCTCGCTTCTCACCTCTAAGGTCCCGTGTTCGAATCCCAGATTCGGCGAAGAGTCTTATGTGGTAAGGGTACTGCGATTTCCTCCTGCTCCTTGGAACCCCTCACGCCAACATCTGAGCCAACGTGAGACCTTGATATAAGATGTGTAACTTGTTTGTTAAACGCCGTAAATAAATAAAGTTTAAATTAATTTAAATCAAGATATGATAGCACCTACATCTTAAGAAACAGAAGTGACTTGATGATATGGAAGGGATCTCCAACAATACTTCCTTGTACTGATGACAGAGGAACACACACAAATAGGATACAACTAATAATGTATATCAGTCAGAACAACAACTCAAACAAACAAAAAAATCATTTTAGTCTTTCAAGTATAATTTGTGTTAGTGTTAAACGTCTTCAAATTCAATAGCATCATTTAAGACCTAATAAATTTACAGCATGGACCAGACATGCACGTTTCGGGTACTAAACCCTCGTCAGTGATCCTCAGTCAAAACAATGTGAAATGGCCAAAAAGTATGAAAATTATTATGTCCATAAAAGTACCAAAAGACGTAGAAGAATGGGTGGGATATGATGTTACAGGACCCACTTTTTAGAAATTTCAAGAAATTTTGTAACAGAAAATTTCAAATGCGTTAAAGAGACAGACGATCAACCGAAGTTGATAGAAGTTGGCTACATGTGCCCTCGGGGACTCTTGGTCCACCAGCAGTGACACTCACCAAGTAGCTCAAATGTTAAACGTCTTCAAATCCAATAGCATTATTTAAGACCTAATAAATTTACAGCATGGACCAGACATGCACGTTTCGGATACTAGACCCTCGTCAGTGATCCTCAGTCAAAACAATGTAAAATGGTCAAAAAGTATGAAATTATTATGTCCACAAAAGTACCAAAAGACGTAGCAGAATGGGTGGGATATGATGCTACAGGACCCACTTTTTAGACATTTTAAGAAATTTTGTCACAGAAAATGTCAAATGCGTTAAACAAAAGCGCCAATGATGGAAGGTTTTACATCAAATCAAAGAAAAAGTAAAAAGGTACTTTTTTAACATTCAAAAATTCTCCAACTTGAGAGAGTTATGTTTTGAGTACCATATTCGTCAGCTACGATCCAGTGTTGGAACTTGTATTCCATGATAGATTATAACAGAACTAATGGATCAACCGCAAACTATTTTTAAAATGGCGCCGTCTGACGTCCGAGTCTTTGTTCGAAGTAAAAGGTCGAGGCTAATCCGAATGTAACAGTCCACCACTCTATACGAGTAATTCCAAAGAAAATGTTTGTGGCAGTGGAAGGATACTTAAGAAAGAACAAATAGCTAGTCGTGGTTTATTGTCCAGTAATTCCTCGAGTCGCGTGAACCAATCAAATTATGACAAAGCGGCGAGGTGATAATTTGATTGGTTCATGCGAGGAGGGTTCCGCAGAAGACAATGGGCTGAGCTCAGAGGACTTGAATTTTGTTGGAGATTTTACTCCGGGCGAGTTCTATAGCACGAGAATGGGCGGATCTTAGCGGACTGGAGTTTGTTGGAAATTTACAGCAATCGAGTTCTATGGTACATATAGGGAGAACATCTCAAGTCATATTATGATCGGAAATAGACCGGTCCAGTTTTACGTCTCAATGGTATATGACATCAATATTTGCACATAAAATTTAAGGTATCCGTTGTACAAGAAAGTCATTTTACATAGCGTTTTAATCATCTCCATTGTAAAGTATGGTTAATATTTTGCCCGGTAAGGTACTATTATTAAACTATATATTTTCTTAAAGGTAATGACGCCCTTAGTACATATATGAGACTCCCAGGTCTTAAAAATCAAAGGGGAAAACTCTTGTACGACTTTGTTATTTTGCATAAGTTATATGAGAAAATAGACTATTCAAATGTTTCATCAGTTATCTCCCTTTCTTTTTCTGGCCTTAAAATTATAATTTCTGAGTAGTGGGCATTATAACCTTACAGAAAATATACAGTTTACAGTACCTTACCTGGCATGGAAAAATGCCCTATTGTACACCGGATACCTTAAACAGATATACAGGTGAAACATTCTAAAGTACACTTGCTGTATTTTGTCTGCCCTTAATTCATTAGGTCAGTGATCCATCTTCATGGTCATGTCGTGGTATTCTGTTAAATAATGTTAAGAGTGCAAGTACAAAAACGTGCAGGTGGGGGCTTTGTACTAATTATTATTTTGATATGAAATTATCTTGCTGAAACGGATTCATTTAGCAAATGAAGGTAGATATGCCGATAAATCTACGCCGCAACACAAGTTACTGTAACAAATTTGAATCAATTGATAGTCACAGTGCATTGTCTGTGTGGTTACCTTATAGTGAGGAGAATCATACAATCGTGCATTCTTCGAGACCGGACATGTTGGAGGATTGTGCGCACGCAATCCGGATAATCAACAATTTGATATTCACATGACAGATGGTCGTACTTAGTCGGCATCGCTCGCCTACTGGTTTCTTTGGTTTTAAGTAATTTTTTGGGTAGGTTTTAGTGCTTTGATGTCGTATTGTCTGTCTTATTTGCTTTGTGTTTTTGCACGGTGTGTTGTTTTGTGTACTTCAGCTTAGTCTCGTTGGGGATCCCTACATTTCATTACCAATAGAAATAGCTTAAGCGATTGAGATAAAAAAAATCTATCATTGACAGAATCATCAAACACTAGAGCACTTATACAAAATTGCAAAATTAAACTACATGTACATAAAAAGGCATAGAAAGGGGAGACCACGTACAGTCGAAGCCACGGTTGAACGGCCACCCAAACCAACGAGACTAATGGGCAATCGGTACTGACAGAGGACAGCTATCTGCTACGCTATATTTGTTCTATAGGTTATTTTTAGTGTAATCTTCCTAGTCTCTCATCCAATCTCTTATTTCCTGTGATACTTCAAGTGTCTTTCTCCTTTATTTTTTTAGCTTTTAGTGCTGATTACCTTGCTGTTTAATTTGATTTCTTAATTAGCTTTGTTTGCATGATTTTATTTTGTATAAGCTTTTAGCTCTTATATGCCTTGTTTATAGCTTTCAGTCAGTGTTTGCCATGTACATTTTATTTCCAGTGCTTGATTTAATTTTGTTTTTATTTTTTGCATGTTTACTCGTTCTTTTTCTTATGTACATGTTTTAGTATTATGTCCATGTCGGTTGTAAAAGCTCTACAGAGCTTATGTTCTTTGTTATTTATGTACACAGTGCCGACTTTAAATAAATATTACTTACTTACTTACTTACTTACGCCAGTAGTCATCCGAATTGCGTGCGCACATCCCTCCTACCCTTCTGATTACTAGTATCTGAAAGATCGAACAACCGTAGACCACCACACAAACAAGGTCCAAGCAATATGTTTCAAACGTTAAACGTCTTCAGATCACCAGCATCATTTAAGAACAGATAAATTTGCAGCATTGTCCAGACATGCTCGTTTCGGGTATTTAACCCTCGTCAGTGATCCTCAAACTAAACGATATAATATGACCAAAGAGTGTGAAAGCTAAATTATGCCCAAAATGTACCGAAAGACGTAGCAGAATCGATGGGATATGATGCTACAGAACCGACTTAAAAGGATTGTCAATAGTAAGAATATCATCAAGGTATCGAGAATAATACGGAAGTGTTCTAACTCTTTACCTTCTTGAAGAAATTTTCAAAACAATTTAATGCATCAGATAAGTGTTTCGGTTATGAAATCCTAATCAGTCGTATTAAAAATGCCAAAGTGATTTTATGAGACAGCCAAATGTTTTTCAGTATCGCCCTCTGTTTTTATCTTATTTATTTATCTTCTTATTTTTTTGAATTTGAATTTCAGCAACTTACTTTACAGAGAGTTTGGGGCTCAACATTATGGGTAGGATCGATTCATTAGCATAGTGAAATGTAGCGCTAGGAAACGCGATATGATTTAGTACATCGCGTTAGTGCAAGAGGTTCAGTTGGCTGGAAGATTATTTTGAGGAATATTGTGCACCGCATCATCAATTTAATTAACTTTACCTAGGTATGGCTAATTTTACCTATTGATGTATTTTTCCATATGAATAGATCGATCAATTCAGAACTGGGACTTGAGCAAATGTGCATGGATTAACAAGTTTTAAGACCTTAACAATTAAAACAAGAAAACTATTGATGCATAACATCAATTCGCCGGGAATACAAAGACACCGTAAAAATCATAGACATTATTAACTAGTATATATATTTGGCATCTAACTATTTTTGAAATAAGATAGTCGGCGACAATATGCAATCTGATTTTTTCGAGGTCAAGTTGACTATTAGTGCCAGCTTTGCATCCTTGTATTGAATTTTACTCTATACTATTCATTGTAGTTTCCTCAATATATGTTAAACGTCTTCAAATTCATTAGCATCAATTAAAAGCAGATAGATTTACAGCATTGACCAAACATTCAGGTTTCGGGTATTTAGCCCTCGTCAGTGATCCTCAATCTAAACAATGAAATATGGCTATCTTGTTTTACAAAATAAAATGCTTGGTGGAAGACACCATACATTTTGTATACTAGATTTTATCTCCCTTCTTTAAAAGATGTACTTTTTATGGGATATCTTTTCTGTAGAACTGCACAGGGGTATGTTAACATCATGATTACCAGAACGACAAGCGTGTGAGCCCCCCCCCCCTTGTGTGCATACATTTCGTACATCGATTAAACTGGGACATACATGTTATCAAATATACTCTTAATTTAGTTTGTAAATATTTACATGTATGTTTTCCATACATACATGTTTCAAAACAACTTGAAAATTTTGTGTTCAAATAACACTTTTCTCCGTTTTAATTGTGTATCTATGGTAAACAAAGTCGCAGCAATCCTGTGTTACAAATTTGATTGTTCCAATACTTCCACGACTCCTTAAATGGTGTCATCGATGAGAATGATTCGATTTTCTACTTTTGACTAGAAACTCGTTCGTGTTACTTATTTGCGATTGTGTATCGTACAAGTAACTCTGGTCTCTGGTAAATCTCCAAATAAAAAAAACTTTCACGAATGCATTGAGTCTTGAATGGTCCATTTTGGACTTGACTTCAAGACCATGTGCAGAAGCACAAAAGGATAAAATATAAACACCAGGCTCGTGTCCGGCGTTAATTATCCATGCCTAGATTATGCTTAGTGCATATGAGAGTCTTATTGAAACAAATGAGATTAATATAATCTTACACCACCATGAGGTAGGGATGGGGCAAGCCTCGTCATGGACTTGCAAAATTTGTACACTCGGGTTGAGAAATAGCCATCCCTCCCTCATGGTGGTGTTTGATGGTTTTTCTCCCACGTCTTCAACTAAAGTGTCTGTTAAAATCACCTGTTTGTTGCCTTATACTTCCATAACGTCGTTTTGGTAGAGATGACGTCAGAGGGTGAGATCGATGACGTCAGAGGGTGAGTTGATCCAGTCTCAAGTGGGAGAAGTATAATATTTTTCTTATAGCAATTTTTGTGCACATACAATTCTGCGCTCACCTTCCCGTAAATTATTATTGGGAGGGATGGTGCTAAGATTATAACACGTCTTAAAACATAACATCACTTAAGAATAGATAACTTTGCAGCATGGACCAAACATGCACGTTTCTGGTACTTAACCCTTGTTAGTGATTTTAACGTCTTTTAATTTCGGTTATATTTTTGGAGTACCATTGAAACATGTTCTCTTTGCTTTTGAAAATATTTGGATTTATTCTTTTTCATAGATGTTTAAATATAAATCTGCAACAAGACGCGCATGGTTAGCAAGTGGTTATTCTTAATCGGATGGCTTGTATACATTGTCTTTCTACATATCTTTTTTTTTTGCAATCTCATTTCATCAATTAGTTGTCCTGATCAGAGTTTTTATTTGCAATCTCATTTCATCAATTAGTTGCCCTGATCAGAGTTTTTATTCCATGATATATCTTCATTTAAGAGGACAAGGACTAAGACAAAAAGACCATCATTAGACCTGTTTTTGAAGTATATATAAGATTTGGTATACTGACACATAATTGATCTACTTATTTACGAAAGAAAAGTAATGAATGTGCATCGTTAACATCCACACTTTACTTGTTGATCATGATGGCGAGAATTCATTTTATTGTCTTTGTCCTTTTGAACTGTACTGTTTTTGCCGAACGACTTGGTGAAATATATATGGGTAAGATTTTTGTTTATTCATCTCATTCAAATACTTGTAATCTTCACTGATTCAGATGAAACTTGAGAATAGTTAAGCCATAGGAATGTAAATATTTGAGCTTTCGGATTACTTAAGAAATAACAACTAGCTAGCAGTGGTTTGCTGTCCAGTAATTCCCCGAATCGCGTGAACCAAATAAATTATCACCGAGCCGCGAAGCGGCGAGGTGATTATTTGATTGGTTAATGCGACGAGGGGAATTACTGGACAACAAATCACATCTAGCTAGTTGTTATTTCTATTCTAATATTGTTCTGCACGAGCTCTATAGCACGTGAATGGGCGGAGCTTAGCGAACTGGGAGTTTGTTGGAGATTTTAAAACACCGGGCGATTTCCATTGTACATGTAGGGAGAAAATCTCAAGTCGTGTTAGAATATCAAATAATCCTCCTCTTGAGGCATGTCAATTCTGAATGAAGAAATTTCAACAATTTTATGAAAACCATATGAAATTATAGGCTTCATGTCAATTAATCATATTGTGAAAAGAAGGGAGGAGATCTCCAACAAGACCCCGTTGCAGCATCAACAGTAAAACACCAAAACATCCGATGCAAAAACACAAAAGAAGAGTACAGCACGAGACGAAAAAGAGACACACGACATGTAAACATCAAACACAAAAGACTACACATAAACCGACGAGACCAATGGGTAACCGGTGCCGACTTTGAACGGCCATCTGTCACGCAAGTAGCAAATGGTGTGGTTATCCTGGATTACGTGAAGGAATATTAATAGGTCAGCAATGAAAATCGAGATTTTTCCTTATTTGGAAATCTGGGGAAAAAGAGCTAGAAATCCGTCACTAAAAAGCTTTAGAAGCTTTGTATCAATCTTTAATTTGATCAAGTTTTAGAGTAGGTACCAACTTTTTCGATCATGTAAAATTTACTCGATTTTTCACAAAAATATCGAAAATCAAGTTTGGTTCAAAATATCAGATATACTGAATATCAACGATTTTTTCCATCACATACTAACAATTACTCCTTCGAAAGACATTTTGAAATATTGAAGAAAAAGTATCTGTTCCGTGTTGATATAAGAGAGAACATACAACTGCTCACGAATAGTGCCATTTTTGTGGTTTTCTTTGAAAAAGTGTAAGTGTAGTAAAATATGGCCAATTTTGTGTGGAAATTATGGAATTAATATTTTTTCAGTATCCAACAGCTTTATCTTTAAAAAAATACTTTAAGTCATCAGTATTCCATGCGTAACACGAAATCCAGTTATTACTTACATAAGAGAAATTCGAACAGTACAAAATAGTTTAAAGAAAGTAACGCGAAGCATTTTCTTTTGCATATTTCATTCCGTTTACATTGACCATAATGAATTGAAATATTTATATTATTCAATGTTAAACATTTCATAGAATGAATCCACGTAAAACAATTTCTTTCAAAGCACATGACTAGCTTTTAATTTGTAAAAATGCAAACAAATCTTTTAACATTGAAAATGTGTTTCAGGATCTGATTTGGCACCATCCCAACCATTCGACTCTCTTTTTTGTTCAAATAATGGCCCGGTGCTTTTCAGACCTAGAAAGGGAGTTTCTGTTCCGAATTGTCTTCTTCCTCCAGGACCTGTAGTTGGATCGGTATTTATAGGTATGTATATATCTTCTCGGTGATATTTTTCATTTTCGTACGTGAACATCGACGGCGGGTATGGGTGGCCAAACAGGGGTGCTTACCTCTTCCAGGCACTTGGTCCCACCTCTAGCTTGTTAGGGGTCCGTCGATGCTCAATTTGGTGCTCTATTGTGAGTGATGTTGAGATTGTCGTCAGGATCTTCTTTATGTCAATGGTTTTGTAACCACTAATCATTTTGAATAAAATACGATTGCGATTATTCAACCGAGTAATTTTGGAGTGCCCATCTTTTCCTCCCTTTTGTTTTTAAACAGGATATACACGGCTCCCAATGTTATTGTCATTTAAATTTTTTTGAACTTTGCTATTTAAATATTCAAGCCATGGATAATTCGTTACTGCACTGAAGAATCACGAATTTCACTTTTTATAGTTCGTTTCAAAGTTTATCGTTGCGGTTCGTTTACCCCGCTTCGATTGAATACTGAGCGATTCTATACATTATCAATTTTGCAAAAATTTGTACCCATAAGATTTTAATTTTATATTTCTCGAGAACAACAGGAAAACACTGATAATTTCTAATACATTAGCCCCCATCCGATTCAATAGCGCGGGGAGGGGGGGGGGTGCACACGGCGGCACTTACTTAAATTCTCTAACAAGTTTACTGTTTCTATCCTGATTTTTGCCTACCAATCCACTGGCATGCCCCCCCCCCTTCCCCCTCTCCACTAAAGTCGTCAAAATAAGGAATTACTTGGGCTCAAACACCACGACTCAACCTTTATTTTTATTTTTATTTTTTTTACCGGTCTGTTTCTGATATATATTAAAGTAATTGATAATTGAAAAATTTCGCTGGCTCACTATATACATTACATATCATGTGAGATAATTTTCCGCTGGGGAGTGGGGTTCCCCAAAGAACCTGCTACAGGACTTTGAGGTATTCCACGCCCCCTCTAAACTCAAATCCTGTAATCTACAAAATTGTCTCGACCAAAAGGAATAATATTCTGAATTTTTCCAAAATTTTGATAAATTTCAATATATTAAATGAATCCCCCAACCACAGCAAACTAACATATTTTTTTCATCTCATAGAATCACGATACTTTATATAAATAAATGTAATTTCATTAGATTCTGACCGTTTTAACAAATACATGCATGTACAATAACGGAATTTTTTTTCCCTCTCACTCATACGAAGTGTATACATTTTATGTATATACATTCATCTTCAGGCGCTTAGCTAGAGTACTTATCAAGTGTAAGCAGCCTCAAGTGGGTCTAGGTAGAAGCCCTTGTGGATATTCAAGGGGCAAAGTATCAGAATCTAATGAATTTTGCTCATTTACAGGGCAGTTTTCTACGTCAATGTTTCTTTCATTCTTTTTTTTTTTGCAAAACGACGTGGAAGCAACTGCGTTCTAACGGTACACCTGGTTATGCGCATGGTTTTCTATCTCTTGTCCATGCTTGTAAACATGTGCAACCATTTGGTTTTTAGGGAGGGGGGTTTTTGTAAATCCAGCTCGGAATATTTTGCAAAAATATTCTTCAGCATGACTAGCAGAAAAATCAAGCATTCACTGAATGAAAGGAAAAACGTCTTTCTCCAGCACCTTAAGCATTAGACGTGAAAATGGACTATCTCAGACATTTCACAACTGCCAATGATTCAGTTTTGTCAGGATTCTCTGATACTTCATGTTTCAAATTCTTCAATATATATATACATCACTCTCCAAGTTCAGATTCTTTAATTCAACGAAAAGAAGGTCAAACGTGTAGTCAAGGTCACATATTGAATCAAAATCTATCTTGATCTAATTTCTTGACACAATCTGACAATGCACATATATACCATATCATCTATCTATCATTTGCCAGACCAGTGTTGTAGCAAATCCAAAGTATTAGGGAAGTAGGTCAATTGTATACATGAACATGTAGGTCAAGGCTACTAGATATTCTTACACAAATGTATACTGTGTAGCAGAGTAATGAACTTAAAATATCAATGTTTTTATTCATGATTACCAGTATGGGGTAAGACACTCTAAACAGTATTGATGAAAGGATGATCAACCAAGTTTGCTATGCTTAACAAGAGAAAATTCATTATTTCATTTATGACAATGTTCTCACTAGATTTCTTCATCACAGTGTTCTAAGAATATTTGTGTTCTAGTCTCAAGAAGAATCAGTTATAAGATTTATTAAGTTTAATTGTAAATTTTATTCAAACTCTGAAAGAAGAATCATTATAACTGCAATATATATATAAATGTAATAGTACCGGTATCATCAATTTACAACATAATATTTTTGTACTTGTGAAAGGATATTTTTCTTTCTCTATAATTATCATAGTATTTCTTTTCGAAATTAATATTTTATATGAGTTTACATGTCTAGTCTATATCAGGGAAGTATCTAACTTTATATACAATGTACATCCCTGTCTATACTGGTATGTACCTAGAATTTAAAGTCATAAATTGTTGCTATGAAAGTAATGAAATAAATAAAAAAAAAATTCCCCATTCAACAGGTGCAGGTCTATTCTCAAGTAAAAAGTTTTCAATGCATTTATAACCTAGTACATACATGTACATGTACCGGTAAGCACATGAAAGTAAACACAAAACATGTTCAAAATTCAAATGTTCTAGACATCAAACAGTGATTTCCCTAGTGTCTATAGTAAACCTTAAGGACGAGGTAGATGTTCAATCTGATACCAAGAAATGAGGAATGAGAAATGAGCCATCATGTATGTACAGAAGATGCTGTCAGTCTCACTCTGAAAGTAAAAGATGTAATGAATTAATATCTTCATTTTGATATTAAATAAGCTCTAAAATGAATGAATTTTGCATACATTTATCATTATGATGTACATGTATATAAAATTACATGACATGTAAAGTTTCTGTAGTAGTACTAACATACAAATATAATTACAGGGCTTTCAATCGGTCATTCTCTAATTATGCAAAACAGTATAATTTTCCCTATTTATTGACCAATTTTACCTCATAGAAAATTCTTTAAAAAAAAAAAGAAAGTAAAAAATGCTAAATTTAAATTGAAAAGGCATCCAAATCTATCATATTCAATTTTGAAGAAAATATTGCCAATTTTCCCAATATGAAAGGTCCAATCCAATCCCAACCAGAAGTCTCTGACGAGACTGTAGCTCTCCTGGTTGTTTTTTAATTCACTTAATGACAAGTGAATTCTAATATGGCCACATCCATTTTCTTAGTCACTGGGGGCCAGGAACTCAAACAAAATATCAGGTGCACTACTTGAACACAGACTCATCCTATTGCAAAAAGAATCAGCAGCCAATTTCACGAAAATTCGTAAGTATTTTCTTAAGTAAACTTACTTACGTATTTCTTAAGAAAATACTTATGACAATTTCACGAACGTGTTCGTAACTCTTTAAAAAAATTCTTAAGATTATTTTCGTAACTTTTTTCGTAAGTAATTTTATGCATAGCAACGGAAGCTTCCTGTGCTTTATGCACATGCGCTGTTCGTGGGCGTGTCTACTTTCGATTCGTGTTTCAGACAGGACGAAGATATGTCGGCTGTTTATGACGTAAGTATTTCTGAATTTACAATATGGAAGATAAAAAACGGAAAACCAACTGGAGCAAAGAGGAGATAGAGGTCCTATCAGAGGAAGCGTCCTCACGGATCAATGTAATCCAGGGGAAGTTTAGCAACTTCCTAACACACAGCGACAAAAAATTATGTTGGCAAGAAATAACGTCAAAGTAATTCTTTATCAGAGTTTACTCCTTGTATTCAGCCCTTTGTCAGGGTCAGATTTATTGTTTTATTCAGATTCTAAACAGTTAAGATTTAATTGACTTTTGAGTGGACATTTTTCTTTGGTAAAACTTGTTTTTATGGGGAGGGTGAGGGTGTGTGTGTCACAGGTACCTGTACGTGTACAGGTGCCTGTAGACTGAATAATCCAGTCTCTCCGCTGCCGCTAACGAGACTGAACCCCACTATGGTTGTTACAGAACGAAGTCGGACGAAACTGTTGCCCAACAATTTTTCCAAATTACAGACCTTTAATATATATATATATTGATTTTCTTGCAGGTCAGACACTTCAGTAAACATTAAACTAACTATCTATACCCACCTCGCGTTTTTTTCTCGCTTCGTTGTTGCATTTTTGCCAATTTTAACTCCCTACCAAACTAAATAGGCAAGGCAAAATGGGCAAAAATGCAATGTTCAACGAAGCGAGAAAAAAACGCGAGGTGGGTAGAGATAGTTAGTTTAATGTTTACTTAAATGTTACCTGCAAGAAAATAAATATTAACGGTCTGTACATGGAAAAATCGTTGGTCAACAGTTTCGTCCGACTTCGTTCTGTATCAACCATACTGGGGTTCAGTCTCTTTTAGCGGCAGCGGAGAGAGTCTGGATTATTTAGTCTAAAGTGCCTGCATATATGATTGTTTCCATCCCTCCTCCCTCTTTCTTTCTTGGAATCATGAATAAAATGGCTGTAAAGTTCCCTTTTAGTCACATTGATTGTTGGATTAAAAATGGGGGCCCCCCATGGGGATGGAAAGTTCAAACTATCGTATCTGCTGGCACCTATGTGGTGTATGTCACTGTGAATGGGAGGGAGGGGTTCATCTTAATCGAGATTCTTGGCTGCATTTATTTAATTCTTAAAATATACTGTTTTTACTACTACTACGATCCCATAAGTGCGTAAAAGTAAAATCTCAAACAAGATGGGGGAGGGGGCCAAGAATTGGTAAACCCCCCCCCCCACCACCCTACATGTAGCTGAGAGAAATCGATCAGTGATTGCTCAATGACCTAATTAAATATTAGTAAATTTAAGAGAGATATAACAGAAACAGTACTATACATGTATATGCATAGATGACCATAAAATTTGATTCAGATTAATAATTTGTGAATAAATATATATTGGATAAATTACATGCATGTGTTGGATGCACAGGAATTGAACACACTGTCCATCATTCCTCTTAAGGTTAGATATGTCTTTCTCAATCCTATAATACTTCTTGAAATTCTGTGTAGCTTGTAGGTGAATGTTTGACTCTCAAGGGTGTGTCAGATTCCAGTTGATGGATAGTTACAGTGCTTTTGACCTTAAATCTGAACAAAATGACAAATAGGCCATGTGCCGAAATTCATTATGGCTGACAAAATGACAAAAAATGTCCTAGGCAATATTTAAGCACACTTTTTCATTGTTATGTCACTATGAAATGGCGTCTTTTAACAGTGACGTCATAATGAAAAACAAGGCCAAAAGATGTTGACTCAGACATTTTGTGCTTTCTAACAAGATTTGAAAATGATCTATAAGCCCGAGGCCTTGCAACCATTTCATTTACTTTTCTACTTGTTATGTAGTGCAAGACTTTCATTTCAACCTTTATATATATAAATATTCAATTAATTTTCATTGCTGAATGGTCATTCGAGTCTAAGTTTAACAAAAGCTATCATTATGCATCTATATATCATGCACCACTAATACATGTATATACACTACTATGAAATATATACACTTGATCGATGTACCCTGAGAAAAAACACTGTTATGACTGAGTGATCTCCATAGAGCCCTCAATCATTAGGTTAGCCCCTTTAGCATGTTTAGGACCAAGGTCACATTAGGTTGATCGTCAAAGGTCAAGGTAATTTCTAAGCTAAAAATAGCTTGTTTTACAAAAAGGATTTAAAAATTCATCAGAAATCAGTGTTTTTTTCAAGACGGTCTGAAATTTTGAACAATTATCAATAAACGTATAATCATTTAAAAATTAAATTTAAATAGAATACAGGTTTACGTCGGGTTATAAGATTTTTTATTGCGTTGATCGATGAGATATTGTGTACCAAAAGGGGAGGGGGTACACACAAGTTCAGGTCACAGGTGAATGTATATATTGTATTATGCAGTTTAATGTATATATAGGCTGTTGTTGAGAATGTCATCATATATCCCACGATTGTTTATTCGATATACCCTTCAAAACAAAGGTCGCCTAAGGTAATTCATAAAGTTCAAGGACATTTGAAAATTCCTGTGTGAATTTTTTTGCTTTGATGAACTTGTGTACCAGAAATATATAATTATTATACATTAATTCATGGGGATAATTTTTTTCAAACTTCACAAACTGTTTTGCATGATGTGCGGTTTCAGACAAAAGTCTTCAAGGTCATATTAGAGTTAGAGGTCAAGGTAATTTATTATCATTCCTGAAAGGTCAAAGACACTAAAAAATTCAATTATTAATTGTGTCCGCGGGGAGCATCTTTCTGTTCTACTGATTTTGTGTAAGTGCCCCCTAGGATTCTTGTGAACAGCACCTGAAAACATAGGTAATCACAGATTACGAAGCTCACCTCGTGGCAGCAAAATTCAATTTAAACATATTTCTAAGTACATGTATATTTGTTTTTAAAGGCAAAATCATTCAAGAGGAGAAAGTAGGTCAAGGTCATTTTATGAAAGTTTGATCAAAGATACATCCAATATGCAAGTTTGGTACATGTAGCACTTATACTTTGCTCAATATTGGCTTTTAAAGACAAAATCACTCAACGGAAAAAGTAGGTCAGCTAGATGCTGCATCTGATGCATGGATTCATCTCAGCATCCCAAAATGAATCACTTTTGCAAGTTTGGTTACTGTAGCATCAGTGCTTTGTCAGATACTAAGCTACCCTAAACTCCTTACCCAAGTCACACTGAGCTGAGCTACCTCAAACTTCTTAACCAAGTCACTCAAGCGGAAAATGTAGGTCAGATGCAGCATTCAATGCATGTGTTCCCCTCCGCACCCCAAGATGAATCACTTGTGCAAGTTTGGTTACTGTAACATCAGTATTTAGCCAAATACTGAGCTACCCCAAACTTCTTAACCGGACGCAGACACGGATGTGTACGCGCGAGGGTAGAGCATAACCTCACTCAACTTCGTCGAGGTGAGCTTACAATAGGCGTTGTCATGAAAATCTATGTAATCTTGTGCTCGCAACTCCTCTGACACTATAAATAATGGGAGACATAATTCTTTTTGCAATATAATAAGTCTATGGTCTAGTTGATATGTATAGGTTATTTTGAGTAGTCTGCGCACATGTTTTCCCCCACTTTTCAGCCCTGACCCCGTTCCAGGAGTTCCCCCAAAAGTGAGAAAAAACACTGGCATGGTATTCAAATTTTCTTCATGCAAAACATTTAGAAGTAGAGTATTATAGCCCTTAAACCTTAATAAATGGTATATAAGATTCTTACATCTTTAATCAATATAATGAAAACAAACATTTTTTTAGGGTAAACTCTGTGAGTGTAGCACCACGTACCCAAAAAGAGGTCTACAAGAAATGGGCTGACCTAAAGAACAGAGTAAAGCGCAAAGCTGTTGAGGAAGGTAGGGAGGCAAAGAAGACTGGTGGTGGCCCAGCCCATATTGCTACCTTTGAAGCACATGAACAACAGGTATTATTTTTGTTCTGACCTTTATTTATAAAATTGATGTACAAATTACATGAAATAGTCAAGTACAATACAATACAATTTGAGTATGCCTATGAGTTAGGGCAGAGAATGTCCAAGGTCAAGGTCAGTTAAATTTGATAAATCAGTCTTCACAAAAACCCACTGCCCTGATGCCCAAGGCTAGTTGAAATCATGCCGGGCTAGTAGAATTTCACTAATAACCTAAACAAATAGTGGTTGAACAAAGTTTTCGTATAGACTGTCAAGGTATTAAATAAAAGCATTAATTTATATGTATTAGTATCATGACAAAAATCCCCCTAGTGTATGCTCTTTAATTCAGAGAGTCATAATGATACATGTATGAATTTTTTTTTTATTTTTCTTTTTTAAATTTAAATGAATTGGTTTCATTATTAAGTCTAAATAATTAGAAAATTATTTCAAAGCAAGCAATTTCATTTAATTTTTTCCATCATCTATAGGTACTAGGTACTATTGCCAAATCTAGCATTCATGGGATAGAGGGTGGATTTGATACTGCTGATGAAGGTAAGTTTATAAAGTTTGCAAGGAGATAGGAAATAATGAGGTGACTTAATTTGTTTGACCTTTATGTTTGGCCCTGAACTTGAAGAAAAAAATATTTTAGTAATGTAATATCCCATTTTTCAACTGTTGGATGGAGATACATCTAAGCAAGCAGACTTGACTTCAGATCTTGACCATGGTGCCAAATGATACATGTATATAACATGTACATTAATCTTATACAGGAGCTTGACCTAGAGGTTTAAAATTTGTCCTTGACCTTTTAGTTGCAATTTTGAGTCAGACTTTTTTCTACCAAGACTATATGGAATATAGAGTGCACTTGATTAACTGATTTCATTTATTGACTTGTTGATATCTACTTTGATGTTAAACCTTGGTTTCAAGATATGATTTGTAAATTGACTATATTAATGTGGTAAGAATTCTGTAATAAATATCTCATTTTAACATGGCATGGAGTTAGATCAAAACAAGTAGACCTTGAAAGTTTCATAATTGTCATTGTAGTTTCTTCTAAAGAATGTGCTGAAGTAATAAAGAAGTCACAAATTGATGCTAGATGTACTGAGTCTGATAAAGTAGATCCTGTTGTCGAAGGGAAATGCTCAACTAGTACTGATTCTTCCTGTGCCTCTGGAAAAAAGACATGTTAGTTTAAATTGAAATTTTATGAATTTAGTTATGTGCTATAGATTTATCAAAATGAGAATATTAAGTCAATGTATTAGTATTAAAATTATGTAACTCAGAATTTCACTTCATCCAATCTCAGCCAAGTACCATACTTTGGGTAATAGTTTTCTTTCAACATGAGATATCATTAGATAGAATTTGTGGTGTATATATCAATAATGATTTTGTTTGCAGTTTACCTTCTAACTTAACTTAATAAACATCAAAGAAGTACCAATGTAAGCCCTTTGAATATGTAAATTTTATGTGATATTTTTTTTAATGTTTACTGGACTTGTTTTTCATTTCTAAGGTGTCAATATAATAAAGTTCATATTTCAATAGGTCCAAAGAGTATGAAAAGAAGTTCTGAGGACTTCAACAGAGAATTACTGGATATTGAAAGGGAGAAAGGAGAATACAGAGTCAAGAAATTAAGACTACTGCAGGATCTTGTCTGTGAGACCAAGAAAACAAGAGAAGTTATGGAAACCATTGTTTCAGTGCTCAAGCTGTCCAAAGAACCTGAGGATAATCTCCTTCTGTCTGTGTCTCCAATCATCAAAATTCCAGAATTTTAAGGATTTAAATTAGTTTTAAAAGAAGTCAAATACGTTACATTATTTTCATAGTCTCCACATTTTATAGTTACTTACATATACTGCACAAAAGAAGTTAAGAACATTTATTTAGAGTTTACATTGGATTACCATTGTGATATGAACTTTGTTTTATTTGCATAGTTCTATTGTCATAACTGAGATAAACATTACTTTTTAAGTAAGTTGTCAGTATTTGTACAACTTTGGGCTACAAAAAAGTCAATGGAGCCAAGTGTCTATCTCATACCAATTTCTGTTAAAATGAAAATTTCAGAAAAATAGAATTTTGACCCAATATCTACATGGAATGAATAATTCATAATTACTCAGTAGAAATTGCATGTCTGATCCAAAGTACACAATGATACTGTTTTGAAAATCCGGTTTTCAAACTGAGCTCATCGCTGTAAATGAAAATCTGACATAAGCCTTTCAAATTTTGAAAATGTAAGAAAAACAAAAAGAATTTTTTACATTAAAATGAGTTTTAAACTGCACAATCATTTACACTTAAATGATAATCACAAGTTTAATGAATCAGGAATGTTTATTAAGTAAGGGTAATTAAAAAAGAGATAAAAGAGAAAAAGTTAAGATTTTTGGTAAAATAAGCATTTTAGTCAGAACTGGAAATGGGAGAAATTCAAAAAGAAATTTTAGCAAAAAATGAAAGCAATGGCCAGACATTCTGTTTGACCGGTTTCTTTTTGTAATATTGTTCCTAGTTTGGCTCCAGTATTTTGATGACAATTTATACTCAACACTATTTTGAACGAGAATGATCCCTTACTTTTTTTGTCCAATATGTGGTAGATAATATCTCTGTGATTATGAGATGGGATGACTTGTTTTGCATTAATTTTCTATTGTTAAAAATATTGTTGTTATGACAATTTTATTTTACACTTGTTGGATATTTATAATATATGGTTGCTAAATTTAGCCCACTTTCTCATAGACTAGGTGCTTTGAATTTAAATGTATTGAATAAATTTCATCTACAAACCTAAAATCTATCGATCAATCTTCTTCGCAACCCTTGAGCATCTGTATTGACTGATGTATTTTGATATACATCATTATTTCCCAAGTTTATTATGTTTGTGTCCTGTGTAAGCAACGGAATATTCTCATTAATGCACATGTTGTGCAATCTAAAAACTGTTCCAATAATGAGTGCACACTTTGCTGGTTTGTATGGCAAGCTCCCTCCTGTCTTGTGAATGCACCTTCAATTGAAAATGTTTAAACTGTACAATTGCTGTGAGCGAGACAATTTGATTTAAGGTATCCGTTGTACAAATAAATATGAAGTGTATTATATAGTTAGAATTTTGGTATATCTTTACCTAGATATACCATAATTCAACATAAAAGTTTAGTTCCAACATCAAAGCTCAACATGCCAACCTCAATCTAAGCCACGGAAACTATCGAGACACTGCCGAAGATTACCGAGATAATTTTAACACTGTTTAAATGGACGAGACGTCCGCGATATCTTCATTTGTACATTGGATACGTTAATATCAAATAACATCAGGTGATTTGAATCAAGCTTGGAAAGGTATTAAGATAAGAGGTGATATGAGAAAAATAATGAAGTCTTGAATGCTTAAGTTTGGTAATTTATTTACCTATACATGTATATTAGGAAGATGTGTCCCTCTTTGGAGTTGATGACTTGCTCAAATTTTCCTGTCAGGAAAGGACTTGTTTGCAAGTTTCTTTATGTCACAATTGTCCATTTTACTTTAATAAAGTGAATTTAAGTGTTGATTCTCACAAAATCAATTTACCTGAATCGAGATTTTAAAACTCCAAAGGCTCTTTCAATGGTGTTTCTTGTCTTAATATGAGCCTGATTGTACTTGATTTCTTTCTCAAGTACTGGATTTGCTAGGGGAGTCATCAACCATTTCTTTAAAGGATATCCAGAATCCCCAAGCAGCCATCCTTCCAATGTGCCCTCCAAGTGCTCTGGAATTTTGCTTTGGCTCAAAACAAATGCATCATGTGTTGCACCAGGCCAACGGCAAACTACGTTGGTAAATCTGTGTTTTGGATATTTTTAAAACATATTAATTCCAGTACATTGAACTTCTGCATTTTTATCCAGTGCATTTGCATTGCATTTCCTATCTGTCCATCTAGCCTGCCATACATGAATTAAATAATACTTCATACATTTGAAAATTACATGAAGTTGAAAATAATAACTATTTAATTTTACATTGACCTTAGAGATTGATGAGAGAAGTTAGATTGTTTTTTTTTAAGTAAAATTGTACTTGATCGCTTCTTAAACGATAGACAAACAAAATTTGACATTAAGATGCCCCCCATTCCTTTATTCCACTGTCTTTCCCTTTGCATTAGCACATGTAAAAGGTATACAAATTATTTTCAACTAGGAGGTACCCCTTTATAACCCAATATTTGTTTATTATCTTCACTTGAAGAAGTTGTGAACAATGTTAATGTTTTCAAATACTGATATTGATCAAATGTTACAGTCAGTGTCACATTATCAAGAATTTGAAATCTCGAAACCTACTGATTTTCAAGGTCAAAGATCAAGGTCACAGATAAGGAAATGGCTAAAATCCTTGTATACAGCCTAGAGTACACAGTTTGGATTAGATCTTGACCAAACTTCATACACTTATTCCCTTTGCCAAGAGGAAGAACCCTATCGATTTTCAAGATCAAAGGTCAAGGTCTCAGATAGTTAAAATCCTTGTAAACAACCTTGAGAGAGCAGATTTTTGTTTGATCTTGATTTCTTGCCTATGATTGAAGGAGAAACCCTATTGATTTTCAAGATCAAGGTCACAGAATGGAAATGGTTTAAGTTCTTGTGACAGTAGTTTAAATCCTTGTATATACAATCTAGAGGGTGCAATTTTCATTGGATCTTTTCAAAACTTGATAAACTTATAATTCCTTTTGGCAAGGGGAAGAGCTCTATTGATTTTCAATGTCACATGTCAAGGTCACTGATTGGAAATTATACAATCTAGAGGACACAGTTTTTTTTTAAATCTTTACCAAACTTCATAAACCTGTTGCTTATGATAGGAGAAAAATACCCGTTGATTTTCAAGATCTAAGGTCAAGGTCATAGATTGTAAATAGTGAAGATCCTTTGGAAAAGGATTTTTTTTTTTACAAAAGTAATGGTCAATACTAAATCTGGGGATGTAGGTCAAAGTCCACAGTCAAGGTCATAAGATAAAATTGTGATACTAGATCTAGTTCCTGACAAAAATCTTGTCAATTGGAATATACATGCCAGAAATGAGATGCTTAGTACTTCAAATGTAGGTCAGAGTCAAGGTCAAATGATAAAAGTTTTGGTACCATAAAGGTCTTGTCACAAGAAATACACATGTCAAATATGATAAGTCCTGCCTCTTACAGAAAAGAAATATTGGCCATTGTTGGAATCTTTTAAATGAAGGTCAAAGGTTAAGGTCACAGGGGCGACAAATTCTATACAAACAGAAAGGTGACAAGGAATAAGCATGTCATACATGAGAGCAGTATCTAATGAAGTTGTAGCCAATATATATAATTTTAATTTCACCTGAGGTTACTCTCACAGATTGCCTGTACGTTTATGGCGTGGAAGTTTTTCCTACAAACGTAGGCCTCTTCGTCCTCACCAGGTGCCAAAATGGGGATTAAGGTCCCATCAATGGCACCGATTACATTTGGAAACTCTGCTATTCTGTAAAATCCTTCCTTTATATTTCTGAACTCTTCCTGACTAGTGGGAAACTTTATGTTGTTCATGCGTGAGCAAATTGCTTTGCATACCCCATCGATGACTCTACATGCAGATGAAACAGATATGCCATGCAAATCGGCTGTCTCCGACTGGAAATCATCCTTTGCTAGGAATCTCAGTGTCGTCAAAACCTTTATAAACGTGAAATATATCTTAAAATCACCCAATATTTTGAACTTTAATCAATGATAACAACGAAATTACTGTAACCTCGAAATCTGTCCAAAAACCTTGAGACAAGGTCAAGGTTAGCGAGCTTGATACTAAGAAACATTTTTATAAATAATGAACTCTTACACTTCTGATTAAAAAATGTTCCTTGGTTACATTTGGGTGTGACCTTGAGATGAACATTGTATCTTGAAGCAAGGTTATGTTTGCGTAGGAGATTCTATGTATTGCATATAATTAATAATTGAATGTTAATTTGTGCCATTTTATTGGATGATGAAATGCCAGATGTTGTACCACAACTTGTGTAAAACCGCGTAACTTCTAATTAACAAAACATGAATTTATTCCGAATTCGTAACAAAAAAAAATATATATATATATAAAAGAAAATGATCGTTTGAGTACGTTGCATATGAAAATATTTAACTGGTACGAATTAGTTTCCTAACAACAAGAATGCTTAGATTCAGATAAAAACATTTGATAATTTAAAAATTCAATTCATGTTAGAAAGTCGGAAGGGGGGGGGGGGGCGTTCTGAACGCGGTCATAATGGAAATAAAGGTGGGAGGGGCAAAGTCATGGGAACTTTCAGTCCTCAAAAATTTGTAGAAAATACCTTTCATCTCTACATTTATGATAGAAAAAAATTATGTCTTTTGTAATTTTACTGATGGCGAGTTGAGGGGATGGAAGGGGCGCAGGAGAAAATTTTTACTAAGTCTAAAATGTAAAACATTGCCAATGGTAATGAAAACAATGTGCACCCCCTAGAACCTGCCAATGAATTGTAACCGTTTTGCATACGAATAAGTTTGTAAAAGTTTCTATTTTATTGTTTTCAACGAAAAGGGGGCTCTTTTAATTTAAGGCAATAAACCTTATTGAATTTACCTTCAAGTCCTAAGATTTTGGGGGAAAAAATAAGAAATATTGTGAAATAAGGTCACAGAGTCGAAGAAATATTTTCTTTTAAAATTTTATATTTAACACCAGTAGTAGGACAGAAAATATGTACGCTGAATTCATGAAACGATGACTGTCTACTGTATCTGACGTCATCACCCAGTAAAGTATGACGTCATCAGAAGAGAATCTGCAGTATCACCTGCTATAATAAAGATTTATATCTAAATAGTACCTGAATGTGCGGTGGAATGGGCAATGATCGAGCTGTTGGTCTTTGTACATCATCGGTAACCAAATCTGTGATTATCAAGATTTCTTGCCTTGGAAACCTGTACCTACGAATTAGTTCTTGGTCAGATAGGGTATCAAGAACCTGCGATCGGTCTCTGAAAACTCTTTCTTTCTTAATATTTCGACTCGCAATCAATGATAATAAGTAAACTGACGCCATTTTGTTTTCTATACTATACTTGAGAATTTTCGTAGAAAAACTTACGAAATTCGTAAGTATTCTAAGAATTTTCTTAATGACTTGCGACAGCCCTAAGTCAGTCGCAAAGTTACGAACAATTTTTATCGTATCTCTGTACTTACGAACTTTGGTGAAATCGAGTTTAGGAATTTTTTTATACTTACGTAAAAAAATCGTTCGTAAGAATTTTCGTGAAATTGGCTGCAAGTCTCCATCATTTATAGTGTCAGAGAAGTTTCGAATACAAGATTACATAGAGTCATACAGGAGAAAATGACCACATCCATTTTCTAAGACCCTGGGGGTCAGGGGCTCAAACAAAATGTCAGGTGCACACTGCACAACTAGACCACTGACCAAGTCTCATGCAAAAAGAGTTACATTTCTGTCTCTTATAATTTCAGAGGAGTTGCAAGCACAAGAATTGTTTATGGACGGACGGACAGACGCCGGACAAGGGGGTACCGCATAAGCTCGACTATGACCAGTATCTCGAGCTGAAAATGTGTGTCACGAGTAAGAGCCCTACTTTATGTCAAGGCTTAGGACTAAGAAAAATTAAACCCATGTTTATTTGTGGAACATGAATACCCTTATTGTCAGATATAATTTAGAAAAGTATTTCATACTCCAAGGTCAAGGACTCAAGGTAAAAATTCAGGTATTGATGTGAAGGCCTTACCACAAGGGATACACATGTAAAATATGATAGCCCTATCACTTGCAATTTATGTCATGACCAAGGGCAAGGTTAACATGGTTAAAGTTATTCAAAAATTGATCAGTATCCAAGGTCAAGGTCACAAGGTCAAAATTTTGGTATTAATAAGAAGACCTTATCAAAAGGAATACATATAAGAAATATGAAAGCCATATCACTTAAAAGCATAATATTACTTTAGAAAAATAATAGTGAAGTAGGTCAATCTCCAAGTTCAAGGTCACAAAGACAACAATTTGGCATCATTGGAAATTGTCGAGAGGAAAGCACAGGTCTATATTTCACTCAACATTCAAAAGTTATGGCCATGGTGTACATGTAAGATTTTAAAAAGTAGGTCATTTTTCCAAGGTCAAGGTCACCAGGACACAAGTTTTGGTATGCATGAGAAGGTCTTGTTTCAAACAATACATGTACACATGAAATATGAAAGCATGTAACTTACCATTAAAAAGTATTATCCATTTAAGGTGAATCACAAGGGATACACATGTAAAATATGAAATAAATACAATGTCATTTGTACTTGTATTATCAGATTTACAAAATTATTATAACATGTATATTAGTATACATGTATATGTACAACTTACCCTTCAGTGCTATATCAGCATGTTTACTGCAAGAGGCTGTGATACAGTTCCATCTGTCGATCTCACAATTCTTCTATTGATGATGAATTCCTCTACATTATAACACAAATTCTCATTTCATACTGGATCACAGTTTCACAAGGAATATATGGTCGATGTACACATTGAATATGTTTTTCGTGTACATGTAGAAATATGCACTTGAACAATTTTCTTCATTCTCCTTTCACAAGTGAATTATTTTCACACCATGGTGGCCAACATCATATATGGTAGTACAATTGCAATATCATATTCCACAGTATTCCTTCAACTTTACAAGTCAGTATTAGTAGCACTATAAGCATTCCACTATTCTGATGCACTTTCTTTTATTGGATCTGATGCACACATGCGCATGAGGACTTTCTCAGAGCATATTCCTTCTTTTGTCTGGCAGTTAAGGTTATGTTACTGTAAAGAATAAATAAAATATTCAATTGATTTGAAATTCATCCCCTTTAAATAATTTTAAACCCATTCAAATACTTTTTCACCAACACTACAGCACTAGGCTACAGAACTGATATTTGATACTGATTATAACTAACACTGACATCAAATTTATTCAAATTCATGGTGTGCACTATAATTAAGAAGTTCATGAAGATGTAATGAAAGACAGAAATGGCTTTAAAGAACAAATATTTGTGAGATATTCGCTTACAGCGATAATTAATCATGAAACTCATTCACTCGAAAACATGGAGCAATCCCTGGTCGAGTATTTCTGATAAGAAGAAGAATTTAAAATCCCATCATATGTGTTCCACGTGATACATAAATCAATTTAAAAACATACCTTTAGATGAGCCATGTGTCTGTACTCTTGAACAGTTGGTTAACTTGCATGAAAGAAGCATTTCTACGTGTTCAAATTTCGAACGGAAGTCCACGAGAGAAAATTTTAGACGAGACTACTATAAAATTAGAATAGGAACGGACTTTCTTTTCCGTCGTGTGTAAGGTAAAATCTTGACTCGAGATTCTTCCGATTTTATGCATATAATTTGCATAATAAGGTTCGGAGCCGTTTAAGGTAGACATTGAATACCGTAGATATGTTAAGAGGGTGTCTTCTTCGCACTTTGGTCGCTGTACACCTTCTTTCAACGTCAACTTTCATGTATGAATATGACGTTTGGATTGAATTACAGGATGTCATAATGTTTTACGGTAGGCACCGTCAGGAAGACCATTAGTCTATAAATCGAACATTAAAAGACAAAATACTCTTGGCATATTGGTCAGGAGTAGTTAAACTTAGATCTTTAAGAAAAAAAGAAAACAAATGAGGCATTCCTCTAATGGTCTTTTTCAAGCTTTTTGAACATACAAAAATGTATATTTGGTGGTATTGATTAGAGCGATACCACAAAAACATTTTTCAACAGCTCTGAACTCCTTCATGGACTGAATGAAATCTACATTTCAGATATCGACCTTAATTCTCGGAAGGGATACCAATGCCCAAATAAAGGATATCTTTGTGGGTACCATATTGGTAGAAGGAGAGGTATTGCCACCGTGAAGTGTTGCAAAGGTAGAGTAGGGGAATATGAATGGCAGAATGAGATACTTCTCATTGTTCGGGTTCATTTTCTCTTTAATCATGTCTGAAATATATTATTGGACGAACCAAATGCCGCCATAAATATCCACATGTCAAAATGAAAAACTAATAGAAGTGATATAGTAGGATCCTCGTTGTGAACAATTTGTATCCATATTTATGTCGTTTATGAGCATGACAGACCAAAGTTATTTTCGGAATTGTGATGTTTTGAACTTTCAATTCATGTCGGTGATGTTATGTATTCATATGTATGAAAAGGATTCATATTTTTGTGGCAGATGAACATATCGTAGGTGAAGCGGTCCAATTTGTAATTTGTAAGTAAACACGGCTACAATTTTCAAGGAGCGAGAAAAATAATACACCATAATTATTTTGATTCTAGATGGAAAATATCAGTCTCGGGTGGGATTAAGCCTAGCTAAACGGCTAACGTCTCGTTGCGGATTTCAATCCCATTCTCGACTGATATATTTCTTTTCTATCCGGTACTCAAAGAGCATGGCGCTAGATTCTATTATTTCCGACATCTCAAATTTCAGATATTGAATTGTGGTTTCTTTTTCATTTTTTTTTAATAATAGCAAAGCTGGTGTCCTACAGAGAGAGTGAATGCATCACATCCTTCAGAGTTGACGTCCCAAATTCTATGTCTCCTGCTTTACCCGGTTACCTTCTTGTAGGAGCCGTCCCAATTGTCATGCCAGGAGGGTAAGATTCTATCAAAAACTTTAGGTAGTACTTGATGACGGCGGGTGTGCCTAGCCAACAGGGGATACTGACTCCTTCCGATCACCTGGTCCCACCTCAAGCTTTCTAGGGGTCCGTCGATGCTCAATTTTGTGCTCTATTGTGAGTGCTGTTGAGATTATCGTCAGGGTCTTCTTTAATTCATTGGTCACATGGCCGGCATTCTGCCATTTTCACACGGGCATTATATATGTCTCTTGAATATGTCTCTTGATTTATCAGTGTGCGCTATGAAAAAGCTATGATACCACTAAGCCATTTAAACTCTGCTATAATATTTAGAGTTCAAGTATGAGGAAAAATCGAGGTTTAACAGGGGATGCTGACTCCTTCCGATCACCTGGTCCCACCTCAAGCTTTCTAGGGGTCCGTCGATGCTCAATTTTGTGCTCTATTGTGAGTGCTGTTGAGATTATCGTCAGGGTCTTCTTTAATTCATTGGTCATATGGCCGGCATTCTGCCATTTTCACATGGGCATTATATATGTCTCTTGATTTATCAGTGTGCCCTATGAAAAAGCTTTGATACCACTAAGGCATTTCAACTCTGCTATAATATTTAGAGTTCAAGTATGAGGAAAAATCGAGGTTAAACCTCATTCAGAAATTGTTTCTTTAATGAATTCTTGTAGTTTTATTCATTTCATTAACTTCAGATAATAGATATATCACAGTACATAGGCATTTTGTTGCATTTACTAAAGACTAAAATACAATTGCCTTCAAATATGGTTTTAAGATGTTAGTAATAGAAATAACGTTCAGACGTTTAAGAGTTCAAACGTTTCATTTTATAAAATTTATGAATATTCATATTTAATGGTTAAAGTTTTGCATTTGTTTAGCTTTCGACCTTGCAATTTTTTAGTGGTAGAAATTGAAAATATCCGTTTTAATCCATTCAATGTACTTTTGTTTAAATTCGAAGACATAAGCATTATTAAACTCAGGATTTCTACTCAAATATGTATCTATTTTTAGACACCATGGATTCTATAACAAGGAATGCCCCTTCCGTGTGATACGGTCATCAAGGCGAAGAGGAAAACTGATGTGAAATACATTCATGGATTGTATTAGAAAAAAAATTAAATATTACCGTTCATCTAAATTAATTTCCACTTTTTATTTTCTCTGGATACATTGTATAGAAGTTCGTCACTGACTAAGAAAAAGTGTAAAGGGTGAAGATCTATCAACACAATTTGTCGCTAAAGAGACATCAATGACCTGCAAAAAGTGATATATGAAACATTAACACACATTTGTCCTCATGTGTCAGTACTTTGACACAGTTCGTGCATTTTGAGCTTCAACTGTCGGCTGTTAGGTTTGTTTGGGCTTTTTAAAGTTTTCTCTGTTGTTGTGGATATTGATTAGGGGGGATTCCAAACAAGACGACGTTGCAGTGATATCAGCGGAACATACACACACAGAACGAGAAACAACGAAAGTGACGGATACAACGACAGCCAGAACGCCTCTTTGCAAAAAAGAGTTTTGTTGTGTGCATATATCTCGTTGTGATAAAGACAAGAAAGGAAGGGAGGGATCATCAACAAGACCCAGTTGCAGCACCAACAGCAAAACATCAAAACACTAAGTGAAAACACAGAGAAAACAAACACAACAAGAGACACATGAGGGACAGCAAACACGACATCATAACATCAAACACAAAGGACCACACATAACCCAACGAGACCACTGCCCAGTCTGTGCCGACTTAGGACGGTCGTCTGCTACGTAAAAAGCAAATCGTGTGGTTATCAGGATCACGTGCGTCCAGCCCTCCCATTTTTCCGGTTTGGCAAGTTTGATTTCTGTTTGAATTGGCCCATGATTTTTCCGGATAATTACGATGATAATGCAGATACTGAAATAATGTAATCTATATTTCACAGCTCATCCGATATGCTAGAGCATGTGCTGATGTTTTAGAATGTATAGATTACGAAGAAACTTTTAGGGCAAGGTTTTCGCTTTCACAAACTAGTAAAGATTTTCTGAAACTTTTACAAAAATATTGTCAACTTCTTTTGAAATTCGGACCCATACAAGCCATAGAGTATGTTACTTTGGATATGTCACAACATCATTTTATGGTGACATAATTAACAAAATAAGAAGGATCAAAGGGAGACATAACTACCATCGAAATTGTGCTAGACTCATGAAACATCTTTATATGATCCTTCTGTCGCCAGACGGACACTTGGCTTGGTACTGGACCAATCAACAGCCTTCTTAAGAACTGCACTCTGACTGACTGTGACGACTGGACTCCAGTTATTTTATGTAACAACTATCCAAAATACCGAATTTAACAATTTACCGGGTGTAACTTTTTTCTGCTTGGTGGATGATGCTTGCAAACAGAAGATGCTTACCTTAGCGGTGGGCAGTTCTTATTTTCATCAAGTTTTACGTTGATTGTATTATTTGAATCTCCATAGAAGTTTTTGTGAAACCGAAATTCATTGTAATTGGCGCTGTTAAAATTAATGTGTGCGGTACCGCATACATGTAAACGGCTATGATCTAACTCCGTTGTGATAAGTTCAGAGTTTTGATTGTTGATAATTCTACTTTAAAGCCGGGCTTCCACTGTCGCGAATGTAGAGGAGAATAAGCTACGATCAGAGGCGAATGAACAATCGTGTCACATTCTTGTCTGTTCTCTTGAAGTATTTCTTGGCGCGATAGGCACACGATAGCACCGTGAATGCAACAAGAATATGCTACGCGTCCGCTACGATAGTGAGGCGAGTGTGATAAGAATAGAGAAGAATGCGACACGAATGTGCCACGATAAAAAGACACCGAGGCGAACAAGAGGCGAATGCAGGAGATTGAGACACGACTTTAACCCGATAGCGCTGCGATCATGACAAGAACGTAACAAGAGCAAAATCAAAATTATTTGACATATCCAGGAGCATCAATACCCTTTGTTGACTCTGACCTCTTTCCAGGTTGTTTTTCTTGAAAGGCATTGTCAAAGTTATCAAAACATTGATCCGCAGACTTTTACATCAACTCTGAGATAATTATTATTGTCACTGTCGTGTGTGTATGTAGTACTATCGTGACAATATCGTGTCACTATCGTATCAAGATCGTGGTTGAATCGCGTTGATTTTTTCATTCGCGTCACATTCTCGGCGCATTTGCATCACATTCGCGTAAGATTCTTTCTTTTCGGGGCTCTATCGTGGCTCATTCTCCTCCACCTTGTGAACACGAATGCACGTGAATGTGCGGAGAACGCGCCGCGAATGGAGGAGAATGCAAGGCGAATGCGATGCGCATGTGCCGCGAGTGTGAGGCGAATAAGAATTTAAACGCGAATGTTTAAGACAGTTTGAAGCATTCGTGTCGGTGTCACGAACAGAGGAGAATGCAGGAGAACATGACACGATAGTGACACGAAGATACGAGAATGCCCGCGATTGAGAGGAGAATGCGCTACGATTAAACAAAATCACCCAATCGTAACTCTATCGCCTCTGCATTCGCGACAGTGGAAGCTCGGCTTTACTATTGGCATACCGTGTCCAATGAGCGAAACTAACCTCTCAAGTTTAGGTTGGGATGGGTCTTGGACTTCCTTTTCGGTCGTTCTTGCTTGGATGTGAATATGCGGCATGATGTTAATCTTTGTAAATTAGCACGGCGCGTTCACAACGCCACCTACTATACATTTTTCAATGCGTTCCTCACTTGCGCTTGACAGCAGTGATTGTTCATTAGATAAAATGTCCTTCATGTGACTTTAGTGCTGTGTATTGTCTCCGTCTGTTTGTCCAGTTTTTTTTTCTTTTGGCGTGAGAAAGTTTTGTTTTGTATGCCTTTGGTTTCCCATTATCTGAATTATCGATTTTGTGCTGTACACAGGGATATGGTCATTATCCATTCAACCTTTGGCTCAGGTGAGCTAAGATTACAAAAAAAAACAAGAACGACTTATATTTTGATAAATTGCATGTTGCACAAAACGTACAAATACCATATCAGTATTTTAGAGTCCTTGATGATTTTATTCGTCGAAATGGACACTCTTTATTATAAAATCCGATTTGCCTGTAAAACATGTTATTGTCAGCCACTGTCTTCATTCTAAAATGATTATAACATGGTGAATATATGAATGATACAACAAAATGTTAACACTCAGATAATATCTTCTAATTATATATATGGTATCAGTCTATGTTATCACAAAATTTCAAATCTCTTGAAGTATACCGTGACTAGTCATCTATAAAGAAAGGAAACTGCACATTCCGTCATATTTTGAAAATGAACAACGTATAGCGAATAGTCAAATTGCGTAGAAATGGCACCATGATATGCTGTCTAAAAGGATTCGTGACTATGGAAGGACTATCTTTTTGAAGGTACGTCAATCTCAATTACATTTAAAAGCCAAAAGATACGAAAATGATGGTGATATTGTCTATTTCATTTTTATACGGTTAAAATGTAATACATGTATCACTAACACACTTTTTGAGCAAAATATTTCGCTCACATGAATTCTTCAACACTACATTGAATGTTAAAAGTAAAATTTTTTTCTGAAATGTGCATCAAAAATTCATAAATGAAGAGATAATATTCAGCTAGCTCCTGATATTGGTCAACCTCACATTTCAGAAAGTGAAGGAATATGTTGACTTAGACCATCCAGGAAATGTTTTGGGTTTCCCTCCCCTCCCATGTCTTCGTAATCCCACATAAATATAAACAGTTGATTATCAAAGCAGTCACAAGATTTGTTCTTACCCTCCCGGCAGGACGAAGGGATTGGCCCCCATCAGGTAATATCCAGGTGGAGAAGGCGATGGACTGCTCGGACTCTCAATTCTGAAATACCTCACGCATTCTTTCTCTTTGTAAGAAACTAATTTTGCTGAAAGAGAATTGTTATTAGCTTTATCTGAGCTTACATGAATTTGTAAATATGACGTTCATTAATATTAAAGGTATGATACTCTTATGCTATTTTTTCATGTCGCCTTTTTTTTTCTTATCTATTTACACCTTCACCTCAATTTTTCCAGCAATGAATTCAAATTTATTTCAATGGTCTCCTGACCTCATTTTGGATGACCTTTTACCTTGAAGATCGAATCAATTATCCTAAAAAATACGGGCTTCCATCACAAAAAGATTTATCATCATATTATAGATTCACAACTTGCACTCAAGGATATAAGCCGTATCAATATATCCTTGCATTCAGCGGTCAATTTTTCCTACGCAAAATTTTTGAGGGAAATGTCATTGTTGTTACTTTTACGTCAAGACAATGGAAACATTCCGACGTCATAATGACACTGTTAACGTTTCGAAATATTCAGCGAGTTTTCCCGCAAAAACAACGTCTTCCTTGGTAACAAGATTTGAACAGCAATGCTAGAGCATTATTTTAAACGCAAATTGAAGATCGTATTGAGTTCAGATTTAAATCTAATTTTCTAAAATAACAATTGTGATGTATAAATAAAGAAATAGCCTGCAAATAACGAAGTTTGACTCGAAATTTGCATAGCAACCACCCAAGCCAAATAACAAAGACAGATCAGGATGACATCTCGCGAGGCGCAAAGAGTTCAGCGTTATGATGAAAGTTACAGATGGTATTTGCTGTTGTTTTGGTGGTAACTCTTTATATTTCAGCAATCATTATTTTCATAAAACTTTTTTCAAATATTGTCCATTTATCTAATCCGTTATTTACCGGAGACCAGAAATCTTGGTATGCAAATGTACCCCTGATGTCTAGGGTTGTTCCTAGCAGGGATTCAACCCGGAAGTTGTTCTAGTTGATAGATTCAGACAAGCGTACTGATCAATGTCCTAATGACGCATTTAAAAGTGATCTCAATGTTTTGTACCTTTACAACAACGGACTTTCACATTGCCATTGAAATCCCGTGGAACAAGAGAATAACCGCAGACATATCGCTTCTTTGGACACCGATAACCAATCGGGGAGAAGACGTTTATATCTGAAAGAAATCAATACGATAGAACACATATTTTAATATGATGATTCTAGCATTAAATACTTTGTCTTCGACAACATTTGATCGTTTGCCTGTATCTATTAGAACTTTTATAAATTTGTACGAAGCCTCATTCCTTCATTTGGCTGGTGCACTTTTAATAATTTCTATTTTATATTTGCTTGTGTGGAGATTGATCATAAAGATAGTGCTGTCTTTCAAGTTGCGATTGGGTGATGTAAATGTTTCCGTCTGTTTATCCTCCTTCTAATAGTCTTGTGAGGATTTCCTCCTAATCTTTGTTTTGTTTTGTTTTTCAAAGCTTTTGTATGCCTTTTGATTGTGGTTTTTGGGATTCTGATTTTCGCCTTGTCTTTGATTTTTTTCTCCTGGATTATTTTGTTATTTCGTTCCCTTTTCATTTGGGACGGCATCTGACGCAGATTGATTGTGACGTCATCAATTTCTATGGGAACAAGCATAAAAGTCAGGGAAAACAAGTTTTAAATACGACGTTTTCATCTGAATTTGATTCCGTCATGATGCATTAATGGGAAGTAACTCTGTATATCGAAAAGACGGAATATGGATATTTTGTTTCAGAAAAAGTTTTAGTTATGGGAATAGAAGAATGATCCTCAACAAGACCGCACTACAGTCATTACAGCGGAACAAATCCGCAAGGGGAAGAAAAACCTCGCAAATCTGACAAAAAACAACAGCCAATAAGACAATTAGATGTACCAAGTACTATGAAAGTAGGGAAAAAGACAAGTGACTCGTCAATAATCTAAACAGCTACACAATAAATAACATAGACTCTTGTCTTCAATTTTTGAAAAATATACTTAGCCCGTAGTCAAGCGGGCAAGAAAACAAATTAGCTACAGAGATCAAAGTAACTGTCGTTTTAAAGAAGGTTATCTAAAAGAAAAGTAGACGTACCATATACGCATATCGACATGTCATGTACACATGTGTATCATCGGCTATGCTCATTTACGGAATGCAATATTTGAAAATTTCTTTTCTGAAGAGGAATATTCTAACTGGCCTTAAATGAATGCCAGAGAGCCAGCTAAGACATACATGTGATGTGATGTTTTCATGTTAAGATTAGAATAATTTGAAATTCTAAGATAAATTCTAGGAATACAATGTTTATTTGTTCCGATGTGGTCAGTGCAAAATGGTTCTACTGTAGTTCCTTTCAATGTAAGTTTATTTTGATTTACTCTCAAAATAATCTTAACCGATACATGAAATATGGTTCACTGAAACATTAACTTTATAAAGATAGACAGAATAACATTCGAAAGTGTGTCAGAATAATCAAACGTCTTTTATACTATGGATATGACCCTTCTGTGACCAGACAGACACTGCGTGGCTTGATACTTGACCAATATTCTGCCAGGTACCAAAGCATTCTTAAGAATTGTACTAGACTGACGTTGACGACAGGACTCCATAACGGGCCCTGTAAAAACCTCAATAGAGAAGACAGGACCCCGTCCACTTGTCCTTTCTGAACTTTGGTCGGACTCCTCGGGTGATAACATGCATGCGCTCACTACAGCCGGCACAGCATGGACGGTATTTCGTATGTCCTCCATTTTTATATTCATAGAATATCCATCTTTGTGTTGCATGGGTCCCTGCGTTGTACTGTCTTCTTTGTATGGTCATCTTACAGTGAGGATATTATTTAACACCACTTTTGTGTGTTCTTCGCGAACTCTGGGTATCCGGAACAGTGGGAGGGTTGTGCACACGTGATCTGAGTAACCACACCATTTGCAACTGGCGTAGCTTAAAGTATTACTTGGTCATATGGCCGACATTCTGACATTTTTACATGGGCATTACATATGTATCTTGATTTATCAGTATGCCCTATGAAATAGCTGTGATACTACTAACTCATTTCAACTTTGCTATTATATTAAAGCTGAACTAAGTCTTTTAAAAAACCCACGACGTAGTAAATTTTTTTAGGGAACGGAAATTGTTAAAAGTGAAACTAACAATCTCCGTCCCCTAGCTAAAAATACACTTGGTCATGTGTTGATTTGAACTTTCCCCCTGATGACGTTTTGCATACTAATGTATCGTGACCCAAAATCCACTACCTCGAGTACTCGAGCGGTATATAAAGAAGCCTGGACGCGTGGACAATGTCATTTGTATGAGATGTCGTCTACCTGTAAAGATGAGTTCAGAAATTAGAAAATATCATAGAAAACCATACATTGAAATAGAAAATGGATAAAGAAATCATGAAATCTTCAGTTTTACTGAAATAATTAAAAGACGGGTACGTAATCTTGGGAACTTGTGCAAGGGGATGGGTGGGAGGGGGTTGTTCTAGAACGGGATGGGGACGGGACCGGGTGGGTAGGTTCTTTCATATGTTTTATATAAAATATTGCGAACCAAAAAGATGAATTCAAAATAGTCATAGTTACATGTATTTACAATGTCAAAAAATTATATGCTACGTTTTACATTGATCAAAATTTGGTAAATATGTGAAATAGTGGTGGGGTGGGATGTTGTTGGATTCAAGTATATCATTCAAACCAACAGACATGAAAGTAAATTGAAATGATTTTTCACAAGCAAAGGAGATCAAATATACATGTAGATGAAGAGGGAGCCCAATGTTTATGATCAATTGTTAAACGTCTTTAAATTCAATAGCATCATTTAAAACCTGATAAATTTACAGCATGGACCAGACATGCACGTTTCGGGTACTAAACCCTCGTCAGTGATCCTCAGTCTGAAAACCAAGACATGTTGGGCCAGAAGGGGGGGGGGTTAAGTTATTGAAAATTTATATTATCTGAAGTGAAATAGTATATTGATCAGTGTTTACTGCTAAAAGTTTACATCAAAGAATGGCATGCAATTTAATAGACGGAAGGGTAGTTGGGAGGGGGATGCCGGTGTGTGTGTTATATCGAAACATTGTCATGCAAAAAAGCACAATAAAAGTACATACATTAACATACTAAAATACGATAGTTAAATTCTTCTATAATATTCTATTTTCATTACATACGATTTTGTTACATTTACCTGTATACTGTGAAAGGCAAGTACATAGCCGCTTCTCTGCATTTTCCTCATTTCAAAATTTCTTTTAGAAATTGTAATTAATCAGCTAAATTTCGAGAATACAAAACTGCATGATAATTATAGTGTTTTACTTACATGATATTATAGAAAATACAATCCAATACAGGCCAATGGTCGGTACATAATTTTCTACAACATACATGACCTCATTGTGTAGACACATGTGAAAATCGCGTGTTCGATAAGACTATTCGCATAATGAAAATGGGCTTTTATAAATTCATATCAATTAAAATACACATGTATACTAGTTACCGAATATTTGAATAAGCTTCATTATCCATTGAAATTTCTATTTATGATCGTTTGTATGATTATTTCCATTGATGTGTTAAAGGGGTGGGGGGGGGGGTTGAACGTGGAGACCTTGGATTGCAACAGATTGAATTCGCATCGGAAATAGGAAAGAAACAATTTATAGAATTCTTGACAATCCTATTTATCAATAGTTTATATGTTTCCTTTGTGTTGAAACTATTTTTCGTCGAACAACTCTACCTGGGCCATGCCTTGGATCCGTTTCCTCCCAATATCCCCATCTCAATAACCCCCCCCCCCCCATCAAATTCTGTATAGACCTTTCTTTTCAGGGCCGTGTCCAAAATTTATGTTGAGGGAATGGCGAACATAGTGGCCTTACAGTCTACACACTTTCCCGATACCATGACTAGGTAAAAGCTCCAGGTCAAGATCACTAGGTCAAATGTTAAGGCATAAATTGAAAGGTCTTGTCATGGGCAACCTTCATGTATAATATAAAGTTTCCACTACATAAAGTTCCTTCGATTTTGCTTCAACCAGAAACTTTAACCAAAATGTTGACGACTGTCGGACAGACAGACAGACAGACAGACAGACATCGTCAATATATAGACCGGAATTGCTTTGCAATCCGGCCAATTAAAAGTAGCGAGTTGGAGGGCTTTTGTTTGGTCTAAATCATCCATGAACGATCATCATATGCACTACTCTGGAGCTGAAATGTTGGAAGAAAGAGTAAAATGACTTCTGTGAATTCTTTTTTAATCCACATTAAAAGTAAAGGAATTGGAACTTAAAATTAATTTCATCTGAAACTCATCAAAGCTTTTATACATGCATTCACATTCATTTTTGAATAGCTATTCCTTTTTACCCTCCCAAACGAAAAAAATAGCCTAACAACTCGTATAAACAGATCATACACAAACCATGGTTTTGATGCGAGTTTCCCGGTTGAAATTTCACATGCAAATGAGCTAACGGATCGTATCATTAAATTTGCATATTGGTGGATCGCATGAAAACCTTAAATATATGTTATGATCCAAGTACGATCCATTGAAAACAACTCGTATACAGCTCATATGATTCTTCTACGATCCATGGTTTTGATGCGAGTTTCCCGGTTGAAATTTCACATGCAAATGAGCTAACGGATCGCATACATATTTGGATATCAACAAATCGTATGAAAACTGCAAGTTTGTGAACATGTAGTTGTACAATCCAAGTATGATCCATTTAGAAACATCTCGCATCCAAACCACAAAACAACTCACAACCAAACCACTTAACAACTCACAACCAAACCACCTAACAACTCACAACCAAACCACCTAACAACTGCATGATAATCATATGATCCAGATATGATCTATTATCTATATTAATAACAACTTGCATAAAAACCTTGTATACATACATGTATTGTCACAAATTTTTAGGTCATCATCCCATGCATGTACCAGTGCACATGTTACATATTAAGTGAAAATAATACGAAACGATATTAATTTGCAACAACATTCATTTTTCCGTATATATACACATTAACGTATTGAAATCAAAATCAACTTTTATTTCATTTCATATAAATGCATTTTAATCATTTTTTCCAATTGACATTAATAAAATAAATCATTTTCTAATACATGTATAATCAAGGAAATCTATATTGTTAATTACAAACATGATCATGATGATGTGTCAAAATTTTAACAATAGAACATACATGCGTGTATTTCGATATTAATAATACAATGTACAATGTAATATATTGTTTCAAGAGCTTATTGTATACATATTCATATTGAAAATTAAACTAAGAGGTGTGTCACCTGTACCGTAGTATGCTTAACAATGTGACCTTGAAGGTGACTTTGACAGTTCATAAGGTGTTTTACAATTATTGCAAGCTTTATATGGTAGAATTATAATGTATATCAATGAAGTTATTGCCATTTTTGTGTGAAAAACCAATTACCAGACAGTTGGACGGACAAACAGATCCCTATTACATGTATGTTGATCTCGAATTGTAGGTGACATAAAATTTTAAGTTTCAAAGCAATTTTCTTATGTTACATACACTTTCAAGCAAAGTTATTATTAGGTCTTCCGACTTCCGTCGGAAGACCTATTGTTTTCGTAACCGTGGAAAATTGGATCAGCGATTTCTCAAGAACCCTGTAAGCTAGGACAATGAAAGTTCTCCAACGTTACGTTTGGAGTAAAAGCTAGATTGGTCTTTTTTTATTTTTGGTCTCTGTTATTTTTTTTATCATGTTTTTTAGTAGATTCAAATATTTGACGGGAGCGTCGAATTACTCAAAAGGACCGAAAATTTCATGTTTTGCTATTTGTAAGCTTAAATATCTCGTATTTTGCTATCTACAATTTCCATTCTTTTTGAAAGTCGACAGCCATGCAAGATATGAAATGCTAGATGCACACTGTAACGATTTATTACGATGACGTCCTTCACCGTCCTTCATATTTCCAAATTCAGAAGTTCATAGGAGGAAGACACTTTTTTGCTTATAATAGTAAACAAAAATTAAGCTTACGAAGTTTCCTAAAAATTTCAATATTATTATTTTTTATCCATATATCTGTCTTATTTAGTCTTTCTGATTTTTCCTATCTCTTACTGTTGAAAAGATATGAGCATCGAAATTTTGAGTTGGGTATTTCGATACACCTTCACGCCAACAGATCGGGCGCACACTAAAATTGGTAGTCCGAGTCCGACTCGAGAAAAGCAGTGTTGAGATTTTCAAATTCCGATTTCACGGCAATGATGAATATGCATTTCATAAATACATTTCGATATACACAATTTGATTTTAAAACAGTTGATTAATTTAGAAGAGATCAGCTACAAACCAGAATTTACACACAAAAAGTGGTAGTTTGATTCCGATTTCTAACCTACAAACCTGTTTCTAAACTTCAATAACTATATTTTGAACATCAAGTTTAATTTCTAATTCTAGCAAACGTTCGAACATAATTTTCGGTTGGTTTATTTACAAATTGATGAACAATTTCTCCAACATTCTTCCCTCCCCTCGTTTTTCGAAAACAGTTCTGTTTATATTGAACGATGTCGCCATGATGGAAATTCAAAATAAACTTTGAAAAAAGGGAAGGGGGGGGGGGTCCAAATTTGAACCTGCACAGCGAGAACCTCATGGTATTTATATATATATATTGAACGTAACTTGTTATTACCATTTCTCTTCTCAAGAAAATTGGTTCTACAGCTACGAGCTCGCCTTTTTTATGGGGGAAGGGGGCAGGAAGAATTTGCAAAAAAAAATCCCGGCTCTGAAAAATGCTGAAAAAAATATTCCGGCCCAAAGGGCCGGCAATTTTTTTTTCCCGGACCATGCAAAAGTAAGGATACATTGCATGATATGGAAATTTTTGCTGGCCCTTTGTGCCAGACAATTTAAAGTCAAAAAATTAATTAATATAAATACAAACTGTTCACATAGCTGTATCTACCAGAGACCTAATACGCATAGGCACAAAAATCTAGAAAAGGTTCTATTTAAACATCATACAATCTGTCTGAAATTCGCTTATTGCAAAGAGACATCTGAAGGAACGGTTATTAACTCATACTCTGTAACAGCGGGGAGTTTAACTTACACAGACATTCACAACATTTGACAATTTGTTTAAATCCGGCCCGAAGAACCGGCGAAAATTTTTCTCCGACTCTGGTAATGGCTGAAAAAAATGGCCTGCTCAGAAAATTGCTGAAAAAATTTTACCGGCTGGCAATAGAATTCCTGCCCCCCCCCCCCAAAAAAAAATCAAATGGTTGCTCACCAACAATTATCGGTTTGAAAATTTAATGTTACTGCTATTTGAAAACTTAAATATATAATATAAATACATGTAATGTGACGTCCTTCATATTTCCAAACCAAAAATTGTATAGGAGGAAGACACTCTTGTTGCAACCGCAACAAGAAACCTTTCTAGTGTATATATACATTGTATTCAGAGTGTACCAATCACAGGCTGCCGATGTTTATCTATTAAAAAATATAAACCAACCTTTTGTTGTTTTTTATCATACGTACAGGGAAAGAGGAAAAGGTATTTTACAGAAATCGGGGCGAAAAATTTAACCTAAAAATGTTGACATGTTTTTTACCTGCTGAATCGTTTATTTTAGTTTTCATATGGAAATCCAGGCATCGTTCGATTCGTTTACACTTCAGCTATTTGCTTCTATAACGCACAAGTCGAAATAATGTCACTAGAAGACACAGCACGGCCGTTTTCCTGCTCCCTTACCGGACCTCGACCTACTTCACCTCTGCCATTGTCGTTTAAATCACGTGATCGCTAATAACAGAAACATGTGCGTGACGTCATAAGACACACCTCCAAACCTTACGATGTATTCAAAGCTTATAAATGCTTTAAAAAATAATGAAGTAGCATAAGTCTAATCTAAAAAATAAGGCAAACAAAATTTTGCAAAACGTTCCATTTAATTTTGACGTTTTTTTTATTTATAATATTTTATTTCTGTTTCTTCAGCCCGGAGTTGCACACGTCATTAGCGATCACGTGATTTAAACGACAATGGCAGAGGTGAAGTAGGTCGAGGTCCGGTAAGGGAGCAGGAAAACGGCCGTGCTGTGTCTTCTAGTGACATTATTTCGACTTGTGCGTTATAGAAGCAAATAGCTGAAGTGTAAACGAATCGAACGATGCCTGGATTTCCATATGAAAACTAAAATAAACGATTCAGCAGGTAAAAAAACATGTCAACATTTTTAGGTTAAATTTTTCGCCCCGATTTCTGTAAAATACCTTTTCCTCTTTCCCTGTACGTATGATAAAAAACAATAAAAAGGTTGGTTTATATTTTTTAATAGATAAACATCGGCAGCCTGTGGTACCAATACATGTACAATGATTATTGATACAAAATATGTGAAACTTTTCAAAACATTGAAATCACATCTTTTATAAATTTAAGATTTTCAAGGCATTGTAAGTTACATGTACATGATGTAGTTGCATTAACATAATAGTACAGGCGAATAGTGAATGTTAACTTGACTCAACCCTATTCATCAAGTTATATGAACATGCATTTAATTGTAAATTATTATAAAGTAAACAAATAAAACATTGAAAAAGTGGAACATAATTTTCTGCACGTTGTAACATCTGGTCGGAACATGTACACACATATACGGTTTGTGCATCGACTGCCACAATGGGTAGACATGGTAGAAGGCCTTATCTATATATGTAGTTACTCCATAACTTCTTAAATAACAGAACTGCAAACTCTAAAGAGCTTTATCCGTGGCCACATAATCAGTCCCGTTTAGCACAAAGTGACTGTACATTCTGATTCATCCCTCGTTAATATCACAGACTCACTATATGTATTTCCTGTAACAAATTCAAGGTTAAAGTAAAATCAAACTTCATATTATTTTTTTTTAATAAAGTGTCATTATGGTCATAGGCTCATACTACATTGTACAGGTAATACCTGATGTAAAAAGAGAGAATCATGGTCTGTCAATTTTATGATCAAATACATGTAGTTAGTGGTACACGTATAACTATAAGCTAAATAGCGATAATCTAGCTTCCAATTGAGAACTGACAGTAACATTCATTACAATCGTTTGTTTACTGGACAGGTCCGATATATTTTGCCTATTTGTAGCATATGCATAATGCACATATACCTACCTATATCCATCTTATGCAGTTCCTAAATGCAGGAGTTCAGCTTCCTCCTCTATATTTGGACCTTGGCATGCTCTCTAATGAATTTGTATGTGACAAGCTCGCAGAACACATGTGTACATGTCATGCAGTGCATGGCACATACAATGTATGCTGTGAATAGGCAAAACAAATCGGACCTGTTTTATATAATTAGATTTACATTGAGATGCCTGATTATTCATATCATTTACTACATGTATTCTTCAACCAAATGGCCAATGCATCTCCGCATATATATTTGTATGAATGTTTGTCACACTTATTTACATGTACAGTGCAGAGTTCCTGAAAAGTGACGGTTATATCGGATTTGCCAATAAGAAATTGTGTTGTATGATAAAAACTCGCTTTTATATGTGAGCATAGTATTTGACTTACAGACATAAAACTTACACTGTTAGTTACAGGCCTTTATCAGATTTTCCCCTAAAATGGCTACATTGTAATCAGAAAAGATTACGACATATCGAATTGAGTAAAAACTACCATTTTCTGATTTATTTGTTCTAAATATGTAGCAGTATTACCTCAAACTCAATTTTGAACTTGCTTCAAGGAAAGAAATCCATCTCAATTCTAAGCCGTTAAAGCTCTACGTACACATTTGGACCTCCCATGCTGACACTAGAATATTGGCTGACCAATGTCATTGGCAATGATTACCTGTAAATAAAATACTATACATTATAATGCATGTCATCACTTACAAAATGGAAATTTCAATCATGATTGTGTATATTCATCTCGATGCAAAACAGATTTGAAGTGTACAATAAATTGTTAGTAAAGAAAATTTCTTAAATTAGCTTGAATTTCCTCTAGCTCTATCTCTTGAGTGTTCTCGTACTGTTTACATACCTTTCCGTCGACGTGATTCTGAAACCATCTTAGGACAATAGGCCTTAAATACGTTTGATTCGTGTTCCAGTTGGACTAACAGATTAACGTACACCTACTCTTTAAAAGATCTTTTCCGTCTCGTTCCGATCGAACTGAGCGGCTGAGATTTTCATTCGAAATTTCACAGGTTTTCATTGGCCGAGAAAAATAAATCGTCTCGAACAACTCGTCCACCTTCTGTTTCGTACTTTTCAGTCTCCGACGCAGCATGTTATGAACAGTTCAAGCAGGGGTTTTTGTTGTTGTTTAAGTAACATATCCTTATTTTATTTTGTTTTTAGCGACGACTGAATAAGATGCTTAAGATATTGCATTCACATATTTGATGGTTATGCACTTTTAATTATTTCTTTTTTTTTTTCCTTTTTTTTTTTGCTCGTCATTTTGAAGCTCCATAAAATTCGGGGCCTTCAATTCAAGACTTCTAAACATTATTTATATGGTGAAAGCTGTTATCATAAACGTTTGAAATAAAGCTTTATTAATACTACGTTTTTGTACTAAATGGTATTGCATTGAGGATCTAAATCGATCTAAGATAAAGATTTCAAGAAGAAGTTGTTTTTTTTAATTGGGGTGTGGCCGGGGCGTTCCACTCCATCATTCATTCATTCATTCATTCATTCATTCATTCATTCATTCATTCATTCATTCATTCATTCATTCATTCATTCATTCATTCATTCATTCATTCATTCGTTCGTTCATTCGTTCGTTCATTCATTCATTCATATCAGGGTTTACCTAAGTATGATAAAGTAGTACTGCTCAAAAAGACAAAGTAAAGAAATCACTCCAAACTCAGTCTGTTAGGCCCACAAAGTTAACAAACCACACAAAACTTATATACGCAGTTCGAACTAAGATAGCAAATCGTATATAACTCACTTCGTTTGGTCCACAAAGTCAACAAACCACATAGAATTCATACAAACAATTAGAACTAAGTTAATGAACCATACATAACTCATTCTTTCTATTTGACGAAGATAACAAACCACAAGCAACTCATACTAAACTCTCAATCGACTCACATTTAAGAAACAACTCGCATCAGGATCATATGACCTTATATGTAATCAAATGGTCTGGATATGAGTTGATAAATGGAACATATAAAAACCATTGTAATAACCCATGGATCTGATGGTTTTGTATGAGTTACTTATAAGTTACATGTGGTTTGTTAAGAATTTTTTTCGTTTGGGCTTTTATCAATGATTTTCGAATGCATGATTTCCCCCAAACTACTGAACGTCTCGTTCTTAGCGAGGCATGTCTGTCTGTAGGCATGGTCCATTTAATATTATGGGGGGGGGGGGGCTTGGGATTTTTTTTTCTTGTCGGAGCATGATTATTTTTTTCGCCCCATACCGGTGCAAAATTATTATTTTCTTGCAAAGTTGGAGCAAGGTAATAAGTGATGTGCAATATATAAAGATTGTTTGTGTTTTGATAGAAATTCTTGATTTTTATTCAAAACTCTAAGATATTACTTTATTTTAATGAAATATTTAATTCACTTCTAAACAGAGAGATAGAAGTATTTACAATATAATCCTCAGTAAACAAAATCTATATCTTGTAAGAGGGTCTGAGGGGAGGATTTTCTAGACAAATTTTCGAATTTAGAATTGTAAATTAGGGTAAAAACTGAAGTTCCCTTCGAAGCTTGTATATGAAATTAGACTCTATAGTAAAACATACATCTATTACATGTAATAGTAATGCATTATATTCATGGTATATTTATAAGCCTCTAAGGAAGCCCTTTTTCCCCATTAACATGCATTCTTTTGATATTTTCAAATATAATCTTTGCCATTAAAAATTAATGTTTTGATAGAAAAGTACAGCGAGCGAAGCGAGCCAAACTTTTTTTATATGAATTGAAAACTGTGGCGAACGAAGCGAGCCGGAAATTTTTCAGAAATTTTTTAGCGAAATTTTAAGGTAATTCTTCAAATTTAAACTACATGTACTTGTGAAAACAAGATTATTTTTTTCTGACACACCATAAGCAAATTAATTTTTCCATCAAAATTCAGAGCAAAGTTATTTTTTTCGAAAAAAAAAAACCCCGAATATCAAATGGACCTTGCCTTAGTTTTTCGAATTTTATGAAACTTTTATTGTATATATTGAAATAAGTTTTGATATATGAGTATATCTTAGATTTATAAAGATAGAATTTTAGTCTTGATTCCTTTTTACACGTCGAAGAGTACTTATTACATTCATAATGTTTTAACTTTTCTGGAATTTTTTCTTCATATTTGAAGCTATTGTACTACTGTTTGGTACTAGTATGTGAATATATGTCCGTGTAATTCAGAGGAAGTTCAAATTAGTTTCAACTGACCTATTTGTACAAGAGCTCTTGTTCTTGGACTTAGTAAAATTCAAGTTTTTCCTAGATTTGAGAATTCAGACCTTTTTTTACTGTTACATGTATCGCAAATGTTGTACTGAGTTTTTGTTTGTGATAGATCATGTTCAATATTTGTTGAAGCTGACCTAGTTTTAATAGAGTTATTACCCTTTGACTTTGTTATTTTCATTACAGTTTCAGTTTTCTTGTCTTTTCTTTATTGATACCATTACAGATACCGAACTGGTATTTGTCTGCACATGCATTGAGTTCAGTATTGGTCTCAGATTTATACCGGTAGGGGATTTGTATCGCTTTGCGATAAAAAAAAAGGTTGCTGGTTCTAAGTAAAAATAAGATACTCCCAATATGTATTTAAAATATTCTAGTCCATGAGCGTGTATTTCCTACAGAAGCCAGTTCGTACCATGTCATAACTCGTAGTTTCGAGAAAAAAAATCGTAGTTACGAGAAACAAATTTCGAACTTACGAAAAAAAAAAATCTCGTTGTTACGAGAAAAAAAATTGGAGGTTAAAACTATTCATTTTTATCAAAAATCGCTGAAAAAGGAAAAACTCAATAATTTCACCGTCTTTTGGACAAATTCACATCGGATTCTGAAGCTTTAGATATGTGTAAAATATGTTAACGTAATTTGAAAGTTAAAGTTTGATATTTGCACTTATCTTTGGAAATTTTGTATTTTTTTTTTAAATATGGTATCCCCTTATAGATTCGATTTCTTCAAGATACCCCAGAGTTGGAATTGCTTAATTTTATTCAATTTGCAAAATTGAAATGTGATGTCTGAAAACATTCATTAACTACTTTTGATATGAGTACTTGTCCAAAGTATGTAAAGACTCCAAAAAAATTGAATAAAATAAAGCATTTCCAATTTTCTGCATTTTTATAAAATTTGTTATTGTTAACCCAAAATTTCCGATAAAATACCTGAGTTGGTAAAGTGTACATGTAAATCAAATTCATTCTTGAGTAGGGCCTTTATACTTTCAGAAAATACTTTCAAATCCCACAAACTATGGGGGCCCTCCCCCTCATTCTTGTGATTTGTCCAAAATTGCTGGATTTTTTTTCGGTTTTCAAGTTGAATTTTACTAATAACCATATATATGCCCATATGGGGACACCCCCACCCCTACACTGACGACTTGGAAACACCCCCCCCCCCCCCTGGAAAATGTATAGATCGCTTTAATTCATCAAAATATGAGCCATTTTGATTTAGATGTAGCATTCCTTATTTTGTTCCAAACATAGAACATTAGGATAACGAAACTGTGATCTTACTTACTATTTACAAGCCAAGTATTACTAAAGCTGTAATCGAACACGTGGTTTTTTTCACATGCGTGAAAAATGGTAACATGTGTACCGATCATTTGTAATATGGGATTGTATTTGCTTTATCAACATGTAAGTAAAACCATGCAATGTGCAGTTTTTTATTCTGATATAATTTTAGAAGATTGAGACAATGGACTTGTTAAAAGTAAATTAGGAAATTAGTAAACAGGTACATAGACCGGATTATCAGGACTCTTAACATATGAATATGTAGAGTCCTGACCGGGTCCCTTGTCTCAAAGTATATCTGCGCAAAAAAATGAAGACGATAGTAATTAAAATAATTAGAGAGCTTTAATGGAAAATTCTTCGGTCCATATCTATTCAAGAGGCTACCAGCTCTTACTTTGCATGGATAATTTATCCCAACTAAGTCCACATTCTTTAATACACACTTTTCTCACTGGCCTCTCCAAATTTCCTCTATTTTTTTATGATGGGACAACTCGACCAGATTACTAAGTCAATCCATCCTTGTTTCCGGTTGCCCAACCAATGTAGACAGTTTGTCAGATTTTCTTTGTGCAATCCGTGTGATACTGGCCAATTTTCAATCCATCCTTTGGATAAAATGGTATATATTTCCTCCAGACATCGCCATCTATTCGTTTGGAACATTATTTCGAGATTTTATAGCCATATCTTAAGGCTTTGTCGGACTACAGTACCTGGTCAGAGGAAATCGGGAACCAGTGTACCATATGTGTTGCATCGGCTGACATTCGGTCAGGTGACAGTGCAACTGTGTGGTCCAAACGGACTGACCAGGTGTTTTTGGTCATTCCCCTAGGATCAGTGGTTGTTTTACTCTGAGTACTTCGGTTTCTTCCACCAAAACAGCAGGGTTACTGACATTCCACCGGAAACAAGGATGGAGTGACTTAGACATTTGGTCAAGTTGTCTCAACACAAAAAATGGAGAAAATTTGACACAAAAGAGGAGAGGCCAGTGAGAAAAGTGTTTATTAAAGTATGTGGACTTATTTGGAATAAATTATACATGCAAAGTAAGAGCTGAGAGCCTCTAGAATAGATAAGTACCAAAGAATTGCCATGATAGTGCTTGAAGTATTTTTTATTTACTTCGCAAATTTGACACGACTTGGACTGCACTTTGAGACAAGGGACCCGGTCAGGACTCTACATATTCATATGTTAAGAGTCCTGATAATCCGGACTAACAGGTACAATGTAAATATACAATGTGAGTCACTAAGCGTATTTATCAGTTTATGTAATTGTGTAAGATACAGCTATACTGAAAATAAATATTTTATAGGCAGACATAGCTAAGAAGCATTTCAGTGTGTAAAAGAGTGTTATTTTGAATTATATGTGGAGTATGCATTACTTCCTCCCTGTAACGAGCACCCCCCCCCCCGCGAACTCGAAACCTCACAACGCATCTTTCAGATCTTTTTTCGTCCGGATCTTTTATGTCAATTACAAGCAAATAATATTTCGCTTCATATATTTTATTTCAACGCTTTGCTTTTCGGCTACAATTCGATCACCCCCCCGAACCCCAAACCCTCTTGATCTGTCCAAATTTTGAAACATTGATTTCCCTACATGCATATGCATTGTGATAAGTTTGTGATCATGTTACCTTTGTCAATAATCATTTGTTATTTACTACATTTCATGATGATTTACTTGTAGCAAATGCCTCCCCCCCACTTTTCCAATCTGTACCTTAATTTTGAGTTTTTAAACATAGTACTTGTATATCATTATGCATACGCCATAATTTCTTTTGGAGGTGATGTATATGTGAAACATGTACCGTAGACCCCCCCCAACTCCCGACCCCCGAGTCCCCCTCCCTCTATCACGGCGTACCCGGGGCAGATCTCATTCATTATAACTATATATGAGAAAATAATTTTATTCTTATTTGAAAATGATATATTTTAATGTATGATTTTCCATGCAATTTTCTAATTTCTGAACTCATCTTTACAGGTAGACGTCATCTCATACAAATGACAATGTCCACACGTCCAGGCTTCTTTATATACCGCTCGAGTACTCGAGGTAGTGGATTTTGGGTCACGATACATTAGTATGCAAAACGTCTTCAGGGGGAAAGTTCAAATCAACACATGACCAAGTGTATTTTTAGCTAGGGGACGGAGATTGTTAGTTTCACTTCTAACAATTTCCGCTCCCTAAAAAAATTTACTACGTCATGGGGTTTTTTAAAGACTTAGTTCAGCTTTAAGAGTTCGAGTATGGGGTGACATCGAGGTTAAACGTCATTCAGAAATTGTTTCTTTAATGAATTCTAGTAGTTTTATTTATTTCGTTAAGTTCACATTATTTATATATCACAGTATATGTGAATCTGTTGAATTTGAGGACGATTGGCATCTTCTTTAACTCATTTGAGCTACTTGGTGAGTGTCACTGCTGGTGGACCAAGAGTCCCTGAGGGCACATGTAGCCAAGTTCGATCAACTTCGGTTGATCATCTGTTTCTTCAACACATTTGAAATTTTCTGTTACAAAATTTCTTGAAATTTCTGGGACGTGGGTCCTGTGGCATCATATCCCACCCATTCTGCTACGTCTTTTTGTGCATTTTGGACATAATAATTTTCACACTTTTTGGCCATGTTGCATTGTTTAGACTGAGGATCACTGACGAGGGTTTAGTACCCGAAACGTGCATGTCTGGTCCATGCTGAAAATTAGTCTGGTTCTGGGTGATGCTGTTGAATTTGAGGACGTTTGACATATGGGCATTTTGTTGCATTAACTAAAGACTTATATACAATTGTCTTCAAACATGGTTTTAAGTTGCTAGTAACGGAAGTAACGTTCAGACTTTTAATGAGCTCTAACATCAATGTTTCAATGTATAATTGAAAATTCACATGTAAGGGTAAAAGATTTGCATTTGTTAAGCTTTCGATCTTGCACATTTTTTTATTGGTAAAGATTGAAAATATCGGTTTTGATTCATTTAAGGCACTCTTGTTTAAATTGGAAGACGAAAGCATTATTAAACTCAGTTATGTTCAGGTAGGATTTCTACTCAAATATGCATCTATTTTTAGACACCATGGATTCTATAACAAGGAATGCCCCTTTCGTGTGATATGGTCGATGTCATCAAGACGAAGAGAAAAACTTATGTAAAATGTATCCAATAGATGATTTTCCAATAGATTCATAAGACGGACAGACACCAGACATCACAAAATTTCGCAAAAATTTTCATTGTGACGTCAAAATAAAAGGCATGGCAACACATCAAGGTGCTTCAGGACGGAGCGATCAGATGTGACGTCACAATGAAAAAATTTGCCAAATGATGTGATGTCTGGTGTTTGTACATATAAAATCAAAGTTTGAAACGGTCATAGATATTTTCTAGAAAATGGACTATTGGACTTCATTAGAATAAAATGAAATATTACCATTCATCCAAATTAATTTCCAGTTTTTATTTTCCATGGATACATTATATATAATTTGATCACTTACACCAGATTAAGAAAATGTATTAAGGGTGAAGACTCATTAACTCAATTTGTCTCTAAAGTGACATCGATAGCCTGCAAAAAGTGATATATGAAACATAAACACACATTTGCCCTCACCGTGTCAGTACGCTTGACACAGTTCGTGTATTTTGAGCTGCAAAAAAGATCAACTGTCGGCTGTTAGGTTTGTTTGGGCTTTTTCAAAATAATCCCTGTTGTTGTGGATATTGATAAGGGGGGTCAACACATGACGACATTGCAGTGATATCAGCGAAAACACACACATAGAACGATAAAAAAAAAGAAAGAGACGGAGACAACTTACAACGAGAATGCCTCTTTGAATCATAAAAGAGTTTTGTTATGTAAATATATGTGATAAAGACGAGAGCAAAGAGGAGGGATCTCCAACTAGACCTAGTTGCAGCACCAACAGCAAAACATCAAAACACCAAGTGAAAACACAGAGAACACATACATAGCAAGAGATACAAGAAGGACAAGGAACAGCAAACACGACATCAAAACATCAAACACAAAAGACCATACATAAACAAACGAGACCAATAGACAATCGGTGCCGACATTAGTAGCAACTGGTGCGCGCACAACCCTCCCACTTTTCCGATTCGGCAAGTCTTATTTCATTTTGAATTGCCCATTTTCATATCCCATTGACTTACAGAAAATTTCACTTTTCCCGATTAGTGCTCTGATAATGCAGATACTGAAATATTTTTTATATATATTTCACAGCTCATCCAGTATGCTAGAGCTTGTACTGATGTTTTAGAATTTACAAATTACGAAGAAACTTTAAAGGCAAGGCTTTCGCTTTCACAAACTAATAAAGACTTTCTAGAAATTTTACTAAAAACATTGTCAACTTTTTTTTTAATTTCGGACTCATACAAGCCATAGAGTATGTTAATTTGGATATTTCACAACTTAATTTTATGGTGACATAATTAACAAAATAAGAAGCATTAAAGGGAGACATAATTACCATCGAAATTGTGTTAGAATCATGAAACGTCTTTATATGACCCTTCTGTCACCAGACGGACACTTGGCTTGGTACTGGACCAATCTACAGCCTTCTTAAGGGCTGCACTCTGGCTGACTGTGACGACAGGACTCCAGTTATTTTAGGTAACAAGTATCCAAAACACCGAATTTAACAATTTACTGGGTATGACTTTTTCTAATTGGTGGATGATACTTGCAAACAGAAGATGCTTACTTAGGTGGTGGGCAGTTCTCATTTTCATCAAGTATTCTCTTTTGTTACTTTGCAGAATGTTTACGTTGATTGTATTATTTAAATCTCCATAGAAGTTATTTTGTAAAACCGAAATTCATTGTAAGTGGTGCTGTTAGATTAAAATCAATGTGTCCGGCACCGCATACATGTAAACTGCTATGATCCGTTGTGAAAAGGTTAGAGTTTTGATTTTTGATAATTCTATTGTTACAAGTGGCATATCGTGTCAAATGTGCGAAACTCGCCTCTCAAGTTTAGGTTGTAATGGGTTTGGACTTCCTTTTCGGTCATTCTTGCTTGGATGCTGCACTTACAGTGAATATGCGGCATGAATCGTTAATCTTTGTAAATAAGCACGGCGCTTTTTCACAGCGCCACCTGCTATAAATTTTTCAATGCATTCCACACTTGCACTGGACAGCGGTGATTGTTCATTAGATAAAATGTCCTTCGTGTGACTTAATTGCTGTGTATTGTCTCCGTCTGTTTGTCCAGTTTTTTTTTTTCTTTTGGCGTGAGAAAGTTTTGTTTTGTATGCCTTTGGTTTCCGATTATCTGAATTATCGATTTTGTGCTGTACACAGGGATATGGTCATTATCCATATTTGTCATTTCAACCTTTGGCTCAGGTGAGCTAAAATTATAAAAAAAAAAAAACAAGAACGACTTATATTTTGATAAATTGTATGTTGCACAAAACGTACAAATATTTCCATCTACCATATCAGTATTTCAGAGTGCTTGATGATTTCATTCGTCGAAATGGACACTCTTTGTTATAAAATCCGATTTGCCTGTAATTAAAACATGTTATTGTCAGCCACTGTCTTCATTCTAAAATGATTATAACATGTTGAATATAGAAATGTTAACACTCAGACGATATCCATCTATGCAATAACAAAATTCCAAACCTCTTGAATTCACTAGAATTTGTATTTTAAAGTATACTGTGACGTCATCTGTTAAGGCATGTCATTTCTGAATGAAGGAATTTCAAAGATTTTTTGATAACCATATGAAAATACATGAATAGTATTCATGTCACTTAATCATTTTATTAAGGAAAATTAATAGGTCCGTGATGGAAATCAAGATTTATGCTTATTTGAAAACTGGGTAAAAAAAACCCCGGAAATTTGTTACTTAAAATAGCATATTTGTGAAGAAAAAACAAAAAGTGTAGAACTGCACTCATTTGATTTTTATTTTACTTTTCTTCGTTATTATACAATAAAACAGGTTAGAAACTTTGTATAAAAGTAGAATTCGATATAGTGCTACCTTAGGTACCAACTTCACTGATAATTTAAAATTTTCTAGATTTTACACAAAAGTAATGAAAATCATCCAAGTTAAGGTCAAAATTTCAGAGATACCGAATTTCAACGATTTTTCCAAACACACCGTAAAACGTGCTCCTAGGGAAGACTTTTCAGAATATTGAATAAAAAGTATATGTCCGTGTTCAAATTAGAGAGAAAAGACGCTCACAAATAGTGCCATTTTGTGGTTTTCTTGAAAAAGTGTCAGAGCTGAAAATTTGTCTTATTTTGGGTGGAATTTTATAATTTGTCGGTATTCATCAGCCTTACCTTATAAAAAACTTAAATCAATAGTTTTCCATACGTAAAACAAAATTCATGGGTAATTACTAATGTAAAAGAAATCCGAACAGTTAAAAAAGTATCTCCACGTCAATTTTTACAGAAATTAACGGGAAACATTTTCTTACGCATACTTCAATCATTTTAGATCAAAATGTCAAACTTGGCCGCTTTAATTTGTCTTATGAATTAAAGTCTTAAACAGAGAAATGATACATTGGCCATAATAAATTGAAATATCTATAAAAGTCAAGCTCAATGAATGCTAAAACAGGAGATGCGCAAGAATAGTCCAAAATTGTGAACAATGACGCACCTTAAAAAAGAAAAGTACTCACTCAGTCATATTTTGAAAATAAACAATGTATTGCGAATTGTCATGCTGCGTAGAAATGGCGCCATGATATGCTTCTAAATTCTTAAAGAAGGATTCATGACGACGGAAAGCCGATTTTTGTAAAGGCCCGTCAGTCTCATTTACATTTCATAAGTCATTAGATATGAAAATATTAGTGATATTGTCCGTTCTTTTTTACTGTTAAAATGTTATACATGTATCACGAACACACTTTTGGCAAAGTATGTTGTTCTCATGAATTCTTCAATGCTACATTGAATGTTAAAAGTTAAACTTTTTCTCTGAAATTTGCATCAAAAATTCAAAAATTAAAGAGATAATATTCAGCTAGCTCCTGATAGTGGTCAACCTCACATTCAGCAAGTAAAGGAATATAGTTACTTAGACCATCCAGGAAATTTTTTTAGTTCTCCTCCCCCTCCCACGTGTTCGTAATCCGTCATAAATACAAGCAATTATCAAAGCAGTCACACGATTTGTTCTTACCCTCCCGGCAGGACGAAGGGATTGGACCCCACAAGGTAATATCCAGGTGGAGAAGGCGATGGACTGCTCGGACTCTCAATTCTGAAATATCTCACGCATTCTTTTTCTTTGTAAGAAACTAACTTTGCTGAAAGAGAATTGTTATTAGCTTTATTCTGAGCTTACATGAATTCGTAAGTATGACGTTCATTCACATCAAAGGTACGATACTCTTATGCTATTTTTCTTTATCTTTATGATATTTCACCTTTACCTTATATTTTTCCCGCAATTAATTAAAATTTATTTCTGTGATCTTCCAATCTGATTTTAGACAACCTTTAACCCTTCGGATCACTGAATTAGCCTAGAAAATACGGGCTTCCATCACAAAAAGATTTATCATCATATTATAAATTCAGAACAAGCGTACTAATAAACGTCCTAATGACGCATTTAAAAGTGATCTCAATGTTTTTTTTTACCTTTACAACAACGGACTTTCACATTGCCATTGAAATCCTGTGGTACAAGAGAATAACCGCAGACATATCCCTTCTTTGGACACCGATAACCAATCGGGGAGAAGACGTTTATATCTGAAAGAAATGGATACGATAGAATATATATTTCATACCGGTTTGATAATTGTAGCTTTAAATACTACATATTAGATCGTTTGCCTGTATCTATTAGAACTTTCATGAATTTGTTTGCAGTCGCATTGGTTCATTTAAGTGGCGCATTTTTATAAACTATTATTTACATGGGCTTGTTGGAGATCGGTCATAAAGATAGCGGTGTCATCCATGTTTGGATGGGTTGATGTAAATGGTTCCGTCTGTTTGTCCCTCTTCTAATAGTCTTGTGAGGAATTTCTCCTGATCTTTGTGTTGTTTTGGTTTTTTGTTTTAAGATTTTATCTTTTGATTGTGATTTTTTTATATAAATTTCGCCTTGAGTTTGAATTTCTCTCCTGAATTGTTTCGTCTTTCCGATATTCAGAGTTACTTCCCCTTGGGACGGTATCTAACATAAGCACATTATGACGTAATGAAATGCCCATAGGAACGTCCTATTTGAAGCATGCCTTTCCCTGAATTTTTTGCTTGTTCCCAAAAAATTTGATGACGTCAAAATCTATTTACGTCAGATACCATCCCAAATGAGAAGGGAACAAAAAGACATTTAAATGGGTATTTTTTTCAGAAAATGTTCATGAATTGAAGAGACGGGTGTTGCATGCAAGCAGGAGTTGCTTACTCTTCCTGGGCACCTGGTATCACACCCATTTTGGAAGTTCGCTCCTTTTCATATGGTGGAGGTTTTTGTTTGTTTGCGTTGGTTCTTGTTTTATTCTGATTTTGTATGCCTTCGGTTAATGATTTATTGAATTATCGATTTTGTACTGTGTATTAGGATATGGTCATTATCCATACTTGACATTAGTTATGGGAATAGAAGAATGATCCCCACCAAGACCGCACTACAGTCACTACAGCGGAATACATCCACACAGGACAGAAAAAAAATCCTCTGACTATTAAAATACCAACAATCAGAGACAATGAGATGTACAAAAATACCAAAAAGAAAAAGACAATTGACTCTCTGGCAATAATCTAAACAGCTTCACCGATAAATGACATAGACTCCTGTCTTCAATTTTTTGAAAATTATACTTAACCCTAGTCAAGCGAGCAAGAAAACAAATTAGCTACAAAAGTAAAAAAACAATTGTCTTGTTTGAAAGAAGGCTACATTAAGGAACATATGCATTTCGACATGTAATTTACACATGTGTATCATCGGCTATGCTCAATTACAAAATGCAATATTTGAATATTTCTTTTCTGAACATGCTGAAATGGAATATTCTAACTGGCCTTAAATGAATGTCAGAGAGCCAGCTAAGACACATTTGTAATGGTGATATTCTCATGATGAAAGTAGAATACAAGTCATGTAATTTGAAATTCTAAGAAAAAATCTAAGAAACACAATTTATTTGTTCCGATGTGGTCAATCCGAAATGGTCCTACTGTAGTTCCTTTCCATAAACTAAAATGTAGGTTTATTTTGATCTGCACACAAAATATTCTTATCCGATATTATGAAATATGGTTCACTGAAACTAAGGTAGACAGAATTACCATCGAAAGTGTGTCAGAATCATCAAACGTCTTTTATACTATGGAAATGACCCTGCTGTTACCAGACACTTGGCTCGGTACTTTACCAATCTTCAACCTTGTTCAAGGGCATTGTTAAGAACTGCACTCTGACTGACTGTGACGACAGGACCCCATGACGGGTCATGTTCAAATCTCGTCAGATAAGACGCCGGGTCACCAGTCCTCTCTGAATGAGAGGATGAAAGCTCGCAACAGCCGGCAGAGCACGGTCTTTATTTCGTAAGCCCTCTACTTTTACATTCATTTACTTATCCACCTATGTGTTGCCCTTGCATTATGCTGTCTTGTTTGTATTGTCATATTATACTATTTACATTATTTAAACACCATTTTTCGTTCTTCGGGACATCTAGGTAACCTGGAAAGTGGGAGGGTTGTGCGCGCTAAATCCGGATAACTGCACACCATATACTACTTGCTTAGCAGATGGCCGTACTAATTCGGCACTGGTTGCACATGGGTCTCGTTGTTTTATGTGCTGTCTTTTTGTGTATGATGTTTCTATGTTGTCTTTCCGTGTTCGTTCAAATTTATCTGTTCTTGAACGATGCTATTGAATTTGAAAACGTTTAACAATCGTCCCTTTAGCGTCTCTTGCTGTGCGTGTCTGCTCCGTATTTTTGCATAGGGTACTTTTGTGTTTTACTGTGGGTCTGCAACCGAGTGTTGTTGGAGATCTCCTCTTTTCTCTTATGATAGATCATACTGTAATATCAACCTACGTATTAAGTCTATTCCTAAAGCAGGCCCTGGTGGCAGGAGGCAATTCGGGATGGATGCACCAAGTTTAGGTCTGAAACTGACTGGTCCGTTGTTCGCACAATAATTCTCAGTAAGGAATGGCTGAGGTGGCGCAAGATCAGATCCTGTAACATATTATTATCTTTTGTCTATAAAGAAAAACAAAATACTAAGGATGAATAAAGCATTAAATTCGAAAACTCAGCTTAATCAAATCTGTTGTATTAAGACACCTTACCTCGCCATATTCAACTTTTACATCATCCAACCAAATATAGATATTTTTGTACCCCCCCCCCCACTACACACACACCCACCCCTCTTTGAAAATACTGTATAAGTCATAATTAATATACATTTATCGTAAAGTCTAATTTTAAAAAATTAATTGAGTCGTTATACCTTGCGTTAAGTTTTTAAAGCACTAGGATAACCAAGAAAGGAGGAATCTCCAACAACACTAGGTTGCAGCACCCACAGCAAAATCCCAAAACACCCATGCAAAAAACACAGAACAGATACCCACAGAAAGAGACGCAAAAGGGACAAGGAACACCAACTCACAACATAGAAACATGAAACATAAAAGACTACACGTAAACCAACGAGACCAATGGGCAACCGGTGCCGACTTAGGACGGCCATCTGCCACGTAAATAGCAGACGGTGGGGTTATCCTGGATTACGTGCGCACAACCCTCCCACTATTCCGATTTCCCAGAGGTCTCGAAGAACGCACAATTATGGTGTAAAACAACCTCCTCACTGTTAGGTGACCACACACAAACAAGACCGTAAAACAAATACATGTATCACACCTAGGCATCATTAAAAATGATTGTGAAAGATATATCACAGAATAAATATTTGTATCATTTTCCCTATGATTCACACTTATTCTTTGTTACACTGTGGAGTTTGTAAAAGTGTGTCCCCGCGACGTAGTGTTTGAAGTATCTTTTCAATTACTTTCTTTTCGACGCTAATGCAAAAGAAAAGCTTTTTGGCGAAAAACTAATGTAATAATATTTGGACAATCCATGCAGTTAAATAAATCACTTCATTCTAAATTATCATAATAATGTTTTACACCCTTGCGCCGTCCTTCAAACGATGTTGCCTCAATTTTTTCATTTACTAGTATTATAACAAATACACCTCTGAATAGATCCGGGCCTTCAAAAAATTATGATCCACTCACTCGTTGTATAATAAATTTAAATTTTTGAAAGTGAACTAGGAGCGTGTCACTGACCTATACATGAATATTTTCCTAATTTGAATCAATTGGGTGAACGTAACACTGATAAGAATTTATTATACGGATCATGCAAGCCTGATGTACCGCATTTAGAGGGCGGTAGAGTTGGACAAGGTTTGTTTTCTCAATAAGGAAAGGAAATCATTTGTCTTAATTTTAGGTCTTCAAAATTAAGGAAGCCATTGTGTAAATTTTGTCATTTATATAAATAATGTCATGATTTCGACGTGACATCTTCGCCCGATAATAGTTCTTATTGTATACAGTTGACATAAATGCAAAAGAGGGTTTAAAGTGAAGCACGATTAGTTATATCATTCTTTAAAAGCTACTTAATGAAGACCATTATGGGTTTCCCGAACGTGTGAAACAAAGGGGTTATATAGAAATACTACTTGTTACTTCTTCAAACTCATAGCATTATTTAAGAACAGATAAAGTTGCGGCTTGGGCCAGACATGCAAGTTTCGGTTACTTAACCCTCTACATTGATCTTCAATCCAAACAACAAAATATGGCAAAAGACTGTGAAAGTTATGTCCAAAAAATACCGAATGACGTAACAGGATAAGTAAATGTAAGAATATTCTGATGATGAATGACATGCAAGAATTAACAATTGAAGCACAACTAGAATGTTGAACGGTTACATATAGACAGAGGGACTCTCAACAAAGTTATGCCTACATTCATATTTTTACCTTCTCTACGTCGAAGAGGACATGAGAACGACCAGACACACAATGATTCAGGCAATGAACAAAAAAGGTATGAGTTCGAATCACAATGGTAAATCCAAATATCGAAAAATCGGAAGGGTGTTGCGCACTTCATCCTGATAACCATACCATTTCTTAGTCGACACAGATGTTCTTCTTGTATGCTCTGTGTTCTCAAGTAAGGGCGATTCGATCTTTTCGGTTGGAGCTGCAATCGAGTCTTGTTGTAGACCCCTCCTTTCTTTCGGGTGGCAGAACAAATCATGTGTGCTTATTGTGTGTGTGTTGGGGTTGATGGAATGGCTATCAGGATTATCTACTTCTGATAGTGGGGCGTTTACAATTACATTTGAAATATATTGCCTCGCTGTATCACACCCTATACTTTAAAAAACAAGAATGTCGGAGTTAACTGAAGCCATAATAAGGTGAAAAGGTGAAAATTGACAGCAGGACGGACATGCATTCATACAATTAACGTCTTGTCACTGCCGTTTCAAGTCAACTCGAATATCACAAATCCTAAAGTATTATATTGTTTTGTTACAAGCATGTGTTTAGTAGATTATATAGTTGACATTAGTCGCGTAGCTTCCATGTATGCTTGTACTTCTCTTTCAAACTTTCTCAATTTAGCACTAGCTCTTTTTTCTCTGTGGACTATTTTTGTCAGGCTGTCGGAGGCAAAGCATGGATTGTGACGGAAATTTCCTCAGCTTGGAACCTGTGTATGATCTTCATGTCCCTTGTGTCGTGAAAGAATGCACTTCATTTTGCCCCAGCTACCCCACGTACTAATTGTTATTTGTGAAGTTCAAATATTCCTTGGCTTAATGAGTTGATCATATGTTTAATATATGTGAATTCTGAATTAAACAAATGACATATACATTCTTCAATATGTACAAAACCCAGAATTTAATGTATGAAATGAATTGTGATATATTCAAAACATATTTCAGAAATCAAAGAATATCAAATATATTAAGGTATTAAATGAATTGAAATGTATTAAAAGAAAAGAAAATATCAAGACATTTGGATATCTTATAAACAGAAATATATTTCAACAAAAGTAATTTTCAAGAAATAGATAGCAAACTATGCTAAAACAATATGAATCATCATCTTACCGATGTATATTTCTGCAAGTCGCGCAGCAATGGCGAAACCTAGAAGAATTGAACAGGAAATTATATAGATAATCCTCATCCTGATCATCATGAAGAATAACTACGAATGGTAATTAATTTCAACGGTAAATGCTCTATAATTCATTGCGTCGGTTGTCGCATTAGTATGCATGTCACTTTTTTACTTATTACTGATTGGTATATACCTTTAGCCGAACAATGAATAAGTAGTCCTCCATCAGTCTTCTCTATACCTTTATATGCATGTATTGGTGATGAAAATAAATCATTTGAATTGAATTGCATAACTTGGCACCTGAGAATAACATCGTTTTCTCAGTCAATTAACTTAAATGAGAAAACAAATGTTTCTAATATTCCATTTAAATTATTTTAGATTGACAGAACTAGAAAGAGAAAGGTGCACTATGATCTAAAGCAGTACATGTATACTGAAAAGTGTATCATTTGAATAATACGGACGTGTTCCATTCAAATCAATTATATTATAATATTAAATCCTCATCAGTGATGCTTCCATTCAAATCAATTTATTATAATATTAAACCCTCACCAGTGATGCTTACAGCCAAATTGATTTTCAGAAGCAGCCAAAATTCATTTCAGTAGCGCCCTCTCATGCTGGTTTTATGTTTTGAATTTAAATTTGTGTATTTACTTTACAGACAGTGCAAGGCTCGAAATTTCCTGTAGGGTCGACTCAGTAGCATATTATCCAAATAAAATATATTCAAAATAGCACTGGAGGGATGGTACTAAGATATTAACCTCCTTTTATTTCTATGATATTTTTGGATGAAATGACAAGTTTCCGAAATAGCAAAAAAATATGTATGATGAAGGCCGAAGTGAACCGAGTAAATGCCACCAAGAATAGATGAATTTGACTTGTGGTGAACAGAAAGGTCAAACACGACAACTGACAGCATTATGTCCTTTTCTATTTTTCGGATCCGAGTATAGAAAGTATCGAAAGGATATAGCCATCGAAGCTCAACTATTAACATGACGTCAATTTACAGTAAACAAGCTCAACAAAGCTTGTTGATTATCAGTACCAGCATGGACCATGTTGAAAGGGGATATAAGAAATTTGAAAATAAGATTAGTTTCAAGTCTGATTTGTCTGATAGAAAGAGCAAATTGAAAACATAATTCAGCACTTATTTTCTTTTGCAGTGTGGACGGATAAAGAAAATAACGCGCTTGAATGTTTTAAGTGCATTAATTACTTTCTTTCCAGCTCTGTCGCCTGAAAGAAGCAGTGTTTCGGCCCTGAGTCAACATCATATATTATTTTGCTATATTAGAAACTTGTCATTTGATCCTCAGATAAAGAGGGTTAACATCCTAGCACCATGCCACCAATATTATTTTGGTAATGCATTTTATTTAACTACGGTAATGCATCAACTCGACATGAACTTTAGAGGATATTTGAAAAATAGATACAATCAAAAAGAATCAAACGATTCGACAGATAACGACACTAAATATGGATTTGGTTGTGTCTGAAATTCACATAACTTTTCACAGTCTTTGATCATATTTCATTGTTTGGATTGAGGATTACTGACGAGGATTCAGTACCCAAAACGTCTGGTCCATGCTGCATATGTTTCTGTTCTTAAAATTTTTACTCAAGAAGGTAAGGAGTTGAGCACTTCCATCTTCATACCCAAGTTTCCACAAATGTTCCCCTTCGGGAGAGGATGAACTCTATTGAGTTTAAAGTCAAGAGTCGTCAAAGGTCAAGGTCACAGCAGATTAGGCTTAAAATCCTTGTGACTGCATTGAAGACAAAGTAATTATCATAGAAACATCAGACCTTCCAGAAATGTTCCGAATAGAGAGACAATAGTCCCTATTGATTTGCAAGGTCAAGAGTAAAAGGTCAAGGTCACTAGGAATAAATAATGGCTGAAAAAACATATCGGAAAATGGTGATAGTAACCTCAGAAAAGAAATCCAAAGCTACCACGATAGAAAAAGAGGACTAATCAATCGGTATTCTTATGATTTGAATATGATTAAATACAATCAGTACTTTATTAATATTTATTATTTTGAACATAATGGATATTTTACGTAATTGCGAGGGATTGCTACGCTTTATCAATTAAATTTACAGTTGCACAAACGTTTTAAATTAGCTGTAACTTATTTAGGATTAATTCCTGACTTATTAGAGATGTTCGAATAAGCGACATAAACCTACCGAGGAACTTCCTACCACGTACATTGTAAAGGTACGTAAGGGAACGAAATATGGGTGGTCTCAAAAGTACATAATTAAAAATGATAAAGAATATATATTACTTTAATGCATCGAATGGGTAAATCAAACTATATTTATAATGTTTTGATCAACCAAAGACGGACTGACAGACAAACAATAAACATTTCAAAATACTTTAAAAATGATTGCGGGGTATAATAACTTGTAATAATTTGGTGAACCGTACAATAGACGGTATTTCTCTGCTCCTTTACAACATGTACAATACGGAAGTGTTCCAACTCTATACCTTCATGACAAAAATTTCGAACCATTTTTTTCTGCACCAGACACGTGTTTCTAATATTAAATTCTCATCAGTGATGCTTAAAGCGGAGCCATCGAAATTCATTTCAGAAGCACCCTTTTGTTTTATTTTTAGAATTTAAAGTACATTTACTTTACAGAGATTGCGCGGTTCCGAATTTCCTGTAGGGTCGATTCAGTAACATATCCAAATAAAATCTATGTTCAAAATAGCATTGGAGGGGTGGTATTAAGATGTTGACCTACTTTAATTTCGATGATATTTTTTAATGGAATGACAAGCTTCCGAAATATCAAAATAATATAATGATGTCAAATCGATCGATAAAGGGCCAAAACGAAGCTTCTTTCAGGCGACAGAGCTGGAAAGAAGTAATAAATACACTTCTGAACATCAAGTCATGGGGAACGATTTTAACTGCTCACTTGAATTGTTCTTTATAATACAGGTACATAGCTAGAGTGGTTTCGAACTGGGTAACGTGCTTGAATGACTGGGGTAACGGCAGCTGTACTACTGGTACATACAGGTACACAGAGTGTTTGCCATTCACGCCTTTGCCACGTAGCAGTACAGTACTTACTCGTTCTCTACTGAAATAAATTTACACTAGATTTACACTTGTCTTTTTTTTACTTTCAGAATTGAAGAGAATTAACCTTAAAACATCGCGTTGTCTTTGCATGAATAAATCTTCATGCTGCGTGCGTGGCAAGAGGCGACTTCCATTTGGTGTTGTTTTTAGTTAATAAATATTTTATAGTCCATTGAGTAGAGCAAACTGGACAATAACACACTGGGGTCAAGATTTTTTTTCTCTCAAATAAGGGGGAGGGGGGGGAATTGAAAACTGAAACACTTGAACACAAAATGGTTAAACTGTGTGAAGTTTTTTAAACTTATATTTAAAATTTTTAATTATTGAGAATATATATTGTCTTAATTCAGTCTTTTGGGGAAAGATTGAAGATAATTAATTTAACGGAGTTTGTTCTACATAACGGTGAGCGCAGCAACGCCCCCCCCCCCCCCACCCAACCCCCGAGAAAGTAAGCAAGAAAGCAAGAGTTACATCGAAAAAATATTTCTAAGCTATTCACATTAATCCTGGGATAAAGACCCCTTTGTCATACCTTTTCTTCAGTTCTCTTATTACACCCCCTTGCAATCCACTTAGATTGAGGATATAGACAAGCCAATGAGGCTCTATTTTCTCTTGTTTCTCTAAGTTCTCCTCTTTGATCTGACCAAAGCAGAAGGGGTGCAACCTATCGTGCGCTTATACCGATGTGATATTGTGTAGTATATCAAGGGCGAATATAGGATTTGACTAGGGGTTGAATATCAAAAACAAAAAGGAAAGGGGTCTTAAGGCTTTTAGGCCGCATTAAAGTGGGTCCAGGATGGGGTTTTGTAGGAAAGTCCCCCTCCCAAACAAATTATCTTGCAGTGAATGACAATTTTGTTGCCTGCAGAAACTATTGAGATAAAACTTAAGCCGTTTGAAAGGCATCATGACCAGACATGCACGTTTCGTGTACTTATCCCTCGTCAGTGATCCTCTATCTAAACAATGAGAATGTATCTAGCGAAGGATGCAATTTAACGGAGTTTTTAATTCTTTTTTTATGGGCGAGGGTTACATTAACAATTCATATCCCAACTTAGTTTATCAGAAAAAAAAAGACCTATCAAAAAGTGGAAGCTTAGGGGTTATTCTATCTTTTGTGCATAAAATGGATGTCATGCTTAGATTCGTATTTTTATGCAAAAATCATATGTAAATTAAAGTTGAGCGATAGCGAAACTTTTCTGCCAGAAATTCAGTCTACACTTATAAGTTTTAGGGCAACAACTACATCAGTCAATGAAAATACCATAGAAAAAAAAAACAAAACAAAAGCTTGGAATATCAGTAGTTGAGAATCTAATGTAGGAACAAAAATTTAACGTCAAGCTCGCTTATAATGTTGCTAGATTTCCCTTTTGATAAATTAAAGAAAGAAATTATGTAACATTTGTTTAATAATGTGATTTTGAGACCATCCCTTATTTTGTTCCTTTAAGTTCCTGTACGTAGTTAGAAGTTCGTTGGTAGGTTTACGTCGCTTATTCGAACAGCTCTATTTACACTTTAAAGAAATGAGATCTCCAACAACACTCGGCCGTAGCACCCACAGCAAAACCTAAGAAACACTCAATGCAAAAACACAGAGCAGACATCCATAGAAAGAGTCGCAATAGGGACAAGGAACACCAACTCACACCATAGAAACATGAAACACAAAAGACCACAAATAAACCAACGAGACCAATGAGCAACCGGTGCGGTTAAAATACAATGCGTGCATTGATGCTATCAGCACGCACAAGAATGATTTTTTAAAAGATTCACGAGTCACATTTTGAAATTTTATTTCATGTTCATCTTGAAAATTATATCTATTATTTGGACATTTTTAATAACGTTGTTGATATATAGAATGTATTCAAAATTATGCTATACATTACCGTCAACTGACCTATGTGTTTCATTAAATTCATTTTTTTTTTTTTTTTTTTTTTTTTTTTTTGGTGTATATAAAATAGAAAAACCAAATATTGACACTGATTACCCGCTAAAAGTACATATCTTCATGAATAAAATATTTTGTTAAATGATACCAACATCTATCTATACCTTTCATTCATAATGAATTATAAGTAGTCAGTCAAAACTTTGTTGAATTATTTTGCAGTCCCATTCCTCAAGGATGGTCAAAAAAGTAGGATGGAAGAAAAATAGGTAATTTAAAACGTCTAAGCGAAAAAAATATCGCGCGGTTTACAAAGTTTTGATACACGAGGAACACATGCATCTATTAAACAATGTCATTATACATGTATCTTATTATTATGTTATTTTGTAATTGTATTGTATTACCATATTATTACAGTGTAGGGACGCTTAAATTGTACGAAATAAGCACGTACATGCATGTGTCAATTTAATATCCATCTATCGCGTAAGCACTAGAAGATTCAGTATAGAACATTTCCTTAATCATGTTAATGTAGGAACGCTTTTGTACGAAATAAGGTTTTTTTTGCGATTTCCGACGCGAGAGATTTACTAGTGTCTATGTAATATACATCTATGTAATATACATCTGTCGCGTGAGCACTAGAGGGTATACTACTATAGATTCAGTATAGAAATGGAATACAGTGAAATTCTATCGTTTAATGATTTTTGAGTCCCTATGTTTGTCCACTGTGACAAGTTCCATGTCTAAGGAAAGCTTACATTATGATAACCTAGTACAATGTACTCCGTTGACACAAACTTGATTGCATGTACATTTATAGAAGCTCTGTACTATCATAATTAATTGGCATCTAACACACCAGTAAAATCTCCCTCAAATTATAGGAGGTATAAAATAACAAAGGGGTTCGGTAATTCTAGTCGATATAATTCAAATTCAAATGTATTTATCGTATATACATGTATATGTATAGTACCAATCAAATATGCTTAGTACAAGTTACTGGTCGTGAACAGGAGTAATTATGTGAACATATAAACATGTATCAAGAATATTCAAGCATTCACCAATGTGCAGCATTTACATATAAGCCAAAACTGCCTTTTGTAGATTTAGCGGAGGTTAAAAAGCAGTAGCTGGTGCAAACTTGCTAGATATCAATAAACAATTAGTTACATTATCATGATTATGTTGAAAAACTTATCTTTCTTTAATTCTTTCTTTCTGTTTGGGCACCTGGCAACCCTCTATTGGGTCAGTTGGCTGTATTGATGTTATATTGCGGGGAACACATTCGCCAACTGCCCGTTACAGAGTACTCTAGCCAGGCCGTTCCCCTCTGGGGTGCCTCATAGCCCCTTCTATTATTTAAGGGGCGGAGTACTACCCCATTTTAATGCCCACCCTCCACTTGTGTATGTGATGGATGCATGTATGCAGGAGGGTTGTATAATTATGTACTGCTTGGATGGTCCGTATTTCCAACGGCTTTTATAAGGTGCCACCACACCTGGATACCCTTGCCGCAGCATGAACTTGGGTACCCAAGGGGGACCCTTATTGTTGTTTAAACGACTGTCTTTAAGAGGTCGTATAGGAATGAAAAATGCAAATTAATAACGTTGATTATCTTATTGATGTATATGTTTTTGTGCAGTTTTGTTTTTGGTTTTCTTTGGGGGGGGGGGGGGGGGGGGGTTATACAGTTACCATGGCTGTCACTAAAATATGCGTTCTAAAAAGTTTTTTTTTCTGCAGTAAACCTTGATCCGCCACATGTCAAGACCATGATTTTACATAATAGCGCTAGCGCTGTTCCAGTACAAAGAAGGTAGTTAAACGCGCATTAAAAATCAATAAACGTATAAAGCTTCCTAATGCACATACACTCCGGATTTGATTCGCATCACAACACGCTAAGAATAATTTAAAGGTTAACACAAACTGGGTCAGATCTTAATGCGTTAGTGAATGAAGCGCATTAAAGATAATGCGCATTACATATTAGACGCATGCGCATAAAAAACGACCATTATACGACAAAATCAAATGGCGAGAGGTACAAACTGGACCGTTGAGGAAACGACAGCGTTGATAGAGTGCTGGAAAGGAGTAGAGGATGAATTCTCTGGTACATACAGAAATAAACATGTGTACGAAAAAGTGGCAAGAGGTAGGTGTTGATACTGAGAACGACTGAAACCTATAACGGATCACTAATAATAATCCGGATGTTCTTTAGCTACAGTAAATTAACCTGGCTTGTGCGGATCTAGAGGGGTGATGTATAGGCGGATCCAGGAATTCAAGAAACAAAAGCGTAGGGGAGATAACACTTCAAAATACTTTAAATGGGAGTGATTGTTTCGATGATGTATAGGCGGATCCAGGAATTCAAGAAACAAGGGGGTTACCAAAGGGAGATAACACTTCAAAATACTTTAAATGGGAATGATGGTTTCGATGATTTCATTTTACATTAGAAATTGTGCTAATTATTTTCATTCCTTCTGAATAATTTTTTTTTTTCATTATTTTTTTTAATTCTTTGTATCAGTTTTTTTTTCTCTAAACCTATATATATACTTTCTGTCATCAATGTTAAAAATTTGAAAAAAAGACATAATTTTTACCCGATTTCAGACGAGACGGATAGTTTAGCGAGCATAAAAAATTATACTTATACTTCAAAAATTAGGGGGAAATGCTATGTATTCTTGTTATCATATTTTTTCAAAGCTCTTTGGGAGCAAGGATTTCTAGAGAGGACATGGGAGACTTGCAGGACAAAAATCAAAACACTAAGACAGTCTTATATCAAAGCGAGAGAACAATACAACGTGATGGGACAGGCCAGGAGTAGCTTCCCCTTTTATGACATGTTGAACGATTTCTTGGGCTCGAAGTTTCTAAAAATAGAATCACCTTATCATGTGGATAGTGGCGACACCTACCCTGCAGATGGTGAATCAATTATGTGGATTATGCCCCCGCATACCCCGGATCCGCCACCAGAAAATAAAGGTATTTGCTAACTTATTTTTACACATTCATTTAATAAGTTTTATCACCCATTAATCTGATTACGGATAGATCTATATATATATACAGAAGCGAAGCACAAGAAATTCATAATTATATATAACAAGGTATTTTATCTATATTTACCTATTCTTCCCTGCCAGGGGGGGGGGGGGGGTACCTGTAAAGTGCGAAACGAAACAAAAACGAAACGAAACGAAACGAAACAAATCGAAACGAAACGAAACAAATCGAAACGAAACGAAACAAATCGAAACGAAACGAAACAGATCGAAACGAAACAGAAACAAAACATAAAACTTAAAGAAAATGAGAAAAAGAGGAAAAATCGCCGAAAACAAATATTTCAAGACGAGATCTTATTGAAGGGTCACTCTCCTCCTGCCGCCTCCCCCCTCCCCGTGGGGGGGTCTTGGGCGGTCAAGACAAATGTTTAAACTTTAAAGTGTAAATTGGTGCAATAGTGAAGTTATTTGGGTTATTTCCTTTTTTAAACCTTGAAAAAAGTAATAGACCTGTTTAGATGAAAAACTAAGGTGAGCGAAGCTAGCCTGAAGTATTTGAAAAATGAATTGAAAATTGCGGCGAGCGAAGCGATCGGGAAAATTTTTTTAAGGTATATAAAGATGAATTTCATGGTAATTTTTAAAATTGAGATTATGTACATGAACGCATAAGAGCAAGATAATTTATATTAAAAGTAATTTCCTATTTTTTTGGGGGGGGGGGGGGGGGGTACTGTTACCCTCCCAATCATCTGTCCTCCTCTCGCCCCCTTTCCTCTCCTCCCGCCCCCTTTCTCTCCCCTCCCTTTGTCCCTGTCCACCCCCTCATTATTGCCTTCAACCGTTAGTTCTTGTGGCTGGAGGGTTTTTTAAAGAATCAAAGTTGACGATTAAAACAATATATATACGGTATATAGCACTTAAAGAATGAAAGGAGAACGAACGGGATGAATAACCTCGCCACAGACGGAAAAATATTATTTAGCAGGGAGGAGTCTAGCGCAGAGGAAACGGAAATGTTCCGTTATGTGTATTTGAAAATTTTATCAGAAAAATGAGAACAATTAAAAACTGGGGGGGGGGGGGGGGGGGGGGGCACATTTCGTTTGAAAAAGGATAAGATTTTTTTTCCTGAAATGTGCCCCCACCCCGTTTTATGATCTCATTGCGGTATCATAGCGTGGTTTTCTATCCCCTCCCTTTTATTCCTCTTAAGTACATGAATGGCATTTGACATTTACTTTTTTTAATTGTTAAATTTGACCCTTTCAAGAAACCCTCTCGGCACTAGTTACTAATGTAGAACTCTTGGATTAAGGCAATATTACATGCTGATCTTGTCTTGAAATATTCGTTTTCGGCGATTTTTCCTCTTTTTCTCATTTTCTTTAAGTCTTATGTTTTGTTTCGTTTCGTTTCGATCTGTTTCGTTTCATTTCGATCTTTTTCGTTTCGTTTCGATCTGTTTCGTTTCGGTTCGATTTGTTTCGTTTCGTTTCGATTTGTTTCGTTTCGTTTCGATTTGATTCGTTTCGTTTCGTTTCGTTTTTGTTTCGTTTCGCACTTTACAGGTACCCCTGCCAGGGATATACGACACCTTCCGCCTGGCAATCACGAGTCCGGCACGCTATCCACTACACCATCTCGACTTTACAAACTTGAAGGTCTATCGTATACATAGATGCCTATATCATGTATATATTCGATACATTTACACGGAAGACTGATCTACAGATGCGTATTTGACGTAGTAGATGTATAAGTCATGCTACACATATTATTTACTAGTCAGGGATTTTTTTGCTAATTTACTAATTTACTAATTATTTGCCATATAGTTGTAAGCTTGAGAAATTAAATCATATTATTTTTAACGAAAATTATTTCTGACTTTTGATTGTATAAACTGTCATTTTACTTTCTTATTATTACTTTCCAAAATATTCCCAAATTTTGTTAATTTTCCCAATTGCACGGGCCCCGACCCCATTCCATAATTACTGAAAAAATCACTGCTAGTATTGGTTGTAATTTTTACGCATGGATCCACGCATTTGTCCGTAGTGCAAATTCCGATACCTTTGAAAAATGTTCAATTAAAGACTACATGGTCTTTGAATTAGTTCGAAAAGAATAAAAGAGAAATGCACTGCTACACATATTCAATATTCTGTTTTAGAGATGCCAGTCAGAGACAGCAGTGCGTTGAACAGAAAGGGACGGAAAAGGCCTATCAGTGAAACTCTAGGTAATGTCTTATAAAGAATTAAAAAACTTACTTCTTTCTTTCTTTCTTTCTTTCACAGCAACACAAGCAAGTACACATAGTAACTTGAAAAAATAACCACTAACAACAACACATGCAAAAACCCACAGAAACAAGTGAACACGCCTAAAGAAAATAAATATTACCCATAGTTACACCAAAATCAATCACGCAAACACTTGGAACACAAACGTACACCAACGCTTACAAATACCTACAGAAACATGAACAAACACCAATAGCAACACGAGCAAAGACCGACAGCTAGCAATACTTACAAACAGCGTTGCAACGGAAAAAAACAACAGCAATACTTAAATGAAAACTCCAACAGTAACATAATCGAACAATCAAAGCAACACCAGCAAACACCAACTACACCATAAGCAAACAGCACTGAACAGTTAGCACATCTTGAAAACACAATCAGCAACTATAACAAAGTGCAAACATCGTCAGAAATTAAAACTTGCAAATAGCCAGAGCAGCAATATAGCTAACACATAAAAATCAACATTTGGACCACCAGCAGTCTACACTAACGCAGCAGCTGTAACAAATCGAGCTACAATATCAGCAACAGAAACAAAACCAATAACAACACAAACAAAACCAGCAGCAACACAAGCAAACGCCAACAGCAACACGAGCAAACGCCAACAGCAACACGAGCAAACGCCAACAGCAACACAAGCAAACAGCACTGAAGAGAAACATGTGTAGCAAATCTTAAAAATAGTGTTGTACATCGGAAGACTTTTAAGAATCGATTATCGTGTTGTGTATGAAAGAAAACGTCTTGTTACTTTGAATGCATTTTATTAACTAAAGTCTAAAAACAGATTACACAAAAGTTTCTCATGGTATTAGCTTAGATCAGCAGAATACAAAACATCTGTTTAGGCTCATGTGATAGTTACGAGAATGAAGTAATAATTCATGTCACAGTGTTCCTGGGAACTTAACCCTGAAGAATTCAAGATAAAGATAACATAAGTTTTACTAGGTAATTAAGTGGATATAACATTTCCTCCCTTCTAAATTATCAGTCCATGTAAATAATAAAGTTTTGAAAATCTTACGAAGTAGATATGTGTTATTATAGACTATTACTTCGAATAAATGATTACAAGATTTATGTACATGGCAATATATTTGATAAGGGGATTATTGTGCCCCTTTTAACAACAAAACACATTTCACATTTCTTCGATAAGGCGTTTCGGTGCTTTTCGCTCGCGTGTAGGATATCTTTTTATCTCTGCATTATGGTCTGTCGATTCAGATTCTATGTCCGCACTGACAGATTCTGACACATTGTTATGATCATTGCCGGTAGATACTGTATCGTTACACGGAACTGAAATAGTGCATGGTGTCACTGGCACGCGCTAGTCATATCGTGTTTCGGAAAACTCTGTTTTATTTCTGCATTCCGTTTTCCTGATTTGATCCACGTGTCTCTTCCATAGTGAACCGAAGTCTGTTTAACGGCCCTAGTAGAGATTCGATCGTGCCATTGATCCATTTATTACCTCTGTAATCTCGGACAATCACATGATCTCCAGGTTTAAACGATGGTACCGGTTTTCCTTTCTTTCCGAACGCTGAATTCATATTGGCCCGGTCTACCTTCCCTTGTATGTTCGGTCGGATAATCTTAATTGTCGTCCAACGAATAATTTAGCTGGCGATTCGTTCGTTGTAGTATGTGGAGTATTCCGGTACTGCAGCAAAAAGTTTGCAATTTTCTTATTTAATGACATGCTGTCATGTTTCATTGATTTGATACTTCTTTTAAGAGTTTGAACAAATCGTTCAGCAAGTCCGTTCGTCGCTGGATGGTAAGGCGCTGATTTGTAATGCCTTATCGCATTGTTTTTCATAAACTGACCGAATTCTGCGGATGTAAACTGTGGTCCGTTGTCCGAAACTACCTGTTCTGGTATTCCATTCCTTGAGAAAATCGTTCTCAGAATCTCAATTGTTCTCGCCGTGGTAATTCTCTTCATAGGAATCACTTCCGGCCATTTCGAGTGCGCATCCACCAAAATAAAGAAATTTTGATCCAGGAACGGTCCAGCAAAATCTATATGGACTCTCTGCCATGGTGCGCTTGGCCATTCCCATGGGTGAACATAAACCTTGCCCGGATTATTATACTGCTTTCGACAACCTGCGCATTCTTTAGCTAATCTTTCAATATCGCTATCGATACCTGGCCACCACACGTAGCTTCGCGCAAGTGATTTCATTTTCACCACACCTGGGTGACTAGAATACAAAAGTTCCAGGACTTGTTTCTTAAGAGTTGACGGAATAATAACTCTTATCCCCCACATCAAGCAATTTTGATGCAAAGATAATTCGTGTCTGCGATTGTAAAACGAAGACAGCGACTTGTCATTTTCACCTTCTGTCCAACCTCCCTGAACTCTTAATAAAACCTGTGACAGTACTGTATCACGTCTCGTTGCGTTTGCCACTGTTTCGCTTGTCATCGGTAGGGTCTCGATTTGTGTGGTATGGAAAACGTCAACCGCATCAAAGTCTTTATTATTCTCACATTTTAACGGCAATCTGGATAGAGCATCTGCGTTTGTGTGCTGTTTTGTGTTCTTATAAATTATGCTATACGTAAATCCTGATAAAAACATCGCATAGCGTTGTAATCTAGACGCAGATGTGACAGGTAAACTTTTCGATGGATTGAAAATCGAAGTAAGCGGTTGGTGATCGGTTACTAACGTAAAATTTCTGCCAAACAGATAGGGGTAAAACTTCTTTACGGCCCAGTAAATTGCTAGTGCTTCCTTGTCGATTTGTGCATAATTTTGCTCTGCTTTTGATAGTGACTTTGAAATGAAAGCAATCGGTCGTTCTGTCTTGTCATTAAATACATGTGACAAAACCGCTCCTAATCCATACGGTAATGCATCGCACGCAAGTCGTATTTCTTTCTGTGGGTCATAGTGTGCCAATACAGGTTCCGATGTTATAAGCTTTTTCACTTTTTCAAACGCTTCCTGTTGTCGTGTTTTCCATGCCCATGGTTTTCCTTTTTCTAAAAGCTCATGAAGAGGTTTCATTTCGCTCGCTAGATTTGGTAGAAATCTGTTGTAGTAATTGATCAAACCTAAGAAAGAGCGAAGTTGCGTCACATTTCCTGGCGCTTGAGTCTTGATAACGGCATCGATTTTGTCGCGGGATTTCCATATACCCGATTTATCGATCTCATGTCCGCAGTACGCGACTCTATCGGCGAAGAATTCGCACTTCTCCTTATTGACTCGTAAGTTAAAGTCTTCCAGTCTTTGAAGTACCTTCGCTAGATTTTCGATATGTTCCTTATCGTTCCGTCCAGTGATGACCATATCATCCAGTATACATTGTACTCCCGGAAGTCCTTGAAGTACTTGTTCAATGGCTCGTTGCCATATAGCTGGAGCTGACGCCACGCCGTACAACATTCGGTTGTACCTATACAATCCTTTATGCGTATTGATCGTCAACAACGGCTTCGAAATTTCTTCGAGATTCATGTGCAAATAGGCTTGTCTCAAATCGATTTTTGAGAACTTTTCTCCTCCGGCCAAATTTGCAAATATGTCTTCTATCCGTGGTAACGGATACTGGTCTACTTGTAATGCAGGGTTGACTGTCACCTTAAAATCTCCACAAATCCTAACCGACCCGTCCTTTTTCACAACGGGTACGATGGGTGTGGCCCAATCACTGACTTCTACCCTCGATAAAATACCTTGTTCCTCTAATTTTTGCAACTCAGCTTCGATTTTCGGTTTTAGTGAGTATGGTACTGGTCTCGCCTTACAGAATTTTGGCGATGCGTCTTCCTTTAGCTTAAGCCTAGCTTTAATCTGCTTCAAGCTACCGATCTCCGGCTTAAAAAGTGCGCTATGTTTGATGAGAAGCTGATTTAATTTATGTTTGTAATTCTCACCTGATGACAGTGTTTTAATTCCTGGCCAGTCAAGCCTTATGTTCCGTAACCAGTCGCGCCCGAGTAAGGCAGGTCCTTTAGTTTTTACTACATAAAGGTCTAGATCTGCCTCCTGCTCCTTGTATGTGACGTGTACGCTAATCACTCCCAAAGGATTAATCTTCTCTCCTGAATACGTACGTAAAATAAGCGATGTTTTCGACAATTTTCGGCCCTTGAACATAGATTTGAAATCTTCATTTGACATCACTGATACTGCCGATCCGGTGTCTAATTCCATCTTTGTACAATGACCATCTATCTTTAAGTCGATCCAAATAACATCAGAATTCCTTCCTTTTTGTACTGTATTACAATCAACGGAGAGTTTCGCAATATCTTCTTCGTCATAATCATCCTCTAGTGATTTGACTCCATTCTTTGTAAAATTTAGCGGACAAGCTCTCACAATATGTCCTTTCTTTTTACATTTATGGCATATTTCATCTTTGAAACGGCATTCATTCGGATCATGCCCCTTCCTACGGCATCTGAAGCATCGTTTCTTAGGCGGCATTGCTGGTGCCTTCTGCTGCTGTGCGTTATAGGAAGTTCGTCCTCTGCCTTTATTAATCTTATGGACAGTTGCCTCCCCTTGTTTGCGTTGTAGCTCGATTGCGTCCTTTCCCGCCATCTCCATCGCTACTGCGGTTTCCAACGCCTTTGCTAAAGTTAGATCCGCCACTGATAATAGCTTCTTTTGGATGCTATCTTCCTTCAGTCCGCAAACAAATCTGTCCCTCAGTGCATCATTTAAATCTCTAAATGCACAATGTTCCGACAATTTTCGGAGTTCAGCTACGTAGTCATTTACGCTTTCGTCCTGCCTTTGATTCCTTTTATGGAATCTATACCTTTCTGCAATCACTAATGGCTTAGGCGATAAATGTTTCTGCAATAGTTCTGTTATAACTGCATACGTTTTAGTTGACGGTTTGTCTGGAGCTGTAAGATTGCGTAAAAGTCCGTATGTCTTTCCGCCAATCAGTGTTAATAATGCAGGAACCTTTTTCTCGCTATCGATGTCATTAACTGCAAAATACTGATCAAGTCTCTCAACATAGGAAGTCCATGTTTCTATACTTTCGTCGAAAGGCTCAATTTTACCGATGTACCCTGCAGCTGCCATAATTAACAACCAAGTATATCTCACAGGATAATTAAATGTCCGAAGAAAAACTTTGAATTGTCAATTAATCAAACATCCTCGTCGCCAAATTGTTGTGTATGAAAGAAAACGTCTTGTTACTTTGAATGCATTTTATTAACTAAAGTCTAAAAACAGATTACACAAAAGTTTCTCATGGTATTAGCTTAGATCAGCAGAATACAAAACATCTGTTTAGGCTCATGTGATAGTTACGAGAATGAAGTAATAATTCATGTCACAGTGTTCCTGGGAACTTAACCCTAAAGAATTCAAGATAAAGATAACATAAGTTTTACTAGGTAATTAAGTGGATATAACATATCGGAAAATAATCGGAAAGAGTAAACCGATCGATTATCGATTTAAATCGGAAAACAAAAGTCCATGAAAAATGGAATATAAAAGATAGAAAAATTGTATTTTTCTGCATAAAATTCAGAAAACTTTGCTGAAAACAAAATATAAAGCATTCAATTTCAAAGTGTCTGCCTGTTTACATGCTTTTTTCTGCACAATTCCTTAATTATTTTCATTTTTTACACTTGTCTTGGGTCTCAGGATCTCAAATTTTCAACAGTCCCTTACTTCATAGGATGTCACCTCCCTCATCTTTTCAATTTTTTTGTCTGACTTTTTAGGACACTTTTTTTTCTCTTGTCTTGTTATTTAAATGAAATATAGACAAAAATATAATGTAAATTAATCAAAATTTTCACAATTTCACAATTTTCGCGCCTGGCTCCGCTCGCCGATATAAAGGCGTAAAATATTCAATGTAACAAATAATCATCTCGATCGACTAGAGACAAATTAGTATCTCATATCTAAAAATGTTCCGGTTCGCTACGCTCGCCGATTCTTCATATAAATAAATTTGAAAGGAAACCTAACGAAATTTCACATGATATTCATCCCCTTTCCAACGTGTCCAAAATCAATTCTTAGAGCACACGTTTCCTCCACCCCCGGTAATGTGTACCGAAATACACCTACATGATGAGTGAACTTCCCGGCTAAAATTTTGTTTTGGTCCCCCTCTGACCAAAAATGCTGGAACCGCATATGAATTAATGACAGCGAAACAACGAAAATCTTCAGAAACACGTGCTAACACCCAAAGAAATAGACGAGCTTACACCGTCATGAACAACGGAGCACAAATGCTACAAAAACAAATAACCAGTACAACGTTACAAGGAAACACCAGCAACAGCACAAACAACACCAAACGTAACACGACTTATTACTACATGAGCTACAAAGTAACACAAGAAAACGCCAATGGTATAACAAGCAAACATCAACAGAAAGACGAGTAAATTGGAAACACCAACATTAATACTTGCAAACACAACGCACAACACAAACAAACACCCAAGTCAACACTAAAGCCAACACTAGCAAAAATACCAACAAAAGCAACACAAAAAAATCAAAAGCCTTTCAAGCAAACACCAGGAGTATCACAAGTAAGCATCAGCAAGAGCAAGTTTACACAATTTAAGCAAACATACTTGTAAACACAAACACAGACAAACACTTAAAGCAACATGACAAAACGCAAATGGTAACACAAGCAAAAGAAACAGCTTTCTATACATGCAATTTAGAGACTCCAAAGAACACTTGCAAATACACTTGGAACTACACTTGGAACAAAAACAAGAATATACGTACTGCAAGCAAATACCTACAACAACACGAGCAAACATCAGCAACAAACCCTACAATCAACATTAAATAACATCAAACGTAAGTAGAGCTAACATTGCACTACTCAAAATTGTACAAATTGAAAAAAAAATGATTTTAAATTTGCTTATGTAGAATGATATATGGGGCCCAACCACTATTTCATGATTTAGGAGCGGTCTCAGCATTTGATATTGAGATAGGAGAGTCACAATTTCCCCCTTTGCTTCTATTAGTTTATTTATATGGAACAAACAATCGAAAAGAAAAAACTTTGAATGAGGATTTCGAAATCACGTGCACATGTGTAATTGTTCAAATCGAAATGATAGAGGTTAACTTAATTCTTTAAATGCAACGTGTGCATCAAACAACAAGGACATTTCACTTCCACATGCATATATCATACGTATTCATTTCATATATTATTTCTAATTTTTAACTTCTAATCGTTAATATTAGAAAATAAATATTGGTTGGTCCCCCATACCCTAAAAATTAAGAATTTTTAATGTTATATGTTCGATAAACTCTGGAAAACCGGAAACATTTTTACCATTTTTGGTTTTAGAGATTACCTTACTTTAATGGCTGCGCCCGTACGCAACAACATGGGTATGATGTTTATTTTGGTTTCCACTCAAATTTCATAGGGTTTTGTCTGTTTAATTTAAGGCTTTATATCAGAACAAAGACTTGATTCATATGTGGATGAATTATAGGGGCTACATTTGTACATCTCACAGAGGAATATTTCCTTTAGAAATAAACTGATGAATTGAAATATACAGAGGGAAGGGATGATGTACAAATAAAAAGAATACACCAAAACAGTGTATTAGAGTGTTTGTGTTTTTATTTATATCATCTCATCTCTTTGGAAGAAAAATTTCAATTTACTGCAAGTTTGCTGCTGAGGTCTCGCGGAACACCTGTCTCGTAATGTCGCTTTGAGGGAACGGTTGTTTTTCTTTTTTTCCAATCTGTTGCCATGGCAACCAACTTATTTAACATTTTCTATCTTAATATTCACAATACCCCCTCAAAGTACTAGAACACATATAGACATTACTTTCTTCTAGCTTCCATGTTTGAATGGAAACGTACCCAAAATGACACTAAAATTATGTAAATTTGAGCAAAACCTACCCATTTTCAGGTCGCCATACATGTAGCTCAGGGGAAAAAAATTTCCCACAAAATATGGTTACTATGTATCTCTAGATAAAATCTGAAACTTTCAAATGGTACCAAATTACATACCTCTTCCGTGATTCATTTTCTCACAAATTTATCATCTATGAACAAGACTGCTATTTTCCCTCCATATTTCTTACCTATTTTCAGTACATGGCCAAAACAGCAAACCGAAAGTAAGCCGGCTGCATGGGAGTTTCTACACAGTTTCGGGTCTGTCTAAGATGCCTATTTTCAGCAGAAAATCCTCCCAAATTTATTTAAACTTTAAAAGTCAACATTTCCTATTAAAATTTAAAGCAACTTTAAGTTTACTTAAAATAAGAATTTTGACAGTGGTCACTTTTTTGAAAAGTCGCTACATGGAAAAGTCTAGAGGTGTTCCGCAAGACCTGAGTGAAAGATGATGTTATGTGAGTGATGACGGGACTATACTGGCACTGGTGCATGGTGTCATGTCGGAACAGTCTCGGGACAGTATAGCACTTTTGAAGAACTCATTTTTAAAATTTTGAGACAGTTCAATAGATTTTTGAATGGGGAATTCAAATCATGAATCATCATAACAAAATTTTTTATCTAATTTGCCCTATGATGCCTCCTTTCCACCCCTTCCTGCCCCATTTAGTATTGCGCACAGGGGAAGTCGCCAAGAAACATGCTTTTTAAATCTACTTAATATTTGAAGTTTCGGTACTATTCCCAAAATTATTTTTACTAACTCATTTGAAGAAAAGAATGAAGACAATAATATCCAAGATTCATCCTGTTTGGCCCAATATTGATCGAGATTGACAGCTCTAAACTCAGGTGTCTGGAAACTGTTCCAGTGATTTGCGAAAAACGGCCAAAATATAGGGTCATAAAATTATTAAAATCGGTTAAAAACCATATCTCTATATAGATCTATCATTTTCATTGGATATGCACATCTGTGGGAAGGGCAAAGCAAAATTTATTTGAGAGAAATTTGAACATATTCCATCAAGGACAAAAAAACTGAATATTCAGAAATGCTCTTGTACATGTAAATGGTACCCACCTCTTCATAAACAGTACATTTGTAGTCCAAAACATCTGACCCAATACCAAGCCTTTGATCATGTTGATGTTTAAATATTTGAACAGAGTGTGACTGGCTTTTGGTCAGAATAATCCTGACTTCCTATATTAAAAACTTCAAAGTTACACAAACATATATTACATATACATGTAGGAGGCCTTGTACATCGTACCTGCTGTATCTCAACCTACATGTACATATAAAATTATGATTGCTATCATTGAGTCATGACAAATTACAATTGCCAGATAAATTATTTTAAATTTACCAATGTATGTTTGATTTTCATCAATATATGGCCTTGATTTATGTAAACATGTTAAGATAGAACACAGCCATTGGAAAGTTTTGATTCTGCTCGAATAGACCATTTTCTGATCTTGACTAAAAACTCAAAATGTACGAGTCAACATCTTTTGGTGTTGTTTTTCATTATGACGTCACTGTTAAAAGACGCAATTCCATTGTGACGTAACAATGAAAAAGAGTGAGTAAGTTTCCTGCCTCGGACATTTTTTTATAGTATTGTCAGCCATTATGGATTTTTGCAAGTGGTCTATTCGTTGCCATACTGTGCAACAATAATTAACATGTCATTAAGTTATATCCAGAAATATCCTCTCTCAAAATTTTTAATTTTCTCACCCATTTAAAGTTAATAGGGCTTTTACTCTTCAAATACAGTAGTCTGTAAATATGGTAAATTAAGGTATACATGTTTATTTGTAACTGTTAGAACATGCACAGTACATACATGTATACATTTATAACAGAAAGTTTCATGTATTTTACATGTAAATGGTGGGAAAGTAGCATTCTGATTTCATACAGAATTTCAGTATCATTCTCTTTTTGTAGATGATTTTGACTGGGAACCAAATGAGGCGGAGAGAAAATTACTGCAGGCTCGGAGAGACAGATCGGATAAAATTAGTAAGATAATGGGAGACTACCTGCTTAAAGGATACAAAATGTTAGCTACATCATGTGATGAATGCTCGGTGAGTTCAGTGGTGGTTTTTATCCGATATTTATCGGATTTCAGATATTTTTACCCCAGATTGTATCGTTATAGGTTCTGTATTTTATGATAGTTTAGTCGATCTCCTTTGAAGTCATTTCAGATAGTTTTGCTCACTTTGAAAATCATCACTGTGAGTGTGAATAATTACTCTGCTATTGAATCTATTGGTTCAAACATTGGACCATCTGACCTTGAGCTTTGAATTTAATTTACTTCTGAAAAATTTCAACTTTGAGCAGAAAGTTCGAATTGAGAGTGATGAGACAGTGTGCACTAAAATCATTGGACTGTCAGACCGGCTGGACAAATTTTTTGATCGGTGCAATGTGCGTAATTTCTAGAGGTACTGGATTGTCCAATGAAGGTTCTTTATGTTGTTTATCACTTTTTAGCTCACCTGAGCCATAGGCTCAAGTGAGCTATTGTCATAGTGTTGCGTCTGTCGTCCGTCTTCGTCGTCATCCGTTGTCGTCGTAAACTTTTCACATTTTAAACTTCTTCTCCAGAACGGCTGAAGGGATTTTGATGAAACTTGGTAGGTATGAAGTACTCATGGTCCCCTACAAGTGTTGTTGTTTTTCGTCCGGATCTGTCAACAGGTGGCGCCACCACAGCCAAAAGTAGGTCACGGGGGGTACCCTCCTTTGACAAACTTCTTCTTCAGACAGAACCGAAGCATGTATCGACAAACCGAAAGCATCAGGATGATCTAGAGAGATGTCTTAAGAAGTGTTGTTATTTTTGGTTCCACTTCGAAGTCAAATTTTTGACACGTTTTTGACGTCTTTTCGGACTTAGTCAGAAATGCACATTTTTGCACTATTTCTTTAAATAAGTCAACAAGTGTATGGTTTTACACACTCATTTACTACATATTTATCATATTTAACTTACTTAATGCTTTGATATGTATTTTATGCTTAAATTTTAATTTTTTGATTTTTTATGAATTTTTTTCTTATGTAAAAGGGAAGGGGGGGGGGGGTTGATTTTCATACATTTTCTGCTTCTTTTCTATAACCACTCTTCAGATTGTCATGACAATTTGTAGGTATGAGGTACTCATGCATGGTACCCTACAAGTGAAAGAATTTTGTCAAGATATCCACTTTTGGATTTTTAAGGAATATTTTTTTAAGATTGTACATAGGTATGATGTATGTTTTCCATGCCCAATGTTACAGGTGCAACTACAGGAAAAAAACCTTCTTTGTATGATTAATCATTTTTAGATCGACCTTTCATCCATAGTTACAGCTGATAATTCAACAAGTGACACATGCTTCAATGTCTTATTGATTGACCTTTTATGTGATATGATTCAATTATCTAAATTCTTTATACTTATTTAGAATTTTATTTTTGAAGTCGGGAACAAAATTTCAAAAGCGGCCATGTTTTGCCGTGTACCCGAAGGGAATTCCCCTGTGATAGAGGTTTCATATTTCACATGTGTATTCCTTGTGACAATACCTTTCCATTGATACCAAAATTTTTTACCTCGTGACCATAACCTTGACCTTTGACGTACTTCTCAAAAACTTTAACATTGGGCATAACTTTTGAATGGTTAATGATAGAGGTTTCAATTTTTATTATACCTCGGCCATATAATGGTGGGGGTATATAGTGATGCACTTGTCCGTCCGTGTGTCCGTGCGTGCGTCCGTCCCACCTTTGGTTTCCGGACATTTAAAGGAAAAATATCACAGATAATCAATTCATTTCTTGCATATAGCTTGAACACCAAGAAATACAGGTCAAGTTCGAATATGGGTCATGTCCCTCAATTTTGTGCAGAGTTATGCCCCTTGAAACTTGGAAAATTTCAAAATTTTGTGGTTTCCGGACATTTAAAGGTAAATCGTTATAGATAATCAATTCATTTCTTGCATATAGCTTTTACACCCAGAAATACAGGTCAAGTTCGAATATGGGTCATGTCCCTCAATTTTGTGCAGAGTTATGCCCCTTGAAACTTAGAAAAATTAAAAATTTTGTGGTTTCCGGACATTTAAAGGAAAACTGATACAAATAATCATTTCATTCCTTGTATATACCTTGTACACCAAGAAATACAGGTCAACTTCAAATATGCGTCATGTCCCTCAATTACGTGCAGAGTTATGCCTCTTGAAACTAAGAAAAATTTTAAATTTTGTGGTTTCCGGACATTAGAAGGACAACTGTTACAGATAATAACTTCATCTCTTGAATGTAGCTATTATACGAAAAACTACAGGTTAGGTTTGAATATGGCTCAATTTTATGCAGAGTTGTGCCCCTTCAAACTTGGAAAAAAATCAATATTTTGTGCTTGCCGGACATTTAAATGAAAACTGTAACAGGGAATATATTTATTTCTTACGTATAGCTTTACATTTAGAAATACAGGTCAAGTTCAAATAAAGGGTCATGTTCCTATTTTGTGTTGAATTCAAACTTCTTATACATTGCTTATATGTAAATTATGCTTGATCCTTAGATCAACAATAGATTTCATTATATGTGTATTCCTTGTGACAAGATCTTTCCATTGATACCAATATTACGCTGACCCTGACCTCTCACATACTTAACAGAAAATGGCGTTTATACTAACAAAGATGCCGCCGGGGGCATTCTCGTATCACAAACACATGCTTTATAATTTCTGGCATGCTAGCTATCAATAATGAAAGGTTTTGTGTTCAATTTTAAATAAACTTAATTTATGAAATCATTTCATTCTTTTATTCTTTTTCTGCTGCACATTAATGTGGAATTTTACAATATGATTTTATTTTTGATGTTGCATAATTAAACTATACTAGCTGGGCATATGACCTTGGACCACTTTATCCGTCTTTTCAAATCAGTAAAAAAGTTATTGTTTTGAAATGTGACTATTTTTGTGTCGCCTGCGAAGCATAGCGACACTTAGGGATCACTTTGTCCGTTGTCCGTCAGTCCGTCTGTCTGTCTGTCACACTTTGGGTGTCACAGCCCATAACTTATGATTGGTAAGTGATAGGACTTTGATATTTCACATGTGTATTCCTTGTGACAAGACCTTCCTATGCATACCATAATTTTTGACCTAGTTACCTTGATCTACATATTTGACCTACTTTTCAAAAAAATTAAGAATGGATATATCTTTTGATTGGTAGATGATAGGACTTTGATATTTCACATGTGCAATCCTTGTGGCAAGACCTTTCTACACATACCGTTATTTTTTACCTTGTGACCTTGACCTAGATATTTGACCTACTTTTGAAAAAAAGATAAGATTCGCTATATCTTTTGATTGGTAAGTGATAGGGCTTTGATATTTCACATATGTATTCCTTGTGACAAGACCTTCCTACACATACAATAATTTTGACCTAGTGACCTTGACCTACATATTTGACCTACTTTTAAAAAAAAAATTAAGAATGGATATATCTTTTTATTGGTAAGTGTTAGGACTTTGATATTTCACATGTGCAATTCTTGTGGCAAGACCTTTCTACACATACCATAATTTTTGACCTTGTGACCTTGACCTAGATATTTGACCTACTTTTGAAAAAAAGATAAGATTTGCTTTATCTTTTGATTGGTAAGTGATAGGGCTTCGATATTTCACATGTGTATTCCTTCTGACCTTTCTACACAGATCATTAAATTCGACCTTTTGACCTTGATCTAGATATTTGACCTACTTTTCAAGAAAAGTAATATTGGCTATATCTTTTGATTGGTAGGTGATAGGGCTTTGATATTTCACATGTATTTTCCTTGTAACAATGCCTTTCTACACATACCATTATTTTTTTACCTTTTGACCTTGACCTACATATTTGACCTACTTTTCAAAAAAATTAAGAATGGACATATCTTTTGATTGGCAAGTGATAGGGCTTTGGTATTTCACATGTGTATTCCTTGTGACAAGACCTTTCTACACAGACCATAAAATTTGACCTTTTGACCTTGATCTAGATATTTGACCTACTTTTCAAGAATTTTGATCCACTTTCTAGAATAATAATCAAACCGCTTCGCAGGCGACACAAGCATTCCTTGGATTGCTATTTTTTCTTTTTTGTACTTTTAAAGATTGTCTGAAAAAAAAACTTCTCTGCATTCGGCAAAAATCTTTTTAGAAAGGTTGTGGGCTGAAATCCTGGTACTGTCACTATCAGTATTCAATGTCAGTATGTCAATTAGAGTGTGCATGGGTATCAGGTGAGCGTTGTGCCCCCTGGGGCTCTTGTTTTTCGTTTTGCTACAATGACTTTGTTTAAATTGGATAGGTTTTCATTCTGTAATGAATTTTAAAAACAGTTAAAGTAATTTTTTTTCGGTCAAACAGAAATAATTTTGGTCTTGTAATAGGGTAGGAAAAGATGTGCCAAGACCGGGGTTCAAACCCGGGACCTCTATCCCTGCAGGTAAGCACTCTAACCACTGAGCTATCTGGACCGATACACCTTGCTCTGCCACACTCCTCCACCTTTCAAATTTTTAGGTTTCCTCAACCTCACAACAACACAACAACCCTGGTTCTTCCTCTTCTCGAGGCTCACTCTCACGGCACCAGATGTAGTGGGGTAGGAAAAGATGTGCCCAGACCGGGGTTCGAACCCTGGACTTCTATACCTGCAGATAAGCACTCTACTGTCCTGTTCACTAATTCCAGAGCACCCTGTTTTGGCAATTTATTCTGTCGTCTACTGAATTTGCCTATTATTCATTGTTTCCGAGAATTGACCCTCTTTAGTCGTAACTGGAAATTAACTTCAAATTACCCTATCAGCTGTCTTCAATCCGCAATATGAAAAATAAAATGTCTACGGGAAATTCCCATGTTAATTTCAAGCCGCCGCCATATTGTTCTCCATGTCAACAATAGTAAACAGTGACGTCAAAGCCTCCGACGTCACACATTTTCAGCGATTTTACTATAGAAAATCCCCATAGACTTTTTGTTTTCCTTCCTATTTCTAACTTGACTGACGTACAGTCAAAACAATGGTATTTTCTGTTACGACTACTGTTTTGAGTACTATAAAACTGATATCTAGTTGGAAGATGACATTATCATATTTTAGAGAAAATCGGGAAAACAGGGTGCTCTGGAATTAGTGAACAGGACAGTAACCACTTAGCTTTCCGGGCCATTACACCCGGCTCTGCCACAGTCCGATGAAAGGTTAATTTACATACCAGAAGGACCATTGGTCCGATGTAGTCCACAAAGTTTCGCGGGCATTATGAGACTTTATATATTGTAAATATTCCTTATACATTGGTGAAATCATTGCTGTATGCTACTGCACCTACTTATCTTGACCTTGGAGTTTGACCTTCCATAAGCAATCATTAATTAACTTACTTATTATGTAGGTGTAACATTTGAATGATGTTGAGAATGATGGAAGTACACGTTTCTTCATAAATGCTTGTTTTACTTGTTTAAAATTACAAATCTTGTATTTTATCATTTTGTATTATTTTAATAATATGTTATCCTTTTCAGACTATATTACTAGAGGACAAATCAGGCATGAAGTATTGTATAGCTTGTAAAGAACTGGATACAGACACGGAGAAAGACAACCCTGGTTAGTCAATCCTGATTTTAAACTTCAGTTAGAATCGTTTGATACATTTTATATACGTGTAAGTGATGAAGCAATTGTCACCGATAATCAATTGTCAATGGCTAAAAGTGTTTTAATTCCAGTTATTTATTTCAATTTCTTACAATTGATTGTTGCTCAATTTATTTTTCTCTTTTTTCATGTAACATGTATCATTACTTATTGTTTTACGTATGAACAGGCAGATAACGTGAAATTGAATATGATTTAATTTTGTTGTCAGCAAAATTTTCAAAATTCTATGTAGAAAATACAAACTTTCTCTCTTTTATGTTGAATTTTTCAGGGAATATTGTTTTCTGATTTAAATGAATAATGCATCCATTTACCCTTTCCGATTATTTCCCGATTATCGATTCCTAAAAGTCTTCTGACGTACAACACTATTTGTTATACAGAGTTACTTCCCATTTGGGGACGGATATTTTAAGTATGGTTGCAGTGTCATAGAATTTTTGGAAACCAGCATAAAATTTCATGAAAACATGCTTGAAGTGTAACATTTCTCTACGTATTAAAATTATTATAAAACAATTTCCTTTAACAGTTACAAGTGCCATTGCAGCCCGGTCATTGGTACAGGAAGGTAGTAGCATTACAAACGGAAAATCAGCTATCCCACAATTCAGCAGACTCGATCTTTATTCGTCCCCATCCAGTGGTGAACCTCCAACTGTTACCATGGCAATAACAAACGATCATATCCAATCAGAATCTCCCATAACATCACTAGGTGGACTTACTCCAGAATTGCAATCGGAAGCTGTTTCGACGCTTTGTAGTAAAATTTCGTGGGCTTGTGAACAGTTGAAAGTTTCCACTAGTGTTGACCATTGTATCGGTCTGTGTAATTTGATCAAAGCAAGTACAGACGCACTACAGAGTCTGAAAGTTTATAATCTACAAAAGTGATTTTTCGTGTGAATGTGTGAATCTGAGATGTACAAAAGCAATTAATGTGATAAAATTGAAGTAAATACATGTAATATTATTGTAGTACATGTATATGAATATTTGTATTCAAATATGTCAAAGATGTTTTTCGATTGCTGTTTTGATACAAAATTGTGTTACCATTTGTCAATCTGTCTGTTAAAAGAATAAACAAAGGACTCTTCATTACAGATTTGTTTGATATAAAAATTTCTTTCATATCATTTTACATGTTGAACATTAAGTTGACCATTAATACTGTGTTTGATATAAAATCTTTACATAGAATTTAAATAAGTCTGACTGGCATTTTATTATTGGGTTATAGTTTTTGGCTTTTTATCCATCTTTTCTTCTGTCTATATGTCTAGAAATACTATAAACATTGTTCATAATGTGTTGAATATTTCATATTTCACATGTACATGTGTATACCTTGTGACAAGACCTTTTCAGTGATGCCAAAATTGAGTATAATTGCATTGTACACGCTTGTAACGTAAAGTACTGTGGTCATGACGGCATGGTACTGTGGTGTAATGCTTGCTCTGTATTGTAAAAGGAAATACATATCATATACATGTTATAAGTTTCATCACGGTGAATTACATTGCTAGGGCAAGAATTGATCATTTATTGCGAAGTTATGACAAAAGCATATATCTTGGTATGTTTTCTGGTCTTATATTTCTTCTTCTTCAAAATTTTGAATATGGAAATGACCCTGACCCTGACCGTCTGTGTGTCCAACTGTCCATCAATGCTTGTCATAAGGTCATAGGTCCAAGGTCATAATAGTACTATATGGGTGAAACCTTGTCCTTAGCTTAGCTCCTAGAGTCCTTCCCCTCTGTTACTTAGGACCCAAGGGTGTGCAATGAGTTTATATCTTAAGTCGTAGGTCAAATGACGCAATGTCTTTCATTGAGTTAATTTTATATTTTTACATGAAATATAAAAAGAATTAACGATATCTCTTAAATTTTTGTTTATAGCACGTTTAATTTGCGAAAAATCTATCAAATAAATCTTTTTATGACTATGGGATCAAATTCTACCAGCACAAGGACGCAAAACAGAAAATAACAAAGAAATGGCCTAATCAGACATAGTTACCTCACATTCAATCAGAGGTAAAAAGTTGTCCCTGGTATGATCAGACCATCGGCAGATCAATGTTTATTGTTTTGATGGAGGGGATACGATCCATTTGGGGAGGTAAATCATTGATTTTGAAATAAAACATACATAAAAAACCAGAAAAATCAACATGTTTGGTAAGTTCTAGGTACAAGGGTACTGATCCTCTGCCCTGTAAGCAGATGGTCTCGGGTTCGATTCCCGGACCACCACATTTTCCATTCCGCCTGTCACAAATGAAGGATAAGCAGATGGCATTGATGTTCATCATTGCTTGTGAGTTAGTTGGTATCTATTGACTTTCAGAGTCAAGGTCACAACAAACAATATCAAAGTAGACATTGTGAATATTAACTGTTGTACTTGAACTTTACTTGAAGTCTAATTGAAAATATTAACTGTTGTACTTTACTTGAACTCGAATTGAAAATGCCACAGGAACATATATTGGAATACATGTATATAGCTCCAGAAAGCAACACTTGAAAACCCTAAAGGTCAAGGTCAATGATGGCAATAGTCAGATTATCATCAAACTTTTCTCGTAAGTTGATCTTGGTTGGATGATACATTGTACTAGTAGACGTACCTTGATTTGAAGGTTTATGATCACGGGAATGGTCAAAACTGACTATACTAGAAAGCCTTCATTCCCAATGTGACATATTACTTTGTACGTTCATTATACTCCGCATTTTATCCAAAGTGGAGAACTATTTTAATTTTCAAGTCCACTCTATTGGAGCGGTATTCATATTAACGTGTGAGAGAAATATAATTCTAACCACAGGATTATGGCACACTGTTCATTGATCACCCGTGGGTCAAATTTCCCCTCGAGGGTCAAAGACATAAAAAGGCCCATGGTGGAAGTAATGAACGGTGTGTCATTGCTCCTGTGAATCGAAGTGCAGGAAATTGAATATTCCTGCAGGATTTTTATCAAAGGTGAATATCTCCGGTACAGGATGCAAAAATGAACTAGCATGCAAGTTCATAATTATTTTGCCCACTGTAAATACTATTACAAAATGTATACATAGGTAGTAAAGTCGACAAGGGATAGGAGGAACGGGTCATAAGGGCATAATGGCACCTTTTCCAACTTGATTTTTTTATTTAGAAAAAAAAAACTTTGATACCAATTGAGCTGGTTATACATTTTTAAAATGACTCGGTACAGTTTGGACCCCCTCTGAGGTAAAAAGCTTGATCAGCGCCTTTACATTATGTTTGATAGATCGAAAATTATCATATAGTTGATCGATGCCGTATTAAAATACGGATTTAAGCACCAAGTCCACAACGCACAAAGTCTTAATTAAAGTGCGATCTAAATCTAAATACATAAAGGTGCAACGGAAATCTTGGTGCATAAAGGTGCAATCGAAATCTAAGTGTAAAAAGGTGCAATCGAATGCTATGTGCATAAAGGTGCAATCGAAATCTTTCTTAAATACTAAGTACTAGTTAAGTTAAAAAATAGGTTTCTTTCTTTGAGGTAGGGGGCATGAAAACATTAAGAAAATGGAAAAAAATCTGCAACACATAAATATTACCCTCTTTTGCAGTTTCAGTCTCCCCCCCCCCCCCCTAAAAAATTCGGCTCGCTTAGATCGCCGATGAAAAGTATCAAATCTTGTGAAAGTCGGCTACATGTAATCACCCACCTAAAAGCTAGATCCGCGCCTTTACATTATGTTTGATAGATCGAACATTATCATACAGTTGATCGATGCCGAATTAAAATACGGATTTATAAGCTTTAATTTAAGCCCCAAGTACACAACGTAGTGCATAAAAGTCTTAATTAAAGTGCGATCAAAATCTAAGTACATGAAGGTAAAACGGAAATCTTAGTGCATGAAGGTGCAATCGAAATCTGAGTGTAAAAAGGTGCAATCGAAATCTTGGTGCGATAAAAATCTAAGTACATAAAGGTTCAATGGAAATCTTGGTGTATAAAGGTGAAGTCCAAATCAAAGTGCATTTAAAGGTGCATTCGAAATCTTAGTGCATAAATGTGTTATCTGCAGTTTTGGTAAAAATAAGATTTGTATACCACACCATTTGCTGAGTACTTATGGCGTGACAGATGGCCGTCCTAAATCGGTACCGGTTGTCCATAGTTCTCGTTGATTTATGTGTTGTCTTTCATGTTCAATGTTTTGGTGACGTCTTTGATGTTTGGTCTTCCTTGTTCCTTTGTTGTCTCTTGTTGTGTTTGTGAAGGTGTGACAGGGCCATAAGTCGGTACCGGTTGTCCATAGTTCTCGTTGATTCATGTGTTGTCTTTCATGTTCAATGTTTTGGTGACGTCTTTGATGTTTGGTCTTCCTTGTTCCTTTGTTGTCTCTTGTTGTGTTTGGTCGTACTGTGTTTTCAAATTTGGGTATATCGGGGTTTCTTGCCGGGGTGCTACCACCGAGTCTTGTTGGAGATTCCCTCTATCATTTATAAAGGATGATCTCTATCGTTATCTGCTGCCATATGTATCAGTGCAAATATCAGGTACATGGCAATAATGTAACGTACGCCACACACAAAAAAAAATAATTGATGATACCAAATTCTATTAGTACTTCTTCGATGTTTATTATGGTTTATACTTTTCAAGAAGTACTCTTGCTCCGATGTTATCTTTTGAAAAGAAATGTTTAATTGTACATGCCACAAGTTTCTACAAGGATATTTTTAGACGTCTTTGTATCCGGATAATTTTTAGGAGGATTATGTGCACATAATCCGGATAACCACACCATCTGCTATAAATATGGTGGATGGCCGTTCTTGGTTTACTGAAATTTTAAACTCTTTGTCCGTCGATGCTCAATTTGGTGCTCTATTGTGAGTGCTGTTGATATTATCGTCAGGATCTTCTTTAACTCATTTGTATCACACTTATGTCCTTTGCCGTGTGGAGGGGTTTTACAGTAAGTGTTTTGAATATTTTCCCTGACATTGTCGCCATAGCACTTTCTATATAAACATAACCTCAGACAGTGCATGTATTTTATACATTGTTTCATTTTCGTGTGTGAACATCGACGGCGGGTGCTGCTATCCAACAGGGGATGCTTACTCCTCCCGGGCACCTGGTCTCACCTCTAGCTATCTAGGGGTCCGTCGATGCTCAGTTTGGTGCTCTATTGAGAGTGCCGTTGAGATGATCGTCAGGATCGTCTTTAACTCATTTATGTCAGTTTTGCTAGAGTATATTTATTGTCACCTATACTCTTTCATGCTTTGGTAGTCTGGTGTCCATTTTGTGCTCTGTGTGTTGGGTATTTTCTCATTATGTTATCAAATGGCATGTAATAAACCATTTTCTTATAAACGTCATAGAAACTACAATGTAAACACACCATATTAGAGAAATGATATGGTCTGAAACAATTTATCCCATTGCCTGTTTCTCGGTTGATCGTTTCTTTAAATGCATTTGAAAATTTCTGTTCACAAAATTTTCTCAAAATTTCTGATAAGTGGGTCCTTTCTTTTAATTTAGAATCATTAGGCGAAGTACCCGTACATGAAACGTGCATGTCTGGTTCATGCTGCAAATTTATCTGTCCTTTAATGAAGCTATGAATTTGAAGACGTGTAATACTTGTGCACTCATTTACAGCATTGTTGTACATTTCAGTAACTCAATACTTTCATTTTGTATGAAAAATTATATCTATGAACTTTCATGATCTTTGTATATGAAGAAAAGGAAGGAAAATTTTCATACACTTTCAGCTTCTCATTCGGAAACACTTGAAGCATTTTGTGATGAAACGATGGTTGGATCAAGAAAATATTTTTAAACTCTATCTCGCTTATCAAGATCTGCCTATGTGTTAAGGTTGAGACGATATATCTCCTTAACTTTAAAAGCTATGGAAAAATAAACAATCGTCATATAATGAAAATTACTAGTATTATATATAAACTTTAGTGCCATTTGAGATGGCCTTAGAGGGATCTAACTCTCGAACTCAATATTTGTAAGGATCTTTGAGTACATCAAGTTTACCAAAGGAAGGAGGGGACCTCCAAAAGGACTCGTTTGCAGAATCCAAAGCACCCATAGAAAAAAAAAACTCCGAAATATCCAAATCCAGGATTGACCAGCACAACAACAGAGACGAAAGTGACTTTCATTAACATCGACGGCGGGTGCGGCTAGCAAACAGGGGATGCTTACTCCTCCCGGGCACCTGATCCCACCTCTAGCTTGCTAGGGGTCCGTTGATGTTAATTTTTTTGTGCTCTATTGTGAGTGCTGTTGAGACTATCGTCAGGATCTTCTTTAACTCATTTGTGTCACACTTATGCCCTTTGCCGTGTGGAGCTCGTAAAAAAGTTCCCCGCGAGGGTTTTGACAGTAAGTGTTTTGGATATACTTCCCTGACATAGTCGCCGTAGCACTTTCTATATAGAGGTAACGTCAGACACAGCATGAATTTTATGTATTTTTATTTCCATGCTTCATTAACATCGACGGCGGGTGCGGCTAGCCAACAGGGGATGCTTACTCCTCCCGGGCACCTGATCCCACCTCTAGCTTGCTAGGGTTCGTTGATGTTAATTTTTTTGTGCTCTATTGTAAGTGCTGTTGAGATTATCGTCAGGATCTTCTTTAACTCATTGCAGTAGCGTTCAACTGCCAAAGGCATTTTTCGTAGTCGGCTTGAGAGGCCGCAACACATTTTCAAATTGGTTGCTATGACAACAATTTTTTCTTTATTTTACCAAATAAATTGAACAATAGGACTACAAAGTACAACATAGTAGTAACTTGATTGTTCTGTCTTAATAGCATGGCCAGAAGGGCTACCCTTGTATTATGTCAAATACCAGTAAAAATAGTATGAATTTTATTCGAAAATACCTCTTTTCGTGAACCTTCGAAGGAAGCACAGAATTTTCACAGAATTTTGCTACTTCAAAATAACTTACAAATTTCTCCTTTTTCAAATGATACCAAATTTATCAGTACTTTCCAGATTCATTTTCTCAGTAATTGGCAAATTCTAAAATACTTTTACTTAAATCTTTTCTTTGGAGCACATGTGCAGGTCTTCTTTCTTTTTGCACCGGATATTTTCAAGTGACTGACAAAAGGATGCTGGAACGGATTTTCTACAAATAAATCCAGCTTTTTCCCTTCTAAACATCTGTATCAGCGATTTCAGATTCAAAAATCACTATTCTATATAACTATTCCTCATCATATTTCCTCATTTGGTATAACATTAGTTTCGTACAAAAGGGGAAGAACTCTTACAGGAGTGTAACACCCCCTGGGGGACTCAATTTCCTGTCATAAATAATATACGTAAAAAATTATTGGTGTGAAAACATCCCGATTGCTGATTTCCGCAGCTCTAAAGATGAACCCTAACACAAAGATGTGATACCATTCGTAGTTACTCACATTCCTAGAAATGAAAAATAATATTTAATGTCGCAAAATTTACACCAGTAGCCTCTTTTTAAACCGCAGGATTTAATACACAGCCGCCGACAACCGCCGAATTTAAAGAAATTAATCAGAGCCAAATTCACATCAACACATTTAGGATTTCGAAAATCTATACCCTTGATGCCTCTTTTGCCAATTTATTTTAGAAGGAGACACATTCAAATTCAAAAGTTTAAAAAATTGTCACGTGAATGAGAGCATGAAATGCAAATCCAGAAACTTGATAAATTGCATGACATGTCCATCCTGTAGGGATGAATATCGGGAAAAACCGGAACCAAATTATCGGACAGGGTAAGAGTGCATAAACATGATAAACAATAGATAAAATACGAAATACATCGTACAGTACACACTTTGACAATTGTGGACATGCAAAATACACTATGACAAATATGGATAATGACCATATCCCTGTATACAGCACAAAATCGGTAATTCAGAAAATCAGAAACCGAAGGCATACAAAATCAGGATAAAACAGAAACCAAAGCAAACAAACAAAAACCCCCACCACATGAAAAGAAGCGGACTCCCGATATGAGAGTGAGACCAGGTGCCCAGGAAGAGTAAGCATCTCGTGCTTGCATGCAACACCCGCCGCTTCAATTCGGTAGAACTGTCACATCCGATAACTTCCATTTCGGAAGACATAGAGTACAATCTTTGGTTGGATGGTTCAAGTGGTCTATGACAGAATATCATCCACCATTCTGGAGAGTGGGACATCATAGTACTAGTGTATGACGAGTTCCCCATATCGACCGTAGAACTTCATCAGTGACGATGCTAGTCGGCCAAAAACATATCCCTGACTGAGAAGCTTATCTGATACACTATTTTCCCGTTATACAGAGTAAAATCGGACAATAAAAATTCACGCAGAGCCAAGGGAAAAATCTTTATCAACATTTTAAAGACAAAATAAAACCGTTAAAGTTCTTGATATAGAGGCATTTTAATTCTTATCAGAATTGAACAACCAGATATTTATTTAAATCAATGTTCCCGCATATTTCAACTTTTATCTTTCTTATTGCAAAAGAGAACTAACGTATGCATGTACATGTAATATATTTAGCGCCTTTACATTGTCATATTGTTAACTATGACGTCATATGATATATTTTCTGAACAACTTTTAGTATTTTGACAAGAGGAAATTTTGTTGAAGTATTATTAGAATACATCTTCTTGTATGTTTTGCTGAAATATATTGGAACTTGAGTTATAAAAGGCAAGTTATGAATCCTCATTTATACTTCGAAATATTTCTTATAAAAGGCAAGTTATGAATCCTCATTTATACTTCGAAATATTTCTTATAAACTTCCAGTAATTCCCTACTAGGTCTTAGAATGCGTTTGGTCGAGTCACTTATCATACTGTCTGTGTTGGACGTGTCAAAAATTGGCCAGGTTGGGGACCTATCCCAGAAAGGTGACATAAAGAAGGGTGTCAACGGAATAAGCTCCTTGTTTTCCTCTGGTGCTTGTAATAGCTTTTGTCTCCACTCCTCAAGAGGGTAACCTTGAAGACCCATTCCATCAAACAGCTCGTTAAAAGGCAAAGTATGCTGATTGAAGAGATTGTAGATTTTTTCATGATTTGAATTATCGTTGCAGATTTTAACCAAGATTTCAACCATTGCTTTAGCGACATAATCAACAGGTGTCAAATCAAATGGAAAGTCCATATCAGGGAAGCATCCTAGTCTCTTCATTCCCAGGATTGTGGTAGCAAACAGATCGTTTTTTGGACCATGTCCGTCTGTTGAGCAGCCGGATATTCTAGCTGGCCTAAAAATGGCTCCACTGGGCAGATAGTCAAATGCTTGCATGATCAGCTTCTCACTTGCCCATTTGCTTCGTCCGTAACCACCAGCAATCTGCAGTGGATCATCGAGAAAGTCATTCTCATAGTAAACCATGTGAGGTGGATCATCTGCTTTTGGAAAGAGGAATACTCCAAGAGAAGACGTTGTGAAAATTCGCTTTTGAACACCTGTCATAGCCAATGAAATAAATTCCTTCGTACTTTGTACGTTTGCGGTACGATGATCTTCATATCCTGTATTGAAATTCATCTGAGCAGCGTTCATGACCACGGCATCGACCGCTTGAGTGAGCTCTTTATATATGTCAGATGCTATGCCTAACTTTGGTTGTGACAGATCTGAGATGACAATAGCAATTCTTTGTGAATATTCGAATTTCCACAGATTGTATTTTTTCATATTTTCCCTAATTCTGTCTAACCCTCTTGCCTCGGTAGTCTCTCGTACCATGCAGCAAACATGCGCATTAGTTTGCTCTAAAATTTCTGTTAGAAGATAAGCTCCTAGAAATCCAGTGACTCCAGAAATCAATACATTCTTAGGATAATTCATATCCGACTTGTAATGCAATGATCTGAAATGCTGAAACTGCACTGAGCATTTTCTGGAGTGATATGGTACTTCATGATCTTGAAGGATTGAATCTTCAATAATCATCTTTCTCAATGTCTCATCGTTTATATGTTGGTTATATCCTTGTTTTCTGTTTGCATCTTGTTTCCTTTTTACCACATTCTCAAACTCTGATATAGTATCCGCTGTACCAATGTCTGTGAAAGACAGGTTCATGCCCAAATCATCCTGGAAAGCTCTTTGTAGAAGGACTAATTGGAGAGAATTTCCACCAAGCTCACTGAAAGATGATTGCCTGTGAAAAGTATATACCATTGATTCATCCATGTTTAAAACTTTGCACCACAGTTTCGAAATCGCTAGCTGGGTCTCGTTAAGACGAGATTTCGAGACCGAGGAAACCGGATCTCTTTCATGTACTGATTCATCTCTTTCAAGGGCCTTGCGGTCTATTTTTCCACTCAGAGTCAAAGGAAACTGATCTTTCTCTAATTTCGAAATGAAAGTCGGGATCATGTATCGAGGAAGAACTTTAACCAAATACTCTTTCAGCTCTGAAAGGTATATAAATGTAGGAGCCGCGTAGGCAGCGATGAATACCTCGTTCGACTTTTTACATTTGTGTAGTACAACAACTGCTATTTCTACTTTTGGATGTTGAATTATGATGTTTTCGATCTCGGCAAGGTTAACTCTCTGTCCACGTATTTTCACCATGTCGTCAAGTCTACCAACGAAAGTAATATTCCCGTCGCTGTCTTGAAATGCATGGTCCCCCGTTTTATACAGAAGCATTTCCGAGGAGCAGAAAGGATTTTGAATGAACTTTGTCTCGTTAAAATGTTTCGCATGACCGATATAACCATTAGATAATCCTTTCCCTCCAATGTATATTTCGCCAATCACATAGGGAGGGACAGGCTGTTGGAAGTCATCAAGCAAGCAGACATAGGCTCCAGGAATTGCTTTGCCGATTGATAGTTCCGGGTTGACCTCCTCATTATCCGGAGAGACGTTGAATTCGTAACATGTTGCGCATACTGTCGTTTCAGTTGGTCCATATGCGTTGAAGAATCGTATGTTCGTCCCTGACGTCCACTTCATCGCCGTGCTGACGGTGCATGCTTCACCGGCGGTGATAACTTTCTTTAGCTTAGGCATGTCGCCAGGTCCACAGATGTTCAAGACACACGGTGGAAGCGTTATTGTGTTGATTTGCATGTTGTTAACTGCAGAAATGAATTCATGTCCAAGTCGCTCATTCTCTGAGAAAATCGCCAAAGTGGCACCTGATATCAAAGCGGTAAAAATTTCTGAAATCGTCGCATCGAATCCAATAGACGCAAACTGGCCAATGATGTCTTTAACGTTGAGGTCCCATAAGTAAATTTGTGCATATGCTAGGTTACTAACAGCATTCTGTGGTACGCTTACTCCTTTGGGCTTTCCAGTAGAACCTGATGTGTATATCACATAAGCTGTGTTGGCAGGAAGAATGAAATTAGGACATTCTGCTTCATCTGTAAGCACTTCTGCTTGATGAATCGCTCGCAGGATAACAACTTCCTCACCAAAGATCTTTGCTGTGTTTAAGGCTGATAATTTGATCTTAGATGACATGCACTGTAGGGACTTCTCCACTTCTTTAGTTGTAACAACTGTTGTAACATTTGAATCATGCAAGATAAAAGTTATTCTTTCTAATGGGTAGTCCATAGGAAGAGGTAAAAAAGCATGTCCTATGTTTATAACTGACAGCATCGACACCACGTACCTGATTGAGTTTGGTAGATGAAGGCCTATCACTCTCCTTTTCCCGTTTTCTGCTGAAGCTTCTAGAATACTGGAAAACTGATAAATGCATTCGAGCATTTCTGCATACGATAAGGATGTCATTGACGTCATCAGTGCAGTTTTTGTGTCGAATGACAAGGCTTTCTTCTTAACTTCATCGAAAAGCTGTATATCATTTTCTTGGCGTTCGAATTTTCCTTTATACAATCTTTCAATCTGAAAACTGGACAGCAGGGTCACTTTCGAAAGTGGTGTATTTTTCGATTTTTCAATGGACGTCATAAAAGTCGGGAAGTGTTTCAGAACGTCCATTATATGTCTGAAATCTTGACCTGGTCTTTTATTGTACAGCACTTGAACTTTATCCCCAGAGAAAAGTAAAAGAATGTTACATTCGTGAAGAAGAAGTTGTACATACATTCTCTTGTTGTTCGAAGGAATTGCTTCTCCGATTACGATGTTATGGTGTGGAGTTTGTTTTCGACCCCTTAACTCCGGATATCGATAGAAGACATCCACCAAAAATGTTTTTGCCTCCCTGTGTTTCAATAGATCCTGTTTGCACTTTTCGACGACCATTCCTACTGTTTCATTCATATCTATCTCAATAATTGTAGGGCATACATCGACATAAATACCATTTATATTCTCCGGAACGTCCTTCATGTTTGCTAAGATCCCGACATTAACAGATGATGTGCAACAGGTCCTACTAAGGAACGAGACAAAAGAAGCTTCGATATCATAAATGTTTTGGTAATTTGGGAGAGCTATTTCTGTTGTTTCGATGTTTGGTTCATCTGATACATCTATGATACCAGTAACGACATTCATTCGTTGGCGGAAAAATACGGTCGGGTCATATTTTTCTAATTTTCTTCGCCAAAAGTTTTCTTTTTTCCTTATATCAACCACTTCCGAAGTATCAGCAGCAAAATGTGTTGCTAATCTTTTTCCTTCTGACAATCCATGTTTCTTGAAATCAAAAGTCGACAGATGACCGCCATCAGATTGCGCTAGGGATATCCACAGTGATCCATCACCAGTTTTGACACGTAATGAGTCATCAAATACTTCTAAAATTGTGCCCATAAGGGCATTTCCATCAATGGAAGTATCACTAGACCCTTCTACTGAGTTTGTCACCAAGAAGAATTCACCCGTATTCGATAATATCTTCGGACTTCCTAATGCATTTTCATGATTTCCGAACTCAAGAGCTCTTGCGAGGTCGTAAAGTTCAGAGGTAGATTTTTCAAAACTCAAAATCCCAAGATTCGGAGGAATAGCATAAAGTCCGTAATAAGACCGTCCCAACTTGCTTTGAACTTTCCGCTTAACATTTTGGTCCTGTAAGTCTTTGATAAGAGTGGCGAATGCGTTTAACGCTGCCTCTTGACATTTTAGGTTTAAACTTAAGGCTGAGTCTTCTTTTTGGATCGAAACAGCTCGGAACTGTACAATGTCACCTGTATCGATTCCAGCTTCAACCACGTGCCAGCTGATGCCATGTTCTTTTTCTCCATTTAGAATTGCCCAACTTGTTGCTTGAACCCCAGCATATGAAGGAAGAGGAGAGTCATGGTAATTGATTGCAAATTGTCTCGGTATAGAAAGCTCTGATTTACTCAGAATTCTTTGATTACATATACTGAACAAATAGTCTATCTCCTTTCCACATAATGAGTCCTCTATATTTGCATTCCTTCTGCTATAAGAAATGGAGATTTCATCGCAATATAAAACCACTGAAGAAGTGTTTGTAAACACTTGTGATATAATGAATTCCAGCTTCTTTCAGTATCTTCAAGCAGCTCAGCAAGATGTTTCCATCACCAATAACAGCACAGGTAATCTTTTTGTGTGCACCTTTGTCAATAACAGGAAGGTTTTTCTTTGACATCTGTCAAAGTATAAGGATTGATATGAATTTTGTGATCCATTCATGAAAGAATATTGCAGAACATACAGAACAAGAAGGATTAAGGAACAGCAAATACGACACCAAAACATCAAACACAAAAAACTACACCTAAACCAACGAGAAGTGGTGGGGGTTTTTTTGTTCCACTTCGAAGTCAAATTTTTGACGTTGTGTTTTAAGTAATTTCTCATCTTCGTCTGAAATGCTCATTTTAAACTGATTCTTTGAATGACCCTCTTAATGTGTGATTTTGTGGACTCATTTACTGCATATTTGTGTGTGTGTGTGTGTTTTGTGTAAACAAATAGCCTTCTCGCCGTAAGGTGACATCACAAACAAGACATTAAAGTGCAAGTGCACAAGACAACACAACAATATGCAAAGGAGAATGAAATAGTTGGCATATTTCAATGTCACTGTAGAAAGTGGTAGGGCCACGAAGCCCCTAAAACGGCGTGCAGTTTTCCTTAAAATTAAACTTCACGGGAAATACTTGATATGATACATAAAATATTATGAATGTTTCCTGCTTTTAATGAAACGAACATACCTACCGTACCATCAAAGGGAGTATTATGACGTCATCATGTGACGTCATTTTGACATTATTGACAAAACATGGTCAAAAATGTATCTTTAATGGAGAATTTCGATATGGCCACATACTTCGAGAAACATATAACTTTTATGACAAGATGATATTATGATTAACTTTCATTTGTAAATTTTTCATCTTTCTCGATGCATGTGGTCAATGCTAATTTTAAAGAAATATGTAGGTTTTGCAGCAATTTCACGGAAAGTTGCCCGATTTTGGGGTTTCCAAAGGGCTCAAAGCTACTGATAAATGCATTATTTACAAAATCTCAACATATAACTTAGTAAAGAACTTTACAAAGAATCAAATCGCAAAAAATATTCAATTGATTCAAATGTTAAGAAACAGGGCCGATTTAGGGGCTTCTTGGCCCAACCCCTTTAAAATTAACCTTCTCTCAATGAACATTTCTTAGCAATAATCAAAATGTAAAATAGTGAAATTATAACCTTAATACTTTTCCAATTATAGAATTTTTTCTATTGAATTAAGATTAAAATTAAATTCGCTGTACTATGTTCAACTAAGAATTCTTAAGTACAGTTCCACGTAAGAATCAGGCAAAGGTGATACATCAAATTTTTTTGGTAGAATTTTTATGCCCCCGGAATCAAAGATTCGGGGGCATATAGTTTTTGGCCTGTTTGTCTGTTTGTCTGTTTATCTGTTTGTCTGTTTGTCTGTTTGTCCGAAAAACTTTAACATTGGACATAACTTTTGAATGGGAAGTGATAGGGCTTTCATATTTCACATGTGTATTCCTTGTGACAAGACCTTTCCATTGATACGAAAATTTTTGACCTCGTGACCTTGACCTTGACCTTTGACCTACTTTTCAAAAACTTTAACATTGGGCATAACTTTTGAATGGGAAGTGATAGGGCTTTCATATTACACATGTGTATTCCTTGTGACAAGACCTTTCCATTGATACAAAAAATTTTGACCTCGTGACCTTGACCTTGACCTTTGACCTACTTTTCAAAAACTTTAACATTGGGCATAACTTTTGAATGGGAAGTGATAGGGCTTTCATATTTCACATGTGTATTCCTTGTGACAAGACCTTTCCATTGATACAAAAATTTTTTACCTCGTGACCTTGACCTTGACCTTTGACCTACTTTTCAAAAACTTTAACATTGGGCATAACTTTTGAATGGGAAGTGATAGGGCTTTCATATTTTACATGTGTATTCCTTGTGACAAGACCTTTCCATTGATACCAAAATTTTTTACCTCGTGACCTTCACCTTGACCTTTGACCTACTTTTCAAAAACTATAACATTGGGCATAACTTTTGAATGGGAAGTGATAGGGCTTTCATATTTCACATGTGTATTCCTTGTGACAAGGCCTTTTAATGGATACGAAAAATTTTGACCTCGTGACCTTGACCTTGACCTTTGACCTACTTTTCAAAAACTTTAACATTGGGCATAACTTTTGAATGGGGAGTGATATGGCTTTCATATTACACATGTGTATTCCTTGTGACAAGACCTTTCCATTGATACAAAAAATTTTTACCTCGTGACCTTGACCTTGACCTTTGACCTACTTTTCAAAAACTTTAACATTGGGCATAACTTTTGAATGGGAAGTGATAGGGCTTTCATATTTCACATGTGTATTCCTTGTGACAAGACCTTTCCATTGATACCAAAATTTTTTACCTCGTGACCTTGACCTTGACCTTTGACCTACTTTTCAAAAACTTTAACATTGGGCATAACTTTTGAATGGGAAATGATATGGCTTTCATATTTCACATGTGTATTCCTTGTGACAAGACCTTTCCATTGATACAAAAAATTTTGACCTCGTGACCTTGACCTTGACCTTTGACCTACTTTTCAAAAAACTTTAACATTGGGCATAACTTTTGAATGGGAAGTGATAGGGCTTTCATATTTCACATGTGTATTCCTTGTGACAAGACCTTTCCATTGATACCAAAATTTTTTACCTCGTGACCTTGACCTTGACCTCTGACCTACTTTTCAAAAACTTCAACATTTGGCATAACTTTTGAATGGTAAGTGATAGGACTTTCATATTTCATATGTGTACTCCTTGTGACAAGACCTTTCCATTGATACCAAAATTTTTGACCTCGTGACCTTGACCTTTGACCTTTTAACCCAGTGACCTCACATACATGTGTTTAACAGAAAATAGTGTTCATACTAACAAAGATGCCACCGGGGGCATTCGTGTTTCACAAACACAGGCTTTATTTATTCCAGTTTTGAGACATATGGGTGGTACAAATAATCAAAATGAAATTCATTTCTCAAGGTTCAGATAGTGAAGCGAGATATTCACCTCATATTTTATAAAGGATTATGAAGAGCAAAATATAGCAGTTAAGATTAACCTTATACGATTAAACCAAAGTTGCTACCCCTATATCTTTCTTCATCATCCAAGTATGAGGAAAATTCTTTCAGAACATCCAAAAGGAGGCTGCTCTGAACATATTTCAAAAGAAAAAAGTTCAGCAAAAATCTTAAGGTTTTCAAGTGCCTGATCCTTAAATGGACCTGTACTTTACTTCTGAAAGCTACATCAAAATTCTGCAAACTATCCGGAGAAGAAGTTTTTTTTTTTAAATATTCTAAAGTTTACTATTAAGATGACGGATCTTTATGGATGATGGACAATGCAGTATGACGGTCCATGTACTAAACCACAATTCAATTTTCCTTTCGAAAAACATTAATAAAAATGGGAAATTGAGCCTATTTTCCATCTTCAATTTAGTGAATGAAAAATGGAGAATTGATCAACATTTCCATTTTTTCATATTAAAATGTTAAATTGAAAAAGGAAAATGGAAAATGAAATCGAACAAGCAGCATTAAACCACAATTCAATGATAATAAGGTGTTCCAACTCTATACCTTCTAGAAGAAAATTTCAAACCAATTTATTATGCACGAGACACGTGTTTCGGATATTAAATCCTCATCAGAGATGCTTCCAGCCAAAATGATTTTCCTTTGCAAGAATAGAAAAGGGAAATGGAAAATGGAAATAATTTCCCTTTTTCAATTTGTAAAGGAAAATGATCCTTTTTTTTTTTGGTTTCAAGCTTAATAACGATTACTTTAATGGACTAATATTTACCTTTATGAAGTTGTCATACTTTCATTCAATTATTGTGTCTCATATTAATCCATACTCCATATTCAGGCGTAAGATAAATTGTTATAACTCATAATGGACAGACAATACATTTTAAAAGGGTCATGACCACTGCACAATAAAAATGGTCTATAGGCTTAAAATAAAGTCAATTAAAGTTACGTAAGAATGCAGGAATGACGTCGACCTTTACAATATATCTTTGTTTTTTTTAAAAGGTTCAAATACAATATGTACATTACAAATGATAGATCGAAAAGTTCATAAAAACATCCACATTAAAGTATAGATAAGATTATTAATTCTTAATAAAAAGAACCACACGGTCAACACTGCACGTAGTGCATAAAGGTGTAATTCTTACTTAAGTGCATAAAGGAACTGGCTGCAGTTTAAAATTTAGTTTGTCTTTGATTTTTTGTTTCTTTGTTTTGTTTTGTTTTGTTTTTTTTTTTTTGTTTTATAAATTGAATGTTTATTTTTGCCATTTTATTCGATGATGAAATGTCAGTTGTCGTATCACAAATTGTGTAATACCGCGTAGCGTAGCTACTTATCATCACCAAAAATATGAATCTATTCCGAATTCGTACTAATTCTAAGGAAATAAACGTTTGAGTACGTGGCGTATGAAAATATCAAAATAATACGAACTAGTTCCCTGACAACAAAAATGTTGGAGCGGAATAAAATAAAAATAAGCCGGAATGTATATCTGGAAAACAGTTTCCCCCCTTCGGAACCTCAGCATGTTTTACCTATTTGCACTTACTACTGTACAGTTATGACGTAAATTAAGAAATTTGTGTTGGGATTTATAGGACTCTCAGACAGCATTTCTTGTACTTGTAAATCTTATGTGTGAAGAAAAACAACGTTATTAAGATCTTCAAGTATCGGAATATTTGAGCTGTTAATTATTTCTTGGGAATTAAAACGAAATCGACTTGACAAGTTTGGTAAAAGAAAGGAGGGGATCTCCAACAACACTAGGTTGAAGCACCCATAGCAAAATCTCAAAACACCCAATGCAAAAAACACAGAACAGACACCCGCAGAAATAGACGAAAAAGGTACAAGGAACACCAACTCACAACATAGAAACATTAAGACCACACATAAACTAACGAGACCAATGGGCAACCGGTGCCGACTTAGGACGGCCATCTGCCACATAAATAGCAGACGGTGTGGTTATCCTGGATTACGTGCGCACAACCCTCCCACTTTTCCGATTTCCCAGAGGTCTCGAAGAACTCAAGGCCATCTACCAAGTTCGTATTTTCGTGCCGATCGGTCAACAAACATGGCCACCGAGGGTTGATTGGCTGATGCATTTTCGTCTTCTCCTCTGCAACTGCCGCACAGAATTTCATGAAACCTTACAGGACGCAAGTACTCATGATCCTCTGCTCTGATTGACTGACGCATTTTCGACAACTCCAAAAGTGATTCGCATAATTTCACGAAACCTAAAAAGGAACAAGTACTCAAGGGCCTCCACCAAACTGTCCACAATCAGGTGAGCGATGTTGCCCCTTTGACCACTTGTTTTATTTTAGTTTGGATTTTTTGGGAGGGGGGGGGCAGGAGTATCTCCTATTGTCCCATTGGTCTCGTCGGTTTATATGTAGTCTTTTGTGTTTGATGTTTGTATGTCGTATATCTCTTTTCCGTCTCATGGTATGCTCGTCTTTTGCATCGGGTGTTTTGGTGTTTTGCTGTCGGTACTGCAATAGGGTCTTGTTGGAGATCCCCTCCCTTATATCTATAGAACAGATGAATGGCATTGTTAACGTCCATCATACAATAAAACTCGATGATATCGAAGTCCATGATTTTTGGTTTTCAAACCGAAAATCGAGCCTCAAGACAAATTCTGAATATTCAACATATCACTTCATAAAGAGAAAAAAATTGCAGACATGCGTTGGATGTTATTTTTAGAATTTCTTTATGGATATTTTTACCTCTGTGTACCCGGATAAATAGGAAAATTGAGAGCACATAATCCGGATAGTTACACCATCTGCCATAAATATGGTGGATGACCGTCCAAAGTTGGCACTGGGTGTATATTGGTCTAGCTCTAGCTGTTAGTCGGTATGGTAGTTGTACGGCCATTGTTTGCTATGTTTATGAGTTGATGTATGTTACAAATCTTCATATATCATCATTTCCAGCTTCAGGCATGCCATAAAAAGTTACTTTTTTAAATCGAGATGCATAGTTGTACTTCATTTCCAGACTACTAAGTCTGAATATGTTCCAAACGGACGGAAAATATTTTGGTAGTTCTATTATACGAGATTTGATACCATGACCATACTACGGCATCATTCTTTTGTTTGTCTGATTTCAACTGAATCTGTGCGGTGCCGCATTAATTCATCTAAGTGGCGCCACCTGTATTAAATCACTTTAACTGTTCATGAGTGTGAGAATTATTATGTTATAAAATGTACCGAAAGTAGCAGGATGGGTGGGATATGATGCTACAGGACCCATGTTATAAAAAATTCAAGAAATTTTGATAACTAAATTTGAATTTTTGAATGCGTTGAAGAGAAGATCAGCCAAAGTTGATCGAACTTGGCTACATCTGCCCTCGAGGACCCCTGGTCTACCAGCAGTGACACTCACCAAATGGTACAAATGTTAAACGTCGTCTTCAAATTCAATAGCATCATTCAAGAACAGATAAATTTGCAGCATGGACAAGACAAGCACGTTTTGAGTACTCAAAAGTGAAGTCTTTTGTGTTCGGTGTTTAAATCTCGTATTTCGTGTGCCTTGTCCCTCTTATGTATCTCCATGTGTATGGCTACTCTGTGTTTTCGCTTGGATTGTGTCGGTGTTTTTCCTGTGGTTGACTGCAACAGAGTCTTGTTGGGGAACCCCTCCTTTCTTTCATATGTTTTCAACTTTTTCTTCCGAAACATTTGGAGTATTTTGATGAAGTTAAATATACATGATGTACTCTAGCCCCTTACCAAAGTTCGGGTTCATAATTATATTCAGTAGAAGATCTAGGTTGTACGGATTGACGACGGACGGATCGCTTTGACAATGGCTCAATATAGCTGAGGTTAGTTAAATTACTAACGATAGAATTCAACTTGTGAAGAAAAATATCATATTTGCACTTGCTATGCTGTATATAAGAGAATGCCATTTGAACTATGATTTTATTTAACATATGCAATTTCACAAATGAATGTACAACATGAAAATGGATTTTACTTTATGCTACAAAATTCTATGTACATTGACAATGTTCTTGACATTGACCTTAATATTTTTTTAAATAAACATTTATTTTTTAACTCTTTGAAGTTTATATCTAGTTTCACTGCATTAGCAGAGCTGAAATGCAGGCTTTTGCAACAATAATAATAAAACTGCAACGTAAAAATTAACCCTTTTCTCATTCACTTTTTCAAAACGTAAAAAAGTATTACCGGCTTCACTACGTAGCATTGCTAGGTTCTTGACGTCGTACTTAAAAAGCGGCTATTTCTAAACGTTTTGACTTTTATGTTGCTAACTGAAAGATGCTAAAGAATATAAGAGCGAGATTCATGTTATTAGAATTTAGATAAAGATTTCAATTGAGAATGGTTCGATTGTAAGAAGTTATATTTCAGAGAATTCATTACATATGTCAGAAGTTTGAAAAGAGGCAAATAAGTTCTCTGGAATACAGCTACTAGTAGGTTTTATTTTGATGTTTTGTTAAGCGCAATGTTTATGCTTCAAAATAGTTCTTATAAACTTTCAGTAATTCACTACTAGGTCTTAGAATGCGTTTTGTCGAGTCACTTATCATACTGTCTGTGTTTGATGTGTCAAAAATTGGCCAGGTAGGGGATCTATCCCAGAAAGGTGACATGAAGAAGGGTGTCAACGGAATAAGCTCCTTGTTTTCCTCGGGTGCTTTCAATAGCTTTTGTCTCCATTCCTGAAGTGGATACCCTTGAAGGCCCATTCCATCAAACAGCTTATTAAAAGGCATAGTATGCTGATTGAAGAGATGGTAAATTTTCTCGTGTTTGAACTTGTCGTTGCAGATCTTCACCACGATTTCAATCATTGCCTTCGCGACATAATCCACGGGTGTCAAATCATATGGAAAGTCCATATCGGGATAACATCCTAGTCTCTTCATTCCTAGGATTGTGGAAGCAAACAGGTCGTTTTTTGGTCCATATCCATCTGTTGAGCAACCAGATATTCTAGCTGGCCTGAAGATCGCTCCTCCAGGTAGATAATCAAGTGCTTGCAAGATCAGCTTCTCACTTGCCCATTTGCTTCGTCCGTATCCACCTGCAATCTGCAGTGGATCATCGAGAAAGTCATCCTCATAGTAAACCATCTGAGGTGGATCATCTGCTTTTGGAAAAAGGAATACTCCAAGAGAAGACGTTGTGAATATTCGCTTTTGAACACCTGTCATGGCAAATGATATAAATTCTTTCGTACTTTGTACGTTTGCGGTACGATGGTCTTCATATCCTGTATTGAAGTTCATCTGAGCAGCATTCATGACCACGGCATCCACCACTTGAGTGAGCTCTTTATATATGTCAGGAGCTACGCCTAATTTTGGTTGTGATAGATCTGAGATGACAACGGCAATTCTTTGTGAATATTCGAATTTCCATAGATTGTATCTTCTCATATTTTCCCTTATTCTGCCTAATCCTCTTGCCTCGGTAGTCTCTCGAACCATGCAGCAAACATGCGCATTAGTCTGCTCTAAAATTTCTGTTAGAAGATAAGCTCCTAGAAACCCAGTGACTCCAGAAATCAATACATTCTTAGGATACTTCATATCCGACTTGTGATGGAATGATCTGAAATGCTGAAACTGCACTGAGCCCCTTCTGGCATGATGTGGAACTTCGTGATCCTGAAGGATGGAATCTTCAATAATCATCTTTCTCAATGCCTCATCGTTTATGTGTTGGTTATATCCTTGTTTTCTGTTTGCATCCTGTCTCCTTTTTACCACGTCCGCAAATTCTTCTATAGTATCCGCTGTACCAATGTCTGTGAAAGACAGGTTGATGCCCAAATCATCTTGAAAGGCTCTTTGTAGAAGAACTAATTGGAGAGAATTTCCACCAAGCTCACTGAACGATGATTGCCTGTGAAAAGTATATACCATTGATTCATCCATGTTTAAAACTTTGCACCACAGTTTCGAAATTGCTAGCTGGGTCTCGTTAAGATGAGATTTTGAGACCGAGGAAACCGGATCTCTTTCATGTACTGATTCATCTCTTTCAAGGGCCTTGCGGTCTATTTTTCCACTCAAAGTCAAAGGAAATTGATCTTTCTCTAATTTCGAAATGAAAGTCGGGATCATGTACCGAGGAAGAACTTTAACCAAATACTCTTTCAGCTCTGAAAGGTAAATAAATGTAGGAGCAACGTAAGCAGCGATAAATACCTCGTTCGACTTTTTACATTTGTTTACCACAACAACTGCTATTTCTACTTTTGGATGTTGAATTAAAATGTTTTCGATCTCGGCAAGATCAACTCGCTGTCCACGTATTTTCACCATGTCATCGAGTCTACCGACGAATGTAATATTCCCGTCGCTGTCTTGAAATGCATGGTCCCCCGTTTTATACAGAAGCATTTCCGAGGAGCAGAAAGGATTTTGAATGAACTTTTTCTCGTTGAAATGTTTCGCATGACCGATATATCCGTTAGATAATCCTTTTCCTCCAACGTATATTTCGCCAATGACATCGGGAGGGACAGGCTGTTGGAAGTCATCAAGCAAGCAGACATAAGCTCCGGGAATCGCTTTGCCGATTGGTAGTTCCTGGTTGACCTCCTCATTGTCCGGAGATACGTTGAATTCGTAACATGTTGCGCATACTGTCGTTTCAGTTGGTCCATATGCATTGAAGAATCGTATGTTCGTCCCTGACGTCCACTTCATCGCCGTGCTGACGGTGCATGCTTCACCGGCGGTGACGACTTTCTGTAGCTTAGGCATGTCGTCAGGTCCATAGATGTTCAAGACAGACGGTGGAAGCGTAATTGTGTTGATTTGCATTTTATTAATTGCAGAAATGAATTCATGTCCAAGTCGCTCTTTCTCTGAGAAAATCGCCAAAGTGGCACCTGATATCAAAGCGGTAAATATTTCTGAAATCGTCGCATCGAATCCAATGGACGCAAACTGGCCAATGATGTCGTTCTCGTTCAGGTCCCATAAGTAAATTTGTGCATATGCTAGGTTACTAACAGCATTCTGTGGAACGCTTACTCCTTTGGGCTTTCCAGTAGAACCTGATGTGTACATCACATAAGCTGTGTTGGAAGGAAGAATAATATTAGGACATGCTAATTCATCTGTCAGCACTTCTGCTTGATGACTGACTCTCAGGATGACGACTTCCTCACCGAAGATCTTTGTGGTGTTTAAGGCTGATACTTTGATTTTAGATGACATGCTTTGCAGGGACTGTTCCACATCTCTAGTTGTAACAACTGTTGTAACGTTTGAATCATGCATGGTAAAAGCTATTCTTTCTAATGGGTAATCCATAGGAAGAGGTAAAAAAGCATGTCCTATCTTTATAATTGACAGCATCGACACCACGTACCTGATTGAGTTTGGAAGATGAAGGCCTATCACTCTCCTTTTCCCGTTTTCATGCTGAAGCTTCTAGAATGTTGGAAAACTGATAAATGCAGTCGAGCATTTCAGCATACGATAAGCATGTCATTGACGTCATCAGTGCAGTTTTTGTGTCGAATGATAAGGCTTTCTTCTCAACTTCATCGAAAAGCTGTGTATCATTTTCTTGGCGTTCGAATTGTCCTTTATACAATCTTTCAATCTCAAAATTGGACAGCAGGGTCACTTTCGAAAGTGGTGTATTTTTCGAGTTTTCAATGGACGTCATAAAAGTCGGGAAGTGTTTCAGAACGTCCATTATATGTCTGAAATCTTGACCTGGTCTTTTGTTGTACAGCACTTGAACTTTATCCCTAGAGAAAAGTAAAAGAATGTTACATTCGTGAAGAAGAAGTTGTGCATACATTCTCTTGTTGTTTGAAGTAAATGCTTCTCCGATTACGATGTTGTGGTGTGGAGTTTGTTTTCGACCCCTTAACTCCGGATATCGGTAGAAGACATCCACCAAAAATGTCTTTGCCTCCCTGTGTTTCCATAGACCCTGTTTGCACTTTTCGACTACCTTTCCTACTGTTTCATTCATATCTATCTCGATGATAGTAGGGCATACATCGACATAAATACCATTTATATTCTCGGGAACGTCCTTCTTGTTTGCTAAGATCCCCACGTTAACAGATGATGTGCAACAGGTCCTACCAAGGAATGAGACAAAAGATGCTTCGATATCATAAATGTTTTGGTAATTTGGGAGAGCTATTTCTGTTGTTTCGATGTTTGGTTCATCTGATACGTCTATGATACCAGCAACGACATTCATTCGTTGGCGGAAAAATACGGTCGGGTCATATTTTGCTAATTTTCTTCGCCAGAAGTTTTCTTTTTTCCTTATATCAACCACTTCCGAAGTATCAGCAGCGAACTGTGTTGCTAATCTTTTTCCTTCTGCTAATCCATGTTTCTTGAAATTAAAAGTCGACAGATGGCCGCCATCAGATTGTGCTAAGGATATCCACAGTGATCCATCACCTGTTTTGACCCGTACTGAGTCATCAAGAACTTCTAAAATTGTACCCGTAAGGACATTTCTATCAATGGAAGTATCACTAGATCCTTCTAGTGAGTTTGTCACCAAGAAGAATTCACCCGTATTCGATAATATCTTCGGACTTCCTAATGCATTATCATGATTTCCGAACTCAAGAGCTCTTGCAAGGTTGTAAAGTTCAGACGTAGATTTTTCAAAACTCAAAATTCCAAGATTCGGAGGAATAGCATATAGTCCGTAGTAAGACCGTCCCAGCTTGCTTTGAACTTTCCGCTTAACATTTTGGTTCTGTAAGTCTTTGATAAGAGTGGTGAATGAGTTCAACGCTGCCTCTTGACATTTTAGATTTAAACTTAAGGCTGAGTCTTCTTTTTGGATCGAAACAGTTCGGAACTGCAGAATGTCACCTGTATCAATTCCAGCTTCAACCACGTGCCAGCTGATACCATGTTCTTTTTCTCCATTTAGAATTGCCCAACTTGTTGCTTGAACCCCAGCATATGAAGGAAGAGGAGAGTCATGATAATTAATAGCAAACCGTCTTGGTATGGCAAGTACTGATTCAAGCAGAATTCTTGGGTTAGATATGCTGAGGAAATAGTCTATCTCCCTCTCCTTCAAAATGTCCTCTATATTTGCATTACGTCTACTATGTAGCAGTGAGATTTCGTCGCAATATAATTCAACGGCAGAAGTGTTTGTAAACACATGGGTTATATCGAAGTTGGCTTCTTTCAGTTTCTTCAAGCAGTTCAGCAAGATATTGCCCTCACCAATGACAGCGCAGGTTATTCTTCTGCCTGTTGTTCTGTTGATGTCAGGGAGGTTTGTCGGTGGCATCTGTCAAAGCACATAGATATAATGTTAATTTGATTCATCTATGAAACAAAATGTAGATCACACATGGATGTTCAAGAAATAAAACCTACAAAATAATTTTTTAATGAAAAACAGTTCGATTTTCAATTTCAAAACTTACAGTGAAAACTAATTATTTTTCCTTTTACTTTTTAGTTTAATTTTGGTTCACATGCCGTTGATATTAATATCTGTATTTCCAAACTGAAATATTTCTTATAAAGCAACAATTTATGCCGTAGCATGTTTGCTTTTGAAAATACTTTTCATTTTAAACTTATGATAATTCTGTAACTTTTCATGGATTTATATTTACCTTCAAAAGCTCACGATATTACCATCTGTTAAAACATATTTTGCCTCGAATCATAACAAACTCAATACATGAACGCCATCTGGGATTTTGACGACGAATCTTTAATCCTTGGAATTAAAACCAGTTTGATAACTGATATAGGGCAGTATCCTGAGACAATACGTTCTCGAAGGGTCATCAAAGTAAAATCAAATGACCTCATTTACCTCGGTTAAGTAGCCAATTGATAAAAAATATTTTGTTTCCTTCTACTTTCATATACCTGGATCACATCTGAATGCATGGTGTCGTGCATGGCTTTATTCATTACTGGACATTACTTAATTGTCCAGTATAAGTGCCGAAGAGCAATATGCCATATCAAACGCTGCACTGAGTGCACTACTGTGTTCATTTCGGATAGCCCAGTAAAATTTTACTTATGAGCTGGCTAACCCCGCACATATTGTTTTTGTGCGTCCTTATATGCTTTTGATATCAATGTACATACTTATTTTTCTAATGGAATCCTGTACTCAAGATGTTTTGTAGATGTGATACTATTGTCATCTCACATAGAGCAGTGTCTATTCATTTTGGTAAACACAGAGATGAGAATATTGTGTAGATGTAGCCCCGATGACGATGCCATTTCTTATCAATGAATGGAGTGGATCTCCAACAAGACTCGTTTGCAGCACCCACAGGAAAACATCGAAACACCCCTATAAGAAAACTTAGAGTACACAAGCACAAAAAGAAAAGGAAACGAGACAAGAGACACCTAACATAACAGTAAAACCAACCAGACCAATGGGCAATCGGTGCCGTCTTAGGGTGGTTATCTGCCAAGTAGTAAATGGTATAGTTATCCGGATTACGTGCACACAACGGTCAAATTAGACCCAGTGGCCTCAGAGTACGCAGGATTGTTGTGTGTAACAGCCTCCTCACTGGTGCTTGCCCAAACAAACAAGACAACGATATGTTTGTTACCGACTGACATCGTCACTGAGGAAGTCCTTCCGTCGTTATGGGGAACTTGCCATACAATATGATGTCCCACTCTCCAGAATGGAGGATGATATTCTGTCATATACCATTTGAACCATCCAACCAAAGATTGTACTCTATGTCTTCCGAAATGGAAGTTACCGGATGTGACAGTTCTACCGAATTGAAGCGGCGGATATTGCATGCAAGCAGGAGATGCTTACTCTTCATTGGCACCTGGTCTCACTTTCATATCGGGAGTCCGCTTCTTTTCATGTGGTGGAGGTTTTTGTTTGTTTGCTTTGGTTTCTGTTTTATCCTGATTTTGTGTGCCTTCGGTTTCTGATTTTCTGAAGTATCGATTTTGTGCTGTATACAGGGATATGGTCATTGTCCATATTTTTCAATACGCATGGACTCTTATACACATCAATTAGCATGTTGATGGATATGGAAAACATAGCCCGACCGACATTCAGAGAGGAAAGGTGGTCGGGGCCCTGTGCTATCTAACGATGTTTTGGCAGAGATTGCAATGGAGTCTTATCGACACAGTCATTCGGAATGCAATTGTGCGCGAAATTGCTCCAGCGGTCTTTGCACTGACATATTTGTACGCCTTTATTCATCCGTTTGATAAGAATTCGCTGCCTTATTCTTGTTACTGCATCATTTAATATATTGTATTGTAGAGATAAAATGACATGCATAATGATTCCATTATATATTGCAATATTTTGTTCTCTACATTTTCGTGTGTGTTTATGATTTTTCTTAATTTTGTAGGGACAATAAAAAAAGTATGAGTTGTGTCTCTTTGTTGGAAACGATTTATAACTAAACAAATTAATCGTAACAATAGATAATATATGAAAAACAAATGTAATTTGCTGAGATTAAATTGAATGTGTTGCATTTTCGTATGAATGCATTGTAACGGCACAATGCATTATACAACGGCTCTTCAACCTGCACACTTTACCATGTGTGACCTTAATTTCACCGTATTTTTCCATGGAAAACAGCAATTCAAAAACAAAACTGGAATGAAACTGATAATAGTGGTGCATATATATAGAATGATGTCTTTATTTGAGTTTTCTTACGTGTATGCATTACTTAGCAAGTGCATCCTTATTGAAATACACGTGTGACAAACGCACTTGCTGTGTGTTGCAAATATTGATAGACATTTTTCACCGTGACGAACTTCGCACTTCGAACTTCGCACTTAAATTTTTTTAAATGGGTTGGCAAAAAACGCGCCAGTAGTACAGGAAATCCAATATACCAATTCAATCAAGTATACCAATCAAGATGTAGATGTGACTCCGCTAATGAGTTTATACGTGAATGGCAGCTACTCCACTGATTCTTCAATGTTCGAAGTGCGAAGTACGAAGTTCGTCACGATGAAAAATGTCTGTTAAACAGGAGAGGAATAAAGGTCCATTTATACAATTTCCGTCTTTTATTTTATTTATACCTTATTTCTTGTCAATTGATCTCATTTGAATATTTAATACTGTATGTTACACACAACTCATTCATTCATTCATTCATTCATTCGTTCGTTCGTTCATTCATTCATTCATTCATTCATTCATTGTATAAGAAAATGACCTGTACTCGGCGTGCCTCTTGAACTGTCCTTACTTAATAAACTTATGATAAGGTTTACAATCTGCTTATATTAGAGAAATTGTTTCTAAATATGGATGGAATCATATTAGGACCCTTCTACTATGCGTGATTTATCTACATGTACCGCACTAAGTCAAAGATCAAAGGGTTCGCACCTTAAGATTCCGTGGTATAGAACACTAAATTCTATGAGGCACCGTTTAAGAAATGCCTCAATTTTATCAATAGTGTTGATTATATTTTCTACATTATAAACAGCTAATTTGTAAGGTACATACACTTTTGCGCCATCTATCCTGTAGTCGGCTAGCCAACAGGGGATGCTTACTCCTCCCGGGCACCTGGTCCCACCTCTAGCTTGCTAGGGGTCCGTCGATGCTCAACTTGGTGCTTTATTGTAAGTGCTGTTGAGATTATCGTCAGGATCTTCTTTAACTCTTTAAGATGTACATTTCGTGTAATTATTTCTGTGAAGATCCTTTCAGCCGTTGTGTAATATAACCCTTAATAAGTAGCTTGCAAAGTAAAGCACATTCAAAATTCGCATTAACGTAAGTGTAGTGCGGAAAATGAGCTTTACTGAGGCGAGTGACAAGCCAATAGGTGATTCTTTCTCTAACATTGACAGATCGCCATCCTAATGCAAAGTTTCATGATTATTTGAAATTCACTTTTGCATTTTTGCAAAATGTTTCAGACTTTCATTCCCTCATTATATTCCATTGGCCATTTGGGTTCAACAATGTTTCGTTTCAGTCACAGGAGGTGATCTTCATCATCACTTGGTTGCTGTACCACCAAAAACACTCCTTTGTTAAGATATGCAGCACCCAAAGCAAAAAAATAGTAAAAACACATGAGAAGACATACAAAGCAAAAAATGCAAAAGGGAAAAACAGCAAACTTGTCACCAAAACATCAAACACAAAAGACTACACATAAACCAACGAGACCAATGGGAAATTGGTGCCGACTTAGGACGGTCATTTGACACGCTGGTAGAGAATTGTGTGGTAATCCGGATTACATGCGCACAAACGCAACAAAAGACGCAAAAAGGACAAGGAACACCAATCACTTAAGGTGGCATCAAATGACCCAAAGTCCAGATCGCCATCCAAAGTCAGCATCTCGGTACATTGAATTTAAACTATATACATGTGTGGCCACTCTATGCTTTAATGACCATTTTGTTACTTTGTTGGTCCATTTTGAGTGGGATTTTTGTTTATGATGTTTCCGCTGAAGTCGTGATTATTTCAATAATGCGGAGTGTTCCAACTCTATACCGTTCCCAGTGTTTCGGATATTCAATCCTCATCAATGATGCTTCAATTTGAAGTGATTTTAGATACAGCCAAAATTCATTTTGATAGCGCCCACTTGTTATATTTTTTAGAATTAAATTTGTGTATTTTGCAGAGAGTGCGGGGCACAAAATTTCGTGTAGCTGGGGATTCAGAAGCATATCCAAATAAAATCTATGTCCAAGTACCACATAACTTAACTTCCCTTAATGAGTAGCAACATTCCGTCTTCTCCTGCTTTTAATTTTTTTTTTTTTTGTTTCTCATCTCATTCGGTACGCCTGGGCGAGTTCCAAATATGACGATTTCATTGTTAGAGCCAGAACGGTTTGCTAGTAAGCTACTTGTTCAGGGTTATATTACACAACGGCTGAAATCATCAGTGAAGAAATCTTCGGTCGCTGACGGGATCATATACAATCTTTCTAGAATTATCAGTAACATTCTCGGTTGCGATTGAATGGCCGTCAACATGACCAAACAAGGCATCTTTGCCCGATATGTACATCAATATGTACATCGAGACAAACACCGAATTTGACGAGTTTTATGATGGAGCTTTTTCGACGGGTGTTGCGTGCAAACAGGAGACGCTGACGACTCTCCCCAGGCACCTGGTCTCGCTCCAGAATATTGTTTATTCAGGGAGTCAGAACTGTTCCTATGGAATTTCTGATAATTTTGTCCTAACTTCTGGACATTAAGACTGAATACTCAATGGGTACTTCCTCTATGTTTATTCGATTCCTATCATTATCATTACGGAGTTGCTTTAAGTAAATTTGTGTCATTCCGATAAAAAAAAAACAACCGCAGATTCGCTCATATTGATTATTCGTCGATTTGTCTTATATATCAATATACAGGTTTGTTTTTTATGAAGGAATATGAATTGTGATATATAACTTTTTTCATATCAATTGCCATTTCTAATATTAGTTTTCATTCTATTGGATTACTCTAGATAAAAGTTCGAGGTCTTTAACTTATGTTTGCATTGAATCCTTGCTATTAAAGTATGATTCAATTCATTAGATCATTAGTCTAAGAAGGACAGAGATATAGAACAGCGGCGACTGCCAGGACAGGTTTTCTCCACTATACTGAAATGAATCTGCTAGCTGCTTCTTTTCAAGGTATGCCCTACTAAAGAAACGCAGAGCAAGATTGAAATTGTCCATTTTTATATGGCAGATTCCTAACATAATGGACACAATATAGCTGTGCAGTTCGAGGTCACCTTCTAAACTCTGCAGGCAGTGCAAATTATATTTCGCTTTATGTCTTTCTCCGATCTCAAAGAAACATAGAAAGGATAGAAAACAGCCATAGGCAAACGGTTCGATTGACAAAATGAAAGAGTAGTCATTCACAAACAACAGCTCTGGAAGAAGATCTTTTGGTATGACAGGCATTGTTCTAAACGCCTCAAATCCAAAGGAAATTGCTTGTGTTGCTTTCTCGTGTCTAGTAAGATTTTCTTCCGCACATTTTTCTTTTGTATGCCTCTCTTTGATCCCCAGATATGCCAGAATGGTTTACTTTTCTTGGTATGTAAAAAACATGTGGCTGGCAACAATGTTTGACTTTCTTCAAAAACCCTAGCGCTTTTCCTGGATTTCCCAGTTGGTAATAAACCGTGGCAATAGTAAGATATCCGCGGCTGATATCTCCGTCAAGACTCTGAAGAAGGTAATATATCGCTTCCCTGGCTGTACAATATGAGCCTTTATTTGAGCGGCACAATGCGTCTTGAATTGAATGAAAAATAGCTATTCCTGTTTCGCAAGCTAGGCGGTGGTACTTGTGCTTTGGCAACGTCAAATATTAAAGAATCGTATCGAGCATCACTTTGACAAATTGATTGTGCACTCCTGAGTTTACACATGATTGAGTGTAAATTTGGAACACTGTCTTGGATACTTTGTATTGCTGCAAAAAAGTCAAAATCTAAGTAGCATTCCCGTTCATTTGCGTCTGCAGTCAGTGATGTAGTGATTGCGCATGGAAAGGTATTACTTTCAATCTGTTCAAAATACTCTCGAAGGTTGGAAAGAGAATGGCTGTATAGTATGAAATTTATCCCATTTTCGTACAGTCGAGTCAGTACTTCGTTGATTTCTAGCGCAGTTTCCCCGTATATTTTTCCCGAGGAATAAGTTTTGGGACGGAATGAAAAAGTTTGGACAGTATTCATAATAGACAAATCCCATGAATTTTTGGAAGGCATGAATCCAGTAGATATATAATGTTGTTTTCCCGCCAAACGTCGCCACTGCGTTTCCTCTATGACCCAAAATATCGTTGTTTTCATGAAGTATGAGCAAAGGGTATCTTCTGGTACATGTCTTTTGAAAATATCGTTCATAATTATCTTTAGGAAATCCATACATTCGAAACTGAATTTCGTTGAATGAGTGAACTAGAGTAATTTCTGCCATTGAAAATGAGTATCGCCATTCAAGCGAGTCGTTCTCCCACGTACCACAGCGTGTTCGATTTTTCGATCCGATTGGGACCAAATGAATCCCATCACTAAGTATCTGCTGAATTAAAGGTTCAGATGGCCAGCCATATCTTCGCTCTCGTGTGAAGAATTCGTATGCATCATCGGGCCAAAAGTGACATCGAAGACAATTTGCATTGTCCATTTCGGATCCGAGATTCGTTTGTAATCGTATGCAAGGTCCGATGATGGATTCTTGTCTGGCGTTCTGATGGGCAATCGTTAGATGAAACTGTTTGAATTTATAACTTGAGAAGTATTGCTTACCATCAATGTTTACGAGGGAAAACTCTACGTCTATAGTTGCCTGTGCCTGGGTAGATGCACTCGATTCGCACATATCCCGGCCGACTGGTGTTCGGAGACATTAGAAGAACATTCGGCTTGTTGAGTCTTGTTTGAGGAAGTAGAGATCCTCTCTTGAATTACAATATGATGCTTCATCCAATACATCACATCGACGTCACTTCCTGGTAAATTGACGCCTTCAGCAGAACTTCCACTCAACATTCTTTCATTTTGACCCTGGTGGTTCCAGTGTATTCTATCGATGATGTTATTGATTGTTCTTTTTAATTTTACGCTCTCGAAGAAGCCGAAGATTCCTTGTAATTGAGCATCTATTAATCTAGATTTTCGTTCGTCGTTTACCCACTGCCTTCTCCTAAAAGAAGATAAAAAATGAGGGATCATTTCTTAGAGTAACGAACAGATAAATAACGGAAATGGATATCAAAAACAACCCGTGTTCTGTCGGCTCGGTCGAGCTCATGCATGGAATCACCAAAACAAACGACCTTGTCTTCCCTGACAAAGTTTGGATAGGGCCCGTCATGAACCCCTATCATCCCAATCAAGCAGTGTGCAACTCTTATGAATACGGAAGTGTAAGCTTTGAGATTGGTTGAGTATGTCTTTGTCCCACAGTGGTATTATGCTATCGTTCATTATATATCTTGTTATAATTTTATTGTCAATGCTTTTTAAGTGGGTGGGTTATGCGCACGGTAATCCGGATAACCATACAATTTACTACTTGCGTGGCAGATGGCCGTCCTAAGTCGGCACAGATTGCTTGTTGGTTTATGTGTAGTTTTTTGTGTTTCATGTTTGTATGTCGTATGTATCTTATACCTCTCTTGCTGTGCTTGTCTGCTCTGTGTTTTCGCATCAGGTGTTTCGGTGCTTTGCTGCGGGCACTACAAACGAGTCTGGTTGGAGATCCCCTTCTTCTCTTCACGCTTCCAACCCCTCCCCCCTCCCCCTTCTCTTGTACGTCCCTTTCTTTTCTTATGCGTGTATGTACCACTGTTATCACTTAAACATCGTCTTTCCCTATACATTCTCTTCATTCAATATTGTAAATTTATGGACTTTTAACGCATGTATATGATGTAATATTGACCTCCTATTAAAGTATTGACGGAGGCGAAGTCCATAACTTTTTCATTCTATAATTTTATATATGATTCTCAATAAATGATGACGACAATTGAGATCCAAGTCTGCTTTAATACCATGGTATACGGTGTTTTATCCGATTGATGTTTCAATTATGATATTTTGAGGTATACAAGTCTATCTGAACATATTCATTAAACATAAATACGAGTTTGAAACTAAATAAAAGAAAATGATTGTCATTATGTTTTAAATATTGCACAATCGGTGAGTAGTGAAACACAGAACCTAAAATCAGAATTCAAACTTCAAAATTAATAATCATACAAACATTGAAAAAAAAAATAAAGCTAGGCAAAACAACATGACTTCTACATGTTGATACTTTGTTTATAATAACGTTTTCCCTCAGTATTTATAAAAAAAAAATATTTAGAACTATAAAAAATTGACTTACGTAGTTGATATCATACTGTGCGGAGATATCATGAAGTCATGAACAAGATGTCCAACATTTTCCGATTTCTCTGACGCCATTATATACTCATTATTTTTTTTTTTTTTTCACATGCGGTTGATGATTCTGATGATGAGTATACTTGTATATCTTAATCCTAATAAAATGCATCAATTGTTGAATTCTCACTAGTTTTATTGTTACAGAGGAAATTTTGAGTTATTATTTTCCAGTCTTTGATAGTACCTGAAATTTTATCATTTGGTGGTGGCGGAAATATTACTATATATAATTATATATTGCATGTTTATAGAGGAAATATGCTTTAATAAACAGGAACTAATTACATGTAGTAAATTTTCAAAGTTTCATATGCATAATCGTTTTTATTTTTCATACATATACCAGATCCATGATATTTTCTACATAAATACTCTTAGCATGAAATTGAAATTATAAATCAATATCTGGAAATTTCAATGAAAATTCTTTCATATTCATGTATAAATCAAAATCTGGAAATTTCAATGAAAATTCTTTCATATACATGTACACGAGTTTTGCAATATATTCTCTTCGAAAATAGGTCAAATCGTACATTTGTATCATTTTATTTCGGTTTCTTTGCCAATGATTTGGGTATTATTATTTCAGATACTAGTAACAACTTTGTTCTCGATCAATATTTCACCATATGGACCGATGAAAATAATATCGACCTCGGAGGTATATTAAATTTCACCTGGTCAATACAATAACATAGTGACCTCGGCCAAAGTCCAAATGTATTCAGCTCTGTACCAGAATCGATCCTTTCGCATCGCAAAATTAACCTTGGCCCCAAGCCCCTTTCTAAGTGTTTCACCATTCAAATGTATTGTTTTATTTTGTTATTCAACTTTGTTTATAGTGATGTTCTTTCTCTTGTTATCCTCGATTTATGTGTTGTTTGATGCATCTTGCAATCTTTTGCATGTCTAGTCCACTTCAACCATGACAAAAAAATCATATTCATAAATTCTCAAAAGTGCTTCAATTGTTATATCTTGGTTGTTGGATAGATTGCAGGTTTTGAGCAAGTATTCCGGATAACTGCACTGTCTCTTGTCGGCAAAAAATGTGGTTATTCTCCTTAATTATAGGTGATCTGTCTTATGCCAGTTTCGTGTGTCGAAATGACGTAAAAGAAAGAATGTGATCTCAAACAGGACTCGGATAGGCACAATGAGAAACACCAAAAGGACCCAGAACACCAAATATCAAAGAACACATAAAAATACTAAACATAAAAGACTACGCATAAAACAACGAGACCCATGGAACTGATGCCGACTTAGGACGGCCGTTTACCACGTTAGTAGGAAATAGTGTGGTTATCCGGATTATGTGCGGTTATAATTATGATAAGCCGGTCTCCACTTTGTCCAGTTACCATGTGGTCTCGAAGAATCCACAATTGTTGTTTATAATAGTACCCTCACTGTAAGTTGGCAAGGAAAACACAGAGACGAAAGTGACAAACAGATGAATATCAAAAACTGCTTATCCAAGTTCAAAACCGCAAACCTTATATTGAACATTTTACAAGTTGGTGTACTTCGGACTTCGCACTTGTAGAGGTCATATAAAAGAATAAAAGAGAAAGATGAAAACTCAATATCGAGAGCTTTACGTATGTATATTTACACATGAAAACAACAACTAATATTTGTGACACATTCCCTTCGAATTGCGATATCCGATGTGCGAAGTCCGTGAACATGAAAAATGTCTATTTTAATAATAATGGAAGAGCAAACAATCCAACTGAAAGCTTGTATTAAAGAAGGAAGTTAACACAGTTTATTTTGTCTCGATTTTCTTATCATTGCAATGTGTTTTGGTTTCGTTGTAAATTGTCATGTATACATAAAAACGGAAGTGAAACTTATCTCTGCAAACCGGTACCATTTACCGTCATCGAAACAATACTATGTATATGTACATTTATATTCAGACGCAAATCCTCTCGGGCGAGAAAGGAAAGCAACCATGACCTACACGTATTTGTCAAACAGTAATATTATCAAAATTAGCCGTATAATTTTGTTTCCAATATATTAAAACAGCTAACTCCCCATCAATACTGTAATGTTTGTAACCGTTATGGGTTCTGATTTTATTGTGTACTTGCGTATGAATATTTGAATACAAAAAAGTAGTTCCTGAATAAAATCGCCATCTTGAAATGTGTATCAATATTTGACTTCGTGTCTGTCATTTACATCCACATATACTGTGTGTGTAAACAATCACAAACACTACAAGTACCTTAAACATTTAAAGGAAAAATGAAAAATTGCCTTGGTTTTATACTAAAAACGATAGAATTTATAATGAAGAATATTTCTAGAAATAGGAAAAGATTTGTCAGGAGAAATAAACATGACCTGTATTAAACAATTTCTTCATAATTTCAAAATATCAAGTCAATGGTACAGATACGAATCAAGGGCATAGTTCCCGTATCTTAATTTGGATAAAATTGAAAGACAAGCTCAAACAAAACAGAATACTTAGTTTACTTATCCATGTTTTGATTCCATCCATGACCAAACTAGGACATAAGTTTTGATTGTTTATTTGGATTTATTTATTATAATAAACAAGTTTGATATTTGTACGGCGCCGCATATTTTTGAGTGGCGCCACCTATGATGATATTTTTTTTTTCATTGGACTGCGTGGATATTGTTCATACAGATTGTGTTGCCCGTTATCGAGTTCTTCATGTTTCTATGGAAAGAAATTGCTGTCTCCGCCTGTTGTCGACATTTTGCTTTCTGATAATATGAGTTAAAGAAGATTCTGACGACAATCCAAACAGCACTCACAATAGAGCACGAAATTGAGCATCGACGGACCCCTAGCCAGCTAGAGGTGGGACCAGGTGCCCAGGAGGAGTAAACATCGCCTGTTTGGCTAGCTGCACCCGCCGTCGATGTTCATGCACGAAAATGAAAACAATATCTAAAATCCATGCACTGTCTGATATTCCAATATTTTCACCGTTTGGGTTCACAATGTGTTCCCGAGTTTGAATTTCGTAAATATTAAGATTTGGATATACCTACATGTAATAGTTTTAAATTGTTGCGCTTTAGAACTACTAATCATAGATTACCTATCAAAACAGGTACATGAAGATGGCTCAATACACCCAGAAACGAAAGATTATATGTCATCTATGTGAAGAATCAGTTAGGCGATGAATTTCACTATATTATGAATTGTAAAGCTTTAGAAAATTAAAGAATGAACTTTGTTCCTAGAATTTTTTTCATAAGACCGAAGATTTATAAATTTTATAGCCTATTTTCTTATTAAACAATCTTTGTAAAGTTATTGAAATTATAAATGATATAGTCGCCCTTCTTGGTTCTATAGGAGATTTACTGCGCATTGATGTATTATTTCATTTATAATAACTATATATTTGACATTTTGTTGTATATTGTAAACTTGTAACTTAGGATCATCTTCTTATCATTTTTATGGTGTTACTGTTTTAATTGGAAACAAAAGTGGGGTATTTAAACACACTCAGATACCTTTGTAGTCTTTGCTGCTCAACAACATGCGTTCAAGCTGCATATTTTAAAAAATACACATTGAATACAAACTTAAACTTTTATGTTAAACCAGTTTAAAGAAATGTTACTAAAATATCCGTACATGTAGTAAACTAAAGAAAATTTAATAAATTCCATCTTTATCTGTACATGTACATATATCATCTCTCCTTCAATACAAATTTCATATCTACGTCGGGGTGAACAACTGCATGATGATAATCGACTACAAAATTCAAATCAGGAGTTTCCTCTCCTTTATGAAATTCAAATTTGTTTAATAAAATAGCGATAGCCAATCGGAGCTCTAGCCACGCTAAATGCTGTCCAATGCACACGCGCGAACCTGCACCAAATGGAATGTAGAAATTTGATTGGTCCTTCGAGGAAGGGTCACGAAATCTGTCAGGAACGAACTCCTTAGATCTTTTCCACAAATATTCAGATCTGTGTATTCCCCAAGTGAAAATCAGAATGTCTGCCTGTCAGAAAAAATAAGATGTTATTCTAGAATGTTTGTTTCAAGGAGAAACGTTTTGTTTTAAGCAATTATAACCATTAAAAGAACATTGAATGCTACCTATTCCCTCGTCCTTTATTTGTAACTGCATAAAAAGACTTTGGACGCAAATGGTGAAAGGATTTACATCAAATCTATATAAAAGTGAACAGACACTATTTTCAACATTCAAAATTCTCATACTAGAGTGATTAATAATGTGCGTAACATATTCGTCAGTTACGATCCAATGTTGGAACTTGTATTTTATGACAGATTATAAAAAAACTAACAGACCAACGGGGATTTATTTCCAAAGTGGCGCCGTCTGTCTTCCGAGTCTTTTTTCGGAGAAAAAAATCGAGGCTAATCCGAATGATGAAATGTATGACTTTTTTGAATGCCAATGCGCAGAGCAAAGTTCTAAATTTTCCATGCGCATTTGGGGAGAAAAGTTATCAATTGGCTGAACAACATCTACATGTATTGAAGTTTTGTTGACCTTAGTTTGATGTATATAGTTTTTGTAGTCCATTCCTTCTCCTTTAAGATCCAAACATACTTTCCTTCAGAGTACTTTAAAAATGGCCTTTGTTAGTTGTGTCATATATATACAAGAAGTTTTCATTAAAATCTTGTGAGATAGGACAGGTTAAGCTCTACAAAATGTTGCACCTCTTTCTTTCAACATCATAATTTCAAAATCATTATCTGAAATGTTCTTTCAATAGTCCGTAAATTGAATAAGAAAATGGTCATACGTGTTTTTCTAGACTGATAGGACCAAGTGATACCGGATGCTGGTTTTGTCGGCTTATGAACGGAGCTATTGGATAAAGTCTTAGAACTTCCTTCATCATGGCGTCGATTTTAGGGAGTGGAATTGTGGGATCGGATCGTAATCTGCCAATCAAAGAGTCTGCTTCATCTCGCAACTCGTCCTGCAAAATTATCCAATAAGAGTGTAGAATACAGAACACAGTAAAGTAGACAAAATTAGACAACGGAGAGTAGACAAATAAGCGATGCATTCGATGAATCATGAGAAAATGACGTCAACAACTACATGTAGTATTAGATTGTACACATTTGGCAGACAAAAGAAGATTAACAAATTATCGAGGAAATAAGGGTGAAATATAGGGAAAAGAGAAGGAGGATTACATGTATTCATGTAATTCAAATAAATCATATATTGAAAATTTTCGTATCAAAAATTTACCTGAACTTCAGGATATTGCGTCAGCAATGAGAATACCACAGGAATAGTGGAGGCTGTCGTCTCAGTGCCTGCCATTAAAAATAGTTTCATGTTGTCCTTTGCCTGAAAAATAGTATGCAAATGGATATGGAGAGTCAGGGCTTACTCTGTTGATTTTAGTCACCTTGACAAGAAACATAAGGATGTTTTAAAATAATTCCGGACCACAGGGACTTGAATCCTTAAGTTTAACAACATATCGTATATTTTCTTCTATAGGGGATATATACAGGTATATTAATAGCACTTTCTAAGAGAGATTCAAGTCCATGTGTTCTGGACTAATAAGTTTTAAAGGAGTTTGGTACATATGTACTGAGTAACTAAACACAAATTGAGATTTGAATTCCTCCAAGAAATTGCTCACTTGACCGTCATTTTCCCCGATATAAAATGACATATTTCTATAAAAGATACCTCGTCAAAACCACAAGCCTCATGTAGTGACTTGACCAGTCGTTTTCCTTCATGCGGGTCATCGTCTTTATTCAATGCATCCTCCAAAACTTGGATGGTGATTTTGTCAAATTCATCATTCGCATTTTGAAACTCCTTGCTGTCTGACGTAATTTCCCTCAGAGCGTAACATCGATGTAACATCGTCATCATGCACTCCAACAATTTCTCTTGGTGGCCATCAAGACCACGAAAATCAAGTTGTAAAAGCACATGACCAACGATGTCCAGCGCAAGTCGAAGCGTCCATTCTGTGATATTGACATGACCTTTCGTTTCTACTTTCATTTTCTCACACATAAGGTCAATGTCTTTTATCATCATGTTACTTTTTTCCTCTATCGATGTCTTGCGGAAAATAGCCGCAATTGCTCGCCTCGTTTCCGGACTTTTCTGTGACGAACCTAAAAATGTATCCTTCAATGGTGAGTCTTCGAGATAGTTTTCAGCTCCTTTTTCTAGCTTATTTATTGCAGTCTGAGCTAGTTTTGGGTCAACGATGTATATTTTCGCATCATACTTAAAAAGGCCTTCTTTGTTGTAATAATCTGTCAGATATTCAAGTTTTGAGAGTTTATTAGACCCGAACTTCAGTCTTAAAAGCGCATGTGTGAGTAAACTGGGTTCCGGTATTGTACCTGCAGAATATGGAATCTGAAATAAATTTTCAAAAATTCTTTTATCATTGATGAAAAAATGACTTTTAATAAAGATAATTTCATTTTTTCCCATTTATTTGCAGTCATCTTTATTTAATGTCGTGCGCAACTTATGTCCATCTAGCTTCCTTCGGTATAAGCAAGCGCAACTGAACACGATTGGGAGAATTCTGGTCAAGATCCCGGTTTTAACAAACAAAATCGAAACAAAAAGAAATGAAGCGAACAGCAACAGGTCGTAAGGAAAGGCAGCAAGGCCCTTCAGACCAAGGTAACCTTTGTATCATTAATAGTGTATTATTTTAATTATTAAGATATTATAGAAACGTATACATGTAACACTGTCCCAAGATTCTTAAAAATAAATATGAAAATAAAATAAGACGTGTACGTCTACTAATTGATTGAATGACTGCATGCTTCCACGCTAAAAATTTTCAAATCCCATTGTTGAACAAACAGATAAAAAAGATTAAAAATACGTGCCGAAAGGCTACAGACTGGATAAGAAACGCATGCTCCAGTTATCAGTTAATCGTTTGATTTAATTAAGATTTTAAATCTTTTTGTATGTTGTCTTGCAAGCATGGTCTAAATGATCAGATATAAAAAAAAACACTGACATAGATGAATCATTCTTTTTTCAGTACAGAAAGGATATTTGTATAAGGCCACACCAAATTAATTAGATGATCTTCGGATTTTCTTGTGAAAAAAAGGGTTCGAGCGAGCGATTTCTGATGTTTTCCGTGCTCAAAAAGGACTCCCCATTGAAATATTGTGACTAGGACGCCTGGCACACAGCAGTACGAAAAAGATTTTCGAACACCCTCCCCCCCCCCCCCCCTCCGTGACTTTCAGTGCCATGTATAAGGGACAACAAATTTGCTCCCAAATTTTTTTTCAAAAACAAAAAGTAAAATTTTCTGCGACATTTTTACAATCTCAGACTTCAAGCAGCTTTAAGATTTGCAGAAATCAGAACCGACCCTAAAAAAAGTCTTGATCTAGAAATTTAGTGGCGCGGGAGAGCATTTCATTTTTATAATATTATTTTCGAATTTTGAAAAATATGGTGCGGGAAATACAAAGAATATTTTTAATAAATTCGGTATGGCCTAAGGGTACCTTAAAATTTAGTTCATTCTGATATCTTTCAAGCCGACATACACATTCGATTTATCAAGTTGTAAACATATCCGTAACCCACCTTTCTAATTTTCTTCAACGCGAATAATTTGAAATAAAAAATTATAATAACAGGTATTATGTTTGGCTTATGATATAGCCCCTCATTCTTTTTTCCCCTTGCTTTTGGTAAGAAAGGAGGTGGGTATTTTAGTATATAAATTGATTGTAGCAGGGTCATGTCGTAACCCCCACCCCTTTTTTCACACTTTTCTACCTTAATCCCCATTATATTTGAATTTCTTTTGACAAGACCTCTCATCTGAGACCATAAACTTTGACCTTGTAACATTGACCCTGAACTTTGACATACTTTTCAATAACTTTGCATTGGCTGTATCTAAATTTATAGAACTAATATTACGTGTATAGACTCCTTTTGGATCTTTGAATTTGTGTGTGCGTGTGTGTGGTTTTTTTTTTTTTTACAAAAACCTGTTGTGGCGAGCTACGTTATCTTTTATTACCATAGCTATGTTAGAAAATAAGCAGCGACAATGTGCCGCATTCATTTATCTTTTCGCCGATTTTCGGGCCTTTCCGTCGCACGCTCGAAAAACACGAAAGTCTCGAGAATTTGCGAATGAGTAGATTGCAACTACATGTAATCCGAGCGACTTGGTACATGTATCTCAACCTTCTATGGGGGCAGACAGGGGGTAACTCTCTCCCCCTCAAGCCCCCTCAAGCCCCCTTACCTCCCCTCCCTCCCCCTCCTTTTCACCCTTCCCTTACCTTCCTCCTCCTGCCCCCTTTCTCCCTCCTCCCGTCCCCCCTTTCTCCTCCCTCCCTCCCCTTTCCCCCTTCCCTCCCTCCTCCTTCCCCCTCTCTCCCTCCTCCTGCCCCCTTTCTCTCCCCTCCCTTTCACCCTGTCCACCCCCTCTTCTATGCGTACCACGACGTACATCTCTTCTCATACATATACATGTATAACGATATATTTAGTCGTGAACATATAAACATCGCATACAAATAAAGTACAATGTAAACCCTTCAATGCTTCCTTACATTATGCTAGTAATGCTAAGAATCTAAAAAAAAAGAGCACATGTTGTCACAACATAAAGTCATACCAGCCTCTGGATGAGATTGGAGATCCAAAGCAGCAAGGTCGCCACAGCGGCCATTACTCCAGGGGTGTCGGCCATGTTCCCCGTGTGTCAGGAAAGACTATTAATGCCCCACGACTGCATTTATGATTAGACTGTTTACACATGGGATCCCACCATGTGCTAATCGTCATATCTACATGTATATTGAATGATAGTGACTTTAAAGTTACCTGAAACAAGTGTCAAGTCAAGTGATTGGAACATCGGAAACAGGCTCAATCTTACAGGTCAGTGCTCTTTATTTTTTCGAGTTAGAAAATACATCATTAACAAAGCACTTTTTTTTTTGCTGCATAGTTTACTTATATACTATTGCCCTTGTTTATATACACAAGTGAACATTTTAAATGCTAATTTTTACCTGACATTCTACAAATCGTCTTACGACAGCGCTTTTCATATGCATGTCGTTTTGCGCTTTAAAACCAATGGCCATTCTATGGAAAGCTATCTCTGTCTTAATTAAATGCACTTCGCTAGATAATTTTCAGGATATGATTTAGAGGTATACTAGCTTATCACAACATTGATTTAAAATGTATTACAAAGGATACATCTATCTAATATGACCAAGTAGCTAGGTCAAACTCCACGGATCAAGGTCAGAGGTCAACACGTATATTTATTTTTCAAAATCATCGGCTGACTTCCTCCTCCTCCCCCCCCCCCCCTCTTCTTGAAAACAATTTTTGAATCTATTTATAGAATTAATTTAATCCAAATTCATTTTAACTTCTTAGGTCAATATGGCGTCCACCGAGGCCATCACAAGCTACGATGGAATATTTAAGGGCATGTACAACTCCTCATTACGGGCACTCTTCGTGGAATTCAGAGAGCAACTTGCAGTAGGTAACTGGGTCAAAGGGAGGCAAATCCTTCAAAAGGCGATACAGGAAGCGAGTAGTGAGCCGAGAGACCTTAAGACTTTGAAATTGATAGAATCGGAAGTCAACCGATACGAAAAATACAAAATGAAGAATGTGACACCAGCACAGGATGCTAATTGGAACGTAGTTAAGGAAAGAAAAATTGAGAGACTTGACGAAAGCCTATTCGAGTTGCCTCAAGTATTTTCATTTTGAATATAGTAATTCCAGGATTCCCAAGTCCAGTGAGGCTGGTTGGGAGAAAGCTGCTCTCAGATTTATGGATCGCGAATAAAATACCCGAAATTCACTGCAGTTTCATAACGGCTGATATGATTCTGGGGCTGTTCGTAGACCAAAGGGTGACAGAAAGTAAAGTCATACTCCATTACTATCCTTTTGAGAATGCCGAAAAGCTGCTACTGATGAAGAACGTAATTGAGAGCGATGGCAAAACAGGAGAACTCGTATTCCCGTACTCACTGCTACGAGAATCGAGCGGGAAAGAACTTTGCTCTCCACCGGAAGGATGGATCGTGGATGACGCGTTTGACGTCATGCTTGGTTGTGGGGAAGAGCGCATACGACAGTTTACAATACAATTTATGAAATCAGTCAACATCTCTAAGGCAACCCTGTACGACCCGGCTTGTTCAACAGGTGTATACCTATCGACGCTCAAAAATGCGTTCCCGGATGCTTACACGGTGGGACAAGATCTCAGTCAACAAATGGCCGATATGTCACGTGAGCGGGTAGACAAAGTGTACTGCGGCAATGCAATGGAGCCGAAGATAAGCCAGGGCACCGCCGATTTTGTCTACGTTCGTTTCTTGAATTCGGAAGTCGTGACATCAGCTGAGGCAGAGGAATTACTTAGTGCACTCCTGCCAACTGTGAAGAAAGATGGATACATCATAATATTTGGACATACTCCTGTACTCCTTTCGTCTGCCAACTTTTTGGCTTTAAAAGATTTTAATCTAATTCAAAGTTTAGGCGTTGCTGTTGATAAGACGGGTATCTTTCAATACTACATTCTACAAAGGTCATAGCATAATACGGAGGACACTTTGCCATTATTCTTCTCTATAGTGACATAATGTACTAGTCTAGTAATCTTAAATAAAAATTTTACAAGAAAATACTGTTTTGTGAATTATTTTTTCTTTTTTCTTATTGTTTCTTTTAATATGTTTTCATCATTAGTTAAATTTGCAATACAATGCAAATGTTAAAGGTCTTCAACTTCAATAACAACTTATTTTAATATGTTTTCATCTATATTTAAACTTGCAATACAATGCAAATGTTCAAAGTCTTCATCTTCAATAACATCATTTAAGAACGGATATATTTGCAGCATGGACCAGACATGCACGTTTCGGGTACTTAACCCTCGTCAGTGATCCTCAATCTAAGCAATGTAATATGGCCAAAGAGAGTAAAACTTATAATGTTCAAAAATGTACCGAAAGACGTGCCAGGATGGTTGGACACCCACGTTTTAGAATTTCCAAGATTTTGATAACGGAGATTTTCGAATGCGTTGAAGAAACGATCAAACGAAGTTGATCGAACTTGGCTACATGTGTATTAAGTTAAGAAGGGTTGTGCATTAACATGATGATGCATACTTACTAACCCCTATTCTTATTTCGTTTGACTCTTATCTAATCCAGCGTGAGAAATTTCTATATGTAGATAAGTCAATGTACATGGTCAATTGGTGCATTTACATAAATATCCAAAGTAGAGCTTGCTTTATCTCTACAACCTCGTGCGAACTTGGACAGTTGAACTACTTCTCGGCAAAGACTGACCTTATTTTCAGATAAATGTTGCCCCAATCATGCATAGGTTAGCTAATTGTTATATCAACGATAAAGATATTTTGCCTGTAATGTAGCCGCTTATTTTGGTAATTATAAGGGTAAAGAACTATTTTCCCTTTTTTTATGTGTCGCCTGCGAAGCATAGCGACACTTAGGGATCACTTTGTCCGTTGCATGTCCGTCTGTCTGTCATACTTGGATGTCACACACTTATGAAAGTGATTCCTGAGTGTCGCTATGCTTCGCAGGCGACACATGCATTCCTTGGAATTATTTTTTTTTATATATTCTATTGGTTACATGTCTGCATTATTTGTTGCTGGTTATTCAAGGCCGGATAGGATAGCAATAAATTTTGTATATAGATTATCAATGCCAGCATGTATGAAAAAAATCCTTGTTTAAGTTTCTTGTTTTAATACAAAAAAAAATTGCATCGATCATAATTAAACTATACATGGAGATCTACACTGCCAATGATAAGAACTTTCATTCTAGTATACAAGTATTTATCGATCTGTTGACGAGATAAACTTGATTTCGGGTTTTGCATATTATTTTAAGTCTTTTGTACCTTATCCTTTGAATAATTGGGCATGTAACATTTTTTTCACTTTTACGTTCTACTAGGCCAGAGCTTGCTTTTGGTAAAACAAATTTTGACCTTGTGACATCAACCGTTAATCCCTGTAATCTCTTCATATCTTTTTAGCGCTGTTTTTGTTTTGTTCTTTGGTTTTTTGGATGTTTTTGCTTCAAACAAGGTATCTGCATATAAACATGAGTACGCATGAGCGTTCAGGAGAAGCAAGAAAAGACAACCTTGCAAATACCTTGTTTGAAATCAGGAATATTTCAACTCCGACCTTCCACGACTGCAGCAAAATTTCTAAGTTGAAAAACAAAATCTTGCATATAGGTGTTAGACAGTGAGAAATTTGTCTTCAATGAGTTAAAGAAAATCCTGACGATAATCTCAACAGCATTCACAAGAGAGCTCCAAATTGAGCATCGACGGAAGCATCGAGCAAGCCAGAGGCGGGACCAGGTGCCCGGAATAGTGAGCATTTTGTGTAATTTATGATGGTTGACTATTCTTGCTTCTCCTGAACGCTCGTGCAACTAAGGGATTTTGCTGAAGTCAAAGAAGGTCGGCGTTGAAATATTCCTGATTAACCATCACATCGGAGCCCTGGTTACATTGTATCGACTTGGCTCGACTTGAAATTTCGCTGAGTCGGAACAGAACGAAAGGCTCTGTCTTTTTAAATCGTAGAGAGGTAGGTCGTTGTCAATCGGGACAAGTTCATGTGGTCGAAGTCGGGGCTACGTCTTGGGCTTGATCGGAGCTAGATCGGGGTGAATCAGTCGGGAGGAACACCTGGTCCCAATTTGTCCCAACAGAGCTATGATTGATCCCAAACGTAGCTACGAACTACTGCGACTGATCTATGACATAGCCCTATTGATCTCCGACATAATCCCGACCAATCGGGGCTGGACCCTGAAAAAGTATTACATGTAAAACTTTGTCGGCGCAATTCCCCGATCTGCCCGACTTATTCCTACTCGTTCCAACAAAGATACGACTCAACTAGACAGAGCTCCGACTCGTTCGGACGGAGCCCCCACTCATCAAGACAGAACTCTGACAGACATCGACTTAATTCAGAGTCGGGTTGAGTCAGGAAACTAAGTCGGGACAGTGTGACGAAGGCTTTTTAAATATAACATGCATGTATGGATCTTGTACCTCGATATAATTCAAATTTTGAAATTCCTCGTACATGTATGTAGGATATGAAAGACATATCTATCAAATGTCTATCAAATGTTAAACGTCTTCAAATTCAATAGCATCATTTTAAAAAGAACAGATAAATTTGCAGCATGGACCAGACATGTACGTGTCGGGTACTAAACCCTTGTCAGTGATCCTCAATCTAAACAAAGTAATATGACCAAAGAGTGTGATAGTTATGTCCTTAAAAGTACCGAAAGACGTAGCAGGATGGATGGGATATGATGCTACAGGACCCACGTTTTAGAAAGACTGTCCTGCGTTGACCTCAGCCAAATACACAGTATTTATTCCTTTTTGTTTTCTCTTTCATCCTTCTGTTTCATGTAATCTATATTCAGGAGCATTATTTGTGTATGCATGTCTCTTCTGACGAAATTGTATGATATATATGTTAAGGAGAGTGCGTTTATAATGTTGGTATAGCTTTTGCCCAATCCCATTTTCATGTTTTGGAAAATAAAGTATGTTTAAACTTTTGCTCTTCAGTATTTCACATGTTTAGGATTTCCTCTTTTTCGTCTCAAGCATCACTGATGAGACATAACTTGTTGAAATGCACATATGGTGCAATGAAGTTTTATAATTAAGAAATAAAAAATGACAAGCCGGCTCTATTGTCTCATAATGCCCGAGCGTCCTCAGCCAATCACATTTATTACCGAGCCGCGTTTCTATTCTAATGATGACCAAACTAAGACCTTTCGATTCTTGGTTAAAACCAGTTCCTGCCTGTTTATTTGCTTTCAGAAAATGAGTAGGCGTGGCTTATCGCTATAGGGCCTATATTGGAGAATAGAGCCCGGCTCGCGTCTGTTGTCTTAATAGGGAAAAAGAATCAAGTCATATTAGAATAGAACATATATTTCAATATTGACAATTTGTTCACAAAACCACAGACAGAAGATTTACTTTAGACCGAAGACATGGTTTTATTAGGCTTTGTCACTTTATTGGTTTTATCAACATGGAATGCTTACTCCTCCCGGGTACCTGGTCCCACCTCTAGCTTGCTAGGGGTCCGTCGATGCTCAATTTTGTGCTCTATTGTGAGTGCTGTTGAGATTGTCATCAGGATCTTGTTTAACTCATTTGTGTCACACTTATGCCCTTTGCCGTGTGGAGCTAGTAAAAAAGTTCCCCGCGAGGGGTTTGACAGTAAGTGTTTGGAATATTTTTCCTGGACATTGTCGCCATAACACTTTCTATATAGACATAACGTCAGACAGTGCATGAATTTTATATATTGTTTTCATTTTCGTGCTTAAACATCGACGGCGGTTGCGGCTAGCCAACAGGGAATGCTTACTCCTCCCGGGCACCTGGTCCCACCTCTAGCTTGCTAGGGGTTCGTCGATGCTCAATTTGTGCTCAATTGTGAATGCTGTTGAGATTGTCGTCAGGATCTTCTTTAACTCATTTGTATGCACATCGATTAAGTGTTCACTTTATCCCAACAGTTAAGAATGGTCCAACTTATAAAATGTTAAACGTCTTCAAATTCGAGACTCAAACACTCAAGTTTACAAAACACCACATTCTATTTAATTCACTTTATTATTTTTTTTCGATAATATCAATATTTCATACCGATTTCAACATCTTAATCTAAATAGTAATATCAATACAAATATATTCATGTGTCGAAATATTAATACCCTTTGGCTATAATATTTGTCAACAAACTCTTCTTGCGATTATGATATGCTCTCCATTTTGTGTGCCAGTAACACATCAAGTTTTGATTGGGAATGTGACATAGCCATTAGAAAAGACATATCGCAGGACGAAAAAGACACCCAAGAAGACAATGATTTTCTTCAACAGCTTAACCCAACCATCGTATAAACCGTCTCTTTCGCCTTTTCCGGCAGCGCGCGTTTTGATTGGATACCAGGTGTTCTCTTCTACTTTCATTATCGAATCAGCCGCTCCCTTCCAGCTTCCGGGTCCGCCAAGTCTCCATTGAGGCGGAGTGCAAGGACCGAAGTATACTTTATACCAGAGTGAGGGATTTGTGAAGAAAAGCTTCCAAAGGTGAGGTTTACATCCGATGCTTTCTGCTATTCTATCAATGTATTGTATGAAGTATATTTGTAGACTGTACCTTGGAGAGTCGACGTACTTTGCTTTGATAAACGCCCGTCTTTTCTCCACAAAGCTCTCTCTTTTTCCGGCGCTGGGTAACGTGCACTTTCCCGAGAAAACGAGTGATGCCCATCGAGCTTGCATTTCTAAAATTGGTGGTAAAGCACCGAATGGTTGAACCAAACCTATGACTGCTAAGGTTGGAGGATTTAATTGAGTCGGCCAGACTAATTCATAGAGATATGGAAAATGACCATCAACTTTTACAATGCCCTCATCCAAGAAAGGGAAAGCTGAAGTTGTAGCCCTGTCCCTAGAACGACGACGTCGATATCCTTCAATTCTGTACCATCTTCAAATTTGGCGCCATGCTCCGTAAATGTGGTGACGTCACATTTGATATTGATAGTACCCAATAGAATTCTGTTTGGCAGATCGTCACTAATTGTTACCGCAGCCACCGTCGAATCTGAAGTTTGGAGACAGGCCATAGTTTGAGTGTTTGTATCTCCGGTTCACTCGATGGTAATGGACTGGTCTCATCAAACTCCACGGAAGACGTTGTTTGAACCTGGTAATGGCTTCATGGTCAAATGGTACGCCCTCATCTGCAGCTCGCTGTATTACGTACGTGCCTCTTCTACTGCTAATGTATACCTGTGAATACGTAAATACATGATATTTCAACGGTCTTCAAAAGTCGAGTTCAATTCTGTAAAATATCTTTTTACTTTCAAAAGACGTAAAAGTTGCAGATGCTATACCTTAAGCAAGTATCTATTTTTACTTTCAATAGATGTAAAAGTTGCAGATGCTATACCTAAAGCAAGTATCTATAAGCAATCTGATGATGATATTATCTAAAACTTTTGTTCCTGAAAACAGTTTATATTGATAACTATTTAAATTACTAAATATATTATCTTAAAAATACTTGCATGCTCTGCGTGCCTACTGAGTTCACAAGCAACATCAGACGCCGAGTTTCCGATTCCTACAACAAGAATCTTCTTTCCCTCAAACCCTTTATAATCTTTGTAGTCGTGAGTATGCAACACTCTTCCTTTGAACTTGTCCAAACCCTCAAAGTGTGGAATATTAGGCTCATGCAAGTGACCATTGCAGACCATCACAAAGTCGAATTTGGACTTCTCCACTTTACCATTGGTTCAAGTTCTTGGCATGTACTATCCACTTGGCCATTCTCTTCGAAATTGTCTGCCTTCTGTATCCTCTCTATCATATGCTGGAACTTGATGTGCTTTCTGAGATTGAAGTTGGAGGCATACAGGTCTAAGTATTTTTTGAAATGCTTGTGTGCCATAAAGTTGGGGAATTCTTTGGGTATTGGGAAATCACTGTAGCAGGTCATCTCTTTGCTGGTATTGATGCTGCATGAGTTGTACAGCCCAGGGTCCCCGTCTTTGGCCACGTTGTGATAGTTCCAGAGTCCCCCGATGTCGGTGTCTTTCTCGTAGCAAACTGGGTCCATGCCATCGTCAAGACAATGTTTTACCCCGGCCAGTCCTGCTACGCCAGCACCAAGAATGCATACTCGCTTTTTTGTCTGAAATCAGAAGTGACAAAAAAATTCTTATTTTACCTTTATCTTCAAAGGCATGTAGCTGATGAGAAATAACTTGTCGAAATGCGCATATGGTGCACTAAAATTCTATAATAGAACATATATTTCAAAATTGACAATTTTAAACTGAAATTCCTGCCAAGTAAAGTAGTGTATATCTAAAGCAATATTAGAATTATTATAGCAATGCATTGCACAATTAATTGTTTGGTCTCGTCTGACGAGAAGCATCGAGCATTACGTAATCAAGCTTAACTAGTTGTCTAATGAGATAAGAAATTCCACAATTTACCAAATCCTCACTTAAAATCTGATAACCTTCGAACCAGTATCGTTAAGCATGTAAAGTGTCAAATATTACTGTAGTTAACAAAAGCAAGACTATATAAAACAAATTGTTAGACGTTGCACAACAGTTACTCATTTATAATGATATTCTGATTGTTTTGATGATGTTTATCAGTAATGTTTGTAATAGAAAACGAAACATTCGAACTGACAATCAACATTTAGCAATACATGGTTTTTTTTTCAAAATTATAGCAAATAAACCGCCAATACTCACCATTCTGCCGCCAGGAAATTGATATGTATAGCAAGAAAATGAACGCTATATATGCCTACGTTTTATTTAATAATTTTGAGTTATGAAAGCCTTTGTTTACGAACGTTATCTTCACTTCGAAAAATTTAGCACGACGAGGTTTTATCGATAATGTAGAACGTGGACGATAAAGTAATATACAGCTTGAGAGGTCAAGTTCAAGTCTAATGCTCGGGTATATAGATTTACCTATTCAGCTGTAGTACTTGTTAGTAGAATTGCGTAGCCAGCCTTTTTGTTCTACTCTGATTGCTATATAACAACTTAACAATAATTGAATGAAGATAAAATAATGAATTGATAAATGTAATATTAAAGAGATGCAAGAATTGATTAGGCAGTGCACTTAGGCGCTTATAAAGGGAAATATTCAAAATTGCATTTAATTTACAGTTGAAGATCTACCCTTGCACAAAAAAAAACTGTAAATGAAGCATCAAGTCTAACTATTTTCTCTACCACAACTGCTACATTTTCCCATTTTTCATCTCATGGAATAATTCTATACACTCAGTCATAATATATTTTGGCAGTTTTCTTATCCTAGTTCCGATGCCACGGTCATAGTATGGCCTTCCTATTTTCTCCGTAAAGAGAATAAATACAGCACCGCACTTGAGTGATGTCACTTTTGTGAGAGCTGTTGAGATTGCTGTCATGATCTTTTTTATCTTATTTGTGTCACACTAATGCCATTTGCCGTGTAGAGCTCGTAAAAAAGTTCTTCTTGAGGGGTTTGACAGTAAGTGTTATGAATTTGTTCCCTGGCATGGTCGCCATGGCACATATATAGATATGACCTCGGACAGTGCATGTACTGTAGATATCGTTTTCATTTTCTTGCAAGTTCATCGACGGCGGGTGCGACTAGCCGAACAGGGAATGCTTACTCCCCCCGGGCACCTGGTCCCATCTCTGGTTTGCTAGGGGTCCGTCGATGCTCAATTTGGTGCACTTCTGTGAGTGCTGTTAAGGTTGTTGTCAGGATCTTCTTTATCTCACTTCTTTCCTCCTAAGCTTTGTTTTGTTTTATATTAATCAAGAATTGTGAATACCAGTCAATTGTGATTTTGGGATTCTGAGTTGGCTTTTGAAGTGAAGAATTCGTCGAAAGATGCGTCTTTACATCAGCACAACGTGGGATCGAAACGATTTGGGTTTTTTGTATTTTTTTCATTTTTTAAGTTTTTGCAAACACTTCAACAATTTGTCGACAATAGAGACGTTTTTGATCAAGCAGAACTATAGAAGTGTATGCAAAAACTATTGACTTTTCAGATATATAAACGATATGGACCTACTTATTAGGCATTACCCTACTGCAACGTCTCATGAGTTTTGTGCAGTCAGAAACCTCCGTAAGGAATCACAATATCATACGTTTCGATCCCACGCGGTGATAAGATTAGACAGTTAAAAACCGTCAATCCTTCGAGCTTTTATGAAAAATATCATTATAGAAAGATGGTTATCAATGATAAATACTTCTATATACATATTATGTCCCGATGATGGGAGAAAATTTAGGAATGAATAAGATTCATTAAAGGATTTCTTTATGAACAAAACATTGATCATTTATGTAAATTCCAAGCGTCTAAAATGACCGCCATGTTTGTTTCCTTGCTCATGAACAAAGTGACGTCATTTTCCGTATTGGTACTGTTTTCCGTATTTGACCTGTCTTTCCGTATTGGTCCTGTTTTCCATATAGGCCCTGTTTTCCATATTGGAACTTTTTTTTTTCATATTGGCCGTTTTCCAATATAGGCCCTCTTTCCATATTGGCCCTGTTTATTTTTATTATTTCTTGTGGTACAGGCTGTTTTAACGTATTGGTTCAATATCACTAACGTTGATAAATAAATGTATTAATTCACTTTTAATTGTCGTTTTAGAATTTTGATTTAAGTTTTGCGTTCGGCTTTCATCTTCCCATGCTGTCATAGCAAAGGAAGGATAGGAATTTTGGTACGTGTAGTCAACTCAGCTATCCTTATTGTGTACCCTTAACGCCCTTGGAAGCGTATATTGAATTTGGAATAGCCCAATAATGTTAGGATAAAGAGGAGATTCACAGAAGGAGTCCAAGCAAAGAACCCCATCACATCCTTGAAACACGAAGAGCAACACGACATGTATGAATTAGTGAATTAAAGCCATGCACTAAACCCAAAATCAGATTCCAAAAGTCACAATCAAAAGGCTTACACATTCTTGAATGAATACATCACAACTTTCTCACGAGAAAAGAAAATATCTGTAGGATAAACAGACGGAGACAATAACACAGCTCCGTTAACTAAATCTAATGAGCAATATCCAGTGTATAGTTACTGTATTAGTATAATAGAAAGGAGGAATCTCCAACAACACTCGGTTGCAGCACCCACAGCAAAATTCCAAAACACCCAATGCAAAAAAAAAACACAGAACGAGATGCAAAAGGGACAAGGAACACCAGCTCACAACATAGAAACATGAAACGCAAAAGACCACACATAAACAAACGAGACCTATGGTCAACCGGTGCCGACCTAGGACGGCCATCTGCCACGTAAGTAGCAGACGGTGTGGAACCTTATGTTCATACATGTATATCATTTCTCAAATAAATGCAGAAATGGGAATTGGCTAGAGTAAAGTGCAAGTACGGAATACATTGTACCCAATAATACCCACAGAGTAAAAAAAATTATCATAGGTGGCGCCTCTCATGATTAGATAAATTAGCCTTAGTGATTAGCGTTCAAGATAAAGTAGCCCAAGTACAAACAGATGGCTGACTTTGTTTAAACGGGTATCAAAGTACTTAGGATGATTTCGATGCCCTCAATATTAAAACATAATCAGTCAGGGGCATCACTGATTTCAGTCCTCTTTGGAAATGACTGATACTAATAATTTATTTTTCGATTTCCTTTGTAATTAAACACGATCAAAGATATTCATTTTGCAAAATGATAGAAATCAGTCACATAAAAATGATTGAATCTCGTCATGCATTTTTATAAAGTTTGTCAATTTAATTGCCCTTAATTACTACACTATTCAGGGAAATCTAATTCCATGGATTTGTAGTACTTTCTATTCTGCACCCAATGAACTCATAAAATGAAAATGCGCAGGAATTAATTTCAAGAAATAAGAATGCGCGCAAAAAGTATGGAATTCAGTCATTCAGAGGTGAAGCAGCAAGTTAAGTCAAAATAAAAATTACTGATGTTAGTAATTTCTGAAAGAGTACTGAAATCAGTGATGCCCCTGACTGATAATGTCATGTTCTATTCATGTTCACGGCGAAAGTATTAACTAGATGAGATATATTACATGAGACTAAGATATTTGATAACGTCATGTTGGTGTGGTATGATATTACATAATTGTATGTGATGAATGATTTGAAAGAAGGGAGGGGATCTCCAACAAGACCCCGTTGCAGCACCAACAGCAAAACACCAAAACACCCGATACAAAAACACAAAAGTGAACTTACAAGCACCTTCTTAAAACATTGTAAGAGACAATCAAATCAAACTTCCATCTGTTTCTTCAAAAATCCAATGCGAAATCTAAACATACTGATATATATTTATATGATTATAAACATACAACAATTGAATCCAATAAATGAAGTCATAAAATGTATGATAAAACAATTTTCTAAGACCATATCAAGTTAAACGATTCTCAATTTTTTATGTAATCTTGATAAGTGCAAGCATTGTGTCCTCATTCGAAATAGAATTGAAAAGACAGTGTCATTTATTCACATTCTTTCAAAATTCTAATACCATCAGTCGCTTTATCATCTATAGTCTTGACCTCTCAACGACGGTACCTCGTCGCCATCACGCTTTGAATGATGTCATTGGATATACTTGACGTTCAAATATAGTCCGTTTTTGCTTCTCAAAATTAACATGCTTTCCGGTTGCGCAGGACGGGACGGATCTAGTGTCAGATTGTACTTCCGGATTATCATAGGAATCACTACTCTAATCTGTGTAGTTGCAAATAATTGTCCAATACAATTTCTGAAATGAAGATTTACAGAACAAAATTTTCATTAACTTCTCGTAAAAGAAATAACTTTGTCAAAATGAATAATTCACTTTTGGGTTGAAAGAAAAAGGCAAGAAATACCTCGGTCCTATAGAGAACGGCATATACGATGATGATGACGTCATATTTTCGTCTGAAAATCGTTGTGGATCAAATTCCTGCATGGTACGAAATACATTTAATCAAACAATTCAGAATGATTGAAAACTAGAAATGTGCATACAACGATGAGAAACTCCGTACAATATTTCTTAAACTTATTAAACTTAATTAAACTTGGAATGTATTGAATAGTTTATTGGTTGTTATAGATCTAAACAGTTTCTGTTGTCACGTTTGTACTACCGAAATGATAATCTTACTTCAGGTTCATGCCAGACTTCAGGATTTCTATGTAAAGCAAATAAGGAAACAGCCATTCGAACACCTAAATAAGAAAATAACAGATATATATTGGTTAGAAAAAAAGTAGCAAAGCAGACATAGCAGTAGCATGAACATAAAAGACTTAGTCGAAGTTTAATCATTATGTTCTTTGCTTCTTCTTGTGTTTGTATTTTTACTTCTTATAATGTACAGAAATATTCTAGAAGCAATTTAAATTTAAGAAAAAATAATTGGAATTGAATTGAAAATACATGTACTAGTATATGACGTTATTTAAAGGTTATCTACATGATTGAGAGAGTGATTTGGCATCGAATATAACATTGGTGTTTTGGTGTCAATGAAGTGCAAATGTTCTTTTTGTTGATTTTGTTCTATAAACATGCGAAAAAGGACAGAAGCATAGAAACCTTTAGGTATGACCCTTCCATCGGGTAGTGAAATGTCGTTTTCTGCACATCTGGATACATTAGGGACAGGTGGATATAATCTCATGCTTTCCTTGATACACATGTGAGTATATTTCAGTTTCTTTACATCATCCCTATAATTATTAAGACCTCCTTAGTATCTATCATTTCGGTTTTTTTTTTCCTTATCATTCACTTGTTTCTTTTTCTCTCTCTGTTTTGGTTAAATAGATATTGGATTTCCTGATTTGCAATCATTTATAAATCATGATTATAAAAAATATGTAAAAGTTTATATACCGGTATTTTTAATGTGTATTTTCAAAAATATCAAGGAGACTTAAGCATCTTATTACACACCACAAGAAAATATATAGCTAATGAATAAAAATATTCTTTTGCAAAGTATTTTCATATCCTGAAAAAGGAACCGATTCATGTATCAAAACCCACCATGTAATGTCTTCTTTATTGCCCCAATGTTCTTTGATTTCCTCACGACACCTCTCCTGGCATTCTGAGAATTTAGCCAGATTATATAAACACCATGACAACGAGCTGGCCGTGGAGTCATGACCTTCAAACATAAAGGTGTCCACTTCGTCTCGAATCTCCTGGTCGGTCAGTCCATTACCTTCACTGTCCTTTGAAATTAAAAAGAGATGTTAAACGTCTTCAAATTCAATAGCATCATTTAAGAACAGATTTTGAATTTCGGCTATCCTTTGCATTTCATTTGACTCGTTTATGTCTGTTCGCTCATTGGGAGAGGAATGTTCTTTATTTATCTTTGTTTTTTTTGGGGGGGGGTCTTTTCTTCCTTTAGAGTCAAGTACAAGGTAGCCATCATTTGTCAGTTTCGATAGCCTTTTTTTTTTTCTTTCACAAAACGATTTAGTGAAAAGTATTTTGGTGCAATTTGCAAAACGTCTCTCGGTACATTTTTGAATATATTAATTAATATTCTTACTCTTTGGCCATATTACATTGTGTAGATTGAGGATCACTGACGATGGAGAGTACCCGAAACGTGCATGTCTGGTCCATGCTGACAATTTCTCTGTTCTTAAATGATGCTATTGAATTTGAAGACGTTTAACATGGGTACAATCATTTAAAGATTACACGTTTTCTTTGTTGATACTGGTGATTAAAATTATGAAGCTATATCGTTATCAAACCTTAGCCGTCAGTAAGATATCTAGGAAATCTGGTTGTCGGGCGCCCCTTTCCTCTGTCTTAAAAAGTTGACGCCTATTTCTAATCAGTTTCTGAGAATGCTGGTGAATTATATCACAAACTTCTTTAAATCTCTTTCTGTAAAAAAAATCAAGATATGGAAATCCTTAGTTTTCTTTGATTTTACCTCAATATTTGTTATTCAAGAGTCAATAGAATGTTGGGTTTTTTAAATGATATGTGGTATTAATCATATGTCAAAGGTTCCAACTAAGGGGGGATATACAAGTCTCAGAAAACATTTTGTCCATCTCGTGCCATTAAAATATATTTTCATACAAATTCATCTCCTAAAACTGAAAAGATTCAATGTTTCTCATCATGTAGATTTTTTTATTTGCAATAGGATGCAAACAGTGCCCATTACAAATTTCACAAAAACATGTGTCTATATATTGCGCATTTAATTTGCATACATTGTGAATTCTCATTGAAACCATAGTTGTTGACAAGGGTATTTTGTGTTATCACAAGCCCTTTCCTTCCTCTACAAGTCTGTATTAAGGACATTTCCTATATAATAGCCATATTTCTCTTTTGTACAGGATTACCGCATGGAATCGAAATGTATGATGTTGTGATTCCTTACGGAGTTTTGCTTGGTTTTTTTCATCACTTAAATGATACTGCACAAAACTGATGAGACGTTACAGTAGGGCAATGCCTAATAAGTAAGTCCACATCGTATAGATATATGAAAAGTCTATAGCTTATGCAAACACTTCAAGAGTTCGTCAAAAGGAATGATAAGTCAACAACGTTTCTGTCGTCGACAAACCATTGAAGTGTTTTCAAAAACTATGAACTTTTCATATACATAGACGATATTGATTGATTGATTAGGTATTGCCCTACTGCAATGGCTCATCAGTTTAGCAAAGTTTAATTTAGAAAATGAAACAAATATCAAAAACCTCTGTAAGGAATCAGAACACCATACGTTTCTATCCCACGCGGTGACAATCGTGGCTTCAACTTTTGGCAATCTGGATCTGACCGATGCAATTTTGATTAGGATTTCTTTTACCCATTTATCTTGGAATCACGAAACAAATTATCGTATCAATATTGGGCAATGGGATCAGTCTTCTTTTTCTTCCTTAAAGTGCTGAGCTGATGCTGTACAAAGAGAATGTCCTCTCTTGAGGTTCTTTATACATACTTGTAGAGGAAAGGATTTGTGCTGTGGAAAGTGTTTGTGACCAATTAACCCATGATCGATATCTCGCGTATACTTGCATATACTTACCCGTTTTTTGTTTTATAATATATAAAAGCGCTATGACACAGAGGGTTAATTATCCGCTTAACAATAAGTTCCGATACGTCATAAACACCCTGGATGTAAGGATGTCTTACTCTGAAAATTGGAAAGCAGAGAATAAGAAAAATTAATTAAGATTTTTTTTTCGTGTTTCGTACGTTACATTGTAATATTACGATTCGTTTATAGAGCTCTATCATTTTATACATTTATAAGTGGGTGAAGAAGAATTCCTTTTTAACATATAATTGTATATTTTAAGAATACCTTTTAATTTGTTGTACTTTAATACTTTAAAATCACATTAATTTAAAGATAAGTTTGACCTACTTTTCGTTTTGACAGTCGCTGACGTGACCGAATAAACATTTCATCATACTATCCAGAGTTAGTAGACTGACGTGATGAAAGGTTTCCACAGGTTCGTTGACCGTCCGCCATTTATCCTGAGTAACAAAAATGTCAAGTCCATCATACTCTTCGAATCTTATTAAATCTTTCTTTTTTTTGAAACCAAAATATTATATTCTTTTCAGCAAAAACGAAAAAATAGCAATATTTACGTCGACATATCATTCATATGAATATATATCTTATATATAATAAATGATATCAAAAAATATCGATTTTGCTTAAGGAAATAACAAGAAACACTCAATATACTAGACTTGCTCAAGTCCATATATTATTCGATTTTAAAATTGAATACATATCAATAGACTGAAATCTCTTTACTAGCCAGCAACCGTTGTCTTCTCTGTGTTGTGATATCTCAGCAACCAATTGCTCACTGCTTATAGTTTTAAAATGGGTATTTCTAATTAATTCATAATTGCAATTCTCTTCATGTAACCTTAATTGATATAAGGACTTGAGAAAGTCTATCAATAAACATGTATTCACAAATATCTTTACGTTATGACCTTGTCTGCTAGTAAAAAGATCACAGCGTATAATAAATCTATTTCATTGAAAAAAAAATGCATACAATTGCTCTGATGAAACATGTAAAAGATAAAAAAAATGAAAATAATCTATCTAACAACTATCTATACCTCATACCAGTAAAATTTCAGTAGATGAAGCGAATGTTTTCACATAGTTTTTAATAATTTCTTGGTGGAATGCTGGGGTCATCAAACGACGATTCCTGTCCCACTTCCTTCCTTTACTCAGCAATAATCCATCGCCTTCAAAGTAATTTTAAGTCAAGCGATCAAAAGAATATAGAAAACACCCTACAATCATAATCATGCTTAACTGCATGTGAGCTTATAGGATTGTTTTATACAAAAAAGAATGTACAAAAAATAAAAAAAGAACGACCATTTTGATTCTCTTTAAAAGGATATAGAATTATGACTTTCATTGATATATTAATTTCTTATACACATCTGATCGACACTGACCTATCCATGGCCGCATGAGTGCGTAAGAGAATTCGTCCTTAGGATCTGAAACATAAGAATTAAATATGATAATGAACGAAATGTAAATTGGTAGATCACAATATATAATCATACGAGAGATCAGATTTCATGCATGCTGAAAAAAGGTCTATAAATATTTCAATAATCATATTTGACATTTAGTTTTATTTTTGCAGATGAGGGGCTAATGTGTACGCAGGTACTTACCGCTACCAGACAGGACAGACCGAACTGTGGTGGGATGGACTGCCATCAAAAACACGTCAGTGGGTCCCATCCATACGGGGAAAGCTCCGTGGTACTGGGCGGCATAGTCCGCCACTCGTAACATCCCCTCATAGTCCCCTGTTAACTGTAACCGAATACACCATTAGAGGTAAAGAAGTATATGATATGGTTTAAGCAATATTCCAGATTACTTTTATCAATTTGACATCATATATATTATTTATTTTGCTATTTCGGAAACTTGTCATTTCATCCAAAAATATCATCAAAATTAAATGAGGTAAACATCTTAGCATCATCCTTCCAATCCTATTCTGAACATAGATTTCATTTGGATATGCAAATGAATCGACCCTACATGTAATTTGGACGTAGAAAGCCAGAGACCGCTACTGAAATAAATGGTGGCGGCTTTAAAATTCACTTTGGCTGAAGCAACACTGATGAGGATTTAATATCAGAAACACGTATCTGGTGCATGATAAATTGGTTTGAAATTTTCCTCAAGAAGGTATAGAGTTGAGACACTTCCGTATTTCTAATCAGTGAATGAAAGTCAAACACAAAACTGAAAATCACAATTCAAAAATCATAATCAGTGCACACACAAAAACCGAACGAAGCAACTAAAATAATCTGCAAAGGAGCAAAGGTGAATCAATGAGATCAGGTACCCGGGAAGAGTAAGTATCTCCTCTTTCTAGAATACTCGTCACTTAAGCCGTGCAGAAAAAAAAACCGGTTAATGCATCATATTCAGTGGTTTTTGATGCTTTAAACTTAAATATTTTGCAAAGTAAAAGACCACGAGATATTATGTAATTAGATTTTACATTGTTCGTTTCGTCCAAAAACACTTGCAGTGGCAAAGTCAGTCGCTAATGAAAACAAGTACAACGTCATATGCCCTTGTTTGAGCTGCCTCTCGGTTAATCGTCTTGCCCTCTCCCCGGGCAACTGGTCTCAAGCTCGCAACCGTTCAAATAGAAATTCTAATTATTTTGCCTTGCCTTCGCGACTTTGAGACTGAATAACTAATAGGTACTTCTATTATTTTTACCTTAGAAGGAACTTGTACTTTGAGTTTACTTTGGGATAGCCTTTCACTTACGATATAATTTTTTTTTTTTGTTTTAATTAATATTTCTAATATTTTTAACTTTACTATATAATTTCTTATCTTGAACTTTGAGTAACTGAAATATATGAAAATGAGGGAAAGTCTCCGTTTTAAAATCGTAGCTCTTTCTACAGCAAATCCGTTGGTCCAGAGCATACGAACAGATATTGGCTCCATTTTTTTCTCCTTATTTCAATAATAAGGGAGAGTAAGGAGGATGCAGGATTCGTTGAGAGCTGCTAGCGTCAAGCTATTGAGGTCCAACCACCAAGAGGAAAGTCCGTTGAAAGTCGAGGAAAGTCCGTTGAAAGAAACATAAAAATCACCCCAAAGTGGTTGTGGAATATTGTTGTTTGGTATGCAATTAATTAATTAAAGATTTTTAAGTAATAAAATTAAGTCCATGTGGAGTGCTTAATCAAGAAATCAAGAGTTATATTTACTCTTGTTGACAAATTTACGTATAGAGCAGGATCTCGTAAGGCTATCATCAAACGCAAATAATGCGTATAGTTTTATCTAACAAAGACTTACTGATCGTGTTAAAGTTTTAAATGAATTGGTAGTGTGAAGTGTTTACTTTATCTATAGATAAGTACGTGTATTATGTACAGGTACATGCATGTACCTCTAAAACTACCACCCCATGCAGTTTATGGTCCAACACATGTTGGACACGATAGATAACAGAATTGTTAAAGCTTGTAAAATGACTGCTATCCATTCTCCGTTATATTTTCCCAATATTTTGCATGCACATTTTTTTTTCGTAAAACATCTACATTACCTCCTTTGTGTTGCCCCAAAGCCAGTGTGGAGGGGGTCCCGGGAAGTCCTTCATTTGCCTCTTGTATTCCTGTCTTCTCTCAATAATCTTCCATATCTTGTACAAAATAAAGACGATTCCAACTACTGGAACCAGCTTCAATATGGTGATGGTCAGCGTGGTCATTTTTGGAATCGCCAACAAAAAGCCGAGAGCTTGCTACTATTCCAAGTACCTGCTACATATGAATTTCCAACAAGACATGTGTAGTATTACACGAAGTAAGCGTGAAATAGTTCGATTTCGGTCATGAACACATGTACCTTCTACCTTGATCATTGTTGATATCCTTCCTATCTATTTAGGACGGCCATCTTAACCTTAGGCCACGGACAGTCCATCCGAAGACAAATAAATATTACATCAATGAAAATATACATGCAGTGCAACATGAGCATTTTAAGATATTGCATGGTTTATCTTGGTGCACATTAAGCGACTTTGATATAATCTTTATCAGATGCCTTCTTTTTAAATGAACCCTTTTTTTTACATTCATGTATCTTACAGAATTCGATGAAGCATATATAGTTCTGTCCTTATCCATGTTATCTGGCTGTTGAAATATCATGAGGTAAAGAAGATCATGACGACAATCTCAATATCACTCACAATAGTCAGCACCAGATTAACGACGGGACCCTAGCAAACTAAGGGTGGGATCAGATGCCCGGGAGGAGTAAGCATCCCCTGTTTGGTTAGCCGCACCCACCATGTTTAGAATGCCAGCATGTTAAGAATGTCTTCATGTTTAGAATGTCATCATGTTTAGAATGTCATCATGTTTAGATGTCATCATGTTTAGAATGGCATCATGTTTAGAATGGCATCATGTTTAGAATGTCATCATGTTTAGATGTCATCATGTTAAGATTGTCATCATGTTTAGAATGTCATCATGTTTAGATGTCATCATGTTTAGAATGCCATAATGTTTAGAATTTCATCATGTTTAGAATGTCATCATGTTTAGATGTCATCATGTTTAGAATGTCATCATGTTTAGAATGTCATCATGTTTAGAATGTCATCATGTTTAGAATGTCATCATGTATAGATGTCATCATGTTTAGAATGTCATCATGTTTAGATGTCATCATGTTTAGAATGTCACTCTTCATATAAATATCACCTAGTTTTCCTCTTTTTCGGCCTCTGTCATTACTGATTAGTCATTATAAACGTCACGAAGGTGACATGATAGATTATCTGAGAAAACATAACCCGAAAGAATATACTTTTTGTAATTTTCAAATGGGGCACTGTAATTATTACAATGGAACATAAATTTCTTGAAATATTGATAATTTTCAACCACTCCATTGGCTGACTGTTAGTCCCAGAGGATATCATTCGCATAGTTTCACAATGTTTTGGCCATTACGTTTTAACTCCTCTGTCACTAAATTTGATAATTATTCTATAAATGTGAGAAGTATCTCCCTAAATGCATAGTTCTGCAGCTGGCTCTTTGATATACCTTTTCATATCTTCATTATTCAAATTTCCTTTATTGTAACCTTCACCATCCCGGATGTGATATTACTAACGTTAAACGTCTTCACATTCAATAGCATCATTTAAGAGCAGATAAATTTGCAGCATGGACCAAACATGCACGTTTCGGGTACTTTACCCTCGTCAGTGATCCTCAGTCTAAATAATGCAATATGTCCAAAGACGTGTGAAAAATATTATGTCCAAGAAAGTACCGAAAGACGTAGCTGGATTGGTGGGATATGATGCTACAGGACCCACGTTTTATATAAATTTCAAGAAATTTTGACAACAGAAATTTTCGAATACGTTGAAGAGACAGACGGTCAACTGAAGTTGGTCGAAATCTTGTTGAAATTCGCATACATTTGTATGGTGCACTGTAATTATTAATATAACAATAGATTTTATATTTCAGTCCACTAAGTTGGTGGACTGTTACTCCCGAGGATATCGTTCGCCGAGTTTAACAAGTGTTTCAGCACATAACTTGAAACTTCTGATAATAATTGATTCTGATGCTAACTTAATTTCTACATGAATGCATAGCTCTGTCCTTAGCTGGCTCTTCGGTATACTTCTCCGGATATGTTTCACTATTTGGATTTCCTCTCTTTCGGTCTTGAGCATTACTGATGATACATTGTTTCTTGAAATGCGCATATGGTGCATTGATGTTATTAGCATAGCACACAAATTCTTATAATTATAACATTATAAATGCCGCTTTTAAATTTCTCAGATCTGTTATTTCAGTAACATTTTTCACGTTTAGAGTGAATTTCTATTTGCACTAACACAACTATTGATTATTCTGATTTCTATTAATGTTACCTTAAATGAAATTATGCCAAAGATCAAGCTAAGGACATGAGTTTCTTACTCCTAAGTTTCGGAATATTTTATCAAATTTAGTATAAGAAAATTTATAAATTTCAAGTCAGTGAAATTCTAAGCACAGTAAAAGAAGGCGAAATATATCCTCATGGACTAACAGTCCACCAGCAGAGATACCAACCTTGTGATTGAAATTATAATATGGTCTGTCGTAAGAATCTAATGCATCATATGCACATTTCAACAAGCAATGCATCATCAGTGATGCTATAGGCCGAAAGTGAAGATATCAAAATAAAGAGGGAAATTCTAAACATGACCTAAAATATTTGCCAAAGGGCCAGCTAAGGACAGAGCTATCCCTTTGTTTTAGAATAATTCATCAAATAGTATCAGAAAGTTTACAAATATATTTCAAGTCAGTGCAGAAGCACAGTAAAACTAGTAGGCAAAACGACGGCTCTGAATTCAATTGACATGCATGTATGCCATCCAGCGAAAGTTTCGTTTTCTCAATAGACGAACTTAAGAAGGTGATGCTGCAAATTTATCTGTTCTTACATTTTTACCACTTGGTGAGTACGTGTCACTACTTGTGGACATTAGGTGTCCCCGAAGGCACATGTAGCCAAGTCCGATCAACTTCTGTTGATCGTTTAGAACTTCAAACGCATTCGAAAATTTCTATTCACAAAATGTTCTCGGAATTTCTGAAAAGTGGGTCCTGTAGCATCATATCCCACCTATCCTGTTATGTCATTTGATATTTTTTGGACATTTTCAGTCTTTGGTCATATTTCATTGCTTGGACTGAGGATCACTGACGAGGCTTAAGTACCCGAAACGTGCATGTCTGGTCCATGCTGCAATTTGATCTGTTGTTAAATGATGTTATGAATTTGAAGACGTGACATTTCACTTCACAACTTTCTCTGTTTCGAAACATGAAAATTTAGGAATCTTCGACAGGTCAACGCTGCGTCGACAACAGGGGGACAAACCGCAAGATGGTAATAACAATGGACATCAGATAGTACGACACAATCGGGGAGGATGAGAATACCAACGCAATGTTGGCCAATTAAGGAACAATTTGAAAGTAAAATTTATTGAAACACAAACGACAACATACATATAAATACTAGAGGAGGGTGATCATCCGACTTAATTAGTATAGTTTATTAATCAAATGCAGTATCGCATATATATATAGATATACAATAAATAGAAAATTACAATCAATATAATATCAAGGTCAGCATCAAGAATGAACTAATTGAGATGCATGATAATATCAGAGTATTAATAACATAAATGTGTTCAAAGAAGTAAGCTATATGTTAATTACAAGTTGCTAATTACGAATTAATGTATTTCTAACTTAAAAAGCCTGTTTCAAAAAATTTCCAAGATTACAAGATTAATTAAGACGGCAATCCGCTACATCAATATAGCGTTAGTTGTTCTTTTTAAATTGATGTCGACGAATGCTATCGTTTTACGAGCCTTGAAAATATTGTACACATTTCATGTTTTGTTTAATATCATTAAATTTTGCTGTAACATACTGATCTATGTTTGGTTATCTTATTGTGCTTGTTAATGACAATAATAATGAAACATTTGGAAATTAGTAAAGTGTCAATAATGAAACATTATAATGCCCCCCCCCCCCCCCCCCCCCAAATAATAATAAAGTGCACCATATGCGCATTTCAACAATATATGTCCCATCATAGATCTATGCTCGAGGCCGGGAAGAGGAAATCCAAATGATTCCAGTGAAATAATGAAGAGCAAAAGTCTAAATATTTTAAGATTGGTTAATATTACGTCGCATCAGATTTATTGATATGTAAACTAGTAAAATACATGTAGCTGCATGTACATGTGCCAACTAGTAACCAAGCAGCTTGAAAAAGTTTTGCTCCTGTTCATCTTGTTCAAGTTCCTTCCTTAAATTCACATTATTTTGTTCCATTTCCTTCACATTGATCAATGAAAGGTTGATCGGCACTAAAAAATGAACGCGCACCTGCTGGTGGCATGACATGCGATGTCGGAGATTTTGGACATTCGATGATGTAGAAGTGCGACGTCGCATATTTGGCGATACCTCAAATGATTTGCTTCAACTTGAATTAACTTACAGATAGTACATACATTGTATGATTGCATGAGATCACTGGCTGTACATACTAAACTATAATTTCAATGGAAACTGCTTTGTTTCTTTACTGTACTGCTTGTCTAAGCGCTCACACAAAAAGTAAAATTTAAGCTCCTCAGTTTCCATTAAAATTAACTGAAATATAATCCTTGAATCCTTTCTGAAAAAAATAAAAGCAAAATGAATAAATAAATAAATAATGATTAATTAATCAATATTATAAAAATCAATTTGAACCCCGCGAAACAATGAAAGAAAAACTAATCGGGCTCGACAGCTCAAAATTTCGAAAATGGAGAAACTGAAAAGGAGCGAAATGCAAAATGAATACTTTGAAAAACTTGATGACAACTTAGAATTTAGCATTATGGTAAACGATAAACCCTTGAGGGAATATCAGTCCCCATGTGGGGATGGGAAAACTTATGTTGAGGCAGATCTATTTTCACCAGTTTCATATTTCATCGAGGAAGAAATCGCAGAGAGTCTTCAGGTATAAAAAAGGGCGGATCCAAATCTCGTTCGTGTTTATGTTATATCCACTTTATTTTGAATGCAACTCATAGTTTGAATCGAATTTAATGCGCATTAGATTTTGGTTGCGTTCACACGACAAATTTAATGCGCATTACTCTTTAATGCGCATTAGATTTTGTCGTGTGAACGCAAAGCGAATCTAATTCGCATTAGATTTAGCGCATGCGTATGTATAGACCACAACTTGACAATTTCAACCACCCTTGGACCTCGAATCATATAATAAAAGGCCAAAATACTATCTAGTTCATTATGCAATTATGCAAAGAAACGCGTCTTTTGACTTAGGCACGGTCCATTTGATATTCTGGGGGGGGGCTTGGGTTTTTTTCGAAAAAAATAATTTTGCTCTGAATTTTGATGAAATAAATAAATTTGCTTATGATGTGTCAGAAAAAAATAATCTTGCTCTTACAATGCTTACGAGTAATCTGAATTTGAAGATTTACCATAAAATTTCGCTTAAAACTCCTGAAAATTTTCCGGCTCGCTACGCTTGCCAGTTTTCAATTTATATAGAAAAAAATTTTGGCTCGCTTCACTCGCCATAGTTTTCTATCAAACATAGTTTCTTTAATGGCAAAGTTCCTATTACAAGAATCAAAAGAAAGCATATTATCAATACATGTATAATGTATTGCTATTGATTTATATACATGATAGATGCATATCATCATAAAAGTCTAATATTATATACAAACTCTGAAGGAGAACTTTAATTTTTCACCAATTTATATATACAATAATTTTAAATTTGAACATTTGTCTAGAAGACCCTCCCCTCCAACCCTCTAACTTGTGCCTTATATATATAAATATTGTTTATGGAGGATTATATTGTCAAAATCTTATATCTCTGTTCCTTAGAAGTGAAGTGAATTTTTGTATATTTAGTAATATTTCAGAGTTTTAGTAAAAATAAAGAATTTCTATTGATAAAACACAAGCATTCTTAACATATTGCACATCACTAATGTTTGAAAAAAATTTTCTTGCTCCAACTTTGTGCGAAAAAAATAATTTTGCTCCGGTCCGGGATGAAAAAAATAATCATGCTCCGACAAAAAACCCAAGCCCCCCCCTGAATGTCAAATGGACCGTGCCTTACGAAAATATAACGTTGTACTATGACGTCATTTCATCTCTTAATGACATCATGTGTCTTTCTTTTGCCTTGCTGGAATTTAACTTTCGAAGATCAAAAGAAAAATATGAAAAACACAATGAGCTGGAATAAATTCTGCCCTTTATTATTGGAAAATTATGGCTGATCAGTGCAATTGTACCAAAATCTAATGTGCATTAGAATTGTCGTGTGAACGCAATGCGTATCTAATTCCCATTAGAATAATGCTCTTCAAATCTGATGCGAATTAGATTTAATGCCCATTCATGTGAACAAGGCATTAAGGTGTTATTACACTGCATCACATTTCCCTTTTTTGTAATAAATTACCTTTTTTGCGCAAAAATAAAGGAAAATCAATTGTTCTGCGTTGCGAGATTACCCACTGTGCTTTTAGTATGTTTAAATGTATTTCTTGTCATCATGAGCATAGTAATTGGGACATATAACTTGCACTGTTACATCATACATGTAGGTACCAAGGTATGAGAGTTCGAGATTTATGAGTCAAACTTCAATTTTCTGGTTACTGAAGTGAGCTGTGTGTACACAGGGATTTTTTTAGGGGTTCTCCAGGCCCGAAATTCGGCCCAATTCCCAATGCTGAAAAACAGGCATTTTTCCCAATTTCTGAGTTTAAAATTCCCAATTTGAAAGAAATTAAATTCCAATAAAAAAAAAAGTATATTACTATATAAACCCTTTGTAATTACTGAAAATACATTCATAATTATCTGTTTTACAATGTACACTATCTGAAATATAATATTCTTGGTACTACAGGTGTCTATATGCATTTATTCGTCTTCTTTTAGAAGCAAATTTTTGCATGTTTTCTCAATTTATTTGTATAATTTTTTCCCCCCAATTTCTACCAAATGTCGCTATTTTTCCCAATTTTGAAGGCCCAGGCCCCTGGAATCAAAGGGTAAACAGGTAAAAAACCCTATGGACAGTTACTTTTGATCATGCTGATCCCTCTTAACAGAGAAGGGATAAGTAATTATTGCTGCACAGGATAATTCTCGGCTAATGCACACCATTTTTCAACCAAAATTACATGTACATTGTACATCGTCAGATTCCTGTATTGTTATGATTGGGTTTTTTTTTAATCATTTGTGCAAGGATCACCATTTTTGCCCCCAAGGAGCTCAGAGAAAATCCTGATTTTAATGAAAATTAGGTACTAAAATCTAGGATTCATCTGAAATTTCATAACATGTTAATGAATATAAAAAGTATTAGTGCTGAAGAAAATCAAATCTCTGTCATTTGTAGAACCAAAGATACAGGTATACAAAATGTATGGACAAACGGTGATAATTATTGTTCAGCAATAACTAGCAATATCAGGAACACCACTAACTAACTGAGACATCATAATACAAGTACCGGTTCTTCATAATTCTTTCATCGGAGGATTTATTCTATCATTTTGTTAAAAGAAGGAAATACACATGTATTCATGAATTTTTATGAGAGATATCAAATATTTCTTATTACCAATAACTACTTTTAAAGAAAATTTGAAGGCCCGGTCACACTGCGCTTTACGGCTTGATCACGATCAAAACATGTCCAAAAAAGGTATCCTGTGAAGCAGATGTTTTTGTTCACTTTTAAGACGCGCTACAGACGATTTGTGGACGTGGTAAAAAATCTGAACGGCGTTGGACTCGGAAAGAAGTTTTGAACTGCTCAAAATTTTATTCCGCGGACAACCATGGATGGTATACGTGTTAAAGACGTGCAACGCATGCGAAACACACGAGATGATCCGTGTTCCAGCAGTGATTAAAACTTGGGGAAGACACGGTAAGACGCGAAAGCTTGAGCGGTATGTCACAGGTCATACTCCGTACAAAGCTCAGACATTGCAAAAAATACCACGTATGACCACATCCAGCAGATTTTTAAACGTGATTTGGACATGTACTGGTATTGTAGTGTGACCGGGGCTTTAGGGTCGCCTTCGGGGTCTCAGGGCCCTACATGTACCCCTTTGCAGGGATGTCAAAACTGTAGATTTCAGTTGCATTATTCATCTATGATACTGTAACAATTTTCATGTATTTTTTCTTCCAGAAATACCCTGTGACTCCATTCATTGTGAAAGGTAAATTCTACAATGCGTTTTCCACCCCTGCATACTTGAAGCTTACCGTGGACTCTCGACAGATATGGATGAAGCCATTTGCTCCACACAGAAAGGAAGGATTGTAAGATTTATTGTTACATTTGTAAGAAGATGCTATGCATGAACATGTATTGCCTTTATTCACATTTTCACAGAGAATGATAATAGTGAAAGTCCACTCAATCAAGTAACATAAGTGGCTTCGCTTGTCCAGTCCATTATAAAGTTATTATATCCCCCAAAACAAAAATTGGAGGGGGGGGGGGTTATTAGAATCACCCTGTCTGTCCCTCTGTATATCCATCACACCTTGTCCAAAGCATAAATCTTCCACCTGTGGATGGATTTCAATCTTAATTCACAGGAATGTCCCCTAGGACCTAAGGGTGTGGCTTGACTTTGAACCAAGGTCAAAGGTCAAGATCACGATAGACATTATTATTGAAACATTGTCCGTCAGATAACTCCTCCCCCTATTGATGAATTTAAAAAAAGATATACATTTTTGTACCCCTCCCTGTAGATGGATTTCAATAGATGTTTTAAAATGTTAAAATGTCTTCAAATTCAACATGTTCAATACATGTAACATCATTTAAGAACATTGAAGAATGGATAAAGGAGCTGTTAAGATAAGGCGTAAAATCTGCCCTGAAAAATCAAAATTTCAAAATGCAAAAATTGAGAAAAATGTTCGGTAAAAATAAGAAGTTACTTGGTACAGATATGAAGAATCGATCAGGTTGGATAAATTATTCAAAATGAGACCGATTTTTGGGTCAAAATAAGCGTTTTTCCTATAGATATCAATGGAAAACGGAAAAGTTTTTCTACAACATTGTCCCCCCCCCCTCGGCTCAGAATGCCACTTTTACCAAAGGTGTATATCAATAAAACAAATTTTCTGACCAAGTGGGATTCTGAACCGAGGGGGGGGAACAATGTCCCACAGGCGAAAAACGAAAAAAAGGGGGGGATGACTATTTTAGAATCGGTATTTAGAGCGGTAAAATAAATTAAAATTGCCATTTTTTCTTTTAATATCATGTAACAATCTATTCAGAGTGTATTCCGATCAAATGATTAACTGTTAGGAAGGAAATGAACGAGATAATTGTCTATTTCTACACTGTGCAAATTTGGTGCCTGAAAGCTACATATGTGGCTGATAAATACGAAATATAACCGTTTTTTAGTTTCCGGATTGCAATTTTTGCCGATTATATTGATATAATAACTTCAAGGTTAATTTTTCTTATCCAAGTTTGACATTAAAATGTAGAGAAGTATAATAAACATCAAATTTGTGTAAACTAATGCATTTTTTGTGAATTTTCGCGATATTTGACGTTATCTCTCATCAGTACCCCTACCTCTTCAACCCGTAATTATAACATCTTTCACCAATTCTATTTCAATAAAATACCTACTAAGAATCTTCTAATACATTATATTTTAATCTTGACCACTTTTTACCTTAAATAGAAGGACAGCGCACGAGAAATAATCGAGTGATTTCAGGGCTAAATCAAGCCCTTATCTTAACAGCTCCTTTGCAACATGGACCAGACATGCAGGGGGTGATCCTGAATTTAAAGAATGTAATATGGCCAAAGAGTGTGAATTTTATTATGTCCTAAAATGTACCGTGAGATTTAACAGGATGGGTTGGATATGATGCTACAGGACCCATGTTTTAGAAATTTCATTGATTTTTGATAACAGAAATTTTCGAATGTGTTGGAGAAAAGATCAAGGAAGTTGATCGAACTTGGCAAATTGTGCCCTCAGGGACTCCTGGTCCACCAGCAGTGAAACTCACAAAGTGGTACAAATGTTAAACGTCTTCAAATTCAATAGCATCATTTAAGAACAGATAAATTTGCAGCATGGACCAGACATGCATGCTTCAGGTACCTCATCAGTGATCCTGAATTTATGGAATGTAATATGTTTAAGAAACGTTATTTGGACTTTGAACCAAGGTCAATGTCACAATAGACACCATTAGTAAAACATTGTCTGGGGCATAACTCCTCTCCCTGTAGATGGATTTCAATAATATTTCACAGAAATGTTTCTAAGGACCTAAGTGTCTGTCATGACCTTGAACCAAGGTCAAAGGTCAATGTCACAATAAACATCATGGTCAAAACCTGGTACGGGGCATAACTCCTTCCCCTGTTGATGGATTTCAATAATATTTCACAGATATATGTCTTAGAACCTAAGGGTGTGTCAGTACCTCAAACCAAGGTCATGTGTCAAAGTTCAAGGTCACAATAGACATCATGGTCAAAACCATGTCCAGGGCATAAATCCTCCCCCTATCATTCCTATTGATGGATATCAATCATATTACACACTCAGAATTTTTTCTTAAGACCTAAAGGTGTGTCATGACATTGAACCAAGGTCAAGGTCACAATAGACGCTATTAATAAAACCTCCGGGGCATAACCCCTCCCCTATTGATGGATTTCAATAAAATTTCCTACAAATGTTCTTTAGGACCTAAGTGTATGTCATGACCATATACCAGGGTCTAAGGTCAATGTCACAATAGACACTTGACCTTGATCCGAGATAACTTTTCAAAGAATATTGCTGCGGGGGTATTTCGGTCCGTTAGGGGCAAAGTCTAGTTAATTTTGTGCTTCATAAGCTATAACAGCTTTATGCCTATAAAAGTAGTTTGTTTTCAGAATAGTATACAGTTAAAGTATACCATTGAGGGAGTTAGCATGATTCATTGATTCTGGTTTCCCGAGACTAGACCTATTTCCCGAGGCGAAGCAGAATCATGCTAACGCCCTCAATGGTATACTTTAACTGTTTATTTATACCGTCACGCGCTGTAGCTCCACCCCATTTGGAAGTCACGCGCTGTAGCTCCGCCCCATTTCGAAGCTATATCCCTAGGGAAATAGTCTTCTCAACTATCGCACCCTTTGCAGGGAAATAGTCTCATCAGGCGGGTTACAGCTAGTTTTAATGAGTATCTTTTTTATATGGGAAAAAACAAGTAAAGGTATAATAATTTATTCTATTTCAGCTGTGTGAGGGGCTACAAGTGTGACAATCAAGTCAGGGAACTGTTGTTTACTCTACCTAGCTTTGAAAAGGTAAGTACATGGACATGTATATTGTCCATTTCCAAAAGTCAGTTACAATGCAATGCTCTTTGAGGGGGTAATTCATGATTATATATGTGTACTCTGTAGGCCAGTGTACCGGTAATTATATGATGCTGAGCCAGTAAAGGCCAAATTGGCAGTCTCTGTTGTAGGGGGCGTCTATTAGGATCCTTCCTAAGAAAATCTTTTGTAGAAATTTTGTGTGAAAAGAAAGAATTTCTGCTATTAAAATCTCTCTCCTTCACTTTGGATGGCCCCTTTTTGTAGAAGTTTGGGGGTTCATCCTGTAAGAGTTAGATAGTGCTAATCTGAGTCTGGCACAATTACATATGAATTGACTGAAAGTATTCAGAGAACGTTTGCAAAAAACATTGAAATTTAGGTTTATTCATCATTTGATATTTTTCTTTGTCATGATATTTTGAAAAAATTTTGTACTAGCCTAATAGATATTGAAATAAGAAATGTTTTGCATATTTGAATAGGAAAACAGGGTTTGATGAACAATATTGGGAAAAAACTATTGCATAAAACGTGAAGAAAAAAAATTCCATAGGCTCAATGTGAAATGTTGGCGACATCATGAAAAAATTAACTTCAAAAATTGAAAATAACATTTTACATATAGAAAAGGAATTCTTGCATCCATCATGTCTTACATTAAAAGTTATGACTTAACAAGACCTGTCCAATGGTCATCTTTTTATTATTAACTTTTCATGGTTATGTAGACAAAATCAGGATTTTACGATGTCCAGAGTGTGCGTGTCACCCGCCCGTACAGTACATGTATTGAGTCTTCGCAGCATACAGACTTATTTCCCATTTGAGGTATCTGACGTAAAACCATTATGACGTCATGAAAATGGTCTGGTAACGTCAGTTTTATACTGTCTTTTCCCAGAGTTTAGGGACTGTTTCCTTAGAATGTGATGACGTCACAATTAGTGTATGTCAGATACCGTCCCAAATGGGAAGTAGCTCTGGTCTTTGAAATTACGGAATATGTAAAGGAGAAATTTTAAAATTCTCATTGAATCTGTTTTTCTAGGATGAAGAGGCCTCTATCACAGATGATGCTAAAGCCGACCTGGGAACTATCAAAATAGAATGTATAGAAGCCGTTGATATGGGATTCTTTTACACTTGGGGCAGAAAGTTTCAAGCATTTGATAAACCTGGACATATACCAATGTATTCTGCTCTTAACCGCCTTCATAAAACTCAGGCAGCAGGTGGGTATACAGTTTAAGCCAATTGGTAGATAATTATTGGTTATTCAGGGTTTTACAGGGGGGGGGGGGGGAGGGGATACAAAAAATATATTGAGTTTATGAAAAAAGTTTGCCTTGTCCAAAACAACTTTTTTAATCGACCCAGTTTATTTCTGTATCCCCCTCCTCCCTGTAATACACTATGTAACATATTAATCCAACTGATGACTTTTGGTTTGTGTATGCTACTTATCAACAAATTTGAAAGCATCTCGGCAAAATAATATTCTGTAGATGACCTTATCAACATAATATTTGGTTCTTCACGGCCAATCAGATTTCAAGAAATTTGCCTTGTCCAAAACAACTTTTTTAATCGACCCAGTTTATTTCTGTATCCCCCTCCTCCCTGTAATACACTATGTAACATATTAATCCAACTGATGACTTTTGGTTTGTGTATGCTACTTATCAACAAATTTGAAAGCATCTCGGCAAAATAATATTCTGTAGATGACCTTATCAACATAATATTTGGTTCTTCACGGCCAATCAGATTTCAAGAAATTTGCCAGGGGAGGGATAATACTGTAAATGTAGAAATTTTCACGTGAGGATTATTATTGCGTTTTTGCCAACCAAAATTAACCATGTCTACAGTTTTCCATGTGTCATTAATCATGTGAGAGGGACTTTTTTGCCATACATTTACACTTGTGTATTACAGGTGCGACTACACGTGATGGTAGAGTACTATCAAAGTTTGAACATACCGGCACCCAAAGACGGATGGTCAAGTACAACGTGGGAAATTTGCACTACGGAGAAAAAGTCCTCCATTACCGCACAAGGCACATGCTACAAGATCTTGGAATTACAGACGTAGCATGGAAGAAGAAAGACGAGGCACAGAAGAAGAAAGAAGAGGCACAGAAGAAGAAAGAAGAGGCACAGTTAGAAAAACAAAAAAGTGATAAACTTAAAGCAAAAAAGAAGAGTGAAGATAAGGATGAAGAAAATACTGAAAATTCCAACCCAAATATTCAAAAGGAAGGAATGCAAAAAAGGGATGGTCTGTCCGAAAAAATGTCGCTATATTCCCCATCGGTGAGAGGAGTCAGTAAAATGTCCGTATTTTCGCCCTCGCTGAAAGATGGGAAGTTGTCAATACCGCCATGTAACATGGAGGAATTGAAGACAGAAATCATGGAAATGGAAACCGGGATGAAATCTAACAAACTATTCTGCTTCTCGCCCAGTCCGAAAGCCATGAAAAAAGATGCCGTGGAAAAGGAGGGTAGGAAAGGCGTCAAACGTCTGCAAGACGAAATGAATGATGGGAAAGAATATAGGGTGATTGAGATCGACGATGATTTGTGCGTCCTCGAAGAAATGGACGATGATGTGATCTGGATGGGCGATGAATCATGCTGCTTTATGGACGTTACGCCTCCGGAGATTCCAATGGTTGACCTATGTCAGGATGGGAATATGTCAATTTCTGTTGATAATTAAAGTCTAGGATCTGTTGAGACAGAAGCCACTTTCCCATCCCTAATATTGAGTAGATTTGCAGAAAAAAAAGAAATCTTACGCATTTTCGAAATCAATCTAAATTTTCAGCTCCCAAAATTGGCTCTCGAAATTTTTGACTTCCAAACTCTGCCATAAGCAAGAAGTGTTTTGCATTAATTTATTGAATTAAAATTTTTGGCCATTCAATAATTCTCAGAAATTGTGATTAGATGTATGTGTATTCATCTATACTTTCATATCTAGTATTTACTACCATAGATGTAAGTTTTTGCTTTTTGTAACAATACTTGTATGATTTATGTTATATACACATGTATGCATGGATATAATCTTTCAACAGCTCATATTTCATTCATTTTGTAGATAAATAAGTGTTCACCTCTCTTACAACTCATTTTCAAAACTGAAGGTTGAATCACTGCAAATATACCTCGTTTTAAGGATGGTCAAGTAAATTTCCACAAATGCATTTTTTTTTTTTTTGCTCATTTCATTGAGTGTGGAGGAATCCATGTGGTAGTGCAATTTGCCACACTAATTATGAATATTGTCGAAGTTTAAAGAATGCCTAAAATCATGCTAATGTGATGATATGTAACCTCTCTTTACGATTACTGTTTGAAATGTAAAACTTTCAATGTAATTGAACTTTTCTTGGACTCATGTCCTTAAACTGTGTTGTAATTGTTAAAATGAAAATTTTATATTCTTGACCATTAATCATGCATCAAAGGAGATGTGGGATTTAACAAATCAGTGATTGTAAAGGCCAGTAGCTTACAGAATTAGTTTTATATTAATTTTCTTTTGGGAGAAGTTCTTAATGGGAATATTTCTTTATGATTTTTTGATCTACATGTATTTGTATTGTCTAAGAATTTATTCTGATGCATTATAGCTTAAAAGTCTTTTAAAATCTAAAGTACATGTGCATACACCTATCTAGTAAATTGAAAGGAGGGATGTTCCAGGGTATGATTTTGAGATATTATACATGAAAAATGAAAAAAATAAGCAATTTTGGTAAATTCAAGGTGGGAGGATCACGACTTTTTTTAATCTCCTGACATTATTAGTTACCTAGTCATCGACTGACCTGATACAGAATGATACCAGGTCACTAGATTTAAGAAGCGGAGTCTAGTATAAAATCTAGTGACCTGGTAACATCACATATACATGTATTGCACTTAAAGAATCCTTTAGATACATAAACTCTTCACTGCATTTTGTAATTTCATTTTCAAAATCATGTACAAGCTTAAATTTATTAAAATCATGCAATTTTGATTAAATCATTTAGGTTGTGTTCCATGTGTGTTTCTTTTTCATCAATTTGTATAGAAATTGCACCAAGTCCAGTGCATCATTGACTGTGTATAAATTTAATGTACTGTAAACATGGAAATTTCCACATGGGGGTAATTTTTGCGTTTTTCTTGAATCTAGGGACTTCATGAAAATTCCCCTACACAAAAATATCTACACTGCATTCTAACCATGGGAAAGACATTTTAATTCCGAAAGTTTCCCCCACGCGTAACGTCTTGATGTTATAATTGCAAAAATTTCCCCCAGCAAAAATAATCACGTTTACAGTATACATTGATGTTTGTCTGGTCTATGCATGTACATCACCAAACCCTTTCAAGTGTTGGTCAAAGGGAGAGGGTGAAATTTGAACATTTCAGGGTCAAGGTCACATTCATCATTACTAGACTGTTCAAGAAATACACATATTTTGTAGTGTTGACTAAGACACTGATGCACTGACTGCAGACACTAGCACATTCATATACGAAGAGTAACATGTACATCTCTTACCAGGCAAATCAAGATATGTTGAGGTTTAATGTTTGAATTGTGTTGAAAGTCGTCCAGAAATAAAGGTAGATCTACCGTCTTTCTGAATTATGGTTAAAAAATTGAAAAGTAGAATACCTCAATTATTGTAGTATCGGTCGACAGTACTCCCCCAATTGTGGCCAATAACCGATTGTAATTTTTTTTCAATTATACGACCCTAGTATTTCACCTGTCAAACATTTGAGTCTGAATACTATAAATGCGACTTCAACACTGATTGTGACCCTGAGTATTAGGTTACATAATTTTTCCAACCCTTTAAAGCTATATGATAATTTAATGCATATTACATAGAGAATAAGTGTCTTAATTTGTGTTTTGTTACGGGTATGCAACACACAGCAAGTGCATTTATCGTACATGTAATGCGCATTAGCGCACTTCATGCGATAAATGCACTTGCAATCTTATGCATTGTGGCGTCATGAGCATTTTCATGCGAAATCGAGCACGTTCCTTTCAATAGTTTCATCTTGGGGAATTACACTGGTTGTGCATATATATGTATATACATAATAGTCAAAATTGATGCCAAGGTCAAGGTCATACTTGATATTTCTTGCTGTAACGAAAAATGTGAATTCATCTACAAAAGCTGGACACTGATATCTAAATTTTCAAGGTCGAAGATCAAGGTCACTGTAGATAATCAATTTGCCTTCAAATAAAATGCATCATCAAATGTGAGATGTATTTCAGAATAACAGGTAGAAATATTTCATGGTATTTCAATGTAATTTTACACTCCTGATAATATTATGATGTTCCCCAGAAAAAAATGACTGTTACATTAACATGAGTCCTCTGTATAACAATCTTTGTGAATGAGGATAATTCCTTATGATTTTCAAAGCCAAGGATGGATCATACTTGATATAACATGTGAACAACGCTCTTTGATTCGATAAGGTCAAAGATCAAGGTTACAGTAGACAATATATGAAAACAGAGAATGTATGGCAAAACGCCGTTGTATTTGCATACCACCTTTGCACAAATTGGCAACTGAAATGGTAAATGCTTTTAATTCATAAGACAGAATAATAGCCCAGCAGATTACCGGAAAAATCTTTCACTTTGTGATACAAGCACCAAATTTGGTATGAAGGCAAAAGAGGTACTTCTTTTACAAAATCAGCTGTTAGCCACTCAAAAACTCAAAATGGCCGCCATTTATCCAAGATGGCGGCCAAATTGGTCAGTTTTTGTATTATTATTTAGATAAACGTGTATATATTCACCTTAAAGCAGCCAAATACCGGAAAGATTGACTTAAGTTACATGGTCTACATTCCCTTTACTTTCATATTATAAGAAATCATATGAATGACAGTCATTTTGTCAAATTGGCCGCCATAAAAGGAAAAACCAACTTGTCCCCTAGAAAAATCCCACATCTTTCTACTATTTTTCTTGTTTGAGTGGTAAGATTTCAAATACGTTTAAGAAATGCCATTTAGCATCAAATCTCTTGAAAATAACACATTTTAGAGATACCTCAATAGGGAAGGTTGCACAAGAATTCAAAGGAGTGATTTAAAAGAGTGTATGTCTTAGCAATACCAGGGCACACTGGTGACATCACTGCTGTGAAACTCAGCATGAGGCTCAGTTTCAGCTAATTGCTCCATTTTGGGAATTTAGTATCCCAAATGCTACCTAGCTATATATCCTAGAGAATAATCGCACATATAACCAGTATGTCATTGTGATAAAGTTAGGTAGCCGCACCTGAATTGACAGGATGTGCCAGCGCGGGAGAGCCGAGCCAAGGATAATGGTACAGATCGCACGGGATTTAAATGAATTGACCATTTTCTGTTGAGTAAGATAATTTAGAGAAGCGAATTTCGAGCTAAACATTCAAGAGATAAAGAAGATCCTGACAACAATCTCAACAACACTTACGATAGAGCACGAAATTGATCATAGACAGATCCATAGCAAGCTAGAGGTAGGATCAGATGCCAGATGATCAGAGGAGTAAGCATCCTCTGTTTGGCTAGCCTCACCCGCCGTGGATGTCCGCTTACGAAATGAAAACAATATCTTAAAAACATGCACTGTCTGAGGTTATGTCTATATACCATATAGAAAGTTATACGGCACTATTCAAGCACAACATGAAGTGATTCCATACTTCTTTGCAAACAACAACATCAATTATGCAAAGTGGCTTCCTGTTCATTCCAGAGACATACTTTTACTGAAAGACATCCACCCAAATATTCTAGTGAACTTCCGAAAGGAAATATTTCGTGGTGCATAAAACTATCAGGGAATTTTCACAGCAATTGATCAAGCTCACGGGCGAAAATAATGCATGTAAATGGCGTAGGCGGAGCCATGGGTGTAACAGAGGATCCCGAAGCACTTAAAGGAATGGATGGTTGCAGGTCCTGAAGTCAGTGAGCTAGCCTCTCAGTATGGGAAACCACATGAACGTGGAGCAAAAGACCCGCATAGAAATCAATTTATAAGCACCATGCGCAGACTGAGTGGGTTCAGAAAATATTTAAAGAAAGAGTGCAGAAATTATACTCAGTTTTGAAAGAAATGGCAAATCCCTTTATGGAAGAAACAAATGAGCGGTTTGCTTTGGACACCCATGCTGCTGCCCATCGAAGTGCTGCTGAAAATGTGATTATACATGTAGAGACTGGAAGTTCAGGGTAGGTTGCTTTGAGAAGAGAGTTGAAGGAAGGACAGGGAGGCATTCTACGAAGCAATAGAGAAGAATAAAACCGACTTTTTTCAGACAACAAATAGAACTATCTTCGAAAGATCTGAAACATAAAGTCGCAAACGATAACAGTATGTTGTTCTCTAACCTTTTTTTTTTTTTCTTGTCTGCTAAAAAATGTGATCTGCAGGAATTCTTCAAACATGAAAATCAGAATCCCCGTGCTGCTCTCAGTGATAATGGAAAACTTCACGCTTGTAAAACAAATATCAACTTGTGTCAATTTTTGATAATCAAGTTGTTCTTCCTGGCTCTATTCCAGACGCGGGTGTGAAAATTATTGATGTTTCTTTTCTGGTTAATGCATGTGTTCCACAGGGCGTCGGGACTGTTGTTCCCTCAGGTCCCTTGAACTAGGGGTCCGTTGTACCCTGGGGATCTTTGACCTGGGACTGTTGTACCCTTAATTGGTACAGGTGGTAGTGACGGTAATTGGTTTGTTTTGCAAACAAAATAATTTTTGTGCAAACAAACTAGTTAACAACACTAATTAGCAGGTAGAACGGCATAACAAAGAAAATCATAGGAAATTTCAAAAGAAATGGGTATATCATGGAAATTTTACATTATTTATATGTATCTTTTCCTCTCTATTTGATGAATGAAATAAAGAATCTGAGAGAAAAGTGTACAAAATAAAGAAATTTTACATTATTATATGACACAGAGTTCTGTTTAGTGTTAAATTAAATGCATTTATCTTAAATTCGCCGTGAATATATCATAAATAACAAAGCAATGTGATGTCATAAAATCATCATTGACATACGATACAGTAAAAGACGATCATAAGGCCTAAAAATATGTGTTTCCCATAACATGCTGAGAAAAATAGGGTAGGTCGATATCAGTCGATTTTTCTTTTTATTTTGTTATCTATTTTTTTTCCCCACACTTGTTTAGTTCTGTTCATAAGTATTTTTGTGAAAATGGCCGCTGTACTCATATTTACTTTGTTACGTGACATAGATCTACACCAGTAGCAGCAACGTGTGGATCATAGCCAATGGCGGATTAAGAGGGGGGCCCAGGGGGCCCGGACCCCCCCCCCTTTTTCACCCAAAGTTATTGATTCAGAGTACTCTTTTTATGCTTACTCTCTTTAATTTTGGGGAAATTTTCGGATCGCTTCGCTCGCCGCACTAATTTTTTCATTAGTTCGTCTTCACTTTGTCTTCAACTTTCTTTGTCATCGTGTTTGTCATAAACATATACAAAATTCAAAATCAAATTAACACTTGAATAATTAACAAATGCTTCATTTTCATGGGCCGATCTAACAAGGTTAGACAGGTGGATCGTGGGGTTGTAATGCCCTAATCTTCCCAACCTTCCCCAATTGGTCAAGAAAAAATGGAGCATGGAAAATGAGAGAGATTGTATTCTGATGACAAAATGTAACAATCTATTCTAAAAATTTTACGGCTCGGCCCGCTCGCCAATATAGAATAAAGTTGTATATACATGTATGGATGACTTCATTTGAAAACAAATGAAAACTTCATATCTACAAAAATTTTTGGCTCGCTACGCTCGCCAGTCTACCTACCTATAAACTAAAGAAAATGAATCAACTCCCCTCCCCACTTCTTAAATTAAATAGATCAGCATTCTTGAGGGTCACGTTTTTCGTCTCGATCTTTTTTTTTTTTTTTTGCTTGTCAGTTTTACCGTGAACAATGTTCTTCGAGCTGAAACCTTGGGTCCCCCCTTTTCTGAAATCCTAGATCCGCCACTGATAGCTTACTGTACATGGCCAGTCAGAAGCACAAAATTCATTTGTTCACTGACAATTGCTCCGCTCACCCGAAAGGTTCTGATACAATATTGATTTTTCTCCGACATTCTTTTTTATCCTGTTCTGTGCCTGAGATTTAAATCTCCAACGTCCACTTACGTATCTTACCGACGTAAAGGTACTTGTGTATGCGTTAGTCCGTAAAATGATCATGTCATTTTGAGTGGTCAGTCAATGGGTTCAATTTGGAGTACATGTATATGTAATAAAGTTTGTACAGAAAATGTCAATTTCAACCCCCGCCCCTTTCCCTAATTTTAACAAAGCTGAAAATGAAGCTGCCCATACTTGGACACGAAAAGTACAGGATAGGTCAGTCATAAGCGCACATAGTCGTCTCAAAATCTGTTGTCAAATCTTTAATCTTATATATGAATTTATATATTTTTTTTCAATTTTCGTATCAAATTTTTACATTACTTAAAGTTAAACATTTCAGCATCTTTTTTTTTTAAAGATTAACCGTCTTAAAAGTAATGAAAAAATCCATTTATATACATTGTTTTTATTACGAATGTCCTAAGATTTCACAAAACAAACAACGTGGCTTGGGTGATCAATTATCCGTATACAAATTATTTTAGGGATCAACGTTCCCACTTCAAAAAATCGCAATAAACTCAACTTTTACGGAATTTTAGCAACATTTTGACAATAGAATACATATAAAATACCATAACAATAAAAGACGTAAAATTTTGAATGGCATTTATTGATCAGCTTATTCATCAAATATTAAAAACAACAAACATGTATGAGGGTACAACGGTCCCGGATCAACGTTCTCCCGGGTCAAAGTTCCCGAGGGTACAACAGTCCCGGAACCTTCCACAGATCTCAAAAACTTTAAATGAATATGCAGATAAGATAAAGCTTTCAGCTCAAAATACAAAAGGGTCGACTTAAATTTGGATGTTTATAAACCTGACAGCTAAGAAGATGAAGCAAGATCGAAAAGAGGATTTGGGTCCCGCAGAGGGGTTACAGAGAGTAGAAAAATTCCTCAAAACTGGTATTTTTGATAAATGGTACAGACAAATCTGAGCTGTTCGCCTTTTTAGCTGACAAAATAGCAACAGTTTATTCAGATGATATTGTGTTTATAGCTAGACAGGAATAAGTTGTTTGCAATCAACAGCATAATCTCCAAGGTATTTCTACATACATGTATTCACGAGGAAGCAGATACAAGAATATTCCTCCATGCAAGACATGCTGCTTCTGAAGGTTATAAAACCGTTAAGATAAAGGCAAATGACACAGATATTGTATTTTTTGTTGTCCGTTTTTGTGCACTTCTGAAGAGGCTTGGACTAGAACAGCTTTGGGTTGAATTTGAAAAATGAAAATATACATGTATGATATGGCTTCTAATACATGAAATCGACAATATTATTGGCCAAGAAATCAAATGCCATTCGTTTCGTTCATGCATTTAGCGGCTGTGATACTGTGTCTTGACTACAGATGGAAATTAGGTAAGAAAACTGCATGGCAAACATGAAGTGTATTTCCCAGAGTATTTGAAACATTTTCAAAACTAAGTACCCTGCAATCATCACAAAGAACGACCAGAAAGTTGTTTTATCACAAATAATGCGTTTTCAGTCGACAAAGCTAGGCTTGACTTATTTGTCAGGAAACAAAGATCTTACGAATTCATTCCACCTACTCAATGACATGTTGCTTTGCGGGAAGATATCAAAAGGGCAACATTTCAGGCTAGCTGCATATGGGGATAGGCGCTGGTATGTAATATGGAAAATGAGAACCCAAACAATTGTGGATGGATGAAACAAAATGGATGGACAAGTCATGCATCGGTTGTACAAAGCTGCTTAAAACTTACGAAGTGTGGCTGTCGGACTGATTGTCATGGTAGATGCAAGTGCCCTTCTTCGGTCTATCGTGCACCACTCTCTGCAGTTGTTCATTTATGAGACTTGGTTATTTTCAGGTTTTGGGTGTCGGAAATTCTGTTTTAAGTATGTTTATATCTTTGTAGCGTATGTTGATGCAAATATGATCAAATGAGCTTTCATCTACATTTTTAAGTCTGAAATTGTATATAATGGCGGCCATTTTGAAAAATGGAGGCTATTTTATTTTTCTTTTATTGAATGGGAAAACGGCGACTTCCTTATGAGAAGAGCATACTCATCGTACGTGACGAATTTGGCACCAATTTGAACAAAATAAGGTGTCATTCTATAATTTTATGTTCAAACCTGCAAATAATGGCGGCCATCTTGGAAAATGGCGGGCATTTTGAATCTTTTCTTTTATTGAATGGGAAAACGGCAACTTCCTTATGAGAAGAGCATACTCATCGTACGTGACGAATTTGGCACCAATTTGAACAAAATAAGGTGTAATTCTATAATTTTAAGTTCAAACCTGCAAATAATGGCGGCCATCTTGGAAAATGGCGGCCATTTTGAATCTTTAATTCGTCAATAAGCGGCTTCCGCAAGAGAAGGACACACTTATCGTATGTGCCACATTTGGCTCCAATATGAACAAAATTAAGTGTCCATCTACAATTTCCAGTTCAAATCTGCATAGGATGGCGGCCATATTGAAAAATGGCGGCCATATTGGATTTTTGAAGTGGCTAACAGCTGTTTTTGCAAAGGAAGGGTATAATCTACGTCTGCACCAAATTTGGTGCTTGTATCACAAAGTGAAAGATTACCCTGAATATTCCTGTTAATCTGCAGGGCTATAAAGCATCAAACAGTGGAAGAAATTGCACAAGATACATGTACATTTGTTGCTTTACATGTACATGTATATAAAACTTTGACACAAAAATAATTTTTCTTGCTCACTTTATTTATAAATGGTTACAAAACTTCAGAATGATGAATACTCCTTGATATTGTACAAGCGTACTTAATGTTATCACAGCACATGTATATAATCAATACAAATTGGTTAGCTTTAGTATGGAATTCATATGATATCACAGAAACAATACATACTGGCAAATATATAATTGGATACATATAAACAGTAAATCATAATTATGTTTAGCGGAAAATACCAGAATGTTTGCTTTTGAGTCCCCAATAATGCTGAGATGTTTTACTACCTGAATCGCAGGCCATAAAAGCGTATGGTATAAGGGCGTATGTTTGTGTCCTGTGTATTGTTTACACAGGACGCCCACATACCCATGCAAACCAGACGCTTTTATGGCCTGTGACCTGAATACAGACGTGGAAAATGTAGCTTTTCCAGGACTTTATCTTGGCGACAAAGGGTTTTTCAAACAAAATGAATGTTCTGTTACCATCTCATGATTTTGAGCTATAAATCTATTCTTTAACAAAAAATCTCAAATCCATAACAGCTATTGATAAAATAAAACCAAATTAAAACTTGAAAAAAATTATGTCCTTCAGTAATATTGCGTGTAAAAAAAATTGCAAGTACTATACACATTATTTTTATAAGGAAACCCTTATAGTATATTACATGTATATACAAGAAAATCATTGATTAAGAAATGAATTATGAGGTATGTAAAAATAATTTTGATTTTGAAAAATTTGATTGCTTGATACATACTTGTAAATGTATGAAAAAGAAGTAACTATTGATACAGAAAATAATCACATTACATACATGTACATGTAGTATAAAATACATATGGATAATACTGAATCTCTGTAGACATAAACTTGATATATATGTGATACATGTAGACCTCTAATGAAATGTCTATGACCTATGACCTATGAATTTGTCTTATGCAAACTTTCATGTATATCTGCTACTAAAATGTTTAAATTAGAAAATTGTCTGAAAAAAAATGTTTAATATCTTAGCATGCTTAAATTTAAATAATATTCCCACTTTGATAATGAAAACTAAGATAAATTTGCATAAGGAAGTTGTCCAAATATGTAATATTTAAGCATCAAAATTCTGCCATTTTGGAATTATTTCATATTGTTCATAATGAGATGACATAATTACATGGGACTCTTAAAAAATGTTGTAAAAGGCAAAGATCAATAATATATTTTAATTTGTAATTCCTATTAAACCCCAACCTCCACCCACCCTAACCACATTGTAAAATCAGAAATACCCCCTTCCCTTTCCTTAACAAACAAACTGAGAACTGAGTTTACATACAGGTGTGAGTACAGCACAAAACATCCATATATACATGTAGATACTGTATGTATACTTATTTAGCAGGATTCATATTTTAGCAGAGTTAGCGCTTCTAAGAATGCGCTAATTCAAGAATACACTAAATCATGAATCTCTTATAGGTTAATGTGGAAAATACAAATGTAAGTCAAAGTGCTAATTCATGATTATGCTAATATGTCAATTTACCCAATTTTGCTCTTTTTTCGCTAAAATTTGGTTGCGCTAAAAAAGATATACGTACAGTGATAGAAATCTTTAAGTCCGAATAATTCTTGAATGACCTTCACCTTGAACACAATGACCATCTTCACAGCATCAACAGGTTGACATTTACTGACTGGCCAATATGTAGAAAGCAATATCGGGGTAAAAGGATGGATGGAATAAACATCGTACAAATAAACATTCGAACTGGGTTTTTTTTTCAACAAAGAAAAATGTATATTCAAATCATTTTTAATGAAAGTTTTGATTGAAATTGTATAAAGTAAAACAAATGTATAAATAGAATACTTATCATTAGTTATGAATTCGACGAAATATAATACTATAAGACTCATGGTCTTCTATGAAAGATACATCAGTTCCACCCGAGAGGTCTCAAAAACATGTAAAACCCCAGGCTCGCCAAGGTTTTTGAAAAATATTGAGACCCCAAGGGTGAAAACGATGTATCTTTCATAGAAGAACATGAAAGAGTATTTTTCTCTCATATCTATGGGCCAAAGTTGAAACTGAAAAAAAAGAGACGAAATTTGAAAAAAAAATATCAAGTTGATCTGATCACAAAAATTTCGGATAGTCAAATTCAGGGCTTCTGAAAATGGTTTATTCTATAAGAATAAACTACAAATAATAAGCTTTTCAAAATATAACGCAATAATACATTGAAAAACAATCTTAAAATTTATGTTTTATTGCCACATTGTCGCTCGATTGTTTGTTTTGTGGGCTGAAATCATGACGTCACAATAACGTTAACAATTGAAACAATAGCATCACGTGATATGTGATACAGCTGTCACTTAATATGTGATACAGATGTCGCTCACATAGCTGTATCTAATGGGCCTTCTCTGTAACACATACATGTACGCTGGTATGAGAGAATATGCTATAATCAACATGAATATAATACTTAGATTGCACTCTTATAAAAAGTCTTTGATTAGTGACATTCATTGGATCAAAGTACATGTACACTATTTAGTAAAATGGATTTCAAATTATATAACATGTTAGTTAAAACAATTATTGAAGGCAAGAAGTAAAACAATCCCTCAGATAAAAGAGAGAGCAACTGAGATTCAATTACTATATATTCAAATTATAACTAAGAAACAAATTAAAAAGTAGAAATAAATATGTTTGATTGATTGAAAAAGATTCTGTCCAACTACTTCAATACTTATGAAAATTAAGTACAGTAGATAGACTACAATGATTCAAAATAGCACTGCTTACCAAGAACAGGTATGTCGCCTGTTTGACCCTAAGTAAGTGACCTTGACCTTGAAAGTGACCTTGACCTATATTGGGTGGAGAGTTTCATCATGCTTTACCATCCCTACAAGTGAAAGTGTTACTACCGAACAGACAAACGGATAGACACCGGACAAAGTGATCCGTATATGTCGCTCTTGTATTGCGGGCGACATAAAAATCAAAATGTGCATATAATAGAAATATGTGTACTTCAATAATAAGTATATCTTAGTATGGATGTATAACGTTAATATATTATACATGTAAATATAAAGAGAATCCTAAATAAAGTACACATGCAAAAACATACACGTAAAGCACACACTGACACACCAACTTTTAAAAGTTTTCAAATTCAACAAACTCCATTCAACACTTAAAAGTAAACAATCAAATTTCAGCACATATCTGAATAGTATTACCTTGTTAACCAATTTGCTGTATTTTCGTCAAAAAAGTTTTTAATAAGACAATTTTGATAGTACATGTATGTTAATTCTTCATTTGAGCATCTATAAAATGCTTTAACCAAGTGTGATAAGAATTCTATATAATTTTTCAACACATAAAACAAGAAATGTTTACAAGGGTCACAAAATGTGTCCTTATTTTCACAAAAACCTCTTCTTCAGTTTTAAATAATTTTTGGTTTGTATTACAATTTGGCAACACACTTCACAGTGACTCTGAATAATTTTTTTTTCTGGTTTTCTTTTTTCTTCATATGATATCAAGTGGGTTTTTTTTTCAAATTCAAATCAATCATAAAAATTGTAAGAAATAAAAATCTTAATAAAAATAACGTTTCTATATCCATTCATTTTGCATGAAAATACAGTAAAAGATTATCCTAAGGTTTGTGACTCTGAATCAGTTTAAGGTGTTTACTGAGGTCTTTGATGACCGTGACTATTGCGTTACTATCTTTATCAGAGGGCTCGAGCTTTACAAACATCTTGAAGCTGTCGATGCTCTTTTTCAGCAGCATAATATTGTTGAGGTCATGGCGTACGTGGAGTAACCGTTCACATACCAGGGCGTAGTTCTTGTACCAGTGTGTTGGGAAATCTGTGTTTCTCTCCATGGCTTCACTGTATAACTACATGAAATAAAATATTGAATTCATGAAACAGATCATGAATTTATTACATGTATACAAATTTGATAAATTACATGTAATAAGTAATACATATACTACACTGTACAAATATGTATATGTTCAGCAAAATATCTTGATGTTTTCCATAATGATTCTCAATTTGTACTGATAAATAACATAGTCATACAACTACTTTGTAATATTCAGTGCCCAGCTTCACAAAGATTGTTACGAAAAATTTCAGAAATGTTCGTAAATTTTGTCATTTAAAAAAAGTTTAAAAGTTTTTAAATACAGTTAAAGTATACCATTGAGGGAGTTAGCACGATTCTGGTTCCCCGAGACCAGACCTATTTCCCGAGGCAAAGCCGAGGGAAAAAGATCTGGTCGAGGGGAACCAGAATCGTGCCAACTCCCTCAATGGTATACTTTAACTGTTTTATTATACCGAAACAAACATTATACTGAAACAAACATATCTTTTAGGTATACAGAAACACACATTATACTGAAACGAACATATCTCTTAGGTTCACAGGGTTCAAATGGAAATTCTAATGATTTTGCCTTGCCTTCTCGACTGAATGACTGAGTAACGGAAAATATTAATTTTTGATTATAAGATAAACAGAAACATCATTTATCATACTCATACATGTTTAATTTTTGATTGTTTTATTTTATTGCGGATTAATTTATGTGCTAAGCGGATAGGGGGTGGATTACTCTGCTCGCGTATTAGTAGCGTCATCCGATCAAACTTCAACGGCGCTGATTGGCTGATACTTACACCCCCCCAAAGAAGCTCCGCCCCATTTTGAAACTAACTCCCTAGGGAAATAGTCTTCTCAACTAACGCACCCCTTTGCAGGGAAATAGTCTTATCAGGCGATTTTCAGGGATTTACTTACATTTAATGAGTCTCTTTTTATATAGGAAAAAATCAGTAGAGGTATAATAATATACAGTTAAAGTATACCATTGAGGGAGTTAGCACGATTCTGGTTCCCCGAGACCAGACCTATTTCCCGAGGCGAAGCCGAGGGAAATAGGTCTGGTCGAGGGGAACCAGAATCGTGCTAACTCCCTCAATGGTATACTTTAACTGTTTATTATACCGAAACAAACATTATACTGAAACAAACATATCTCTTAGGTACACAGAAACAAACATTATACTGAAACGAACATATCTCTTAGGTTCACATGGTTCAAATGGAAATTCTAATGATTTTGCCTTGCCTTCTCGACTGAATGACTGAGTAACGGAAAATATTAATTTTTGATGATAAGATAAACAGAAACATCATTTATCATACTCATACATGTTTAATTTTTGATTGTTTTATTTCATTGCGGATTAATTTATGTGCTAAGCGGATAGGAGGCGGATTACTCTGCTCGCGTATTGATAGCGTCATCCGATCAACCTTCACATCATCCGATCAACCTTCAACGGCGCTGATTGGCTGATACTGACACACCCCCAAAGAAGCTCCGCCCCATTTTGAGACTAACTCCCTAGGGAAATAGTCTTCTCAACTAACGCACCCCTTTGCAGGGAAATAGTCTTATCAGGCGATTTTCAGGGATTTAGTTAAATTTAATGAGTCTCTTTTTATATAGGAAAAAATCAGTAGAGGTATAATAATTTATATTGTATTATGTTCTCTTATATCAATTCTTCACACTAAATGTATATAGATTAAAAAACAAAACAATGCAAATTTTAGTTTAGAAGAAGAACTAAATGATCTAAAGTTACGAAAATTCCTGAAATTTTTCGCAATTTACTAATTTTTGTGAAACTGGCACCAGGTCCTTGTTATGAAAGATACCTTTTTGTCTGGCACGAAATTGCACACATTTCACGGAATTTTAAATAAATGAATGAGAAATGAACAAAAATGGCAAAATATGATGAAATATAACTGTCACACAAATGCATGTATATTTATGAAAATCTTACATTGTATGAGTGGAGCAGATATTTTGCCTTTTCTTCCTTGTTAGCGGATTTTTCTGCCATTTCATACAAAAAGTAGGCACTGCTGATCCTAAAAACAACAAAAAAAAGAAACATGTATATGTTATATGTTGTATATACATGTACATGTACATGTATGTTATACAATTTTCATGGTTCTTTTCTTTAAAAAACACCACAGACCTATAGACACAACACAGACATTAAGTACATTGTGCATGTACATTTTGATATATAACATGTAACACTTAAGTATATATATGTTAACAGAACTGTGGTACTAGAGTGGTTTGAGCCAGCAACTTTAATATAATAAACATAACAATGCTTGTTGTGTGGTTTAAAATTTCATGTGTATACACTCTTTAATGATACACATCATATTAAACAAACATAGGTAATCACAGATTACGAAGCTCACCTCGTGACAGCAAAATTCAATTCAAACATATTTCTTAGTACATGTATATTGGCTTTTAAAGGCAAAACAACTCAAGCAGAAAAAGTAGGTCAAGGTCATTTTATGAAAGTTTGATCAAAGATACATCCAATATGCAAGTTTGGTACATGTAGCAGTTATACTTTGCTCAATATTGGCTTTATAGAGCAAAATCACTCAAGCGGAAAAAGTAGGTCAAGGTCATTTTATGAAAGATTGATCAAAGATACATCCAATATGCAAGTTTGGTACATGTATCACTTATACTTTGCTCAATATTGGCTTTTAAAGGCAAAATCACTCAAGCGGCAAAAGTAGGTCGAGGTCATTTTATGAAAGTTTGATCAAAGATACATCTAATATGCAAGTTTGGAACATCTAGCACTTATACTTTGCTCAATATTGGCTTTTAAAGGCAAAATCACTCAAGAGGAAAAAGTAGGTCAAGGTCATTTTATGAAAGTTTGATCAAAGATACAACCAATATGCAAGTTTGGTACATGTAGCACTTATACTTTGCTCAATATTGGCTTTTAAAAGCGAAATCACTCAAGTGGAAAAAGTAGGTCAGATGCTGCATCCAATGCATGGGTCCATCTCGGCATCCAAAGATGAATCACTTGTGCAAGTTTGGTTACTGTAGCATTAGTACTTTGTCAGATAATGAGCTACCCCAAACTTCTTATCCAAATCACTCAAGCGGAAAATGTAGGTCAGATGCTGCATCCGATGCATGGGTTCACCTCACCATCCAAGGATGAATCACTTGTGCAAGTTTGGTTGCTGTAGCATCAGTACTTTGTCAGATACTGAGCTACCCCAAACTTCTTAACCAAGTCACTCAAGCGGAAAATGTAGGTCAGATGCTGCATACGATGCATGGGTTCACCTCAGCATCCAAAGATGAATCACTTGTGCCAGTTTGGTTGCTGTAGCATCAGTACTTTGTCAGATACTGAGCTACCCCAAACTTCTTAACCAAGTCACTCAAGCGGAAAATGTAGGTCAGATGCTGCATACGATGCATGGGTTCACCTCAGCATCCAAAGATGAATCACTTGTGCCAGTTTGGTTACTGTAGCATTAGTTCTTTGTCAGATACTGAGCTACCCCAAACTTCTTAACCAAGTCATGTAGGTCAGATGCTGCATCCGATGCATGGGTTCACCTCAGCATCCAGAGATGAATCACTTGTGCCAGTTTGGTTACTGTAGCATTAGTACTTTGTCAGATACTGAGCTACCCCAAACTTCTTAACCGGACGCGGACGCGGACACGGACGCGGACACGGACGCGGACGCGTGGGGTTATAGCATAAGCTCACTCAACTTCGTCAAGGTGAGCTAAAAATAAACTGAAGGTCTTCAAAAGATAATTTTCAATCATTTCACAAAACTTACTTTGCATGCCACATCTCATTAGATGCTACATTTTCCCATGAAGTATCCTCAAACCTGCAAATATACATGTATGTACCATATACATGTACAACATTATTTACTGTACTAAATTAATGATGCTTCCTATACTGAATAGCTGATTTTCCAGTAAACTCAGGAAAAGTCAAACACCTGACACATCACAAAATTTCGCAATATTTTCATTATGACGTCAAAATAAAAAGCATGACAACACATCAAGGTGCTTTAACATAGTGCGATCAGATGTGACGTCACAATGAAAAATTTTGCCAAATGATGTGGTGCCTGTGTGTATAAAATCAAGGTTAGGAAGGGTGATTATATCTTTTATCTGGAAAATGGAATATTAGGCACTTATAGAATGTTAATCTGGACAGCATCTTTTGGATTTTGACATATTTTTTGTAATGCCGTACCACTATACAAATAGAAATCTTCACTGGCTTTGTCTATCATGGTTTCGCAAAATAATTTTTTTTTCTCAGACAATGATTCATGGGTTTGCCCTTGACGACACCGAGTTACCCATTTTGTATTTTAATTCATGGAAATACATTTGTAAATGTCCGGGGTATAAAGCGCTCAGATCGCAAAATGAGGAAAAGTTAAATAAATAAATGAATAATTCTACAGATACACAATTAGATTCATAAAAGGTCTTTTTGGTACATTAAACTTTACTTAAGGTCAGCTAATCTACTCTTCTACTTGCCTTTTATGTTTCCAATGTGCTGCCATATCAGACGTCAACTTAGCATACTCATCTATATCTAGATTATCTCCCTTTCTAACAAATTTTGAGCAAACTCCGTATGGCCACAGCTGGTACGATTCCTTCCACGAATTCTCATGATCCTGTACACCTATACAGCCAAATATTGGTGCCCTGGAGATTACAGTTCACAGTGTTACATGTACATTAATATGACATTTTGCTCAAGGGTCAGGAAAGAATAGAACTCAAACTGCACAACTACATGGAATACACTCAGATATGAACAAGTGTAAAAGGCATAAGAATTAATTTTATAAAAATATGAACATGTCACTGGCACATACATGTAAATTTCTCGCCTTTCTTCATCACTACATCCTTGTATAAAATATGCAATGACATTCAATTATTGAAAAAGCTGAAGTGCCTTACACGCTTTGTTTTACGAAATCTATTTCACAATGGACTGAGCCTTTATTTTCAGTTTACCTATGATAATTTGCATCAAGGAATGTCTTGAAGTCAAACGATTGTCTTCCATCTTCACGTATTTGGGTTTTCAGGTGGAGTAGGTCCCCAGGGAATGTAATATTAGGCCACGCCTTCCTCATCATGGGAACTGACCAATCATAGGTTAGGACCTTCAAAAATCATGCATTTCATTAAACAAACACATGTACTTGGATAAAACATTTTAACCTTAAGCCATAAAAAAGGGATTATTTCTAGGCAACTCACAGTATCAATGATAATTGAATATACATACTTGTATGTATCAGAACCTATTACTAAATTATATCAAAAGCATTGATAGCTAGACCTTCTTCATGTTACCGTTATACTTGAATTTTAGACACCCCAAGACCCGACATCACTTGTTTTGACGTTATTTCTAATTGAAACGTCATAAATCAGAAAGACGTCACAGTTAAAAGTTACGTCAAATCTTGTGATGTCAGGTCTTAGGATGTGTAAAATACAGATCAAATGCGGTAATATGAAAATCGTCTATTGATTTTGAAAACTTGAATGAATCAGATTCATTTTTTTTAAATGCATTGTCAGAAAGTGAATTGCTAACATGCACATCACATGACATTGTAATATTCACTTTGATCCAACGTTCATTTTAAGTTATAAACCAAATTTCAGACTTAAACTCTTTGAACAATATTGTAGAGACTGAGATTAATGTATTACAAATGAGAGAAAATCTGACTTACCTCTTGATCAAACAAGGAAATATCTGGACGAACATTTTCACACAAATACAAGTACCTGTAGAGTTAAAACCTAATGTAAAACTTTATACAAACATGTACAGTTTATGTAAAATAAGATTTTTTTTAATTATATGAAGACACTCGACTTGGTACTATTCGGTCTTTTCGAAATAGAGAGTTACTTCCCATTAGTGCAGGTATCTGACGTCATCGCATTATGATGTCATCAAATTCTATGTAAACCAGCTTGGAATTCATGGTAAAAGGGTTACATATATGGCATTTTCAAAGAAATTTAATGACGTCACAATGCTTTTACATCAGAAACCTGCACAAATCAATCGTAAGACTATAAAATCGAAAAGACGGAGCTATTACAGTTCCAGTTTTGGGTCTCTTATTTATGCATCTGTTGTACAATGTACATATACATGTATGAATATACATATACAATTGTACATGCATATAAGTTTTTTTTCTAGAAAGATATTGAATTGATAGGAAGATCATTATTTTTTATTGAGGGAGAGGAGGATAAAATTCCTAACAAATTGTTTTAAAAATTAAGAAATTATGCACTTCTAAGACTGCAGGGGGTGTAAATTGCTCTCTGTTCATTTAATCATTGCTATATACAATATGACTATCATAATTATGAAGTGTTACAGACTTTGAGTATTTATACAGTACTTTTCTTGCATTCACTTGAGAACAGTCGGAGGCATACCTTCTTAATAAACATTACGGATTATAACAAAATACAAAATTAAAAATTACTCAGAGATGCTAATTTGCATTGGTATTTTTGAGAGCAGGTTCTGGTGCTATGCAACAGATTTTTCATTTATACTCACCTGAGTACATTGGAAGGCAGATCTCCTTTAGTGAGTACTATAGAACCATTAGGTAGGCCCCTCATGACCTCCATACCAAACTCATGTACCACTGTGTTGTTATACTCACCTGAGTACATTGGAAGGCAGATCTCCTTTAGTGAGTACTATTATTACTTATTTGGTCAGTTACAGACCGTCTACGGAGATATGTCGGGTTGGTAAAATCTATCTATCTAAATTTTACCAACCCGACATATCTCCGTAGACGGTCTGTAACTGACCAAATAAGTGTTTTATTTTGCCGAGGACCCCTTCATCACAAATTTCGTAGACGTGGTATACATGTATATAAACCTTCTGAAAACCATGCATGTAACCAGGGTGTTGTAGGACCATATACGGCTCTGTACGGGTTCAATGGCTTTCATAGCCTTCAAATCTTGTAATTAATTCAGACAGACATGGATACCAGAAAAAGTGACTTAGTATAACATATTGAGAAATTCAGTAACAACAAGTTTATTAACATGAAATATAACAAAAAACATGACATACGTCAAATTGGTTTAAACATCTGATTCATTGAACTTGAAGAACTATGTGTACTGATAACTTGTGAAGTGTTTCAAATGTTCTTGCACTTCTCGTAACCATCTATGGTTACGTACTCTATAACCTCCATAACTCTCCTACTTTTTGGTAATGTTTAAATTGGCAATATTAACAGTACAATTACTAAATACTATTGGAGGCATGTGTGGTTTGGGATTTGTAATAACGGAACACTCCATTGGTCTGGTATTGTCGCTCGCTTTGAAAAAGTCACAAAAGAGGTCATCCATATTAACGTCTGCAATTTCATGAGCTACGGCTATTTCCATATCCTGCGATGCTTCTTTATCCGTGGACGATACACTGGAGATAGTCGAGCTCGGCCCAATAGCGTTGCGTTTTACCGGTGCGTTATCAATACAGGAAAGCGGATCACGAACACATGTAGCACTTTTCACAAGTGGGACAAGAGCATTACTACTACTAGGAACTAAGGTTTTTGATAGCATCTGACCCATCTGAATTTTCTCGCCGTCGCTTACACACTGATAGACGCTCAAGCTTTGGACGGATTTATGGCCAGTGACGGCCATCACCTGAGATGGCCCAAACATCCCCTTAGATAGTATGGTGGCACCTGTAGCACGGATGGAATGGTTAGTATATTTTTGGCTCAAACCAGCGGCTTTGCTTAGGTCACTCATGAACGCACTTAGTTTCTTCTCACCAACAGGGACATTTGCATACCATGTCGTATCATCTGCTACGTAGCTATCTTTTGGCCTCTGCCACAGACTGAAATTACAAATAGTGAAACGGTGAAACATTAACATCCTATTAACATAACTATCTCATTAAAAATTAATATCTCACTCTGCGGTTGTGTCTACCAACGAACTGATCAAATAAAGCAGTTTTATGTACTTTGGTCAAATAATTTACACCTGGTCTCACCTCCATGTCCAGTGTAGTTCCCTGTTGTCAGTGCCACAGTGACAGTACATTATTTATTCAGTATTTAACTGTTAAAAATAAATGAACACTTACCGGTCGTTATACGGATGCAGTTTTGACAAGTACAACTCGAACGATGCCACTGGACACTGGGAGGATCCTGAAACAGATATAGAATTCATAAATCATCTATTTAGTAATTTCTTAAATACGATAACTTACATGAACCGCTTCTTAATTTTATACGGTAACTTTTGACAGAACCCAGTGCAGGAATGAAGTGTATACTAGTACTTTTATATATGGTATGCATCGTGGTATGTTATGGTGTCGGCATTTTGATTTTAAGAAAATAATAATGCGTTATGAAGTAATAACTTGGTTTTTACCTTCCATTGCCGGCATGACACCAGAAGATGCTTCCTTGTCGAACCTATGGTTTTTCGTCAGTTCATCTACCGCTTTTTCAACGTATTTTTTTCCAGAGTTTTCGTCAGTCCTGACACGAAATGTTTCTTTCGACATTGTACACATGTTCTCATTACCGCGTCTGCAGAAATATAGGCGTATATCGAACTGTACTTTATTATAAAGTCCTTGTGGGGTGTCTGTACTCATGTGCAGACTGTTGTATAGTTTTTGTAGATCTGCTTCGGATATGGCCGCATGATGCGTAACACTTCCTTTACCAACACGCTTCAGTTCTGCCAACACAGCCTTGAAATTTTGGTTGCTTTCACCGAATGACCCATCTTTAATTATATCGAAGGTTTTGTTAAAAGGGGGGCTACGTAAGTAACGGTTGATGCCATGACGGATTGATTCCATCGAGTTGACTTTGTACTTCTCCCCGTCCGTTTTCCTTAAATCCATGTAAAACTGACTAAGTTTTTGGTCGAGTACTGATTCAGCAAAGTTTTCGAAGTCAGAGTCACTCCCCTTTTCACTGAGATATTCCTTAAACAACTTGGCCGCCCCTCTGTTTGCTTTCAGAGTTTTTTGGGCATTCAACCCTAGCCGTTTCTCTTGTTGTTCGGCTTCTGTTGTGCTTGCGAAACGGTTCCCTCGACCGTCTGCCATTGCCATTTTGTGGTGTCTGTGAACCCCGTATGATAACAGAAGAGAAGTAACTCGTACTATACTTGCCAATCAATACATTTCAGGCCAAAGAAATTAATTTTTGGTTGATCGTGAATTATAACTTCATAAAATCAACGAAAGACAGTGGCAAGTTCAATAAATCGATGCGGGAGGCGTTGATATCGTAGCTCGGCTTAATTAACGTCCGCCATCTTGGATTTCCCACTTCGAATTTTTTGTCTACTGACGGTCTATAAGAAAGTCTATAGAGTTATAGACCGCTTCCACGTGACGGGCTCTATCCAATCAGTTTTCGACATTCTAGTCCAAGGCGAAATAAAGAACCATTAAGTAGGCCCCTCATGACCTCAATACCAAACTCATGTACCACTGTGTTGTTATACTCACCTGAGTACATTGGAAGGCAGATCTCCTTTAGTGAGTACTATAGAACCATTAGGTAGGCCCCTCATGACCTCCATACCAGACTCATGTACCACAGTATTGTTATACTGATTACAGGCAGAAAAATTTCTATGCTGTAAGATATACAAAGTGAAGCAAAATACAGAGTAAGCGTTTTGATAAATACAAGTGTCTATGCAGGTTCGATATGGATATACATAGTAAGTCTTGTCATCAATTATTTCAACTTTTTTCATGCAATACTTTTTCGGTAAAATTGGTATTAAGGATTCTTGTTTGTTGGCGAAATGATCTACAAATAGAGCGTCTTGCTCTAAATGTACATTTTTGTGTATAAACTGGATCTCTCTATCATAATTCTACATCTGGCTGCTAACTCATTACCGGTATTTGATGTTTTTAAGAGCCCAATTCATCTTATTTACAACTAATCTACTTACAATTTGTGTAGCAGTAACAAGGACTGCTAAGATGAGATCTACAGGGATCTTCTTTACAAAGTCTGTTAATGTTTCAGCATAGCTGTAATAAACAAAACATAATTTCATCACATACATGTAATACACTAGCATAATTATTCGGTCTTTTCGAAATACAGAGTTAATTCCCATTTGTGCAGGTATCTGATATCAACGCATTGTGACCTCATCAAATTCTGAAGAAACCAGCATAAAATTCAGGGAAACAGGGTTAAAAATATGACGTTTTCAAAGGAATTTCAGGACGTCACAATAGTATTATGTCAGATACAAGTACTGCACAAATCGAACATTATAGGCCTATAGATTCGAAAAGACCGAATATGCATAAATGTACATGTACATTGTATGTATTGTACATTTCTTTATCTTAGCGCAACCAAATTTTAGCCGAGATAAAAATTTGGAAAAAGAAAGCTAACAACATATTGAAATGATCATACATTAGCAACACTATTTTTTTAAATGACTTCATATTATAGATGCGCAAAATTTAGAATTAGTAAGTCTTGGCTTGATGCAGTCTTTAAAGCATTGACTCTGCTAAAATATGGATCCTGCTCATATTAGAACACATACAGTATACAAGTATTTCAGAATAACAAAATAAAGATCATTATGGCTTCTGAGAAAAATACTGTGGTACATAATGACCTAGTGTCCCATTTGCACCTTCAACTTATTTAGTACAATGCAATATACATGTTTAGTTTACATTTAAACAAGCAATAAGCAATTGCCATATCAAAAATAGACAGAAAAACAGAAAAAAATGTTGATGTTTCTATATTTATGTATGCATATGAACCTCTGTTACAAAGCACATACATGTACATGTAACATTACATGTTTTAAAATGCTTAACTGACACTTCTACACAGTCAAATCTGTGCTAAATTCTATTTCTTATGATATGAAATGCATTGTACAAGTAGGTAAAAGGTTCCCAGCATAATGCCACTACCTACTTGTAAATATTGTCCTTTTAATTTAAAGTTAGTGTAAATCTAAATGGTACCTTAATAGCCAAGTGAAAGCCTGAGCTGCTATTATAACAATGATAATGTCAGATTGCATCCAAAATCTCTCCACCTGTTAATGCAGTTATAAACATGGTAAAGTTATCCCTGTAATGTGCAGCATCAATGAAGAAGAGGAAGTATAATACAAAATATTTACATTGATAGTAGATTTCCCATGTTGAACTCCCATTAGGCAACTTGAATTATATTCCAATATATCAGGTTGCCTATTGTGACATCACATCGGAGTTTTCAACATAGGGGGAATTTACAAACGTTAGAATACTTTTGATGCTGTTATTCGCTATATAAGCAATGTTCTTGCAAAAATAGGGTCCCAAATATTTATAAAAAAATGTAAGTACAAAAAATGACGGTCTTACTTTTGTGTTCATGGGTGTATAATTCTGGTTGGCACACGTGCAAATTTTCCGATAATCGCGAATTTGCATATGGCAGACCAAAAGTGAGGCAGTAATTTTTTAATTGAAATATGTAATAATTATTCTTCTTTTTTTTAAACCAGTATAACATGTAAGTGTATATACATGTATGTCAGAAGAACTGTGGTACTAGTGCGGTTCGAATCAGCAACACCTTAACCACTATACCACAATGCCGACAGTTAAATAATGATTATGCGTATGATTAAGGGAAGCAATGTTACAGATGGACAAAAGAGATGCTACATTAGAATCTACTCTCCATAAAAGCTAAAGAAGATGATTCAAATTCATCAAAGACAAGTCATCAAATGAGAATTAATTTTCAATTTAAATGTACTTACAACTCCCAAAAGCAGAGGATTTTTAATGTCCAGGTTTGCTCTCCAAGAAAAGAAAATCATATAGACAGCCATCATTGACCACATAAGAATGTTGTACGAATCGTTTTTTACCCTGAAAAAGAAAGCTACAATAATATGCTGGTAAATACATGTATGTTAAGCATAAAAATAGCAGCTACGGTATCTTTTTTTGTGCAGGCTAAATCTAAGGCAAGGTCAAGGTCAAAAGTGCATATGGTCCAACAGATATATCTCAAATAAAAATTTATTGAAAATAAGTAAAACTCTAAGGTAAAGGTAATTATGTCAAAAGTCAAGGTATGAAATGACAGTTCTGGTTTACAATAAATCAACAATGAAGCACTGATTGAAAGGATGCATGTATTAGCCATGATTAAAGTTCATGAAAAGTAAGTCCTCCAAAGGTCAAGGACACTAGGTCGAAACTAAAGGTATTAAATGAAAGTTCCGATCATAAGAAAGCTACGTACATGTGTAATATGTGAAATACTAAAACCCTAAGCCATTTGGTTCAAAGATATAGCCAAGAATAAATTTATTAATAGAGTAAGTAAATGACGGACAAACAGATAAACAGACGGACAGGACCTACCTTGTAAGAATCAGACAGGAACCAATAAAAAATAATAGTGCCATTGTTACAGTCATGTCTTCTACTATGTGGACACAGTATGTGCTGAAAAATTAATTATTGCAATTTATTTGCTGTTGTATAAACATAGTGTAATCAAAGATTACAAAGCTCATCTCATGGCAGCATTTTATCATGGCAGCAAACAGAAAGATGTCAAAGATTACACAGTTTTGAATTTGAAAATCTGTCCTACTGAAAACCAACAAAAATGCTACCACACAAAAACAAAATAGCAAAGGTAAGTAGAGCATTTCATTTCCTGGCCCAAAATCTGCATGAATGAGTGTACTCAATTGATACCGAAATCTCCCTAACATACATACATGTATATGTACTCAAGCAGAAAATATACTGTCCTGTTCACTAATTCCAGAGCACCCTGTTTTCCCAATTTTCTCTAAAATATGATAATGTCATCTTCCAAAAAGATATCAATTTTATAGTACTCCTTTAGTAACAGAAAATACCACTGTTTTGGCTGTGCGTCGGTTAAGTTAGAAATAGGACGGAAAATGAAAAGTCTACGGGGATTTTCTATAGTAAAATCGCTGAAAATGCGTGATGTCGGAGGCTTTGACGTCACTGTTTACTATTGTTGACACAGAGAACAATATGGCGGCGGCTTGAAATTAACATGGGAATTTCCCGTAGACATTTTCATTTTTCATATTGCGGTATATATATATATATATATATATATGGCAGCTGATAGGGTAAGTTGAAGTTAATTTCCAGTTACGACTAAAGGAGGTCAATTCTTGGAAACAATAATTTATAGCAAAGTTCTTCAGACGACAGAATAAATAGTCAAAACAGGGTGCTCTGGATTTAGTGAACAGGACAGTAGGTCATTACCTTAATTTCAACGTAGATTTGTGATCTTAATACTCATAAAGACGCATCTTCTGTGAAAGTTTGGAATTCCTTGCACACATATAATAGAGAAATAAAACTTCTTAACATTGATATCCAAATCTTCCTAACATGTGCAATCAAGCGGAAAATATAGAACATGACCTACATTTGAACGTACACGTACATGTATATTTGTGATCTACTCATTAAGACACATCATCTGTGAAAGTTTGGCCTTTCTAGCACTTATAATAAAGAAATAAAACTTGTTAACATTGATAACAAAACCTTCCTAGTATGTGCACTCAAGGGGAAAATATAGGTCATGACCTACATATGAATGTAGATTTGTGATCTACTCATAAAAACGCATCATCTGTGCAAATTTGGCCTTCCTAGCACTTATAATAGAGAATTAAAACTTCTTAACATTGATACGCAAATCTTCCTAACATGCGCTCTCAAGCAGAAAATATAGGTCATGACCTACATTTGAACGTAAATTTGTGATCTACTTATAAAGACGTATTAACTGTGCAAGTTTGAGCTTCCTAGCACTTATAATAGAGAAATTAAACTTCTTAACATTGACACCCAAATCTTCCTAACATGTGCACTCAAGTGGAAAATATAGTCATGACCTACATTTGGACGTAGATTTGTGATCTGCTCTTAAAGACACATCATCTGTGCAAGTTTGGCCTTCCTAGCACCTATAATAAAGAAATAAAACTTCTTAACATTGATACCCAAATCTTCCTAACATGTGCACTCAAGAGGAAAATATAGGTCATGACCTACATTTGAATGTTGATTTGTGATCTACTCTTAAAGACGCATCATCTGTGCAAGTTTAAACTTCCTAGCACTTATAATAGAGAAATAAAACTTCTTAACATACTAGTGCGGACGCCGATGACAGGGTGATAGCATCAGCTCCCTCTCACTTCGTGAGATGAGCTAAAAAGCAACTAAAACTTTGAGTACTAAATCAAAAGGATAGAAAATCTGAAGACCTCAAAATTAGTCTATATTTCAATCTTACCTTAAGCCATGGAATAATCCCTGACCAACATGGTCCTTTCCCTGCATTATGAAAGAATAATAATAATTATTAAGAAATAGAGGACAGATGTAAAGTGCCTTCACAAAAACAGTATTTCCTTAGCAATAATTAGATTCTCAAGTTATCTTCACAAATTGAATATGAAATTACTGAAATTTACTTCCACAAAAAGTTAAATACAAATATTCTTTTTCCTTAGAAACAATTAACTTTTGCTTCTCTATTACACAGTACACTGTAAAAAAAAAAAAATATTATCTTTTAAACATGGTAAATTCCAAGTACATGTAAAAGGTATAAAATGCTTAAATAAGAGCCTAAGGTTCTACACTCTGTAATTCCTGATTTCATAGTTTCTTTAATAAATATGCATGTACAATATATCTATATGTATATTATTTCCAATTCCTAGAAGTAGCTAGCACGTCACGTCATAAGTTAACAAGGGGTGAAATGATACGACAAAATTGAATCAAGATATATTGCAATATCTTATTAGCTGTATTGTGATATATTGCGATATTTAATTCGATATATTGTGATATATTGTTTCTTATCATTTTTATAATCTTTTTATGTAAAATCAGGGTCGTCTTTGTATGTTTGTTCATCCTGTTCATATTTTCTGACTGAATGTCACATTTTCAATGTCATTTGCTTGAAAGAAACACACAGAAGTCATTGAATCCTTTTAATTGCTTTTGTCATAATTTATTTCAAATTTTGAGCGAGGTGGATAATAGGTCACTTGTTTTCAATTAAACTGATTATTTTCAGTTAAACTGAAGAAAATTATAGTAATTTAATAAGTTTTTACTCCTATAATCTATAAGGGAGTGGTATATTGTAATACACACTTCATACCCCGATACGATACAAAATTTTTAAATATCGCAATATATCGACATACATGTACACTATTAACCTTACTGACCAGATCAAAAGTTCCATACTCCTGCCTGAGTAGGTGAGTGATAAATCCTGACACTGACCGCTGGTCACCCCATGTCCATCTGGCGTGACTGAGGTGAGATGAGATAGGTAGGTAGAGGTATAATGACAGACCAGCGAGGAATGCTGATGACATGTATAGAAGGTAGGTAAAAGGCAGTCCCTGTAAAAAGTAAGGTACAATAAATAATCATATGTGGTGATGATTTACATGTATATGAAAATGAGGATGACTTATGCTAAATTACCATTCATTGATATTAACTAATGTATTTGATGATGAATTATATAAGTTTGGCTGATGTAGATTTACCTGTGACTGATGTTGACTTACCTGTGGTTGATGTTGACTTACCTGTGACTGATGTTGACAAACCTGTGACTGACATTGACTTAGCTGACCTATGACTGACCTTGACTTACCTGTGACTGATGTTGATTTACCTGTGACTGATGTTGACTTACCTGTGACTGATGTTGACTTACCTGTGACTGATGTTGACTTACCTGTGACTGATGTAGATTTACCTGTGACTGATGTTGGCTTACTTGTGATTGATGTTGACTTACCTGTGACTGATGTTGACTTACCTGTGTCTGATGTTGACTGACCTATGACTGATGTTGACCTACCTGTGACTGATGTTGACCTACCTGTGACTGATGTTGATTGACTAATACAAACAAGGCTATACAGGCCACGTAGATCACAAGGGTGTGTTGATTACATAGGGATAAACCACACAGAAAGGATCCTAATATAGACAGCTTCTGTAAAGATAGACCATAGACAAACAGTAAAACTGGTGCAAAATATATATTTACTTGTTTGATGCATACACAGTTACTATACTGGTTCAGAATGGAATCAACAGAGTTCATCTGTCGGCGCTGTGGTCTAGCGGATAGGGCGTCGGGCCAGTGACCGATAAGTTGCTGGTTCAAGCCTCACTAGGAGCACGGGTCGGCCAACGTATACTCATCTGTGTTCTGTGTTTATATACAAAAAATATCCTTGTCTGCGTATTGTTTACGTGTCTGATGTGTTTAAAAATAAAGCCTGTGTTTGTGAAACACGAATGCCCCCGGTGGCATCTTTGTTAGTATGAACACTATTTTCTGTTAAGTACATGTATGTGAGGTCACTGGGTTAAAAGGTCAAAGGTCAAGGTCACGAGGTCAAAAATTTTGGTATCAATGGAAAGGTCTTGTCACAAGGAATACACATGTGAAATATGAAAGCCCTATCACTCACCATTCAAAAGTTATGCCCAATATTACAGTTTTTGAAAAGTAGGTCAAAGGTCAAGGTCAAGGTCACGAGGTCAATAATTTTGGTATCAATGGAAAGGTCTTGTCACAAGGAATACACATGTGAAATATGAAAGCCCTATCACTTACCATTCAAATGTTATGCCCAATGTTAAAGTTTTTGAAAAGTAGGTCAAAGGTCAAGGTCACAAGGTCAAAAAATTTGGTATCAATGGAAAGGTCTTGTCACAAGGAATACACATGTGAAATATGAAAGCCCTATCACTTACCATTCAAAAGTTATGCCCAATGTTAAAGTTTTTGAAAAGTAGGTCAAAGGTCAAGGTCAAGGTCACGAGGTCAAAAATTTTGGTATCAATGGAAAGGTCTTGTCACAAGGAATACACATGTGAAATATGAAAGCATTATCACTTCCCATTCAAAAGTTATGTCCAATGTTAAAGTTTTTCGGACAAACAGACAGACAAACAGACGGACAGGCCAAAAACTATATGCCCCCGAATCTTTGATTCCGGGGGCATAAAAAAACAAACAAAAACAAAGAGTGAATCTTAATACAATGTAGTTATGATCTCCTGGCTTTTTTTAATTACATGAATCAAAATGCACAAAAAGATCAAAGTCAGATTGCATTCACTCAAAATGTTGGTACAAATAGAAACATTTTGTAGCTATCACTGACAATTCAAAAGTATTGGCCAAGTTAAACAATTCTTGCAAAAGCACACATGATTTTGTGAAAGCAGGGGGAAAAAAGGACCTATATCATCAAAATAAAGTTGAAGGAATGCTTAGGTAACAACAATGATGTATTGATAAAATTTGCCGAAACATAAAATTGCAAAACATAACATTGCAAAAATGTTCTCTTGCATGTTGTCCATTACAAGAACTTTTCCCAAAATTATAAAGGAATTCGAAGTATACAATTTCCTGAAAATTGTGTGTATGTAAAATCATACATGTATCTGAATATTTGTAAGCATTGTTGAGCTCACCCGTTTCTTATCTTCACTCTCCTCGACATGATAATGATGTGTAACTAGTAAAAGGAGACAAGTAAAGAAGTTGTTGAGACCAAACACTTCTGCCGTGATCGACCATGTCCACGTTAGTTTACAGAAACCCCAGGTTCCTACGGCTAGCAAAGCTGCTGATATACGCCCTGTCAGTCTGAAGAAATGATAGAAGAAGGTATACTAAAGTAAACATTAATTATCTTCAACTACACTCAGTGGCAGATTCAGGGGGGTGCAGAGGGGGTGCATCCCACCCCCAGCACTGACCCAAAATTTTCCAAAAACAGGTATATTTTGGCCAATTTTCAGTCAAAATCATGCAGCAATAAAATTCGCCCCTTGGCCCCCCGGCAAAGGGGGCGCTGGATCCGCCACTGATTATACAGCTAGTTTTTAGGCCATTGAAGAATAAATATATCTGATATTAATCATAATATGCATGTTTTTTTATATTAATCATAATTTTATAAATAAATCTAAATAAGAAAATGCTTTGAAGGTCAAGAAGAAAATTCAAGGTAGACTGTGTAACAGTTAATACTTTTAAAGAAATGACTGTCTTACTTTTGGTGTTCATGGGTGTATAATTCTGGTTGGACACGTGAACATTTTCCAAGAATCGCTTCACGACTCATGTAATTTGCACATGACCAACCAGAATCGCTTTGCAATTCAAGGAATTTACACGTGACCAACCAAAATTATACATCCATGAACACCAAAAGTAAGACAGTCATTACTTATACATTTACATTTATTCTACGTGTCGGTCATTTTCATTTGCATGCACATCGCACATTTTGCCTGTAACAGCGTCAAATGTAATTTAACATTGGTAAATTCTCCCTGGATGCAAAACATGAACATGACGTCACAATAGCAACCCAAGTTATTGGAATATAATTCTAGTTGCCTGATGGGCGTTTAATATGGGGAATCTACTAGTAATGTAAATATATGTACATGGTTTTTGCAAAACAAGGAAATTACATGTAAATGGATAATTATATGTATGATTTTAATAATGATAAAAAGTTGGAAGCAGCTACTCAGGCTCTTCACTGATGAAACTTTTTTAACCCCTAAACCCTTTAATGACCACAGAACACTGCCATGCATTATTAAATTAGCTCTGCATGAAACAAGTATCTTAAAAATGTCATGTGTGTCACTTGAAGATCAATTTGTGTAACATCACAATATGTTTGAATAATTCCTGTAAGAGCTAGCATGCTAAGGCTAACCATAGAGGAGTTATGAGAATATGCAGTATAATATACTGTAAATTGGTTTTTATTCGTCAGATACCAATTTTCGTCATTTTCGTCAGTGCCTTCCTTGACGAAATAATGTACCAAGGAATATAAATACTCCTGACAAAAAATAAATTGTAGTAAGGAAAAATTGAATCAGCCTCTTGGTAAACTTTAAAATGAACCGGGAGCACTGTGGAAGTTTAAGTTTAAGAGTTTTAAGACATTGTTAAAAAGTGTTATTACGAAACGCAAATGGCAAATCAATGAAAATGGAATATGAATACAAGGTCGCATATAATGTACTTCTAATAACTAAATAATATGTTTTCACAACAAGGTAGGTGATATGCAAATGTACATGTCTAATTGTATGTTTACCCATAATTGTTAAACAAACAATGAAAACAAACACATACGACAGATTCGACTATTTGACGGCGGATCTAAATGTTAAGTTGGCATTTGAGCTGACGAATCTACATTTTAGGGACCCTTGGATGACGAATTTACGTACTGACGAAATGGTCATTTTTAACGAATTGACGAAAATTGGTACTGACGAAAATAAAGCAATTTACAGTATTATAGTAGTGTAAAGTTTAAAAGTTGTGATAAGCATATGTGGAAGTTGCTTACTAGCTGCAAATCTAAAAGACGACTGAAAGGAATTGTTTTCTGAATGGAAAGACAGTGGTATTGGTGATAAATAAGATGGTTATTTTTTTTTTTTTTTTTTTTGCTGACCAATTTTGTAATTTTGTCAAGATCATGATAAACAGAATTAATTAGATAGAATCATTTCTCGGTCTAGAAAGTTTCAAACATAATACATGTGAGTCTGAGATGTAAGGTATTTCTAAGCTATTGGAGCATCATGATAGATAGGGTGAATGTAAGCAATAGCTAGCATAATGATCCAATGAGAAAAGGGCTATGAAATGAAAGAAAACTTGCCTGCACTCCTGTACAAATAAAACTGTCAGGGTTACTTAAGAAAATGACTCAAATGGAAATTATAGATACATGTACAATGTCATGTGTAGTTCTATATAATAACCTTTTAAGAACAAACCTCATGAGGATTAAAATAGGTCAATGATAAAATAAGATGTTATTTCTGAACAAATTTTAGATATTATGTAATGAAATTATTGTGTACATGATTAAAATGCATGCAATGTACAGGATATTAATATGCAATACATTTAATTGAAAACTTTTCAGTGAATAAAGTATTTCACATTCAAAGAGTAGATGTATACTGGATATTCAAGTGATCAAATAAGAGACATATAGAGACAAATATAGTATAACCATGCCTACAATGTATATTATAAGATTAAATATTCATCAAAACACACAGCAAACATCAAATCACAGCCACACAGTAAAAGTCTATTTTTAGAATTCTCACCTCGTGACTAGTAACACCATCAGAGATACTGCCATTGCGGAGAATGCTGCATTCAGGACGTTCACCCTCCATGCCAGACTGCCAAGGGGGAGGAGCTTCATCATAACCCATGACAACAAGGTAAACAAAGGATAGCCTGGGGGATGGGCTACCTATATGAAATTGAATCAGAATGGTGTAATATTTGGTTGCACTTGGATCAATATAATTTGGATTTTCAGGATTTTCAACATGGCATTACAATATGAACGGCCCTCTTTGGTTGCTTGGTGAAGTTGCCATATGGAGTGTGGTCTGACTTTGAATTAGACAGGATAAATTTATACAATTAAAATCAATCATTCTAATTCAATCCATATTTCCTGGATGATGCGTAAATTCAAATTACCAATACTGACACATTTGAACAATTATCATCATTATAGTGTAAATGTTTCAAATCAACTTTGGTATCATGACCTTGTGACATCTTCCTTAAATCTACCATTTTGTACACACCTATCAATAAAATAAAATGAAGAAATTAATATCAGCTGTTCACTTTGCAACTAATTCAAACCTAAATTCTGCATGCTTATAAAGTTGTAGTCAATCTTACCCCCAGCTCATGAGCTGCTACTATCAATTCACCTGGAAAATTAATAAGAAGAAACTGTCAATTGCATTATCTACATGTAGAGAAAAAATTTATGTTATACTCAGTGGCGATTCCATGGGGGGGGGGGGGGGGGGGGGGGGGGGGGGGGGGGGGGGGAGGGGGTAGCAGAGGGGGCGTCTGCATGTTTAGTTTGAGATGGTATTTATTTTCAAAGTCAAGGAGATTTAGTACCATGAAACTAAAGAACTTGCAACATAATTTTTACAATTTAATTAAAATTCAGCTCTCTTTATTTCGTAAATTATATAGAAATCTACCAAAGACCGATTGGAGGCAATGTGTTTTATGAACTTTCTCATTTGCATAGATACATAAATATATCAATAAATCACAGTTGTCGTTTACTACGACCCAGTTTTGTTCGAATATATTATAAATCACTATAAGTGTTTCTGTTGTTAATTTAAGTTTTTTTTTCATCAAAATGTTTATAAATGCAAACAAAAATCATTTTCAACAAAATACCGACATCAGATACCATTGTGATACTAATGAGATACACTTTAGTATCACATTACAGTATCTGGTTTATATCGCTGTTAATGTGATACTAACAAAATACTCCAGTCCTATTAGGGATGTCAATATCCTGTTAGTATCCCATTAAGACTGAGTATTGCATTGGTATCACATTAAACTTAAACTCCCTCTGTTAATATCTTGTTGGTATTTTGTTTCACTTTGAAATTTGTTCTGACCTGCCAGTAGTGGAAGCTTAATAAAATACAAATATGATACTGCCCTGCTTAACTACATCCTGTGTGATGTCATCAATGAGTTATCAGTGACATCACACATTTCAAATCTGGCTGATACACACATGCAAGCACATCATGGAGTTTGAGATTTGTTAGGATATGTTAAAATTTAGTTTGAATACAGGTGGATATCAACTTTAACTTATTTTCAAAGACTTATATTAATACCATTGGACACAATATCAAGGACAATATAATATTTATAAATATTGGATGCCAGATTATGCATATGTTTGGATGAATTGTGCTCCGTCTGCTTGGAAAATATCATGACTAGTAAGTTTCTTTACTACTGTATAATAATGCATTTATTTAAAAAAAAATTGGTTTTAAGTGACATTATAGTTTAAATGTAACGTTTATGTATTGGATTACCCATATTCACCTAAAAATATTTACAAATTATTTTGATATAAATGAATTCAATTATTTCAAGCATAATAACTTATATTTTTTCCTTTGAACTTAATCTGTATTATCATTCAAATCCATGAGTGAGGTATAAACAAATTCAAATCCTCATGTACTCCATGCATCTTTGATCATGTTGATTTATCAGGGTCAAATATATATAATAATATTGCAGTATCACATTGGTATTTTATTACTGTTTTTATGGTAACAAAGGGAGTATCTCATTGATATCACACTTTGGTATCATGTTGGTATTTTGTTTCAAAGGCAATGCCAGGTGAGAAGTATCCCATTAGTATCACATTATACTATCCCATTGGGTATCCCATTAGTATCACATTGTAGTATCCCATTGGTATCACGTTGGGAATCCCATTAGCCTCACATCGTAGTATCCCATTGGTATCTCATAGGTATCTTGTTAAACTCATTTGCATGTGAATTTTGATACTATATCACATTAGTATCATGTTAGAGTATCCCATTTACCCGTTTTTTTTTTGTTTGGGATATATATACCCACCTCATCCATATATTTTTAGAAATAAAAGAAATCCAAACACAACACAAATGAACAATTCACGTATGCTTTGAGGCTGCCATTGCTGAAGTTTATATATATAAGCATCATTCGGATCATACTTTTCGAAAATTTATTCTATTCACATTCATCAACCAGGCAAGCTGCTATCTGATCGGTCAAATACAATATATTTTTATCTCTGACAAGCCCTCTAATCAGTAGTTGTTAGATCTCTACTGGTATGTAGTTTACAAAATAAAGAGAGCTGAACTTGATTAGATTGTATTTTTTACAACTTGTACCTGAATCCCCTCCTGGTACAGATGGATATGCTGTAGCTACATAGATGGCAAATGTTGTTATACCAAGACCTGATGCAAAAATGAAATGCTGCTCTGTTGTTGATACCATCCTTAAAAATACAACAATTTACTTTTTTTTAATTCATATACATATATATTCCAACTTAATTCTCTACATTATTGTATCTTTGGGGTTAAATATCTACATGAATTTCTAATAAAAACAAGAGGCCCAAGTGGGCCTATATCGCTCCCCTGAGAACCATGTCACTTTTGCTGAATGACTGAATACATGCACATTGTAATGGTGATTGTTAGTGTGGTCCATCCTTAAAGTCATGTAAAAAAAAAATCCAAAAAAATATTTTGGCACAGAATGTATATGAAAGCATTATATTAATGGCATCAAGTGTGATTAATATAACAGCAAATTAGGTCTCAAAGACATGCTTTCAATGTGTTAGTTCAGGAAATAGTATGAAAATGTCCATTTCTGACAAAGTCCGAAAAGACATAAAAAATTTGACTTCAGAGTGGAACTAAAAACAGGAATACTTCTTAAGAGATCCCTCTAGATCATTCTGATGCCTTCGGTTTGTTGATATATGCTTGGACTCTGAAGAAGTAGTTTGTCAAAGAACCCTGTGACCTACTTTGCCCCGGGTGGCGACACTTGTTGACGGATCTTGATGAAAAACAACATTACTTGTAGGGAACCATTAGCATATCACACCTACCAAGTTTCTTTAAAATGCCCCAGCGGTTCTGAAGAAGAAGTTGAAAATACCCTCCCCCACCTCTTCCAATTCAATAAGAAAACAAGCAGATTCAGAGAATCGTGGTCCCCCGCTTGGGGTGTTTGACTCAGAAAAATCTGAGTCCTTTATGTAGCTCAAATATCTAGGTCATGGTCACGAGGTCAAAAATTTTTGTGTCAGTGTTAAGGTCTTGTCACAAGGAACTCACATGTGAAATACGAGAACTGTATCTCTTCTGGTTAAAAAGTTATAGCCAAGGTTAAAGATTTTGTGACACAGACAGACGGACGGACGGACGGACGGACAGATGAATGAAATTTAATGTCCCCCGCTTTAGAGTACTGCAAACGGTACAAAATATGCCTGTCATGAAAAATTTGTGAAGGTTATTTTATCACATTACTTGACCAGAAAGAACAACTTGCATATTTGATCTGCAACTGAGGAAAACAAAGTGATGTACCAAATGAAATGACAAGATTAGAACTTGGTATGAAGTTTATAAAAATAAAGTCACAAAAAATAACAACACTTCTTAAGACAGCTCTCTAGATAATTCAGATGCTTTCGGTTTGTCGATTCATGCTTCCGTTCTGAAGAAGAAGTTTGTCAAAGGAGGGTACCCTCTGGGACCTACTTTTGCCTCTGGTGGCGCCACCTATTGAGAGATCTGGACGAAAAACAACAACACTTGTAGGGGACCATTAGTACTTCATACCTTCCAAGTTTCATGAAAATCTGCCAAGCGGTACTGGAAAAGAAGCAGAAAATGTATCAAGATCAACCCCCCCCTCCCTTTTTACATAAGAAAATAATTTATAAAAATTCATGAAAATAAAATTTGAGCATAAAATACATATCAAAACATTAAGTAACTGAAAAAGATAAAGATGCATTAAATGAGTGCATAAAATCATACATTTATGGAGTAACTGAAAGAAATAGTGCAAAAATGAGCATTTCTGACGAAGTCCAAAAAGACATCAAAAACGCGTCAAAAATTTGACTTCGGAGTTGAACCAAAAATAACAACACTTCTTAAGACATCTCTCTAGATCATTCAGATGCTTTCGGTTTGTCGATACATGCTTCTGTTCTGAAGAAGAAGTTTGTCAAAGGAGGGTACCCTCTGGGACCTACTTTTGCCTCTGGTGGCGCCACCTAATGAGGGATCAGGACGAAAAACAACAACACTTGTAGGGGACCATTAGTACTTCATAACTACCAAGTTTCATCAAAATCTGTTCAGCCGTTCTGGAGAAGAAGTCGAAAATGTGAAAAGTTTACGACGACGACGGACGACGGACGCCAGACGCCGGACGGACGGACGCCGGACGGTGCGCTATGACAATAGCTCATTTGAGCTTCGCTCAGGTGAGCTAAAAAGGGGAAAAAAAATTTTTGGGGTTCCGCCGGGGTTTGAAGCCACTCCCCATGGGTCCATTGGGCATGGAAAACATACATTATACCTATGTACAATCTTAAAAAATATTCCTTAAAAATCCAAAAGTGGATATCTGGACAAAATTCTTTCACTTGTAGGGTATCATGCATGAGTACCTCATACCTACAAATTGTCATGACAATCTGAAGAGTGGTTATAGAAAAGAAGCAGAAAATGTATGAAAATCACCCCCCCCCCCCCTCCCCTTCCTTTTTACATAAGAAAAAAATTCATAAAAAATCAAAAAAATAAAATTAAAGCATAAAATACATATCAAAGCATTAAGTAAGTTAAATATGATAAATATGTAGTAAATGAGTGTGTAAAATCATACACTTATTGAGTTATTTAAAGGAAAAGTGCAAAAATGTGCATTTCTGACTAAGTCCGAAAAGACGTCAAAAAGGCGTCAAAAATTTGACTTCGAAGTGGAACCAAAAATAACAACACTTCTTAAGACATCTCTCTAGATCATCCTGATGCTTTCGGTTTGTCGATACATGCTTCGGTTCTGAAGAAGAAGTTTGTCAAAGGAGGGTACCCCCCGTGACCTACTTTTGGCTGTGGTGGCGCCACCTGTTGACAGATCCGGACGAAAAACAACAACACTTGTAGGGGACCATGAGTACCTCATACCTACCAAGTTTCATCAAAATCCCTTCAGCCGTTCTTGAGAAGAAGTCGAAAATGTGAAAAGTTTACGACAGACACACGACAGACGACAGACGACGGACGACGGACGCCGGACGGATCGCTATGACAATAGCTCACTAGAGCCTTTGGCTCAGGTGAGCTAAAAAAACTGGTTTTGCAACCAGAAATAGCAAATGGAAAGGAATAGACTCCCATGACTTTTGCAGAAAATAAGTTGAGAATAGAGCAGAGAAGTAGAGCATCATCACACTTGTTCAATCCTTTATAAGAACAGCCAACTTCATGAAAGAGTTATTTAAAAAGAATACCTCGAATGGCTTGAATAAAGTTTGTCCTCAGGGTTGCATATTTTTGCAGGGGTGTGGCGAATTTCGGGTCCATTTTTCTTGTTTCTGACTTTGAGATTTGATCTGTTCTTCTTGTTGCTAGATGGAGGCATGTCTATTGGGTATGCCCATTCAAGAAATCATTGTAAAGTATATCGTCTTCAAGAGAAATTTTAGTTTTTCTCGCTTTTTCAGTCCAAAAATCACGCTTCGCTAGCGCAGGACATCACAAAACATTTGAAGTAATTCAAGTCGATACCGGACCGGAATTAGTTTTTCTACATCTTTTTTTTTTCAAAAAAAAAAAAACTAAATACACAGTGAATAGTATTTAGATAAACCATTTTACTTTGAAATTAATCAGTAAAATTCCGGTTGAAATATTCATTTCAAGGTAAGATGAACCGGAAGCAGCATGTTCGCACAATAGCAGACGACGTAAATCAGCTGATCGAGGATGAAAGTCAAAAAGAAAAGATTCAGCGTAAATGAACTGTTGAAAACCACAAAACTACATGAAATCAGCAGCAATGAAACAGAGAAAATTCTCGAGGTAAGATATGTTTCGATCATGATTATGAACAGCGTGACTGAGTGGACAAGAACTAGAAGAAGCACAGGCCGCTGCTATTATTTAATTAACCGTAGTGTAGAAGATAAAACAAATATTTTCTATACAATTCTATAGAAAGGAATGACAAGAAAATTTGTATGACATATTTCAGTGATTTATTTAAAAAAAAAACAATACCGGTGACCTGTGACAAGAAGTTCCTTTCTTTTTCTTTCATTTGTGTTTTTGGAAAAAAATAGCAGTCACATACTTAAATAGAAAAATCGAAATATGCAACACTTCGCTGTGCATAATTTTTAAGCTATCGAACTTGAAAATAAAAAACGCGCTCTGTACATACTGGGTGAGGATTGATGTTATTGCATTGTCGTTGAAATTAGCCTCAGTTTAGTGGAAAACTGCCAGATTTATCCTGTTTATATTCAAATTATGTTTTTCTATGGTGAAAAAAAAATCGCGGTTCAAAAATAATTTGCAATTTTTTTAACCAGAGTATAAAGCCATTTGAGAAACATAAGAATCAAAGGAAGATGCATGCATGTCTGGAGTACTTATATACCTGGAGGACTACTCTACTACTGACAGCAAAAGTTCGAACACTAGCTTCTTTTTCTTTCTTATGTTACAAAACTGTTAAAAAAACTTCTAAACATTTTCGTCCAGATTATAGAGAAAACAGAAACTTGCAGTCTACAAGATGACCATATTACAAAGTTTTCGTCCACTTTCTCCTCGGACTCGTCTAAAAAGACATTCAATGCATTTCGCAGTCCAGATCCTGTGAAGACAAACCTTATCAACCTCAGTTTCAGTCAACCCTCTACACCAAGGACACCTTTTTTGAAACCATTTCCATGTGCCACGCCCTCTTTCTTTAATACCAAAAGGTGAGATTTGAACAGATTAAGATGGAAATTATGTGAATGTGCAATTTTTCCAAAGATTTTCGACGGATTTAAAGCTAAGAGGTTACGAGGGCTGATTGATATGTTGTGAACCTCGTTTTGAACGATTTGAATTTTATCAGACGTTTTGCATTATTTTTCTACATAATCCCCTTCAGTATCTATACACTTTTGTCCCCGGCGTTTAAGGGCCTCAATACTACTTTTAAAGAACTCCTTATCTTGAGTATGACGTCATCATCGGACTGAAGGTGGATGCAAGAAATAGCTGCTTTCAGTTTTGGGAATAGATGAAAGTCTGATGGAGCAAGATCAGGTGAATAAGGCGGATGCTCAATCAAATTAAGCCACAATCATGAATGGCTGCCATGGCAATGACAGACTTGTGAACAGGAGCATTGCCCTGATTAATAGTTTCCCGTTACTGTGTCAGAAGTGAAGCATAGTATGTGGCATTGATTGTCTGTCCTTTTTTGGAGACAATTATCTGCAGAATACCTTCTGCAATCTGCATCCCAGAAAAGCGAGGCTCACAACATGCCAACCAGCCCTCGTATTTCTTAAGAGAGTGCACAAACCTGAAGGGTTAATTTTCAAATAAAAGGGACTATGCACTAGCCCAATCACTGCATTTTTAGAATGTTTACTCTTTTTCGACAGTTTGATCAATAAAATCTTTTTAAAAGTCAAAACACATGCAATTTTCTTTGAAGATCATTCTCTTTTGGTTTCACTCCGATGATTAAGTCCAATTTTGGAGGAATACCATCTACACCAATGTTAAACGAATCTTTGAGAGTTGTATCTACTAGAGAAAACGGAATGACGAATAAACCATTGGATTTTCCTGACATCTTAGAATTGATAGGTAAGTTTGTCATATTTAGCAGGGATTTATCAATGCCGTTTTCAAGACCGATAATCGGACTAATTCCCAATGCAAAAATGGCTTATAACAACAACAACAACAACAACAACAACAACAACCCCCCCCCCCCCCCCCCCCCCCGCCAAAAAAAAATCAGAAATGGCAAATTTTGAACATTGAAAATTTTGAAGAAAAATTTAAATTTACAGAACAGCAGTTAGACCTATGTGATAACTTTGATAAGCATCACCGAAATCCTTGAATCTACACTGTTACTATATGTATATCAAATGTCGTGCGTTCTCTGTCATTGTTTCTCCGTCCTATCTACAGATTATACAAACACATTTTAAGATTGGTTATAAAACCAGTGCCAGTGATAAGATGTTATTGAAAATTTGTGGAAATATCAGTAAAGAGTACTTTCATACTCGAGTTTTAAAAAGAAAAGATAACAGAGCAGACGATTTTCTTATTTTCAAACTTGTCTATAGATGATGACCAAAAGCCATTGGAAATAGTGGACAAGGAGGTGAAGAAATACACTGAAGTGAATCTTTGTGACAAGACGGTAGTTGATTACCTATTGGACCTGACCAAAGACTATCAGTTCACGGCTCCTATTAAATCACCAGTTGTTTCGGCACAAGAGGTATAGGAAAATTATGATTTTTTTTTAATCTATAAAGAATGGTCGACCCGAGCATCTCTTGTGAGACTTTATTATTGAAATATGCATTTTTTGTTGAGATAAAATTATTGAAAAAAGGAATTTTCAGTCACATGATAAAGTGTCATAATTTTGCAGATATACAATATGTAAGTTTGTGAAATATTCTTTCTATTCTCAAAAACAGTTAATTTAACCATATTCGGTCTTTCGTTGATAATAATAGTCTCCTAAGATAAGAAGAAAATGTAGACGTGCTAAACCAGTAATATATACGGATTCAAAAGTGTACAAAGAGGACAAAAGGAAAAAGGCCAAGGAGCAACGAAAGAGGCGCAAAGAGCGTATGAATAAACAATCTTCTGGGACAAGAAGGGTGAGTCAACGCCAATCACACCGTATATCCACTATTTTGGATGTCCCGGTTTTAGTTTCATCAATCACTTATTCCGTTGTCCATGCAGGGAAAGGAATTTTAAATTTGTTTCTTTAAAATTTTCAAATTTTGAAGAACTGAATGCATTTTGTAGAGACAGTATTGATTCCTCTGAATCGCTAGTATTTTGCAAAACTTGCAGCATAACTGGTCAAATACGTTTTCTTTTCATTTCAGAGCTTAAGGGTTAATAGCCACAGGGTGAGGTACAAGTATTGAAGGAAATTACAAAATGGCGTTTACTTTATTTAGTCTCTGGCAGGCTGGTGCGGTAAACTGTCGCATACAGTTTACATTTTTCCGTTTTAAATTTGTAACGTGTGATATTGTAATTTGATATCAATAAAATCAAACTTACATATAAACGTCGTATCAAGTCGTCATCATGAATATATTATAATAATGACAAACATGTATCAGATATCATGAAAAGCTGTATCATCCCTCGTAACTCTGTTGCGGAGGTGATAGCATCGCTGCCGTGCGAGGTTGTGCTTGTGTAAGTCCGGATTCTTGTGAACAGCATAGAAGACAAAGTAATGATTATAGAAACATCAAACCTTTCAAAATGTTTCCCATGCGGTGAGGGTGAACGTTATTGATTTCAAGGTCAAGGTCACTGTGGACTAGGATTAAATTCTTTTGAACAGCATAGATGACAAAGCAATCATAATAGAAACATCAAACCTTCCAAAAATGCTACGCTTGCATTGCCTTTATTTCTTTTCATACGGTTGCTGACTAGGTAATGATTTTTCATGATGCTAACTCTATATAACATATATCAAGGGTATCCCATGCCAAAATTGCATTAAGTTCATTTTCCCAAAGAGCAACAATGTAAAAGGTAGAGCATCCAGACACGAGACACAGATCCCTTGAAGGATACAAGATGAACTGACAAATAGCACGTGAATAAGAGGATACTTGCATCTCTAAATGCCTGGAGGATCACAAGACACTATAAAGAAACATTTTGTGCGGTTTGTCTATTGCAGCTACCAGCAACAATACATCATGTGAACAAAGATATTTCATACACTTTTATCAGACCTATTTGACCTAAACATCTTTACTGCTTGCTGATGCCAGAGAATGTTAAGTGATATTTCCTTCGTTAGAAAGACCCTTTGAATGTAAGAAAAAGTCGGCTGAAATACATGCCAGTCTAGTTTAAATTCCCCTCGCAACTGAATGTTCTATGCTATCAACAAAAGGATCTTAACCTTAGTCCTAAGTCCACAGACTAATTGTTCACTTTCTATCATTTACCGATTCAAAAGACCTAGGTTTCGTCAACTATCTTCTAAGAAGACTCTAGCTAGCTTGAATGAAAAAAGTTGACCAGACCAGCACAGCCATCACAGACTAAACAAAAGACGCAAGGCAGTTGCAAAAACTTTGACAAGTGAAACTCAAAATTATAGTACAAGTCAGCATGTATTACAATATACAATTATTGACTTTTGATGAGGTTTACTCGTGACTATACAGACCTGGTCAGGTATTGGTTGGCCGAAGCCGAAGGCCGAGGTTAACCAATGCCTGACCAGGTCTGTATAGTCACGAGAAGACCAAAATCAAAAGTCAATAACTGCTTTATCAAATTATCAGGATTTTATTAACCATTGCATTGTAATGATACATGAAGTCAAGGATCTAACACTACAAAAATCATCGCACGCGCTGGTCACGCACGCGCTAATCCCGAATAGACCGCTATGGAGCCTTAGCGATCAACTCACTCTGAGGTACACGCTATCAAACAGCGTCTCCACCAATCACAAATAAGCAAAATCGGCAATAATTCCTGATCATTTAATAAAGTTGTAATATATTATTGAATCAACAGACACGAACAGACCTTCCAAACACTTCATTTACCATCAAAGAACTTCATAATAATAAGAAACAATTTTAATGGCTTAATTTTGTCACCTTTTATTGGTTCATACATTTTATTTCTCCAACATGACCCAGCATGCCCATATAATATATTTTCAGATCTTTCGAATTCTCAAAATAGATATACATGAACACTGTATTATTTACAAAGATAGATATTTAAACCCAAATTTGAGTTCTCTAGAAATCAATAATAAATCTGTAACATAATTCCCGATAGATTTTATCCTACATTGAAAAATAAGGTATCATAAAGCTTTGAACCTATTCCAAATCCCCTTAATTACAACAAAAGAAAAGGGCAACAGTAAGGCCATGTAAAATAAATTCTATGTTTCTCAGATAACTGGGTCTAAAAAAGTGGCAAGGTAGGTAGGGTTTTTATTTTTTGTTTTTTTTTTCCATCAAGAGTACTCCTATTATTCATGTAAGGCAAAAAATCATCTCTCCTGTCTAACCCCCCCCCCCCCCCATTATTCATGTAAGGCAAAAAATCTTATGCTGCCCCTCCCCCCTCCCTTTTTCTTTCATAGAAAATATACTGCCCCTCCCCCCCTTTTTTTAACTTTTGTAAGTATTTATTCATCGGGTACCGTTTAGACGATTTTACAGGACAGTATACGTTCAATGAAATAAATGGATATTTCGTTTTTAATCGAGGATGAGACACGGCGGATATTTTTTTCTGTAGTTGCAATAAAAACGTCTCGTTGGCGGCAAATTATAGCGCACGGCGGTGTCTGAGAAACATAGATTTTATTTTACATGGCCTAAGTAAGACGTGCTTCTTGAGAATTCGAATGTTAAGAATTATAAATAGCCTTGTACTGTCCCACATGACCATCATTGAAACCAGAGACATGAACAATCAACATTAGTGAAATATGGTATTTTGTGACCCTCAACTTTGTAATTTGATAAAACAAAGGCAAAGTTTCAACATATTCAATCAAATAAATACAAATCATGTAGAAATGGCAGCTAAAGGCAAGCAAGGAAAATCTTAAAAGGCTTAATAATAAATTCCACCTTATTCAATCGGGAAAACGTGGAAAAAAAAAACACCGATTACTGTAAACATGGTTATTATCGCTGGGAAAATTTTCGTGAAATGACTGTCGCAACAGTATGCAGTGTTTTTTTTTTATTTTGGGGAAGGTGCCTGTGCCTGTCCCATTTGGGAAAATTTGCGAAATTTTGCTGAAATTGGGAAAATTTTTGTACAAATTCTCACCAAAGTATAACTCAAAGTATCATTTATTAAAACTGATAATCCATTGATTTGCTTGAACTGAACAAGGGATGAATAAAAAATGCTCTTAGAAATAGGACAATCTGTGCTGACTTCCAGGTTTTGAGTCTAATTTTCTCAGGTGATTTTTTCATAATTCCTCTTTGGGAATTTCAGGGTGATTTTTTGGGAAAAATAGAGGAAATTTGGCATTGGGAAGGGGCCAAAATTCGGCCCCAAAACAAGGAAAAAAAACCCCTGGGCATATGCATGGGGTAATTTTGGTTAAGTTTTTAATTCTGGTTGTAATGTTCACCAAGGGGTTATTTTCGAGATAATAATACCATCGTGAAAATTACCACCACGAGGAAATTTCCACGTTTACAATACTTCATCTTAAATTTTAACCTGATTTAGATCTTTCATAAGAAATACACAATGTTATGCATTTCATGAAATAATCAATCATACAGATATGGAGGGTAAAAAGGGATGATGGTTTTGGTGTCCAAGACAGATAAATATGAAAAATCAACATTGTATACTTAGATGAATCACCAACATTGCAATAAACTCATATAATACCAATTTGATGCTTAAGCAATATAGACATAGTATTTTAAATTTTTTTCTTTTTTTTTTTTTTACATCGCCTTTTCAAATTTCCATTTTCATGACTGCATTTTGGCATATATGTATAAATCAAACCAACATGAAAATGGCAAAAGTTTTTTTTTCCCCAATATTCTGCATGAATAGCAATTGAAGACATCAAATTCTCTTGAAGTTGACATCATAATTACATACTGTCACTGATTGTCTAATATGTCAATTTGTGGGAAAGACTCTCAATTAATGTCCAAAACAACTTATTGTGAAAAGGCTAAGTGAGGGGAAGTCGGTAACAATTTAAATTTGATCATTCCTGACTTGGAAAAAAGAAATATAGAAGAGGCATTCTCTATGCAAGTAGGTAAGACCATGCCTAGAGTTAGACAACCAAACCTAAAAAAATTCTCAACAAACATAAACAGCACTACAAAAAATACTTATGGAGACAGTATGCCACATGTCACAACCTTCTCCTTACTTATGTATATATTATGAAATTTATACGTATCATGTTATCAAATACTAATATATGCATGTATAAAGATCAATTTTGTACTGTATAATACCGTTTCTTATAAATTTTACAATAGCTTACCACACATTATTTGCTACCTACATGTACAAGGACTTTGTGACCAAATATAAAGAAAAGGTAATTAAAGGTCATCTGTCCTGGAAAATTCACATATTCTATAGATAAGAATTTTTGGAATGAATTCATATTTGATGGCACAACATGTGTAGCACAAAATCCTAATGTTACAATGAATCAACCAAAATCATCTTTTCAATGGTTTACTGCTACATGATGACAAACTTGAAGTCAGATTTCTAGTCGCTCTTTGTCTTTCTTCTCTTAGTTTTAATGCTGCTTGCTTTTTCCTTTCTATTTCTTCTTGTAGAAGTTTTGAAGGACTAGTTACATTAGCACCATCATTTAAATTCGGACTAGCATGAAGCATCCCTGATTTTTGCCGTCTCCTTGCCAATGCTGCTTTCCGTTTTTGCTCAATTTCCGAGGGACTGCACTTATTCGGACTTACAGAACTACTGGACGAAGACCCAGATTTTTTATTGGGGTTACAACCTTTATTGCCCTGTCAACACATTCACCGCTACATTTGAATGGACTATCGCCGTCTTCAGATTCCGGAGTTTTTGACACACTCGATTTTTTCTTGAGCTTCGACAAAGCAGTGCGACGCTTCTGTTCTATTTCATCAGGAGTGCACTTAAACGGACTTTGTGAACTGCTTGGCTGACTGTTCGATGGTCCATTGTCAACATCTGCTGATAGCAAAGTCTCGTTCTGTGAGTTTCTACATGAATCTTCAGTCGGCTTGGCGGTGCTACATGTACCTCTGTCGTTTTGACGGTTTGCAGCATCAGAGTTGTCTGCCTGTGTGGCTTTTACTGAAACATAAGTTCATCAACATCAAAATAAATTTTTATTTGAAAGAAGAAATGATGTATACCCCCTCTCTCTACAAACATAATGTTGTACTTGACCTTGGTCACATGACGTTGGGTCAAGGTGATGTGAAACCTTTGACTTATGAGCAACAAAATGCTAAAAAAAATATGATAGGTAAATGCTTCAAGAGATATAGTCAGGACACAATTTGTGACAGACAAATGGACAAGAAGGTGAAAATCAATGTCTCCTCTCATTGGGGGAGACATACCTTTGAAATTAATGATATTTCTTTTATGATAGATAAAAGGAAAACTAGTGAACATCAACACCAACCCCCCGACACCCCGTTTTATGTAGAAACCTTTGAATTTCTGTCAACCTATCCAACAGATCAAATAGAAATCATTCATAAAACATGCACTTACATTCCACATCATCTAGAAGAGCTAGGATCTGTGGTTCTGACAGACCATCATCCTCATCCGAGGTAAACAAATCTTCACTGTCAGGTGGATGGATGGCAGCTGAAATTATACATGTATCTTAAATGCATAATGATTAACATGTACCAAAGGTGTTAAAAGCCCTTGTGTCAAGGCTATATACATGTAATTCATCAGAACTGATGGTTTTGAATAACCTTCAATCAATTTTTTGACTAAAAATTTTGTTTAAAAATCTTATACTCAACACATGTAACAAAGGCTGGATTTTAAAATTAACAAAATCTGAATCTGAATGGAAAGTGATATTGGATATACATGTAATATAAAACAAGTTGAAATCGATTGATAGAATAAAACACTAAAATTACCGTAGACAAAAAGACTACATATCTCCTTCAGCTTGACGGAGAAGGATCATTTTAAATAGGGGTCAAAATCTTACCTTCTGTTCTAACTGTCTCTGAATTTTCCTTTTTTACTGTCACAGGACCTTTACTAGCACCAGTTCCAGAAACCTGTGAGGCTGTTGCTTGAAGGTGAATTTACTTTTAACAGAATCAGCATTCTTCCCAGCGGTGGAGCTAGATAAACTTGATGAAGAACGGCTGTCTTTCGATTCAGGGCTTTTTCCTTTAAACTTGAAAGTCTTCTGTGTAGAAGTTTTCTTATTTGTATTTGGCACTTCTGCTGATTTTACTGACTTTTCAGCTGGCTCAGTTTTAATACTGAATGTGGTTCTAGAATTAAATTGTTTATTGCCTATAGGAGAAACACATGCTACAGGTTTGCTTGACTCTGAACTACCAGGATAATTAGCACCTTTACGTCTGTCAGATTGTTCCTCTTTCACTTTCGATACTTGGCTTTTCGGAACTTGACTGTCTAATACCTCGTCCGATTCTGCCAACTGGCAAAGCAGGTCGTCAGATAAACTAGTGTCTAAATTTCCTGCACTACGTCTTTTATTCACATCTTTTTTATTAGCACTACTTTCACCGAGTCTTTGCTTCAAAGAATCAACCGTTGATGTCTGAGAGACCAGAACTCTTGACACTCCCATACTTTCAGATTTCGCAGAACCACTATTTGGATTTTGCATCTGTGATTTCATATTTTTAAACTGAGAATAAGTCTGACTGCTACTGATTTGATCATTGGAACTTCCAGCTTTGTAGAATGATCCACACGGTTTTGTGGGAAAATTGGATCTCGGATTGTTATGGTGAACAGAAAATCCTTGAGTCCCTGAAATATTTTCTATTTTTCCAGCATTGGACACTTTCTGATTTGCACTTGGAACTTGGGAACAATAGGATGGCTTGGTGTTCATGCATGAACTCGATGGATTATGTTTCCCTGAGAATGCTTGATTCTTTGGATTTGGAACACTTACTGTCTTTTGGTTTGTATTTGGATTCTGGGAGTTAAAGAGGGGTTTGTTCACACATGAACCGGTTGATTTGTTGTTCAATATGAACCAGTTGGTTTGTTGTTCACACATGAACTGGTTGGTATGTTGTTCACAGAACCAGTTGGTTTATTATTAACAAATGAAGCAGTTGACTTGTTATTCACGCATGAACCAGTTGGTTTAGTATTCACACATGAACCTGTCTGCTTGTTGTTCACAGGCGAATTTGCCGGCTTGTTCACTGCAGAACTTGCTTGATTATGATAATTATTTGCTCTGTTGTTGCTATTATATCTACAGGAAGGTACTACTGGCTCTACCTTTACAACTTCATTTTTCTTCAAGAATGGCGCAGAAGCATTTACCGGCTTTATTTTCTGCATATTGTCTTGTCTGTAGCTACTGCCCCCTTTCTTGTCATCCTCAAAACTTCTGAATTTTCTGAAAGGCGAGCTTCTTGTATTTTTCTTATTCTGAATTACATCTGCTTTCAGAGAATTTTTATCACTATGGTTTATTCGACTCGAAGGTACTGGTGGTTTTTGTCTAAGACATTTTACTTTAGGGGATTCTGTGCCATATTTCACGACTTTCTTCTGCGGCTGATCTTCCACACTGTTGCCAGAAGTTTTACGTTTATGAGATCCTGAATTATTTGAGCTTGAAGAATTTTTCTGCTTCGAGTTGAAAAATTCCTCCGGATTTTGAGTAGCCTTGATGATGAAGGAGTCATTGTCAAAGAAATCGTCCTCGCTCCAAGATGTGTCACTCTGTCCAGTAATAGATTTTCTGTCCGACTTTTTTCCTGTGGTGCCGCTTTCCAATACTGATTCAAACAAGTCCCTGGAACCATCCAGTCCTCTTTGAGAACAATTTCTAGCACTGAAATTCAAGAACGATCATGTCTATTTACAGTTTGTCATCTGAAATGCTATAATGCTAAGGTCACACATTCACAGATAACGGCCCCGGATGCAGCACGAACAAAAATGCTATGGATGGCGTCCAATTTTTTGCTATTTGTGTGTCACTACGGTATTGGTATGGTCCACAAAGGTTTGTTAAGGTTCCTTTATGGAGAATTATTTTAAAGATTAGGGAAAAGAATGGAAAGAAATGTACGAGTTTGTATGTAGTGAGTTTCTGCTTTTCTGTACTAGGTATTTTTCTCGCTATTTTGGGACAAAGTCTGTCAAGTGGCTCCTGGAAAACTTAAGGGCTACCAAGATGAAACTTCTGAATATCTAATTCTTCTTATCTCATTTAAAAATACCAGTTAATCCTACAAATTTTTTTAAAGAAATAAATTCTCTTAGGCCAAAAAAAATTAAGATTTCGTTTGACGGGCACCGCCGCATTGCCTAAAAACCCGCCGCATTTCCGATTTTTATCGCGTGTTTTACCATAATTTTAAAGTAGTCATTTGAACATCGTTGTGCTAATACAAATTGTTTGTTTACATATTCTTTACTTCACTAAATATATAAATTATAAAGCTGTAACTAAATACTTGTTTACATAAAATAGTTTTATTTACCCGAGCTGCCGTATTCAATTGTTGTTTGTACGGTAATCGCGACCACGCGTATATTCCTTATCACGGACGAGGTAACGTAACGTAAAATGATACTTGACTCTGTTGTGATAATCTGCAAGAGCATTATTCTTTATTAAATTATCTAATTTATTAGAAATTTGAAAACGTTTTTGTTTAGAACTCACAGTTTACGTCAGATTGATCAGCCGGGAACGCCGGTGACGGGATCGAGGGGAGGGGCAGAAATACTAAACGATCCTAATTTCGATTCGGATAAACTAGTCAACTAAACCCTAAGCACATCGCAGATACTTCAAAATTTCCGAGGGATAGAAATTCAAATTTGCAAACAACTTGCTCAAGTCCGACAGTGAAAAGGGATGACGAATCGATCAGGATACCCTTGTGTAATCGTTGTTAAAATTCAAACTAAATTGTCAGACATGCTGTGATCGGGAAGGCAAACTTGCTCAATGGGACGACGGTCCCTTCCACTTGGACTTTAATGGGCCATTCTCAAAAACAATGGGCCATCTTTCCTCACGAAAGGGCCATTCCAAAAATGATCAATTTTCGAAAAGCTATGCATATGCATGCATTATGCATCAGACGTTAGCACATTTTTTTTGTCGCGAGATTCCCAATTTGACCATTTCCGATGAATAATTTACAGTACATTTTTTGCATGGATCACAGAACAGCCAAGACCAAACTTTCAGCCACCTTTCCTGAATTTTTTTGTGTCCACAGATGGGCAGCTTCATTTTCAGCTTTGTTGATATTAGGGAAGACATTTTGTACAAATTTTATTACATCAATTTGTACCCATTGACTGACCACTTTTAAAAAATGACATGATAATTTTACGGACGAACGCATACACAAGTACCTTAACGTAGATAAGATACGTAAGTGGACGTTGGAGATTTAAATCTCAGGCGCAGATGTCGGAGAAAAATCAATATTGTATCAAAATAGCAAAGGACCTTTCAATTGTCAGTGAACAGAAGAATTTTGTGCCTTAGAGTTCTGACTGTCCATGTACAGAAAGCTGTGATCTCTGTATTACTGCTCCTGGTGTAGATCTACGTTACAACGTAGATACGAGAACAGAACTTTTAACAGCAATTCTCTGTAAGAACCAAAGAATTTCAAAACATGTTGGCACGGCATGTCATGGATTTTTGAGATTTTTGGTATGGAAGTTCAATATGAAGTACTAGTATGTAAATCAACCCCAGTTTTTTCAAAAAGGTTGTCGTTACCATGGTAACCCTGTCTGAAGTTTCAAAAATCGGGAAAATCTATAGGACAAGGCATATTTGTAGGCTTCGTTACCATGGAAACAGGTGCATTTTAAATCTTAAATTGCTTTGATTATTTTCTTTTAATCCTTATTATTATGCATATTTGTAAAGTTTTTTACATTCATCTCGGATGCCTTATGTATACAAAATGAAAAATTGGGCCAAAACAGAGTATCAAAAGGCTTTGTTTTGGGCACTCAAGGACCCTTTTTTGCATGTTTTTACTGTTTTACAAGGTTGAAAATTTCATAAAAGCACCAATTTTTGAAGTCCAAATTCTAGTTATCCAATTAGTATCATCTTTGAAGTCTACATGAATATAAAAAATTATTTGGGCTAATTTGTCCTTTTATATGCAAAGCAGCATCAAATTTAGTTGCTATGGCAACAATCGGCTGAAAGGTTTCAATACGATGAATTTAAACACAATCTCTATCAAACTATCTACGCATGATATTGGAACAGAAGTTCATGTATACATCTATCAGAGGCGTTTTGATATAAAAATGACCTTGAAAATATTTCAAGGTCACCCACTGAATTTTCAAGGTCATTAAACTTTAAGTGACCAGATTTGACGAAAAATCCTGATTTTTCATAAAATGAAGGTGTCAATATTTTAGAAACCTTGAAATATTGAACTTAACAGTTATTTGCCGTAAAATGATTAATGTATCACTGATTTCTTAGAACTATTGATTACGTTTCTTCACATCTTCAAATATCTAAATTCTTGGTGAGTATTTTGATATAAAAGGGACGAAATCTGTATTTTTCTTGTTTTTTGACGGAAAAATATTTTCCTATTGAATTGCGACAATTCAATATATTCTAAGATTTGTCTTTCTTATATTCATGTGCTTTCGTAATACATATGACCTATGAAAATATTTAAATAAAAAAAACTAAAATCGGCAACAAAAAAATTAAAAAATCAATATTTTATGCAAAATTTGAGTCTCAAAGTATAAATGACCTTGAACATCAAGCCAATGACCTTGAGCATTTTAATTGTTCTTATGTAAAAGATATAAGTCATATCTATACATGCATACATTTTGACAATCTTATGTATCTCTAAAGAGGAATAAAATCAATTTCAAAGATAATATGAAACAAGCAAAAAGGTCTAATGTTGCCATGGCAACGGTCTTTGACGACAGAATTTAGGTAAGACTCTTAAATACCCACTCCAATTTTTCGTTCATTTTATTTGTCAATAAACATACATTTCCATTGATGAAAATCACTAGTCTCCTATTGGTGCCTTTTGTGATATTTAAGATTGAAAATGGTCAAAAACACTCTAAATTGGCCCTTATTTTCACCTCTATTTTTCGCTTCACTTTGACTAATTTTGGCTTAATACAATAAGGTTCCTGTAATAAATATCACATATCTAAGTGTACTAAGTAAGAATGGAAGTAAGGAAGAATAGATTATATAAAGAGGAACAAGCTGTTACAGTGGTATCCATAGCAACGAAGTCTCCGGAGCTGGCTTATTTCATGGTCCCAAAAGTGCTATAAATAGAATGACCTCGTTACCATGGCAACCAGAGGTCACATAGGCTGAAAAGTGTTATTTTCATGGTCAGTACTTAATATATACCCATTATACCGAAAATCATCAAAATCCATGACATGCCGTGCCGAACGATTTTGGTCCTTACAGAGAATGGCTATTAATAGATTTAAAAAACAAAAAAATGGACGCCGTAAAATAATGGCACCAGGGCGCAGCGAGTTGCCGATTTTATGGGCCATTTTCTATCAGAATGGGCCATCCCAATTCCTGGACATGTTTCTTTGTATTTTCCCTACTCTATTGCCGACGACAAGGGTCAAATTTTCGGTCTAAGCACTGAGCAACAATTACGAGTTTCACTCACTTAGTTGCACCTGAAAGTAGTTCACAAAATGTTAACGTCATTCGAAGTTTTAACCTTTCACAGGGCAACGGTTAGAGGTTGGTGATCCTTTTTAGCATAAATAAGATGTACACCATACATGTATTTAGTCTACATCTTCATACTGGTCTGCCATAGGACATTGTCTGTCATATGATACATATAATAAGTGTGACCAAATCACAGAATATATAGCAAACTTCAGGTTTTGAAATGCAATAAGTATATTACAGGAAGACGTTGGGTTATCTTGTTATGGGTTATCTTGTTAATCAATGTACTAAACATTACCACTTCATACTATACTTAAGTTTTAATGTATTTTCAGCATCAAAACACTTGAATTAGAAATTTGGTTAAAGATAAATTACAAAAAATGTACATTCATCATATTTCACGTTTGCAAAAAAAAAAAAAAAAAAAAAAAAAACCTGCCTCCCTCACTTTTTTTTCTAAAAAAGTGCCCGTCAAACTAAACATTAATTTTGTATGGCCTTATTCATATTCCTCTCTTTTTTTTTCTTCTGATTTAAGTTTTTGCCTAACATCTATGCTGTATTCCTTATGTAATATTTCTACCAATTATCAGCAAATCTAACGAAATATGAAATAAATTATCTATGATCACTCATTTTTCATTCGAAAACGATATGAACTTATTCCATAATGTTGCTCAAATAAAGAGTATTATCCTTCGATATTAGGTCATCTAGTTCTGAGGCAATATATGAATTGTTAGAAAAGATTATTACCAATTGTCATTAATTTTAGAAAAGATTATTACCAATTGTCATTAATTTTGCTGATCCCACCTATCTTAACCCCCCCCCCCCCAATCCTCCGCCAAATATTAAACCAAAAACTGAATACAGTTTTACTATAAAGAATGAAATTTTAAATGTCTCTCTATCGTTCTCAGAATCAAAAGAAATTATTGGATTAATTGGTAGATACAAATTAAACAACTCTAATTTTTGAATGTTGAGTTTTGCACTAGAACTTGCTCTCAGCAATTGAATGTTGAACATTGAACAATGTCTGAAATAACACTACCACTTTTGATGATCAATCTTACTGCAAAATGACTGAGCTGCTTAACTTATACATGTACTACTAGTATATGATTTTACTTTACACATGGATAGCATTGCAATAGGTTTTTCAGCTTGTTTTAGTATCACAGTAACATGTATCTTTGACAGATGCATTTTCAATATCTGACTCAAGATCTTAAATTGATATTCAATAAAACACCGCTAAAGACGGTATGGCCGGATTGCAAAGTAAGTTTTTGTCACTAACTGGGTCAAGGTCAATAGGTCAAATAACACAGCATAAATTGAAAGGTGTTGTCAGAGGTGCATAGTAACCTACAAGTATCAAATAAAGTTTCTACTGCATACAGTTCCATAGATTTTGCTTAAATCAGGAACTTTAACCAAAATCCTTAACTAGGTCAAAGTCCAAGGTCAAGGTCACTAGGTCAAATGTTACGGCATAAATTGAAAGGTCTTGTCATGGGCAACCTACATGAACAGTGGGCAAAATAATTATGAACTTGCGCGCTAGTTCATTTTTGCGCCCGCCCGGGGCTGGAGGTACAGCAAAACTAATAGTGTCATCGTGTAGAGGATACCCGAGTTAGTCAGAATCCACATCTCATTTACCTGTAGCGCACCTGGTACCTGAGATATTCACCTTAATTACAAAAAAATCCTGCGGGAAATAAAAAAATCCTGCGGGAATTATCAAAATCCTGCGGGAATTATCAAAATCCTGCGGGAAATTGATGAATTCCTGTGGGAAATTTCAAAATCCCGCAGGAAAAATTGCTTGAAATAATCCTGCGGGAAAAATAAAATTCCTGCAGGAAAAATAAAATTCCTGCGGGAAAATTTTTTCGAAGTAAAATCCTGCGGGAGAAAAAAAATCCTGCAGGAAAAATTTGAACTTAAAATATTCCTGCGGGAAATATTATATGAACATTTTTTCCCGCAGGAAATTATGCTATGTTAAAAATTCCTGCAGGAAATTTATTTAGAAAAATTCCTGCAGGAATTTTTTTGAGAAAAAAGAACTCCTGCAGGTTTTTTTATAAAGAAGTAAAATCTTGTAGTACACTTACAAAAAAAAATACTAATACAAATAAATGAATGAATGAATGAATGAATGAATGAATGAATGAATGAACCTTTAAGTAAGTCCATTTGATTTCCAACCATGATTAGGCTGCAATAATATGCCTAGCCCACGAAATGATATGTGTTATGATATTTACACATGATACGACTCATATCACGATCCTGAATTTAAAATACAGATATAAAAGCATAATTTCTGTACTTTGCCCAATATTTTATTAAAAGTTCAGCGACAACAATTTATCAAGATCATATCATCATTTCTTGAATGTTTTGAGATCTATCAGGTATTTATATCATGGGTCATAGCAACTTCCCCTACTCAAAATATAGGAATATAGGTATATTGTGTGTGAAAATATAGAATATATATAGAAAATTTTTGAGTAAAATAGGAAAATCTTAGAATTTTTCAATTTTTAGTGATTTTTGAAGTCTTCCATGCATGTAAAATCACTTGTACATGGGGTCAAAATTTGACAATAAATAGACGATATTCACATTAATGTGGTAGACTTGAATTCTACATTTCATGACCCGACATCACAATGTTTGACGTTATTTCTTACTATGATGTCGAAACATATCTATGATGTCATAAAGTAAAATAATGTCAAAAATATTATAGATACGTTTGAACATCACAGTAATAACGTCAAATAGTGTGATATTGGGTTTTGGGGTGTTTAAAATGTAAGTCTAGCGGTAATATGAAAATGGTCTATTTATTGTCAAATTTTGCCTGATGTACATGTACAAGTGATGTAACATATACGAAAGACTTCAACAATCACTCAAAATTGAAAAATAATTGTATTTGCACTTACATGTAGCCCCTCTCCCAATTTGAAAAATAGTTTACATGTACAGTATAGCCCCTCCCCCACCTCCAAGATACAATAATCGCTTTATCTTAGGTAAACATGCAAAGTACTGAAGTTGGTTGCTTACAAATAGATTGAAAGTGAATTAAGAAAATGGAATAAAATAAAACATGTTTGTTAAGCTTTTAACGCAAGGCATGTATGACTTGGTAGTCAGAGGCAATTCGAGTTACATCTCAAACATTACCCACTTGATACTGAAACGAAGGCATCACCCACCAATCATATCATTAGTTCTATAAAACTCCTGTAAATATGATTGTGAGTACTCAATTTACCCTGTTTTCATCGTTTCTTCGATTTTTCTGTCTTTGGTCAGTTTGGACATGTTGGGGAATGCTCGGGGGTTCCCTGGACTAAATATAGATTCACTTGTTTTGAGTTGTTTCTTGTTCATAATAAAAATGTTCGCCTTAAAGAGTAGTTTGCAGGGTATTTTCACAGCGAGATATGGGTGCTGATCCAGAAACTGAACTGTTGCAAATTGCCAATGGCGGATCAAGCGCCCCCTTTGCCGGGGGGAATTTTGCCGATTTTTATAATGAAAATTGACCAAAATTGTTGTATGAAAATATTTGGATCAGTGCCGCCCCCTCGGGGGGGGGGGGGGGGGGGCGGACATCCTCTCCGCACCCCCTAAATCCGTAACTCGATCTGTTGGGGGGTTTAAGATGACATGCTAAACACGAAGGTCCGAGGGGGATGCGAGAGACCGGTAGATGAGGGAGGGGAATCCCCGTGAAAAAAAAGCAAATTGCTGGCACCTCAGTTGAACTTAATTCTGCCTCGCCCCCCCCCCCCCCCCCCCCTCGGGCAGAATCCGCCACAAAGTACACAAATGTATATAGATACATGCCGTATAAAATTCATGAAGTACAAGATGGGCAAACCCGTAAAAAATATCTTAAGAAAATCTCAGTGGCGGATCTAGCGCCCCCTTTACCGGGGGTCAACGGGCACATTTTGCCGATTTTGACTGAAAATGGGCCAAAATATACTTGTTTTGGAAACTTTTGAGTCAGCGCCGGGGGTGGGCGCCTCCTCCGCAACCAACCCCCCCCCCCCCCCGAATCCGCCACTTAATCTTATACAAAGGGTATATCTATATATATATATATATATCACTTTTTAGACGCGTGACTCTATAGACCTGATTCGACTACAGTAGTGTTGGTCCCCAGCGTGGTGTCCTCTGGTAGGGAGTTTAGCGGCGGGGGAACCCCGGCAACAAAACAAAATTTTGAATAGCATATCATCCAGCTCTTGGAAATTGCAGAGTTTCCGGGGTTTTTATTTATTTTTTTTTCAAAATCATAAGCTGGATCTCCCCGAATATTCAAGGGTTCAGCCAATTTGGCTGAACCCTTGGTCAAATTTAATTCTTGATCAATCCGTCCATTTTCTTAGAGAACTTGCATTGACATTGACATGTAGAAAAGAAAATGATAACTTCTAGATTCATTTCAAATATGCCCCAGAAGCCACTTATATAATTTACTTCATGTTTTTTTTTTCCCATTATATTAATTTTCACGGGGGAGGCACCCCAACCACCGAAGCCTCGCAAAGCATCCCTCGAAAAGAGTTTGAGCCCTCGGCAGTTGAGGCTCTGGATTCTCTCCTGTACAGGGACGAGTAATTACATATACTTTTTTTATAATTTTTTTTACGAAAATTCAGACTCCTCGTAGAATACATGTAATGGACTCTTTTTGTACGATCTCATCTATGAAATTGATTTTCTTTCTTTCTGTTATAATATACATGCGTGTATTTTGGTGTGCACATCATGTGAACGTACATTAGATGGGCGCACAGGGATTCATCGCGCTTCTCGATTGCTTGATGTACGTACTATTGGTTACGTGTATGTTGTATAGCCCATAGTACATCAAGCAACTGGGAAGCGCGATAAATCCCTGTGGATGGGCGATATTGACCAGACGATCACACCCTTGTAGGATAGTTCCTATTATTTCTTAGCTTGATTTTTTTTTTAATAATTGGTGGGAAATGCACATAAGGTTTATCTTGAATTGTCTCCCCATCAATGTTTACTTGATAGATGAAATAAAATTCTGAATATATCTTAAAGTGTGTAAGACATGTATAGCATATGTGTGGAAGAATACGTGTGAAAATGGGTCCTCAGAACAGGAAATTCGAATAATTCCGGTCCGGAACCAGGTGCACGACTTTGTAAAATTATTTTAAAAGTTGCGTAATTTTAATCTTTCGGCATTTTTTCTCTGTGATTCAAATAAAATTTCTAATAATTTGAAAGTAGTGTCAATGTATTTGAGCTGGTGCGATTTGAGAATTTTTCTCCTATTTTTGGTAAGAAAGTGTTTGAAAAAATAACTGGGATCTGGATCCTAAAAATATGTAGGTCAAGGGGTTCCAAGGATGACAGATTTTATCTATAAGGAATCGTGAAAAATTGTGAAGTTACGGTATTTTAGTATACACTCTGAAATATATACTTGAAATAATCGTACACAGACGCTCTGCGTGCACATTTCATTGATATTTCAGCCTGACACCGAATTCAGTATTCAAGAGTTAGCGTTCACGAATAAATATACTTTGTATCATAAAATTGTATAAGGAAACGATGTAGTGTTGTTATTATTTCATGAAAGAATGCAGATACTGGCACAGAATAAGATTTGATGGCCATGGGTTTGACATATCTATTTGACGTGTACATATTACACGCTCATTCAATCTAAGGCGCCGAGCAACCCCCCCCCCCCCCCCCCCTTTCTATAATGGCGCCGAAACCCCCTCCCCCCACCTCCTCGCCCCATTAATTTCCATTTAACTTAAATCAGATTTATACAAAGTTTTGTGTTTATAACCATATATGACAAGAAAAGTATAATTGATGATGAAGTTAAGCATATATCGAAATGCCCCCCCCCCCCCCCCCTCAAGATTATTAATATTTAAATTTTTTTTTTCTTTTTTTTTTTTTTTTTGGTATTCATTGTTATGAAAACGAAACTTTTATGTAGAACATAATTTGCGTTTGATGTTTATCTTATCTTAATGTGAAAAATTATAAATTCGGAGTCTAATATACAGTTTTAGGCTTCATTCTTAGCTTATACCGAACATACAGGAAAAGCGCAGGAATTGTAAAATAAGGGGGGTGCGTTTTTGTCTTACCACGAGTCGTTGTATCGATATATGCGTACTTTTTTTCACTTTATAGAGAAAAAATTTAGTCGTTGTATCGATATATGCGTACTTTTTCACTTTATAGAGTTGTTTAATGGTCACTGACACCGTACAAGGAAAAATTTACAACACTAGCCTAGAATTATCTTTTTTTCTGGTTGATTTTACACGATTATTTGGAGTCTGAATTATCCCTCTCTGGCCTCCTGAAAAAAAACCCATACAAATTCTAAAAATGCAGTTTGAAGTTTTTACATATAAAATATCATTATATCAAAGTTGAAAGAAGACACATGCTTTATTTTGTGTGAATATCTTTATTTTGAGGAGAACAGGACAGTCTTGAAAATAACGGACATGAAAATGTAATTATAAATAGCGCCAATCGGGCTTCATTTTGGCTGAATTATTTCAAAACGAATGAGCATATTTTGATACAACTTTATACATAGCATACGGACATATTAAAATATATGACAGTACCACGATTTGTTCAAGGTAAAAGAGGGGGATAGTAGAACGTCAATGACATGTATTCTATACAAAAGCTTTCAGTGAATTGTTATCCTCAAGGCGACATGGACCGTTCGATTTTTTTTGTACATCCGCAAAATGAATACCCAAAAAGAGAGAGAGAGAGAGAGAGAGAGAGAGAGAGAGAGCATGTATTTTGTTATATATATATATATATATATATATAGATCTTTCCCGTGTAGACTTCATGATTTTTTTTACATAAAGATCTTTCCCGTATATAGACTCTATGATTTTTTTTATTCATTATTCAAACATTTTATCCAAAATCCCGTCTGACTATGTGTTTAATTATCAAACATCACCCCCCTCCCACCCCCTAGATGTCTTTCACTGTCCTACAACATTCCTCCCACTCGTGTTATCGGCGGGTCTGACCAAAGCGATGGGTGACACCCCTGCGCCCTGCGGCATTAAGTACAAGTATACACAGGGGTAGGTATATATTGCGCAATGAAGTACGCCTCCGGGTAAATTCAAGGAACGTGTATATTACGTAACCACCAAGTGTCAACCCCTTGATGACAATATACAGTACACATATTCTACTCTCTTTCTCTCGCCGTCGATAGATTTTTGTCTTGAATCATGTTTTCATTGTTGATAAAATCTCCTTTTTTTTATTAATATCGGTATATCATTTTTTATCTTTTACTAAAAGTGATCATGATGTGTTTGCATTCCAAAATTCTAGTTCTATCTGCTGTCATTCAGTTCTCCGTGTCTTGCTTATCCAACAGAAAAGGCACCCCCCTTGAAGTCGTGGTTCGGGCTTTTGGATCTGCCTCTTCTGATATTATCTGATTCTCTCTGGAAATGTCGTATACATGTATATGCCCTTATCTTCAGAAATTCTAGAAACAACGAAAGGTGAAATTTTTCGAAGACTGAAAATAAAATTTTCTTGTGAGGTTGTGGGAGTTTTCCTTCGAGCTCCCTGAAACTACCACTTATTCAAAACAATTATATTTCAAGAATGATTGGTTTATTAAGGTCGTTGGAAACCATGGGAAAATATATGTACATGTATGTCAATATCATGGTTGGATCTAGAGATTTTTCCGAGAGAGGGGGTTCCAGCCATTTAAAAAAAAAGAGGGGGGGGGGTGGTCCAGTATATGACTTTGAAAGAAAAATATAATACAGTAAAACATAAAAATTAGAAAGGATGACAAATACCAAGAGGATGTAATTACCTGGAACCCCCCCCCCCTCCAATGTGTTGAGTCATTCAAGAAGAATTCAACATAAATGCTTTCTCTATTTATATATTTTTTGAAACAATTTTCTGACCATTATGAGTTGGACCACCTCCCCTGGTTTTTTTCCCGGTGACCTGTGCTTGTACGTCTTCTGTTCACGTGTATCGTTTGTTTCTGGTGAAAAATACGACTGTCAGCGTACATGTATAAGAATAATTACTTGTATTATAAAAGTGAATAATAAAACTAAAGTCATAATCGAAAAAAAAAAACTAGAACGCCGTGAAATACGCATTGATGGGTTTTTGGAGATTTTCTTTTTTTTTCTGTACTTTTTGGTGGGGGGTGTTCTTCTGGGAAGGGGGAGGGGATGTCGAGCACCGAAAAAATCACCGCCAACAGGAAGATTTTACCATGTGTACATTGTATTATTTTAAAAAATGTAAATGTCTATCCTTTTCACAAACATTTGATAAAGCTATATTCCGTACAGTAGCGAAGGAAGCCATATTTATGATATAAAAGTTTAACAGCGAAGCAGTACTATTAATTTAGAAGTGTCCGGAGTCCATTAATTAGATATATAGATATGATTATTGATACCATATTAATTTGTCTAGGTGACACACGCCCTAATCAACCCGGCCGTTTTCATTGTTTTTTTCGCCTTTTCTCTTTGAATTCTTCTTTAAGTTGCCGATCCAGCGTCCCCTTTGTAAGGTAGCGAAGTTTGTCGATTTTAACTGACCAAGTTGGTATTTATATAAGAACCTCGAGTAGACCAGACTACCCCAGTGGTGGATTCAGTCGGGGGGGGGGGGGGGGCACAGGGTCCCCCCCCCCCCGGCAGTGCCCAAAGAGGGGACACTTATGACATGCTTTTGGAAGCATCAAATTAATAGTACTTCTATGAAATTAGTCAGAAAATGCTCGATAAACACCCCAGAAACCACAGATTTGAATAAATTTTCCAAAATTTTCTCGGTGATAGATAACAAAGTCGGGATGGATGCATTGCTGCCATGTCCATTGTCTAGCTGTACATGGACATACACGTTTCCGAAATAACCTTCATTGATTCATGTGCACGTCTGATTTTCTTCATCTGAGGGATAAGATAAGATAAGATAAGATAAGATTTATTTAAAGTCGGCATGTGGATAAAACATGTGAACATAAGCTCTCAAGAGCTTTTGACCGGGATAAATGGAGAGTGGTGTTCAGTCCTATGCAAGGCATAAAACACACATATTTCTTAGCCAAATCTTCAATATTACCTTCTATAAAATCGGCATTGAAAAAAAAATTAAGATCGTTTTAGAATTGAGGTTGTGATCAATCTTTTTTAAATGAATAATTAAATTGTTTAGGCCAGATTGGACTGGCTACCTCCAAGAATTTTGCAAAGAGTCGACAAATGAATTTTTTTCTATTAACCTTTCTATCTTGACGCTGCAGGGTAGGGAACGGGACACTCGTGATCTCTATGATTTGTTTGTATTTCTACCTTACAAAAATTAACAAACAAGCGCAGATCTAGAGTGATGGTTAGGGGGTCTGCATGGCCTCGCCTGGAATTTGCAAAAATAGTTTTACATCGACGCCCTTTCAAAACTTATTGATCCGCCAATTTCCTAAGGAAATCCTGAACATGTTGACTTGCATGCCGTGCAAACACAGTACAGCACCAGACAATGTCGAAAAATTTTCAATATACAAATCATTGTTGAACACTGACGGAATTCCTTCTAAATTCAGTTAAAATACGCTTCAGATATCACCAAATAGCTTCATTTTTTCAAATTTTCTCGGGGGGGGGGGGGGGGGGGGGGCCCGTACCCCAACAATAATAAAAAATTGGAAATGGGGGGGGGATCCCCTCCCATACCCTCCCCCCCCCCAAGTCTGCCTTTCGGGCCTCGCAAGTGATTCCCATCAAAAATTGTATGTGCTCCCTCAGCAATTGGTGTTCTGGATCCGCCCCTGTATCCTTTCATCCCCCCTTGGATCCGCCCTGACTAAAGTGAATTCCACATCAATTCATACATGTATTCCCATTTGGTTCTCCGAATAGCAGGGGAAAATACTTATATTCCCATTTGGTTCTCCGAATAGCAGGGGAAAATACTTATGATAAGAAGGAGAAGAGGAACGAATTGTTCGATGTCAAAGCGAGCCAAGAAGAAAAAAAAGAAAGAAGAACTTTTAAAACTGGTAGAACTATAGGCGATCTGAGATGATATTTGCTGACAATCGTATTCGTATTTACTAACTTCTAATACGATAGCCAAGAAAAAGCTGCGAAACACAAAATACGAGCAACATTGTCAGCTCGAATTTCCTTGAATCCTGCATAAGATGACATATGTGCTGTCAGAAGTGTAGAAAACATGTAGTATTATAGGTTGACATTTGTTCCACTTGTAAATTTAAAGTTTAAGAAGTTGTACTTTCATCTAGGTGTCGCATTTTTCATCACATTCGCAAATTATGCAAGAATGAACATGATTAAATCATAAATCCGTTCTTTTTCGAAATACAGAGTTACTTCCCATTTATGCAGGTATCTGACGTAAACTTATTGTGAGTCTTTAAATTCATTTAAAAATGTCAAATTTGTAACCATGTTTCCCTGAATTTTACACTTGGTTCCATAGAATATGATGACTCGCAATAACTTGATGTCAGATACCTGCAAAAATGCAGTGGCGGATCCAGCGCCCCCTTTGCCGGGGGGGTCGAGGGGCGAATTTTGCCGATTTTTACTGAAAATGGTCCAAAATATAGGGTTTTTTGAAAAATTTTAGGTCAGTGCTTGGGGGGGGGGGAGCCCCCTCCCCCTAAATCCGCCACTGAAATGGGAAGTAACTCTGTGTTTCGAAAAGACCAAATTTATTTTGCTATACCCACAGGCACAGAATGATTTCAATAGTGCTCCCATTAAAACTACTGAAGGTTTACCTACAACATTAAAATTTCTCTTTCCTATTTTACCTGCACTTTTTACTTGACATACACGTCATGATGCTTATGTATCTGTTTAAGTTTTATGTTCATTTTGCATCACTAGTGTCTTCTTTAGAGATTAGCTTTAGCCTTATTTTTTTCAACCAGTGGCAGATTAAGATGGGGAGCTCAGTTGATCCCACTTTTCACTCAAATATACTTTGATTTTGACTTGGAATCCATGCACAATACTGTATTATGTGCTTAAGTGCTTAAACATTGGATTTTTTGTACCTACCTTCATTCACCATAATACCAAGTCTTAAACTTTTAACTCGCAACACAGATATTTTCAAACTGACAAAGACTGGAGCTTTCTCTCTGAATATTGTGTTAAAGAATTCCATCACAATCATTATGTTGGAATCAGCCCTTTATAAGTTATTAGTCATACTTCTTGGATTTATTGGGTACATTTTTGGCAAATAATTTTCATTAGCTCTACTGGTCTCAGACCAGTCGAGCTTATGCGATCACCCTTTGTCCGGCCGTCTGTCCGTCTGTCTGTCCGTAAACAATTCTTGTCCGGACAACTCCTCTTAAACTGTTAGAGATAGAAAGTTAATTCTTTTTGCATTTTACTTGGTCCATGGTCTAGTTGTGCACCTGACATTTTGTTTCAGTCCCTGACCCCCAGGGTCTTAGAAAATGGGTGTGGTCATTAAATTCTATGTAATCTTGTCCGGACAACTTTTCTGACACTATAAATGATAGAGACATAATTCTTTTTGCAATATGATGGGTCTGTGGTCTTGTTGTGCACCTGATATTTTGTTTGAGCCCTTGACCCCCAGGGTCTCAGAAATGGGTGTGGTCATTTTCTCCTATATAACTCTATATAATCTTGTGCTCGCAACTCCTCTAACACTATAAATGATGGAGACTTAACTCTTATTGCAATATGATGGGTCTGTGGTCTTGTTGTACACCTGATATTTTGTTTGAGCCCCTGACCCCCAGGGTCTTATAAATGGGTGTGGTCATTTTCTCCTATATAACTCTATGTAATCTTGTGCTTGCAACTCCTCTGACACTATAAATGATGGAGACTTGATTCTTTTTGCAATATGATGGGTCTGTGGTCTAGTTGTGCACCTGATATTTTGTTTGAGCTCCTGACCCCCAGGGTCTTATAAATGGATGTGGTCATTTTCTCCTGTATAACTCTATGTAATCTTGTGCTCGCAACTCCTCTGACACTTTAAATGATAAATTCTTATTTCTTTTTGCAATATGATGGGTCTGTGGTCTGGTTGTGCACCTGATATTTTGTTTGAGCCTCTGACCCCCCAGGGTCTTAGAAATGGGTGTGGTCATTTTCTCCTGTATAACTCTATATAATCATGTGCTCGCAACTCATCTGACACTATAAATGATGGAAACTTTATTCTTATTGCAATATGATGGGTCTGTGGTCTTGTTGTGCACCTGATATTTTGTTTGAGCCCCTGACCCCCAGGGTCTTAGAAATGGGTGTGGTCATATTTTCCTATATAATGCTATGTAATCTTGCGCTCTCAACTCCTCTGACACTATAAATCATGGAGACTTAATTCTTTATACAATTTGATGGGTTTGTGGTCTAGTTGTTCATCTGATATTTTGTTTGAGCCCCTGACCCCCAGGGTCTTAGAAATGGGTGTGGTCATTTTCTCCTATATAACTCTATGTAATCTTGTGCTTGCAACTCCTCTGACACTTTAAATGATGAAGACTTGATTCTTTTTGCAATATGATGGGTCTGTGGTCTAGTTGTGCACCTGATATTTTGTTTGAGCTCCTGACCCCCAGGGTCTTATAAATGGATGTGGTCATTTTCTCCTGTATAACTCTATGTAATCTTGTGCTCGCAACTCCTCTGACACTTTAAATGATAAATACTTATTTCTTTTTGCAATATGATGGGTCTGTGGTCTGGTTGTGCACCTGATATTTTGTTTGAGCCTCTGACCCCCCAGGGTCTTAGAAATGGGTGTGGTCATTTTCTCCTGTATAACTCTATATAATCATGTGCTCGCAACTCATCTGACACTATAAATGATGGAAACTTTATTCTTATTGCAATATGATGGGTCTGTGGTCTTGTTGTGCACCTGATATTTTGTTTGAGCCCCTGACCGCCAGGGTCTTAGAAATGGGTGTGGTCATATTTTCCTATATAATGCTATGTAATCTTGTGCTCTCAACTCCTCTGACACTATAAATCATGGAGACTTAATTCTTTATACAATTTGATGGGTTTGTGGTCTAGTTGTTCATCTGATATTTTGTTTGAGCCCCTGACCCCATGGGTCTTAGAAATGGGTGTGGTCATTTTCTCCTATATAACTCTATGTAATCTTGTGCTCGCAACTCCTCTGACACTATAAATGATGAAGACTTAATTCTTTTCTAAATATGATGGGTCTGTGGTCTGGTTGTGCACCTGATATTTTGTTTGAGCCCCTGACCCCCAGGGTCATAGAAATGGGTGTGGTAATTTTCTCCTGTATAACTCTATGTAATCTTGTGCCCGCAACTCCTCTGACACTATAAATGATGGAGACTAAATTCTTATTGCAATATGATGGGTCTGTGGTGTAGTTGTGCACCTGATATTTTGTTTTAGCCCTATACCCCCAGGGTCTTTGAAAATGGGTGTGGTAATTTTTGGCCGGATTGCAAAGCAATTCCGGTCTATAGATTGACGATGTCCTTTCCTATATAGTTGTGCTATCTAATTGTTGAAAGCTATTAATGATGGGGAGTTAACTCTTTATCCAATATTATGGATCTGTAGTCTTGATGTGTCATTGATACTTCATTTGAGCTAGCAGCCTTTTGCCCCTAGGATCTTGGAAAATGGGTGTGGCATTCTTTTTTGAAATACTTTTTCTCGGATATTATAATATATATGAGTGCTATGATAGTTGCAGTCTAATGGATATGTTGTTTTGTCATGCTACTTATAATTTGTAAGAGCACCTGCTCCCAGTGGTCTTGGTTTAAAAAAAGAAAGGAAATTGATGTTTTAGAAAAAAAAAGGAGAGCTACAGTCTCGTCAGAGACTTCTGGTTTCACAGATGTTGATTTCAAACAACATCATATTAATTGTACTTGTGAAATTGCCATAATTTTGTCTTACTTTAGTAACGTTAGTAAGTGAACATATCAATCAGATAGGAAAATTTCATACCAACATCAGAAAGCAAATACTATAGTAATGATCCCTTGTACCCAACATTATTCAAGGATTTTAGAATCTTAAGATACAATGTGTGAAATTGCTTCAATACACGAACTAAGGGCTTAAATAATGTTTGTATAACTTGTGCCCAATTCCCATTTCATGTTTATGGAAATAAAATATGTTTAAACTAAAAACTAAAACACGAACCACTTTTTTTTAAGCCTGTCATTTGACAAGAAGTATTATGGAATGGCAAAGTCTGTCTGTCTGTCCGTCCATTTATGGAACGCAATAACCTAAATATGCGCCAACGGATTTTATGATATTTGTACATTATGATCAGACTGTGGAGAGGAAGCCGCCTTTCAATTGTCAGATTCATCTGATTTGTTTTTACGGAGTTACGGGACTTATATTTTTTCAATACAGTGAAAATATTCTGAAATAGTTAAAAATTATTTAAAAATCTATTTTTGGGGTGAAACGTTTTTAAAATTTGTATAAATCAAGAAAAAAAGGATGTTGTTTTATATATGTTACGGGGCTTTTTTCCCCTACTGGCAACGCCGAAGGGGACTCTTAATTAGTTTCCTCTCGGTCTGTCTGTCCGTCCGTCCGACTGTCCGATTATCAGTTTTCCAGACTTTTTTCTGCAAGGGATGGAGATATTCAGATGAAATTTGATACACAGCTTGATCTTGGATAGTTACAGAGCAAGTTTGACTTTCGTCACGCTCGACCTAATTTTTGAGGAGTTATGCCCCTTGATGACTTGGAAAATTCAGTTTTTGTCAGTTTTCTTGACTTTTTCCTGCAACAAAGAGAGATATTCAGGGGAAATTTGATACACAGCTTAGTCTTGGATAGTTACAGAGCAACGTCGACTTTTGTCAAGCTTGACCTATTTTCCGAGGAGTTATGCCCCTTGATGACTTGTACAATGCAGTTTTTGTCAGTTTTCCAGACTTTTTTTCTGCAACAAATAGGTATTCAGGTATAATTTCATATTCGGCTTAGTCTTGGATAGTTACAGAGCAAGTTCGATTTTTGTCAGGCTTGACCTATTCTTTGAATCGATAAAGCAGATAAAACCTCAGAACTGAACTGCCCAGACAGTAAGTTTAATTAAAACTCATGTTTAATTGAAGACAAATTCATAGGCAGAGTTGCAGGACATAAATATATGCCACCAGCAGGGGACTTACATCGCTCAGCGATCAATACATTTTTCATATATATGTAAGAATAAAGAAGTGGTTTTGTAGATTTGAAAAAAATCCTGCAGGAAATTTTTAGAAATACAATTTCCTGCAGGATTTTTATCAGAACATAAAAATCCTGCAGGAATTTTTAATATACAGAAAATTCCTGCGGGAAAAAAAAATCCTGCAGGAATTTCTAAAGAACAAAATTTTTCCCGCAGGATTTTTATTTTTCCCGCAGGATTTTTATTTTTCCCGCAGGAACACTATTTTCAAGATTTTTTAAAGAAAAATTCCTGCGGGAAAATTTTTCTCCCGCAGGAATTTCTTGAAAAAAATTTAAGAAAATATTCCTGCGGGATTTTTTTTCTCCCGCAGGAAAAAAAAAATTCCTGCAGGAATTCATCAATTTCCCGCAGGATTTTGATAATTCCCGCAGGATTTTGATAATTCCCGCAGGATTTTTTTATTTCCCGCAGGATTTTTTTGTAATTAAGGTGAATATCTCAGGTACCAGGTGCGCTACAGGTAAATGAGGTGTGGATTCTGACTAACTCAGGTATCCTCTACGCGATGACACTATTGGATTTGCTGTACGTCCAGGCCCGAGCGGGCGCAAAAATGAACTAGCGTGCAAGTTCATAATTATTTTGCCCACTGTTCATGTATAATATAAAGTTTCTACTGCATACAGTTCCATAGATTTTGCTTAAACCAGGAACTTTAACCAAAATCTTTGAGTAGGTCAAAGTCCAAGGTCAAGGTCACAAGGTCCAATGTTACGGCATAAATTGAAAGGTCTTGTGATGGGCAAGCTTCATGTATAATATAGAGTTTCTACTGCATATAGTTGCTTAGATTTTGCCTCAACCAGAAACTTTAACCAAAATCTTTAACTAGGTCAAAGTCCAAGGTCAAGGTCACTAGGTCAAATGTTACGGCATAAATTGAAAGGTCTTGTGATGGGCAAGCTTCATGTATAATATAAAGTTTCTACTGCATATAGTTGCTTAGATTTTGCCTCAACCAGAAACTTTAACCAAAATCCTTAACTAGGTCAAAGTCCAAGGTCAAGGTCACTAGGTCAAATGTTACGGCATAAATTGAAAGGTCTTGTGATGGGCAAGCTTCATGTATAATATAAAGTTTCTACTGCAAATAGTTCCTTAGATTTTGCCTCAACCAGAAACCTTAACCAAAATGTTGACGGCAGACGGACAGACGGACAGACGGACATCGTCAATCTATAGACCGGAATTGCTTTGCAATCCGGCCAAAAATTACCAGTGGTCACTGCTGTGCACAGATAGAAATTTCACAACATTTGCGATTCTTGAAAAACCGCAGCAATATTTCGCGATCCGTTCTTAACTGAATGAAACCGTAGAAATCCCTTCTGAACCGTATGAACCCCTTGTAATATGCAGCATCCCCAGTGAAAATACGTAGAAACCCGTATTTGAACTGTAATATACTCATACTGATACGTACCATGGCTTCAGGCTACGGGTTTTTACGGACAAGTACGGTTTGACACGTTCTCAGTACAAGTTCTTACTGCTTTAGAATAGATTGGTACAGGTTAGAACGGGTCTTGATCGGTACTGGATTTTTTAACATGATTTACGGATACTCAAGGTTCAAATACAGAGTAATACGGTTTTCTACGATTTTCTACGGTTGGTGCTGGATTGAATCCGTGCTGGACCGGGATGCGATGCTCATCCGTGAATGTGTGACCTCAGCATAAGGATTTGAAAGGTTAAATCAGGAAGCATTAGGAACTTCAGTATTTAAAGGAGTCAGTTTCCATTTAAACATGGCAATGGGCTATTATAATGTTTACAACCATTGATTAACAGAAATTTGAGATCCTTTCATTTATATTAAATCTTAAAATATTTAAGAAAGATATAAGACTAAAAAATATTCATCATACGTATTAAATCTTGAAGTAAAATGATTGTACATGTACAGGTAACATGTGTAAGATCATACTCACCTTTTCTCGTCTTTTTCTTCATTGTTTTGGCCTGTAACAGTTAAGATACTTATTAGGACAACACTCATACATGTATGCTGGCTTTAAATGTGTATTTTCTACAGTAAATCAATCTTGGTTATGATTCAAGATGTACATGTAACTAAGTTGTTCTTTAACATACTTGTGTGTGAAAATTAATGCGTGCACTTAAGACTGAAGTAAAATAACTTAACATTTACTTTCAATGGGATTACTCAGCTAGCTACAAGTACATGTAATAAAAACTTGTCCTTAATGTAAAGAGTATTAATGTGTATATGCATCAAATAGAGGTACCATAAAGATATCCTCAACTTTTATAGGCACACATGCAATTAACTTTCAACTTTTCTTTTAAAATGTCTTCAGTGCAAGATACATGTACATGTAAATGCTACCCTATATACCAGTGGTGATATTGTACACATACAATGATACACATGTATTCTTTACATTTTGAATTATACATGTATAACAATTGTTTCTTCTATCATACATGAAGGCGTATGACACATAGAGAATAAGTGTCTTAATTTGTGTTTTGTTACGGGTATGCAACACACAGCAAGTGCATTTATTGTACATGTAATGCGCGTTAGCGCATTTCATGCGATAAATGCACTTGCTGTGTGTTGCATGCCCGTAACAAAACACAAATTATGACATTTATTCTATATATATGCACCACAGTTGTCCGTTTCATTCTTGTTTTCTGAAATCGCATTTTTCCACGTAAAAAGGTGACAGTAACATTCAGGTCGCCACGGGTTCAGTTTGCAGGTTAGAACAGCCGTCGCGGCATGTTTCTTTAGATCTTATGCATTGTGACCTTACGAGTGTTAATACACGAATTGCAGCACGTTTCTTTCAATAGTAACATCTCAGGGAATTACATTGGCTGTGCATATATATCCTCTTTAAAGCCGTGGTCACAACCCACCATGTGTGCAAGAATGCGCCATCTGCATGCAAAAACGTGGATGAAATTTGTGGATCAATATACTGTATGCAATCAGTGCTTTCTTGTGTCTCCAGAAAAACATACAGATTGTAGCCTCCCCAAAACATGCACGTCCATAAAACTGTGCATGGCCTGTTGTGACCAAGGCTTAAATGAAGTGTCAATCCATATTTGCAATTTAGCACTTGATGTTTGAATGACTGATTCATAGAGAATGTGTAATACACTTGTGCTGCAGTCAGTATACAGGGCTTTCACGCCTATTGTGTCACATACCTGTGCTTCAGTTAATACATACTGTTGTATCTACTTACCATCACTGGCATCCACCATAGCTTGTTGTAACTTTTCCAGCAGATCATTTTGAAGATTGTTGTCTTTCTTGTGTCTCCTTCCCTTCTCTTTCTTCTTGCCTTGTTTGCTTGAATTTCTGCAATATAAAAAGGTTAGAGTTTATCAAAGTTAAAAGTTGTCAAAAATCCGCACAAAGTAATAGATCAACTGCATCTAATTTCTGTGCGTGAAAGTTAACACTTGGACTTGTAAAGAAACATAGTAATATCCATTATTATGAAACATAGGGTAATCAAAAATTGCATAGTTTGCCGTAGCAGGTTTATGTCTTACAGAGCTACAGATTAAGTCAAACTAGCAAAGTGTGAGTAACTGAAAAATAGGTCAAAAGTAAAGTTCACTAGGATAAAGGCAACTGTCTCAAATGAAAGGTCTAGCTAATCATTAATCTATGCATTAAATATCAAAGCCCTTTCTCTCATATTTTTCAAAAGTAGGTCAAAGTTTAAGGTCAAGGGTGATGGTTTCATCACAAGGATATCAAAGCCCTTCCCCTTATAGTTCAAGAGATATAACCCAGGTTAAAGTTTTGTCTACAGATGACAATGATGATGTCAACTGTATGGCATTAGCTTGCGTCCCTGCGAGCAAAATATATGAGATAATCTCCACCAAGGCCTCCTTGTACTGACCACAGCAGAAGCAGTACACATCTGCAGGATTCATAATCTCAAAAACAACAAGAGACAACGAGACACACAACAATACCCACACCTAATGGACCAACAAAGTAGACACATCAAAACATGAATAAATAAACTGAACCAATGAGCACTCAGCTCTCACTTTGGATGGTCATCCACTATGTAATTTGGCAAATGATGTGGTACCCATATTACATGCTGCAACCCTCCCATTTATACAGATAAACAAGGTTTTCTATTTACCTACATATAAATGTATCAGCTTTTACCAAATCAGGTCCTAGGGTTTTGGTCTCAATCCATTTACTAGTACCCAGGAGAGATTTCCTCTCAGTATCACTTTATCATAGTAAATGTTGAGGTTATCTGGATTGCATACAGTAACCCTCCCACTTATCCAGATAAATAGAGATTTTCTACTTACCTACCAGCTTTAACCAGATCAGGTCCTAGGTTTTTAGTCTCAAGCCATTTACGGTTTACCCGAGGAAAGATTCTATCTCAATATCATATATGACAGCAAATGGTGTAGGTTATATGGATTACATACTACAACCCTCCCACTTATCCAGATACAAAGAATGTTTCTACTTACCTATCAGCTTTAACCAGATCAGGTCCTAGGGGCTTGGTCTCCAACCATTTCCCCAGGAGAGATTCCTTCTCAATATCATCTTCTTCATCCTGATGAGTTAAAAGATTAGTAATAAGAAATGAAAACAGATAGTGGTGAAAAATGGAAAATGGTACAGTGCTTTAAAGGGGAAATTTCTTCAATTTGAACAATTTGCATTACAGCAAAATACACGTACATGTAAATTTTCACTCACAAACGAAGATGTTCATCACTGTGTAATGAATATACACTGTGTGGAATCAAATTTAGAAGCTCAATTCTGGATTTTTGTAAAAAGATGTTGACTAATTCTAGATAACTGAGCTGTTGCATTCAAGAACAATAGCATAACATCACACATTTTCTAGAAATGAGCTTCAAATCTTTCACCAAATATAATGGGTCTATAAGCAAAAGTTGATGCTAGAAATTTAAAAAAAAAAAGCTCACTCTGAAATAATTCAAATTTCGAAATGCAACATCACTGATACTGTTGAAAAAAAAGATAAGACAAAATTCACACCTCTTCTGGAATGATAAGGTTTTGTACAATGTCCGAGACATCACTTGCATGTCTCCTTCTTCTCTCTGTAAAAAAATTAAAATGTTAAGCAGAGTTTTCAATAAAATTTATTTGAGGGAGTGATTTAGAAATTTGAGGTAGATCTTTTGAACACTTTATATGAAAAAAAAAATAATAAAACACCGCTAAAGATGGTATGGCCAGATTGCAAAATAAGTTTTTGTCACCAACTGGGTCAAGGTCACTAAGTCAAATATTACAGCATACATTGAGAGGTCTTGTCAGAGGCAACCTACATGTATAATATAAAGTTTCTACTGCATACAGTTCCTTAGATTTTGCTTAAACCAGAAACTTTAACCAATATCTTTAACTAGGTCAAAGTCCAAGGTCAAGGTCACTAGGTCCAATGTTATGGCATAAATTGAAAGATCTCGTCATTGGGCAACCTAAATGTATAATATAAGGTTTCTACTGCATACATTTCCTTAGATTTTGCTTAAACCAGAAACTTTGACCAAAATCTTCAACTAGGTCAAAGTCCAAGGTCAAGGTCACTAGGTCCAATGTTATGACATAAATTGAAAGGTCTCATCATGGGCAACCTAAATGTATAATATAAGGTTTCTACTGTATACAGTTCCTTAGATTTTGCTTAAACCAGGAACTTTAACCAAAATCTTCAACTAGGTCAAAGTCAAAGGTCAAGGTCACTATGTCCAATGTTATGGCATAAATTGAAAGGTCTTGTCATGGGCAACCTATATGTATAATAAAAGGTTTCTAATGCATACAGTTCCTTAGATTTTGCTTAAACCAGGAACTTTAACCAAAATCTTTAACTAGGTCAAAGTCCAAAATCAAGGTCACTATGTCAAATGTTACGGCATAAATTGAAAGGTCTTGTCATGGGCAACCTTCATGTATAATATAAAGTTTCTACTGCATATAGTTCCTTAGATATTGCCTCAACCAGAAACTTTAACCAAAATGTTGACGGCAGACGGACAGATGGACGGACAGACGGACATCGTCAATCTATAGACCGGAATTGCTTTGCAATCCGGCCAAAAAGCAGAGGAAATTCACACCAGTGATTTCTACCACCCAAGGTGGCCATATTTCGTCGGGTGCCACCCTTTATTGAAATCCCTGGTTAAGTATTTCCTTTCACATAAAATCAACAATTCCAAAGCTGTCAAATTTTTTTATTACATTAAAGTGGCTCGCAGCGTTTCCAAAGTAGCGTGTTTACCTATCCTCAAAATTTCACCATTTATAGAGGAAAATTTTGAGTTTCTCATGTGATGGTTTGATTGAAATAGACTGCAATTTATAGACGCTGTGATGTTTTAAAGTTGCCATGGTGACGTCCTTAATCAAATGCTGTAAATCGTGGGTTATATCCCTTATATATGAAAAACTAACAACGCTGATATCATGTGGAGTTCACATTCTTGAACATATATTACATTAATCATTTCTTTATCAATTTTGTTAAATTTCAAGGACAAGAAAGAATTTTATAGCTGTTTTTACACACTTTTTTGTATGAAAATGTCATTCTGGGAATGCACTAAACTAAGTTCAATTGCCAATAGATTTCATATCTTATGGTCGAAAGTAATAAAATTTCACTTCAATGAAGTTCAAGATAAGACAAATCGATTGATGTATAAATATATAGATGTTAACAGTGTCATTATTTTTTAAAATAGCATTCTATTGCACCGAACATCACTGAAAACGATGAAAAGTAGCACTGACGTCACGAAGTCTTCATTACGTCGAACATTTGAAGCACACCTTCGTTGTCATTAGAAAAAGATAATATTCGGGGTTATTGCATTTTACTTTTTTCATTTCCTTCATGTGATTAAACATTAAAGGTTAAATTGACATGAATACTTGTCATATATATTATCGTTATAACGAGAGTTTCGTAACTAGTTTTCTTGAACCAAATTTTGAGTCACATTGAAATCAATGTTTGCTTGTATTACCCTAAATACATGTAATATATGTAGATCGAAACAGACAAAACTTTAGTCATAAAATGAACCAAGGCGTGTAGCCACTTGTTCAGTCTTTGTTACTTTGCCCGTCAAAACAGCAAGCAAGCCTTCCTGTCCCCCTCTACGGTACGTAATGCGTATATGTTCACAGTTTAGACCACTAGATGGCAAGGACTCGCTTTGTGCTTTGGAAAGAACCTTTTTCTCTACAAGTTCTACATAGCGTTTGATATGCTTGTTAGTTTTTTTCTGATTGTTTTTCTTCACATATTCAACAGAAACAACGCATTTCTACAACATTTGATGAACATTAGGATTTCTTCTAGTGAATGATGCTGAATATTAACACCACCATCAGCAGAATGAGCGTCAAAAGAAAATGTAGGTGCCAGCTCGCTTGCAAGATTTTCAAGCTTGTACGATATTTCCCAAGATAAGCCTCTTTGAATGTTTTAATGGAGTCAAGGGGGGGGGACGCTAAGCGCCCAGGTGGGGGTTAGCCCCTCCCGCAGTTGGGTTTTTGTTCAGAGGGCCTCATCCGGAAAATTTTGCATAAAATAGATGCAAATGGAGCAATATGAGACCATTTTTGAACCGTTTGGTTGTTCTTTCTCAACTTATCTTTTTTTTTTGCAAGAAACCAAAGTTTCTTGTAAAAGTTTAGGCCAGTGTCATTAGAGAGTGTATACGCAACTTTCAATCCGTGAGTTTTACTCACACACACATGATTTTCCAGTTTTAATGTGTGAAAGTCATAGCTTTTATAATGTCATTGGTGTTCGTCCAAAACACATAACAACTAATATGTGATAATAGGGCACTCGATCGTCTTAAAATAAGGCCGAAATTAGGCCCCATCCCCCCACTAAAATGGAGAACAAATTCCCCAATGTACCAATCTACGTTGCTACAAAAAATACCCCCAAGTATTTGTTGCATATACGCTAAAAAAAATTACATGCTATTCATTTTTTAAAGTTTGAACGTGTTGAAACGTTTCACAAATTGCGTTAAACTTACATGTCTTGATTTATAAGCTTGAAGAAAGGAAAAGGGGGATGAGTGAGTGACTGCGTGATTCAATCTGAGCGGGGCTGCCGCATCCATTTTGCTGAATTATTATACAATGTAAATCATGAGCAACTGGCAGCATATTTTGAGTTATCACCTCCCATCCTTACGAATTATGGCAAAAAAATGATAATAAATAAGTTAGAGATGAAAGAAATGACAATGTTTTAACTCTTGGAAAAAACGGTAAAAAAAATTATTTTTTACCTGATTATTTAACATGTAAGAAAAAAATTTGTGTCACATTCGTGGCATCATCGTGTAAAATTCGTAACGCTGTCGTGGCAGATTGGGGTTTATGCTTTTTCCTATCTCAGTCGTCGTGATTTCGCCTAAGTCATTGCTCATTCGTGGCGCAATCGTGTCACATTGGAGTCTCATTCCTCGCTAAATATTTGAGATAAATAGTTGAATACACATGAATGCAAGAAGAACGTGTCAAGAATGAAGAAGAATGCATCACGAATGCGCCACGAAGTGAGCCAAATGATAAATCAGACACGGAAATTTTAAATAATTCAAAATATTCACGTCAATCTAATGCAGACAAATACGGCGCAAACATGACAAGAATTCCCACAAATGCGAAAGAAGTGCGACACGAATCTCCAACAACACTCGAAAACTCTCATTCTCCTCTTCATTCGCGACAGTGGTTCCAAGCCGGACTCCATTCGTTCCTATGTATCATATCAAACTACTGACATATCAATCTATAATAAATTTGTTTCCTGTTTTATTTACTTATTACATTATTTTACATATACGAGAAGGTGGAGAGAGACCCGAATTTTATGTGCTAGTTTGTAAAGGACTGATTTTCTTTCTTTGATTTATCTCATATTAAATATTAATTTTTCCTGTCTGAATAAAATATGAAAAACGTATACGTAAATAAGTTCCTTATCATGTTTATCTTCACAGAAAAGCATTCAAATTTGATTGAATTGAAATTTTGCAACCACAACTAACTTTCCCCGTCAGCAAATGCAGTAACGTCGCTCCTTTTTTACAATGACGTAACTGACGGAAAGAACACAAAACTTACAATAAAGGCTAAATTTACGTACGCATGAACGGATGACAACAACAAAACCGCGAGCCACGTTAAAACTGGAATTTTTGTATCTTAAAGTTCTTAAATGTGCCCATAAAAACCTTGATTTTACACATCAGATACATGTACTGTATTTTGAATTCATAAAGTTATTAGACTTTTCTTTCTGCTTCCCTTGCTTCATCTGGGTCCTCATAATGAAAACATCACCAAAGTAAGAAAGTAAGTGATGTACATTGACTGGCTTTCAAATGAAATATCTTCAAAATGGTCCTTCAAGATAGTGTTTTACCGATTAACACCAACATCGACCCTTCAGATTATGATAATCTATTAAGATTTTGATTCTCGATTATAATCATGAAATTTTAAAAAACATACATGTATCAAGAATGCTATATTAACATCAGAAAAACAAATTGTTTTTGCTAGAAAAAACAGTTATTTTAGAAGTCCTGCAATAACTTCAGTCCGAAGATATCATTGACTTGGGTCAGTATGCATACTGGAATGAAACATTTTGCTGAGTTTTTGTAAAATTTGCAGTCAATGTAAGGTACATTATGATTATGTACAAATCATGAAGTATTTTACAGTTTCTCAGTACAATATATTATAAGACTCCAATCTTAATTGATAGTCAATTGACAGGCTTATCCAGTAAATCAATTCTTATTTTTCTGTCCCATTCCCAACACTACTTCAATATCTTAGTTGCATCAAAACTCACTGTGACGTATGAAGCTGACAGCCTCCGGTGATGAGCAGTCCCACACGACCAGTCGATTGGGATCATGTTGTGAAAAATTATTAATAAAGCCCTCGTCAGGTCCTGTAGGCGTCTTCTTACATACTGCCGATGGTAAGGAATGCTTGGGTGTTTCCAAAGGGTTTGCTATTAATTTGTCTGCAAAGATATTAAGCATTTTACATGTTGGTATTTTTTATCATTGGGCAGTCTTCATGAAAAAATTACCACAAGCCAGAGAAAAAATTCTATTGGCCGATTGTATAGTTTATTACTGTAGACAATTTCTACTAGCTAGCAAAATCTTTAGGGCGAGGGCTACCAGAAATAGCCCTTATTTCCAGATAAAACTTCATAAAAGATATGACCATTCCAAAACCCTTGGTTTTATACACACAGACGCCACATCACTTGGCAAAATTTTCCATTGTGACGTCACATCTGATTGCACCGTCTTGAAACACCTTGTACTTGTCATGCTTTTATTTTGACGTCACAATGAAAATAAAGCGAAATGGTGTCTGGTGTTTGACTGTCTCACAAGTTTACTGGAAAATCAGCTACTCTGCTGAGCTAGTACTGTAGATATTGGCTAACAACCTCTACAATTGGTCAGTAGAATTTGTCTTCAGGCTAGTAGTTCAAAAAAGTTTTTGTGAAGAGAGTTAGTGATATTTTGTGAAGACTGCTGAATGTAAGGGTATCATAAAATTAGACTTATTGGGGCCTACATTGATAATTTAATTCTTACTTTAAAGTTCAAATGAACTGGGTGCAGATTTTTTTTCTTCCCATACAGCAAAACGAGTACAACAATAGAGGTCATAGAGGTGGGTATCATTTCAGTTATTTCATCCTCACTATAAATGTAACAGTTATTGATATGAATTATGGGCGGGTCGCACCTGTTTGCATATTATTTATTATGACGGCATAATCATATTGCCTTTCAAAGCATTGTTAGAACTTAGAAGTTAGATGGACCGTTGATTTTAGCGTGACTGTGTCATAATGTAAAATTCTGCCAAATAGCTCAATGTCAGACATTGGATTGATTGGTAACAATTAATCCATCTACTGGCATCTACTGGTTTTTCCATGCTTACCCCATACAAACAACTAAAATTTGACTTCTAAATATATTATCACCATCCAGCACGATTTTTTTCAATAATTATTGTGCTTTGTTTTTCTGTGCAATGGGGTGGGTTATTTATCCATACTCATACAGTAGCAGTACATAAAGTATACATGTATACATCATTACATGTAGCTCATTTCATTTACCTGATTACAATTTCTATTATCTACATGTAAATATGTTTTGTGTACTTTCAAATTTCCAAAACCTACTAAGTATTAGACAAAGAGGAGAGAAATCTTACAATTTACATATGAAGAAAATCTTCCTTCTGAATAGATTTTATTTGCAGGGAGGGGTGTGGGTGTCTTTACCTCTCTTTAACATGTTTAAAGGAAGATGCAAAAATAGTATATAAAAGAAATACAGGGACAAATTTTCGGTTCGCTTTCTCGCAGAAAATGAATAGATCTCTCTTATTTCCTTGTAAAAATGTACTGTTACCGGTATTTTTAAATCAGTATACCAAACAGTGTTCCAGCTAGAAAACAAAAAGGGCAGGGCGCCAGGTAGGGCACTTCTAGGTACGATAGGCCAAAGAGGGCACATCATGCACACGCGAAGGGCAAGGGTGGGCACATTTATAGGTTTGCGATAAGCAAGGGAGGGCACATTTTTGCATTATGTAGTCAAAGGAGAGTATATTTTACAAGACATAAGCTTTTTTTCTCCTCTTTTGTGTTACCAGTTTTTGGAGACTGCGATAGTCATCTGCGCAACAATGTATACATTTGTATGCGTCTATGTATATTTTTAATTTCTTTCGCGTACTTATCTGTTTATGGTCATGATTATTTTGTGTATTGAATATCTTGATAGTATTGACGCTGATAGACCGTGAATTACGTCGGTACATGTTTTGTGCAATTTCCGCGGTCAAAAAGACATTGGCATCAAGGGCGCGAGGAAGGGCATCAAGGGCGCGGCACCCTTCTATTTTGGCCTAGAGGGAACACTGCCAAAACTAACTGACGTTTCCAAAAGCGCACAAAGTCACTGTCTGGAGACCAACTGACATATACGTAATATGTTTATAAATGGATTTACCTGTATTTATTGATTTATTTAAAGGTACTTGTACTTGAGATGACCGAAAACAAAACCCTACTTTGATATCTAAAATATAGAATCATCTAAAATCTAAAGTGAATTATTACGCGGAAAAATTACTCAAACTGATTCGGATGATATAGAATGCTGACCTCAAAGACTGACTACAGTTATCATTCAACGTCGTCAAATAAACTCGACATGTACATGTACACTGGTCTCTCTCTTATTTTTGGCGTTAATTTCGTACATTGTACACCTGTACAATGGCTATGACTTGATACTGAGAAGGAAAGAAGGGGGGTTACGCTCAAATTTAGAAGTATAAATTTAGATACATTTTGATGTGGGCTAATTGTTTTTGATGTCACCTGTGAGAGATATCAAGTATTCCTCAGGAAATTTATTTCTAGAGAAAAATCGAGGGCCGATTTAGGGGTCTCGTGGCCCTATCCCTTTGGCATTGGAAAGGCCGAAATTCGACCCCAAAAAAAGGCGAAAAAAACCCTGCATCCTAAGACCCAACATGACAACATTTGACGTAACTTTTAACTGTGACGTTGTATCTGAATTATGATGTCACATTTAGAAATAATGTCAAAAGTAGTGATGTCAGATGTTGGAGTGTCTAAAATGCAAGTCTAAAAGTAATATGAACTTATGAAGATTAAGGCCTATAGGTACATGTTCAAGATTTTCCAATGAAGACATAATTAGTGCAAATTTACTTTACATTCTACAAGTTGGTCATGGTATGAAATGTTTATGGTACAACTTTGTGATCTAAGGTATGAAGTGACTTAGGTATGAGTTGGTTAAATGTACATGTACAAATTGTCTCACTAACTGTCAGGTCGGGGAAACGGCAAATCTAGCTATTAAAGCTAGATCTAGCTTTTAAAGCTCGTTCTAGCTTTAAAATGGACCAAATTTAGCAGTTTTATTTACAATGTGTGAAAACGAAGACGTTGCGCACTTGCGCCTCGACGGATATCGTAATTTTTACGTACGAAAACGAATATTTGATCTTAAAATCGGAAACTCAGCGTTGCATTTACGAGTGCAGCTGCACATGTGCATTCAAGGAAAAGGTAAATATTCACTTGTTTACACCTTAAATGACTTACCTTTGAAGATTTAATGTCCTATTTATTTAAAATAATGTTTTTGACTTGCAAATCCGCCATTTTTAATTTACCGATCTAAGTGGATTCACTGTTTGCAAGAGAAAAGATCAACTAGCAGACGGATATGCATTATTCCGGTATAAAAGTAGGATGTTGGTCCCGTTTTTGCATTTAAATTAAATCTTTTAAAAATTGATTTTTTTCATTTTAATTTCATGTTTTGAACAATTACATGTAAGTTATGTATAACAAAAACAAAATAAGGATTTAAAATCGAAATTATCGAATTTTTAAAAGCATTTGTATCAGGTGAAATATGTCTTCGACTATCCTACTTTTATACCGGAATAATGCATATCCGTCTGCTAGTTGATCTTTTCTCTTGCAAACAGTGAATCCACTTAGATAGGTAAATTAAAAATGGCGGATTTGCAAGTCAAAAACATTATTTTAAATAAATAGGACATTAAATCTTCAAAGGTAAGTCATTTAAGGTGTAAACAAGTGAATATTTACCTTTTCCTTGAATGCACATGTGCAGCTGCACTCGTAAATGCAACGCTGAGTTTCCGATTTTAAGATCCAATATTCGTTTTCGTACGTAAAAATTACGATATCCGTCGAGGCGCAAGTGCGCAACGTCTTCGTTTTCACACATTCTAAATAAAACTGCTCAATTTGGTCCATTTTAAAGCTAGAACGAGCTTTAAAAGCTAGATCTAGCTTTAATAGCTAGATTTGCCGTTTCCCCGACCTGACTGTAAACTGATAAACACCGGTAGTAGGAATTACCGAAAAGACAGCATTTACCGAAAAGACAGTGATATTTACCGAAAAGACAGATATATTTACCGAAAAGACCATTGAAATTAAGAACAAATTATTCTATTATTCATTTTATGTCAATAAAATATGATATTCAATCAAAATTCATAACTTAACTGCAACCAAGGACTTATAAACAGATCTGTTTATAAGTCCTTGCTGCAACTTAAAAAAAATTACCAAATACATATATTTCGTATTTGTTGTTATGAAATATATATGCACTTTATGTAATTAATCAGTTATTCACACTCTACTTCATGATAATTATGACTTATGCATTCATATCAATTCATCATTATTGAAGTAAGTTTTACATTCTCTATCAGAGGAAACTATGACTAAGTCAAACCTTCAATCAAATAGCTTTTTTGGTTTTGATGATACATTTAATTGTATAAACACATTTCCAATCATAAAATGTGTTTAGTTTTAAAATTTAAGTGTCTTTTCGGTACAAATTTGGGTCTTTTCGGTAAATATCACCGTCTTTTCGGTAAATGCTGTCTTTTCGGTAATTCCTACTACCCGATAAACACAGGTAAAGAGTAGTGCTACGCGATGTAGCTTTGATTTTAGCATGAAAGTGCAATTAACCATTAAGAATTTGAGAGCCTCTTATTGGAGATAAAGTTCCCTCAATATTAAATGGTAATGATTCGCTATTATTGGTGTTACACTCGACTTCTTCCTCTGGCTGTGTAACAGATGGTTGTACAGCTTTTTCGGCCTTTTTTCTCGATCTGGTCGTTGTACGTAATGAAGTTCGGGTCTTCGTCTGGTCCTTAGGGTTACTTCTTTTCATGTCGCATGTAAAGGGTAATAATCATTTTGCTACTTCAACAGAATCGGCACAAAACACTCAAAAAGTATCAAGTTTTTCCACCTTGCAGCCTCCGGAAGTTGTCAAATTTCCCTCTGAATCAGGAACGAGGCTCCAGAACCGAAACGGACAGAGTCGATATCCGGGAAAGAACGGCCAATGTTTTTTCTTTTAAAATAGACATAAAATATCTTTCCTTGAATTAAGTGATGAAATCATGAAACAATTATATGCCAACTATTAAGCAAAATTTCAATGTATCAGTCTATTTATCTATTTCAAGGAATATCGGTATATTGATTTCACAGGGATTTATCACGGTTCTCGGTTTTGCTCTATTTATACTATGGGTTACAACCGGTAAGCGTGATTAAACCCTGTGATTAATTTATAAATATTTCTGCAAGGATTTGATGGCATATTAATTTTTTCATGCTTAGAATTTTTCATGGTCACCATTATCATAAATAAAATCAGTTTGATGATACACAACAGAAACTGTGTACAGTTAAAGTATACCATTGAGCAAGGACTTACTTATAGAAGTCCTTGCATTGAGGGAGTTAGCATGATTTTAGTTTCCCGAGACCAGACCTATTTACCGAAGCGAAGCCAAGGGAAATAAGTCTGGTCGAGGGAAACCAGAATCATGCTATTAACAGGGACGTATATATATATCAACCATAGACGTATACGTAACTCCCTACTCCTGTGACGTCATATAACCGGATCCAACTATTATTGACGCACCTCTGGCTCTGTAGCTTGATGTTTACAATGATAAGATAAACTTTGCTTATTTATTTATTCATTCATTCATTAAGATGCGTCCAAAGAAGTGATAATTTGCAGAAATTTTGGTTTTTGTGTAAATGTCACAAATAATGGGTATAACAGCATGACAGTTGTGAACGCAAAATTAAACGAAAAAATTAATGTACTGATTTGTCAATATTTCTTTAATATCCTTGGATAATAGTTCTTTTATGATCAGTTTTACCTTATTATTCATTGTTCTTGATATTTCAATGAAAAAAAGTACATAAACCTTATTCAGTTATCATTTAATCTGAATATTTACCTTTTTGTTTTTAAAAATCTAAGAAAAAAAAAATAAGGGGTAGGGGTACTTCAATGCGCCATAGATTTCAAAACGTCACACGAAGGTACTATTTTTTTTACATCAATTCATTTATTTATATATGAAGAAAGGATTAAAACAAGAAAAAATACCCCTAAACCCGCTTTTAGAAAAATTATTGGTCAAAATTTCAACAAAAATAGGCTTTTTTAAACGTGAAATCGCCCCTACAGTCATATATAATTCTTATAATTTTCCTTTTTCGCAAAATGCCTTTGCTCTTTTAATTATTTATTAGCTGAATGCTACCTATATGCACCAAAGAAAGTTGTTTATTCTGTTCATAATGTTTAAACAAGGAGAAATTAATATAATTTGTCATTACAATACATCGTTGAAATTCATGTTGGAATTGATCTTCATATTATGTATTTCAAGACCTCGTGGCAAAGAAAATGCCCACCAACATATTGATGTTTTTCACTTTTTCTTATCCATGAAATGATATATTGTTGGATTATAAAAGAAAATTGGTATGTAAACCCGCTGCCTTCAGTGGCTGATTCAAGGGGGGGGGGGGGGGGGGGGTTGGCATAAAATTGCAAATCATAGGTAAAATAAAACACCGCTAAAGACGGTATGGCCGGATTGCAAAGTAAGTTTTTGTCACCAACTGGGTCAAGGTCACTAAGTCAAATATTACAGCATACATTGAGAGGTCTTGTCAGAGGCAACCTTCATGTATAATATAAAGTTTCTACTGTATACAGTTCCTTAGATTTTGCTTAAGCCAGGAACTTTAACCGAAGTCTTTAACTAGGTCAAAGTCCAAGGACATGGTCACTGGGTCCAATGTTACGGTATAAATTGAAAGGTCTCATCATGGGCAACCTACATGTATAATATAAAGTTTCTACTGCATACAGTTCCTTAAATTTTGCTTTAACCAGAAACTTTAACCAAAATCTTTAACTAGGTCAAAGTCCAAGGTCAAAGTCACTAGGTCAAATGTTACGGCATAAATTGAAAGGTCTTGTCATGGGCAACCTTCATGTATTATATAAAGTTTCTACTGCATACAGTTCCTTAGATTTTGATTAAACCAGAAACTTTAACCAAAATCTTTAACTAGGTCAAAGTCCAAGGTCAAGGTCACTAGGTCCAATGTTACGGCATAAATTGTAAGGTCTTATCATGGGCAACCTAAATGTATAATATAAGGTTTCTACTGCATACAGTTCCTTAGATTTTGCTTAAACCAGAAACTTTAACCAAAATCTTTAACTATGTTAAAGTCCAAGGTCAAGGTCACTAGGTCAAATGTTACGGCATAAATTGAAAGATCTCGTCATTGGGCAACATACATGTATAATATAAATTTTCTACTGCATACAGTTCCATAGATTTTGCTTAAACCAGAAACTTTAACCAAAATCTTTAACTAGGTCAAAGTCCAAGGTCACTAGGTCAAATGTTACGGCATAAATTGAAAGGTCTTGTCATGGGCAACCTTCATGTATAATATAAAGTTTCTACTGCATATAGTTCCTTAGATTTTGCCTCAACCAGAAACTTTAACCAAAATGTTGACGGCAGACGGACAGACGGACAGACGGACGGACGGACGGACAGACGGACATCGTCAATCTATAGACCGGAATTGCTTTGCAATCCGGCCAATGATCATTTTTCCATATAAAAAAGAGTAAATATTAAAGATGCATAAATTTCCATTCATTTATCAATTTCAGTCATGAAAGTGGGTCCGAAAAGTTCGTTAGCTTCCGGGGGCTTCAACCCCCCCCCCCCCCCCCCCGCTCCCCCTACCATGGCGCTTCCACGGGCCCGCTGGGGACCTAGGCGGTCCCAAGACCCCTCGCCATTTTTTTCGCCCCTCTAACTCAAAAGCTGGATCCGCCACTGGCCTTGTAAAGGTACATTGTAACTCGCCTGATGAGACTATTTCCCTGCAGTTAATTAAGGTCAGGGTGGCGACTTTTAATAGAAATGAGGTAGAAGAAAAATGGATAGGTTCATTTGTAGAGGAACATCTCCTCGAACTATTCAGACCAATAAATCAATATTTGCCCGTCTCGTTTTTTGACAAAAAAACGTCCATTTTTGGCCTATTTTAACTTTTTTGTCATTTTAGGGAAAACCACTTAACTTTACATACCTCTGAAATGCATGAAATTTCAAAAATTTATATATATCCTTATTTTTCAAGATTCTTATAGCTTGTGGATTAATTAAAGGCTAATTTTTCAAATTCTGATAAAATAATCAGTTCTAAGGAGAGTATTTTTTTATAAAAACTATGTTGCTGATTGCCTTGGCAACAACTCATTATTTTTATTAATAGCTAGAAGGTCGCCAGCTACACATTTTGTTTCCTACATATATATCTGTGGTATTGCTTTATCCTAAAGCAGTCAAATCAATATGTACCCGAATTAGTTTTTGAGCAAAATGACTGTTTCTATAAATAACACGATAATTTCTGCAGAAAATCAACATTTTGATCCAAAAACATAGAGTTTAACTTGAAGTTCGAATTTCTAATTATCTCTCTTTTAAAGAGTATCATAGCGGAAATTATGAATTTTCATATAATTTGTATTTTTCAATATTCGGACATTAACTTTCATCTGTTTTTATACATTTTATTTCTATGTGTTTATTTGTATCTTCATGAGACAATTTTCGTCATTGAAGTGTTATCAATGTCTACAGCTAAGGGACTTCATATTGCGCAATTAATCCTTTTTTAGAATTTGTATATACTCTTTACATCAAAAGGGACAGCTCTAGAGTGTCATACCTTTTGGTTACCGAATTAATTTACTTGTTTCTTTTACACTCTCAATTATATTGACTCAACATGCCATTTCATGTAAATTAATCTTATAACTTGATTGTTGAATAGAAATCTTCAGTTCGGAGGTCAGACGTTGAACTGACAACATCCGTCTCGTCTTTGTTCAAGTTGGAATTTGTTATTGTTTATTTCATATCGCATCATGGACTTTTCTATATCCATCGTTGAAGTGTAAATTAAATAACGAAACTCGGATTCATATCACTGACTTATCCTTTACGCCTTTATTCTTTCCTTTATTCGGAGCGCTTCGGGAATACGGGCAGCGACGCGCCAACATTCCAGGCTCCTGTCGCCGACAGACGACGTCGGGCGAACTTTCCGTTGTCAGCAGACAACAACACGTTTTCTATATTTTCTCTTCGTTATAATTGGTGTGAGAATCCTAAGGGTACAGTGCCCGGGGATGCTGCATATATTTTGAAGTAGTCAGATCCTATAGTGCCTCAACGTCAAGCGAGTCTACCATTTCCCATGACGTCTATCAACGATGGATACTTGCAGAACTTCCTATAATCGTCAACAAGCGTGCGAAAGATGCGGTTATGGACATTTTTACAGGCCTTGTCCTGCAATCAACAAGGTATGTTTTCAATGTAACAAATTTGGATACTATGCAAAGAAGTGTACACAGAAATCAAAATCTTCAAAGAAAGCGCAACGTGATAAGGAGCGAATTCAGACTTTCCACAAAAAATGCTGTTGCGAAAAGAACTACCCTTCGCTAATATAAGTAATTCAGCGTTCGCTCTATGTATGGATTTAAGTAACAACCTACGGACTCAACTTGCATCTATTACATCTAAATGCAAGACTATTAGGGAATCCTGCACTATGAAGGAACAAGCACTTACAGATCGTGTGAATAGCATCAGTGCAGAAAATTTGGAACAGAAAGAACGGGTGCGCAATCTCCAACTTCAATTGCGCCACGCGGAAGAATCTTACGCAGAAAAAGAAGAAAATTTTACGAAACAAGTACAAAATTTAGATACGGAAAATTCAAAATTAAAGGAAACTGTGCGCGACCTTCAGAATAAATTATCTGTTTCCGGTGCTCAGATGGACGTTGTGACAACACTCCAGAACAAAATTCGAACTCTTGAAAAAGATCGCGACGTGCACAAGGATGATGAAAAAGTCAAACATGGATTATCTCGAATTTGCAGAAATCAGATGGGAACTCGAACAAAAGGTCGCATCTGAAGTAACACAAAAGGAGATAATTAAACTGCTGTTAAAACAAGAGCAACAATCTACTAAGAATCTCCAAGAAGAAATTAATGAACTCAAGCAATGCAATCTACGAACATGTACTTCCGCGCAGCAGCAGTATTTCCCGGATCAAAATTACGGTTCTTATCAACAAGGACAATCGTTCACATACCAACCAGCAAACGTTCCGCCACAGTGTGAGCCGATGCCGTACCAGAACTTCCGACCACACCGAGGACGCCGATCACGCCGCGGAACATTTTTCTAAAACTCGGGACGAGTTTTCCCGATCGAAGGGGGAAATTATCATAGCGGAAATTATGACTTTTCATATAATTTGTATTTTTCAATATTCGGACATTAACTTTCATCTGTTTTTATACATTTTATTTCTATGTGTTTATTTGTATCTTCATGAGACAATTTTCGTTTATTTGTAAAAATACCCTCCGGTCATTGAAGTGTTATCAATGTCTACAGCTAAGGGACTTCATATTGCGCAATTAATCCTTCTTTAGAATTTGTATATATTCTTTACATCAAAAGGGACAGCTCTAGAGTGTCATATCTTTTGGTTACCGAATTAATTTACTTGTTTCTTTTACACTCTCAATTATATTGACTCAACATGCCATTTCATGTAAATTAATCTTATAACTTGATTTTTGAATAGAAATCTTCAGTTCGGAGGTCAGACGTTGAACTGACAACATCCGTCTCGTCTTTGTTCAAGTTGGAATTTGTTATTGTTTATTTCATATCGCATCATGGACTTTTCTATATCCATCGTTGAAGTGTAAATTAAATAACGAAACTCGGATTCATATCACTGACTTATCCTTTACGCCTTTATTCTTTCCTTTATTCGGAGCGCTTCGGGAATACGGGCAGCGACGCGCCAACATTCCAGGCTCCTGTCGCCGACAGACGACGTCGGGCGAACTTTCCGTTGTCAACAGACAACATCGTTTTCTACATTTTCTCTTTGTTATAAGAGTATAATGGATAGTTAATATTCTGATGTTTGAATCTTTGGTAGCAGAACTAATGTGAAAATGACGAATTTTTTCCTGTTTTCGGCGATTTTTCATTGAAAAATATGCATTTTTCCCAAAAATATCCATTCAGCTATGAAAGTTTCCAGGAGTATTATTTTTTTTTCTAAAATAATGTAACTATCTGAGCTTATTCGATGTATCGTTTATGTCGGTTTCATATATTATGTGATATGAAAATAGAGTTATCTCCCTGTAGTCGCAACCCTAACCTTAAGTTGCATGCGTCCGATACCATGCACTGCCCAGTAAATATATAATGCTTGTCCTTGAAGATTCATACTAATAAGATATGCATGTAATAATTATATATAACTAGGTTTGTGATCAACATTGCACATTTCCTATGAGTTCACCTTTGTGATCAAGTCAACAAATGCAAGGTGTTTAATGTTTGGGTCCTATCTGATTCGGTTACAGCATCATCCACAGCAAAAATCGAGACACCATGCCCAAATGACTTAATCTAAATCAAGCGGAAAAAATTGAACTGAATATACATGCATAATTTGAAATACCAGATTAATTTGTGAAACTTGCACTCTGACTGACTGTGACGACGGGACTTCATGACGGGCCCTGTCCAAACCTCTTTAGAGAGGACAGGGCCCCGACCACCTGTCCTCTCTGAATGTCAGTCGGACTCCTCGGGTGATTACATACATGAGCTCGCTACAGCCGGCAGAGCACGGACAGTATTACGCATGTCCTCTTTTTATATCCATTTACATATTCATCTGTGTTTCTGGGGCCTCTACGTTTCGCGGTCTTGTTTGTGTGATGTCATCTTACAGTGAGGAGGTTGTTTTACACCACAATTGTACGTTCTTCGAGACCTCTGGGTAATTGGAGAAGTGAGAGGGTTGTGCGCACGTAATCCAGGATAACCACACCATTTGCTACTTGCGTGACAAATGGCCGTCCAAAGTCGGCACCGGTTGCCCATCGGTCTCGTCGGTTTATGTGTAGTCTTTTGTGTTTGATGTTTACATGTCGTGTACGTGTCTCTTTTCCGTCTCGTGTTATACTCGTCTTTTGTATTTTTGCATCGGGTGTTTTGGTGTTTTGCTGTTGATGCTGCAACGGGGTCTTGTTGGAGATCTCCTCCCTTCTTGAATGCCCTTGTCGGCATTTTTATCGGCATACATGATATCTTTTACAAAGTCAGAAGTCATGAGGTCAAGGATTTCGGTATTAACAGGGTACTTTAACACAAGTATACGCATGTGAAATATGATTTAAAGTTATATGATACATTTACATTAGATTAACAACTTAAAGCTACTTTTAAAGGCTACACTATAACCAATTAAACTTTAAGTTCTTTTTTTCAAAAGTACAAATGTAGGTCAAACTTCAGGCCCAAGGTCAGGAAATGAACAATTTTAGCGTCACTGACCATGTTGACAATTTAATTGTTTTGCAACAAAAAAAGTACAATGTGTACACAGTCACGAAAAATATTCATGAATGTAAAGCCATTTTACGCGTATCTTCCATTCGAAAGTTATGACCAAGAAAACGTTTTTGCGGACAATTTAAACAGATGAATGAATTAAAGATGTATCTCATATGTTTATTTCATAATTTAATTAACCAACAGGAATAAACAAGAGAAGTTTACAAATAAACAATCTAATTAGAATAATAGTTTAGATCATCTCAAAATGATCCAATGTCATTGGATTTCAAGGACATAATATTGTAATGTTCTCATATATTTATCCCCCCCCCCACCATCGTAGGAAACCCACGACATCTCCGTTATACTACGTAAGATAAATATAAACGTAGGAAAATAGGCTGTGGGCTTCCGACGATGGTATCCCCCATGCAAGTGACTGTAACAAATTCTAACAATCCAACTTCGCGGGAATTAAACTTCCTAACTGTCAAATTCTTCATTTTTTTATTCGAAAGCACGAGAATTCTCTCTTTTCATAATGTTGCATCTACAGACATCTGTAATGCATAGAAAATCGAGAGTTTTTGCAATAATTTCATATTTCTAACGTGTTTGTGACATGAATACCCACGAATCATAGTTTTTAAGTGTTCATTTCACGAGCACTCAGTCACCCGATAACGCAAAAAGCATCGGGCAACTTGCAAATCATCACGAGACTGCACAACAGGAAGTAGATTTTTTGGATATTTCCGTTGGTTTGACCGAGACGGCGACTACTATTTCTTTGCATAGTTCATCAATGCCATCGCCGGTCAACGATGAACACTCAAGGTAAGTGAAAGCACCTATTTCCAAAGCAGAGTCTGATCCTCGGCCAGGCGAAACGAAAGAATCGGTGGTTAGCTAGAAAGAAAACGAGATAACGTTGATTTATCCAATTAAGTTTGTTATTAAATCGAACGATGATTATTTTCTATTTTTATTTTCTAACAAAACAAATACTCTAAATTCGTGAAATCAATAGATTGCAATTACTTTTTTTTCCATATTTTAAATATGACAAAAATGATATAATGAATTGTCTCTATTTCAAAATTTTGAAGTGTGTAAATCAGATCCCATTGTCATGATTATGAAAAAAAGGACATAATTATCATGAAACATAAACTTGTTGCGTGTTTTGACCATATTTTTAAAAAAAAGTTTGCTTGTTATTTTTCATAACAGTTTTTGCTAATCTTTCAATCGTCTTCTTTTTGTCGGTTGGAAATTTTCAAAATCATCTTTAATTCGAAAATTTTGTTCCCAAAACTCACCTGGATATCTGGTGTATTATACCGTACGTCTGTATGAGTTCCAACCAATAGAAATGGCGCTCTTGGTAAGTGATGACGTAATTCCGCTACCCAAAACTTTTTGACGTTGTTAAAAGTTTCTAAATTTATCACAGAAAAGCAGACGATGACTACGTCACTTTTGACGTAAGATAGAGCACGAAGACGAGCCATGTCATGCTGTAAAAGAAAATATTGACTTGGAAGCATCGAGGTGACGTCATTTAAACATTTTGCAAATTTTTATAAAATAACTCAAATTTTGGTTAAATCAACTGAATATACGAACAGAAATAAGTATGAAGATTATAATACGCACCTTGCCTGTTGTGTCAAAAATGCTTAAATGGTATGGAATTCCATCTACTGTGATTGTAGCTGAAATAAAAGAAACGATTGTTATAATCATATACTTTTTTAAATTGAGGCAATATACACGATTAATGAGACTAAAAATGTGGAATATAACTCAAGTTGCTGAATCATTTGGTGCATGTAATCTTAACATAAAGTTCCAAGCTCAAGTGCGGTAAGAGGGTTGTATGCATACAATCCGGCTGGATACACCTTTTGATTATAAGGAAAATGCCTGACTTTTCAACATATAACATTCTTCAATTGAATTTAACATAATTGTATCTTTCTTTTTTTTTTTGGGGGGGGGGGGGGGGGCATGTTCATCCTTTTTTAACCAATATGAAATATGTTGGGAGTCTCCGGGGAGAGAGATAGGGAGAGTTCGTGTCACGATTCAGCACTTTGTTTGTATTTTGTAGTTTTAAACCATTTTAACTTTGTGAGGTACCCTACAATGAATTTGGCTTTTACAAAGAATATAAACTCAGTAGGGATTACTTGCCCTTTGTAATCTAATTGTGAGATACGATTTATCTTGTCTTCGTTTGTTTATTCCTTAACTTCTGCGTTGAACAGACGTCGATCAACGTAATTTTCAATGTTATTTCAACGTAGAATGACGCTGATCAACGTCATTTTGACGTCGTTTCAACGTTGAAACATTGAGGTCGAAATTTTCAACGTTGACTCAACTTTTATATTCAACCAAATTCAACGTGGATTCAACGTCGAAGATCGACGTTAAATAAACGTTGATTTAACGTTGAAATTTCTGTTTCCGTACGTGTGTGTTCCGCTGTGATCTCTGCAATGTTGTCATGTTGGGGATCTCCTCCTTATCTTTACTTACTCACATATACACGATATAGGTAACAATTGTTTTGCATCAATATATTGACCTTTCATATACAGTATTCGTTTATGCATTTGCTTACGGCGGATTTTGTTATTGAGCGGAAAGTGGTGAAAATAACAATATTGAACTGCAACATGTGTGTTGATTGTACGAATATATATAAGATTTATCAACGACAAAACAAAATATCAGATGTGCATAATGTAAATTATCTACTGTTGATACAAAACGTGTAAAATAGACATAATATAAAATTACCTCAGTCTATTAAGCACAATCTACATTTCATTATCAGAATGTCATATATACACCCCACATAAATATATGTACTGAAATTTATGACTATATAAAATAGACTCATAAAGTCAAACCCCTCCTCTCCACCACAAAAAATCCAGGAACGTACCAGCAAAATTGTCGAAGAGCGTCGGGTCAGATTCGGACTTGAACTCCTGCGCGGCTATTCTGTGAGCCAGCGCGCTTTTTCCACTTCCCGTATCTCCTATAACCACACATTTCAGAGATGAATTCTCCAGTGGCTCATATCGGGCAGCCATACTTATTACTCCATGATTTTCGTATGACATAAGCTAAATTTTCTATTGTAATCCATCCTTATATGAGCTTGTATCCTTGCTTCCATTGTGTTATACACAGTTCATGAACCATTGCGGAAGGAAGCGTGAATCCTGTTTGGAGACGCGCATCGTTCTGTCTCGGGCTTGCTCACGTAAGCACATGCTGTTCAATCTATTAATACACTAGAGATAGATATTTGACATCTCTTCAATGACCAGGAACTAAAAAAAGTTTGAGGATGTATTAATCCCATATATCTTTTTTGTGGGAGGAGGGGAGTTGGGAGGGTTGTTTGTAGTAGAAAAAAAACTATTCGGTCATGTAGTCATTCAAAATAAATTTTTGGGAAAATGAATCTGATGCGTTCATTCAAGTTATACATTTTGAGGATGGGATATATGGGGACTGGGAGGCACTGCCACATTATTTTAAAATACTTTAATTTCATATTATTACATACTGGATTTCTGAAGGGGTTTCGTCCGAAAAAAGTTCGAAATGCAGCATATGTAAATATATACCAAAATGCTATTTCTGATATGTGTGCATGCATGAATTTGCTTGCACTGTACAAAGTATAGATGGAGACTGTAATCAACGCACCGAGCTTATAAGTTGTCTAGTTAATGTATACCTCCAAATTAATAGTTATGGATCATTCCTCAAGTGCTCATGTACGAGAAGGAAGTTAGAGGAAAAATCTTAAAAATGACAAGTATTTTCCTTTAAATTCAAACAATTCAAAGTACAACGTCAGTGTCACCGAATTAAGTTCGTTTTTCACTCAATATAAATTTTGTTTCTAATGAGGCTACATGACAGTATTTATATGTTTCATAAATTTTTGTTTACATGTACTAAAGAGGGAAATTACAATAGACAATTACACGAAAAACAATTCCCCAACAAACAGACTGCCAGGCGGAATGATTGCAGGTTGATGATGGTAGTATAAACAGATTTACTCACTTTAATAAATTATGACCTATTATATAATTCTTAACCTAATCATATACCATATGGCATATCCTATGCCCCTATGAGGTTATGTTTATACGTATTCACAGTTTTTAGGTACATGTAACCATGCAATAACCCATGCATGTGTGTTCATTTATGAAAATTAATATTCAGAGATAATTCCAATTAACTGAACAAAAGTTATAGTTAATTCGATGGCAGTTGTATACATCATATATTGTAAACCGTCTTTTACTCGCGGCGGCGTCTTAAGATTAGGGTTGCGACTTCAGGGAGATAACTCTATTTTCATATCACATAATATTTGAAACCGACATAAACGATACATGACATAAGCTCAGATTGTTACATTATTTTAGAAAAAAATAATAATCCTTGAAACTTTCATTGCTGAATGGATATGTTTGGAGAAAATGCATATTTTCCAATGAAAAAATCGACGAAAATAGGAAAAAATTGTCATTTTCGTATGAGTTCTGCTACCAACGATTCATACATCAAAATATTTACTATCCATTATACTCTTTAAAAGTGAGACAATTAGAAATTCGAACTTCAAGTTAAACTCTATGTTTTTGGGTCAAAATGTTGATTTTTTGCATAAATTATTGTGCTATTTATAGAAACAGTCATTTTGCTCAAAAACTAATTCGGGTACATATTGATTTGACTGTTTTAGGATAAAGCAATACCATAGATATATTTGTAGAAAAAAAATGTGTAGCTGGCAACCTTCTAGCTATTAATAAAAATAATGAGTTGTTGCCATGGCAACCAGAACATAGTTTTTATAAGAAAATACTCTCTTTAGAACTGATTATTTTATCAGAATTTCTCAAAATAGCCTTTAATTCATCCACAAGCTATAAGAATCTTGAAAAATAAGGATGTATATATGTGACGTTTTGAAATTTCATGCATTTCAGAGGTATGTAAAGTTATGAAGTGGTATTCTCTAAAATGACAAAAATGTTAAAATAGGCCAAAAATGGACGTTTATAGCCAAAAAACGAGACGGGCAAATATTGATTTTTTGGTCTGAATTGTTCCTCTCCTTATGAAGCTATCCATCTTTCTTCTACTTCATTCCTATGAAAAGTTGCCACCCTGACCTTAATTTCACGAACAGAAGTGAGATGACTGGTTCACGACGTTTTATTTTCGCGACATCGTATAACATATCCTCCTCCGAATGTGTTGGGACATATTCGCGGCGTTTTATTTTCGCGAATCATTTGAAGGACCTCGCGAATATTGCAAAAATATAACGCTCGCGAATAAAAGACGATTTATAGTATATGTGTACACCGTATAACCATATTTTACACTCAACTCTTCCATTTTGTGTAAATATTTCAAAGATTCAGGTGCAAGTGTACATATCAGCCCCACACAATGAAAGGCTACAAGAATGATCTACATCATAGAGTGAGGTTTTCTCTATTGATGCGACCATCAATGTCGTAGGACAACATTATGTTCAAATAGGATGCTGAATAGTTTTTCTCTGTAGTTTCTTTGACTTCAAGCACCAAAGGATATATTCTGCTGAGGTAATCCGCGAATTTTGATGTCACATCGGTAGCAATAGCAGATGGCCGTCCTTACTCGACGCTTGATGCATATGACCGCCTTCTTTCTATGTGTTTGTGTCATTTGTGTTCCAGCTATGTCTTTCCTTTATGTCTCGGTATGAATTGGAAGAGGGGGTTTTCGTTGTCTCTTAATGGAATTGACTTTAGTTTTTGGGGATGGGTCTTCTCCATTTTCTTTTTTTTTTTATTTGCACAGCTAAAGTAATTCCCCCATTGAAAGGAACGTATTTCTATGTATCGCATGAAAACGCTCGTGGCATTATATTTTATGCACAAGATCTAAAGAAATGCGACGGCTGTTACAACCTGCAAACTGAACCCGCGGTGACCTGAATGTTAACGTCGCCTTGTTACCTAGAAAAATGCTATTTCAGAAAACAAGAATGAATCAAACAAGTCTGGTGCATATGTATAGAGTAGATGTCATAATTCCTGTTTTGTTACGGGTTTGCAACATGTACACAGCAAGTGCATTTATAGCATGAAATATGCGCTAACGTGCTATACATGTCCGATAAAGGCACCTGCTGTGTGTTGCATACCCGTAACAAAACACAAATTAAGACACTTATTCTCTATTTTATTTTTTTTCCCTTTTACTCAGTAATAGCTATGATCGCTCCAAACATAATCTTGAAGGGGATCTCCGATGTAACAACACTCGGTTGCAGCACCCACAGCAAAACCCCCAAAACAACCAATGCAAAAACACAGAGCAGACACGTACAGAAGGAGATGCAAAAGGGACAAGGAACACAAAATCACACCACAGAAACATGAAACACAAATGACTACACATAAACCAAAGAAACCAATGGGCAATTGGTGCCAACTGAGGACGGCCATCTGCCGCGCCAGTAGCAGATGATGTGGTTATCCGGATTACGTGGATACAATACTTGACTTTTCCGATTACCAAAATGTCTCGAAGAACCTCACTGTAAGATGACCACACAAACAGATATCATGACGCAGGGGCCGAAGGAACACGCAATGGATATAAAACAGAAGGTGTACGAAATACAGTCCGTGCTCTGCCGGCTGTAACGAGCTCATGCATATTATCAACGAGGAGTCCGACTTACTTATAGAGAGGACAGATGATTGGGCCCTGTCTTTCTAGAGAGGTTGGACAGGCCCGTCATGGAGTCCTGTCGTCATAGTCAGTCAGAGTGCAATTCCTTAGATTGGTCAAGAACCAAACCAAGTGTCCGTATGGTGACAGCAGGATCATATCCACGGTATAAATGACGTTTGATGATTCTAACACAGTTTCAATGGTAATTCTGTCCACATTTGATCCTCGATTCCTACTAAGCTGTAACTATTTCAAGTCTTGATTAAGGTTATTCCAGGAAATATCGAAACAAAAATAAATCACCAGATAGTCAAGAACATATTAATTATAAACGTATGGTATCTAACAAGATCTTCACAATTAGTACAGAATTTATACCAAAACTATGGATGGAAAGTTACCTGGAAAATCGTTGATTCTCAGACAAGAAATATGCATGAACCCACTGCAACATAGAAGATGTAGCAAAATATCACTTCTCCGTTGCGCTGTAACTGCATGTTTTAAATGTATTAATTAATTCTGTCCAGCTCTGTCGCATGAAAGAAGCTTTGTTTTGGCACACTATCAATTTGGCATCATACATATTGTTTGGCTTTTCCGGAAACTTGTCATTTCATCCAAAAATGTTATCGAAATTAAAAGAGGTTAACATCCTATGTAGCACCATTCCTCCAATGCTATTTTGAACATGGATTTTATTTGGGTATGCTACTGAATCGACCCTACAGGAAAGTTGGAGCCATGTACCCTCTGTAAAGTAAATACACGTATTTAAATTCTAAAAACAAAAGCAGAGGGCGCTACTGAAATGAATTTTGGCGGCATATGAAAAGCACTTTGGCAGGAAGCATCACTGATAGGGATTTGATATCCGAAACACTTGATTGGTTTGAAATTTTCTTTTTGAAGGTAAAGAGTTTGAACCATTTCGTATTATTGTATGTATACCACTCCTTTATCCTTTGTCGTTGGTGATTTCATTATAAATTAATACGATATTCCAGAGATGAACAATTACAGCTTGGTCAAACAGAACCGACTTTGTTCTGTGGGCACGAGTTACAGAGAAACAAAACTGTAAGTCACCCTGCACCCACCCAGCGAAACAAACCACAAGAAAGTTATAAAATTAAATGTAAATGTAAATGACATCAGACAAAACTACAAACCACAAAACGACAAAAATCACTAGAACATCATACAAAACAGTAGAAACAGACGTACAAAAACATCAAACATTAACGACAACACATAAAAGGAAGGAGACCAATGTGCACCTGGCGCCGACTTTGGACGGCCATCTGCTATAAGCAAATGGTGTAGCTATCCGGATTACGTGTGCACAACCATACCACTTATCCGGATACACTGAGGTCTCCATAGAGAAGTTCCAAAAAGATTAGTTTATGATATCTAAATCCTAGATTGATAAGTTTCTTTGTAACTTGTCTGTTTTAATCATGGAAGTCCGAAACATGGGAGCAAGCTTTAGCGTATCTGATGAACTGAGAGAGATGTAAATGCCGTAGGATGGAAACCTTGGAACATCGCCATCAATTCAAGAAAAATTATGGTCAAAATGTCGGTTATCAATATTCAAAATATCATCAAGATACCTAGAGGTGCCGTTGAAACATTTCAAGTGGTCAAATTTCTTGAGTTTTTGCAGATTTTGCATGAATCCCATTTCGTATGTGTATAAAAGCAAATCTGAAACAAGAGGCGCACAATTATTACCCATAGGAATTCCAATAACTTGCCTGTATAGAGTGTCACCAAATCTTACAAAAATGTTTTCTAAAAGAAAGGACAAGGCTTTGCACAACTCAGATCGAGTGCATGATTTGTATGATTTGTACTCTACTGCAGAAAAGAATCCTTTTGAGTCAGAAGTACATATAAATGTTTTACCCTCTCGATAAAAACACCACTTAATAAGTTTTGATAAGCGACCTTTTATCTTCTTATGAGGAAAGGTGGTGTACATGTAAAAGAAGATGTAGGATGAGATAGATTCGGCATTAAAATTAAATGATTTGAATTTGTTGATCACATCACCCGAATTCTTTATTGACCAAAAAATTGAAAAATTGATGTCGCTATTATTGAATGCAGTTTCACAATACTTTGATACATGATCTTTATTACAATGTTTAGACTGAGGATCACTGACGAGGGTTAAGTACCCTAAACGTGCATGTCTGATCTATGCTGCAAATTTTCCTGGTTTTAAATGATGCTATCGAATTTGAAGACGTTTAGCATTTGAACTACTTGGGGAGTGTCACTGCTGGTGGACCAGGAGTCCCCGAGGGCATTTGTAGCCATGTTCGATCAACTTCGGTTGATCGTCTGTCTCTTTAACGCATTTGAAATTTTCTGTTACAAAATTTATTGAAATTTCTAAAACATGGGTCCTGTAGCATCATATCCCACCCATTCTGCTACGTCTTTCAATAAATGGAGTTTTATGTTTACATCAGTGGCAACTTTATGAAACACAACAACAATAAACAACAAATGTATTTTTCCATTAATTCAAAAGCAAAAAAGGAATAAAAAGATAACAATAGCAGCTATGGAAAGTGGTTTTTTTTCTATCAAAGATTTATTTTTACATACGAGTAAAATTTTCATTTGGCTTCTTTGGCATCGATATTTTGAAAATGCTGCCAAACAGATGACCTCAGAATTTCGTTTTTTCAATGTAAACGTTTTCAAATTGAATAGCATCATTTAAGATAAGATAAATTTTGCAGCAATGACCAGACGTGCACAATTCGGGTACTAACCCTCGTCAGTGATCCTCAATCTAGCAATGTTATGTGACCAAAGAGTGTGAAAGTGATGTCCAAAAAAGCACCGAAAGACGTAGTAGGAAGGGTGGGATATGATGCTACATGTATGTACAGGACCCATGTTTTAGAAATTTCAAGGAATTTTGATAACAGAAATTTTCGAATACGTTAAAGAAACGATCAACCGAAGTTGATCGAACTTGGCTACTTGTGCTCTCGGGAACTCCTGGTCCACAAGCAGAGACATGTAAGACTGATAGAATGACAAATATGGATAATTAAGTGACCTAAGAAGCTAAGTTGTAATTACGAGATAGCTTCGTCGTTATTACGACATACTAAGTCGTCATTACGACTTAAAAATTTCACTTAGGTTGGCATTAGTCGGCTTTCGTAGATAATGACCATATCTCAATACGTAAAACAAAATCGATAATTCTGAAAATCATAAACCAACGGCATACAATATCATGGTAAAACAGGAACCAAAGCAAACAAACAAAATATCCACCACATGGAAAGGAGCGAACTCCCAATTTGGGGTGAGGCCAGGTGCCAAAAGCTATTATTTGAACTTATATGCCTAAATGTGCAAGTGATCGGAGAATATTCAGAAGAAATATAAAGATAAAAGGAAAAACGAATTAAAAGTCTATATTTATTAAATGTATTGAAAGTATCGATACTCAGCATTTGTGTATCGATACGTATTGAAAATCTCAGAATATCGATACTCTTCAATATCTTAATATCAATATACAGCACTATTGGTGGTAGAAAGTTCCGAAAGTAATACTGAAATGTAACAGCGCTTTCAAATAATTATAGAGTTGTTAGCCGCCTTGTCTGTCGGAGCAATGACATACTAACTGTACAAATCCTGAAGTTAAGATTAATAAAATATAGCCGATCTTGATGATGCTTTCGAATAAAGATGAGGATGTTTTTGAAAATTGTCAATTCGGATATCTACAATGTCAAAAAATTAGACTTTGGCTGAAACTTTGGCTGGAAGCATCACTGTACTCGAAACACTTGTCTGGTGTTACTAATAAATACATAATAAATTGGTTTGAAAATTTCTTTAAGAAGGTATAGAGATGGAACCCTTCCGCATTATCAACCTTCGTCAGTGATCCTCAATCTAAATAATGTAATACGGCCAAAGTGTGTGAAAGTTATTATTTCTAAAGTGTACCAGACGTACATGTAGCAGGATGGGTGGGATATGATGCAACAGGACCCAGGTTTAAAATACCCATGTTGAAAAATAGCTTACAACCATAAAACACGAAGTAGTACATTCACCGACTTTGTAACTTTACTACACGGCATAATTGACAGATGCTGCCTACAAGCAGGAGATACTTAAGCCCTTATCACAAAGGGTTATATGGATGCTTACATGCATCATATGTAGCGGAAAAAGTAAGTACGTGCAACGGTAAGGACTTGCGTGCAACTTGCTTACAACGTACTTTCTCCGTACGTCTTCTACGTTATTTTAAGGATATCGAATTACACCTACTGCTAACGCACGGAGTCCTCACTTGCTTGCGTCGAAGGTGCGTTGCACGTACTTGCAACGTCCTTACAACGTGCGTGTCGTACTTCTTGTTGAATTCATTGACAGCACGCAGACAGGACGCAGCGAAAGTTCTATATGCACTAAAACTGCTACGTTCTATCTGCGTGTTCTCAAATCCGCAAGGAGGTGCTACTTGACACGTACTGACAACGCACGGACACGTGTACACGTGTACGTACAGCGGGTTGTGACAACCGCTTTATTCTTCCCGGAGTCTGATTGCATCTCCATCGGGCCGCATATCACGTGATACACAAGTGATATGTTCCATGTTTGATTAAACAAGGTAAATACTGTCTAAAATCTACTTTATATGAATTTACTTTAGGCCACCATATGACCAGCATTATCAATGATATTTTCTGCTTTAAAAGGTTCAACTTAAACAATTGAAAAAGGAGACTTTGAGAGTTGCGTTTAGATATTGTAGGGTTTTTTTTTTTCTTTTAGAGGAAGGAGGAGGATAGATACCATTTTCTACTTTTTGGAATTTAATTCAAAATTTCAGACAAGGAGTAAGGTTTGTACGTCGCATACTTAAAATATTAAAAATGAATTAGATATAATCTATTTGTCTCGACTTAGATCAATACCAATTATATCATATGTTTATGTTTCCAAAACAACATAGACAATAAATTCATTTTTGTCAATCAAGTTAACCACCTGTTGCGTGCAATGTAAAATGTAATTGCTTATTAGGGACAAAAGAAACATATACTATCTATTTATTGTTGGAACGTTTAAGCGCTTGTTTGTGAAAAGACATATCCAAAAGCAATTTCTACTCCGCAGCAAGCATAACTTTGAATTTTAAATTCACTGTTACCAACATGAACAAAAGATGAGGACAAGAGTTGTTTTATTAATTCTTAATATCATATTTGCAGGTATGTAATTAATAGAAAAGAAATAAGCATGTTTATCCTGCTTAAATTTACAATAAATGAGCATGTAATTTTGAACTGTGGTGAGTCAATTTTGCGATCTAAAAGAAGGGAGGGGATCTCCAACAAGACCCTGTTGCAGCATCAATGAGTTAAAGAAAATCCTGAAACAACAAAACACCAAAACACCCGATGCAAAAACACAAAAGACGAGCATAGTATGAGACGGAAATGTAATCATCAAACACAAAAGACTACACATAAACCGACGAGACCAATGTGTAACCGGTGCCGACTTTGGACGGCCATTTGCCACGCAAGTAGAAAATGGTGTGGTTATCCTGCATTACGTGCAAGTATATCATCTGGATCTTCGCTTCATTTGATTTTTTTATAGTAATAATTAAAAAAAAAAGATTTTATTCAAATACTGGTAGTTTAGGAACAACTTTTTTGTTAATATTTTCAAATTTATTCATTATAGACAAACAATGTTTGTAGATTTATTGTTGTTTATGTTAGTATAGGAAATGCTTGTTATACCATGTTGTTTTCATTGAAGTTCTTGGAATGATCTGGGCTCTGTCATGGCTTAGCCAAGAAATGTTCAAAACTGCAAAGAAAGTAAAGAAAGCGACAAAACTTTTTATAGCATTCTTCAATTTACTTATCGCTGGTAAGTACATACTCAATTCATTTACTTCCAAAAGCAAACAGCTTATAGGTACACCCATTTTACGTTTTCAGACATATTTCAATAACGTATGTAAATGCGCTTTTGAAAATAGACATAGGCCAAATTTTGAGTGAAATATGAAGTTGAAAAATATATCTTGATACTTAATCAAAACTATTTTATGTTTTCAAGGAAAAAAATGTTTTCCAAAAAGAAAAAGTATTCCAAGATTTCCTTAAGAGAATTTCAGTAAATTTTTATAAAGAATTTCTCAACAAATAGTATCCTTTGGAAGTAAAAAGGCATATATTTGTCTTCCTAGAACTATATTTTAATTCCTTGATTTTTCCAACATGGAAACAAATCCCAAGTTCTGTTTTTTTTATAAAAGCAGGTCTGGTGCTAAAATTAATTAGAAAATATTTGGCGAAGTCGGAATGTCTTGTACATCATTCCGTTATTTCGTTATGCAGAGTTACTTCCGGCTTGTAAGTTATATCACACAACGGCTGAAATCATCATTGAGGAAGTTCTTCGGTCGCTACGGGGATATTATAAAAGCATATCAGATTCCCCCTTTCCAGAATGATCAGTGACATTCATGATACATTGTGATTGAATGGCTGTTGTCACCACCAAACAAGATATACTTACCTGATCTGTACATCAAAATGTACACCGAGAAAATCACAGAATTTGACACGTTTCCATGGAGCTGTTGCGTTGGGTGTTGCATGCATTCAGGAGACGCTGACTCTCCCCGGGCACCTGGTCTCACTTCGGTGTGTTGTTCATTCCGGGGTTCACAGCCGTTCCGATGGAAATTCTCATGATTTGGCCTTGCCTTCTCGACTTTGAGACTGAATAACTTCTTTGATGTTTATATTCCCATGTTTGAAGGTATCTGTCGTAATAACTTTGTGACATTACACTCTTACTCGGTATATACACCTTATATTCGAAACAAGTTTTCCTGAATTTAGAATTTGGCATCCTCGAAAACCCAGGCTCGATTGCGCTTTAAATAAGTGAAACGGTCTTTATGAAATAAAATAACCGATGAATAACAATTAAAAGAATCGAATTTCTAGGAGGTTGTTTTCAGCAAGATAATGGTAATATTGTTACGTTTACGTTGGTGAAGGCTTTTATTTTTCATTTTCCGATTCCTCAGTAAGGGTCGTGGCGCGATGAATATCAGGCTCGCCACAAAGAAAGGAGGGGATCTCCGACAATACTCAGTTGCAGCACCCACAGCGAAACTTCAAAATACCAAATGCAAAAAACACAGAGCAGACGTCTACAGAAAGAGACGCAAAAGGGACAAGAAACACAAACTCACATCATAGAAACATGAAACACAAAAGAGCACACATAAACCAACGAGACCAATGGGCAACCGTTGCCGACCGAGGACGGCCATCTGCCATGCCAGTAAAAGACGGTGTGGTTATCCAGATTACGTGCGCGCAACCCTCTCTCTTTTCCGATTGACTAATACTAAATACATACTCCTGTTAAGAAGTAAGTTCAAATAGTTCTGTTATCTAAGTATAAGACATGAAATCCTTCTAGATCACAATTTATTGTATCTTCAATGGATGTCTTCAATTTACAATTTACTAATGTTAAACGTCTTCAAATCCATAGCATCATTTAAGGACAGATAATGGAGCCTATAAGATCAGGCGTATTTAATCTGCCATGAAAAAGTGGAATTTTCAAAATGGGAACTTTTCAAATGGTCCACCAGCAGTGACACTCACGAAGTGGTACACATTTTACACGTCTTCAAACAGATAAGTTTGCAGCATGGACCCCAGACATACACGATCCTCAATAATTGTTTACAATGTAAACTAATTTATTTAGGAAATATATGTTAGATATAATATTATAAATGTAAGAATAATTGTATATTTCCTATTTAATCTATTTATGATATAGGTACTTCTTTTAAAACATATTGATAGTCTGAATTTATCAAGTACAACAATTAATGAAACTGTACAGGCAAATTCATGACTTATTTCTTAATTGCTATATTGCATGCACTGATGACAGTAGCAAATTCCAAATATATAATAATCCCATCTATATCTATTTTGAAATCAAACTCTGATTAATTGAAATGTATAGTATGATTAACTCTTTTAATGTGCTACAAGTCTAAGTATCGCACGCTCTTGTACGGGGGGGGGCAGGGTGAAAGGGATGGGGAGGAAAGGGGGCGGGAGGAGAGAAGGAGGGGGAGGATGGAGGGAAGGAGAAAGGAAGAAGGGGGCTGGAGGGGGAGGTAAGGGGTGGGTGGGGGAGAAGTACCCCCCTGTCCCCCCCCCTCCCCCCACCGCCTTGTATAGAATAAATACATTATCCTTTTAAAGATAAAATTGTAATTAACGTGAATTCGATGATAATCGTGTAGCTTTAAGCAACGACAAATCACTTAAGATTATTTCATTTATGTCAATGTAAAATGCAATCAAAAAGCATATCCAAAGGTAAATAAGGCAGTGCTACATAAACAACATTAGAAAACAAATGCAAGATTACGCGTGTCCATAAAATTGTGGATGAAAATGAAAGTGAGAAGAGCTGCACTTGACGGATTAACGATACAGACCACAACGACATAAAATAGACGAAAAGAAACTAGAATTACATATCAAGACAAGTTCTTAGGGCTTTAGGTTTTATATAAACTCTTTGGTTTAAACAGTTTGCTTGAATGATATAAAGTAATTTACTGAGAAATTAAATGAGCTCTTTAGATGAATATCAAAGTTATTCGGTATACGAAGATAGTTGGAGGTCTGATAATTGTGTCTTTTTCCACATTCCTTTGGTTCACATGCAAGTAAGCACTTTTTCAAATTACATATCAGGCTATTCATATTTCTAAATTCTTTTCTCCACGACAACCTTGTAAATAACAGGCAGCTCAACGCCTTGAAAGTTATGCCTTACACTGGTTACGTAACTAACACCAGGTGGCGCTTTGAAACGGAAGTTCTGCAATAAATTTGAGGCTATGAGCAGCAACTCCGTTCTTGCTACAGGTTCCCCTAGACAGACTCGTCTGCCAGCAGAGAAGGGCAACCAATTGTCTGGTTTCATGTCCATTTTACCTTCTTTGGTCAGATAGCGGTATGGATCAAACTTGTCTACATCTTTCCAGAAGCTGGCGTCATTATGAAGTGCCCAGTGATTAATTATTACAGTGGTGTTCTTTGGTATATCGTATCCGCCTATGTAATATAAAATTGAAGTAGATAATCAATGCACTGCCGTGACACTCATATTTTATTCTAAAATTCAAGAAAAGAATGGCTTGAAATATATTGAATTTTCAGGAGTGACGTCATTTTACTCAGTGTATTTAAACTCATTAAGTATGTCTGAATTTTCCAATTGGCGGTGTCGGGCTAGGATACAGAAGGATTAATTGCTTTTTCCTCTCAATCTTAGGATACCTTCATTAGGTGGTGTTTTACCATATTCTTAAATGCGGAATCCTTTGTTTAAAAATGATTAACTCAGACTGTCAACATACCAACTGTTGTATCACAGATTGTAGAATGTGGTAGACCTATCGATGCTACTGAACCCATTCTCATGGTCTCCATCACACAAGCTTCAGTAAAGCACAAGTTCGGTCGGTCAATAGACTTTGGTCGCTCTCCACTGTCTGAATGTAAAGAAATATAACATTCATTTTCTAGAAGAACGCATATGATATAGTTTTTATGTAAAGAATGAGAGGCTCCAAATATTTTGTTGAATCTATTAAGAAAAGAAAAGCAGTTGGATGGATAAATGGCTTTTACCTCCTTTTTGATAATCAAAACTAAAGTGAAGGTCCGTCCATATGTAAAGTCGATCCGTCCCCAGACGATCCGTTCTCAAACTGGTCCGTCCACAAGCACATATATACTTATAAGACAAGTGGGACCTAAGACGACCCGTCCATCGTCTTGTATGTTATGTTACATGAGAGGTATGTGTGTTGTTTTAGACGGTCTGTCCACCGTAAACTTACACGGTAAAGGTGAAGGTAATGATATGTAGGATACGGTATGCTAAATAAATCAATAAATTTATCTTCACAAGCTTCAAAATAACTTCATAGAAACATATCGATAGACGAATAGTCTCCATCAATATAATGTCTGTAGAAACTGAATAGTAGACGGATCAACTCTGTCACCCCGTTATACTTGGCAAATGTCAATTGAAACTCAATGGTGGACGGAACGTCTCCGTTGCTTAAATGGATAGTGGACAGATCGTCTCCTTCACTCAAAATGATATCTGTTCAAAGTCAATAGTGGACGGGTCGTCTCCGTCACTTTCAATAAATAGTGGACAGATCGACTCGGTCAACCCGTTGTTCTTGGTAAATGTCAATTGAAACTTAATGGTGGACGGATCGGTTTGTGGACGGATCGTCTGGGGACGCATGATTGTGGACGGAATGGTTTGTGGACGGATCGTCTAGAATTAGCTTTTAGGATTTTTCTATATCTATATATGAAATAAGTTCCTACGGTGCCTTCATATTACTATATTGTTTTTGTTTTATTTTACATTACAGTGAGAATCATATTAGCTTATACACCAGCTGTGCTTTTTAGAAAACATCTTTGAATATGGATAAGTGGGAGAGTTGCGTACTTAATCTGGATAAGCACTCCAGTCGTAATGATATAGCGATCTGCCGCAAAAATTCACCAACGGTTGCGTATTTGTCTTCCTTAGTTTATTGAAGAGAGTTAATCACCTCAGACTATAGATTGTTAGATAACTATACCTATAAATTGATCTATTTCTGATTGGCATTTTTCTTGGAATTCTTGGTGTTCCACCATAAAGCTGAAGAACCAGTCTAACGTCGTCCTTGTGGTATCTAGTCCAGCTATTGACGTGCAAATAAATACAACAAGTTAGACATAATAATTCAAACGTACAGTCCTCAAAATGATTACTGTCAATAACCAATATTCTATGTATCATTTTACTACTAAGCATTAAGCATTGCAAAAGGACCAGGACCAGATAAAACAACGACACTCCATTTCTATATCTGTAAAATAAATTCTTTATAAATACATGACCCTGCTAACCTACTTCTTTAGAACACATAAGTCTTTTCGGCTTAACATGAGAAATAGGCGATGAATCACTTAACTTCACAAAATTTGAAAAAAAAATAAAATAAAAAGAAGAAACAACATTTGGACAAATATGGAATCGTGGTATTCAGATGATTTAAAATTGCACAACAAGCTGACCAAAATGCGGAAAAACGAAAAACGAAGAAACAAAATTTGAACCGACAACTCTTTGGTTCATATGTAAATTAAACATATAAGGCCAAAACAAATGAATAAATGTTCTTCAGATTTTCTTATGTAAAAAGGTGCGAGCGAGCGAAAATATAATTATTTTGGTTTTTTAAGTATTGCAGTTTTTAAGGTGCGGGCGAGTTAAAATAATTTCATTTTCGATACAGGTTACCCCAGTAATACATTTCTGATGTTTTTCGTACTCAAAAAGGAATCCCCATAAAAATCTGGTGACTAGGAAGCCTGGCACATTGCTCTACAGAAAAGATTTTCGAACATCCCCCCTCCTTGACTTTTGACAGGACAACAAAGAAAGGAGGGGATCTCCAACAACACCTTGTTGCAGCATCAACAGCAACCTCCCAAAACACCCACTGTAAAACACAAAAATGGCACGCACAGAAAGAGACGCAGTAGTACAATGAACGTCAAATCACAGAAAAACATAAAACACAAATGACTACACATAAACCAACGAGACCAATGGGCAAACGGTGCCGACTTAGGACGGCCACCTGCCTCGTCAGTAGCAGACGGTGTGGTTATCCTGGATTACGTGCGCACAACCCTCCCACTATTCCGATTACCCAGAGGTCTCGAAGAACGTACAATTGTGGTGTAAAACAACCTCCTCACTGTCAGATGACCACACACAAACAAGACCGCAAGACGCAGGGGCCCAAGCAACACAGATGAATATGTAAATTGATATAAAAAGAGGGCATGCGTAATACGACCTGTGCTCTGCCGGCTGTAGCGAGCTAATGTATGTATTCACCCGAGGAGTCCGACTGACATTCAGAGAGGACAGGTGGTCGGGGCCCTGTCTTCTCTAAAGAGGTTTGGACAGGGCCCGTCATGGAGTCCCGTCGTCACAGTCAGTCAGCGTGCACGTATTAAGGATGCGCTGGTACAAGACTGTAGATTGGTCAAGTACCAAGCCTAGTGTCCGTCTGGTGACATTAGGATCATATCCACGGTATAAGAGGCGTTTGATGATTCTGACGCATTTTCGATAGTAATTCTGTCTACCTTTGATCCTTCTAATTTTGTTGATTATGTCACCATAAAATGCAGGTTGCGAAATACCCAAAGTAATATACTCTGTTGCTTGTATGGGTCCGAATTTCAAAAGTAGTTGACAATAATTTTTGTAAAATTTCCAGAATGTCTTGACAAGTTTGTGAAAGCGAAAACCTTGACCTAAAAGTTTCTTTGTTATTTGTAAATTTCTATCATGAAAATCCAAAACATCAGTACATGCTCTAGCATACCGGATGAGCTGCGAAATGTAGATACCATAAGACGGTAATCTAGGAACATCACCGTCAAGCCAGGGAAAATTTACTATATTGAATCCAAAGTCATCTCTTTTGTCATACACCCTTGTATGAATCTCTCCATTGATAATTTTGATATTCAGGTCCAAAAATGGTGTTTCTGTGTTTGTGACGTTCGCCTTGTTTAGAGTCAGTTCCTGTGGATAAATGACATTTTTATATTTTTCAAAAACAGGATTGTCGATAGTAAGGATATCATCCAGGTACCTAGAAGTACCATTGAAACATTTCACATCATCATGTTTTCTTTGTTTTTGAAGATTTTGGATAAATTCTTTTTCATACGTGAATAAAAATAAATCTGCAACAAGAGGCGCACAATTAGTACCCATAGGGATCCCTACAACCTGCTTGTAGAGATTCTCACCAAATCTTACGTAAATGTTGTCCAAAAGAAAGGACAAGGCAATACAAAGGTCACTACATGTCCATGATTTATATGATTTGTATTCTGTATTGGAAAAGAAACCCTTTGATTCAGATGTACAAATATAAGTTTTACCCTCTCGGTTAAAGCACCATTTAATGAGTTTTGACAATTGATCATTAATCTTATCGTGAGGAAGCGTGGTGTACATATTTGAAAAGTCGTACGAAGAAATCGAATTGGCTTGAAAATTTCTCGATTTCATTTTGTCAATCACATCCCCTGAATTTTTAATAGACCAAAATAAGTTTACATCATTCCTGTTTAGAACAGTTTCACAATATTTTGCAACGTGTTCCTTTATCACCGTGAGTGCTGACGTCAGATTTCTAGACAAAATTGTAGTTGAGCAGTTGCTAGAATTAGCAATGTATCGAAATTTGTAAGGAGACTTGTGCAATTTTGGTATGCAGTATAGTGTAGGAAGATCCAGTTTAGAAATAGGGATCTTGAATGAAGAAATTTCACTGTTGTGTTTGTTCAAAATGTTAGGAACACTTTCATTGCTTTTGATATAAGTGTTTGTAGACGAAAGTTCCGAAACCAAAGTTGATATGTAGTAACGTTTTCAAATGATTATGGTGTTGTTGGCTGCTTTGTCTGCAGGAGCGAAGACATATTTTTCGTGTAAATTGCGTAATTTGGATTTGAAATATCTTTCAGATTTAGAACTTGGATTTTCGAAAAGATGAGGATTTTTGTGGAAGTTATCTATTCGAATATCGGTAATATCCAATATGAGGTTCTTCCAGTCATTCAGAGAATGTGATTCGACCCCTTCCGATTTACACCATCTTTTTGTGAGTTATCTAAGGCTTCCTTTAGTTCTTCGCGACATTTGATAAAATCTATCTTGGATGGAATTCTGTACTTAGGTCCTTTCTTGAGAAGATTGAGAAGATGCCTGTCCTGGATAATTGAAAAGTCACCTGTTACAATATGGCCAGCTGGTTTATAAAGGTATTCAGAATGACAAATATGGATAATGACCATATCCCTGTCTACAGTACAAAATCGATAATTCAGAAAATCAGAAACCGAAGGCATACAAAATCAGGATAAAACAGGAACCAAAGCAAACAAAAACAAAAACCTCCACCATATGAAAAGAAGCGAACTCCCGATATGAGAGTGAGACCAGGTGCCCAGGAAGAGTAAGCATCTCCTGCTTGCATGCAACGCCCGTCGCTTTAATTCGGTAGAACTGTCACATCCGGTTACTTCCATTTTGGAAGATATAGAGTACAATCTTTGGTTGGATGGTTCAAATGGTCTATGACAGAATATCATCCACCATTCGGGATAGTGGGACATCATAGTGTATGACGAGTTCCCCATATCGACCGTAGAACTTCCTCAGTGACGATGTTAGTCGGTCACAAACATATCCCTGACTGAGAAGCTTATCTGAAAGACGCCTAGCTCTCAGAAGAAAATCCGTATATTTGGTACTTGCTCTGGCATAGCGTATCAACTGAGATATGAACACGCCATAAGCAGGCGATGAAGGGATGTTGCTACTCAGAAAAGGAAAGTTCGTAATGCTGAAATTAAAGTCGTCACGTTTGTCATAGAGTGAGGTGTTCATGTGACCATCAGTGTCGTAGGACAACATTATGTCCAAATAGGATGCTGAATTATTTGTCTCTGTAGTTTCTTTGACTTCAAGCTCCGAAGGATAGATACTGCTCAGGTAATCCGCGAATTTTGGATTATTGATGGACAACACATCGTCTATGTATCTGTAAGTGAAGTTGAAGTCAGAAGCTAAGTATCTTTTCCCTTCAGAGACCAAAGATTGAATGAATTCAGCTTCGTACGAGTAAAGGAAAATGTCGGCAAGGAGTGGGGCACAATTGGTCCCCATTGGAATTCCGACAATCCGCTGGAAGACCTTTCCTCCAAACACCACAAAAATGTTGTCGATCAGAAAGTTTAACATCTGAATAATGTCTGTTTCAGTGTACTTATTTTCAGAATCTGACCTTTCCCCCAAGTTGCACATTCTCAAGAAGTAGGACTTGATTCAAGAATTTTAGGATCTGAAGTTACTTTATTGTAGTTAAATACGAAATTTCGAATAGGTCTTTTATACTTGTAACAAATAAGAGGAGGTTCAAAATTCTCAAAATATTGAGGAATAGCACTTTGGACGCGATGATCCCGAAAAATATTAGAGATGTTAAGAAGATCGAAACCTTTGTTAATAAATGGAATTTTTATGAATCGTCTTCTAAGGGGAATGTTTTTAATGACAGGAAAAAGTTTATTCTGTGCGAATGCAACAATGATTAAGTTTGAATCAATCAGTATTTCTTAAGAATGCAACCTCTGCTTCATCCAAGATAGACTTCAATTGAACTGCTGGTATTGATGAGAGAGCATGAAGCAGTTCATGTCTGCCGCCGTTTCGTGCAATTATAAGTAGATCTCTGAGGGTACGATGTATTCTAGCTCTGTTTCTAAGGTTTCTGTTTCGCCTTTTTCCGTGTGACCTAAACTTTCGTTTAGCGTCAGGGCGGATTGAAAAGACATTGATCTTTGTCGAGGTCGAGGAAATATTTCCATGTCCGTAAATTTGATCGTTTAAACCAAGGGGGTACGCAGTTTGTAATTTAGTGATCCAGGCAAGTTCAGCTTGTAGTCGGCGTTTTTTAATTTCAGTTTTACTTAGATTTTTGAGTTTTGGGAAAGACTGAACTGGAGTAATACTTAAATCCGAAATTGAATGTTTATATTTAAAGAAGTGATGGTACAGGAAATTTCTGTGCTTTTTGTGACGCGAGTTTCTTATCTGATATGAATGATTTCGAAAACGAGATTTTAAGGACTGGCCTGTTTCCCCTACATATTGGGCGCCACATCCCCTGGCGTTTCATGTAATAACATAAATGACATCTTGATACGATCAATCAACGTCGCTATCAATCTCGATCTTAAACGTATGCCCATTAACACTAGATGTAATCGTGGAATTGCAATTGATGAGCGGACAAATGGAACACCTCTTTCCATTGCACTGGCGAATGGTTGAGAACCCTCTGTGTTTGTTGTTAAATGTAGAGCCTGCAGATGGAGTAGTAGGTGTAATACGTCTACGGGGTATAAATTTAAGAGGTGATAGATGTACTCTGGGTGAGGTAAAAAGTTGATTACTGTTAAATGTCGATGATGGTAACGTGACTGTAGTGACAGAGGGTAATCTCAAAGGTTTTAATTTAATACGAGGCGACCTTAGAAATGCCATAATGAAATAATCGAGGATAGAAAGGTGAATTAAGATCCTGCGTAGAAGATACTACAACACAGTCAAGTTACAGAACGATTTGGAAATAAAACACTTCAAACATCGGGTCGCGGGGAATTGTATTACCAACTCCACACTGCAACACGAAATAAGTGTAGATATAAAAGAAAGGAGGGGATCTCCAACAACACCTAGTTGCAGCATCAACAGCAACCTCCCAAAACACCCACTGTAAAACACAAAAATGACACGCACAGAAAGAGACGCAGTAGTACAATGAACGTCAAATCACAGAAAAACATAAAACACAAATGACTACACATAAACCAATGAGACCAATGGGCAAACGGTGCCGACTTAGGACGGCCATCTGCCTCGTCAGTAGCAGACGGTGTGGTTATCCTGGATTACGTGCGCACAACCCTCCCACTATTCCGATTACCCAGAGGTCTCGAAGAACGTACAATTGTGGTGTAAAACAACCTCCTCACTGTCAGATGACCACACACAAACAAGACCGCAAGACGCAGGGGCCCAAGCAACACAGATGAATATGTAAATTGATATAAAAAGAGGGCATGCGTAATACGACCTGTGCTCTGCCGGCTGTAGCGAGCTAATGTATGTATTCACCCGAGGAGTCCGACTGACATTCAGAGAGGACAGGTGGTCGGGGCCCTGTCTTCTCTAAAGAGGTTTGGACAGGGCCCGTCATGGAGTCCCGTCGTCACAGTCAGTCAGCGTGCAAGTATTAAGGATGCGCTGGTACAAGACTGTAGATTGGTCAAGTACCAAGCCTAGTGTCCGTCTGGTGACATTAGGATTATATCCACGGTATAAGAGGCGTTTGATGATTCTGACGCATTTTCGATAGTAATTCTGTCTACCTTTGATCCTTCTAATTTTGTTGATTATGTCACCATAAAATGCAGGTTGCGAAATACCCAAAGTAATATACTCTGTTGCTTGTATGGGTCCGAATTTCAAAAGTAGTTGACAATAATTTTTGTAAAATTTCCAGAATGTCTTGACAAGTTTGTGAAAGCGAAAACCTTGACCTAAAAGTTTCTTTGTTATTTGTAAATTTCTATCATGAAAATCCAAAACATCAGTACATGCTCTAGCATACCGGATGAGCTGCGAAATGTAGATACCATAAGACGGTAATCTAGGAACATCACCGTCAAGCCAGGGAAAATTTACTATATTGAATCCAGTCATCTCTTTTGTCATACACCCTTGTATGAATCTCTCCATTGATAATTTTGATATTCAGGTCCAAAAATGGTGGATAAATGACATTTTTATATTTTTCAAAAACAGGATTGTCGATAGTAAGGATATCATCCAGGTACCTAGAAGTACCATTGAAACATTTCACATCATCATGTTTTCTTTGTTTTTGAAGATTTTGGATAAATTCTTTTTCATACGTGAATAAAAATAAATCTGCAACAAGAGGCGCACAATTAGTACCCATAGGGATCCCTACAACCTGCTTGTAGAGATTCTCACCAAATCTTACGTAAATGTTGTCCAAAAGAAAGGACAAGGCAATACAAAGGTCACTACATGTCCATGATTTATATGATTTGTATTCTGTATTGGAAAAGAAACCCTTTGATTCAGATGTACAAATATAAGTTTTACCCTCTCGGTTAAAGCACCATTTAATGAGTTTTGACAATTGATCATTAATCTTATCGTGAGGAAGCGTGGTGTACATATTTGAAAAGTCGTACGAAGAAATCGAATTGGCTTGAAAATTTCTCGATTTCATTTTGTCAATCACATCCCCTGAATTTTTAATAGACCAAAATAAGTTTACATCATTCCTGTTTAGAACAGTTTCACAATATTTTGCAACGTGTTCCTTTATCACCGTGAGTGCTGACGTCAGATTTCTAGACAAAATTGTAGTTGAGCAGTTGCTAGAATTAGCAATGTATCGAAATTTGTAAGGAGACTTGTGCAATTTTGGTATGCAGTATAGTGTAGGAAGATCCAGTTTAGAAATAGGGATCTTGAATGAAGAAATTTCACTGTTGTGTTTGTTCAAAATGTTAGGAACACTTTCATTGCTTTTGATATAAGTGTTTGTAGACGAAAGTTCCGAAACCAAAGTTGATATGTAGTAACGTTTTCAAATGATTATGGTGTTGTTGGCTGCTTTGTCTGCAGGAGCGAAGACATATTTTTCGTGTAAATTGCGTAATTTGGATTTGAAATATCTTTCAGATTTAGAACTTGGATTTTCGAAAAGATGAGGATTTTTGTGGAAGTTATCTATTCGAATATCGGTAATATCCAATATGAGGTTCTTCCAGTCATTCAGAGAATGTGATTCGACCCCTTCCGATTTACACCATCTTTTTGTGTAGTTATCTAAGGCTTCCTTTAGTTCTTCGCGACATTTGATAAAATCTATCTTGGATGGAATTCTGTACTTAGGTCCTTTCTTGAGAAGATTGCGGAGCTGCCTGTCCTGGATAATTGAAAAGTCACCTGTTACAATATGGCCAGCTGGTTTATAAAGGTATTCAGAAGTTGCACATTCTCAAGAAGTAGGACTTGATTCAAGAATTTTAGGATCTGATGTTACTTTATTGTAGTTAAATACGAAATTTCGAATAGGTTTTTTATACTTGTAACAAATAAGAGGAGGTTCAAAATTCTCAAAATATTGAGGAATAGCACTTTTGCTATTTTGCTCCAAATTTGCTCCAAACATATTTGCTCCAAACATAATTTTTCAAACACAAGAAGTATCATTTTGCACAATCTCAGACTACTAGAAGCTTTGAGATTTGCAGAAGTCAGAACCGACCCTAAAAATATCTTGAAACAGAAATTTCGGGGTGCGAGCGAGCATTTTATTTTTATAATATTATTTTTTGAATTTTGAAAAATATGGTGCGGGAAATCCAAAGAACATTTAATTAGTTTGGTATGGCCTAACTATGTTTCATAAAAAAAATCATAATTAAAAATTAAACAAAAAATATTTATTTAAGCATATATCATATAAATCAAAAGATCAAGTATCTTAGATATGATTAATATGCAATGAAATGAGTGCGTAAGGTCATACATTAAGTAATTAAAAATGTTACAAATGAGCATTTCTGATAAAGTACGAACGTCAAAACGTGTAAAGAATTGACTTCGGAATGGAGCCAATAATGACAACACTTCTTCAGACATCCATCTTTTTAGATCATCCTGATGCTTTCGGTTTGTCGATATGTGCTTCGGTTCTGAAGAAGACGTTTGTCAAAGGAAGATATCCCCTGTGCCTACTTTTGCCTGTAATGACGCCACCTATTGGCGGATCCGGGCAAATTACAACAAAACTTGTAGGTGACTATGAGTACTTCATTCCTACCAAGCTTCATAAAAATCCCTTTAGTGGTTTTTGAAAAGAATTCGAAAATATGAAAAGTTTACGGATGGACGGACGACAGACGGTGGACTTTGGCAATAGCTCACTTTGACCTTTTGGCTCAGGTGTTTAAAAAAAACTACTCACCAAAGAAAATGTCAATTAATATGTTAATGATGTATTCATCAGACAACATCTCAACTTCCTCTGATCGTCCTTCCGTTTCTGCCTCGTCTCTTGCAAGAAGTAAACTATCAGTGTAGTCCCTTATGTTACCTTGAAATTAAAAACATATAGGACATGGAGATTGAAATAAGCATATACTTACACAGAATATCCCTCCAAAAAAATAATAGTTTATTGCAAAATGAAAATATTTGCAGGATACTAGTATAAGGCGACGTACAGTATTTAATAATCAGAGAACCCCCTCCCCTCAATTAATTTGAATAATAGAAATAGATGGAGTAACAAAAATGCTTAATTTTAACGTCATCCTTTTAACTAGAAAAAAGCAATTTTAGAAAACAAGAATGAAACAGACAACTTTGGTGCAGACATATCGAATAAATGTCATAATTTGTGTTTTGTTACGGGTATGCAACATACAGCAAGTGCATTTATCGCATGAAATGCGCTAACGCGCATTACATGTACGATTAATGCACTTGCTGTGTGTTGCATATCCGTAACAAAACACGAATTAAGACACTAATTCTATATGTATATTTCAATACGAAAAACTTAACTACTAGAACTTTGTTGATATCTCTTATTCTGGGTTGTCAGGTCTATTGAATTTACGATGCTTCTGTACTGACTTGAAAAATATTGATGGACGTTCTGATACTAAATTTGATAAATGAATCTGAAACTAAGGAGTATCTCCCTCATGACAGAACGATTATATTTACAGCATGGACCAGACATGCATGTTTCGGGTACTTAACCCTCGTCAGTGATCCTTAATCTAAACAATGTATATGGCAAAAGAGTGTGATAGTTTTTATGTCCAAAAATGTACCGAAAGACGTAGCATGTTGGGGGGGGGGGGTTATGATGCTACAGGATTTCTCTCTTTCGGCGCCGAGTAGCACTGATCTACATTACTTGTGGAAATGCGCATATCGTGCTCTTAAAATTAACGTAATAGAAGCATATACATTGTATTTCAATACAATATGAGAAAAACGTACATTCTCATCTTGGTAAACTTCGATTTGATTACATGTAAGTATGGACGAATAAAATATCGTACTATTATTTTATGTATCGTGACATACTTGGATCGTAAGAATCCATGTGTTGTTTGAGCTCTGTTCTGAGAAAGGTATGAAGTTCTTTCATAATTTCTTCCATTCTCCTCCACTTTTGTGTCTTGTATATGTAAGTCATTCCTGGAATAATGTCCTCAATAAACACCCCTGCTATCTCCTCGTTCAATTCGAAGTCAAGCTTCAACATCTTGTCCACATCTGGATCGTTCAGATTGCACCTGTGTACATTATAATAACTCATGAGTAATCTCTTTAAACATAAGAGTGAACGAAAGTCAAAAACACAACACCCAATTTGAAAGTAACTATCGATGGGCATACAAATCAATGTTGATAGATAACTAGAATAATTTGAAAATTGATGCATTTTGAAACTACATAATCGGGAGATTAATTTTAAATAAAAAATACCCACGTGCACGGATACATGTATGTAAATCACCCGCAGTAAGTGTTATTGTATAATACGTCATTGTTTAATGCGTACGGAAATCCATTGTAAGCTACATGTACTAACGTAAGAACGCGACCCGCGAGTGGTTTGACAATAAGTGTTTTGAATATATTTCTCTGACACTTTTCGTCCATAGCACTTTCTATATAATTTATATATTATTTTCATTTTCGTGCTTAACATCGACGGCGGGTGCGGCTAGCCAACAGGGGATGCTTACTCTTCCCGGGCACCTGGTCCCACCTCTGGCTTGCAAGGGGTCCGTCGATGCTTAATTTTGTGCTCTTTTGTGAGTGCTGTTGAGATTATCGTCAGGATCTTCTTTAACTTAAAAAACTAAATTGAAATTGAACATTTATGAAATATCTAGATACATACTTTCTTCCAAAACACATGTTAAATAACATGTGGATGACGATTTTGTCGATGTATTCAGACATGATGAAAGGTTCCGTTTCCTTGGCCATTTCTTCAACTATTCTTTCACAAACGTCATTGACCATATTTTCGAGAATCACTCCATGCATATAGTGTCCTGCAGAAATAAGGGGTCCGAAGTGCAATTATATCGCTGTATATAGAATAAACTCGTTCAAGCAGGAGATGTTCACTCTTCCTCGGCACCTTCCTTCGCAAGGAGTTTACTTCATATGGTAGACTATTTTTTATTTCTGTTCCTTTGCCTTAGTTCTGGTTTTATCCTGGTATTGTATGTCCTTGGCTAGATGATTTTTCGATTAACGATTTTGTACTTCTTACTAGGGTTTTGTCCATATTGTCTTTGTCAAGAACCACATATCATATATGAACTAATTTGTTTGACTAAAATAGTAGCTCTTGTACCTAAAATCTTCTACAAAACTGAATAAGATTTTATATTCATTGTACAATCCCACAAAGGAAATTCAGCATAAGGACTTGAAATTATATTGACCTATAATGATAGAAATGAAATATGGGGCTTTCTTTGCAAAAATATACCCCAAAACCCCAACTGTCTACACTTCTACAACCTTGAATTGGCCTAATGGAAAAAAATGCCGAGCATATCCAATTATACTTTTAAAGAGAAAGTATTCCTATTGCATTTTAAAGAACGTTTTTTAAGCAGGCCCTAACCAAATGCCACAAGATGATATTATAAATTGCAATAAAAACAAAAGAAAGTTGTCGAAATATTTACCTAAGCGCTTTTCCTGCAACCTTTTTCTGAAATTTCCATGTTGCACTGTAGGGCGCAAGTGCAATATCTTTTCCATTTCCGGAGAAAACATCACCTGTTTGTAGAAGGAAACAAATGACACATCGTCTTTTCATTGGTTTTAGAGCTAATACTCTTGTATACAATACATAATTTTATATTCTATATTCATTTAGAGGTTGTGTATGTAAATTATCTATATTTTTTCTCACCTGATTTAAGTCTTGGTCTACTGGAGAAATCGGCTTTCTTCTTGACCAGTGCTTCAATGACCACGTCCAGATTATTCAGGAAGATTGTAGAAACAGGACCTTTGTGTAAGAAACTAAACTATCAATTACATGTATCTTTCGAGAAACAGAATCAACCGGCATTGATAAAAGATGTTTCCTCTTCAAATTCAATAGCATCATTAAAGAACAGATGAATTTGCAGCATGGACCAGACATGCACGTTTCGGGTACAAAACCCTCGTCAATGATCCTCAATCTAAACAATGTAATACGGTCAAAGAGTGTGAAAGTTATTATTATGTCAAAACGTGTACCGAAGGTTTGGATTATGATGCTTCAGGAACCACGTTTTAGAAATTTCAAGAAAATATGATCACAGAAATTTTTCGAATGCCAACCGATGTTGATGGAGCTTGGCTACATGTGCCCCCGGGGACTCCTGGTCCACCAACAGTGACACTAACCAAATGGTACAAATGTTAAACGTCTGCAAATTCAATAGCATCATTTTAGAACATGTTCATTTGCAGCATGAACCAGATATGCACGTTTCGGGTAATAAACCACGTACATGTACCTTTCGAGGAACAAAATGAACCGGTATTGATATCTTTCTGCAGGATGTCAGATCAACAGCTATGGTTAACAGTTTCCAGTTTCTTAAAAAATTCTTTGGAAAATTTCAGGAATTTCTTAGCTTGTTACGTCTTCGTTCCTTTGAAAAACTAAGATTTTCAGAGATTTGAGAGTAAAAATTCATCTTTTCAATCATAAAATTCTTACAAGCTTTAATCAATAGATACCAATCTGACTCTTACCCACTTTGATCTGTATAACTGGACCGTACTTTGTTGAGAGTGCCGCCACATCTCTATGAATGGTCTTCTTGGTATAGACTTAAATAAATAACAGACATTGAGAGAAGTAAGATATTCAGTTACAAGTGTCTCTCTCCACATCCTCGAGAACCTTACAAATATCGAAGCGCAGAGAAGTTTCCTATGATGTCTTCTACCTCTCCATTGCAGTAATTAAAGTTAGAATTAATTACATAATACGTAAATGGTCCAACTCTATACCCTCTTATAGAAAATTTTAAACCAATTTCTTTTAAAAGCACCAGACACATGTTTCGGATATAGGGTCCATTCAGTAGCATATCCAAATGAACTCTATGTTCAAAATACTATTAGATGGATGGTGCTAAGATGTTAACGTCCTTCCGTTTCGATTATCTTTTTGGATGGAATGAGTAGTTTCCGAAATAGCAAAATAATATATATGGTGTCAAATTGCTAAAGGCACAAAACAAAGCTTCCTTCAGGCGACAGACCTGGAGAGGTGTACTTAATACACTTAACAAACATCCGGTCATGGGGAAGGAGTTTATCTGTTCCACACTGCAAAAGGAAATATGTGTTTATATTAATAATACGAACGTATTCCATCTTTGTACGTTCTTGATGAAAATTTGAAACCAAATTCTTATGCAGCAAACACGTGTTTCGGATATATAATCATCATCAGTGATGCTTCAAGCGAAAGTGATATCCAGAAGCCGTCAAAAATCATTTCAGAAGCGCACTCTTGTTTTATATTTTAATTTTAATTTGTCCATTTACATTACAGAGAGTACGTAGCCCCAAATTTCCTGTATGGTCGATTTAGTAGCATATCCAAATAAAGCCTATGTTCAAAATAGCATTGGAGGGATTATCGTTTGACGAACTTTTGTCTATACTAGATGTCGTATGATTTTTTTCTCTTCTATCACAAAATAAAATAAAACATTGAAAAAAGATTGATGTATAAAATATTATCTAAGATGTTAACGAAAACTTTGGATATTTCTTTAAACATTGGTGTAAATGAACGACTCAAGAACATCGCCGATCTTAATTTTTTCTAAATCTATTTCCAAATGTTCAATAACAATCGAAACTTTAGTAAGTCTACTGTATATCAAGAACGATAACTCAAATTATTTGTATCAGACATACACGACAGACCGTTGTGTTTAAAATAACAATAATCAACTCACTGTTCCAGTGTCCGATTAAAGGCAAAGACCAAGGGCCTGGCGGAGTGCGATACTTCAGTTTGCAGTAAATGTAGTAGGTCAAAAGTCCAACACATGCCGCGAATAATATTGTTTGTAGATTGAACAATCCGAGAACAAGTTCTGAAAATGCCATTTATATCTGAAAAAGAAAAGATGTAAATGTTTTTTGAAGTCTGATTAACTTCAATCCTATATGTAAATCAATATCCAAAACGTTCTATCAAAATGAGGTAAAATAATCCAAAATATATTTTGCCGAACGCATGTGCTAGAGATGTGTTTGTTAACAAGTACATTGATAATACATACCATGACCCAAACATTTACCGGGAGCTCGAGCATATTGATCGACGTGAAGCTTCAGTTCAAAATGTAGCACAAAGACCTAAACTCTGTTGTTTACACCGTGCGTGAGAACATGTATATGTTAGATATGATACATCAAGAGAATTGTTGAATGGATAATTAAATATAACTCTTGAAACTTACAATTATCTATCATTCTAACATTCGCTGATGATCGATGCACGTGCTTTTAGAAGAAGAAAGGTTTGACTTCGGTAGTTTTCCTTACTTGTACATCAAATATAATTTTAACATGCAATGATAAATAAGGGCGCTTTTTATTTGAACTAAAACAATATTATGAATTATCGAAAGGAGAGTTTTTCTAATTCCCTTTTTTAGTTTTGTTGTTTTCGGTTGTTCTCGGTCCTTCATCTTAAAATTTCCTGAAACATGTAATATAAAGATAATACCAAAAATCAAACAAATTCAAACATACAGTGATATCATATAGCGTATTATATTGGCACATCATTGGAAAATCCGTTTATCGCATGATCACATGGTGCATACAGCAATGGATGAAAATAACATTGAAATGTCTCTATTTTGACGTCATCATTGATTTCGTCCTAAGTGCAATGAGATGCCATTCGTATCCCCTCGCCCTTTATTTGTTATGGTATAAAATGGGATACCATGGGATTACAATGATAACTAAAGCGATCACTTTTCTTCTAAAAGTTAACATATATGCCGCCCCCTTCTTCCACCACAACAAAAATAATGCTCATCAATTGGTTTGATTTATACTTTCATCTTTGATTAATTTCTTCTTTCTAACCTGTGAGATATTTCAAATCATACAAAATGTGAGAGAAAAAAATCTCAAATTTGAAAGGTTTACTGTCATGCGACAAACAAATTGTCAATATTCCCACCAGTACTCGACACGTAGTCTTTCAAGACGAAGTGTCCATATGCCACTGTAGTATACCTCCCGCGAATGCCAAATAGAAACGCAGAAAATCCTGTAATGTCCAAATAGGTAAAATAAAAAATTCAGCTGGAAAGGTCATACTATCATCTTTAATAGGAAAAGGCCAAAATATGCAAGGCATTCTTTGTAGCTACCGTAGAACTTCCTCGGTGACATCCTAAGTCATAATCCTAAATAACCTTGAGCAAACAGCGTACTGGCGTGCCTCTTTGCTATCAACATGAAGTTTTTGTACTTATAACATGTTTTTACATATGTATTACTTATGAAATGAATTCACCATAGGCAGGCAAAAAGGCAGGTGATTGAACTACCTCTAACCTTTTTCTTCAAACTTGAGATTCTTCCTCAAAAGTTTAGGGACTCCTCAAAATTGACCTCGTATGAAAGAAATATTTGAGATTTTACTCAGCTTGAGGAGAGATTTTCCTCAAATATTTGAGGGGGTTCTATAACCTACCTCAAATACTTGAGGAGGTGTTTAATTTCTTCAAAATGTTAAGAACTACACAATGCCATAACAGATTGAGGCAAAACGCAATAATTATTGTTTAATCTTTGTAAAAATTAATCTACATGTTTATTTGTGTGATATGTGAAAACTCATATTTAAGGCGGAGTGACGGATTGAGGGACTTTTAATTCAGGACGTTTGCAATATTCATCTTAATCATCTTTTCTCAAGTTGAAGAAAATCTCAAATATCCTTTTTATTCAAGGTTATTAACGAAGAGTCTCTTAGCTTTGAGGAAATTAATAGAGTCGTATACTCTTAAAGAATAGAAAAGGGTACTTCAGGGTTATTTAAAGAATAGAATCACGACGGTCCAAATGTATTATTACATGAATTAGGATGAGTGCGAAATGTACCGAATATATTTGATCCCGTGCCTTGGTAACATTGGTGACAAAAACTCTTCCGTAAAGTATTTTTCTTCAAATACTTTCTCAGCTGAGTCAGAAGCCCCAAAAATGATTTGAGGTATTTTTATACAAAAATATTTTTTTATGAAAACTCATCTTAGAGAGTCCTAAAGCACGTTTGAGGTTTATGGAAATTTCAATTTGAGACGTTTGATACCATATCAGTGAATACCATTCATATCAACAATTACCAAATTGAAAATAAATATGTTGATAAAATACCAAATAATAACCTTATTTCATATGTCTTCAAACTAGTTTTGTTTTCTTTCTTAAGGTTACTTCGTCTATAAGGAGCAAGAAAACGGAACGCCATGTGTAGAAGCAGAGAACTTGCCATCGCGAAAGGATGATTCTTCTAATAGGTTTAGGTTTAATGTAATATGATAAATGTTCACAAGTTTTCTCATTATGTTTTTAGTTCATGAAATAGTGTTGTAAGGGAAACAAATACCTGATCATTTAATTCGACTTGGTTAGGTAAGGTTTCAGATTTGAAAATTAAGGTCAGTGCAGGTCACTTCAGAAACGTGATAAATGCAATTTTGACATGCATATCTATCTTAAAAAACATTAAATGAAATTGTCACCATTGAATAGATCGCCATACGTTGTAGATGCATGCAATCCAATTCTATGGACAAAACCCGTCTTAAATGGATCATGTCCTATTCTGATATTCAAGTGATGTCATCAATCTTTCCGTAGACTCAATGCTTAACATCGGATGAAATGAAATACATATTCTATCATAAAATTTCAGTGCACCATATGCGCAATTGACCCTTCCGAACGCGGGAAAAATTTAAGAAATTCCATGACGTCACAATGCAATTTCGATGTTTGACCGAAGTTCGAAGCTTGTTTGTCCGAGGCAAAAGCATAGTGACGTCACGAAATTTTGCATTTTTTCCCGCAATCGGAAGGTTCAATTCAACAAGTTGTCTCATCAGTGATGTTTGATGTAGAAAAACAGGAAGTACAAGTAATATGAAATTCCCTCCAATGCTATTTTGGTTACTGAAATGAATTTTGTCTATGTCTAAAAATTTTGGCTGGAAGAAATTGGTTTGAAATGTTCTTCAAGAAGGTAAAGAGTTGGGACACTTCCTTTCTATTTTGAAGAGCAAAAGTTAAACTTGACCTAAAATTTCTGCGAAAGTACCTTTTGAGATTACCGTCAGGATCTTCTTTAACTCATTTTAAGGACAGATCTATGCAATCAGGGAGATACCCCTTAGCTTTGGGAAAAAAATTCAATTTTGTGACGCAGAATTAACAAATGCAAATTTTTTAAATCTATTGCAACAATCAACAAGCAGTGATACCAACCTACAGTGGTTGAAATTGCCAATATTGAAATATATATTCTATTAAAAAGATTTCATTGCACCAAATGCGTATTTCAACAAGCTATTTCTCATCAGTGATGCTCGAGTCGAAAAAGAGGAAGTTTAATTAATATAGAATTCTGATGAGCAAAAATCTAAACTTGACCTTAAATCAAATTCGAAAATGCTGCAAAGAAAACAAAATGATATTTGTCCATATCATTTGAATAAAAATTCATCATGATAAAGTAGTCAACAAACCACATGCAACATTGCTTGTATCCAGTTTCCGAAGTAAGATGCGCGGACAGTGCATGTAGCATTCTATCGACAAGTTATTTTACAATATAAGCTCCTTTTTTCTACAGACACAAAAGACGTACCAGCTGCCCGGAACAGTGGATATTAAGGAGAGAAGAATTAACATAATACTTTCCATATAACAAACATTATGCAGTATATGGAATTAGTTCATATTTTGTGAATCGAAAATGCACAAGAAATATGAATGATCACATATAACAGTTGGCGCTCAATGTTGACATAAATGTTAAAAACATTTGTCTTTTGAAATAAAATAGCTCAATCAAATCATAAATTCATTTTGGTTTCCAATAGAATGAATAGGAGAAGAGTATCTACTTTTTGTCTATAGGTATGCTACCAATGTCTAGGAACAATCGAAACGTGTATAGTTGGTTTCCAAAATTCTTTGACAATAAAAAAGAGTAAGGGGTATCTCCGACAACACTCGCTTGCAGCACCCACAGCAAAACACCAAACATTCTATGTAAAAACACACAGTAGATTTCGTTATTATCAATATTTTGTTATTTGAAATAACGACGACGGGGAGGTATGTAGACATTAACGCCATTTTTGTTTGTTTGTTATTTTCTGTTAAAATTTGCCTCATCTTGCTAAATGGGATTGAACCAAAAGACCATAAAAATGATAAAAACATAAAAATCGGAATCATTTCGCATGAACTGCCTTAACCTTCATTTTCTGTCTCCGTTAACATTGCGTTCGGGATTTCTGTTATACACAGCTACTTCCGTTCGGGAACGGTGTATGACGTAAACTTATTTCGACGTCATCAAATTGTATGAAAACCAAATATGAATTCAGGGAAAGTACGCTAAAAAATCGATGTTTCTATAGAAACTTGATCACGTCATAATCTTTTACGTCAGACACCGTCCCAAATCGACCACAAGCATACACCAGCGAAACGACGGAGTATTGTGAAATACAGAATACTGCAATGATATCTAAGCTTCAAGAATAACGAATCGTCCAAATCTGTTTCCAGAGAGCAACCTCTGGAACAGAAATTTCAAATGGCGTAAAACAATTTTCTTTATTCGGTATTTTCGAAAAGAAGAGTTACCTTCCATTTGGGACAGTATCTGACGTAAACTAAGTGTTAATTTATTTCCATTTCTATGAATTTTGAAACTAATGTCTCGCGCGAAGATGTTGATCCAAGGGCTTCCGCTCTTTTAAATCAATTTACGCAAAGTGGATCATGTCTGCACAGGAGATATTGTGCAACAGATAAACTCTTAGAACCTCTGCGTTATCAAAGACCGGACATTAAACTTTGCCAAATTTAAGTTACTTTTTAAAAACCATCCATCGTCTTTTATCAAATATTTTCTGTATCCTAAGACCCCCATTTTTATCCGTGTAGCGAAATGTCAGTTAAACCTTTTCAAACTTTGTTTCCCATACTACAGAGTTTTTTGTCATTCATGAGTACTTATATTCGTCAGTACGTAATTTCGCCAAGAAAAGCACTGGCGAAAATGACAGAAATTGGTGCTTGACGATTAAAAACCACCTTACAGTATCAAGATTATTGAAATTTCTAAAACGTGGGTCTTGTAGCATCATATCCAATTCATTCTTCTACGTTTTTCGGTACATTTTTTGGACATAATAGATTTCACACTCTTTGGTCATATTACATAGTTTGGATTGATGATTACTGGCGAGGGTTGAGTGCCCGAGACTTGCGTGTCTGGTCCATGCTGCAATGTCCTTAAATGATGCTGTTAACGACGTTTAACAAATGAATATCGCAAAAAATGATAACACTTAATTACTGTACATTGGTAGTCCATATAATGCCTCCCCTTTTCAGATAAGAAGTAAGTACAAATAGTTCTGAAATCTTATTATACAGGAAATCCTTCTAGAATTAAATCTATTATTCAAATTATTGTATCATCCATACAATGGATGTCTTCATTTAACTAATGTTATACGTCTTCACATACATGACAAATATGGATAATGACCATATCCCTGTATACAGCACAAAATCGATAATTCAGAAAATCAGAAACCGAAGGCATACAAAATCAGGACAAAACAGGACAAACAAACAAAAACCTCCACCACATAAAAAGAAGCAAACTCCCGATATGGGAGTGAGACCAGGTGCCCAGGAAGAGTAAGCATCTCCTGCTTGCATGCAACACCCGCCGCTTCAATTCGGTAGAACTGTCACATCCGGTTACTTCCATTTCGGAAGACATAGAGTACAATCTTTGGTTGGATGGTTCAAATGGTCTATGACAAAATCAGAGAGTGGGACATCATAGTGTATGACGAGTTCCCCATATCGACCGTAGAACTTCCTCAGTGACGATGTTAGTCGGTCACAAACATAGCATCATTTAAGAACAGATAGAACTGATAGAATTGCAGCATGGATCAGACATGCACGTTTCGAGTACTTACCCCCAGTCAATGATCCTCTATCCAAACAATGAGGCATGGCAAACATGACCAAAAAAAGGTAAAAGTTGTATCAAGAAAATATCTCAAGACGTAACAGAATCCACTTTTCAGAAATTTCAAGAAAATATTGTGAACAGAAATTTTCGAATGCGTTTAAAAAAACGATCACTGAAGTTGCATGATCGATCTTGGCTACATATGCCCTCGGGGACTCCTGGTCCATCAGCAGTGGCATTCACCAAGTGGTACAAATGTTACATGTCTTTCGTAGCATCATTTAAGAACAGATAAATTGGCAACATGGACCATACATACACGTTTTTCAATTATTGTTCACAATGAAAACTAATTCATTTATGCAATGTATGATAGGAATGATAGTATAAAAGTAAGAACAATTGTATGTTTCCTTTTTATCTACTTATTATATACGCACTCTTTTATACATATTGGTAAGTCTGAAGTGATCAAGTACTACAATTAATGAAACTGTACAGGAAAATGTATAAAATATTTGAACTTATTTCTGAAATTATATGTTGCATGTACTGATAGCAGTAGCAAATTCCAAATATAAAATTATTCCGTCGATATATATTCTGAAATATAAATCTGTTTAATTGAAATATATAGTACAATATATTCCCTGACATGGTCGCCATAGCACTTTCTATATAGACATAACCTCAAACAGTGTATCTATTTAGATATCGTTTTCATTTTCGTGCGGGAACATTGACGGCAGGTGAGGCTATCCAAACAGGGGATGATGCCTACTCCTCCCGGGCACCTGGTCCCACATCTAGCTTGCTAGGGTCCGTCGATTCTCAATTTTGTGCTCTATTGTGGGTGCTGTTGAGATTATCGTGAGGATCTTCTCTAACTATAGTACATATAATATAAAGCAACTCTTTTAATGAGCTACAAATCTAAGCATCCCACTCCTTTGAATATGATGAATACGATAGCGTTAAAAAAAATGGCAATGAACGTGAATTCATAATCGTAAATGCTTAATTAAAGACCGGGTTAGCGCAGTGGTAGCGCGCTCGCTGCTCACCTCTAAGGTCCCGGGATCGAATCTCAGATTCGGCAAAGGGTCTTATGTGGGAGGGTAGGTGGTCCCCCACCCAGGCCTCTGCAGGGGGTTTTTCTCCGGGTACTCCGGTTTCCTCCTGCTCATTGGACCCCTCATGCCAACATCTGAGCCAACGTGAGACATTTATATCAGTTGTGTAACTTATTTGTTAAACGTTGTAAAATAAATAAAGTTAAATTTTTTTTAATCTAAAGACAAATTACTTAAGATTTTGTCATTTATGTCAATATAAGATGCAATCTAAAAGCATATCCAAAGGTAGATAAGGCCGTGCTACATTAACAACATTATAACACAAATGCAAGATTATGTCCACTAAAAATGGATGAAAATGAGAACAGCTATACCAGGAGAATTAACGATACAGGCCATGTGCAAAGGCATAAAGTAGACGAAAAGAAACTCAATTTTCATAGCAAGACAAGTTTTAAGGGCCTTTGGTTTTATATAAGCTCTTTGATTCAAACAGTATTCATCATGAAAATTTCACAAAAGATATAAAGTAATCTACAGAGAAATACAATGAACTCTTTAATGAATATCAAAGTTACTATTCGGTATATGAAAATAGTGGGAGATCTGATCATTGTGTCTTTTCCCATTCCTTTGGTTCACATGCAAGTAAGCACTTTTTCAAAATACAAATCAGGCTATTTATATTTCTAAATTCTTTTCTCCACGACAACCTTGTAAATAACAGGCAGCTCAACGCCTTGAAGGTTATGCCTTACACTGGTTACGTGACTAACACCAGGTGGTGCTATGAAACGGAAGGTTTGCAATAAATTTGAAGCTATGAGCAGCAACTCCGTTCTTGCTACAGGTTCCCCCAGACAGACTCGTCTACCAGCAGAGAAGGGCAACCAATTGTCTGGTTTCATGTCCATTTTACCTTCTTTGTTCAGATAGCGGTATGGATCAAACTTGTCTACATCTTTCCAGAAGCTGGCGTCATTATGAAGTGCCCAGTGATTAATTACTACAGTGGTGTCCTTTGGTATGTCGTATCCGCCTATGGAATATAAAATTGAAGCAGATAATCAATGCAGTACCGTGAAACTCATATTTTTTCTAAAATTTAAAAAAGAAATATGTTGAATTTTTTGGAACGACGTAATCAAAATTACTCAATATGTTTAAACTCATTAAGTATGTTTGAATTCTCAATTTGGTGGTGGCGGGTAAGGCTAGAGAAGGATTAATTGCCTTTTTTCCTTTCAATCTTAAGATACCTTCATTAGTTGGTGTTTTTACCATATTCTGAAATGCGGAATAATTTGTTTAAAAATGATCAACTAAGACTGTCAACATACCAACAGTTGTATCACAGATTAGTAGAGTGGGGTACACCTATCGATACTACTGAACCCATTCTCATGGTCTCCATCACACAAGCTTCAGTAAAGCACAAGTTCGGTCGGTCAATGGACTTTGGTCGCTCTCCAGTGTCTGAATGTAAAGAAATATAACACTCATTTTCAAGAATAACATATATGATATAAAGGACACTAAATTTTGTTACAAGACATCATACATTATGATGTCCCACTCTACAGAATGGATGGATGATATTCTGTCTTAGACCATTTGAACCATCCAACCACCGAATATATCTGTATCTTCAGAAATGGAAGTAACCGTATGTGACAATTCTACCGAATTGAAGTGACGGGTGTTGTGTGCAAGCAGGAGATGCTTACTCTTCCTTGGCACCTGGTCTCACTCCCATTTTTTGGAGTTCGCTTCTTTTCATATGGTGGAGGTTTTTCTTTGTTTGCTTTGGTTCTTGTTTCATGCTGATTTTGTATGCCTTCAGTTTATAATTTTCTGAATTATCGATATTGTACTGTGAATTGGGATATGGTCGTTATCCATACTTGCCATTCTCCATAAAAAAGCAAAATATACGCATGCTTCATATTATGAATCTCAATAAGTATATATTCCATTTACACATGATTAATGGAAGCCAAAATTATCTACATGGCACCAACTTCATTCATCTCAAAAGTTTTCATGTAAAAAATGAGCTGCTCCAAATACTTTGTAGAATATAAGAAAGGAAAAGACATGAATATTTTAAAGTGTCAATCGATGGAATTCGGTCTTTTCGAAATACAGAGTTGCTTCCCATTTGTGCAGGTATCTGACGTCAACGCATTGTGACGTCATCAAATTCTATGGAAACCAGCATGAAATTCAGGGAAACAGGGTTACATATATGACGTTTTCAAAAGAATTTAATGACGTCACAATGCTCTTACGTCAGATACCTGCACAAATCGAACGTATGCCAGTAAAATCGAAAAGACGGAATTGTTCAATCGCTTTTGCCTCCTTTTTTGATAATCAAATTAAAACTAAAGTTTTCCAAAAACCTGTGATTAGAGATGTTAAACGTCTTCAAATTCAATCGCATCATTTAGGAACAGATAAATTTGCACCATGTCATGCACGTTTCAGGTACTGGGCCCTCGTCAGGGATCATCAATCAAACAATGTAATATAGCCAAAGAGTGCGAAAGTTATTATGTCCAAAAGTAAGAATCATCACCCTATCGCAATTGAGTTTAAAACGACGTAAATCAAATAAAGTTAAGCACTCAGATGTATCAGAACTATCCTACAACATATAACTGTAACAGACAAGAAGCAAACTGAAGTTTACGAACTCAGCTTCAAAAGTGAAACCTTCTGGACAAATATTCCCGAACACTGTATACTAGAAATGCGTGATTCTAACGTCAGAATTCTAAAAATGAAATATCATAATAATCATTTGCCTTCTGTACCATACTGATGTGATTCTACAGTCAACAAAAGAAGATAAAACATGGTAATTGACACAGCTACAATTTTGCTCAATACAAATGTTTTTCCCGTATTTAGTTAACACTGACCAACGGTAAAAACGGGACTCCTTGACAGACGCAGTCTTAACAGAGAAGACTACATGGATCATGTTCCCTTAATGTATTTGAAAGTTGTTAATTATCGTGACCTTGCACCAGCCAGAAGGTCATTGACTATTTTTAAAATGCATATTTTCTATAACTACATGTATATGAAATAAGTTGTGTTTCCTAGGGTGCATTCATATTACTATTTTGTTTTTTTTGTTTTACCTAACAGTGAGAATAATATTAGGTTATATACGTACCAGCTGTGCGTTTTGGAAACCTCATTGTATCTGGATTAGTGGGAGAGTTGCGTACTTTATCCGGATAACCACTTTATTCTTAATCATACGGGGAATTGCCGTAAAAATTCACCGCCGGACGTAATTGTCTTCCTTTGTTTACATGGAAGAAAATAAATCATCCCAGACTATTGATTGTTAAATAACTTTACCTATGAATTGATCTATTTCTGATTGGCATTTTTCTTGGAATTCTTGGTTTTCCACCATAAAGCTGAAGAACCAATCTAACGTCATCCTTGTAGTATCTAGTCCAGCTATTGACGTGCAAATAAATACAATTAGTTCGACACCATAATTCAAAAGTACAGTCTTCAAAATGATTCAATTTAAAAAAGCTAATATTCTATGCATCAATTTCTTATATGGTCCAATTTTTTATCTGCATGTTTTAAGCATCGCAAAAGGACAAGATATGACGACGATATTCCATTTTGATATCTGTAAAAAAAAAAACCCAGAAATACATGACCTTGCTTCCTACTTCCTTAGAATACATGTGTTAAACGTCTTCAAATTCAATAGCAACATTTTAAGAACAGATCGATTTGCAGCGTGGACCAGATATACTAAGTCTTTTCGGTTGATTCATAGTTTTGTGTATCGGGTAATGTAATCTTGAAAGCCTTGTCATTGGCTATGCCATGTTTATGTTTCGTTATTAATTCATTGCTCTTCCAATTTTGTCTAATCGATATTTTATTGTTACATGCAGATCTCTTCATAATATGGAAGTGTTCCAACTGTATAACATCTTGAAGAAAATTTCAAACAAGTTTATAATGCACAATACACGTGTTACGGATATTAATTCTACATCAGTGATGCTTCCAACCAAAGTGATTCTCAGAAGCATCCAAAATTCATTTCAGTATGGCCTCTGGTTTTATTTTTTGACTTTAAAATATGTAGCCACTTTTTTTGCAACATTCTTCGTAACTGCGTCTGTGCGTAATTCTATCTGCGAGTTCTAGCCATGGTTCATTGTCCAGTAATTAAACGGGTAGCATCTAGCACTCAAATTATCACCGATCCTTGAAGCAACTGCACAATAAACCAAGCTTAGGCATTTATATTCTGATTATAGCATACGACTAACTTGTAGAGTTGCTGCAGTAATGACAGGTTTGAAAATAGAACCATAAAGATTCAAACAAACAAAAATAATAATAATAAAATTCAAGCTCAAAATATATATGTAAATTTATCGATTCAAAGGATTATGTACGATAAATATGACAAATACGCGATAAATATGCACAAAATGGAAAAAAAAAAACTAAGATGGAAGAAACAAACAGTTCGACAAATATGGAATTAATGGTATTCAGATGATTTAGAATTGCATAACAAGATGACAAAATGAGAAAAAACTTAAAACAAAGAAACAAAATTTGAACCGATAACCCATAAGTTAATATGTACACTATATATATATCAATGTTTAATCTAAAAAAAAATCATAAAAATTAAACAAACAATTCATTTAACCATATATTATATAAATCAAACGATCAAGTATCTTAGATATGATAAATATGCAGTGAAATGAGTGCATAAGGTGATACATTCATTAAGTAATTTAAAAACAAATTTCAAATAAATCATTTGACTTCGGAATGGAACCAAAATAACAACACTTCTTTAGCTGAAGAAGACGTTTGTCAATGAGAGGGGCATCCCCGTGACCTACTTGTGCCTGTAATAGCGTCACCTATTGACGGATCCGGGCAAAATACAACAAAACCATGAGTAATAGTACTTCATTCCTATCAAGTTTCATCAAAATGCCTTTAGAAGTTATGGAAATTCGAAAAAATGTGAAAAGTTTACGGATGGACGGACAACAGACGGTGGGCTTTGACGATAGTTTAGTTTACTTTTAGCCTTTGGCTCAGGTGAGCTAAATAAATTACTCACCAAAGAAAATGTCCAGTAATATGTAAGTGATATAATCATCAGACAACATATCAACTTCCTCTGATCGACCTTCCTTTTCTGCTTCGTCTCTTGCAAGAAGTAAACTATCAGTGTAGTCCCTTATGTTACCTTGAAATAAAAATATTTTGTCGTTAACATTTTAGAATTTTGCCCCCAAAAATTGATTTTGAATAATAGAAAAATAGAGTCAGTAAAGTAATTTTTCGTTTCTGATATCAGCCATAGATCTGTACTTATGGTGGACCAAGAGTCCCCGAGGGCACGTGTAGCCAAGTTCGATAAACTTTGGTTGATCGTCTGTCTCTTCAACGCATTTGTAATTTTCTGTTACAAAATTTCTTGAAATTTCTAAAACGTGGGTCCTGTAGCATCATATCCCACCCATTCTGCTACGTCTTTTTGTACATTTTAGGACATAATATTTTTCATACTTTTTGGCCATAATACATTATTAAGACTGAGGGTCATTGACGAGGGCTTAGTACCCGAAACGTGCATGTCTGATCCATGCTGTAAATTTATCAGGTTTTAAATGATGCTATTGAATTTAAAGACGTTTAACATTAGCTCATGTTAGAATTTCGCTCTTCATGTATTCCCTATTTGGAATACCTCTCTTTTAGCCTTTACTTAAGCATCATCGTTTGTTGACATGTTCATGTTCTCACTTTGGTAAAATTCGATTCAATTACATGTAAGTATGGACGAATAAAATATCCCACTATTTTTTCATGTATCGTTACATACTTGAATCGAAAGAATTCATGTGTTGTTTAAGCTCTGTTCTGATAAAGGTATGAAGTTCTTTCATAATTTGCTCCAATCTCTTCCACTTTTGTGTCTTGTATATGTAAGTAATTCCTGGAAAAATGTCCTCAATAAACCCGCCTCCTAACAGCTCGTTCAATTCTAAGTCAAGCTTCAACATCTTGTCCACATCTGGATCGTACAGATTACACCTGTGTACATTATAATAAATTTTTGGTAATCTATAATTAAACCTATTAGTGAGCAAAAGTAAAACACAAAACCCAATTTGAAAGTAACAATCGATGAGCAATAGACCATTTTCTGATCTTATCGGAAAGCTCAAAATGTCCGAGTCAATATCGTTTAGCGTTGTTTTATATTATGACGTCACTGTTAAAAGACGCAATTCCATTGTGACCCAACAATGAAAAAGTGCGCGAAAATTGCCTACCTCGAAAATTCTTCGTCATTTTGTAAGCCATTATGAATTTCGGCAAGTGGTCTATTGACCCTTCCTAATGCAGAAAAATGTAAGAAATTCCATGACGTCACAATGCATTTCGATGTTTCACAGAGGTTCGAAGCTTGTTTTTCCGAGATAAAAGCATTGTGACGTCACGACATTTTGCATTTTTTTCCGCAATGGGAAGGGTCAATTGGGAATACAAATTAATGTTGGTAGACAACTGGAATAATTTGAAAATGTAATGCTTTTTGAAACTACGTAATCAGGAAATTAGTTTAAGTTTTTACATGTACGGGTTTGCGTACGTATATAGTTGCAATAAGTTTTACTGTATAACTTGTATACTACGTCATTGTTTAACTGCTGTTTAAAGCTACATGTACCGACTGTAAGAACGCGACCTTAGAACTAAATTGAAATTGAACATTTGTGAAATATTTAAGATACATACTTTCTCCCAAAACACATGTTAAATAACATGTGGATGACGATTTTGTCGATGTATTCAGACATGATGAAAGGTTCCGTTTCCTAGGCCATTTCTTCAACTATTCTTTCACAAACGTCATTGACCATATTTTCGAGAATCATTCCATGCATATAGTGTCTGCAGAAACAAGAGGCCGAAGTGGAATTATATCGCTATGAGAATAATATGTTCAGTATGCATGAATCCCATATCATGTTAAAACTAATTTGTTTGACTAAGAAAGTGACTCTTAAAACATTTCCGTATTATTCTTGTAACTGAAATCATATACGAATATATGATCTATAATCAACACGAAGAAAATCGGGAAAAATGAACTTGGAATTATATTGACCTATATTGATAGAAATGGGAAAAAAAGTAAAATGCGCATTAGATTGTGTTCTATTCTAAAATACCCCACTGTCTACCCCATCTACAATCTTCATTCGGCTGATAGGAAATATGCCGAGCGTATCTAAATGTACTTAAGATATTAAAGTATTACTTTTTGACAGGTTTTTCGAATATATCATATTGCTTTAAAACATTTAAAAAACAGGACCTAACCAAAAAGTTGATACATGTATTTTGAATTGCGATAGCAACAAAGAGAATATTTCCCAAATTTTACCTAAGTGCTTTTCCTGCAACCTTTTTCTGAAATTTCCATGTTGCACTGTAGGGCGCAAGTGCAATATCTTTTCCATTTCCGGAGAAAACGTCACCTGTATGAAGTAGAAAACAAACATTATATGATATATCGTCTTTTTATTGCTTTTAGAGCCCATTTTCATGAAGAAACCACATAATTTTATATTAATTTAGAGGCTGTGTATGTAAATTATCTTTTTTTTCTCACCTGATTTAAGACTTGGTCTACTGGAGAAATCGGCTTTTTTCTTGACCAGTGCTTCAATGACCACGTCCAGATTATTCAGGAAAATTGCAGAGACAGGACCTTTGTGTAAGAAAATAAACTATCATGTACATGTACCTTTCCAGAAACAAATCAACCGGCATTGATATAGTAGAGCGACCAATTTAGAAAAAGAAGCTTAGTTTTCGAGTTTAATCAACACACCTAACACAGGCCTGAATTTGGTCTGAACTTTTTGCTGAATACCCCTGCTTTCAAATACAGCTGTCGTAAAGAATATGCCACGGTCAGATTTTGTTTAAATTGGGTAAAAAGCGATAAAATCGTGAGAAATTAAAACGAAATATTTATCGTTTATACCCTCGATATTCCTATATTTTGTTCTTTTTTGTATAGAAAGTCGTTGCAATCAATGCATTAGATATGTACACATGTTCAAATTTGCATAAAACTTCAATTTTTCGAGAGAGGAGAAAATATTCTTCCTCAAAACAATTTAGAATATTTTCTCCTCTCTCGAAAAATTGAAGTTTTATGCAAATTTCTGTGAAATATGAAGAATCCGTGTTAATATTTTCTCTAAAGCACAGAGACTAAATTTTTGTCTCGAAACATATCGACACATATATGTTTATTATTTCCAATGCCTTTTTATCGATCATTTTTCTATAGGGCTATAAATAAATGTAAAAAGCTAAAGCGTATATACTTTTGATTTAAGGATGTCCGCTACTCTGAACAGAGTAATTAAATTTCTCCAATTTTATTTTTTTTTGTAAAGTTATCATTGTACTTTCCAGTGATAAATTGCAAAGTATTTGTCAATGATCTACTTTTTGAGAAATACGCCTTTGAAATGAGTGGGGGTCTGCTGCAGGTGATGAAATCTGGGAATTGTCAAATTTGAGATGGTCATATATTTTTTAGTAAAACAAAAAGGAATAAATAACGAACATGCTATAATTTTAACTTTAAGTTAGAGAGTTACAATAGTAGTTCATATGAAAAATGAAATTTACTACAATCAACAACAAGGAGACAGGTTTCAAGATATTTAATACTATGTATCTATCAATTCATATATGCACGGAAATGTTGTTCACAGCTATTAAAAAAAATGTTGAAAAATACATTGCTAAAAGTAATTAAATATTTTTATAAATTAATGATTATGAAGGCCAATACCATGCTCTATTAAAAAACTGAGAAATTAAGGTAGGTCAATGAGCTAAATTTTAAGATAATAGACATTTTCTCTAATAAGGGGCAGATAACTCTTAAAATTTCCCCCCAAAAGATGCTTTTCGTGCCCTACTACCTGTATTTATGATCTGATATCAATGAAACTTCACTCACTGATAGCCCATTGGCCAAAGATCAGCACCAATTATTTTGGGTTCAATAGGTCAGAGATCGAGGTTATTTTTGTGCTAAAAATAGCATTTTTTTGTAGAAATACTTTAAAATTCAAGAAAAGCTCTTGTTTTGACCGAAACATTCTTTAATTTTCTTATTCGATAATATGATAAATACATTTTCTTTTAAATATATATATGTATGGTTTTATCACCTTTTAAAGAATAATTTAGAAATTGATCGACGTAGAAGTGGGGAAAAAGAGGGGGGTTTAATACATGCACCAAAATGTTTACGCTGCAAGTATAGGCTGAACCATAGGATCTTCAAACTTTCCATGTAGAAGGTCCTCAACAGAGGAATAATGTTCAAGATCAGGATCAAAGATCATAGACATTTGGATCCCGCATTAAAATTTTGAAAACATTTTGAGAATGTTTTAAAAATCATAAAATTTCTATTTATTTTCAAGATTACGGGGTCTTCCAGAATACATGCAACTATAGAGTGTTGGGGGAACAAATGTATTGCTTGCAATAGGTCATTATAAGCAACAAATAAAGCCTAAACCATCTTGTTACAAAGAATATACAAAGTATAAAGAAATTCTTATTTACAATTCAAGGGTAATGGAACATCCTTGGTATTAAGAAAAAGGTCAAACAAATATGTCAAGGTCACAAAATTATCCAGAGAACTGCTGAGTGCTTCATGGACACCGCAATTTCTATACCGCAATTTCTATTTTCTGAGTGTCCCTTTTAAAAGTTCAACTTCTCATTTTAAAAGTAGCATATATAGTGTTGCAACCTTGCAATCGTCTTTCTAGTCTCGACCTTTTGTTAACATGCTAAAGAGCACGCCCCTATCTAAATGTAAACGTAGATATTTGATGTGTAATTCTGGTTTTATTGAAGGAGTTATTGCCCTTGGAAATATGTTCAATGATGACTACCAGCGGGGCATTCGTGTCGCACCGGCACCCCATGTATGCCGCCTATAGGGTTTTTTTTTATAGAAAATGTTAAATATCAAGGTCAAAGAGGAAAAATCATGACCAAAATTGTCATAAGTATGAATTTAATGTACATGATTATATCACATACAAATTGAATCAAAAGTTACCAGTCGAAAGAAATGACCAGGTTAATTCCTTGCGTGAGAAAAAAAAAACCCCATACGGAAACACGGACTGATGGAGTGACTAAAATGTCGCCAAAGTATACAGGTAGACAGAAGTAACGAAATGAGATGTTAACACATACAGTTACCATGGTTACGATCGAGAGTCGAGGGGTCACAAAGGAATTACCTGTGTGTAAAATCCGTAGATAAGTTTAAAGAACTTTATACAGTAAATGAAAGAAAAAAAGATGCATATGCCGCCCGGTCAGGTTAGTTTGCGTCGACAATAGATGATAATGGGCTACTTATTTCGGAACATTTGCAACACTATATATGCTACTTTTAAAATGAGAAGTTGAACTTTTAAAAGGGACACTCAGAAAATAGAAATTGCGGTATAGAAATTGCGGTGTCCATGAAGCAATCAGCAGTTCTCTGGATAATTTTGTGACCTTGACATATTTGTTTGACCTTTTTCTTAATACCAAGGATGTTCCATTACCCTTGAATTGTAAATAAGAATTTCTTTATACTTTGTATATTCTTTGTAACAAGATGGTTTAGGCTTTATTTGTTGCTTATAATGACCTATTGCAAGCAATACATTTGTTCCCCCAACACTCTATAGTTGCATGTATTCTGGAAGACCCCGTAATCTTGAAAATAAATAGACATTTTATGATTTTTAAAACATTCTCAAAATGTTTTCAAAATTTTAATGCGGGATCCAAATGTCTATGATCTTTGATCCTGATCTTGAACATTATTCCTCTGTTGAGGACCTTCTACATGGAAAGTTTGAAGATCCTATGGTTCAGCCTATACTTGCAGCGTAAACATTTTGGTGCATGTATTAAACCCCCCCTCTTTTTCCCCACTTCTACGTCGATCAATTTCTAAATTATTCTTTAAAAGGTGATAAAACCATACATATATATATTTAAAAGAAGATGTATTTATCATATTATCGAATAAGAAAATTAAAGAATGTTTCGGTCAAAACAAGAGCTTTTCTTGAATTTTAAAGTATTTCTACAAAAAAATGCTATATTTAGCCCCAAAATGACCTTGATCTCTGACCTATTGAACCCAAAATAATTGGTGCTGATCTTTGGCCAATGGGCTATCAGTGAGTGAAGTTTCATTGATATCAGATCATAAATACAGGTAGTAGGGCACGAAAAGCATCTTTTGGGGGGAAATTTTAAGAGTTATCTGCCCCTTATTAGAGAAAATGTCTATTATCTTAAAATTTAGCTCATTGACCTACCTTAATTTCTCAGTTTTTTAATAGAGCATGGTATTGGCCTTCATAATCATTAATTTATAAAAATATTTAATTTCTTTTAGCAATGTATTTTTCAACATTTTTTTAATAGCTGTGAACAACATTTCCGTGCATATATGAATTGATAGATACATAGTATTAAATATCTTGAAACCTGTCTCCTTGTTGTTGATTGTAGTAAATTTCATTTTTCATATGAACTACTATTGTAACTCTCTAACTTAAAGTTAAAATTATAGCATGTTCGTTATTTATTCCTTTTTGTTTTACTAAAAGATATATGACCATCTCAAATTTGACAATTCCCAGGTTTCATCACCTGCAGCAGACCCCCACTCATTTCAAAGGCGTATTTCTCAAAAAGTAGATCATTGACAAATACTTTGCAATTTATCACTGGAAAGTACAATGATAACTTTACAAAAAGAAAATAAAATTGGAGAAATTTAATTACTCTGTTCAGAGTAGCGGACATCCTTAAATGTGATTGGGTCCTATAGGCAGCTACGCTACTTACTTGTAGAACTAAAGTGCATTGCATAATTCCATGTTTTGTTGATCATAAAATCTTTGTTATACTTAATTATTTCAAAAATTTAGCTGACAAAATTCGTCCACATCACAATGTTTGAAATTACAAGAACATAGATAGTACAGAAAAAACTATTTTTCAAAATTATTGAATGATGTAAATTTGTCGTCTTCTTTGAAATAAAGCGAAACTTTCCATTCATTATTATATGTTAAAACTTAATTTAGCCGTAATTATTTAGTTTTACTCCGTATTATCGAGAAAACATCTCCTAGTTTATATTGCAGTGAATCGCTAATAACAAAGTTGGGGGGGCACTTTATTTGCCTTATACTCTTAAGTTTTTCAATCGATCTCTATCGAACTTTCATAAAAACACATTCACATATCAAAATATCGTTTCCGTAAGTTAATTTTTATCTTCGAATTAACATTCTTAATATTGAAGTGAAAGAATTGAAAATTTCAATTTTACCATTTTATCTTAGAATTTGTGCTCATTCATCCATGACGTTGAAATTAGAAAAATCAATTTGATCCAAAGATTTTCTTTTGACTTCAATTAGCATATTGACATTGATTTCGGCCAGTTTGACTATTTATTTATTAAAGGATGATTATTTCTGTTAAAATATCTATGATTTTGAATTTTACTAATTTTCCGCTTTTCTCTGAATTTACAGTAATTTTGACCATACGATTTTTTTACGATAGGTCAAATCTGATGTCCCATGTCATATTCTTTCGTTTGATATAAAAATTAGCCCTGTGTTAGGTGGGTTGATTAAAATTTCAAATTTAGCGACTTGGTTGCTCTACTAATATAGATGTTACGCCTTCAAAGTCATAGCATTATTTGAGAACAGGTAAATTTGCAGTATGAACCAGACATGCACGTTTCATGTACTAAACCCAAAACCCTGGTCCATGATCCTCCATCTAAACAATGTAATAAAGCCAAAGAATCTAAAAGTTATTATGTGAAACATGCACCGAAAGACGTAGCAGGAAGGTTGGGATAATGATGCTACAGGACCCACGTTTTAGAAATTTCAAGAAAATATGATAATAAAATTTTCGAATGCCAATTAAACGAAATTGATCGAACTTGGCTACATGTACCTCCTCACAGGTCCAGAAGCAATGGCACTAACCAAATGGTACAAATGTTAAAGGTCTTCAAATTAAATAGCATCTTTTAAGAACAGGTACATTTGCAGCATGGACTAGACATGCACGTTTTGGGTACGTAACCCTCCTCAATCTAAACAATGTAATATGGCCAAAGAGTGTGAAAATTATCATGTCCAAAAATGTACCGAAAAATGTAGCAGCATGGGTGGGATATGATGCTTTTCAGGTACTAAACCATGTACATGTACCTTCTCCTCCCGGGCACCTTATCCCACCTCTAGCTTGCTAGGGGTCCGTCGATGCTCAATTTGTTGCTCTATTGTGAGTGCTGTTGAGATTATCGTCAGGATCTTCTTAAACTCATTTCGAGAGACAGAATGAACTGGAATTGATATAGATCTCGAGCAGAGCATTTTTGCCGGATGTCAGATCAATAGTTAGGAAACAGTTCCAAGTTTCTCAAAACTTCTTACGAAAATTTCAGGAATTTCTTAACTTGTGACACTGTTGTTCCTTTGAAAAGCTTATATTTAAAGAGTTTTGATTGCAACACTGCATTAAAGAGTTTAAATTTATCTTTTAAGTCATATCATTCTTATAAGTTTTAAGCAATGGTTACCAATCTGATTCTTACCAACTTTGATCTGTATAACTGGACCGTACTTGGCTGAGAGCGCTGCAACATCCCTATGAATGGTCTTCTTGGTATAGACTTTTAAAAAAGGAAAACAAAATATTGAGAGCAGTAAGATATTCAGTTGTAAGTATTTCTCTCCATTGCAGGTTATATAGGAGTTTCCGATGCCCCCCCCCCCCTCTCCATTGTAGGAATCAAAGTGTAAATGAACTACATTGATGCTAGTATGAAAAAAATCGCTTCTATCACGAAATAAAAAATCTAATGTTATAAAAAAGATATATGTATAAAATAATATATGAAATAATAACGAAAAATTGGAGTTTTTGTTTTAAAATTGGCGTAAATGAACGTACTAGAACATTGCCGTTTTTCATTTTTTGTAACCTTAATTTTTTTCCAAATGTCCTATAACAATCGAAACCTTAGCAAGTCTACAGCATATTAAGAACGATCACTTCAAAATTCAAACAAATTGTGTCAGAAATACAGAGCGTGTAAGGAGTGTCCTTAAATGGTAAACGTCTTCAAATTCAATAGCATCAATTTTAAGACCAGATAGATTTGCTGCATGGACCAGACATGAAATTATGTTTATCTATGAAATAACAAAATTCAACTCACTGTTCCAGTGTCCGATTAAAGGCACAGACCAGGGGCCTGGCGGGGTACGATACTTCAGTTTGCAGTTAATGTAGTAGGTCAGAAGTCCAACACATGCCGCAAATAATATTGTTTGTAGATTGAGCAATCCAAGAACGATTTCTGTCAATGCCATTTATACCTGCAAAAATGAACAAAATTAAACATGTGTTTGTAAAGTCTATGCAACTTCCGTATTATTCAATCCTTTATCTAATTCATATCGAAAACGTTCTATCAGAAGGTCAAAGAATCCAAAACACATTTTGCCGCGTACCTTGATAATGCACACCAGGTGACCCAAAACATTTACCGAGAGCTCGAGAATATTGATCGACATGAAGCTGCAGTTCAAAATGTAGTACAAAGACCTTGATTCTGCTATTCACAAATCAGACATATTGTGTATAAACTCCGTGCTTGAGAACGGATACATTGTACCTATATGATAGATATAATACATCAAGAGAAATGTTAAAAGTATGGATAAATGAAATGTGCCTCTTGAAACTCTCAATAATCTATACCAATACTCGTCTTCTTCTTCTTCCATATGAGTGCAAACCATTTAGATATTAACGCACTATGAGGGGGTGAGCATCTACATGTATGTTCATTGCTAATAATTAAAGCAGTGATGTTAAAAACCGGATAAAAACTGCAGCGTCCGCTGGGTCTTAAATCTGTCCAATTAGTGGTGACCCCACACTCCTCTTCTTCTAAATGCTTCCAACGTACCGTCTCTAATGATCGATGTACGCGCTGTTCAGTCTATATTTTATAGAATTGAAATTACTTCGGTACTGTTCCTTGCTTGTACATCAAATTTATTTTTGAGCATGCAATGAAATAGTTAGTGCAATTTTTATCAGAAATGAAAGAGAAATATCAATATCATGAGTTACCCAATGTAGATTTTTCTTAAGTTACCTATTTAAGTTCTTTTCCTTAGTATTGGTGTATTTGATCCCTCATTTGAAAAAAAAATCCCGAAACAAGTGATATAAGACTGATACAAAAAATATCAAGTAAAGAGAAATATCATATAGCGTATTATCATTGGAAAATCCATGCATTTATCGCATGATCACTGTGTACTGCAATGGGTAAAAATAGCATTGAAATAAAAAACATGATGCCATTTCTTACAAATAAGGTCGATCTCTTTTGACATCATCATCGATTTCGTCCCGAGTGCAATGAAACGTCATTCGGATCTCCTCGCCCATTATTTGTAATGGAATAAAATGGGATACCATGTGATTACAATGGTCATTAAAGCAATCAACTTTTCTTCAAAATGTAACCATTTATGCCGTCCCCCCTTTCTCCCTTCGCAACAAAAATAATGCTAATCAATTGTTTTGATATATAATTTCGCCTTCGAATACTTTCTTTTTTCTCACTTTTTACTTGACGGATATCTCAAATCACTTGCATAGCGTATTAGAATTTGTGAAATAAATACACCATAGGCAGGCAAAATAGGCAGGCAATTGAACTATCTCAATTTTAGGTTTCTCTCAAAGTTGAGATTTTAGGGATGTTCGAGTGACGAAAAAGTGACGTCACACTGCGCATGCGCATGAAAATTGGTTGGCAAAAAAGTGGTTCTCTTATGTATATATATATATAGCAATGTCCACTTCTATTTACGCTAATACTCTTTATCAGTACAGTTTATCGACAGATATAATTATGTTAAGATTACTTCAAAGTTGTTAAAATATTAATCAATCGTTTAAATTGCATGTGATATCTTTTTAATTTAATTTTTCTCTATTAATCACCGGCATGTATAAATAGCATTCAGTCTCTCTGTGGGTTGATTTAATTTTTAAAGTCATGAATGTGAACATCTTATACCATTCATCAATTTGCCAATACAGTGTATCTCGTATACACAAGACATTGATCTGACACCTGCCATTTACCTTGATTTTTGTCGGCTGTCCAGGTAGATTTTTCACCCAGGCGCCGCGGCGGAACCAATGATCCGCAAAGGAGAGAAAGCCACTGCATGTGATCTATCCATACATTTCATATTTCAGTTTTTGATATTTTGATTAAGAGACACGGATGAAACAACTGAACCATTTTTTTGTAAATACTTATATTACATTTGTCTTTTAATTGAAAGAACTTTAAATTTAAGAAACAAAAAGGAAATACAATCCATTTATATATCGATCATAATCATATAAAAGTTGGAACAGTGGATCATTATTCAATATTTCTAATATGTCAAGATTTATTTATTTATTTATTTATTTATTTATTTATTTATTTATTTATTTATTTATTTATTTATTTATTTATTATTATTTTTTATTTATTTATTTATTTAAACGGGATAATTGTTTAAATAATTCCGAAAATTATATAGATGGAAGTCCGAACATCTATTCCTAAAATTCTTTTCAAAAATTGGATGTTTTAACAGTCGTGGTGCATAAGATGGAAAAAGAATGTAAGGATTTTATACATGTATGGTCCGAGATCCCCCTCATTCATTCATATTAACATTTATCATTTAATTTTATTGTATATTTTAATCTTATCTTTCATTTTAAATTCTTGAATGTCTCTTTTTATCCCAACGATGTTCAATCTTTAGGGGTGCGGCTGCCCAAACTTACATGGAAGTTGAGATTCTTTAGGCATTCTAAAATTCTAATCTTGAGCCCCCCCCCCCCCTCCCCCTTTTTCCAGCAAGCAAAAAGTTAGATAAGGCACGTCAATATTAAAAAATAATAATTTCCATATGCTAAGTAAGAAAATTACTGAAGGAATAATAAAAAGAGAAAAAGAGAATTTGTGCGTGTTTTCCTGTTATTACTTTGACCGGCTTTATCTATAAATTGGAGACAGTCATGAGAGAAAAAAAGCTAAGAAAAATAGTACTCTTTATTTTATTTAACGTTGTCTGTAAGCTAAATTAATCTTTTTTCCGTTTTGCGTTTTCAAACAGTTCGACATTAATTTTGGTCAAACTATTTCCCTCTGTCCATCCCGTTCACATACTCCGCTTTAATCAAATCGCAACTATAATTAGGAACGTTGCATGTTTGAGGTATAGGTGTGTACTTGTCAAAACAACTGGTAATTAGTCGGGTATATTACATCTAATACAGGAGCATAAAAATGGGACATTATGAATTACACCGGCTTCTTTAAAAAGCAATATTTGAGGGGGAAAAATATCGGCAGTTTATTGATTCTTGCCCCCCCCCCCCCCATCGAACAGCAGTCTGATATACTAATAAACTCAGCGGGATTTCTTTATTGTTGTGATTAGAATGGCCAGTGTCACAGCAGGACTTATCAATAAAATAATGATAGGAAAGTAGCGCATATTAGAGCATCAATTGTCGATTTATCCCCGGGTTTCACGTATATTTCCCTTCACTGCCAACCGTTTTTGCCAACCAGCCTCGTTTTCGCGAGACCCGTGACGTCACGGCGAACATCCCTATAGGGATGTTCGAGTGACGAAAAAGTGACGTCACACTGCGCATGCGCATGAAAATTGGTTGGCAAAAAGTGGTTCTCTTATATATATGTGTATAGTAATGTCCACTGCTATTCACGTTTATAATCTTTATCGGTACAGTTTATCGACAGATATAATTAAGTTAACATAACTTCAAAGTTTTGATCGATCGTTTTAATTGCTTGTGATAATTTTTTTAATTTAATTTTTCTCTGTTAATCACCGGTATGTATAAATAGCATTTAATCTCTCTGTGGGTTGATTTAATTTTTAAAGTCGTGAATGTGAACATCTTATATCATTCATCAAATTATCAAGTCCAACCTATACAGTGTATCTTGTATACACAAGACAATGATCTGACACCTGCCATTTACCTTGATTTTTGTCGGCTGTCCAGGTAGATTTTTCACCCAGGCGCCGCGGCGGAACCAATGATCCGCAAAGGAGAGAAAGCCACTGCATGTGATCTATCCATTTCATATTTCACTTTTTGATATTTTGACACGGATGAAACATCTAAACCATTTTTTTGGGGTAAATACTTACATTACATATGTCTTTTAGTTAGAAGAAGCAAAAAGGAAATACACCCATTTATATATCGATCATAATCATATAAGTTGGAACAGTGGGTCATTATTCAATATTTATCATAAATATCTCAAGATTTATTTATTTATTTATTTATTTATTTATTTATTTATCTATTTATTTATTTATTTATTTATTTCAACAGGATAATTGTTTAAATAGTTCCGAAAATTAGAAAGATGGAATTCCGAACATCTATTCTTCAAATTCTTTTCAAATAATGGATGTTTTAACAGTCGAGGTGCAAAAGATGGAAATAGAATGTTAGGATTTTATATGGTCCGAGATCTCTCTCTTAAATTCATATTAACATTTATCATTTATTTTTATTGAGTATTTTAATTCTTATCTTTCATTTTAAATTTATGAATGTCTCTTTTTATCCCAATGATTTTCAATCTTAAGGGGTGCGGCTGCCATAACTTACATGGAAGTTGAGGAATAAATGCTTCTTTAGGCATTCTAAAATTTTAATCTTGAGTCCCCCCCCCCTTTCTCTAGCAAGCAAAATGTTAGATAAGGCATGTCAATTAAAAAAATCCATATCCAAAGCAAGAAAATTACTGAACGAATAATAAAAGAGAAAAAGAGAATTTGTGCGTGTTTTCATTGTTATAACTATGACCTGCTTTATCTATAAATTGGAGACAGTCGTGAAAAAAAATGAAACAAAAAACAAAACAAAAAAGCTGCGAAAATTAGTACTCTTTATTTCATTAAACGTTGTCTGTGAGTTAAATTAATTTTTTTTCCGTTTTCAAACAGTTCGACTTCAATTTTGGTCAAACTATTTCCCTCTTTCCATCCCGTTCAAATGTTCCGCCTTAATTAAATCACAACTACATGTAATATGCATGTTTGAGGGATATGCGTGTACTTGTCAAAACAACTGGTAATTAGTCGGGTATGTTACACCTTATACAGGAGCATAAAAATGGGACACTATGAATTACCCTGGCTTCTTTGAAAAGCAAAATTTGAAGAAAAAAATATCGGCAGTTTATTGATTCTTGCCCCCCCCCCCCCCCCCCGCCCCAATCGAACGACAGTCTGATATACTAATAAACTCAGCGGGATTTCTTTATTGTTGTGATTAGAATGGTCAGTGTCACAGCAGGACTTATGAATGAAATAATAATAGGAAAGTATCGCATATTAGAGCATCAATTGTCGATTTATCTCCGGGTATCACGTATATTTCCCTTCACTGCCAACCGTTTTTGCCAACCAGCCTCGTTTTCGCGAGACCCGTGACGTCACGGCGAACATCCCTATTCTTCAAACTTGAGATTTTCCTCAAAGTATACTAGGGACTTCACATAACTTAACTTGTATGAAAGAAATGTTTGAGATTTTCTTCAACTTGAGGAGAGGTTTTCTCAAATATCTGAGGGAGCTCCATATAAACCTACCTCAAATACATGAGGTGGTGTCTAATTTCTTCAAAATATCAAGAATTGTGTACAATGTCATAACAGACTGAGACAAAAAGCATTAAATATTGTTTCAATTAAACACAATCTTTGAAAGATACCGTCTCTTCTTGAATAATATGTTAAAACTCAGATGGTCAGGGAAGTTTGCAACATTCACCGTTAGCATCTCTCCTCAAATTGAGAAAAATCTCAAATATGTTTTTTTTTTTTATTTAAGGTAAATAATGAGGAGTTCCTCAACTTTGAGGAAGTAGAGTTTTATACTTTAAAGCCCTAAAAAGGTGTTCTTCAATTATCATTGAGAACAGAATCATGACGGGTAACCTATGCTATTTTATAAATTAGGATGGATGCGAACTTTACCGAATGTACCGGTAACTATGGTGACGATAAAATCTTTCCTAAAGTAATTCCTCAAGTACTTTTCTCAACTGAGTCAGGAGTCCAAAAATGATTTGAGAGTCCTAAAGCACATTTAATTAATATTTAAAAAAAAGCATTATTGAGGTATTTTCATACAGGGAGATTTTGATAAAAACTCAGTTGAGAGAGTCCTAAAGCTTATTTTATGTTGAGGGAAATATAAATTTGGGAGGTTAGACACAGCATCGATGAAAACAATTCTTATCAACAATTGCCAAATGGAACGAAAATATGTTTAATAAACGATCGAATATTTCCTGGTTTTCAAAGTATTATTGTTTTCTTTTTTAGGTTACTTCGTCTTTAAGGAACAAGAATACGGGTTACCATGTTAATTTAATGTGGCTTATTTATATTCACAAGTTTTCTCATATATTTCTTTTTAATTTTGTGAGAGGAAACCTAATCATTTATTTCTATGAATTGGTTATGTTAGGTTGCAGATTTGAAAATTACGAGCAGTGCAGGTCATTTGGAAACTTGGTAAATGCAATTTTGACATCTTTATCTCACAAAAAAATTAAATGAATTTGACACCATTGAATAGACAGTAGTACGTTTGCAATAGGTGCAAGCAATTCGATTCTATGGATAAAACTCATTTTAAATGGGTCATGTCCTATTCTAATTTTCAAAATGATGTCGTCAAACTTTTTATAGAGTCAATGCTACCTGTCATTATTGAAATATATATTCTCCCACTTGAGACTGAGAACTCTGAAATTTCCCTGGGGTGAGATAAATCGATCTCACCCTCTGACGTCATCGATCTCACCCTCTGACGTCATCGCTACCAAAGCGACGTTATGGAAGCGAGGCGAACTGGTGATTATAACAGACACTCTTGATAGTCGATAACGTGGGAGAAAAACAATCAAACATCACCACGAGGGAGGGATGGCGATTTCTCAACCCGAGTGTAAAAATTTTGCTTGTCCATGACTCGGCAAGCCTCGTCATGGACTTGCAAAATTTATACACTCGGGTTGAGAAATCGCCATCCCTCCCTCGTGGTGGTGTTAGATTATATTATTCTATTCCGTGTTTTCGATTTTATAAGTCTACGTTCGATTTGTGCAGGTATCTGACGTGAAAGCATTGTGACGTCATTAAATTCCTTTGAAAACGTCATATATGTGACACTGTTTCCCTGAATTTCACGCTTGTTTCCATAGAATTTGATGACGTCACAATGCGTTGACGTCAGATACCTGCACAAATGGGAAGTAACTCTGTATTTCGAAAAGACCGAATTATGAAACTTCGGTGCACCATATGCGCATTTCAACAAGTAATGTATCATCAGTAATGCTCGAGGCCGATAAAGAGTAAATCCAAATGATATGAAATAATGAAGAGCAAAATTCTAAACTTGACAATAAAAACTTCTGCTAAAGAACCTACTCAGGACAGAGCTTTGCCTTCAGGGAGATACCCCAATTAGTTTTAGAAATTTTTCTTCTAATTTTGTGACGGAGAATTTTTGAAAATATTTCAAGTCAAGTACCGAAACACTGCGAAATCAGGCGAACGATATTCTCTCGGGGACTAAATAATTCACCAGCAGAGATACCAACCTAGTGGTCGAAATTTTCGATATTGAAATATTCTATTATAAATTTAAGTGCACCGTATGCGCATTACAACAACTTATTTCTCATCAGTGATGCAGGAGGTAAAAAAAGTGGTCGTCCAAATATTAAACATAGAATAAAGATATCTTAAATTGGCCTCAAATACACATCGATAATGCTGCAAGAAAAAAAAATGATATTAATTTTGTCCATATCATGCAGTTATCCGGAACTCCTTTTTATTTTGTGGATCGAAAATATCGTTTCGGCATAAGTAAAGGGGTTGGGGCTCAATGATGACATAGATGTTACAAACATTTGCCTTTTATAATAAACATTTCAATCAAATCATAAATTCATTTTGGTTTCAAATAAAATGAACCCCAAGACCGTAAAAAAAAAACAAAATAAAAATCATAGAATCATTCTTCATGAAAGGCCTTAACCTTCTTCTTCTTCTTTTTTTTTTATTTTTTTATTTATTTATTTTTTTTGGGGGGGGGTCTCCGTTCAAATAGGATATTAATTGTGAAATTCAAGATATTGCAATGATATCGAAGCTTTAAGAATAAAGAAACGAACAGCCTCTTAGAGAGAAATTTTTCTAACTGCCGTGAAAACCATTTTTATACAACATTTTTATATGCCTGATTGTTTTTCAAAATGTTGATTTTTCTTACCAATCAGGCCTCACCTGTATCAAACTTCTCAAATTGAGATTTTCTTCAACCTCAAAGCTTGAGGATTCCCTCAGCTGATTTTTCCTCAAAATCATCTTGTATAATTTCTTTCAAATTATTTGAGGGGTTCCTCAGCTGAGGAAAGTATTTAAGAAAGACTTGAGGAAATAGGTTATCGTCCCCATAGTAACCAAGGCGCAGGGTCGGTACATTTCTCATGTCATCCTTATAGATGTACTTATCCAGATACTCTTTCATGATTCTATTCAGATATAACCTTTCGGTACTTTTTTAAGGTTTTGAGGGTATAAAATTTTAATTCTTCAAAGTTGAGGAACTCCTCAAAATTTACCTTGTATGAAAGACATATTTGAGATTTTCCTCAAAGAACGATGAAATTTGCCAACTTTCCTCAACTCGTCCCTCAACTTTAAATCTTTGTTTTCACATATAATACAACAAGAGTTTAACGTCTTCAAATTCATAAGCATCATTTTAGAGCAGGTAAATTTACAGCATGGACCAAAAAGAGGCTTACTTTAAAGTTTATGTTTTGTCAATTAAATAATGTGATTTGTTATTTTTACTTAAATCTGTCTTGAAATTTGCCTATTTTTTTATATTTTGAAGACATTCTACCTCTCCTCAAATATTTAAGATAGGTATGGAGCTCCCTCAAATATTTGAGGAAAATCTCTCCTCAAATTGAGGAAAATCTCAAATATTTCTTTCATACAAGGTAAATTTTGAGGAGTCCTTCAACTTTGAGGATAATTTATTGAATTTGAGGAAAATCTCAACTTTGAGGAAAACCTCAAGTTGAGATAGATTAATACAAGACAAATTGAGTAAAACCTCAAATATTTGAGGAAAACCTCAAAAATTTGAGGAAAATACTCAAATTTGAGGAAAATCTCAATTTGAGAAGTTTGATACAATTAAGGCCTGTTCCCTATCTTTGATTTATTTTATGTATTTTTCAAGAACCTGTATTTTTCTTGATAATGATTTTCGGATTCTGGTTTTGGGTATATGTATGCCTTTCATTCACCAATACTTGAAGGAGGAATGGTATCTAATGAAAGTGTGGGAATTCTTATGTGAACAAACTGTGCTCCACGTTTAGCTGATATTTTTCCATACTCACATGACGCAGAGTTTGTACAGTGTTTGCTCTCTCATTGTAAGAATCATCTATAATTCCAACTGAATTCTACATAAACATGTATTGATGATGCGCTCCCAATTAATAATAAAAATTTTGCTTATTACCTTAGCATCATATATCCATGTGTACTAGAGATGAAAGAAGCCACTGAAAGCATTAACCATGCTTCATGTTCAGATCTCTTGTTATCTTTTGACGACAATGGTCACCTAAATACCTTAGTATAAATGACAAACATGACCACTTCATCTTCACAACTACAATTTACATTTCATAAGTAGTAGCATTCCTTCGTCCCCTGCATATGGTGTATTCATATCGCAATTGATGCTCTATTCCAGATCATGCTCATACTACAAAAAGTCCGCTCCTAGAGGAAAGAGACTAACGAACAAAACCCAAACTGAACCAAGGGTTCTGCCTCTGTCACAGAAGAAGCGTTTGATATTTGAATTAGGATAGAACTATCCAAAAACACCAATTTAGCCATTTCACCACGTTTGACTATTTTCTGTACGGCCTTGTGACGGGTGTTGCTAGCAAACAGGAAATGCTTACTCTACTCGGATCTCTGATCTCATTTCCATGATGATTCATTTTGTTCGATGTTTATAAATGAGTCAAAGAAGATTCTGACAATAATCTCAACAGCACTCATAATAGAGCACAAATTGAGCATCGACGGACCCCTAGCACGCCAGAGGCGGGACCAGGTGCCCGGGAGGAGTAAGCATCCCCTGTTGGCTAGCCGCACCCGCCGTCGATGTTCATGCACGAAAATGAAAACAATACATAAAATGCATGCACTGTCTGAGGATAAGTCTACATAGAAAGTGCTATGGCGAACCTGTCAGGCAAAATATTCAAAACACTTACTGTCAAACCCCTCGGGGAACTTTTTTACGAGCTCCACACGGCAAAGGGAATAAGTGTGATACAAATGAGTCAAAGAAGATCCTGACGATAATCGCAACAGCCTTCACAATAGTGCACAAAATTGAGCATCGACGGACCCCTAGTACGCCAGAGGTGGGACCAGGTTGCCGGGAGGAGTACACATCCCCTTTCCGAAGTTTACCGCAACTTTGTGTACCCGAGAAAAAAACGTCTATTAGAAAAACATTTTGATGATTTATATATTTAGTAGAATTCATATGTTCAAATGGTAGTAATTAAACAATGTTCAAATTGCTGTGGTATAAACCCTCGGTTCGTTAATTTTATAGGAAGGTTCTGCGCAGGTTTCATGACGAAAGAAGATAACTAATTTTTTTTACTCATGCATTTATTTCTCTGACAAAGAAGGACATTTTTTCCAATCGAACAGCATGGTCTTAGATAATCAGTATAAACTGAAAGAAAATGTCAATATAACAGCCATGAAACAGGCCAAAAACGACAAACCAAACTTTGTCATTTGGTCGATTTTAGACGGCATTGACGTATATGTTTATTTTGTTTTTTATTATAGTATCACATGCAAGATTTTATTCATTTTCTGATCTGTTCATTAAAACTTCATTTAGCAGATACAAAGGAAGCTCAAGAAAAAGTGTCAGATTCACGATAATCATACTCACACAATCGCAGGTATTGCAACCTTTACTGTCGGGATAATACCCCATGTAACACGGTTGTTTGCATTTCAACACTGGACAACCTTTTCAAAATGAAAATATAAAAAAAATACAGTTCAATAGATTTCTTGATATCTATATTTGATTCCTTAGTCTGATATTTTCAAAAGTTTCTTAGAAGTGTTTGAATACTTAGTCAATTACAATAATAGTGGTATTCGAGGGACCAAACAGCATGTGACCTGTCAACAGACATTTTTGGTTAATTAGCATTACACTGTTTAATAACATTCATTTAATACTCTCTCCTTCTACTTTACTTTCATTGAACGCTTAAGGCTACTCACTACAATTTCATTTTTCTAATACTTTTGTTTCAATTTTTGAGTTATCTCTCTTGATATACTGTAGTCTTACAATAGTATTGGAAATCTCTTATACGCGGAGATGAAAAAAAGTTAAGACCCAACAGAGTTCTGTAGAACAAAACTAAATAGTTACATTCGCATGTATCACAGCCATTACTGTCCAGACTGTATCCGAGAGGACAATGTTGGTCACACTTCAATTCAGGACAACCTGCAAAACATATTCATTGAAAACATTATAGAATAAAAACAAGGTGAGTGTATAAATTGCATAACATCTAAACATGTAACGATGTGAAAGCACGTTTTTTGAAATATAAACCATGTGTAGATGAAGAGAGGATCGAATTTGGGTTGTCAGAAATCCCCCCCTTCTTTCTTTCTTTCTTCTTTCTTTCTTTATTTTAAATTTCCAAAATTCTGCTTTTTCCATTTCAAGGTATTGATCAGGACCAGTACTGACCGTTCCCTTGGCTGAGCTGAAGCTTCTTTTTGGATTTTCTTTCAATATCCACTTTTGAAAAAAAAAAATGTTTTTACGTAGTACATACCAACAACACCTTGCAAATTCTAAAGTGAACTGTAAAATTGAGCTTGCCTTTGGGTGGTTGGAATCTACTTTCCTTCCGTCTGACACATTCGTCACCACACCCATTAGACAAACATTGATACCGCCAAGGGCATCCGTGCTCTTTACACAACGACTTACATGAGTCGTCTTTATTGGGAGCTGAGGACACACAAACTGTAAAACAATATTTGAAAAATATATAGAAAATAAACTTCATTTGGTGTAAGAGTTATATGGATATCTATTTCGATTTCCTTACGGAATACATATTCATTTAAACAAAGGATGAATTAATTTTAGTGAGCAATTTATCTCTTGTGATTAAGACGAGTTGTTTTTGTTTTCAACCTGAAGTAAATTTGCGGTTACAGATATGTCAAAGCAAGCTTACATTTGGTTTTGTCAGAAAAGAAATTCGTCATGTGATAGGCACCGCTGATGAGAATTACTATCAGAAACACGTGTCTTCTGCATTAATGGTACACGTCTTCAAATTCTTAGCATCATAAGTATGAACAGATAATCTTGTAGCATGAACCAGACATGTACATTCATTGATCCTCAATCCAAACAATGAAATATAGCCAAAGACTGAAAGTTATGTCTTAAATTACAGAAAGACGAAGTAGGATGTGTGGGGTGTGATGCCACAGGACTCTACTTTCAGAAATATCGAGAAAGTTTAAGAATACATTTGATGAAACAATCAACCGAATTTAATCGAACTTGGCTACATTGTGCCCTCAGGAACCCCTGGTCCACCAGCAGTGACCCTCACCAAGGGGTATAAAAGTAAAACGTCATCAACGTCTAAGCATAAGTTAGAACAGATAATTTGCAGCATGGACCAACATGCACGTTTCGGGTACTTAACCCTCGTCAGTGGTCCTCAATCTGAACAATGTAATATGGCCAAAGAGTGTAAAAATTATTATGTCTAAATATGTATCGTAAGACTGTAGCAGGATTGGTGGAATATGATGCTACAGGACCAACGTTTTAGAATTTCCAAGAAATTATTCTCGAACAAACGATGCCTACATATTTTGGCTTTTTAAATGACGTCATAATGCTTTAACTGGCGCTGCGGAAGCCTCTAGTGACGTAATAACAATGGAGCGTCAGGTGGAATGCGATAATACCCTTGGTGCACCAAGAATGTGTCCCGAACCACATTAAAGAAGGTAGAGAGTCGGAACACTTCCATATTCTTGACAAGCAATTTTATCATGAAATAGGGAGGAACACTTTTGCTTGGTAGTAACGGGAAATTGTATTTAATGTATTTGCTTTTGAAATTTATTTGATTTTACTACTTGTGCAAAAAGTGTACATTTGGAAGAAGCTAAAAGGTAATGATCGGCCAAAATAAATTCTTTCAAATCTTACATAAGAGAATATAACAGGGTTACGTTTCATCAAATGTACTCATCAAAGACTTTTCTTTAATTTATTTTTTTTGAATAAAGAATGAATTTAATGTAACTTGTATGTAGATTTGAATTTTAATTAACGTACCATATAATGTTGCTAGCAAAATGACAACAGACCTCATTATTCCTTAAAATCTTTCAAACTTCCGTGTTCATCCAATTTCAGTACATTAGTATGTCTTATCTTTACCAGCAATCCTTTAAATAGTTTCAGAAACACTTCTTCATTCTGCACTATGTTTATAATAAGTCATCCAGTATTTTGAAAGATACTAGATGATTAATATCAAATAAGTCAAAGTCAGATCGCAGATAAAGGACAGATTTCTACTGTGTTGGATAATGCACTTGAAAGCAAACTCTTCCCTTCTCAGTCTTATGAAAATAACAAAGATTGATTGTTGTCAGTAATACGAGTACTTATGTTTTTCGTAGAAATGGAGGTGCTTTAAAACCGGATAACCATCCCATTTACTATAAATATGCATGCAGCATATTGCCGTTGAATGTCGGTGCCGATTTGATATATATCTCCCTCAATTTTATGCATTATGTCTTTGCTTTGTTTCCTTGCTTGAGGATTAAAATGATGCCAGTGTTCTATGTATCTCATATTTTTCATTGATGCGTGTTTTAATTTGGTATACATTGCTTGCGGTTGGATCAGGCGTCTGTGTTCAAATGTGGTCACTCCAACTTGGTCTTGTGTCAGCTTTATAAATCTATCAAATTCAGTAAAGAAATATCATTCCTTTGCATTATCAATCCTCAAGAATGAATTTTGAGGCTTTATGTTTGTATGTGATTTGCACACCATATAATGTAGGATAATGATGCTTGTATCCGAAGTGGACAATGTCATGAATGATACATTGTCAGAAGCATGTTTAAAGCCTAGTTTTTCCTCGTTACATACAGCTTTTTTCTCTTGAGGATAACTTTATTATGTGTCTTCGGATGAGATGAAGGGTTGTGAGTATGTTATTCGGATGGCTACACCATTTGATATAAATATAGCAAATAGCACCCAAAGTCAGCTCCTGACACGCTTTGGTTTTCTTTCATGTTTAGGCCGTCATGTTTCAACGGGTTTAATGTCCCTGATTGTTTTAAATTTGTTTCTTTATTAGGCCTATTGTTGTCAGTGCCTCATACGGTACTTCCTACTGTTTGTCAATATGTTTTTATTGCTTGGTGTATGTAGATCTCTTCCACATTGGCTTAAAACTTAACGTTACGTATTCTACGTTAAAAACTTTGGACATTTTATCTTTGTCCACAGCTAATACTGATAAGATCCGTTAGTAACCTTAGTCTCAAAGTCGAGAAGGCATAGCAAAATCATAATAATGGATAAAAGCAAAATCATAAAATGTGTAGATCGTGCACAGATACCATATAATAACTATATTTTTCCAAATATAATGTATCCAGAAAGACAGCAAGGCGTCACATAATTTTGCGGTATCATTACAGTACCTATAATGTTATGTACAATAGCAAATACAACACTTTTTTCTAGAGACATGGAAAAAGTTTACAAACACATGTACAAAAGTACTTGAAATGCGCATATGGTGCATTAAATGATTACGATAGAACATATATTTAGAGATGATAATAACATTATCTCTGCTCGTGGATTGTTGGTGTCCGAAGATATCATTCGCCTAGTTTTGCTGTTATTCTGTACTGACTTGAATTCATGTATGTGTAAATTTTCTAATACTTAATTTGATATCTTCTGAAAGTACTTCCTCGTGACATTGCTCTGTCCTTCTTTTGACACATATTTTAAATAAATCATCTTTAGACTTTCGATATAAATATATTTCAAAATTTGGAAATCCTCTCTTTCGGCATCGATCATCGTTTGTTGAATTGCGCATGTCATGCAAAGCATTTTACAAATAACAATCGTATATCTCCATATACTGACTAATATCAGATAATAAACAAATGAATACAACCGATAAACATTCATATTCTCAAAACACTAACAACAATTATTCGGAATTGTTCCAACTCTATACCTTCTTGAAGAAAATGTCAAACCAATTCCCATGCACCAGACACGTGTTTCGGTTAGTAAATGCTCATCAGTGATGCATTCCAGCCATATTGCTTTTCATAAGCTTCCCAAATTAATTTCACTAGTGCCCTCTGGTTTTATTTTTATAATTAAAATTTCTGCATGTTCCGTACAGAGAGTGCGCGGCTGCACATTTCCTGTAGGGTCGATACAGTAGCATATCCAAATTATGGCAAATAAAATCTATGTTCAAAATAACATTAGGGATGGTGCTAAGATGATAACCTCCTTTAATTTCGAAATTTTAGATGAAATGGCAACTAATAAACATACGTCTATTACCTGACATATCCTGATTTTAAAGGACCTAATGTGTAAGACTTTGAGACGGTCCCGCCATCAACAGACCACACCCACCAGTAGGAAGGTTCTGCGCTTGTATTCCGTAAAAGAAGAAAGTAACACATGATTTTGACTCGTACGTTTATTTTACCAAAGAAGAAAGACCAGTGTTTTTCTTAGTCGAACAGCATGGTCTTAGATAAAGATTACCTGAAAGATAAAATGTCAATAGTCATGAAGCAGCAATAATAAGCATTAGAATTAGGTTCATAAAATATGATGAATATTAGGTTCTTTAAGTTCTGAGATTTGACTTTATATAGGAAATAAGATACCCCGCCTCAAACACAACAGATATGGAAACCGATTATATAACAATATTGTTCAGATTGAATATAATAAAAATGTTCCTTCAATGTATCCACATCACCAACTTTAAAGGTAAAACTTTCGATGTGACATTGTTCTTTTTTCGGAGAAATTTGACAAAGTCACGTTGGAAATGTCATTTTCAAAGGACTTGTAGATTTCGCTTTCCCATGGGAAATTTATTATCCCACGAGAAATATATTTCTCTCTTAGGATTTCCAGGGGGAAAGTCTGATTTTTTGCAAATTCACTCGGGAATTTAAAATCCCCATTGGAGAAATCAAATTCCCATTCTCTTATTGGAAATTTGAATTTTCCATGTGAATTCAAGAATTTCACGTGGGAAAGTTTATTTTCCATGGAAAGATTTAATTTTGTTATTTATAATCTAGACTGTCAGATGAGATGTGGAGAAAGTAAGGTAGATTTTTTTGCTTTGTGAAACCTCGGTCGTTGCGTCGTTGGATTTATTCATGGTTTTCGTTTGCAAAGGGATCGTTTTTGCAAAACTAATTGCGGAACGAATGAATAATTCATTTTAACTGCAGAAACTCTGAACTTATGAAATAACTTTTTTAGCCCCAAGAGCGGTATATATATAGCAAATGAAGCAAAAAGAGCTATAACGGTTACCATATGATGGGGACGTACGGTAACACATTTTGGTGAATAGACGTTAGACTTGCTCGAGTCCTTATATCAAATAAAGTGTTATGAATAGATTTGCAATTATTGATTAAATTTTTCCAGTAGAAAAGAAATGCCCCTATTAAAACTATAAGCAGTGAGCAGTTGGTTGCAGAGATATATCACAAAATAGAGAAGACAATCTTGCTTGCTGGTGAAGAGATTTTCCCTAACATTGTCGCCATAGTACTTTCTATAAAGACATAACAAGCAACTACTCACTGCTTATAGTTTAAATAGGGGCATTTCTTTTCTACTGGAAAAATTTAATCAATAATTGCAACTCTCTTCACATAACTTTATTTGATATAAGCACTCGAGCAAGTCTAACGTCTATTCACCAAAATGTGTAACCGTACTTCCCCATCATATGACAGTACACGCAAATATGCATTTACATATTCATCTGTGTTGCTTGGGCCCCTGCATTTTGCGGTCTTGTTTGTGTGAGGTCACCTGACTAGTGAGGAGGTTGTTTTACGCCACAATGCTCGTTCTTCGAGACCTCTGGGAAATCGGAAAAGTGGGAGGGTTGTGCGCACGTAATCCAGGATAACCACACCTTCTGCTATTTTCGTGGCAGACGGCCGTCCTTTAGTTCGAATTCGGCAACGGTTGCCCATTGGTCTCGTTGATTTATGTGTAATCGTTTGTGTTTGATGTTTCTGTGTTATTCGTTGGTGTTCCTTGTCCCTTTTGCGTCTCTTTCTGTGATTGTCTGCTCTGTGTTTTGCATTGGGTGTTTTTGGGTTTTGCTGTGGAATCTGCAACCTGGTGTTGTTGGAGATCCCCTCCTTTGTTTTGTAGATAACTAGATATTGTTTTCAGTTTCGTGCGTGAACATCGACGGCGGGTCTCGCGGGTCCGGCTGGCCAAACAGGAAGATGCTTACTCGTCCCGGGCACCTGATCCAACCTCTAGCTTGTTAGGGGTCTGTCTATGCTAAATTTGGTGTTCTATTGTTAGTACTGTCGATAGTGTCGTCAGGATCTTCCTTATCTCATGTAACTTTAACGATCGTCAGATTCAAGAGAGTTTACACTCACACAATTGCAGGACATGCATCCTTTACTATCTGAAATATGTCCAAGGTAACACGGATAGTGGCACTTTATCTCTGGACAACCTGTTCAAAGAGAAAAAATCAAATCATGAATATACATAAATTTGAATAATAAGTTTGATTTAAGGTGCGTATATGTTTGAAAAAGGCACTGGTCAATTAAGGAGAGGTCTTAATATGGTCTACATAGTATGGAAATCGCTTCATTTTGTCTATGTTAAAGGTCTTCAAATTCAATAGCATCATGTTAGAACCGATCAATTTACAGCATGGACCAGACATGCACGCTTCGGTTACTTAACCCTCGTCAGTGATCCTCAATCTAAACAATGTAATACGGCCGAAGAGTGTGAGAATTAATATGTCCAAACATTTACCGAGAAACGAAGCAGGGTGGATGAGATATGATGCTACAGGACCCACGATTTAGATTTAGATCAACCGAAGTTGATCGAACTTGGCTACATGTGCCCTTGGGGACTACTGATCCACTAGCAGTGACACTCATCGAGTGGTTCAAATAATAGACGTCCTCAAATTCAAAAGCATCATTAAACAACAGATAAATTTACAAGCATGGACCAGACGCACGTTTTAGGTAATTAGCCCTCGTCAGTGATCCTCAATCTAAACAATGTAATATGGGTAATATAAGGATTTCTATCGACTGGATGGTGTTTATCGAATGTCAAATGTTAAACGTCTTCAAATTCATTAGCATCATTTAAAAGCATTTCAATTTACAGCATGGACCAGACGCACGTTTCGGGTACTTAGCCCTCGTCAGTGATCCTCAATCTAAACAATGTAATATGGCAAAAGAGTGTGAAAATAATTTTTTTTAAATGTACCGAAAACGTAGCAAGATAGGTGGGATATGATATAATGGGATAATATTACATATTCAAAACAGCCTTGTCTTGTAAGATAAAACTCTGTTAAAATACTATCTTTCTCTAGGACTCAAATTTCATTGAAGTGCGGAAAAGTGCAAAATATATGTATAGTTACATTCGCATGTATCGCAGAAATGGCTGTCCATAGCATGTCCCATAGGACAATGTTGGTCACATTTCAATTCAGGACAACCTGCAAAAAAATCAAGCGCAATAATAAAAACAGTTTACACTAGATGAATGGCAAATCTGAACTTCGAATACTTGCATATCTTAATTCTGACGCGAGTATATACTTCCTTAATTCCAAGTTTCATTTCATTGCGCTTCTTTATAGACTATACCGGAAATTTCAACCCGTCCACTCTGAGCAAAATGAAAACCTTATTCATTCATTAAAAGAAGGGGCGCCTCGCAATTTTTTTTTTCAACTCGATAATTATTCGTTCAATATGCACTACTGTTGAGTTATTGTGTATCTAATCATTCGCTGGTACTTACTTTCGCGGTTCTATGAAAGTATACCTTATAGCTTTGACATGATTCGCGGATGTGTTCCTGATGTTATAGAGTTATACATATATGTATCTTTATTCACCGAGGCAAACTTTCGCGTTACGAGGTTGACATCAAAGGTAGCAAAGGTTAATATGATTCTTCTACTTATTCAGTATTCATCAACCGACCTCTGTATGTCGGATGCACATTCAGAAATGTACGTCCAGAGGGCTGCTGTATATATAAGCAACTTTGGTTACTTTCCGTGAATACTTTATTCTAATACAACAAGCTTGTAAATGGCTGGTTTTGGGCTCTTAACCCTGATAATCTTACCAGAAAGGGAGAATGTAGGTGGTGGCGGTCCAATGCGAGCTCCGAGAAACAACGGTCCCCTTTCCATAAAGTTTTTGACTTTCACCTTTCAACTGTGTGTTGCAGTCCATATTTTTCGTTTCTCTGCCTATTCTACGTAAACAATGTATTCGGCTACCCAATGTAAACTATCAAAACCGATCTTACCTTTGGGTTGTTGGTATCTACTTTCCTTCCGTCTGACAGCATTCATCACCACACCCGTTAGACAGACATTGGTAACGCCAAGGGCATCCATACTCTTTACATGACGACTCACACGAATCTACTTTATTTGGAGCTGATGACACATAAACTGTAAAAATAATGATTATTTGTCTTGAATGTAAAGAAGTTGAAAAAGGGAATGTAAAAAAGGCGTTTTCGGTTTAAAACTTAAGCGAAAATCTATATTTAATTTTTTTAGGGAAAGCACAAATAGAAAAAAAAAATGCAATGATCGCTGTGCGATATAAGTCCCCTACCGGCGGCATACATTTATGACTTGCATCTCTGTTCATCAGTTCATCATCTGCAACAACAGCCAAGAAAAGTCTGGGAAACTGAATTCACGGAATTTGCTAAGTCCAAGGGCCAGAACTCTTGTGAAAATTAGTCAATTTAAATTAAACTCAAATCTGCATCACACTATAATGTATTTACATACAAAAAATCAGTTCATTATCTGCAATAACAGGCATGAAAAAGTCCGAAAAACTGCAAATTTCATGAAATTTGCTAAGTCCAAGGGCCATAACTCTTGTAAAAATAGGCCAATGGAAACCAAACTCAAACTTGGTCTGTATCACACTGAGATGTACTCATTTACCAAAAATCAGTGCATTATTTGCAATAGAACCGAAGAGAAGTCCGGAAAACTGAAATTTTCATAAAATTTGCTAAGTCCAAGGGCCATAACTCTTGTAAAAATAGGTGAATCTAAAGCAAACTCAAACTTGATCTGTATCCTATTGAGATATATCCACATACCAAAAATGAGTGCAATATATGCAACAACAGCGGAAAAAAGTCCGGAAAACTGAAATTTTCATAAAATTTGCTAAGTCCAAGGGCCATAACTCTTGTAAAATTAGGTCAATCGAAAGCAAACTCAAACTTGATCTGTATAACATTGAGATATATCCACATACCAAAAATGAGTTCAATATATGCAACAACAGCGAAAAAAAGTCCGGAAAACTGAAAATGGGACAGACGGACAGACAGACAGACCGAGAGGAATAGCTATAGGTCAAGTTTATACTTTTGCTCCTCATAATTTCATTTTATTTGTATTTTCCCTTTTTACGGTCTCGATCATTACTGATAAGACATAACTTGTTGAAATGCGCATACGGTGCATCGAAAATTTACAGTAGAACACATTTAGCAATTTTGACAATTCGTCCGAGTAATGTGATACGAAATCATTATATAGATACCATATTAATAAACTTGAGAAAGTCTTAAATCAAGTGAAGCCATACGAGGAAAATTGTAATTACAAATAAATATAAACACAATAATTCTCTTTTGAAAACTATGCGCATTGAGCAATTGGATGCAGCGACGCCTTATGAAGCTAAATCACGATACAGAGAAGAACACTTTTGCTCGGTAGTAAAGGAGGATTTGCTTTCACGTATTTGCTTTTGCTAATTAAAAAAAATATTAGGACTTGATCTAGTATAAATCATGAAGTAACTGAAAATGATAATGGACGGAGAAAAACATTATCTTTAAAAATTTTGATAATATTTTTTGTAAAACAAAACATGGTCAAGTATCATCTAAAGTATTTATCAAAGACTTTCTGTCAACGTATTTTTTATGAAATAAATAATGACCACAATACTACGGACAAATGCATCTAGAGTGCAAAATTGAATTGACCTACCACACAAAGTTGCCAGCAAGATGACGACGGTCCTCATTATTCTAACAATTAAACTGTTATTATGTCTTATCTATGCCAGCAATCGTTTGAATAGTTTCAGAAACACTCCTTCGTTCTAAATATTAAAAGATTAATTTAAAATTGGGTTAAAATTCCCAAGAACAGATTAAGGAGATATTTTCTACTGTTTGGTTAAGACATCTTCATACATCGTGGATCCGTTACGTCCTAACCGTCCTACTCGTCGTAGAAGAGCATTGAAGATGGGTTAAGAAGATTCGTCTCATGAAATAAAATATTAAAATCCTAATTGTTGTCAATTATACTTTGTATCAGAAAAAAAGTTAGAAGAGTTGTGTGCATGTAATCTGGATAACCATGATACCATTTCCTATGAATACACATGCAGCAGAGACCGTCTAAATTCTGCTCAACATACACATTTGTCTTTCTCCTTTAACTTGTTGCCATTCGTTTTTCAATGATTGCTGTGGTTTTTTGCTGTTTGTTGATCCCTTTGTGAGTGTCATCATATATTTAATTTTTTTTATTTTTAAAATTACCTGATGTTATAAAATTGTTCTCGCGTCGTTCTCGTTGTCTCCTTTTCTCATCTCACGCGTTTTGTCCCGCCGTATGCGAGAATCATTCTCTTTCACAATGGAGTTCATAATTTTAATGAAGATGGAATGTAACTCCATACGTCAGATTGTAAACGAATAAGGATAGGATCTCCAACAAGAAATCATTGAGGTGACCACACCAGAACACACAAGGATTATTTCTACAGACAATGGACACAAGACAGACAAACAAACAAACAGAAAAAGATGATATAGATAAATTCTTTATGTAGGAAACCCAACCTGCACCGACCACCGCGGGTGATACCCGTAGGATTGTACAAAAAGAAAGGAAAGGACCCGGTTGCAGCACTAACAGCAAACCACCGAGGCACCTAAAAGGGAAAACACATAGGGGACGAACACAACAAGAGACACCAAAGGAACAAGATAGATTAAATTCAATTCAATCAAAGCCATACAGCTTATACTGATGACCATGGATAACATTAAAAATTCACACAAAGGACTACATACATATATACATATATGGGCTTAAGCAAGGAACAGATAAATATAAGGGCGTAAGAAAAATAATCCGCACTATTCCGACTGCAGTGAGCTCATGCATGCAATCACCCGAGGAGTCTGACAAACTTTCAGAGAGGATTGATGATCAGGGCACTGTCTTCTCTGTGGAGTTTTGACATGATCCATTATGGAGTCATGTCGTCATAGTTAGGATTTGTGCAACTCTTAATAATGCGCGGTACAAGGTTGTAGATGAGTCAAGTATCATGCAGAGTGTCCAGGATCATATGTACACGGTATATAATGCGATTGATGACTCTGACATATTTCGATAGAAATTCAGTCCATCTTTTATCCTCTATATTTGAATTTTTTTGTGAAAATCCAAAATATTTGTACATGCTCTAGCGTATCGGATGAATTGAGATATGTAAATACTGTATGACTATAGTCTAGGAACATCAGACAAAATATGTTACTTCAATAAACTACAGAGGATAAAGAGACGTATGTACAACAACTACCCCACCAAAACATGACATATGAATGACAACTGATGAAGACCAATGAGCAACCAGCACCGACATTGGACGGCCATCCACTATATAATAGCTAATGATGTGGTAATTGCGATAAGACAGTAAAACAAATGGGGCCAAAGTAACACCTTAAGTATGTGATAGGATAATAAAAACATTATGTTTGTGAAAAACATTCCGTGTTCTGCTGACCGAAGAGAACCTGGGACCATTCACCCCTAGAAGTCCGAGCAACTCACATATTATAAATGTTAAATTCAATGTGATCAATTGGCCTAAGTGACACTTTAGCATAACATAATGACAAAATCTAACACATTACATAGCTCTGTCATAAACAGGTATTTTGCAGAAAATTTAGGTCAGGCTTAGACTTTTGCTTTTCATAATTTCACATTATTTGGATTTCCTCTTTTTCTGCCTCGAGCATCACTGATGAGACATAACTTGTTGACATGTGCATACGGTGTAATAGAGCATATATTTCAATATTGACAATATTGTACATTATTGTTACTATTGACATCGATAGACACCATCCATTCTATAGAAATCCTTATATTACCCACTTGAACATCAATAACAAACAGAAATTCAAAACATCGAATTTGATACATACACCGGTTGTGACCTTTTCTGCACGGCGTATGAAAATTGAGTGTTCCAACTCGTTACCTTCTTGGACAATATTTCATAACAAATTCTAACGTACCATACAAGTGTTTTGGGTAGTAACTTCTTACTGGTTGTACTTCAAGCCAAAGTGATTTTCAGTATAGCCCCCTCTAGTTTGATGCCTCTATTTTGTAAAGATCGCCTAAGTGTCAGGTGATACTAGCAAACAGGAGCTACTTACTCTTCCCGGACATCTGATTTCATCTATTTTGTCTATTGGCGATTCAGTTTTACTCATTTTCAAAGTATTTTGTTGGTATTTCTGCTGGTGGACTGTTTAGTCCCCGAGGATATTGTTCGCCTAGAAAAGTGTTTCGGTACTAGACTTGAAGTATATTTGTAAATTCTCTGTCACGAAATTCAGCGAAACTTTTTCTAAAATCTGAGGGGTTTCATCTCCCTGTTGGCATAGCTCTGGCCTTGGCAGGATTTTTGGTTGAAATTTCAGGTCAATATTAGACTTTCCTTCTTCATTATTTCACATTATTTGGATTTCCTTTGTTCGGCCTTGAGCATTACTGATGTTAAACGTCTTTAAATTTAATAGCATCATTTAAGAACAGAGAAATGTTGAACGTATTCAATTAAATTCAATGGCATCATTTAAGAACAGCTAGATTAATGTTAAACGTCTTCAAATTCAATAGCATCATTTAAGAACAGAGAAATGTTGAACGTATTCAATTAAATTCAATGGCATCATTTAAGAACAGCTAGATTAATGTTAAACGTCTTCAAATTCAATAGCATCATTTAAGAACAGAGAAATGTTGAACGTATTCAATTAAATTCAATGGCATCATTTAAGAACAGCTAGATTAATGTTAAACGTCTTCAAATTCAATAGCATCATTTAAGAACAGAGAAATGTTGAACGTATTCAATTAAATTCAATGGCATCATTTAAGAACAGCTAGATTAATGTTAAACGTTTTCAAATTCAATAGCATCATTTAAGAACAGATCGATTTACAGCATGGACCAGACATGCACGTTTCGGCTACATAACCCTCGTCAGTGATCCTTAGTCTAAAGAATGTATTATAAAGAGTGTGAAAATTATTATGTCAAAAAATGTACCGAAAAATGTAGCAGAATGGATGGGATATGATGCTACAGGACCCACGTTTTAGAAATCTCAAGATTTTTTGATAACAGATATTTTCGAATGCGTTGAAGAGACAGACGATCAACCGAAGTTGATCGAACTTGGCTACATGTGCCCTCGGGGACTCTTGGTCCACCAGCAGTGACATTCACCAAGTGGTTCAAATGTTAAACGTCTTCAATTTCAATAGCATCATTTAAGAACAGATCAATTTGCAGTATGGACAGACATGCACGTTTCGGGTACTTAATGTAATATGGCCAAAGAGTGTGAAAATCATTATGTCCAAAATGGTACCGAAAAATGTAGCAGGATGGCTGGGATATAACTTGTTGAATGCGCATATGCGCATATCGTAAAATTTTATAAAAGAACATATACCTCCAGATTGACAATTTGTTTGTTTTTGCAATTTCCCTTATTTTGTATGCCTTATTTGGTTATGTTTTCGGGGGAGGGGGGATTCGAGTATGTTTGAGTGTCTTTGACTCTTACTCACAAGTCAACTGAGAACGTAAAATGCGGAGATAGAAAACAAATGTTCATTACTAATCATTTATTTCATCACAAAAGTATAGCCAGTTTGCATGTAGTAGGGCACGTCTCTCAAACGACGATGTGATGCTGGAATAGACAATTTACATAATTTAGGAAATATATTACATTAAATGCAAGAATTCATGTCTTAAAAGTACGCAGCACTTGATGGTCATGAAGTAGGAACATAATACATGTACCTATACATTAATTAACTTAGATAATCAAATCAAATATGAATTTCAACTTCATGAAGCCATATCATGACCCATCATTTCGAGTACAAATGTAGGCAATAATGTACATAATTATGATTTTTTCCCCTTTTGTCTATGTCAATATCTTTGGCCAATATATCAGAAAAACATATTGGAGTGACCTCAGTCCATAAGGCGCATATATATGAGGGGCGGACAGGGTGATAGGGCAGGATTTGAGAGAAAGGGGTGGAGGGGAGTCAATGGATGGGATGGAAGTCAAATGGAGAGAAGGGGAGTCAAGGAGCAGAGGAGTCGATGGAAGGGAGGAGGGTGTCAAGGAAGAGCAGTCAAGGAGTCAAGATAGCGGGAGTGGGGCAAGATTGCAGGAGGGGGGATCAAGGGGAGGGAGGGGGAAGGGGCAAGAGGTGGAAGGAGGGAGGAAGAGGGAGGGAAGGGTAGTCAATGGGCGGGCGGGATCAAGGGAGGGAGAGTCAAGGGGAGGGAGGGGTAATAAGCGGGAGGGATGGAGACAAAGGAGGGAGGGAAGGAGGTTATCCTCTGGCTCTCCGTCCCCTCATATGTAACTGAAATTGAACGTTTCACTAATATCTAAATTAAGCTCACCATAGCGGAATAGTCACATTTGCAGATATCACAACCTCGGTCGTCAGTTTTGTATCCCAAAGGACAATGATAATCGCATTCTAACTTAGTACAATCTGAAAAAGATATATCCATATTTTATAAGACAATCTGTGTACAAGTCCAGTTTGCTATTTCGGTAACTCAAACGCAGGTCTAGAGGGGGTTGGGGGTATTTGCCATAAAAACGTTAATTGAAAGGGCTTTCATATTTCACATAATAATTCCATGTTATAAGACCTCTCTACTGATGCCATTTTTGTTCACCTTGTAATTTACATTATGGACAAACACCCATAAGCGGGGGACCACAATTCACTGAATTTGCTGGTTTAATTTTTAAATCAAACCAAACAAATCTAGAGTATAGTATGCGGACAAGATTGTGGAATTAATGTACGTAGACTTATACTGATGATAATTCTCCGAATGAACAGATTATAAAGGACATGCGAAATAAATTCAGAGAATACAATAAAAAAAATACCAGAGAAACAACTCCCCCCCCCCCCCCCCCCCCCCCCAAAAAAAAAACCATAGAAATAGTCAAAGACTTAAAAAATCAGAGAGACAAACAAACAAAAATCAGAGAAACTATAATAAAGAAAGAATTAAAGAAAATCATAACAAAACAGAACATAAGAAGCTGATAAGACAGGGGCAATATGGTGCCGTATTTCTTCCGCATGACGATTCGTATGAAGAAAAAAATGTTCTTGAAATATTAAGTATGTGATTTTATATTTCGTTGAAGTACTCCCAAGATTCTAAAATTAAGGTCGAAAGAGGTTGGGGTAATCTGGGACTTAAAATAGTATTTAATCGCAACAAGCTACACATTGGCGGAGAAATAAACATCGTTCTTGCTTATTTCGTTCCTAAACCTTTTATATATTGTATATCATAAGATCATATAGCTAGAACATATTTTGAGGGGATAAATGAGGGAAAATAGTCAAGTTTGCCATATTTTACTAAATTATAAAAATTATAATTATAACAATCAATAAAAGTGCGATTCTTATTAAAATGCACACCCTTCTTCTCCCTCTCTCGTTTTGTTTTTGTTTTTGTTTATTTATTTGTTTGTTTTGTTTGTTTTGGGGGAGGGGTCTTTTTTCGTCTTTGGGGGAGTGCCCCCTCCCGGAGATACAGAACCCCACTTCGCATGTAAAGCGGAATTTAAGTTCATATTCGTACATATATATCTTTCAGAAGTTTAATTTTTAACATCGAACTTACGCTCAGGTGCTGTGTATCCCTTGGGTCTGTAGCATTCATGGCCACACCCATTTGATCTGCACTCGTATCCCTGGGGGCAGGAGACACCGTAGTGACCACACAGGGAGAGACACGATCCCCGTTTGTTAGGAGCCGAGGACACGTATACTACAAAATGAAGAGTTATTCTATACATTCATATAATTTTTGAAATTTGTATTTATTCATTGAATACTTTTTTTTTTTACAATTATTCAACCTTATATTTTTTACTTAGATGGGTGATTAAAGTTTTCACTGCTCCCTACACCTACACATCTACATATATATATACCTTTAAAATATTGACCCCCTAATTTATAAATTTTACGATGTTCTTAAAAAAACAAAAAACTAATATGTCATGACACCTCGAACAATTCGACATAAAATAAAGCGGGGCGCAAATTTATTACCGGTAATCTGTTAAACCTATCTTCAAAATGAAAAGAGAGTGTCTACCGATCTAGGAAAATACATTACGTGTTACTGAATTCGCTTACCGCATATTGATAGGATTAAAATAATGACGGACTTCATTTCGTAAATTCTTCTATTCTGTGTTCCAATATCAGATGTTCCTTCTTATCTTTGTTTGTAACCTTGACAGATTGTTATCAGCCCATGATCTGATTTACGTTTCTGCTTTGGACAATGTCTACCTCAACTTGTAGGGACAATGTCTACCTCAACTTGTAAGGGGGGGGGGGGGGGGGGGGGGGTTTCCACCACGATCGATCGGAAATTAAGGTAATCAATGTGCGCGTGTGAATCAAGCTGGAGGGGGATGGGTCGGGTGATAAGTTCGTTTTATAATAGAAACAGTCATACAAGGAGGCGGACAGGGGTTACCTCTCTCGATCCCCCTCCCATCCCCTTATAACCTCCCCCTCCCGCCCCTCCTTTTCACACTTCCCTTACCTCCACCCTCCTTCTCCCTTCTCCTGCCCCCTTTCCTCCCTCCTCCCGCCCCCTTCCTCCCATTTTCCCCTTCCCTCCATCTTCCCTCCCTCAACTCTCTCTCCCTCCTCCCGCCCCTTCCTCCCCCTCCCTTAATTTCACCCTGTCCACCCCCTTAAACAATATATTGAAACATGTACATGAGCTCAATCCATCTCAATTTTAATTCTTTCGACCCTTCGTCCCACACAATTATTCAATCACCTACTTCAGTCTCTCATGTAATTTTACTTTGTACTTCATCATTCTAAACAATATATTGAACAGTCCAGAAAAATCTAGAAAACTCCTTTTATGCAAAAATAGCGCATTCTTTGTCTATTTTAAGAATTTGCCTTACGTAAACACTAGATTGTACTATTTTTAGTGTTCTAGAATGTTGTAGACAACTCTAGCGAAGATCATTCGAGAAAAGTCAATACGTATAAAAGCGGTGCGCACTCACAAGGTAGGCAGTTACTAAAGAAGCAAAACACGAAGAAGTAAAAAGAAGCAACGAGCATTTTGCGACCATTTATTAGTATTATTTTCTTTTATATTATCGTGTGCTGAAAAAAACATAATGTCACGAAAAGGACCAGCTATCGGAATAGACTTGGGAACCACATACTCGTGTGTGGGGGTCTTCCAGAATGGGAAGGTAGAGATCATCGCTAACGACCAGGGGAACAGAACCACACCCAGTTATGTGGCGTTCACAGACTCCGAAAGACTGATCGGAGATGCGGCAAAGAATCAAGTAGCCATGAATCCAAAAAATACTATCTTTGACGCAAAGCGACTAATCGGGAGAAAATTCACAGATTCGTCCGTACAGTCGGATATGAAACACTGGCCGTTTGAGTTGGCGAATGACGACGGGAAACCAAAACTGCAGGCTGAATATAAGGGTGAAATGAAAACTTTTTCACCAGAAGAAGTAAGTTCAATGGTACTGACGAAAATGAAGGAAACCGCCGAGGCGTACCTTGGACAGAAAGTTACGAATGCCGTGATCACCGTCCCTGCGTATTTCAACGACTCTCAACGTCAGGCGACGAAAGATGCAGGCGTAATAGCTGGACTGAACGTAATGCGTATTGTGAATGAACCGACAGCAGCTGCATTGGCGTACGGACTGGACAAAAATCTCTCAGGTGAGAAAAATGTTTTGATTTTCGACCTGGGAGGGGGAACTTTCGATGTTTCGATATTGACCATCGACGAAGGTTCTCTTTTTGAAGTTCGATCCACAGCAGGCGATACACATTTAGGAGGTGAGGATTTCGACAATAGAATGGTGAACTATTTTGTACAAGAATTCAAGCGGAAACACGGAAAGAACATTTCTAAAAATAACAGAGCAATGCGCCGTTTACGCACTGCGTGTGAGCGTGCAAAGAGGACGCTTTCCGCAAGTTCTGAGGCCGGAATCGAGATCGATTCTTTTTACGAGGGCATGGACTTTTACAGTAAGATAACAAGGGCCCGATTTGAGGAGCTGTGCTCGGATTTATTCCGTCAAACGCTAGAGCCAGTGGAAAAAGCGCTTCGTGACGCTAAAATGGACAAATCTAAAATTCACGAAGTAGTATTGGTCGGAGGCTCTACAAGAATTCCAAAAATACAGAAAATGTTGCAGGATTTCATGAACGGAAAAGAACTCAACAAATCAATCAATCCAGACGAGGCGGTAGCGTACGGCGCAGCAGTACAGGCGGCCATCTTGAGTGGCGACAGAAGTGACGTCATCAAAGATGTTTTGTTAGTAGATGTCGCGCCTCTATCACTTGGCATCGAAACAGCCGGAGGCGTGATGACCAAACTTATCGAGAGAAACTCTAAAATTCCTACGAAAACATCACAGATATTTACAACACATGCCGACAATCAACCGGGCGTCAACATTCAAGTGTTTGAAGGTGAACGAGCGATGACGAAAGACAATAACTCTCTTGGACACTTCCAGTTGAACGGCATCCCGCCCGCTCCACGAGGCGTTCCTCAAATCGAAGTTGAATTCGATATTGACGCCAATGGAATCCTAAATGTGTCAGCAAAAGACGCTAGCACGGGCAAAAGTGAAAAGATAACAATTACAAACGATAAGAGCAGGCTTAGCAAAGAGGAAATTGACAAAATGGTCTCCGATGCCGAGCGGTACAAAGACGAAGACGAAAAACAGCGGAAGCGAATCAGTTCCCGGAATCAGCTAGAAAACTATGTATTTGGCGTCAAACAAGCGAAAGATGACGCAGGCGATAAATTATCAGATAGCGACAAAGAAGCGATCCAGAGCACGTGCGACGACGCTCTGAGGTGGCTGGATAATAATTCGCTCGCCGAGGTTGAGGAGTACGAATACAAACTGAAGGAGGTTCAGAAAGTGTGCTCGCCTCTAATGTCCAAATTACACGGTGGACAAAAGGCTGGACATCACGGTGGTCAGTCCGGGGGTCCGACAGGAGGACCGACTGTGGAGGAGATGGATTAAAGGGATTTAAATTTAAGAAATTTAAATAGAAGACTTTAAATTGTAGTGTGTTTGAAATCTCAGTATTGCTATTTTGACAAAATTGTGAGAACATTTTCGTGCAATTTTGTGATGTACATGTATTCTTTTCTTTAGAAAATGAGAACTGTGATAATTCATATATTTGTACAAATTGTAAATACATATATTATTACATGCTCATGTTGTATTCAATTTGTCTCAAAAATTCCCTATATGTAAATAAGTTTATCATGCAAGATGTTGTTTTCATTGAATAAAATATGAAAAAATACTAGTGTTTTTTTTAATGAGATCACGTTCATCAAAAACTTAATTTTACGGGGAAACATACATGTATCATTGATCAGGGTACATCAAATGAAGTCGCACTTCGCAGTCCCTAGGCTTTAGTTCAAGCAAAGTAGGCATGGGCTGTTAACCGAGCATCTACCATTGTGGTAGATAAATTTGCACAAATGCATTGATGTTTCTACAGGCTTTCTACTGTTCCTACTTTTTCCTACTTTTTTATTTTGATCCTATTTTTTCCTACTTTTTTCTTCAAAACCTCCTACTATTCCTACTTTTTTTATCTCAAAAGTAAAAAATTACTTGCTTAACTTGTCGTCGACATCTGATTCAAAGTTTTTTTTTTAAATTTCGGGCTCGCTTCGCTCGCCTATTCTGTATAGTTTACACCAAAAATCAATCTGACCTTATTTCTCTCTGTGATTTCTTCAAAGATGAACATTACTAGTATAAAATAATTGCTTACTGGATTTGTGTGTCATACTAACTGAAAATTGTCGCTAAAAGTAATGGAAAATTTCCTACTTTTCCCCTATTAATTCCTACTTTTTCCTATTTTTCTCCTACTTTTTTTCATTGACTACTCCTACTTTTTTCCTACTTTTTCATCAAGGTAGAGTAGAAAGCCTGTTTCTACCGAACATAATGATACTTCTGATGTAGTGTGTTACAGAGTTCCATATTCATACATAGTCTGTGTAAAATGAGGGGTGGGCTACTTGAAAATATTCATGAAGTTTTTGGCCAGATTTCAAAGCAATTCCAGAGTGTCTGTCATAAACGTACATTTTGATTAAAGTTTCCGGTTGAAGAAAAATCTCCAGGACCTATATGCAGACATACAAGTAATAGGCTATACGTGTAAGTTGACCACGGCGAGAATATTCAAAGTCGTATTATTAAAGAAAACGTTCTTTCATACTCTCCTGAAAGGGGGGGGGCATTTTTGGACCGTTTGATACGCTTATGATGATTGCAGTCTCTTCTATGCTGTTCACAAGGATTTTTTTCTTCATCCTTTCCCCAGGGGGAACGTTAACATTTCTGGAGGATTTGGTGATCCTATGACGATTCCAATTTCTTCTATGTCATTAACAAGGATATTTAGCCTATGTGCACTGTGACCTTGACCTTTGACACTGAAATTCAATAGGGCTCATCGTCTCCCTGGAGGAACATTTGTGGAAGGTTTCGTGTTTCTATGATCCTTGCTTTGGCTTCCATGCTGTTCACAATGATTTTAAGCCTAAGTCCAATGTGACCTTAACCTTTGACCCTTTACCTTGAAAATCGATAGGATTCATCCTCTACTAATGGGGAACATTTGTGGAAGGTTTCATGTTTCTATAATTCTGGATTTTATCCTGATCACAAGGAATTTATGTCAAAGTCCAACGCGACCTTGACCTTGAAAACCAATAGGGTTCATCCTATCCCCATTGGGAAGGTTTGATGTTTTATGATGATTGCTTTGGCTTCTATGCTGTTCACTAGAAAATCCAGACACCCAAACACCCTAAAAAACACATTGACGGACGTCAGCAATGCTATATTCCCTCCACAATAGAGTTGCAAGGGGATAACAATTAGATAAAATTTTGTCCGTTTGTTTCTCCATTTCAATACAATATCAGAAATCTGAAGAAAATATAACAAAAGTAATCATGAATAATTTATTCTGTGTTATGAATTACAAAAAAAATTAATGTATACAAAAACAAAGAATACAAAACTGTACTATCACAATTAGAGCCGTATAAAATGACTTCATACAATGTACAACAATGATCAACACTGAAACACGTAATAACATAGAAACAAAAAAATGTCTGGAATTCGTAATAAAGTATTTTACATTTGGGGAATGGGCAAAGAGAGAAGTAGGCTTGTTTAAAGGGAAGAGGGAAATAAAGCTTCGTTCATCAAGAACAATGTACGGGTATTTTGAATTTATGAGAGATTTAGCTACCTGTTGTCCTCTAAATAGTAATTTTTACCCAAATTCAACTGTCATGGTCATAAACGAGTTTGTTCTAACGGAAATTTTCAAGTAAATGTATCATCTTTTAAACATACACAATGCACTTTTAATGCCATAAAAGGGAACAAATTGAATATTATATACACGTACAACATGTTATAATTATTACTTATCTTATTTTTGGGTGCTTTTTAGGGGGGGGGGGATTCCGGATTCCTTGGTATTGACAAAAAATAATAATTGATTCAGGTACACTTTGGTTTAAACTACATGTATCTTATGAAGGAAAAATATGTCATCAATACATAACAAACACTCAAGCACCAGAATATGAAAAATAAATGACAACTGGCTGAAGAAATCAGTTAGCATTTGGAGGCAACTTTCGTTTTGCAATTAATGATGCAAATGCTAGTGATGTGGTTATCCAGGCATAACCTAGTCATAACCTAGCTCAGTTTCATGCTAACACTTTTCTAAAAGACTCGAGTTTTTTAATAGAATCTTGGTACAAGATTTGTATTTAGCCTTCTAGGAGTAAAATTTTCCAGCATAAGGTCTCCTTGGAGGAAGGATTGTGTTGGGGGTGTAGGATGGGAATGGACTTAGGGTATAGGGGAAGTGTTGCAAAATTATCCACATGATTTTATATTTCAAATGTGCAAAAAAAGATGACAAATGAGCGTGCTTGTCAAAAATAATAATTTCATACAACTTCAAACAATTAACCCATTATTTGCTTAATTAATTAGTAAGCTAGTATTGCACATGAATATTCATTACAAATATGCAAATGAGGAGAAGTAAAGCCAAGCAAGAACATTAAACAGAACATATCTTGGCATATAAGATCTATGAATTGTGTTCTATTTATTTTTGTGGAGAAAATTCATAACATAAGAATTAAAAAAATCTAATTTAAGAGTACCAATATACATAGACATGAAATTTACAAATCAGAAGAATCAAATATCTCAATATACTCAGAAAAGCTCAGGCACTTGGATTGAATCAAAATTAATCAATTCATATCAAAATTGTACACACAAAATCTCGGCAAGACCAAAACGATTCTTTGAGAGTTCATAAAAAGTATCTGCTTTTATCAGATTTGCCGATAAAAAATGGTTTGGTCTGATAAGAACTCACTTTACACCTATTATTTGGACTATTAAAAATCCCCAAATGTCCCGACATTTCATTGAAATTATTAAAAAAAACTTATGCTTTAAGCCGTAATCAGACATCTTAAATTAATGAATGTACATAGGTAAGTGGAAAATAATCCCTAGGTAACTGTCCCTGTTAAGGTAAAGAGGCAGAGAATTTGGAAGACTGCTTTAAAAAATAATTTTACGCACTTGTCTTTATGAAGAAATGGTAGCACATATTGAGCATACAGTGCATAATGCCAAACGTACAGTAGACCTTGACATACATGTACACGTAAGTCTTCTTAATGGGTATAAATTATGGGTATACATTATACATGTATATGCAAAGAAAGGAAAATCAATTCGATGCATTTTTCCCAAGATAAATGATATTGAAATGAAATCAAGTATGAAATACTGTAAACCATCTTTTATTCGCGGAGTCTTAAGTTTGCGAACACGAGTGAAGTGACTGCTTCGCGACATTCTATTTTCGTGACATTGTACGTACGTATCTTACTACACATGTGTTATGACATAATCGTGGCGTTTTATTTTCGCGAATCAAAGGACCTCGCGAAAATCGCAAAAACAAAACGCTCACGAATAAAAGACACCGGTTTACAGTAAACATTATACAATCATATGTAAATTATGTTTGCATTAAGTTTCAAGATGACTTAAAGATGATCAAAGTTGCTATAAATGTATAATGGAATGAATTATTATACTTCCCTGAATATTAACAGTAAGTAATTTTAAAATCTGTATTTCTTCTAGTTTATGAGGATGAATGTTAACATTACAAAAATATTGGCCAAAAAATAGAGCCATCAAACTACATGTATTTAAACAGCAATTAATGGAATTTTCTTCCCTTTCCTTCTTACAGTACATTACATATGTGTCTTTAGTATAAATGTCATAAAGCTTTACAAAATGAAAAAAAAATCAAAAACAAGGACAAAGATTTTGCATATATCAATATTAAGAATGAAAAATATTATTCAAAATTTATATGTTAAAGCATTTCTTTTTGATTCTGAAAGATTTTTTCTTAATTATTTTCTTTGCAATGGGAATGTTTTAAAATACATGTAAGTACATGTAATTATACAGTATAATTTGGCACATTTGAATAATCTCTTACATAATGAAATGTGCATTTGAACATGTACAAGTAACTGTCATTTCTTGTTTAGGAAAAAGATATTCTCATATTTTCTACAATATAATATAAACATAATTTTTCTTCAGAATTAGGTTTCAATTGTTATACATGTAATTCAAATAAAGTTCTAATCACTTTACCTGATTAAGTTTCAATATGCTCGAAATTTTTAATTTCACAAAAGAATACTATAAATGGAAATACAAACAAACTCATAAAATCCTCTATAACCCTTGAAAGAGAATACTTAACAATATTTCATCCAAAAAACTTATCAAACCTTTAGAACATAACAAAATTTGTTATCAAATAACGGAATAATATCGACATTACGCAGCGATTTCCCCTATCGACAATCGCTCTAAATTGACATTATACAGGTTTTCCTTTCTTGGTGGATGTAGCGTCGTATGGTCCATGTTTGTCCTTTATTAGCCACAAGTAGTCGATGATCTTTCCGCCCTATAAAACAAACGAAAATGGAAATGATTAAGGATTATTGTTTTGTTTGATGTTCTTATAAAGTTTCCCCCTTTCAACCTTTCCTAATCATGCCAGGTTCTTACGAATGCAAAATGAAAAGTAGAGAGGTGAAGCAGATTTCCATAAAATTTTACCCAACATACATGTGCATCTGTATCCCCCCCCCCCCAAAAAAATAAAAATATACTGCACGACTAACAATCTATAGTAAAACTGAACTTGGCAACCTTTAGTGATACATGTATTTCAAGAGAGACTACATGTACAGAGAAATAGTCAATATAAGGCAGCTGATATCAGAACATAATTATGTACATATAGGTTGAATCTAGAACAAAATATTGTATTTGGACGGTAAAAATCATGCGCCTCTGAGCCTAAACAGGAAATTAGAAGACGGGTCAAACATCTAGATTCACACTACAAGTTTTTGAGACCATCTGTCATATGTTGACTATTTCTCCGACAACAGTCCAGTAGGTGACACAGGGATTCATTGCACTTCCCGCTTGCTTGATGTACTATGGGTTATGTAAAGAGTTATAACTTGACGTCGAAAAATTGACAAGTCATCGTTTCAATCTTCAGAAATAGAAACGCTCTTGAAGTGTCATATAACTTATAAGATAGATCACTGAAAGCAACCATTAACCAAACATTTACCTTATCATCCGATACTTGTTCCAAGTACAGATGGCTGCTGTTGAAGACTTTCATTCTAGTATAGCCGTAATCATCGCTGCGGAAAGCAGACCAGGACTCAGTCTGGTTTTTAAAGAAGTCGTGTTTTTCCTGGCATCCCTATAAATGGAAGATAGAAAACAGTGGTGAAGTAAAAATTCAAAAATCACAGTTCTACTAAAATATCAACTAAGATTGACTTCTTCGTTCAAAATTGTAGAGTAAATTTACACAATTTTCTATAGATTTTGAGTGAAGTGAACCAATATTTGAAAAACAAAAGACACACTTGTCCTAAACATACTCAAATCTTCTGAACTAAATTGCACATGTCAACTCCATATCAATTGTCATGTCTAAGCAAATCATACATCAAAATTGTATTACAATTACAATTCATATTATAAGAATTGTTCCGGCATACACGTAAACTGTATGATATTATAGTCACAAATACCCATTCTACCGCTCCACTGACACACCTATAAAATCATACAATTTCATATACATGTACCCGGTATGCCTACAAATCACTCAAATACAAACTTGTTATCGTCTTAATATTGTATGATATTTGAAAGGAGTAGCCCCGAAAACGTCCCTGCAATTTTCCTCAAAATTAAACTGAATGAGAAATACTTGATATATCACATGAAATATAATGAATGTTTCCTGCTTTTAATGAAAGGAACATATCACCATCCGGAGCAACATTGAGAGTCTATGATGTCATCATGTGACGTCATCTTCACGTTATTGACAAAACATGGTCAAAAATGCTCAAAATGTATCTTCAGTGAAGAATTTGGATGTGGCCAAATGCGTCGAGAAACATACAACTTTTATGACAAGAAGATATAATGGTTATCTTTCATTTGTAAATTTTTCAAGTTTCTCGATGCACGTAGCCAATGCTAATTCTAAAGAAACATGTAGGATTTGCTGCAATTTTAAGGAAAACTGCCAATTTTGGGGGTTTTCAAAGGGCTTAAATCTGCTGATAAATGCATTATTTACAAAATCTCAACAAGTAATTCAGTAAAGAACTTTACAAAGTATCAAATCACAAAACAATAATCAACAAATTTTAATGTTAAGAAACTGGGCCGATTTAGGGGTTTCATGGCCCTACCCCTTTCCATGTTTGGTTTCTTTTTTTCAAATGCTAGACAAGCACTTAAGAAAAGGCACACAATAAGCTAACTTGGAAACATTAACTGTGATCTTGGCCTTTGACTTTTCTCTTTTAAGTCTGTATAAGTAGAATAATTCGCTAGTACTTTCTTTAGCAGTTTTATGAAAGTAACCTGTTTCATGTGACCAATGATTCGCGGATCCGCCCCTACTGGCCCTACTAGTAGTGAGTAATGTATTTACATTCAAATTCAACAAGACAAACTTTAAGGTACAAAACTGACCGTGAAAGTAGTGATCAGCCCCTACTAGTAGTGAGTTATGTACATTTATGTATATATATTCAAATTCACTGAGACAAACTCCTGCAGTACAAAACTGACCCCGATAGTAGCCAAGGTTAATACACTGCGAATTATTCTACGTATACAATATTTGACGGATGTGATGTCACTTACCGCTGATCCTGTTGTGATGTGTACCGGAGCCTTGGGATTTGTGTATGGATGAGCTAAGCTGCCATTGTATACCTGTAAAGATCGAAGCAGAGTTCAGGAATGAAGGAGCACTCAGTCTGGTATTTTCCTTGAATCTGTACATGGCAAGTATATATACATGTGTGGAATTAAAGTAAGAAATGTAAATACAAGGTTAACTCAATAACTGTACAATATTTAACATTCAAATAATTTACATAGGATTTCTATTAATTTTCTATTTCCAAATGTTTATACAATAGTAATATTAGTATGCAATGTATTGGATTGGTTTTTTTTTTGAGCATTGGCAACAAGATTTCAATCTAACGAACATTTTCTTAAATACTCATTGAGATTTTTTTAACATGAATAACATGTAATAACAAATCAAGAAAGAAAGATAAAAAAATAACAACAGAATTGGAATGTTCATTTCATTTAATTCTTAAAGTTATTCAACCATTCAACTTAAAAAAAGAAAAATAAGATGAGAGTTCTAAGATTACATTTGTACATTCAAATCGTAGGTCGTAATTTAGGTGATTAAATCATAAAACTTAATGACAAATCAGGAGAGTAGGCAGGTGTATGTGACTTACCATTCTGTTCCAAACAGGCCACAATCTTTCATAGGAGTGCTCATGAGCCCAGAACATAAGGTCGACACCGTAGCTGTAAAATAATTTCTCCAATCCAAGGTAGTGCAGAAAGGGTACACCAATACGAACCTAAAACAGAGACAGATGGATTTTTTTTTCTAAATTCATCTAGTGGTAATTGATTTAACAATATTTCTGGATAATTAGGAAAAAAGATTAACTTTTGCTAATTTTTGTTTTATAAAAACCACCTTTCATAAGTTAATCATTCTGACAGTAAGTTAAGTAAATAAACCCCATAAATACTGGATGCGTACTGTGTGTATTTTTAATAGGTATCAATTATCATACATTATATCTATTTCAACACAAGATACACTCTTTGTGCAGTTAAATAAAATCATTTCATAATTCAAAGTTAAGATAACAAGTTACATAACACTTTGGGTGTATTGCCATTGGGTGAAGCACTGACATCACAATAGAAACGTAAAGGTTGGCACATTATTTGCAAGAAATGAATTTAAATTTTAATTATTTGACATTATTTTGATAAATAGTGTCGTATTTCATGTGATAAATAGAACCTCAAATGATTTTCCGATCTATTTCATACGGGGTTTACATGTATGTGACAATTCCCTCTCCAAGGCTTGAGGATGTCAAAATCACACAACTCGTTTCATAAATACTGTATGAAATAGAAAATCATTTGAGATCATCTATAGCCTTTTTAATCTTTCAAAAGTTTCAAACACCTTCATCATACACAAATGAGGGAAAAAATAAAGAAATGGGGTGTGATACCCATAGTTTGACAGACTGGCTGAGAGACAGACAATGGACAAAGTGATCCCTAAGTGTCACTATGCTTTGTAGGCGACACACAAATTATATTGTTTTAGATGAAGTCAACTTACCAAGGACTCATGGTGTGTGCAGTCATCATTGTCGTTATTTGAGCAGTACATAGGTCTGTGACCCATTGTGATAATCCATGGTCGTTTGGCCCTGTTCTCTGGTTTAGTAGCCTCCTACGAAAAATTAACAAATTCATATGCATGCACCAATTCCATATAAAGAATTAGTACAAAAAGTAACACATATCATTTTCAACATTGCTTAACTTCAGTGGTGTTTGGTGGAAAAAAGGATTTGCATAGGACAGAATTTCAATAAAATTTACCACAATTCTCACAAAAAAAAAAGAATGGAAATGGAATTTTACCTTGAGATCTTGCTCTAGCCATTCGTATTGATGAATGATTTGTAGAAATCCGTAATTAACATAGAAAAAGTACTCTGTCGATATGGAAATCACATGTATGGGTCCAATATCAAAACTGAAAATTAAGATTTTTTTTATTGCAACTTTAGATTGCTTAAATCTATAAGCATTTCCTTTGCATGTGTTTTTCAATAAAATTAATCAAAATAATTTTTCAGTTTCAAATAAACGCAACTTTGGGTAAAAAAACTGGACAGTTCCTTCATTGGCCAAAATTAATTCTGTTATGGAATCTATCACAACTGAGACTTTGTTCCAGTGTACATATATGTACTGTCCGCGCAGCTCACTTCAGAAATCGAAAAATTGAAGTTTTGTCTTTCTTCTTTGTAAAATTTGTGTAGGGGAATACAGGTAGATCTCAAACTCTCAACTAACAGTGTTAAGTTACAAACATGTATATGTTTGTGCAACCAATAATGCATTCACGGTGAAAAAAATAGTTTTATCTTGGAAGTTTTCATTGTTAATTTAGCATGACGTGTAGGTTTAACACTGAGTCTTCAGAAAACATCACTGATGTCAGTGACAGTCACTCTAAATATAACTCAGAAAAATCCCCATCTAAAACTATTTTCTTTCCCCGTGAGCCTAATATTGGTCATATGGACATACAAATGTATACATGTAACTTGCACCGTTAGTAATGAATGTCCGAGATCTATCCCTTATTGTTTATTCAAATTGGAAAATATTCTGACAAATGAGACAAAACTTCAATTTTCCAATTTCAGAAGTGAACTGCGCAGAAAGTAAGACATGCAACCAGGGTGGAGACTTTCTAAGTTTTACATGTAGTTGTTACAATCTTTTGTGCAGTGATGGAATTCCACTATCGCTGATGCAAACTTTTTTAATTGTTATGTCATAATCTGTTAAAGGCTTCATCTTATGTTTTCAACGATTTTTATTTAAAGCCACAATGAATTACATAAAGTATGTGATGTCAATAGTGTTGCTATCAACTGAAACATCTTAAAAATAGTCTATCAAATGTCGAAACAAAATACAGGAACCATCAGAACTATGTCTTGTAATCACTCATAAAGAAGTACATGTACTTGAAGATTAGTTAAAGGACAGTTTTAATGTCCTGTGCTTACACAAAAGCGGGAGACAAAAAAATCTGATGTGTGACAAAGAATGTGATACACCATACCTGTAAAATAAGCGTTCCATTTTTTCGTCTCCTGGCATGGTGAATCTGTTTTTGTAATTGGAAAAGTTGCTGCACAAAAAGTAAACATGACATAAATGATCAAACTCATGATATTCATGTATTAAAGTCACGACCGCATTAAAATTTTCAGTTATTTGGAGAGGGTACTTCTCTCTTTCTTCAAACAATCTTTGGAAAACCAAACTGACTATTATAAACAGTACATCTACATACTATGCATTTTCATGGTTTCCTGGACATGTCATATAGGGTAGTTTGGCAGATATTGGTTCAATAAGCCTCATGAACTTATCTCCATTCTTTGCATTATCCTGAAAAAACGGATCATCGAAGTTAATGTCAAGGTAACGTATAAAGTTGTAGCTTTTTATATCATTCACTAACCTCACAGACACATTTCTAATCATTTATTGCATAGAAGCATGGTTAGCCAACAAATTCTATGAATTTTCAGTGACAGTGCAACTCATATTCAATGACTTCAAAATTGGGGAAGAAAACTTTGAAATTTCAGTAGTAAATGCTATAATTCTTCTATGAAAAACTGTGCATCAAAATTTTATGAAATGTCATTTTTTAAAAATTTAAGTTGGCTACAATCTTTCAGCCTTTAATAAGAGATTTTAACATATTGAACTAGGAAAAAAGTAATATTCCATGACTTTCCATAACCGCTTGGATGATTCATAAAGATATAGATTTTGTCTGATTTCTAAAAACTACAGATAATGTACTGTGCCATATAATGATATACACGTAATTCTGCGTTCAAATGCGGTTCTTTGTAAAATCGTTACTTACACTATCTAAGTCATAGGCCAGATCACCTGAAAAACAAAATTGAAATGTGAACATAATTTCTTTTGAAAATGAAGAACAAATAGCAAGATTACGATAATTCTTGTAGAATAGCTGATTTTCCAATAGATTCATAAGCGGACAGACACCAGACATCACAAAATTTGGCGATATTTTCATTGAGACTTCAAAATAGAAAGCATGATAACAAATCAAGGTGCTTCAATACAGTGCTATCAGACGTGACGTCACAATTGAAAATTTTGCCAAATGATGGGATGTCTGGTATAAAATCAAGGTTTTAAACAGTCGATATTTTCTGGAAAATGGACTATTGTATATGTACATCAAATTAATCATTCTTTCTCAATATATGTACATGTATATCCTGATGAACTAATAGTGTTAATTATCTTGCTCTATTGGAGTGCAATCAATCGATGTATCTGTTGCAGAGCTAATAATAGCGAGTGTGAAAAAAAAAAAACACCCTGGTTCTTACCCACATGGAAAATAGCATCATACATATTAGATTTCATGTCATCAAGAAGGCGGGGCATAGATTGTGGATTGACCAATCCCATGTCTCCAAACAAGGCTATGTGTGGCTGCCATGTTGTGCTGTCTGGGATGGCCTTGAACTCGTAAGGCTGACCCCATATCTGGCCATTTCCACATTTGTATGCTGCGAACGAATAATCACCATTACTACTACCACAAGTATACATAATCTTTTATTTTTGGAAGATAAGACAGCAATCATATTGAACATAAGTAATATTCAGTTTTCAACATATCACATACTGTAAATTGGTTTGTATTCGTCAGGTACCAATTTTCGTCAATGCCTCCCTTGACGAAAGCACGTACTAACGTATATAAATACTCCGGACAAAATATACATGTAGTATAGTAAGTAAATATTGAAAATCTTGGTAAAGCTAAATTTCATTGCATCACGGAGAAAGAGGGAGGTAAAGCTAAAGGTTCCAAGTTTAAGACATTATAACATAGGGTTATTATGACGTGCAAATGGCGAATCATTGAAACCTGAATACGCACATAAAGTCGCAAATAATATACTTCTAATTACTAAATTATACGTTTTCACTAAATGCTTGGTGATATACATGGATCTTATTGTTTGTTTATCGATTATTGTTAAACAAACACATACCTCAGATGGTGAACCTAAATCTAAACTCAGCATTTCATTTGAACAGACGATTTACATTTAATGGACCCTTGGATGACAAATTTACATACTGATGAAATGGTCAGTTTTACCGAATTGACGAAAATTGGTACTGACCAAAATTTAGCAACTTACAGTAAAAGATAATATATGTACTGTGTAAAATAATCTAATTAATTTGTATAGAGAGTTGACACTCTTCATGTTAACAGAATTGACAAGAATCACCAAGATAAATCAATAATGAATTTGCTGTCAATGTACTTACTATGAAGCTGACCAGGCTTGAGACCGGTAAGTTTTACCCGATGTATGTACTGGAAATGGTGCTCAGCTCCTCCGTCAACGAATTTGGTGGTAGTTCCCGTTGCCGTCATTTGTTGAGCAGTATTTGAGGGGGCGTAAAGGCATGTGGCATTTGCCGTCTGATTCATGGTGCTCCATGTTACGAACATTGACGAAGGATCACCTATTGAATAGACGTTAGTCATTGAATGTATATAGAATGCACAAAGTTTAATAGTTAGCACTTCTTGTGTGTAATAAGTAAGATATAACCCAGTAAGGCACAGTCCATTTGATATTCTGGGGGGGGGGGAGGCTTGGGTTTTTTTTCCGCAAAAAATAATTTTGCTCCCAATTTTGATGAATAAAATTAATTTGCTTATGGTGAGACAGAAAAAAATAATCTTGCTCTTACAAATAATCTGAATTTGAAGAATTACCATAAAATTTCGCTACAATCCTTGAAAATTTTCCGGATCACTTCGCTCGCCGCAGTCTTCAAATTGTATCAAAAATTTTCTATCAAAACATTATTTACAAATGTCAAAGTTCATATATTTGAAAATATCAAAAGTTTTACATGTATTGCTATTGATACATGTTGTATATATCCCATAGAGTCTAATTTTATGTTCTTGTAAGCTTGGAAGGAGAACTTCAGTTATTCACCAATTTACAATTCTACATTTAAAAATTTCCCCTCAGACCCTCTAATACATGTTATATACATGTACCTTATATAAAATATTAAGAATTGTATGATGTAAAAATCTTTTATCTCTCTGTTTAAAAAGTGAATTGAATACAAATGCACATAATAATAAACTAATATATTAATATTTAGAGTTTCGAGTGAAAATATAAATAATTTCTATTGATTATGATAAAACTCAAATATTCTTAATATCTGCACGTCACTTTGTTAAAAAAATTTCCTTGTTCCAACTTTGCAAGAACAAAATAATTTTGGCCTGGTCCGGGGCAAAAAAATAATCTTGCTCCGACAAAAAACCCAAGCCCCCCCCCCCCCCCCCAGAATATCAAATGGACCGTGCCTAAGTGCTCATGCAGTTTACTTCACTGACGACAAGGAAAGGATGGAAATGAGTCCAATAAACAATTAATGCCCACCCTTATCAGGTTCGGGAGAAGTGCAAAAGTAGCTATTATAGCTATTTATAGCTATAATAGCCTTTTATAGCTATACATTTCATTCGTTTTTCTTGGAAAAATCCATTTTCTCTGTAAGTATTCATTTCCGCAAAACATGCTGATGGGATTAGATACATCTTGTGGATTCATCATGACTTTCATTCATGAAAGTTTCTCAGGGGGTTGCAACTTTTGCGCTCACGACCTCTATTTTGAGTGAAAATGGAAGGTTTAACAAATTTATAGTTTATCTTACACAAATCTTTTGAATATGTTCAGATATTATAGAAAATATATAAAAAGACTGTTTTTAGTCATAAACAGTCAAATCAGTATGATAGATCAGCTTTAAGGGGTAACGAGTGTCTGCTTGTATAAATGACAGAAAAAATTAAATCTGAATAATTTTTTTTCAGTTATATGTTATCATTTATTGAAAATATCAGTGATTCTGAAGCATATGACAGTAATTTTGATACACCTTTCCATCAATACTTCATCAGAAACTGATATTGAAGATGATTACAGTCTCATGAGACAATGCACAAAATTTGTACACCTAATGGAAATCTAAAAAACATAGGTAATCACAGATTACGAAGCTCACCTCGTGACAGCAAAATTCAATTCAAACATATTTCTTAGTACATGTATATTGGCTTTTAAAGGCAAAACCACTCAAGCAGAAAAAGTAGGTCGAGGTCATTTTATGAAAGTTTGATCAAAGATACATCCAATATGCAAGTTTGGTACATGTAGCAGTTATACTTTGCTCAATATTGGCTTTATAGAGCAAAATCACTCAAGCGGAAAAAGTAGGTCAAGGTCATTTTATGAAAGATTGATCAAAGATACATCCAATATGCAAGTTTGGTACATGTATCACTTATACTTTGCTCAATATTGGCTTTTAAAGGCAAAATCATTCAAGCAGAAAAAGTAGGTCGAGGTCATTTTATGAAAGTTTGATCAAAGATACATCCAATATGCAAGTTTGGTACATGTAGCAGTTATACTTTGCTCAATATTGGCTTTATAGAGCAAAATCACTCAAGCGGAAAAAGTAGGTCAAGGTCATTTTATGAAAGATTGATCAAAGATACATCCAATATGCAAGTTTGGTACATGTATCACTTATACTTTGCTCAATATTGGCTTTTAAAGGCAAAATCACTCAAGCGGAAAAAGTAGGTCAAGGTCATTTTATGAAAGTTTGATCAAAGATACATCCAATATGCAAGTTTGGTACATGTAGCACTTATACTTTGCTCAATATTGGCTTTTAAAAGCGAAATCACTCAAGTGGAAAAAGTAGGTCAGATGCTGCATCCGATGCATGGGTCCATCTCGGCATCCAAAGATGAATCACTTGTGCAAGTTTGGTTACTGTAGCATTAGTACTTTGTCAGATACTGAGCTACCCCAAACTTCTTATCCAAATCACTCAAGCGGAAAATGTAGGTCAGATGCTGCATCCGATGCATGGGTTCACCTCAGCATCCAAAGATGAATCACTTGTGCCAGTTTGGTTACTGTAGCATCAGTACTTTGTCAGATACTGAGCTACCCCAAACTTCTTAACCAAGTCACTCAAGCGGAAAATGTAGGTCAGATGCTGCATATGATGCATGGGTTCACCTCAGCATCCAAAGATGAATCACTTGTGCCAGTTTGGTAACTGTAGCATTAGCACTTTGTCAGATACTGAGCTACCCCAAACTTCTTAACCAAGTCACTCAAGCGGAAAATGTAGGTCAGATGCTGCATCCGATGCATGGGTTCACCTCAGCATCCAAAGATGAATCAATTGTGCAAGTTTGGTTACTGTAGCATCAGTACTTTGTCAGATACTGAGCTACCCCAAACTTCTTAACCAAGTCACTCAAGCGGAAAATGTAGGTCAGATGCTGCGTACGATGCATGGGTTCACCTCAGCATCCAAAGATGAATCACTTGTGCCAGTTTGGTAACTGTAGCATTAGCACTTTGTCAGATACTGAGCTACCCCAAACTTCTTAACCGGACGCGGACGCGGACACGGACGCGGACGCGGACGCGGACGCGGACGCGTGGGGTTATAGCATAAGCTCACTCAACTTCGTCGAGGTGAGCTAAAAATACTGTTGCAGAATGTTTTTTGGGGGATGCAACATATGTAATATTCATGTACTGGGACATAAAAAGTAGAAAAAAGCATGAAACACTGAGGTATCCATCAATACTTATATGCTACAGCTCGGCAAATCTGATCAGCTTCAAAGTTTCAAATACAAAAGTTGCTAGAGTTATCTTTCCTATATGATATATTCATGTGAAGTAAAGGCAATCACACGACATGCCATTTTCTTCTCATTTTCAAATAAAACCCTGATCCTTTTACAAATTATTTAGACTTTCTAAATGAACTTAATTAGACTTTTTCCAAGGCGGGGGGGGGGGGGGGGGGGGGTGTGTTCTCTAACCTATTATTGTTATAAAATTTATACGTAATTATAATACAAGAAAAATCAGCCAAATAAAATTAAATTTAAGGTAAGGGGAATACAATTTTGCGGAAATCATCGGGAAAAAGAATAAGACCTGACGATTTCAACTGATCAAGAGCATCCGACCTGATAAAAACTATGCAAAATCAAAAAATAGATGCCCTAGTCTTTTCGTTTAACCGTAAAATTTTGAGTGACTATTCCCATTAATTAGCGATCAAGTAATTTCGATTTTATCGGATACAATGTAATTCTCAATGTTTTAAAAATTTGTGCGTGCATTCCCGCTGTAAAGGGTTGTCAAATGTGAATATTTGCAGTGCGAAAACGTTTTGGTGCGAGTCAAACCGCAACCTTTTTATGTATCTCTTTGTTAAAGAGTTCCGATATTTTGTAAAATTTGACTCTGACTTTAACGGGAAAACAGTTAAACACGGATTGAAACGAAGTAATTGACTGTGCAAGTTAGCTCGCTTACCAGACACTCGTTACCCCTTAAATTACTTATTTTCTATGTTCTATTTTTAGATTTGGATTACCCCAATAAAGGACAACTAGACTAAACATTTGTTCAATCCATAACAAAGCATATTCTTAGTAATTGTTTGGTCTCAAAATGATGCTTATGATTACAATAATCGATTATGATTTTGATAATGGATTACAATCGGGAAATTTAAGACATTATAAGAATGAAATATTTGCATCATTAAACCATATTTTTGCTAGAGAAACAGTTCATATGCCATACTAGAAATTGAATAAACTTGCAACTTATATAACAGGGGCCACCTTACATGGAGGTTTTCCCAACAAATCCAGCAAATCAAGCCAATCCGTAAGTCAAGGGAGAAAACCTTGACTTACGGATTGGCTTGATTTGCTGGATTTGTTGGGAAAACCTTCATGTAAGGTGGCCCTAATTTCAATGGAAACTGAGGAGCTTCTTTAATTTTTGTCTAGCGCAACCTCAGTTTCAAATGCGTCCTTCATAAAGTGTGTGGGAAAAATCGGCGGTCCAGAGCTCGTTGTATATCTTATGATTATCGGTGTATTTTCCATTGCCAGTCCAAAAATAATGCATGTGCATTGAGATGAAACATACATCTGTTGATTCCTACCCGAAAATGTGAAAAATAATCCATTTAAACCATGATTCTGCCGTGTTTTATCTACCGATAGTACTTTCTGCAGTCTCCGCCATGATTCTACTATATTTGTACCACGTGATCATCATTTTGAGGCCCCATAAGGGTTAATACCTATGTTTTTTAGTAATCAGCTGTTACAGGCGGTAAATACGATTTTAATCATTGTCTTATTTTTTCTGTTTAATCTTTTATTTTTTTTAGCAGAATAGAAATCATTTTAGGTGAAATGAAGAAATAATAAATCATATCATTTAATTAAGAGAAAAAAAGGGGGATTATTTCTTGTGCTATTTTTCCACAGCTTAAAAAGGGAATATAATTAAAATGATTCTATGTTATAATATTTTTTTTCATTTTTTTTTAATATAGATTATTGATCGACATTCTAAGAAAAATTTTTTAAAACCAATCCCCGTTTCAGAATGAATAAAAAAATCCCCCCTTTTTCTTTTCTTTTCATCAATCAAATAAAACAAAAAACAACAACCAAAAAAAAAAACCAGCAAAAAAACAAAACAAAACCAAAAAAAAAAAAAAAAGAAAAACAAACAAACAAATAAAAAAAAAAAAAAAAAAAAAAACGCATGGGGAGTTGAATCTATGAAATAAAAGGTCACTTATCCCCGTTTCAGAATGAATTTAAACCCCCCCCCCTTATTTCTTTCTTTCCTTTTCATCGGTGTTGAAGGAAGACACCATAGAAAGTCGATCAATAATCTATATTAAAAGAAAATAAAAAAAATATTATAACTATAGAGTCATTTTAATTAAATTCCCTTTTTAAGCTGTGGAAAATAGCACAAGAAATAATCCCCCCTTTTTTTCTCTTAATTAAATGATATGATTTATTTTTTCTTCATTTCACCTAAAATTATTTCCATTCTGCTAAAAAAAAAATAAAGATTAAACAGAAAAAATAAAACAATGATTAAAATTGTATTTACCGCCTGTAACAGCGGATTACTAAAAAACATAGGTATTAACCCTTATGGGGCCTCAAAATGATGATCACGTGGTACAAATATAGTAGAATCATGGCGGAGACTGCAGAAAGTACTATCGGTAGATAAAACACGGCAGAATCATGGTTTAAATGGATTATTTTTCACATTTTCGGGTAGGAATCAACAGATGCATGTTTCATCTCAATGCACATGCATTATTTTTGGACTGGCAATGGAAAATACACCGATAATCATAAGATATACAACGAGCTCTGGACCGCCGATTTTTCCCACACACTTTATGAAGAACGCATTTGAAACTGAGGTTGCGCTAGACAAAAATTAAAGAAGCTCCTCAGTTTCCATTGAAATTAAGGTGGCCCCTGTGCTTATATAAGACTGCACTGTAACTTGTTAAGAGTAAGTTTTATCAAAAACTGATTCTGATATTCGTCATGTAATGTCTACAAAATACCTACCTCCATACGATAGATGGATCTGCTCAGGCGTGAGCCCCTGCTGCTGCGAATGACAAGCAGAAACAAAGGAAACGACAAAAAATATAAAACGTACGATCTCTGCCATGTTTTTCTTCTGAGCTTAGTCACGTGGTCATCACCTGATTCGATCATTCGGAAGTCATCGAATATTATTCAGGTTCACATGAATAAAGTCAAAGACACTCGAGCGGATGTATATCGGTTGGATTTCCAACTTCTGCACAGGTGCACCTACCCGATAAAGTTTATTTATACAGAAATGCATTCCTCTACTGTAGAGACGAAGTCTTTTCAACTTTCCTCCCTGAACATGGAAGAATCTAGACTTTTCTGTACCAGGTGGGCTCCGCCCGTGGCAAAATTAGAAAATAAAACCTTATATTTTGGTCCATTCACGGTACAAATCGGCAAAATAATTAATAATTCGCAACTTGATCTCCCCCCCCCCTCCCCGGAAGGGTGGAAGGGACGCTGGATCCGACATTCGGATCCAATCCATAATTTCGATAACCAAATGGGGAGATATGAAAAAGGGAAAGGAAGATTTGTTCTCGAGTATATTCTATGTTAGCTCTCTATCCAGCCACTAAAGCTGGTAATGTTTTCAAAGATCTATAGTGCCGCAAATGCACTTTGCGGGCACCTGGTCTCACACAACTTGCAGTACTCATAGAAGTCTTAAAATATTTAATCTGAAGAATTATGGTGTATTAACTAAAATTTCAGAATTTACAGTAATTTTTATCCGTCACTTAAATTAAATCAATTTATCTTAAAATCTAGCAGTCTTACTAATTATTGTCCATGTACCTCATTTTCTAAACAAATCTGTTAAATTATTTTCGTGTTACATTTTGTGATTCATTAAGGAAAAGGTTAGTTTAAGAAATAGAACACAAAAAGAAAGATAACTCTAATTTTCAAGACACAATCAGTTGAATCCGAGTTCCTATCTGCCTCCAGACTGCAGTTCATAACAATCGGCAACATTTGAGTTTAAATGTTTCCGATACATATTTATCTGATTTCTTTAAAACTATTTACAGAACTAACATTAACCACATTATCTAGGAGCGAAGAAACATTTGTTATAAAGTACCTTTTAGATGTTTTTAAGTTATGACCACTAGTTATACCGGTAAAGACAGGAAATATGTTGATATTCTATTGCAGTAACTGATCTACCCAGTATCAAATGGTATCAAATGATGTTTTATCGCAGTCCGGAGTGTCTGCAACACTTAAGGATTGTTTTTCAGCTTTTGCGCTTTATCGGTGTGTATTGGCAGTAGGGAATGGAAACAAAATATGTAAAGCACGAAGTGCTTTTCATGAATTTTGTTTCCATTCCCTACTGCCAATACACACCGATAAAGCGCAAAAGCTGAAAAACAATCCTTATATTTACATTTTACGTGTTAACTAAGTTATTTCTGCCAATTTTTCAGCCAGTTTCTTTACATTTGAAATATCATTGCGGAGGGAGAACGCCATTTGACGCAAGAGCAAACGAACGTTCGACGTTTTTCGCTTGATTCGAAGTAGTACCTTCTGTACGGAAACGTTGTTGACAAATGAGAAACTGAATTTTGTCCTCTTGCTGTATTTTGAACATTTCAATTATAACTGAAGAAAATTGAATCGTGAAAATTCGTGACTTTTGTCCAACATAATTCAGACATGGCGGAGAGTTAAACTGGAGAAATTCCACAGAAATGAAGGGAAAACTTTTGAAAACTCTTTTTAACACACTGTTAAACTGTTAAGACATATGAAATCAATCGGTTTTATTGTATACAAACTTCTGTAAATACCCTATTTCATCTGGAAGTAATTAGAATAATGCAAAAGTCGAAAACGCGAAAACTCTCGGTATTTTCATGACTTACCTCAACATCATGGCTAAAGATTCGCTGATACTCGAAGTATTTCTGATATTATGAATCCATAAGAAGCAAAGATAAATTCACTGTTGATAATGACACAAGTGAATCAAATCCTCATCCTAAATACTGAATATTTGATCCACTTATGCCTGAATATTCGCTCATCCAAACACGGCATCATTCTGCAGACAACAATGCAGTTCGTCCTTGAACTTCGTCTACTGACGCGTGATCGACTTACTACGTCACACTTCTTGGAAGTGTACATGTGGGTGACCTAGATTTTGACACATTTAATCACTGGGGGTAGACGGCGTCGTTTGATAATGGATACATGTTTTGAATCTGTAAGCAATAAATGAAATGGGCATTTTATCGGAAATTAATCCGCGTAAGTTCTAAAGTCACGTGATAGGCTCTTGCGATTATCGAGAAATAAAGCAACAGTTGGTTTGGTACCTTTATATAAGGGAAACGCAGTAGGAATGTAAATATTTGAACTTGAACATCCTACTAACCATTGGGTTACTTGATGTATTCTAAATGGAACACTTACAAGTTTGCGTGCCTTACTTCGGAAACTAGACGAGTTTACGCAATTTCGACTACTTTAAAATTGTCATAAAAAAATTAAATCGAATTGATACCGCCACATGCTCTCGCTTAGTCGTAAAGTATGGTCGTCGGTAAATGCAGTTAAATTAAATAGACAAAGAGATTTGGGCGTTTTTTATCGTTGCATCGCAGAATCATCGGAAGCGTCATCGGAAGAATGTTACCTTGGTTAACCTTGGCGTTGAGATATAATAGATCCATTTCGTTGTCTTAATTTCTATATTGTTCCTGGACGCTTCCGATACATAGCAACTAGGAACAAATTTAGGATGAAAACCCCTTCCAATGGGCGTTCAAAGCCCCTTCCAATTGGTGTTCAAAGTCCCTTCCAATGGGCGTTCAAAGCCCCTTCCAACTGGTGTTCAAAGTCCCTTCCAATGGGCGTTCAAAGCCCCTTCCAATTGGTGTTCAAAGTCCCTTCCAATGGGCGTTCAAAGCCCCTTCCAATTGGTGTTCAAAGTCCCTTCCAATGGGCGTTCAAAACCTCTTCCAATGGGCGTTCCAAACCCTTCCAATGGGCGTTCAAATTCCCTTCCAATGGGCGTTCAAAACCCTTCCAATGGGCGTTCAAAACCCCTTCCAATAGACGTTCAAACCCATTCCAATGGGCGTTCAAAACACCTCCAATGGGCGTTCAAAACCCATCCAAAGGGCGTTCAAAACCCTTCAAATTGGTGTTCAAAACCCCTTCCAATGGGCGTTCAAAACCCTTCCAATAGGCGGTCAAAACTCCTTCCAATGGGCGTTCAAAACCCCTTCCAATGGGCGTTCAAAACCCTTCCAATAGGCGGTCAAAACTCCTTCCAATGGGCGTTCAAAACCCTTCCCGTGGGCGTTCAAAACCTTTCCGATGGGCGTTCAATATTAGCATCGGAAATGACCCACCTGAAACGAGATTTGTCAATTAACGTGTTTAAGTTTGATTGCGTATACAGACGATCGTATAACTTACACCTAAATTTACGACTTATTTAAAAGAAGCAAGATCTATTGAACGATGTTAATTCAATCAAAATTTTTGCACAATAAGTTTAGTCGAAATCGTGTTTATCCACCGAAGTGAGTCGCGAGGACAGCAGTTTTACATCCTTCACCGTGGGGTATCACGTGATACACAAATGATATGTTCCACGGGAATCTCCTTTGATTGAACCAAGTTAATAGTGTCTAAATCTATTTTATATGAATTTATTTTAGGCCTATCATATGGTCATTATTATAAATTATTTGATAGTAATTTATTCTGGTCAAGAATAAACGTGTATTCGCGGAGAACACTTAAACAGAAATTTTTTCAATGCTCGCCACATGTTATGATATGGTGCACGCGGACAGATACAAAAGTTCTCCAAATATCACGTATTACGTGATACCCCATGGTGATCCTTTGCGACTTTTAAAATTATCGTCAGTAGCGTACTATTTTCCCAATAAATGTATACGGTATACATGCTGTTAGATCACATTCCAAAAGTTGTGCAATCGTGTGAGTGAAAATTAAATACAAATTTAAGCCTACTCTTATTGACTTATCTATAAACTCATCAAATTTATAAATATCGTAGGTTGAGGTTGGGTAAACTTGGGTGCCTCCATATAGGACTTATAATTATGTGTAGCCCCTTCCCATCTCTCTCTAGCGCTCCGGTGGTTTTAGGCCATAATCAGATAATATTAGCAAAGTTTCAATTTTCCCCCCTTTTAAAATCATTAATTTATTTTAAATATTATCGAAGGTAGCCCGCTAAGCAAGAGCTTTTCTTCCCGGGGCATTCTAAAACATCACTGATTGAACACAGACAGTATGTTATTCTCGCTCTTTGAACAACAACTTACACTATATATGAGGGGGTGGACAGGGTGAAAAAGAGTGAAAGGGAGGAGAGGAAGGAAGGGAGGAAAAAGGATGGAGGTAAGGGGGCGGGAGGGGGAGAGACACCCCCTGTCCAACCCCATATAGAGTGGCGGATCTAGGATTTCAGAAAAGGGGGGGGGGCATGGTTTCAGCTCGAAGAAAATTGTTCACAGAAAAGCAAAAAAAAAAAAAAGTAAAGAAAAAAGGTCGAAGACGACACAGGTGTATCTCAACACTGATGATCTAATTAATAAGCGAGGGGGAGGGGGGGTATTCCAACTGCATGTACAAGATATAGAGTTTTAAGATATGAAGTTTTCATTTTTTTTAAATTCAGTCATCCATACAGGTATATACAACTTTTTCATTTTCCATGCTCTATTTTTGTTTGACCCTCAATTGGGGAAGGTTGGGAAGATTAGGGCATTGCACTATCCACCTGTCTAACCTGCTTAGATCGGCCCATGAACATGAAGCATTTGGTAATTATTCATAATTGTTTATTTACATATAAATCCGTTCAAACATGATGACAAAGAAAGTTGAAGACAAAGTAAAGACGAAAAAATAGACAGCTAATGAAACATTAAGTGCGGCGAGCGAAGCGAGCCGAAAATTTCCCCAAAAGTAAAGAGATTAAGCATAAAAAGAGTATTCTGAATCAAAAGCTTTGGGTGAAAAAAGGGGGGGGGGGGCGGACCGGGCCCCCTGCCCCCCTCTAAATCCGTCACTGCACTACTCTCTCTTTCTATAATCGTACTAACAGCAGCATCTTAAAATTAAGAGTTATCTTTCTTTTTGTGTTCTAAGTCTTAAACTGAGCATTTTCCGCAAAGTGAAACATAAAATTTACTTCAATACATTTGTTCGGAAAATAAGGTACATGAACAAAATTAAGTTAAATTAATTGATTTAAAATACAGATGAAAATATTTCATATGATAGATAAAAAACAAAGTCATTTTTTAATTTTACTTTATACACCAAAAATTTTTTATAGATGATATATTTCAAATTTTTTGGGTGACCGTGTCCGAGTGGAGTGAGATCAGGTGCCCGCAATCCGCATATTGCGGCGCTAAGGTAATCCGATCTTTGAGTGTAAATCCAGCCTTTGTGGGTTGGATATAATGACGGTACGCCTCATAGGGAAATCCACGTTCAGTTGGTCATAAAAATTGTATCGGTGACGTGTATCTTTGATCATGTCGATTTGCATGGTACTAACATACCTTTTATGTGTCGCCTGCGGAGCATAGCGGCACTAAGCCAGGATCACTTTGTCAGTTGACCATCCATCCATCCGTCCGTGCGTCCGTCTGTCTGTCCGTCACACTAGGGGTGTCACAGCCGGCCATAATTTAATTGTGATTGGTAAGTGAAAGAGCTTTGGTATTTTACAACTGTATTCCTGACAATGACAATGACAATGACAATGACAATAGTTTATTCTCATTAACAAATAGTGTAGAGAATGTTACAATAAAGATATATGAAATACAATTACAATGTCAATGTACACATGCTGTGAATATCTAACCCGGAGAGCTGACTCTCTCTATAATTTTCTGTATAAACTTTGACAAATTAAGAAGTATATTTCTATTATTAGAGTTAAACAAACTATCAAATTTAATTATATTTCAATTTTGGATGATGACAATAGTAATTAGGTAAATAAATATTTCTGCTTGAATTTATGACACTATCAGTACAGTTAAATATGTAATGAAATTCATCACCAATCTCATTTTTTTGACATAGATTACAAATTCTTAATTCTCTTGCTACATTATTCCATCTTCCAACTTCAATGGGTAATTTGGTATTACAAGTTCTAAATTTACACAAATTTATTGCTGACTTAAAAGGTAACTCAATCAAATATTTTTCAATATTCAAATCATGCTTGAAAATTCTATAATTAATTGCTTTTGCTGAACAAAATACTTCGCTTCTCCATTTCTGTACAAATTGATCTTTCAGAGTATGAAAAACAATATTTTTTAACCACTGTATACTTTTAAAATTTCTGTATTGCCAGACATAAGATAATCCACAATCATCTAATATTTTCTTCACATTGATAAACCATGGTGTATTATAAAATGAAACAATATTACAAAATTTACTACTTAGTTTATTCTGAGTACAATACAATAGTTTGGCCCAAAACGTTACCATTCTTACTTTTACATTTATTTCAAGTGGATAAGGCCATACCAAATTAATTTAATGTTCTTTGGATTTCCCGCACCATATTTTTCAAAATTCAAAAAATAATATTATAAAAATAAAATGCTCGCCCGCACCATTAAATTTCTGGCTCAAGAATTTTTTAGGGTCGGTTCTGATATCTGCAAATCTTAAAGGTTCTAGAAGTCTCAAATTGTGCAAAATTCGAAGAAAATGATACTTCTTGTGTTTAAAAAATTTTGTTGGGAGCAAATTTGTTGTCCCGTATACATAGCACTGAAAGTCAAGGAGGGGGGAATGTTCGAAAATCTTTTCCGTACTGTTATGTGCCAGGCTTTCTTGTCAACAGATTCCTATGGGGATTCCTTTTTGAGTACGGAAAGCATCAGAAATGTATTACTGGGGTAACCTATATCAAAAATAAAATTATTTCATTCGCTCGCACCTTAAAAACTGCAAAACCTAAAAAAAATAAAATAATTATATTTTCGCCCGCTCGCATCCTTTTTTTCACAAGAAAATCCAAAGAACATTTAATTAATTTGGTATGGCCTAACGGCCAAGTTCACCATACACCATGTTGCTAGGTGTTGATTTACGTAATTTCAATAAATGTTTGCAAAATTTCAAATGAAGAGTTTCAAGTTTATCATAATTACAATGACCCCAAACTTCACATCCATACAATATAATAGGTTTTATTGCCTTATCAAATATATCTAATTTACAGTCTATAGATAAATTATGAACTCTACATTTTGCTAAAGCACCATACATAGCTTTAATACCTTTCTCATATAATTGTTCAATATTGAATTTTCCCAAACCGTTTCTTGAAAAATAAATGCCGAGGTACTTGAAGTTAGGAACAATTTCTAATATCTGATCATTGTAAGTAAAACATAAATCTTTAGGTTGTCTCCCTTTTCCAAAAATCATAATTTTAGATTTATCACTATTTACCTTTAAATGCCACATGTTACAATACTTATAAAAACAGTCTAGTTGTCTTTGTAAATCTGGAGCTGACTCAGCTAACAAAATTGTGTCATCAGCGTATAAAAGTACAAACAATTTCAAATAAATGTGCAACTCATTCTCAAGTTTTTCAGACATATTTTCTAAACCTTTGACATTATGTGTAATTAAAAAGTCTTCTAGATCATTCAAAAACAGTGAAAACAGGAACGGCGAGAGATTTTCGCCCTGTCTTACCCCGGACTTACAATCAAAAATGTTTGAACTAATATTATTATTTACAACCTTTGATTTTATATTCTTGTACATATTTGTAATGACCTTGAAACATTTACCATCAATATTACTAAGTATAAGTTTATTCCATAACCCTATCCTCCAAACTGTATCAAAGGCCTTTTCAAAATCAATAAAGGCACAAAAAATTTTCTTTTTACATAAATTCGATAATTTTACAAGTGAGTTTACAGTAAATATATGATCAATAGTTCCATGATTTTTTCTGAATCCTGCCTGGTTTTCCAGTACCAGTTCTACATTATCTGCATATTTATTCAATCTTTCATTCAAAACAGATGTAAATAACTTTCCAAGACAGCTAATCAAAGTAATAGGTCTGTAGTTTTTGGCATCATTTATATCACCTTTATTTCTATACACTGGTATAATATTTCCTATTAACCACTGTTTAGGTACATTTCCTGTATTAAAAATCCAGTTAAAAAGCTCAACATATAAAGACATCATAAATGGTACAGAAGTTTTCAGGTATTCATTATACAATAAATCATCACCACATGCCTTGTTTGTTTTCAACATCTTAATACATTTCAAAATTTCTTCATCAGTTATAGGATCGTTTATAAATTTATTTATTTCCATGTTTGACAATTCTTTCAAATCATTTTCTGATAAAACATGGTCTACAGGACCTTCAAATTCATTGTTGAAGCAAGTACTAAAATAAGAAAATAATTCATCAATTCCAACACTACATTTTTTGGGTTTTCTACAATTTGAGTTGATTACTTTCCAATACTCCTTTGGATTTTTAGACCTTAAAACATTCAGTTTTCTCTTTATTTCAGACCTGTGATTTTTTACTGCATTATTTAAAGTTTTCTTGTACAACCTCTCTTTTGTATATAAATCTTCTTTAAAAATAGATCCACCAAACTTCTTATATAATCTTTTAGCCTTTCTAAAATTTTGTCTAGCAGATTTACAATCTCTTGTGAACCATGGTTTCTTAAATCTAAAATTACGTTTATTTGCCAAACCTCCATACTTTTGTTTGACTCCAAATGATTTTTTTGCACAGCTTAAAAATATATCACATACATCATCAATCACAACATCAATAAAATTATTATCATTTTCTGTGTTATTTCTTATTCTATCTATAATATCATGTACATGTCTTTCATTTTCTAATAAAGAATTAACAAAAATATCCTTTTTTTCTTCATCCCATTTTTGTGGAATTTCATTCAAAATCAGTGTATCATTCATTTCAACATTAGACAAATCAGGTTGCTGAAATACAGGTATAGAAATAGTAACAGGATTATGACAGTCGGACAGAATTGATGAATATTCAAGAATAGAAAAATCAACAACAGTTTTTAAAAATTCAAAATTTCCAATACAGTAATCAATTGTGCTTACATTTTTGCACGTGACCTTACCAATACCTTTGTCTTGACCTATTCTTCCATTCAAAATAAACAATTTACAGTGTTTACAAACATCAAGAAGTTTTCTACCATAGTTATTACATAACGGGTCCATGGAAATTCTATCTTTCAGAAAATCATGATTTTCTAATGAATATAAGTCAGTAAAATCAAATAATTCATTTATTTCATCCAACTCATCATATTCAGAACAAACCATATAATCACGCAAGTTTGACGTCCTGCTGTTAAAGTCACCAAGTAGGCATATATACTTGAAATCAGTAGATAAATGCAATATATCATTTTCAATATCATCAAAAAGTTCACTTGATGAGAACCTTGAATTTTCAGGAGGAATATATGTGACTCCAAAAATACAATTACCTTCTAAGTTGAAGGCTGTTCCTAATACTGTAATCCATAGTACATAATCATTAGGTGAATTATGAATTCTAACATAATTTGCAAAATCATTTTAACATACACTATGATACCACCAGATTTGTGAGATGCAAGAGCTGCTCTATGTTTACAAAAAGCAGAATAGCCCTCAATATCAATGTTATCTGCTTTATCCGTTTTTGTTTCAGTGAGACAAATGAAATCATAATCAGAAATTGTATTTACAAATTCTGGACATCTTAACTTTTGTACAAGACCATTTACATTTAAACTTAAAATGTTAAATGCTTTTACTCTATCCTCTGTGAGAGAGTCAAGTTTTTCACCTTCGGATCCACCGGGAACCTGTAAATCATCTGGGACATCTCCTTGCGACAAGGTTTTTCTGCACATATCATAATTTTTGACATAATGACCTTGACCTAGATATTTGACCTGCTTAAAAGAAGATTAGCGGCCATAGTTTAATTGTGATTGGTAAGTGAAAGAGCTTTGGTATTTTACAACTGTATTCCTTGCGACAAGGTTTTTCTGCACATATCATAATTTTTGACATAATGACCTTGACCTAGATATTTGACCTGCTTAAAAGAAGATTAGCTAAATTTTTTTTATTCGTAAGATAGGGATTTGATATATTTCACATAAATGCATTCCTTACAGGAAACTTTAAAAGACTGTGTACTCTCTGCCAAGTAATTGCGCAAATTCAAATTCAAAATATAAAACCAGAGCGCGCTACTGAAATAAATTTTGGCTGTGTCTCAAAATCACTTTGGCTGGATTCATCACTGATGAGGATTTTCCGAATTGTTATAATAAGACTTATTTCTTGTTGTAGTGTGGAACAATTAATCTTGTTCCTCGTGACTTGATGTTTGAAGTGTAATAATCTTTCCAGCTCTGTTGCATGAAAGAAGCTTTGTTTTGGCCGTCTATCAACATGATCAACTTGAAATAAGATACTAGTATATGATTTTGCTATTTCGAAAACTTGTCATTTCAAACATAGAGCATGTGTCTTAATTTGTGCTTTGTTACGGGTATACAATACACAGCAAGTGCACGCGCGTTAGCACATTTCATGCGGTAAATGCACTTGTCAAGAGCGTTTACATGAAGAAATGGTACATGTTCCTATTTTAATAGTTGCATCATTGGTTGTGCATATGTACAAACATATTTGAACATAGGTTGAACATCCACTCATTTTAGTAGAGTCCATTCGATCAAAGCCTTTGATTTTTCGACACTTTACACTACAATTCCACATTCTAAATTGAAAGAGAGACTCGCAAAAACTATAAATAATGCGTTTACAAGTAAGAACGGTAATAGCAAATACAAATTTATTGTTGTTAACTATGACAAAACCTACTTTGTAAAAGAAAAGTCCGATTCTGAAAATAAGTACACTGAAACTGATATTATTCAGATGTTAAACTTTCTGATCGACAACATTTCTGTGGTGTTTGGAGGAAAGGTCTTCCAGCAAATTATCGGAATTCGAATGGGGAACAACTGTGCCCCACTCCTTGCCGACATTTTCCTTTACTCGTACGAAGCTGAATTCATTCAGTCTCTGAAGGGAAAAGATACTTAGCTTCTGACTTCAACTTCACTTACAGATATATAGACGATGTGTTGTCCATCAATAATCCAAATTTCGCGGATTACCTGAGCAGTATCTATCCTTCGGAGCTTGAAGTCAAAGAAACTACAGAGACAAATAATTCAGCATCCTATTTGGACATAATGTTGTCCTAAGACACTGATGGTCACATGAACACCTCACTCTATGACACACGTGACGACTTCAATTTCAGCATTACAAACTTTCCTTTTCCCAGTAACATCCCTTCATCGCCTGTTTATGGCGTGCTCATATCTCAGTTGATACGCGCTATGCCAGAGCAAGTACCAAATATACGGATTTTGTTCTGAGAGCTAGGCGTCTTTCGAATAAGCTTATCAGTCAGGGATATGTTTGTTACCGACTAACATCGTCACTGAGGAAGTTCTGCTGTCGATATGGGGAACTCGTCATACACTATGATGTCCCACTCTCCAGAATGGTGGATGATATTCTGTCATAGACCATTTGCACCATCCAACCAAAGATTGTACTCTATGTCTTCCGAAATGGAAGTTACCGGATGTGACAGTTCTATCGAATTGAAGCGGCGGGTGTTGCATGCAGGAAGGATATACTTACTCTTCCTGGGCACCTGGTCTCACTATCATATCGAGAGTCCGCTTCTTTTCATATCGTGGAGGTTTTTGTTTGTTTGCTTTGGTTTCTGTTTTATCCCGATTCTGTATGCCTTCGGTTTCTGATTTTCTGAATTATCGATGTTGTGCTCAATGTGCTGCTTACAGGGATATGGTCATTATATCATATTTGTCATTTATTTGGCCTTGCTACATAATGGACAATATTGGATATTTGGAGCCGCGAACTTTCTGTAAAGTAATTGCACAAATTTAAATGAAAAAATAAAACCAGAGTGCGCTACCAGTTAATATGAATTTAATCTGTGTCTGAAAATCATTTCGGCTGGAAGCATCACTGATGAGGGTTTACTATCCGAATCACGTGTCTGGTACATTTACATTGGTTTTCAATTTTCTTCAAGAAGGTTATGAGTTGGAACACTTCCGTATTATCACCGATGAGGATTTACTATCCGAAACACGTGTCTGGTACATTTACATTGGTTTTCAATTTTCTTCAAGAAGGTTATGAGTTGGAACACTTCCGTATTATCACTGATGAGGATTTACTATCCGAAACACGTGTCTGGTACATTAACATTGGTTTTCAATTTTCTTCAAGAAGGTTATGAGTTGGAACACTTCCGTATTATCACTGATGAGGATTTACTATCCGAAACACGTGTCTGGTACATTTACATTGGTTTTCAATTTTCTTCAATAAGGTAGAGTTGCAACACCTCCGCATTATCACCGATGAGGATTTACTATCCGAAACACGTGTCTGGTGCATTTACATTGGTTTTCAATTTTCTTCAAGAAGGTTATGAGTTGGAACACTTCCGTATTATCACTGATGAGGATTTACTATCCGAAACACGTGTCTGGTACATTTACATTGGTTTTCAATTTTCTTCAAGAAGGTTATGAGTTGGAACACTTCCGTATTATCATTGATGAGGATTTACTATCCCAAACGCGTGCCTGGGGCATTTACTTTGGTTTTAAATTTTGTTTAAGAAGGTTAAGGGCTGGTGTAATAACTTCTTTCCAGCTCTGTTGCCTGAAAGAAGCTAGGTTTTGCCCTTTATCAATTTGACATAAGATATATCATTTTGCTTTTTCGAAAACTTGTCATTTCAAACTTAGAATGAATGTCTTAATTTATGTTTTGTTAAGGGTATGCAACACACAGCAAGTATATTTATCGCATATTAAATGCACGTTAGCGCATTTCATGCTATAAATGCACTTGCTGTGTGATGCATACCCGTTACAAAAAACAACAAATTATGACATTTATTCTATTTATACCCCAATATGCACCACAATTGTCGGTTTCATTCTTGCTTTCTGAAATCGCGTTTTCCAGGTAAAGAGGTACGTGATGTTTAAATTTAGGTCACCGCGGATTCATTTTGCAGGTTAGAACAACCATGGCCACCACAGCATGTTTGCTGCAGAATTTATACTTGTGAGGTAAAGAGCGTTTACATAAAGACATGGTACACGTTCCTTATTAATAGTTGCATTCGTTGTGCATATAAACAAAAATAACTGATCACAATCCCACAAAACAAAACACAGTACAGGAGCGAAGAACAAAGTGAAGCATGACGTCATACGCAAAAAGTGCGCTAAAGCTTGTAACGTGCAAATTTACGTACGAATACATTTTGAAGTATGTCAAGTGAGACGGTTTGCGGAATGTTTATCGTCGTTATAGATGCTTGTAAAAATTCTGTGAACCAATCAGAATGCGTGAAACAAACAGAATGAATTAGAATTTTTGTTTGCAAGGAAAGGAGGAGATCCCAAGAATGGCGACGTTCCAGCACTTGTTTATTAGTATGTAACGGGACCTGGTTCCCGTTATGGAAATACTGCAGTATTCCCGAAATGAATTCGGGTTAAAATAAGAGAAAGAGTTCACTAAAGTTAACGACAGTATTTATTACTGTTACAAACTTAACTAAGTAAACAATGAACAACAACAATACTCAATAAATAGCTGTCATGTCAGAGGACATGTTCGGTTCCTTCTCGTTAAAAATATGAATAAAACCCGTTTTACAGTAAATAAATGAATAAATAATGAGATTCCTTTCGTAAACTGAAGATGTGCTGCCAAAGTTAACCAAATAGAAGTAATAAAGCGAAGATAATTACAGTGTACAAAGTAAACGTCCGTCTGCTACTGGAACTAAAGCGTAAGTGACGTAGATTAAAAGATCAAAGACAACCTCCCATAAACCCCGGCAACCCCGGTAGCGGGGTACACCCGGCCGGTGCTGCCCCGGTAAACAACTAAATATAGAACCGGAAGTGGAACTTAAGAAAAAGGGAAAGTAAAGTTCTAAAAATAACCACAACCATCACAAGTACAACATTTACTACTGTCCTGTTCACTAAATCCAGAGCACCCTGTTTTGGCGATTTATTCTGTCGTCTCAAGAATTTTGCTATAAATTATTGTTTTCAAGAATTGACCTCCTTTAGTCGTAACTAGAAATTAACTTCAACTTACCCTATCAGCTGCCTTCAAACCGCAATATCAAAAATAAAATGTCTACGGGAAATTCCCATGTTAATTTCAAGCCGCCGCCATATTGTTCTCCGTGTCAACAATAGTAAACAGTGACGTCGAAGCCTCCGACGTCACACATTTTCAGCGATTTTACTATAGAAAACCCCCGTAGACTTTTTATTTTCCGTCATATTTCTAACTGACGCACAGCCAAACCAATTGTATTTTCTGTTACAACTATAGGAGTACTATCAAATTGATAGCTTTTTGGAACATGACATTGTCATATTTTAGAGAAAACCTGGAAAACAGGGTGCTCTGGAATTAGTGAACAGGATAGTTGTGATGATTTATCATCCAAAACATGCATGTCTGGTGATATGAACAGTTCATTAATTTAGAAAGTTTTGACCAGAAGGCCTCTCTATGACAGCAGAGTTGGACATTCCGGGTTTCCTTTCTACATTCCATTTAAGTTTGTGTCGTGTCTCTTTCATTTCCAGTCAAGGCATATACGGTACCAGTACAATGTAAGGACTATGTTGCCAATACTTTTGACATATGATATGAGAAGAAAAATCAAAATTTAAACATCCAAATAAAATGGAGGGGACTGAAATAATCTTTACAATTTCGAGATTCATGCAATGTCCACTTCTTTTCTGTTATTGTTTGTAGGAATTTCTATAATCTTTTGAAACTGTAAGAATTTAATGCATTACGTACATCTCTATCCCTCTTTCTTCCTTGTGATCGGTTTCAGTTCTTAGAGATTGCATGGATAAGTTCTTGGAGAAACTAGTAGTATGGAGAAGGTATGGGAAGTGTTTTATAGTAAAAGGAAGGACACCATACTAGATGGTATTCAATACAAAACCCAGATAAAAAACATATACATTTTTTTTATTACTATCATAATTTTATTCATCACACAAAACCCGAAGGTAGTCATTAATAAACATTATCATATACTCTAATTTACATAACCGTTTATAAGCTTTCCCATTGGCCAAAACGCGGTCACGTGCAATAAGATTAACCGTCGTATTGAACTGCTTCCGGTCATATTGACGCGTTTCCTGTTTTGTGTATTAGAAGAAAATTGTAGTCTGCAGCAAACTTGAGTGTTGCCGACATAACTGACCGTGATATTTCGCAGCACTTTTAGATAAAAAGAAAATTAAAGATGTAGAGTCAAGCATTTTACTATAATACAAAATCTTGAGTACATCTATCTGAGAAAAAAAGTGAATGTGAGCAGAGTTATAGAAGCAAAACGAAGTTACCATTTTCTCTTCAAATTTTCATGTATATGTTATAGCACAGATGATTCGGTCGATATGATGATTTATTGAGTGATAAAATCAATATCAACCTCGGCCTTCGGCCTCGGTCGATATTGGTTTTATCAATCCATAAATCATCATATCGACCTCATCACTGTGTAATAATGGTATAGTAACGTTCGTCTTGAACTTGCTATAAAACTCACATGCAATACCCAGTATTGTACATGTTGTAGGTACGGATCTAGCATTTTACCTCGGAGGGGGTCAAAATATTGACAGTATCGATAGGCTCCATTCAGTTGGTGTTCGTCTTCGTTAAGTTCGTAAAATTTGTTTCATGTGAATTTGTCGAGGTTTTACCGACATCCTTTTCTGCAAAGCGTTTTTTGTAGAGATCCAAAATTCGCTTGTTACAGACGAATGCAAACATAATAAAGACGCCCTGACTCGCATTTAATATAATGAAAACGTATCCCAAAGCTGCAAACTTCAACCATTGGTATAGGAAACCAACCAACCAGAATAGTCCTGTGATGCATGATAATTTGATAAACACCAAGAAATTCCTTCTGGAGTTATGATTTACTGCTTTCATCTTCGGTGCTCTTTGAATCTTATAGATGACTACAAGGAATAGAATTAAATTGATTACAAGTAAAATTCCCACAGGAACTGCGAATGTGTATGCAATCAAGGTAGATGACGAAATATAGCAAATGTCTGGCCCGTAGCCATAGTTTTTGAAATCACTGTTTACAAGAGAGGTAACTACATTTGCTGAAATGAATATCACTGGGAGAAGATAGCTGTATAGGGCATAAAACAGTAAATATCTATTGCGGGATAACTCATCCCTCATGCTGGGTCTCATCATGTCCCATACAAAGGTATGGAACATATGATATGTGCATACATTCATCCAGCAAATACTTGCCAGCCACGTGAAATGAATAGATATCCCTAATATGCCACAGACTATCGAACTTTCATTTCTATTAATACCAAATTGGTATAAAAGCTGAGCACATATCAGTGTTGAAATAAGCGCCATGTTGTTCATTCCGGGCAGTTTACGAAGAGTAGAAAATATTGCATATGTTACGAGAGTCAACAGAAGACACAACACAGAAAGAGATGTGCAGACGATAGAAAGAACGGATTGGATTTCAGAATACTGAATTTCTTCATCGTTTGGTAAATTTCTAAAATAGTCGTCTACACAAAGAATCAGTTTATCATCTATCGTTTGGAAGCTACCTACACGATAGCAGCCTCGTTTTTCTATACATACACTGCCATCTTCCAATCTCGTCACCGAGGGAATTGGAAGGGAAATTTTCGGACATAGAGCAAACTGCGTTACAGCAAAATGACGAACTGGTTGAATGTCACATCTTGGATGTCTTGTATCATTATCGAAAACATATTCAATGTTATCGATGACAATTTTCGATCGAGCGATAAGGTTAGAAGGGATCTTCGAGGAAGGCGGCGCCATAAAGCTAGATGAAGCTATACTGCTGTTAGAGACTCTGATTCCGTAAACAATAGAACCATTCACTGACTTCACGGGTATACTTATACCTGACGGCGAGAGAAGTGCTTTGATGATATTACTAAAACTGTGAATCTCGGGTAACTCAATATCGAAATCTATCGCTATATACTCAGGCTGAGAAGTTTCATTCGAGGACATGTCCGATTCGTAGACATAAGATATGACAGATCTACATATGTTTTCATCCACTTTCAGAATTCTGAATAAATTAATAATTTCAAAAAGTACACGGTCCTTATAGAAATTCATTAGATGAGATTGATCTGGCGTATCCCCGAAAGGCAAATCAGTCTTGTTATAGAGCTGGTACCGAATGGAATAACTCCTTCTTGATTCTTTTTCTAATGGGCTGATACACGATTCATTCTGAAGTACCAGATCGTTGGAACAAAACATGTCCCTACACTCATTCTGTAAAACAAAACAAAAACCGGTTTTAAGATTCAAAATTATTTCTCAGCTGAACCAAAACTTCATAGTTTTTCATTGCTTATGGTTGTATGGTATTTTCTCTCTCTCTCTTTCTTTTTCTCGATTTTCTGGTTATATATGACAGCGATGCTATTGCTTTCCTGCACTATTTGTAATGTTCAAATTCATTAATAGCTCATTACAATCAACCAAATAATTCTTCCAATTTCGCCTGTATGTTTCCTATATTTCAGAAATTTAATATAATTGTAGAATCTTGATTAAGATTTTTCTAATCACTTGAAATATTGTCAAATGTATTGAAGAACATGTTTTCTTTTATGAGATTATATTCTTTACTTACCGTAAATGTATCATATCTTTGTGATTCTGAGCATCTGGTCGAGGAAGGCCCGGTCGGCCTTGACACCAAGGAGTTGAAGTCCAATAATATCGTAAAGGGGACAGTTTTTTCTATAACTCCAGGAAAGATTGGAACATCAGGATGTCTACACTTGTTTGGTGAATCCTTCAAACTGTTGCCGTTACAAAGATAGCAGAACACATTCTTGTATGTACGATACGCTGTTGATGCATCCGTGAATGGTGCATATATAGATGTATATGCTTTACATGCTTTTGAGTAAAATGGATCGATCTTCGGGTCGTCAGGACAAGTTTCTACATCGGCTTTTTGACATGGCGACAAGTTTCCGAATCCATCAGGTTGTTCGTATCGTATATTGCAATAATGCGAATCATCTCTTACAAGCTGAAAAAGGTCGTTCAATGTTTTGAACACGAAGTGCTCTTTCTGTATCTCGCATCCTACGTCAATCTTCCAAAATACCAAATCATCTTCTTTATGCGAATTGCAAAGTGCACAATATTTGTTCTTGTACACGGTGAACATGTCTCGTTTAGAGTAGACTGGTATGAAAATGAATGGATCGTGGTCAACATATATATCTGGCCGTTTGATGCATTTATCAACAGTGTCATGGTTTATTGATGCATCATTGCAAGTATCCATCATGTATACCATGCGATGTGCTAAATTTGTATGGCTAAAGAACAGTTGGGGAGTATAACATGATTTCCCAGAATTTGCCTTCCACAATTCTTCGAAACTGTTAACGGAGCCGACACAGCAGTTCCCGCCTAATTTACAATCTTTTGAACACGAGCATTCGTCATGAAAGTAACAACAGTTTGGTTGGCCACCGGAGTAATGTCCGCGTAATCCACATATATCTTTGCTTCTGCAGAAGAGAAGCTCGTGGCGAAGAATTCGTAATAAATCTGGGTCCGATATGCTGTACGAAGACGAAATGTATTCCACATTATGAATTTCCCCACATGTTGGAACAAATCCGCTTGTATTCTGGACATTTGCATTTGTATCATTACAAGACAAGAAATACGTTTCATATTCTGTTGAATCAGATGTATTACCATTTGACCGTTTTGTCCGTGATTTGGAGATTTGGTTTTCCCATTGATTATCAAAATGCGAATTGATAATTTGATGTTCTGAAGATGGTTCATTAAGCAGCAATGCGCCTACCACGCCTATCAAATATGATGACACAATCCATATAAACTGCGCGTAGATGAAATTGCATTTTGTCCTAAAAGAAATAGAAATTGTACTTCTAAAATCAGATAAACAGGAAATTACACAAAACAAGACATTAGCAGTTCCTACAAACGTTAATTATGTATCAATATATAAAAAAAATAACATGAATAAATCAGGATTCTTTTAGCTTTAAATTATCAAAGAAATTAAACGGGAAAATATATTAATTGAAAATTTGATAAAAAAAAAAATCAAGACTGTAAAAAAGTAAAAAAGTAAAAAAAAAAAAAAAACGAATGAAATCTTACCTCATATTTAGACGGATCGCGTAAAATATTGTCTTTTGTGTAGCTCAGTGTTTTAAGTGTTCAGACTAAGTGAGAATGTGGATATATCATGGGTAAATATCAATTGGTATTGCCTCGGGTAAACTTCGTTATTATACAGGTCCATAATTACAACAAAGTCGAAGTCGACTTGTACCGTAAACAGGCTTTATTGTTGTTTTAGATTGGTTTGCGTCAAGGTTCATTGGCTATGAACCATATCCATCCCCAATTGACCATTATTCTTAAAAGCTTTCAGCAGAGCACAATCATCATTGAGTAATGTTAATCGACACCAATTCATTAAGTAATAGTAAATACCGGAATGAATAATTGAAAGAATGAATGAATCAATAGAATTGTGAAATCTGTTTTATTTAAATGTATTGACGCTATGGGATTTACGAAGTTCTAAATAACTTTTTTGATGATAAAAAAGATATCAAGGTATGAGTTATTTCGTGACTTGAAACTCTAATGACAATAGTTGATTTTTGTCTTGTTTTGATAAAAGCGCGTTCAATAACGATTTTATGATTTCTTTTGTGTTGACCTGAAAGTAGTTCCGGTGAGATGTGACATTTTATCACCTCTTAATGGAAGTCGCAATAAATCAAGATATATATCACTTACTAAGTGACTCGTGACTAAAAAATGACAAAAGTCTGAAGGATTTTTTCTTTGGTAAAAGCTCTTTAGATTACAGTTTAATGATTTCTTTTCAGTTGCTGTGAAAGAAGTTCCGATACGTTTTGAAATTTTACAATAAATGCAATCGACCAATGAAATAAACGTAGATTCAGATAAACAAACATGAAGAATAAGAAAAGGAGATTCCCCATAGAGAATAAGTGTCTTAATTAATTTGTGTTTTGTGCATTTCATGCGATTAATGCACTTGCTGTGTGATGCGGCAACAAAACACAAATTATGACACTTATTCTATAAATATGTACAACAATTGTCTAAAAACATAGTGCATGGAAATTGGTTTGGAATTTTCTTCAAGAAGAGTTGGAACCCTTCGACATTTTCAGTATATTTATGACAGGTGCTGCTTTGATGGGATGTATTCAACATATCGGCAATATTCGGAATCAGAGACGGACAAGACAATTGTCTATGGTGTCACGTTGGCAAAATGCGAAAATGAGGACATCATGAATTTATAACCTAATTTCGGCCGCTTTTGGTATGTAGAAAATATCCCTGGCGAGATAGACCTGTGGAATTGGTTTTGCACCCCTTCCTTTGATAAGTTATAATGTCAATAAATAATGTGCCAAATGCGTAACGATACTGTAATTGAAACGTAAATGCATTCTATTTGAAAATAATCAAGTACACATGTACATTTTTGCACAAAGAAAAGAAGGGAGGGGATCTCCAACAAGACCCTGTCGCAGCACCAACAGCAAAACATCCAATACAAAAACGAAAAAGACGAGCACAGCATGAGACGGAAAAGAGACATACGACATGTAAACATCAGACGCAAAAGACTACACATAAACCGACGAAACCATGCAATGGGCAACCGGTGCTGACTTTGGACGGCCATTTGCCATGCAAGTAGCAAATGGTGTGGTTATCCTGGATTACTTGCGCACAACCCTCTCACTTCTCCAATTACCAAGAGGTCTGTAGAACTTCTAATAAGTTTGTTTAGACAGTACAGTTTCCTTTTTTTCGTTAGAGATTTTCATCATAAAAACAAAATTGTAGATGGCGCTACTTCTTATTCAATGAGGCCCCGTTCATATTGAAATGAATTTAACTGATTTAACAAAAAAATGAAGAAACGGAATATTGTTCGCCTATTGAAAATAGGAAAATGGAATTCGAAATTCAAAAAACATCTGACGGCATGATATTATATTTGTATGATTTATATCTATTTGAGCCATTTTGATTTGCTTAGTGATACATGCGCGGATCCAGAGGGGATCTTGACCCCCCCCCCCCCCCTTTGAGATTTTCGGAGGTGGGGTTCAACTTTGGCCCATTTCTAATTGAAATGGGTCTAAAAATGCATGAAAGGGCTTTGAAACGCTTTGCTCGCCATTTACGATTACAATTTTTTTCTTCAAAATGCCTTTGCTATTTTCATTTGTTCATACAAAGTAATTCTATATAATTGTCTTGGGTCTCAGGAACTCATATTTTCAACAGTCCCTTACTTCATAGGATGTAACCTCCTTTATCTTTTTCAAGGATTTGTCATCTGAAGATGTCTGATTATTTGGGAAAATGACATGTCTCTTTTCTATTTATTCTCATGAAATATAGACAAAATGTGAATTAATAAAACAAAATGTGCGGCTCGCTTCTCTCGCCGATATAAGGAGTAAAATATTCAATGTTATAAATAATAATCTCGATCCAATCAAGACAAATTAATATTTCATATCTGAAAAAAATTCACGCTCGCTGCGCTCGCCAATTCTTTATAAAAATAAACGTGAAAGGAAAGTTAACAATAACCCCCTCAGAATTGCCCCCCCCCCTCCCCACCATGTACACCGATATGATAGGTAGACTTCTAAAATTCTGGACCCCCTCTGACCAAAAATGCTGGATCCGCGCATGTGATAATTACAAATGTATACCAAAACATGTTTCGTTTAAAATTACACTTATCCCTACTCTGTGGAGATGATGAATATATAGAGCACTGCCCTTTATGAGTCGTTAACTTCCTGAATAACTTTTCAAACCAATTCTAATGCACCAGAAACATATTTCGGTCAGTAAACTTCAAGCCAAAGTGATTCTCAGACACAGCTAAGTAGAATTGCGATAGTTTTCTTATTTCACCTGTTAATTTCCTTTTCTCGTTTGCTGTAAGAATTCGCCATGTGTTGGATACCCCCTCCTTATCTAGATATAAAGAGTATCATTTTTCTATGACTTGCTAAACTATGAAGTAGAAGCCGAATTAATTTAAGGTTCCACTAAAGTGAAAATAGGTGAAAATTTCCACAAGAGAATTAAGACATTTCATGAATTCCTTCAAGGAACTTTCCTGTCCAAATGATTAAGCATATTTGAAAGTTGTTATTTAACAGTTGCAGTTTTTTTTACTAATTGTATAGTTATTGTAAAAAAAACAATAAATATGTTAGCTTTCTTGCAATTTTTTCTGGAAATGCCACTTAAATATGAAAAGTTAATGAGCAAATAAAAGCATGAAAATAATTACTCTGAGTATCGACGAAGAGCACCCGAACCTTATTTTTATGCATTTTTCATTTCATAAAGAGCGCGCATAAAAACATTTCATTGATCGATTTTGAATTGGGGGCAGCCATATTGGATACGCATTCGATAGGGTACCCTCAGAAAATGAACCATTGTAGTGGATCGGTGTGTCATATACTTATACTGATACCATAAACCAATAACAAATACACCACTCTTGACGACAGACCTAATGTCAAGGGCGATCGCTAACGCATTCATACTGTTTTACGGCACTTTTGACTGTCATTTTCCGTGTTTTCATGGGGCAGCTCACAGTGAAATGGCGTAAGAATATTTCTACTACAGAATAACTCTCTCTCCTAAATACCAAATTTTCAAACTTTTTATTGTAATTTTTCAATATTTTGTTCTATATGTGTTCTATTTAAGTAAGAAAAAGAATATTTGTATAAGAATTACATTGCACCTACGAATGACCTATTTTAACGCGTAGTGTTTCTCTGTACAGCGAAAGTAGTGATACGTACTTTCATTTTGAAGGGCTACATCGAAGATCAAGAAGATCGGCTGTCTTCCCAGAAATCAGACGACATTAATTATTCATTCCAGGTATTGTTTGTTTTTCCAGTGTATATAGATTGTGTTTATGACATAAGTTTTGAAATCGGACCTGTATAATTGCTGATTTATTTGAAAATTTGATATGAGATCCATTATTGGACCGAGACGAAAATGGCGAAATTCTGGTGAGTTACAAAATTGATAAATATAATTATTTTTTGTTGCAATACATTTGTATGGCATAACAGAGAAATTTGATGAGAAGGTAAGTGAAAAGTTATTTAAATTATGCTGAAGTCAAGGTAAATATTATATGGAAGCCCAGCGGTGGAACAGAGTAACCACATACGTAAAACTAAAAGCAATGGGTTGTCACAGAAAGTCAAAGAAACGCTTTGGTGTGGCAAGTGGAATCCACTTGATTAACAGAAAATGCTGGAGGCCCTAAAGACCTCAGTATGTGTACAATATCAAAAAAGCCGGGTGAAATTGGTAAATTCTTAGATTTAAGTGGTTTCGTGATCTTTCGTACCGTTTCATACCGAGATTTTTCGTACGGGATTGTTTGTACCTGTTACTGGGATCTTTCGTACTGGTTGCAGAAAAAAGGATATGTTTCTGCTATAAAGAAATGATCAACCTGAGCTTCTAATAAATTTTGATACAATGTAGTGCGGATTGTTCATACTTGTTAGATAGAATAAGGAAATACTTTAAAAATTTTAATATAAAGCATAAAACGATTGTTTTCATTACAAGCTTGGCTTTTTAGCGAACAGGTGCCTTTTAACCAATAGTAAACAGTTGCGTATGAAATCAAACATGCATTCAGTTTCAAAGCAGTTAGCCTTACTGAACATGCTGAATTAAGTCCAATTAGAAGTTATACACCTGTACTTTGTCAGGGCATACAAGGTTGAAGATCCGACGAACATCAAATATATTTGGTGGAGGTTACAGACCAGTAATTTTAGACTGCTTGCAAAAACACATGGTTAGCATTACATGTGTCCATCATTTGATTCAGCAATTACATTAGCTGCACAAGGGAAATCACCAATAAAACTTGTATCAGAGGAATCTGGATGATCATATTTCATATTTTCCCTGTGTGTCATAAACAATATAAAATCACTAAATTGTAGTTTACATGTATTTGTTCATCTCACACACTGTGTTTCAGCTTCAGTCTGTTTATCAAAATAAATGAAAATTTGCCCCTAAAGAGATAACATACCTCCCGCAGCAATATTTTTTGAGAATTTAATGGTATCTTGTGATCAAGGTCAAGCGTCAATTGTGACCTTGACCTTTGACATATGACCTTGGTTCAAAGTCATGACACAGCCTTAGGTCCTAATGAACATTTCTGTGAAATATTATTGAAATCCATCCACAGGGGGAGGAGATATGCTCCAGACAAGGCTTTACTAATGATGTCTATTGTGACCTTGACCTATTACCTGAGTTCAAGGTCATGTCACACCCTTAAGTCCTAAGGAACATTTCTGTGAAATATTATTGAAATCCATCCACAGGGGGAGGAGATATGCTCCAGACAAGGCTTTACTAATGATGTCTATTGTGACCTTGACCTATTACCTGAGTTCAAGGTCATGTCACACCCTTAAGTCCTAAGGAACATTTCTGTGAAATATTATTGAAATCCATCCACAGGGGGAGGAGATATGCTCCAGACAAGGCTTTACTAATGATGTCTATTGTGACCTTGACCTATTACCTGAGTTCAAGGTCATGTCACACCCTTAAGTCCTAAGGAACATTTCTGTGAAATATTATTGAAATTCATCCACAGGGGGAGGAGATATGCTCCGGACAAGGTGTGATGGACAGACAGGGTGATTCCTATATAACCCCCACCCCCACCCCCCAACCTTTGCGGGTGGTATAAAGAATGTTAAAAGTCTTCAAATTGATAACATCATTAAAGAACAGATAAATTTGCAGCATGGATCATGCATTGTACCATACCATTTAATATGCATCCATAATATGAGATTCATTGCATATACATTTTGGCTTCCGACCTTGACTTTGAGTTTGATCTTCTATTCTTATGAATGACACGTTTAACTATATTTCAAATTTACAATCCATACAAATAGACTTGCATTCTGACCATATTTTACTACCTTGTGACCTTCACCTTTTATTTTGACATAGTTTAAGGTATGTAGCTGAATTTAATAGGACTAGGTTATAATAGGTAGTTTGGATATTAGTGTTTTACAATACATTCTGTACCTTTTGACCTTGAACATGCAAGGGTATAATTGAGGTTGCATTTTTTTAAAGATTTTGGAAGGGGGGGATTAAAAAAACACATTTATTATCACAATAAAATAATGATAAACATGATAAAATGAATTGCCATGATAACTTTTATCTACATTTATCAAAATATTTTTCAGCATTATCAGTATCATCATAAATATACCAGAATAACAAGTGGAAGTCAAGTGGTAGTCAAATTTGAGGATTGAATGACAGGCAGCCAATACTTTTGAGATGTTAAGAGTACATGAGGTTAAGATAGGTTAGTATTTGACAAGCTTTATATACAGTTCGCTGTCTATTTTCACTTTTCTGTTTTTACTACAGTATTTCTTTTTTTTTTTTTTGCTCTTACTTTTCAACTGAGGTCTTCCTAAAATATTGTTACACAGTCAATTGTTAAGTTTTTGTCATGTTTGTTGTGACATATCGTCCATCTTTCTTAATATGTTCAAATTTTTAGATCCACTGATCCACTGATTGATGAAAGATAGTAGGGAGAAAGGCCTCACTAGCACCGACAAAGATAAGTCACAAGATTGGGTACCCTCTGCTGAGAATCAAAGGTAATTTTACACTCCCCTAGATAAATTTCTTGAGAGTTATGATCGTATCCTGGTGATGGCAACTTCATCTGGAGGGGTATTTCTCGTGAACCATAAGGGATATTTTCTCATTTTATACTTTGACCTCTTGACCTTGAAATTTGACCCACTATTTGAAAACTTTGATTAGAAGAACCATTTAATAAATTGCTGTTATGATTATGCCACTTGAATCAATCATTGTTTTGCCTGTCTGTCTGTTTGTTCAAGGGAAAAACTTTAACATAGGGCATTACGTTTAAATGGTAAGTGATAGAGCCTTCATATTCATATATGTATACCTGATAATCAAATTTGTTAAGAATGAACATCCATATTCGATTTACATATCATTTTATTGTGTTGCCTGTGAAGCATAGCGACACTCGGGGATCACTTTTCTGTCTGTCAGACCGTCTGTCTGTCTGTCTGCCACACTTACAGTGTAACAGCCTTTTTTTATTGGTAAGTGATAGGGCTTTGATATTTCACATGCATTCACTGTGACAAGACTGTTCTTCATATACCATAATTCTTGACTTAGTGACCTTAACCTATATATTTGACCAAAGACAGGCTTAATCTTTTGATAAATGAGTTCACATACGTGTGTATTTCTTATGATGAGACCTTCGTGTTGTTAGATGATTGACCCTCTTTTCTAAAAAATTGAGATTGACCATACTTTTTGTGTCACCTGCGAAACAAAGCAACACTTAGCGATCACTTTGTCTGTTGTCTGTCTCTCTGTCTGTCACACTTTGGTCAGTTTGGTGTCACACCCCAAAACGTTTGATTGGTAAGTGATAGGGCATTGATATTTCACTTCAAATGTATTTCTTGTGACAAGACCTTTCTAGACATACCATAATTTTTTACCTTGTGACCTTGCCCTAGATATTTGACCTACTTTCAGTAAAAAAGATAAGCCACTTTGCAGGTGACACAAGTATTCCTTGGATTGCTATTTTTAATAGATAAGAATTTCATTTGACAAGACTTTCCCACTGATACCATTATTTTCAACCAATTGACCTTGACCTACATATTTGATCCAAAGCTACTTCGCAGGAGACACAAGCATTCCTTGGATTGCTACTTTGTATGATAAAAGGAAGAGGAAGGAAAATTTTATTGCATAAAGAAAGAAAAATTGAAACATTGAGTGACCTGTGTAATTGAATATAATGTAATTGTTGAATTATTTTTCAGTCCTACATGTATGTAGAATGTATCCATGCACTAGTCCAGGGACAACTCCACATTGTCATCCAGATCCACTATGAATAATATTCTGAATCACATTCAAGGTATACATTTAGCTTAATTTAAGTAAAAGGTCAGTGACCTTTTTTCTGGCATTCTGTCCAGCATCAATGTGTCAGTTGTCTGTCCTTCAATGTCCATATACTTTTCATACCTATTTCTGACTTCCATAAACCCTGCATAGAGTTTTCATCAAGCATTATATATCTACAAAAAAGATAAAGGTCTTTTCACAAATTTATAATTGCTTGTCAACCTTTTCAGCTCACCTAAGCGAACCTCAAGTGAGCATTTGACGTAGCAATCTGTCCATCAGTTATATCTGTCTGTCTGTTGATAACTTTTTAACATTTTCTACTTCTCCCCTGGAATAGCTAAGCCGATTCGGATATGAGACTTAGTATGTATGTACATACTGTACACAAGATTCAGATCCATTCATGGGAAGATCCAGGGAGGGGCCAAAGGTGTTCCAATGGGTACTATCCTTCCAAAATCTTCTTAAACAAATTTCATCTGGACATGCACAATTTAAATACATGTATATAGGTTATTTCAAACATTAATATTTCACATGTCTTCCTTGTTGGTACCAATATTTTTATACCCCTGCCAAAAAATGGCTTGGGTTATATAAGTGGTGCACATGTTCGTCTGTCCATCCGTCCATGCATTGGTCCGTCCCACCTGCAGTTCCCGGATATTTAAAGGAAAACCTTCACACAAAATCAATTCATATTGGGTATAGCTTTGACACTAAGAAATACAGTTCATGTTTGAATATGGAGCACATTGCTCAATTATGTGCACAGCTATGCCCCTTGAACATATTGAAACTTAGAAAAATCCAATATTTTGTGGTTTCCAGACATTTAAAGGAAAGCTGTAACAGATAATAAATTTGTATCTTGGTTATAGCCTTTAAATCAAGAAATACTGTCCAAGTCATGCTGATCATTTTTGTGCAGAGTTATCCCCCTTGAAACTTTTTTTTGCTGTAATGATGTTTAGAACATTTACAGGGAAACCTTTAAATAGGGAATTAATTCAGTTCTATATATAGCTTTTACTTTTATAAGATTACAATGTGAAATTGGTCAGGCAGGGTGATATTGATCCTTCGATCAATACCTTGTTTTCATTGATCTTGTGATCTTGACCTTTAATTTTTAAACATGTACCTGTTCAAACTGATAAAGCTACTGGTGAGTTTCTTGGTTATGATATTGTGAATGATTACTTTATTTTTGTAATTTCAGTTTTTATCCAGCTGCCAATGTGTACATATATCTGTTCAACACTACTACGGATGTGTTACGATGCCGTCACTTATGTTACATTTAGTAGCCACCACCACTACTATACAGATGTGTTACGATGCCGTCTCTTATGTTACATTTAGTAGCCTCTACCACTACTACACAGATGTGTTATGATGCCGTCACTTATGTTACATTTAGTAGCCTCCACCACTACTACAGATGTGTTACGATGCCATCACTTCCAGCAATCTCTTACAACAATATATTGATCCACTTCTGAGGTTAATGTCTTTTTGCTTTGTGATTTTGAAAGACATATTTAATGTTCTTCAAAAGAATTGATCTTTAATTTCAAGCAGGTTTAGAGACATTTTTGTCACTGTGCAAATTAACCAAGCTTAAGAGATTCAGAGAAATATTATATTGTTATTGCACATGTATGATTGTGTACAGTTACGTACAGGAAAATAATGTACAAGTCCATGCCATAAGGAAAACACATATTGTATAAGAAGCTTCAGAACTCAAATACAATACATGTACAGGTTTCCCTACAGGATGGACGAGTTCAATATTTTCTTTAATGTACAGTTTTCAATATATATTTTGAATGTAAAAGTATCATCTGTATTGCTTGAGATGATATCCTCCAGTTCACAGGCTTCCTAAGAGCAATACAGAGAATTGTAACAACAAAATATTGTTGCTCTTATATGACCAATTTGCTGGAATTTCATTACATTTATTAGAAATTCATACATGGATAATAATGGATGAAAATCAGGAAACCTATATGTGTAGAGTTAATATGTAAGATATTCCTTATATTATAAGAATATTTTTTCTTCTGATGTGAATTTTGCTCATACTTGCATGTACAATAATGTGATTTTGTCTTTAAAGGTTTTGCTGGAAACTCGGTTTACAGTTTGTGCCTTGAGGAAGAGAGAATACAGGACTGATCAGGCTCCGTGTAAATGTTGTTAATAGCCTACATGAAAAAAGACTATTACCATATATACATTCTACTTTCTAATTTTTTTCAACCATAAATGGTTGTTCCTTTTTTGGAGGGCTTTGTTTTTTAAATCAAAAATTTATTCAAATGCCTATGAATTAAAAACAACCCTGGTTTGGGATTTTTTTTTTACATTAAAGTGTTGAATGAATTGTACATACGCCTAAAGGGACACCTATTGCAATTATAGAACATGCAAATGTTTGTTTCCGCATCAATTATTCAACTAAATTTTTACAATCAATTTAATTATATTTCTTAATACAATGAAATAATTGAATTCTTCTGTTGACATTGAGCAATTGAACTTGTATAATTATAAATTACACTAAGGGTACCTTCATTTTTGCAAGTTTTGCACATGATACATGCAAGAGTTATTCTGTCTAAGTGTTAAATTTCTATTGATTAGAAGACAGTTCTACATTATTGCTTTATTGCAAATAAATTTTACCATGAGAATACTGTTTGAAGTGCAAGGACATAATCATGCACTAACATATAGTTGCACGAAAGAAGCACGAAAGAATTAGTTTCAAGTTTTATCTGAAAAAGATACTATTGTATGCTTAAATTACATATGCCATGAAATTGAATTATTCCTAATTGCTTTTTAATTAAAAATGAAATTCATACTATTACATACAACATCATGGTTGTCATGTACGAAAGTATCTCTTAATATGTACCCCCCCCCTTTTTTTTCCCAGTAAATTTTATTGCTTATTCCTTGGAAATGTATATATAATGTTCACAATTCTGAATATTTAGAATAATTTTATTTTGAATTTGTGTAATTGCCAAAAGACATTTTCTTCTTACTGGCCTCACCCCCCCCCCCCCCCCCCCCCCCCCCCCCCCCCCCCCCCCCCCGTTTTTTCAATTCAGCCAAATATGGTTTATTTGCAGAATTTGTTACATTTACCATTCATAATTAAGATATTCATACATGTATTTCAAAATGTTAAAGGACTTTCATTATAGTAATTCAAGTGATTTAATTAGGTATTTTCACACCAAGGCTTCCATACTTTTGGTAGTGAAAGTAGTTCCTTTCTAATATGGCCGCCATTTTATTTTTTCAATGTTATGATTATTTTACCTCAGATTTTACTATTGTATTTCATAGTTCAGTAAAATTAAAGTTCCCATGACCTTATTTAGGCTCCTAAGTTATTTCTAGGGTATATGGAATTAACTAATAGTTCACTGTGTGAAAGATAGATTTATTTTTACATTTGTTATAAATTGTCATCTCTATTTCATATAGCAGTGACATAAACATGTTTGAATGTTAAAATCTTGTTGTTCTTTTTCTTGTGAACATTTTGATATATGACATGTGTGCCCTTTTGTCTAAAAACTTTGAGAAATTGAAGTTGTAATTTGCAAGGATTTTGACTTTAGCGGAACCTTAACACTAGGGACTTTTGACAATAAATTTGAAAAAAAGAAGCTACTACAAAATCGACTGTAAAAGAGAAGAATAATATGGAAGTTTTCCAGCGCTTACCTTCTTGAAGAATATTTCAAACGCATTTTAATGCATCAGACACGTGTTGAAGCACCAATCGTATTTCAGCAGCCCAAAGATCCAGGGGAATATGGCATATTTTTTAAGTCTCCACTAGCATGACAATCGCGAACCCCGAATGGAGGCAGGACCTAAGGTGCCCAAGAGCAATAAGCGTCATCTGACTGCATGCAACATCCGCCGTAAATGGTCTATGAAACAATGCATAAACTTTTCAATGAAGTTCGAAGGACAGAACATAAACATATAAGAGTGAAAATCTAAAAACACGTCCACATCCATATTAGAAAAGAAGAATATGACATCTGCTACGTCTTTCGGTATTTTTTTTTTTTTGACATTACTCTCTCACAGTCCTTTACTTGGCAATTTTACGTACATTGTTTAGATTGAAGATCTCTGACGAGGGTTAAGTAACATGCTGCAAAATTTGTTCTTATTTGAAGACGTTTTTTTTTTTACTGTTATACAATATTTCGGTACAGAGTCGATCATGACATATTGCTGATTTTTACAGAAGTCTGGAAAATATACATGCACTCACACGTTGATGAGAAGGAAAAGTCCCTTAAATAAGAGATATGAGGAAAACGGTGATTTCTTTAATAAGTCATATAGATATCACCTCGTAATAATGCAGAAGGGTTCCAACTCTATAACTTCTTGCAGAAAATTTCAAACCAATTTATTACCGTATGCACCAGACAAATGTTTCGGATATTAAATCCTCATCAATGATGCTTCCAGCCAAAGTGCGTTTCATAAGACGCCAAAATTCATTTCAGTAGCGCCCTCTGGTTTTATTTTCAGAATTTAAATTTGTGCTAAAAATCTCTTTGGCCGGAAGCATCACAGATGAGGATATAATATCCGTAACACGCGTCTGGTGCATAATAAATTGGTTTGAAATTTTTTCAAGAAGGTACTTCTGTATTATCAATTTGCTTTTAGTAAGGCACAGTCCATTTGATATTCGGGGGGGGGGGGGGGGGGGGGGGGGGGGCTTGGATTTTTTCGAAAAAAATAATTTTGCTCTGAATTTTAATGAAAAAAAAAAAAATAATTTGCTTATGGTTTGACAGAAAAAAATAATCTTGCTCTTACAAGTAATCTGAATTTGAAGAATAACCATAAAATTCGCTTAAATGAGCTCGCTTCGCTCGCCACAGTTTTCACTTTCCATAATAAAAGTTTGGCTCGCTTCGCTCTCCATAGTTTTCTTCTGTAATGGCAAAGTTTATATTTGAAAATATCAAAAGAATGCATGTGACTGAAACAATTAAAATGCATAAATACATTATCAAATAATTTATGACTAATAATAGATATATGTATCACCATAGTGTCTAATCTTATATACAAGCTTGGAGGGAGAATTTAAATAAGTTTTTCATTAGTTTTCATTTCTACATATAAAAACTTGCATCAGGCCCTATTACATGTTACATGACCTTATATATACATTTTGTTTACTAAAATTATATATCGCATATTGTAAAAATCTTTCATCTCTCTCAGTTTAGAAGTGAATACAAGTTTTACATTAAAATATAAATGTTTGGAGTAATTTAAGTAAAAATAAAGAATTTCTATTGAAAAAAAAAACACAAACATTCTTAATATTCACATTAAAAAAATTTCCTTGCTCCAACTTTGCAAGAAAAAAATAATTTTGCCCCGGTCCGGGGCGAAAAAATAATCTTGCTCTGACAAAAAACCCAAGCCCCCCCCCCCCCCCCCCCAATATCAAATGGACCGTGCCTAAGTGAAAATCCTCTGTTGTCTACAGTTGTAATTTCATTCATTTTCCATTACTGAGTGCAATTGACGTCAGAACATGACGTTACACCAGTATCATAATAAAGAATACCGGACTTGCACTCAGTACGATGAGTCGCGCACTCTTTAAACTCATAAAATAGAATCACAGGGTGCTACTAAAATGGATTTTGGCTGCTTCTGAAAATCACTTTTGCTGGAAGCATTAAAAAGGATTTAATATCCGAAACACGTGCCTGGTGCATAATAAATTGGTTTGAAATAGTCTTAAAGAAGATATAGAGTTGGAACACTTCCGTATCATTTGAACCATTGGTAAAGAAACCCGATCACCCTGAACAGTCCAGTGGTGCATGACAATTTGATAAAGATAAAGGCTGCGTTTGATTTGAATAACACTAGAATCTAGAGTGTTGGAGAACCGCATGCGTATTCGGTGCAACTGACTGATTATAATCGAACGACACGAGTAGTATTCGAGTCGTACCCAATGTAAACAAAAGGCCCCCTAACCTAGCTAAAGCCCCTGAAGTCACAAAAGCCTTTTTTCATTGAATATTTCAGAAATTTAATAATCCCTTATATTTTGGTATTTAAAAAAGTAGTTAATCAATACTAGTTGTCTTTTCTAATAAATTCGATTGCTTGTCCGCCATCTTGGAACTCGATTAATTACTCCCGGTAAACTTGGGAGTATACTCGTGTTCAACACTTGGGTCGCGACACTTGTCGTTCAAACACGTGTAACACGAGTCGTCTAATGGAACGTAGCCAAAGACATTCTTACGGGAGGTGCTCTTTGTTTCTTGAAGATCACAACTACGAATAAAATCAAATCAATAAAAAGTAAAATTCCAACAGGAAAGGCTAAATTCACATTGTGAAGGCAACCAAATACGACTCGGAGATATAACATATCTTTTGAAATCACTGTTTAGAGGGAGACGATCACTTTTGCTGAAATTAATATGACTGGGAGAAGATAGTTGTATATGGCATAGAAAAGAAGATACTTCTTTATGGACAGCCCGTCCTTCATGCTGGATCTCATCATTCCCCATGTAAAGGTACGGAACAAATGAAAAGTGCAGTTTGTCATTTGGAAAATATTTTCATGATAACATCCTCTGTTTTCTACATACACTGCCATCTTTATCGAGGAAGTTGATGGGGAATACTGCCACCTTTCAACCTCTTTATCGAGGAAGTTGGTGTTGAATACTGCCACCTTTCAACCTCTTTATCGAGATAGTTGGTGTGGAATACTGCCACATTTCAACTTCTTTATCGAGGAAGTTGGTCGTAAATACTGCCATCTTTCAACCTCTTTATATAGGAAGTTGGTGGGGAATACTGCCACCTTTCAACCTCTTTATCGAGGAAGTTGGTGGGGAACACTGCCACCTTTCAATATCTTTATCGAGGAAGTTGGTGGGGAAACTTTCGGACATAGAGAAAAGTGAGTGACAGCAAAGCGACGAACTGGTTTAGTTCCACATAGCGAATGTCCTGTACCATTTCCGGAAGAATATATGATTTTTGATAATTCGTCGAGGTTCGGAGTTATTTTTGCTGACGGCAAAACCATAGAGCTAGTGCCAGTCATACTACACTTTATACACGATAAGTCGATGTAGAGAACAGAATGGAAAATTCGAAAATCATTAATTGAAGGGCATACAAAATCATGATAAAAAAGGAACCAAAGCATACAAAAAAAAAAAATTCAACATGTGAACAAAAGCGAACTTCCAATAAGAGAGTGAGACCAGGTGCCAAGGAAGAGTTTACAAGCATTTTGTTGATTGAGCATCAAATACAAACCTCAAAATCCAATTTTTATTAACGCGTGAGAAAGTTCTGTTTTATATTTTTTTTTTCAAGAATTTGTAAGCCTTTCGACTTTGATTTTTGGAATCTGATTTCGACTTGAAATTGTGTTTGACTTTCATTCACTAATTGGGCCATGAAAGGGACAAAACCTGGGCAAAAACAGAACATCTTAAGTACCGGTTTAGGTCCACGTAAGAATCAGGCAGGGGTGATACATAATTTTTTTGCAAAACTTTTTATTCCTGTTTTGAGACACGTATATATGTGGTACAAATCAAACATATGATATTAATTTCTCAAGGAAGCGATGGAGAAGCGAGATATTCACCTCATTATTTATAAAAGATTATGAAGGAAAAATGGTGGGAAAATTTTCTCAATTTAATTCTACCAAATTTGCTACCCCTATAACTTTCTTCACCATCCAAGTATGAGGAAAATTCCCTCAGAATATTCATATGGATGCTGATCTAAAAACAAATTCTGTAAAAATGTTAAGTTTATTCAACTGCCTGGTCCTTAAGTGGATCTGTACTTAAAAGATGTCTGCAGTGTAGCATAAATGGTTCCCTTATGAAAATGAGACTAGATGCCGAGGGGAGTATGTATCTCCTTCTTGCTAGTAACATCTGTCAAGTAAGCAGTGACTAATAGAATCTATCACGATGTTGAGACTGAATCAGGGGAATCTCATCCGAGTGTAATAGATTTGCAATCCACGACGAGGCTTGCCGAGTCGTGGATGTAGCAAATCGTCTGTACGAGGATGAGATTCCCCTGTCTAAGTCGTAACATTGTGATTGATTATTTTTCTCACTCGCCTCATTTTATCATTATTATAATGATTTTTAAAACTACGATACCAAAACCTACACAAATCTAATGTTGTCGTGACGTTACTTTCTATGACGTCATAATATAGGAGCCACGTGGAGTGTGAGACTAATAGAATCTATCCCCAGATGTGATCAGGGACAAGGAAATCCAACCCGAGTGTCCGGGATTTGCTTGTACCACGACGAGGCTTGCCGAGTCGTGGACAAAAGCAAATCCTGGACACGAGGGTTGGATTTCCGTGTCCCTGATCACATCTGGGGATTGATTATTTTTCTCCCGCTGTGTAAAAGCGCTCAAAAATTAGATTTTATGTATTCTTTTTCATAATTTTATCGGCAAAGGCATCAGTCATGTATGACGTCACAATTGACGTTACAGTCAAAAGGCACGTGAAAATGTTATCTTACCCCATAGGGGTAAGACAAGGATATCTTTTCTCAGCGTTTCCATGGATATCCCAGTCCACAGTGGGAGAAAAGGAATTCTCGCACATTGGATAGGCTGATTCTCCTTTTCAGCGGTGCTGGAGAAATCGATCCGGCACCCCTGATCCGGCACTGTTGATTGTTCCTTTATGACGTCACAGTCAAATTGGCGTACGTTATTTCACGTGCACATACATTTAGCATGACGTTCAGTCATTTCGATGCATAAACAAAGGACTTTGCAAGTTTCAATGTGCGAGAAAAATAATCAAGCACCACATTTTGAGTTCCGGACAGAAAAATATCAGTCTCGGGTGGGATGATCAACGTCCCAACCTCGGCTAACGCCTCGGTTTGGACTTGATCAATCCCACCCTCGACTGATATTTTTCTATCCGGAACTCAAAGTGGTGCTAGATTCTATTAATCTCAAACTGCTACGTCTACGTTTTTTCTTTCGTTTCACGACGTAATTAAGTGAGTGAGAAAACAATGTCAAAACCAGTTAGTGTATGAATCTAAAGTATATGGGCTAAAAGGTTCGTGGACGATGTTTTCTGGTACTAAAATTCTTGAAATTACTAAAACGTGGGTCCTGTAGCATCATATCCCACCCATCCTGCAAAATCTTTAGGTACATTTTTTGTCATAATAATTTTCACCCTCTTTGGCCATATTTTATTGTTTAGATTGAGGATCACTGACGAGGGTTGAGTACCCGAAACGTGCATGTCTGGTCCATACTGCAAATTTATCCGTTTATAAATGATGCTATTGAATTTGAAGACGTTTAACTTAAGATACCGGGTGCAACTCCACCCTTATCTATGGTGGCATACTTCTTTCCCCTGCATGCGAGATATGATTCTTTAGAATATGTCGACATGCGACTTACTTATGTCTACATGCAACTTAATTATGTCAACATGCGACTTATTTATGTCAAAATGCAACTTATTTATTTCAACATAACGACATAATTTACAGAAAATATCTCGCATGTAGGAGGCAGAAATATGCCACCATATATACTTATTATATCAGGAAATAAATAAAACTAACGTCATATTTTAGACGGAGTTAATAACAATATTATTATTTTTGAATTGGTTTACTAAAAGTTTCCTTGATCATGAACCATTTCAAATCCAATTTGACTGTTGTCATGATCTATTAGCATAGATCAATCAGGTAATTGTATCTGTTTCATAATCTTCAATCGACAGTTATTATCTCCACAGAATAAAGCAAAGGAAGATATGGTTGGCGGTTCATGTCATGGCTTTATTTAAAATAAATAATAATAGTTCATGAACTCAATGCAGAATTTAAGGCAAATAAATTCAATAAAGCAAATGCTTAGTAAGTTCATATTTCTTAGTTCTTGAATGTAAGTTCAGTTCAATTGTTCATGAACTTCAATGCTCAATAGTTCATAGTTCAAAGTTCAATAGTTCATATAAATGTCCAATATTTCAATATCAATAAATCCATATTTTGACAATAAAAATAATCAATGGTCTACGACGACATTCAATTGTATATGTCGTAGATAATCAATACAAATTAATAATAAACCCCAATTATTGGCCCAGAGTCTGGAAGACAACAGAAACTGAAGCGAGGTTTAAAAGCAAAATTCTGCCGAACGCTAAGACAGTTGTAGAACTGCACTGTTTTGAACCAATGAACGTCAGGAAAGAGGAAGCCATGACGCAATTAATGCAAGGTGGTATGAGCGGGTGAGTTGGATTCCGGATCTGGAGCGGGGCTTCCGGCAAAATTGGTTAAGATTCGGAATTAAAATGTCGTGAAACACTTGAACAGTTGATTGTAGACGCTAAACGCTGCCTTGATAAATGTATAGAAACTGTTAACAAATCAGTGATGAAGATCGTGATATACCAAACCCAGAGGAAAAACAGAGATGAAAAACCCAGTTTTTGTGTTGGGGAAAAATCCTCTGAAAACTGGGCATGTTATATCACTGTCGCACTCGGAACTAAATGATGTCACAGTCACCGCAAACGAAATGTTCGGAGCTTCACGCGATCCCAAGGTAGGAAAATTGGAGGATGAAAGGTCCGATGTAAGAGGTTCACGGATGTAGGCAATTAAGGCTCCATGGTATATCTTCAAGTCCCATCAATGGCGAATTAACGTCGAGGGTAATCCCGAGCTTTAGAATATTGCTGAAATAAAAATAAAACAAGCGCAGAAGGAGGAGATGAATGTAAACCCTGCAATAGAATATTAATTGTATAAATATGATGCATGTTTAAATGTTAGGAAATAAGCACATCTATAGATTGAAATACGTTGTAATGAATCATAAAAATAAAGAAAGGGTGTGGAGGAGAGGGTTTTTTGGTGAAATGTTTATAATGATTTTGCTCCTCACTGATACTGAAAACACGCTAGAGTTAGACCGGAAGTGTCACAGCCAGAGTCTGCGCAATCCACTCAACGCGGTCAAGGGTGATGGAGTTATCTTCCTTAGAACTTAGTTAATGTTAATCATTGGCATCATTTAAAGGCATATTAATTAACAGCGTGGACCAGACATGCATGTTTATATGTGAAGGAAGGTTATATTATGCTTATTCGTTGAGATAAAATTCATTTATCCTTTAGAGGATAAATGATATTATCTCCACAGAATAAAGCAAAGGAAGATATGGTTGGCGGTTCATGTCATGGCTTTATTTAAAATAAATAATCAATAATAGTTCATGAACTCAATGCAGAATTTAAGGCAAATAAATTCAATAAAGCAAATGCTTAGTAAGTTCATATTTCTTAGTTCTTGAATAGTAAGTTCAGTTCAATTGTTCATGAACTTCAATGCTCAATAGTTCATAGTTCAAAGTTCAATAGTTCATATAAATGTCCAATATTTCAATATCAATAAATCCATATTTTGACAATAAAAATAATCAATGGTCTACGACGACATTCAATTGTATATGTCGTAGATAATCAATACAAATTAATAATAAACCCCAATTATTGGCCCAGAGTCTGGAAGACAACAGAAACTGAAGCGAGGTTTAAAAGCAAAATTCTGCCATAATGACTTTCGAGGATTATTGGTGATAACCCTCGAAAGGCATCCGCCACAAAGCGGCCGATTTTGCAGAAACTGAGCGCCATGACAGAACTGCCATATTGAGTTCTATTTTCGAATGTAGCATAGGCATAACAGAAAATTATTGTTCGAAAATGCCACTAAATAAATGGTCTACATCGACAATATCGCTATATTGTGTATGATGCAGATTTTTACATAGATGAAAACATTCCGAAAACGACAATCTGTTCATATTATATAAGGGGATAAACGCTGACCTTGACCCATCTCAGGGGAAAATTTTAACCTGATGAGTAAGGCAAGTAAAGATTACAAGGCACCAAGTGTTGGAAGAAATACTACAATGACGAAATAATGTAGATAAGTCTCATTTTCCCATACATATGCTGATTCACGTGTATTACACGTCACACGATACATTTCACCAGTTGAATTCGATATTGTGAGGATGACATTTCATACTGCTCATTAAAGCCACTTTTGACCAGAGAGAAAAAATACTCTTTCTTGACGGGTTATCAAAATTATGTAAATTGTAGATTTTGTAATGTAGAAAAAAACCCATTCATAAGCTTTAATTATGAATAAGAGGCCAGGGATATTCGCATAGTATATATATCGTATATTGGATAGCAGTATATATAATTAGGACTGAGTAAAGGGTAACATTGTTAAGAACTATAACTCTACAGGGCTCGGAGAAGAAGAGGCACTGACATGTTTAGACAATTTTGAGCAAAATTTTACTAATATTTAGACTGTCAAGGAAGCGATTGAACAGAAAAGCGAATAAAACTTTGTGGTTCCCATGGAAATTCTGAAAAAAAGAAATGTTATGCATTTTCGACTTTGAGACTGTAAAACGGATTGAAAGTTTCCCATGTTTCGCTTCGCGGATTTTATAGTTTGTGTGTCGGTTGTTTTTTTTTTTATTATTATTATTATACATTGATCGACAGAAAAATTATTACAGTCGTTACTTACATGTAAGTAATAAATTTGTTGGAAATCAATACGTTAGACTGCTTGAAGCGTCGTGCATGAATGATTAAGCCTCAGCTTCTTACGAATGTATTAGGTTAACTTAAAAACAAACATAAATTGACGAGGGGAATAGAATAAGAACAACTTCGGAATTTGGTTTATTTATTTATTTTTATTGATTAATTTATAGCTTTATTCTTATTATAATCTTTCAAATTATAGGAATATAGGTATATGTTACATGGAGATATAAGACAAATATTGGAATTTTTCGAGAAAAATAGGATAATTATAGGACTTTTCAAGCATAAAATCCAAAATAAATTAAGGAATTTTGACAGAATATTTGCCTCCAGGAATCCCTTTCACGTCATACTTAAATCAATTAAATGAGACATTGAAATTAATACGATATGAAGTGTATATAGGTGGCGAGCGAAGCTAGCCATATTTTTTTTTTTTTAAGGCACTTTTGAAAAAGACACTTTTGACAAATTGTTGCAAAATACAGTTTGTACATGTGAAATTTTACATAAAGCAATAACGAATTTGAGATGCAAATTTTCAGACGAAGAGCCCAAAATATAAGATTTATGAAATATTCTTTTTTTTTATATATAGGAATTTAGTAGAATCCTGTATTTGTTATAGGAAATAATATGTACAATGTATTATTATCATTTTTTGGTTTTCTATAAAATATAATTTTAATTAATCATTTATTTCAATCATTTATTTGTTTTTGTTTTGTTTCTTACAACATGTACAAGGGGGGGGGGGGGGTTAGGGTTTTTGTTTTTGTTTTGTTTTGTTTTTATGGTGACATTTGATAGATACTAGTGGCATATAATATATGTTCGTATCGAATTTATTGCGTCAAACGTACGTTCTTTAAAGATATATCAACTGGATGTGAGAAGAGGAAATGAATTCCTAGCGCCCTCTATCATAATGATAAAGCCTAAAAAATTCAATTCTATCTATACGAGATAAATAATTTACTTTATTTCCAAAATCATATGCTATTCGTTTACGTATGACGCTATTCTACGAATATTTTACTAATGTCGATTGTTCTTTTATCATGTTTATGATTTATCCCTTAATAAAATTTATTTCTTATATCGGCCCAAAAGCAATATAAAAGCATCATCAATTTCTAACGCCTAGCCGGCAGTATACAACTGCTACATTACGGAAGAAGAATGCCGCAACAACAGATCCATATCTCGCGTTTGACGTTTCCGAAATACCCTGATCAATGGACTATAGGTTACCCGAAAGTCTATATCTTGCTCGTTCACACGGAGATATTCACACTAAAATGTAAAGAACGTTCGATCAAAATTGATAGAAATACGAAATAAATAAAAGGCATATTACTATCGGAAAGCAAGAGCGCTAGAATGATTAACAGTGCTCTCACTTCCCTTTTTGGGACAGGAGCCGAGGCCGGTGAAATTTTGAAAATAAATAGATGTTTTCTCAAAATGGAAAAAAAGTATAAGCACTGCATATGAATAGAATATTATTTCTAATTCAAATGCCCCTTTAAACAGATCTCTGTGAAATTTCACCTAAAATTTAAACTCTTTTTTCAATTTTTTAAAGCGTCAAATTGGGAAAATTAGTCAAAAAATTGGGAAAACAATTTTGATTTGGGAATGGGAGCGATTCAGGCCAATCGAGAGCCATGCAAGGCAAAGTGATTCAAAGATCAAGAACAAGATCGTACATCGAATAGAATGATAGGACAAAATATAGAGGAAACCACCTGGTACCACGACTGAAACAGCAGAATCATAATAAGCGATCGTGGCAGTGGAGGAATGTCATGTGCTTAACCTCTGACCTCGCATGCTGTAAAACTGGTAAATGTCTATTATTGTTTGCTGAACTTGGGTCGAAGGCACTGACAACAATATCCGCTAGAGCTGTACTGATATTTACGATCGAAATGATAAGGGTAATGTGGAATGGTGTAATGAGCTAAATAACAAGATGCCGCATCATTGTATTAGGGAAATCTTGCATTCGTATTGTCTTACATGTACTGTGAACATGTAATCAATGTTGCAATTAAGAATTTATGATTGATAGCACGACAACAACAAGACCCAACAGGACATGATAAATTGAACAAATATGTTAAATGACTCAATAAATACTAGTAAATAAATGAATAACTAAATAAATAAGTAAATAAATAAATGAATAGATAGATAAATAAATAAATAAATAAATAAATAAATAAATAAATAAATAAATAAATAAATAAATAAATAAATAAAAATCAAACAGATAAATAAATGAATGAGTAAACAGGTAAATCAATAAATATTACATAAATAACAGATATATGTGTGTGCACAAAATTAGGGACAAGAGAGTGATATAAAATTGCCGAGACAAGTGGGCATGTGTATTGAACACTACCATTATTCTTAAACACGACTTTTAAATACTTAATAAAAATTGAGTTATAAATATAAAGTAAATCTGTAGCAAGTGATAAAAAATAATTTGACAGCATGAATACATGTAACATGCCCGGTGGAAGACAATTCGAAGTCTGTAATATTGTGACACAGGTGAGCTACATATAAGTACAGGCTTATATAAAACAGTTAAACGAAAATTCATCTATGTCGTGCTTTCATCTAATTCGAGGCAAGCTCACATGTGCACAAATCACTCTTACCTTACTGTAGGCACGTCAAATAAAATTGGACGATACTATTATACTTTACCGACTTTAGGCTACCACTAAATCAAACCCCATCGCAGGCATGAAAAGGCTAACACAGCACGATGACCAGAAAAACATCTCTCGACGTTGGAGTACACTACGAGTTTTTAACTATATAGGTGCACAGATCATGTTACTAAAGTACTAATAGGTTCTTAAGAAAACGGAAATATACCTTTTATTTGTAAATGTAAAAAAATAAAAACTAGAAAATTTAAATGGTAATGCAGAAGGAAAAGCACTATTCAAAGAACTAGCATTTGTAACCATATAAGATATCATTTTTGGTGTACTCATAGGAAAATAGCAATATTTTACGTTCAGAAATTGTCAAAGTCGTTTTTCTAAACAAGGGTCGAGTATATTAAATAAAACGGCAATACCTATTCATACAGGTAGATATTCACTGATCATTCAGGCATAAATCTATGTGTACAGTTATGATTATGGCTATTGCATTAATCAAACTTGACCAGTGTAAGTTTTAATGACTTAGTGCATGGAAAAGGTGATTTATCGTGCTATTTTCATATGTGTAGAGGGGAAACGCAAAAATGATACCAAAATAAAATTTCATTTTCAAACAGTGCTCTATTAGTTGAATAATTCTCTCGATATTCATATGTGTCTATCTTGAAGCGTTTTCACATAAAATCAAAATTCCTGTTTTCTTAACTGACTGTTAGTACTTTAGAAAAAGCGAAAGTTTTGGTGAAATGTTTATAATGATTTTGCTCCTCACTGATACTGAAAACACGCTAGAGTTAGACCGGAAGTGTCACAGCCAGAGTCTGCGCAATCCACTCAACGCGGTCAAGGGTGATGGAGTTATCTTCCTTAGAACTTAGTTAATGTTAATCATTGGCATCATTTAAAGGCATATTAATTAACAGCGTGGACCAGACATGCATGTTTATATGTGAAGGAAGGTTATATTATGCTTATTCGTTGAGATAAAATTCATTTATCCTTTAGAGGATAAATGATATTAATGAATGAATAGAAATGACGTGTGGATGAACTAAATAAATGAACCCTGAACATTATAAAATCGTACTGACGCAATGAAATTTAATTCAATAATTTATTGTAATAAGTCAATAACATTTGAGATAGATAAGAACCCTGTTATGAATAATTAAATGTATAATAGTTGATAAACGTTTAATATACATAATATATTAACCTGGAGGAATGAGTTATGATTTCAATAAATCTCTTCATTCTGCGAAATCTATTCAAATAATGACTTAATCAAATATAATGAGATTCGCGACCAAAATTAGATCAGCAAAGATAAGAGTCTAGATGGGCATTATAAATACAAATGTATTTTGAATTTTGGCGCGTCATGACGTCGTCAAACTTTTGGGTCAGTCAGAAGGCAATGCTCAAATTGAGGCTATTTGTATAATTTGGAAATTTGCGTCTAAAAATAGAATTTATTAAGCTGGACCTAGATATTCGAGAAAGAGAGGGGTGGGTCCGGTCCGTCAGAGGGAAAGGGAGGGTCCAGCCTTTGATTTAAAAGAAATTTATATATAAAAGTAAATCAGGAAAACGGGGAAAATTGTGGATGTTATAGGCAAATTTAAGGAAGGGGTCCTCATCCCCTATCCCTCCTCCGCTAGATCTGTGTTTCTTTCATACTGTCATTATTCAATATGTTTCTTTGATTTTATCGGAAATCTGAGGGACCTATTGTTTTTAAAGGCATTATTGGATGTTTTTGCACTTGATATGAATTATTAAAGCCAAGTGACCAAAAAATTTTGTGTACTTGAATGATATTATGCATGTGTTTTTATTAGCAAATTCGTCTTGTTAACAATAAAATCGACTTTCTTCAAGACTTGAAATTTATCGGTGTTCTTGTCTGAAAATTTCAACTCGTTTATGGACGATTTCCTTTTATGTAATCTTTAACTGATGCACATCTACTACATGTATCCTCTCTCTTTGAACTTGAAAAAAATGATTTTGATGTTAGAGTTCAGCACGGACCGACGCTATTTTATCATAAATTAATACTCTCGAACCAATTTGATAATGGGCAATTCTAATACTGATCTTTAGTATTAATTTGATATCACCCTAAGGAGGTATTATGCTATCGGTCATTTTGTGTGTGGAAAATCCAATGACCTCAGGATATCCCGTATGTACCCTATCACATAATATTTGCACCTAAAGGGTCGTGATAAGATCAGATGTATTGTGATATCTAGAATATTGAACTTTTCATAATTTTAAAAAGTATTAGAAATAATTTCCGAGCTTTTTTTTATAATAACTTCGCATCATGATTAATACTGGAAAGTAATACCTATAGTTAGGGGCTGTATGAAACGACACCATTATATAGAAATTCCATCATCAATATTATGATTATATAAATTTCAAAAGAAAATAATGATAAATAAAATGGAAGAATGTTAAATTTACCCTCGTGCATACAGTGGCGGATTCAGGGGGGCACTGACCCAAAATTTTCCAAAACCCCCTATATTTTGGCCCATTTTCAGTAAAAATAGCCAAAATTCGCCATTTGACCCCCACCCCCCCCCCCCCCCCCCCCCCCGGCTAAGGGGGCGCTGGATCCGCCACTGGCATAAGCACTGTTCTATATTGGCTCAACGACATTTTTAGTGAATGATTAAGAACACTGGAGTGAGGGACTGAAGCGATAGACCGAAGTTTCTAAGCATCACAGTAGAAATATCAACGTTTTGTTTATGACTTTATATTAGTGTCGTCTAGAAATGATATTATACAACATAGCACAATTTAAAAGGAATATACATGTAATTGTGGTGAAATAGATTGGTTATCCCCTTGCCATGTTGTCTGAGAAGCTTTTGAAACTTTTAGATCTCTGACCCAGGGGCGGATATAAAATTTGAGTTGAGAGGGCCTGGTGAATATAAAAAATGTGAAGGATCTGGGGCTCAATCCAAGGCCCAGGCGAAGTCCTGGTTGGGGAGGGGTCTGAGAGGGTGGCGAAGCCCTACGACGGAAACCCGCGTCCTTGCAGTTATTGATTCTGCGTTTTGTATGATCAAGGACTTATAAACAGTATGTTTATAAGTCCTTGGTATGACCAAGGTAATATTTACTGAAATGTAATTTTAGTAATTTGAAATCTGATTTAGAATAGATTTATTAATTGTTTTGAATGTTGCGAGCGAATTGAGCCAGCGAAATTTTTAACTCGATTCTCTTTAGGGGGAGAGGAGGGGATATTTACACGCCACAAATCCCACCCTCACTGTTGTAACTAAGGGTTTGCTGACTTTGAGATTTCTTAGTTTATCAGAAAAAGACTAATCAAAAAGCTAAGTTGAGGCGTCCAATTAAACAACCGAAGTATACACATATTTTTGTATATTTGAGTAAAAAATGCATTCGGAGATTTTAGGGGGGGGGGGGTCTCACGCCCCCTCTATATCCGCCAATATGGTCAGTACTGAGCCATCCAGGAGAATTGGTGGGTTTCTGGTATATCATTGTGGTTAAAAAAAGATATACGTAAAGATAGAGAAATCAGGATATTTGGTATAAATTTCCAAGGGGATGGGATCTTGACCTTCCCTCTCCCCTATTCCGCCTCTAGACTCGCGATTGGGTATCACCAAAGAAATCTTCAGTGAGCGAAGAAATACTTAGTGTATTTCGGTATTCAACCTCATGTAGTCCGTGAGCCAGACCCCCAAATTCGGGGTCATTGGTACCATCCGAGGTGAATAAACGACACCAATATATTCTGATAGATGGATATCTCTAGTATTTGAAAATGTATGATAGCAATGAATAATAGGTAGCTAAGACAGTTTTTTTTTGAGGAAAAACCTTGTTTTTAAGTCGAAAATCAATGAAAATAGGAAAACAATTATAAATTTTATATGGTTGATGATTTAAAAAATTAAAAAGTGTGAATATGTAGTATTTTTGGTGTTCTTTCAGATGAAATAAGTTTCAATTTCCCATACCTATTTTTACGGTGCGTTTTGGGGTAAAAAAGTCGAATTTTTGCAAAATTTCAAAGAAATTCGAGAAAATTTTAAGTTATTCCTGCTACTCAGTTCCTCAATATTGTATATGATTGTCCAATGATGATTTAAAAAACATCTTTGAAGCTTTCTCTTTCAAATGACATATATTTTGTATTCTTAATTTTTTGCGGAATCTTCGAATTTGAGTTTTTATACAGAAAACTGTATTTTCAATTAGAAATCTTCGATTTCTGTACATTAATTTAAAGAACCCTACCTAATTATGAAAGCAATAATTGAAAGCTATTTTCTAATTTAACTTTTCAGATTATATATGTTTTACTGATATTTCATTCAAAATTAAAGTGTTTTGGGGAAAAACGTATTTTTCATCCAAAAATTGCTGATTTCTGAAGAATATTTATTGAATCTAACGAATTTCTTAAAATGATAGCAGGAATGTATTTTAAAATGTAATTATTAAGGTTCATTCATGAAATACATATTTGAAACATATAGGTATATTTTCTACTTAATTTTGGGGCAAAATGCCTGTTTTTTGTCTAAAAATGACAGATTTCTTGGAGAATACTATTAATTCATTATCTTAGCTAAAATTATAGATTTAAAGTAATTATCATTAAGAAAGTAATTATCTTGTCAGAAGATTATGAACTTAAAAGTAATTATTCATTAAAACCAACATTTTTGGATAAAATATGTATTTTTTACGCAAAAACCACTTATTATGAGAAAATAAGTACTTGCTCTTTTAACCTGCCTAAATTGATATCTTCAAGCTTTGGTATTACGCTATTTCTTATCATAAATGGATAGGAATGTCATTTGATTACTGAAAGTTAATTTATATGTTATTTTGGGGCAAAAAACCTGATACATGTGCAAAAATCACTTATTTCTGTGAACATTTTGTGGAATTTTTATTTTTTATTTTATCAAAGCAGGAGAGGTTTCATATAATTTGATGGCATAAAAGTGATCAAGTTTAATGAGTTAGAGGAGATTTCTTTCATTATCTTGCTATTTTGGGGGGAAATCTAAATTTTTATTTAAAAATCACTGATTTTTGGAAAAATTTTATTACTATGAAATGGGTCATTATTATTTATATTCGAAAGTGTTCCTGGATATATATACTTGTAAGTCAAATGCATTTCAAGTATCCTCTGTTAATTTAATGGGTATTTTGGGGCAAACAATATTTTCTATTATAAATATATAGCAAATATAAATCAAGAAATTTATTATAGGAATGACAAATATGGATAATCACCATATCCCTGTATACAGCGAACTCCCGATATGGGTCTCATATTTCAAACTATGACTATTGTCTTCTGTATTTCCTATTTAACTGTTTATTCTTTCTAAACTTATTTATCATTTCTCTTAAATTTTGTGTATATTTTCATATTTGGGGTAAAATACATATTATTAAATATTAGGTCACAAAGAAACCTGTTACGTATCTTCTTCGTGCCTTGTGGTACATAAGGCCTTCACAGATCACAAAGAAAAGCAAGCTTTTATTCTCAAAAATCTAGCAATATTTAACCTCGAAATGTGTTTTATCACATTTTGTTTATTAAGAGCTTGTTTTTCCATCTTTTTCTTTTCTTTTTTTTACCCCAAACATACTAATAGTAACATTTCAAAACATAGAATAAAATGAAGAGTAAGTTAAGAAAAACTAATCAGTTAAATAGGAAATACAGAAGACAATAGTCATAGTTTGAAATATGAGACGTAATTTTAGACTATAATTTTATACAAAACATATTTTTTGCCCCAAAATACCAATTAAATTAACTTGATACTTGAAATACATATGACTTACAAGGACAAACTATGATATACCCAGGAACACTTTTGAATATAAATAATAATGACACTTTTCATAGTAATAAAGATGGTGTCATCCTGATTGTCCAACATTGATTTGATTGTGACGTCACAGGCAAAGACACAACAGCAAAGGAAATATGCTCCCGTTAAAATATCAATTTCGTCTATTTTTGAGCGAAGATAAAGAAAAAGCACTACCGGAGCATCTTTAAATAATGAAAGGACTTTCATTTGGTGAGAACAGTACGTCTTAAATTAATAGAAATTCTTCAAGATAATAAGGATATTGCAATCACACTAGTAACAAAGTAACGGTAGGCAACCATCATTCTATATAGTTCTGTTCATTGTAACGTCATAATAACGTTGTGACATGGAGAAAAACGATGGTGCCGTTCCTGGCGAGGTCGAACCAGAAAATGAGAAACAACTATTGCAGCATATTTTAACGGTAGTCAATAGGCTTGACAATCGCATCAAGAACTTGGAAAATGATACCGCAAAAATTGAGGAAATAAGATCTTCAATATCGGCCTTCTCATCTAGAATTGAATCGTTAGAGAAATCGGTAGAAAAAATCTACAACCACATTAGCCAAATGGAAGCTGGTATTGAAGGGCTAGGTGCAGTTGTAAATACCGTCATCGACAAATGCGCACAAAATAAAAAGGATATCGGTTCGGTTGATACGAAACTTATAGAAATGGAAATGGAGATGAGGAAATCCGAAAAAATATATTTCGAAAACATGCAAAAACTACAAGAGAATGTTTTGGATCTCAAATGCCGCTCAATGAAGTACAATCTCGTTTTCTCGGGCCTAGAGTATCAACGCGATGAAAACGTTAAAGTTAAACTCCGAGAATTTATCAAAACAGAGCTTGGCTTAGATCAACACATTGACTTCGTCAATGTACATCGTTTTGGTTCACCGGGACTCAATAACGCCAGACCAATAGTAGCGAAGTTCCTGTTCAGATCAGATTTAGAAGTCGTTCTAAAAAACGCATACCGTCTAAAAGGAAAACAATTCGGGATAAATGAACAATTCCCTAGAGAAATCGAAAATCGCCGGAAACCCCTGTACCCCTTAATGAGGAAAGCAAAAAAGGAGGGCAAAAAGGTTTCTTTGGTGAGGGACCGTCTGTATATAGAGGGTAAAATGGTCCAGGCACAAGCAGGAACAGAGGACGAAATTGTAACACGAAATAAGGAATACAGAGACGTGTTATTTGACAGAGCGGTGAATAACCCTCAACTTCCGCCTCTTCCACCACGTCAATATAAACGAGCCAGAAGTGAGGACTCTGTGGATGATACGTCTAACTCACCAACACCATCAACTCCTCGATAGGACAGGCCAACAAGAGAACGTCCAAAGAATACAAAAACTCAGTATTTATCAATATCTAGCTTAAACGTCTGCGGGTTAAAAAGCAAATTACTCATACCTGAATTTCAAGAGTTAATCAAAAGTTACGATATATTTGTATGCATTGAAACTAAAACAGATCATTTCGACATAATTAATACCCCAACTGGATATAATTATTTTTCAAAAACTAGAAAAGAGTTTAAAAGGAAATCTGGGGGTATTGTCATTTTTTATAAGAACACTCTTGAAAAATATATTCAGTTTCCAAATTCTACTTCCGAATTTGTACAATGGCTGACGATCTCGAAATTCAATACCAACAAATTATTTGTCTTAGGTTGTGTTTATATACCTCCTGAAAATAGTATCTATGCATCTAACGAAAGCTTTGATGAAATTGAAAATGAATTAATACCGTACTTATCCGAAAACGTACCGATTACGTTGATAGGTGATTTCAATGCTCGGACAAGCAATTTGCCTGACTTTACGTATGTAGATGAGAATTTATTTGATATTTTAGACATAGAAAATGACACATATATACTATTGAATGATCATATAAACCTTACTTTGAACAATATCCCAGTAGAGAGATCCACACAAGATATTCAGCATGCTAATAACTTTGGCAAAAAACTAATAAAGATGTGTCGTAATACAAACATGTATATCACCGCAGGAAGATTTGGAGCTGATAAAAATATAGGAAAGGTTACATGTAAAGACACAAGTATAGTTGATTACTTCATTGTTAACTCGTGTGTATTTAGTATGATAGAAGAGTTTGAAGTGATTGATTTCGATCCGTTATTCTCAGACGTCCATTCGAGGTTACATATCTTACTGCATATAGATGAGGAAATAGAAAAATTTGAACAAACCGATTTCCAAAGAAGGAATAAGAAAACAGTCAATTGGAAACCGGAAAAAGAAAATGTCTTCAAAGAAAATATCGATATGATTGACCAAGAAATAATACAATTATGTCACGTATTAGATGAAAATGATAAATCAAATGAATCAAAAATCAATACGATCAATGAAGAAATATGTAAATTATTAACAGAAACCGCATTAAAATCATTTGATAATGTTAAAAATAACAGAAATAATCAAATGAAACGAAAATTTAAACCATGGTTTACAAAATCGTGTCATGAAAAAAGAAAAATATTCCACGAATATAGAGAGAAATACAAACAAGATAAATGTGTTGAAAACAGACAGCGTATGAAGCAATCTAGTAAAGATTATAAAAAAGAGATAAACAAAAGCTTTGAAAAATACCAATTTGATATGGAAAAAGAATTACGAAATAAATCAAAAGTAAATCCAAGACAGTATTGGAAGATATTAAATAAGCTAAACGGGAAAAATGAAATATCAGAAATTAAGGCCCCTTTAAATGACTTATTTGAGTATTTTAAGGATATTAATCAAGGAGAAAACAATACAGAAGAGTTCAATATTCCAGATGACAATGATGATACTTTCGATACAGACATACTCAATGAAGCTATAACAGAAAAGGAAATCGATGATTGCATAAGAAATCTCAAGAATAACAAAGCCAAAGGATACGACGATGTTTCAAATGAGTATATAAAATATTCAGCCAATACATTCATGCCTTTATACGTCAAATTGTTTAACCTCATACTTAACACAGGTATAATACCAAAAGGTTGGGGTTATGGTATTATCCACCCAATATATAAAAAGAAAGGAGACCCCCAAAATCCTGAATCATACAGACCCATTACGCTTACGTCAGCTCTGGGTAAAGTTTTCACTTCTATCATTGATACACGACTGCGCCTTTTTGCCAATTCACATGAAATAATTAGCATGGCCCAAGCTGGGTTTAGAAAAGGCTTCTCAACAACTGATAATATATTCTGCCTATACTCTTTCATTCAACTATATCTTAATACTGGCAAAAAACTCTTCTGCACATTCATAGATTTTAGAAAAGCATTTGACACTGTTTGGAGAATAGGTTTATGGCAAAAGCTTCAGAACACAAATATCAAAGGTAAAATATTTAAAGTTATTTATAACATGTATGCCGATATAAAATCATGTGTTAGAAAACATTCAGAATGTTCTGATTTCTTTCCGTGTATGACAGGAGTACGTCAAGGAGAAAACTTATCACCATTTTTATTTACTATTTTTTGAATGATATAGAAGAATTCTTAACACATCAAGGATTAACAGGTATGGAAGTCGTAGAAATAAAACTGAGAGAGGAATTACACATATTTATGAAAATTTTTCTGTTATTATACGCAGATGACACAGTTATACTAGCAGATACTTCTGAAAATTTACAGCTTACATTAAAAGCATTTGAAAATTACTGTAAGCACTGGAAACTAAAAATTAATGTCGATAAAACAAAAGTCCTCATTTTTGAAAGGCGCAGGAATAGAATAGTCAGACATTTCTTTATCAATGAAAATGAAATCGAAATAGTAGACTCTTATTGTTATCTAGGAGTCATGTTTAATTATAATGGAAATTTTTTAAAGGCACGAAATCACCTTGTTGGGCAGGCTGAAAAAGCGCTTTATGCTTTATATACTAAACTAAGAAATATCTCCATTCCAGTTGATCTTCAATTAAGACTATTTGACAATCTGGTAGCTCCAATACTCTTGTATTCATCAGAAATATGGGGTTTCGAAGATAAAACTATAATAGAAAAGTTACACCTGAAATTTTTGAAAAACATACTTAAATTACGTTCATCTACACCAAACTATATGGTGTATGGTGAAACAGGACGGGTACCGATGGATATCAAAATCAAAATTCAGATGCTTTCCTTTTGGTCAAAACTATTAACGAATAGTGAAAACAAATTATCAGGAATTCTATATCAACTACTTTACAATCTACATGAAACAGGCCGTGGAAGGTTTAAATGGATAGAATATATTAAAACAATACTAAATGATATCGGTCTTAGTTACATTTGGTCGTCACAGACACCTTTGAGTAAAATTCAAATAAAAACTGAAATCAATCAGCGAATGAAGGATCAGTTTTACCAAACTTGGTTCTCTGCCATAGAAACATCTTCAAGAGGGTCGTTTTACTCGCTTTTTAAATCAGAATTCAAATTAGAAAATTATTTGATTAATTTAAGTCAAAATCAAAGACTGTTAATATGTAAATTAAGATGTAGTAATATCAAATTTCCAATAGAACAAGGTAGATGGCAAAACATACCGAGATCCGAAAGACGATGCACGCTATGTAATATTAATTCAGTTGGAGACGAATTCCATTATTTATTTTCATGTAATAACGAAAATATAAAAAAATTACGCATTAAGTATATTCCAAGCTACTTCATATCGAATCCAAACGTAGGGAAAATGGTCGGACTCCTCTCATTTTGTAACATACCAGTATTAAATAACCTTTCTAATTTCATCTTTAATATTCAACGCTTTTTTTAAAGCAGTACATGCATGTAAATTGTATTTGTTTTATACATGTAATCATACATACTACCAATTGTCTTAATGTTACTTTTATCCAGATAATGAAAATGTTAATTCAACATCGATTATATACAATTCTTTTTTTTTTTTTTTTTTTAAATTGTTTATTTATGTATTGACTTTTAATTGATTTCCATGTTATGAAAGATTTTTTGCATGTGTTGTCACTTTGTCATGTCATCATTATACATGTATGTTGTTCCTCTTGTTGCACTTAACAGTGCCAGAGTGTATCAATAAAACTGCTTCAAACTGAAACATTTATATAAAAAGGTTAAAATGTGGTATATTTTTTGTTGGACAATCAGGATTCCAGGTAGTACCAATTACATTGTTTGCATAATTACTTAGCTAATTGATCTCATTGATCTTGCCGCTAATTGGTTCAGGTAAATGTTGGACAGATATGGCATAACCTCATGAATTTAAAATAAATAAGATAAAAGACGTTTAACCTTTTTTTTTTTAAAGTAATTCTACCAGGGACGTATACATACTTTTCTGCTTCTTCACTTATTTTGTCGTCAGTATCTCAGGTGCCTGCAGATATGATCGTTTTCAACCCCTCCCCCTCTTTCTTTCTCAGAATCATGGCGATAATGGCCATGGAGTAAAGAAAGTTTTATCCCCCCCCCCCCCTTCTTTACTCCACTGCCATTTTAGCCATGATTCTGAGAAAGAAAGAAGGGGGGAGGGGTTGAAACGATCATATCTACAAGCACCTGTGGTCAGATAAAAAAAATTTTTGTTGGAAATAGACAATTGTACATGTAGATGTTCGGGCTTTTATGAGATTAGCGGAGAAATTCCATTCATATTTTTTTTATCTCAAACAAGCATACAGACAGCAGGCGTGTAAGACAGACATCTGCTCCTTTTTTATGAAAACTGCTATTTAAGACTTGAGCGGACATCTCCCCATTTCTTCTCCAAAGGATACAAAGATGGTTACCATGTATACATTCTGGTCAATGCAATAGCACATAGAGTAAATAAACGGTCATAACTTTCCCTAATACATTTTGAAGCAATTTTTATAAGTACATCTAAACTGAAGAACTTAATTGATTAAGAAGTCACCAAGAAATAAAAAATGAAAAAATAAATAAATATATGATTATCATATATACATGTATACATATTTTTGCGAAAAGCTCGTTTTCTAGGATTTTTTAAAACTTTACTAAAGATTGTAGTGTATTTTCTCCTTATTGTACTCATCATTTTAAGTAATCATCTACTATTACATGTAGCCGATGATCTACTGAAAATCATAATTGAGAAATAGATTAATTTTGAGTGAAACTTTAACATTTATTTTACTTTTTTATATATCAAAATTAAATTAATTTGTTAGATTTGGTGAAAATAGATTTTCAAGTATGAAAAAAACCCTAATTGGTATGTTTATTTAGACAAACAGGTGTGTTTATTTAACAATACAGGTGACCTTAAATTTTTTGTTGGACAATCAGGATATGGGATTTTCAAAATGTTGGACAATCAGGATTGAACCATAAAGATTTACTAGAAATCAGCGATTTTAAAATAAAAATTTAGATCCCCCTCCAAAAAAAAAATAGCAAGATAATGAAAGAAATCTCCTCTAACTCATCAAACTTGATCCCTTTTATGCCATAAAATTATATGAAACCTCTCCTGCTTTGATGAAATGAAAAATATAAATTTTTAAAAATATTCACAGAAATAAGTTACTTTTGCTTATTTATCAGGCATTTTGCCCCAAAATAAGATGTAAATTAAATTTCAGTTATCAAATGACATTCCTATCCATTTATAATAAGAAACCGCTTAAATAGTACTTATTTTCTCAAAATAGGTGGTTTTTGCATGAAAAATACATATTTCATCCAAAAATGTTGGTTTTAATGAAATATTACATTTAATTCCACAATCATCTGACAAGATGATTACTTTCTAAATGACAAAAGCTTTAAATCTATAGTTTTAGCAAAGATAATGAATTAATAGAATTTTCCCAGAAATTTGTCATTTTTAGACAAAAAACAGGCATTTTGCCCTAAAATGAAGTAGAAAATATACCTTTTATGTTTCAAACATGTCATTTATGAGTGAACCTAAATAATTACAGTTGAAAATACATTCCTGTTATCATTTTAAGAATTTCTATCGATTCAATAAATATATTCCAATAATCAGCGATTTTTAAATGAAAAAAATACGTTTTTTTCCACAAAAACACTTTGATTTTGAATGAAATTTTAGTAATAAATATATGATTTTAAAGAGTGTGAAAAGTTACATTAGAAAATAGTTTCCCATCATTGCTTTCATAAGTAATAAGGGTTCTTTAGATTAACATACAGAAATGAGATTTCTGATTGAAAATCAGTGTTCTGTATAAAAAACATCAATTTCGAGGATTTTGCAAATAAAAATAAGAATATAAAATGTATGTCATTTGAAAGAGGATACTTTAAATATGTTTTGAAATCATCATTGGACGATCACATGCAGCATTGAGGAACTGAGAAGCAGGAATAAATTGAAATTCCTCGAATTTCTGTGAAATTTTGCTAAAATTCGACTTTATACCCCAAAAGACACAATAAAAATAGGAATTTGAACATGCAACTTATTTCATCTGACAGAGAACAAAAAATACAACATATTTACACTTTTCAATTTTTAAAATCACCATCCATATTTATGTTATATTTTTTTCCAGGAAAAAATCATTATTTGGCAAGTACGCAAGGGCAATAACTCTTGTTTACCCCTTTAGCTACCTTTGATCAAATGCTATCATGCATTTTCTGAAACCTCTTGGGTATATCTATCATAATATCAACATAAGATTTATTCACCCCAGATGGTACCGACCAACCCCTCTGGCTCACGGACTAATGCAACGATCTTTATATTTCATTTTATTCGTGAAAATCGCTTACTTAAACTTTTGAAGTTTTGCTGTAAATAGAAGAAGAAGAAGATGATGATGATCTTCTCCTTAACGGAGGCATTTTGAAGATGGGTCGAGAATATTTGGGTTGAAATAAGCGGAGGACGAGTTAGCGTAATAAGTTGACCTTGACCTTCCTTTGATAGCCGGTGCGAGTTGTCGAGAACATAACCATGGTAATGCTTTTTCTATCTTTATATTTTGCTAAATCTTCGTAAAAACAGATCACAGCTTATCTATTTGATGACAAAATAATTTAAAAGAGCTTAAAATGGTATTATGAAAGTAGAACATAGCTGTCATTCATATTCGATGGGTTTGTAATTTTGAAAAATCTTGGGATAACGGCTGTGTCGACCTTGGGCAAAGTCGAATAGTCTTTCCACTTCATCTAACGGTTGTGTGCATAAGGGAAGGGGAGGAGGCATACCAACCACAGACACTTATATAGTGATTCTCCCCCATTCTCGTGCCCCAAATAGGGGGGGGGGGTGCATTGCACTCACTTTAAACAAGTACCTGTTATGCCAACTCAGTAAATTCCTTCTTTCTTCTTTCTGTTTGGGCACCTAGCAATCCTCTATTGGGTCAGTTTGCTGTATTGATGTTATATTGCGGGCATACCTGTCAAATTTTTTCAGACCCTCTTTGGGAAATGAAAAAGAGGGTCATAGCGCGCGAACCAAAATCGCGACCTTTTGCTTGTGTCATTATGAATAAATTTTAACCCCCCCCCCAAAAAAAATACATGTCAGGTCAATAAAGTTCATTTTACTGTAAGACATGTAAAGCATATATATATTTATTTAAATTGAAATACTACATAATCATGATATTGTAGTACATGTGTAAAATTTTAGGACTTCATTAATCAAGGCCTGAAGGTTCATAGTTGAATTTGTTAGCTAGATAATATATTTTTATTTAGTTATTGCTATACCATGATGAAAATTTTATGTGAAATGAACTCTACATTTCACTGCTTCAATTGTTGTAAACACTATAAAAACATTGGTTCCTTTTCGTCTGCATAAATCTCCGTGTTTACGATCGTCTTCCCATTGACATTTCCATAATAATCCAAGCCCAGATTGTTAAAACAACATGAAAGTGGCTAATTACTTCCCATATCACTAAACAAACAACCCAATTTACCTGTAACTGCAGGTGTTTTAATGAAAAAGTCACAGCTGGAAATTTAAAGTCCCAAGTAATAGACGGAACCAAATCGTAATCGGGTGATTCCCGGGTCAGCAACGAAAAATCGGGTGAAAGGCATGACCCGCGCGGGTGATAAAAAATAATCGGGTCAAAGGGTAAAAAAGCGGGACTGACCCGCCGAAATCGGGTCAGTTGACAGGTATGATTGCGGGGAACTCATTCGCCAACTGCCCGTTACAGAGTACTCTAGCCAGGTCGTTCCCCTCTGGGGTGCCTCATAGCCCCTTCTATTATTTAAGGGGCGGAGTACTACCCCATTTTGATGCCCACCCTCCACTTGTGTATGTGGTGTATGCATGTATGCAGGAGGGTTGTATAAATATGTACTGCTTGGATGGTCCGTATTTCCAACGGCTTTTATAAGGTGCCACCACACCTGGATACCCTTGCTGCAGCATGAACGTGGGTACCCAACCCTTTATAGTCCCCCCGGTCAGGAGACTCGGTAGGGACGAACGAATGGATATGACTTTCAACTCTCATATGACCACACCGGGATTCGAACCCCGGTCGTCTGCGTGAGAGTTGAACGCCTTATCCACTCGGCCATCTCTACCTTGAACACTGTTTAAAATTTACTTATTACAGTTAGCAATTTACAGAGTTCAAGGATTAGAGGAACAGGAACCGGGTAGAGATGGCTGTGTGGATAGGGCGTAACTTGACTTTCTATCAGACGACTGGGGTTTAATTCCAAGTGCGCACTATCAAATTTACCAGTTAAAAACGGTCTCCCGCAAAGAGAGACAACTCATACGTTTTTTCGTCTTCTCTCAAAAAAATTGATAAATCATACGCTTGAATTCTCCAATAAAATGAAGAGATTGGACTATTGCAAGATAAAATTGGATAATTTCCACTGAAATAAAAATTCTCAACATTTTATTACACAGATTTAGCCTTAAAAAGGTCTGTTTCCTGCCAGCATGGCCAGCATTAGTATTTAAAGCAGTTGACACCATTGTTCCCCTTTCTGACACCTGATGAAAAAAATAGACAAGATCCATTGATGTGTCAAGGTCACTCATGATTTTTTTCATCGTCATCAAAAAATAAGAACAAACTCAAAAAAATTAATTTATGACACGAGGCAGATGGTTTCTGTGCAGCTAAAATGTAACTTCCGGTCTGTAAATTTCCATGAAAATGAACTTACCTTGATCGTTTCAAAGGAACTATTTTTTGCTATCAACAGGAAGAGTCACTTGATATTAGTACACATTGATAAAAATAAATCTTTCTGTTCGATGCCTCTCTTGCATCTACTTTAGTCAAGTGGACAGTACCATACCTGTCAACTTTTTTCAGACAAAAGAGGGTCAATGACCCTCTTTGGGAAATGAAAAAGAGGGCCATAGCGCGCGAAACAAATCGCGACCTTTTGCTCGTGTCATTATGAATAAAATTTAACCCCCCCCAAAAAAAATACAGGTCAATAAAGCTCATTTATTGTAAGACATGTAAAGCATTTATTTAAATTGTAATACTGCATAATCATGATAATGTAGCACATATATGTAAAATTCAAGGACTTATTAATGAAGACATAAAGGTTCATAGTTGAATTTGCTAGGCTAGATATGTTTTTATTTAGTCATTGCTATGCCATGATAAAGATTTGTGTGAAATAAACTCTACATTTCACTGCTTCAATTTTTTTAAACACTATAAAATTATATGACATGTCCCTTTCCGTCTGCATAAATCTCCGTGTTTATGATCGTCTTTCCATGGACATTCCCAATTAATAATCCAAGCCCAGATCGTTAAAACAACATGAAGGTGGCTAATTACTTCCCATATCACTAAACAAACAACCCAATTTACCTGTAATGCAGATGTTTTAATTGAAAAGTCACAGCTGGAAATTTAAAGTCCCGTGATTCCTGGGTCAGCAACGAAAAACGCGGGTGATAAAATATAATCGGGTCAAAGGGTAAAAAAGCGGGACTGACCCGCGGAAATCGGATCAGTTGACAGCTATGGGACAGTACACCAAAGATATTTACAGGGACCCCTCGGGGCCCCCTGCTGAAGCGCGGGAAACCCCTTACATTCGGAATTTCGAGGATACGGTAAATTTGATAGTGGTACGTGTTATATGAGTGTTTAAAGTCATATCAATTTGTTCGTGCCACCTTAGTATCCTGACCGGGGGACTATGTAGGGCCCTGTTGGGTACCCACGTTCATGCTGCGGCAAAGGTAACCAAGTGTGATGGCACCTTATAAAAGCCGCTAGAAATTCTGACCATTCCAAGTGTACGGTAGCATATCACGTGGCAGGCAAATAATCTCTAGCCTGGGAATCCCCTTCGATCAAAAAAGGTAAATACTGTCTAAATCTACTTTATAAGAATTCATTTTAGGCCTATCATACGAGTATCATTATCATTTATATGATGGTAATTCTGATCAAGACAGGGTTTTTTTTACCCTTTGATTCCAGGGGCCTGGGCCTTCAATATTGGGAAAAATAGCGACATTTGGTAGAAATTGGGAAAAATATTATACAAATAAATTGAGAAAACAAGCAAAAATTTGCCTCTAATGAAGACGAATAAACACATGTAGACACCTGTAGTACCAAAAATATTACATTTCAGATAGTGTACATTGTAAATCAGATAAGTTATAATGTATTTTCAGTAATTCCAAAGGGTTTTTATACTTTTTTATTGGAATTTAATTTTTTTTTTCCAAATTGGGAATTTTAAGCTCAGAAATTGGGAAAAATACCTGTTTTTCAGCATTGGGAATGGGGCCGAATTTCGGCCCTGGAGAACCCCTAAAAAATCCCTGCAAGAATATTTATAAAACACTTCAACAGAAAATTGTGTTTATTTACGTGCACCATATCATCATAACATGTATACAAAATATGAAAAAAAAAATTGTTTGAAGTGTTCTCTGAATACACCTCTATTCTTGACCAGAAAAGATTACCATTTATAAAAATGATTATTACCATATAAAAATGATAATGATACTCATATTAATAGTCATATGATAGACATGAAATAGTTTCATATAAAGTATATCTAGACAGTATAAATTTCACCTTGTTTATTGAAGGGAATTCCCAGGCTAGAGATTATTTGCATTTCACATGATATGCTACAGTGAGGTAGTACATAATCAGAATAATTCCCTGCATACATGCATATACTACATACACAAGTGGAGGGTGGGCATGAAATGGGATAATACTCCGCCCCTATAGATAATAAAAGGGGCTATGAGGCACCCCAAAGGGCGTAAATACATGTGACTATTGTGACTATTGTACTCTGCAATGGGCAGTTGATGAAATAGTTCCCCATACCATATATAAGAAAAAAAGATCAATGCAGCCAACTGACCAAATAGAGGTCTGCCAGGTGGTGTTCAAACAGAAGAACGGAAATATTTATTAAAAAACATTCACAAATGCCAATGGGTAAGTGCCTACCAAAAATATGCTTACCCAGGGAGGAAACTCACTTACCCAAACAAAAATTTCAGTCAGAAGAGGGGATGTTAATATTCTACTAAGCATCCTACATGTAGCTACATGTATCACCAAATAATTTTTCATGTCCAGAAATATTATGTCACACTGAAAGGACGCACTGCAAAAATATTAAAATATTATCATGTACTTTGAGGCGAATGTAAAAGGCACTGCTTCAAAATATTCATGAATGGGTAAGTAGCTTTCTAGTTACCCAACCTCAATTTTCACTTACCTTGGGTCAAGGGTAATGGAATCCTAGAACACATGTACTCACCCGACACCATAATTGTTTAAAATTTTCAAATGTCGAAAAAAAATTTAAATATTTATAGCACATGTAACTTTATTATACATGTATTTATACGTGTGTAATTTTTTCCAGAGTAAAGAACCAATACGAGTGTGTGTCACTGGTGCTGCGGGACAGATAGCCTATTCCTTGTTATATTCTGTTGCCAAGGGAGATGTATTTGGCAAAGACCAGGTTGGTGTACTGTTTCTATGTATATATTGAAGAGAATGGGAAACACATAATCTGTATTTAGAGATTTACCAAATATCGATGGTGTGTGAATGATGCTACTATAGCTACCCTACCTTATCTTGAAACATGAGCTTCAAATTATCAGTTTATGTGATTCATCAACATGGGGATAAAAATTTAAAAGAAGCTACTCCATCTAACATGTCTAACATGTAAATCTTATCAAAAAGTTTTGGTTTTTTTTGCCAGAACAATTTTTTTTTCAAAATTTAAGTCTAAAAAAAGGTTTTTGCTACCGGTAAGTCATCCTGGCCTCCCCATCGCACCCCACCCGCCTTAAAATCAAATGGTTGCTCCCTTACATGACATGTATTGCACCGAAGTCTTCAAACCCATACATACATAAATTAAATAAATGTTCTTTAACAATTCATGTACTTGCTAATTTTGACCATTGTTTTATATTGCCAGCCGGTAAACCTCCTGATGCTGGACATTGCACCAATGATGGGAGTACTTGAGGGAGTCAAGATGGAACTTCAAGACTGTGCTTTACCACTACTTAGAGGTATGAATTATGTAAGGCCTAAAGTGAAATTTAGTTTGTTTGCTGTTTACCGGTACTGACAGACCCACTAAAATTTCCATGACTCAAAGACAAGTGCTCCAAGTTGCAACTAAATTGGTCGCATATGCGACTTTTAAAAATGTTGATTTTGTGACTGGAATTTGAAGAAACTCGCAAAATTGCGACCTGAAGAAAAATTGACTGCTGTGTCCGTTTTTTGTTTGTTCAGACATTTGGTCCTGCTTCTTTTTTGGGAGTTCTCGTACTTTTACCATTTCTGTCTACAATCACGTGTCCCATACTTCCTGAGCCAATCAGCTGATCTGGCTTCGAAGCGAAGGCTGGCTGATTTCGGCTTCTCAGGGGGGGGGGGGGGTACAAAAAGACCGCGAGAGGGACAAGCAACTTCGCCAAGTGATGAGGGAAGCTCGGGAAGTGTTAATGAAAGCCCTGAGGCTTCACCAAAAAAAGCTTCCCTCGAAGACCAAAAAGCGATCGTCGGTTGCTGTGAAGTAGCTAAAAGAATTTTCGTGGTTAAGGGTCCGAGGTGGACAAATGTTTTGTGCAGTCTGCGAGTCTTGTCCTTCTATGACGGGGGGATATTACTTCGTATCCACAGGATAAGAGAGAAAGTGTAATTTTTCATCAAAATAAGTAAGAAGCACAAATTTATTTGTGACTCTGTTGTGATTAGTTTTTCTCTCTATATGTTTTCGTTCTTTATGAGAAAAATAAGAGTTTTAATTATTGGCAAGTGAAAATTCCACCAATGGCGACTTAAATTTGGAAATGGCGACCAAAATTCAAGCAAGGTCACCTTTTAGCAACCAAATCTTGAATGCTTCTTGGAGTAATGAAGAATTTTATTGCCATTTTCATTCTGATATTTTTTTTTTATTGATTAATTTGCCCCGAGATCTCTCTGGAATGTCCAGTTTGGAGATAAGATTATTGTAAATGTGTTATTAAGAAATATTCCCAGCAATATTAAGAAATATTCCCAGCAATATTAAGAAATATTCCCAGCAATGTTATGATGTTTGATTTACTTACTTAAAGAGGTGGTAGCAACTGATGATCCAGAGGTGGGATTTAAGGACTGTGACGTAGCCATGTTGGTTGGTGCCATGCCTCGACGTGAGGGAATGGAGAGAAAAGACTTGTTGGCTGCTAATGTCAAGATCTTCAAAGTTCAGGGCCAAGCTCTCGACAAAGTTGCCAAGAAGACAGTCAAGGTAAGTTGACTAGCAGTAAATGTGTACTAGCTAATATATTGTTCACTCCTTTCTGCAAGGGTATTTCATGAATGGAACAGCTTAGCTATGATATAAATGATTAAAGGATGGGGATGGGGAGTTAATGAGTCTTTGCGGAAAACAGAGTTTTTTCTCCTTATAGATGGTATCTGACGTAAAACCATTGTGATGTCATGAAAATGGTATGGCAACGTCAACTATATACTGTCATTTCCCAGACTTTTAGGACTGTTTCCATAGAATTTGATGACATCATAATCAGTCTACGTCAGATATCGTCTCAAATGGGAAGTAACTCTCGTTTTCGAAAATAGTGAATACACATACATACATGTAGATACACATCTAGGGCTGAGTATTGCGGTTCAAATTTGTATTGTGATATATTGCGATATTTGGAAAAATATTGCGATGTATTGCAATATTTTATAGCATTGAGATTCCTCATGACTTTCATTTTCCTTTATCAATTTTGCTTTCAAAATTTTATTCAAAAGTCTGAAAATGTCATCATGATATAATGTTTCGTGCAACTGAAATTACTGAATAATGACAATGTTGATAAATTACACAGAAAGCCAAATACTACTTACAGTACACGTATCTCAAAGAATTGATTAAATCAAAACAGGGCTCAATTTAGTTGAAAAAAAACATATAAACAACAAAGAAAACACTGCGCCATGGTCTAGTGATAGGGATAAGGGCCAGTGACCTTAAGATTGCCGATTCGAGCCTCACTAGGACCATTTGTCGTCTGACATACACTGCCATCCATAAATTAGTATCCACCATTTCCGTTCATGTTGCTGTTAGAAACTGAACAATTTCGAATGTATTGCTGTATAACTCTGAAGATGAACCTTATAGAAATCATTTGTAACAAACTTGACCCAAATATTTGCAATTTTTGAATTTTCATTCTTTTTTATATAAAAATGACAATTTTTGAAAAAAAATTGTGCAGATGAAAAAAGTATCTTTTTACATTTTTGTTATCACAATTCATAATTTAAAATTATGAGAAGCCAATTATTATTATTCTTTAGAGTTCAAAATGGAAAAATTAGGATTAATTTATACAGAGTTTAGAATGATTTCCTTGTTCATGTTGTTTGTATAGTTATTTATGGATGGCAGTGTATACTCTTCTGTGCTCTGTGTATATACTAAAAAAATGTCCCTGTCTGTGTCTTGTTTACAAGTCTTAGGGTTTTATTTTAAATGAGTAAAAAAAAAACAGGCACACACTTAATTTCCTGTATATTCGTATCTTTTTTTTTTCACATTGCTTCAATTTAGAGAGCATTTATCATTTTTACTTGTTTTATTGTAGGTGGTAGTAGTTGGAAACCCAGCCAATACAAATGCTTGCATCTGTGCCAAGTACGCCCAATCCATTCCAAGAGAGAACTTTTCAGCTTTAACTCGCCTTGACCAGAATAGAGCGCAGGCAATGGTTAGTAAACTTTATACGTACATGTACATGTACTCAATACTTAACATGCTTAAGGTATTCAGCTGCAGTTTTAATCCTTTCCTGATCAAAATTCAGTTTAATACTTTGGTTTCCACTCCTAATAGCTGATTTGCCAGTAATCTAGTCAGACACCCGACATCACAAAATATGGCGCTATTTATCATTATGATGTCACAGTAGAAAACATTACAATGCATCAAGACAGTGCGATAAATTATGACGTCGCAATGAAAAAATGTGTCAAAAGATACATGTATGTTGTCCAGTGTCTTTGTGTATAAAACCTAGGTTTAGAACAATCTCAGCTCTTTACCAGCAAATGGACTATTCAGTAGTAAATAATTCACCCCATCCTTATGTCGCCTGCAATGCAAGAGCTACATATAGGAATCACTCTGACTGTCCATTTGTCTTTATTGATACAAATTGTACTTCTTCCTTCAACCTTGCAAGGGTGGTCAAGCATGATGAGACTCAACACCCAATGAGGGTCAAGGTCATCTGTAAGATGAAGGTCAAATGACTAGGATAAAACATGCAATAGCCACATACATGTACATGTATCTGCTCTTGAATAGTTCTATTTTTAAATAAGTAAAATACCGTATATCCAGAAATTTTTGTGATCATCAAATTTCGTGAGTTAAACTTTTTATGGTAAAATATGGTGTCTTTATTTTCTGGAGTACAATTTTTCGCGATTCCTTAATTACAAACAAATATATACATATGATTGGTGTGTTTTGTTTGTTGTAGGTATTTCTATCATAAGAATACAATCAAATCACTTCTCTTTACCACGTTTAATCGGGAAAAGTGAAGAATGACACATGTATAATAAGAACAAAATGTTGCTTATGTACCAATTCATGATACTGGTATACCAAATCAAACATAATTTTTCATGAGAATAATTTTTCACGTTTCCAATCACTCGCGAATATAGCAAAAATAAGTATCTCGCGAAAATTTCTGATTATCTGGTTATACGGTATTATAACACAGGGGTTATTCTGGCTGCTGCCATGCATGAGAGAATTCTCTCACTCATTTTAATTGAATGAGAGAATTTGAAAAACAATGAGAGAATATCTAAAATATGTTCTAATTAGTTATAGTATGTCCTTCAAGTACACTGTATACCCTGTTTTAATTACCTGTATCAAGCGTCATTTTCTGTGGTATTTAGGAGTTTGATTTGTGAAAATAAGACGCCACGAACAGCGTTACATGTCATCAATATTCTATTCTTTTATCTATATAAATATAATATAATGACATATAAGGTATTACTGATGCACATACATGTGAACGGTCCTTCAGCGAGAGGACGAAATCTACCAAAGAAACAATTTAGGATCCTCCCGATTGAAAATAGTCGTAAAAAATCGTAATTACGCATTACGCTGATTGTAGTGACCAGTTAATCAATTTTCAAAACAAATAAGTAAATGCTAATTATACAGGTGACAGGTACAATGTATATTGCTGGACATACAAAATAATAAGCGCGGCGTTCTCTACACCGACCGTCACGTATTCGTACCCAGCACATACGCTGCGTAGTAGTACACTGTCCATGTCCAGCAATAATTCTCGTAAAAGTGCAAAGAAGTCGACCTCATCAGTTGGACAATTTACAGGACAGGGAAGGCCATGCGACATAGTCCGATTCCGATAAAAAATGGCCCGTTAAATCAGCAACTCGCTGCGCCCCTGGTGCACATTATTCTATGGTGACAGTGTCCATTTGGCTTTGAAATCTATCTCTCGTATTTACGTTGTAACGTAGGGATCTGCTCATCCAAGATGTACAATATTGATTTATCTCCAACATTTAAATCTCCAACGTCTACTTACGTATCTTATCTACGCACAGGTACTTCCGTAAAAGTATCATGTCATTTTAACTTAAGTGGTCAGACACGATACTGTCATTTTATTTTCGATCTCGCGGACATAAAATGCCGACAAAAACCTTGGAACAAAAAAGACTCGATGTTGATGTGTGCGAGAATTCTCGCATCCAAGTAAGATCAATGCGATTTTTGAGAAAAAGACGCGAGAATCTCGCAAAATCGCGCCCCAAAATGATCCCTGATAACACCCCCACCCCCAAAGAAAACCCACACATCTCCCCATCATTCTCTTGGGGTAAAATCTCCTTAAACAGAGAAAATGTCCTGAACTTAGTGTAAGAGTTAGGAATATGTTAGAATGAAATATTTTGATCGTGTTGATTACATGTATAAGTTGCATGATAGCTGGATTAGATATAGATCCCATTGTGTCTTATAATGGATAGTTTTACGACACTTTCCCCTTTGCCTTAGGATGTTTGCTGTCCTTTGATCAGAGATACTTCTCCACACTGCCTTCAATGTGAATCTTCAGAATCTATTGACATATAATTGTTGTAGCAGCCAGTAGTATTGATTCAGAATAGTAGAATCTATCACGATGTTGCAACTGAAACAGAGGAATCTCATTGGAGCGTAAATGATTTGCAGTTGACGATGTGGCTTTCCAATATGTGGATGTAGAGAATCTTTTGCACGAGGATGAGATTCCCTGTCTCAGTTGTAAAGTCGTGATAGATTATTTTTCTCACTCACCTCATTTTATCATCACTATAATGATTTTTAAAACTAGAATCGATACCAAAACCTACACAAATCTAATGATGGCATGACGTTCTATGACGTCATAATAGGAAACATGTTGGGCATGAGACAAGGAAATCTCAAACTGCTACGTCTATGTGTTTTCTTTTGTCTCATGTCGTAAGTGAGTGAGAATGATATGTATAAGTGTTCACATTAAAGAAATAATAGATGTACAAAAGAAGTTGATATACACACCACAGCTACATGTATCATGTGTATTTTTAGATATCAATGGAAAATACGCCAAATTTTTATCATGTCTATAGAGCTACATGTATCTACTACAATGTAGTATCTGTTTTCAGCATTGAAGGAATTCAGCTTGAAATGCGATGTGGAACTTGAAAAATTCAATTTGAATTAAACTACAATGCCCTTTGAAAATTTTAATGGAGAAGAAAATCTTGTTTAGGTTGCGGAGAAAGTTGGAGTACCAGCAGATGCTGTAAAGAACTGTATCATCTGGGGTAACCATTCCTCCACACAGTTTCCTGATGTTCAACATGCCACTGTAGAGAAAAACAATCAGAAAATGTCTGTCATAGAAGCTGTTAAAGATGACAACTGGGTGAAAAATGATTTTGTAAAGGTATGGCACTCCTTATAATACTACACTGTATTTTTGTACTTTTAAATCGATCAGAGTTGACCCTGTTAAGAATGAGCTAGTTTTTAAGAGACAATGCCTGTTCATGTAACTATTAACGATTATTAAGGAAAATGAGTCATCTATGCAAATTAATCGAGAAATTATGTATAATGGGAGGGGAGGGTTATACACACATACATGTATGTGTATATAGCCCCCCTCCCATTATACATAATTTCTCGATTAATGCGACAAAAAAATTAAAAACCCGTTACATATGTCAAAGAAAATCCTTTCTTCTGAAAGTATAAAAGTTTTCAAAATATTTCACCCAAAAATAGATTTTTAAAGAATTTTTAACTATTTCAGCTAAGGGCAAAATATAGATGCATGGAACACAATAACTCTTCAGGTTCATCAGATTTGTTCTTATGGAGTTATGGGACATACATGTAGATATTTTGGTGTTGTGAAAAAATCCCAATGGGTGTATTTTGCTGCTTGAGCGCAGGCTTTATTGCCCTATTTCCAATAAAATTTGATAGCATTAAAACAGGTACATGTACACGCACAGTACATCTACTGAGATTTAAAACAGTTCTTGACAAATTTATCTTTACAATTTTACTTGGGGGGGGGGGGGGTTGTCACAGATTAATTCAGTTAACTTTGGTGATTTCATCATTTAAAAAAAAAATGAAAATACAATGTTTTTTGACACCGCATGAATTTCACTTAATTTAGACTGTACAGACAAGAGGTGCAGCGGTGATTAAAGCCAGGAAGCTGTCCAGTGCTATGTCTGCGGCTAAAGCTATCGTAGATCATGTCAGAGATTGGTGGTTTGGCACCCCAGAGGTAGGTAAAGAATTAGTAATCTTGTGCAGCATATACAGGTATAAAGAACAGACCACTATTGAGAAGTCGAACTTCAAGGGACCATCAACAATACTTTGACTTATCAGAAGTTTGATTTATTGAGCAAATTACCGGAAAACACTCATCCCTTTCTCTATTACTTTCAGAAATGTAACTATGTATTGTCTACATTAAATGCATGTAAATGTGACTAATTAACAAGGAAGTCTTAATTATCTGTCTGCCAATCTCTCTGAACTTACATCAAATGTATATAACGTCCGTTTAACGATTTACCTTTATTTGTGGTTTGACTTATCAAGGTACATCTAAGTGTTCAATGTTAAATGATATATGGGACCTGAAAATAAGTTTGACTTGATGAAAAAAGTTTGACTTATTGGAACTCAAATTATTGGATGTAAATAGACAAAGATACCAATCGAAAAACCATTGGAAGAGAATAGGGACTCTGTGTTTTTTAGCTCACCTGAGCCATAGGCTCAAAGTGAGCTATTGTTATAGCGTGGCGTCCGTCGTCCGTCGTCGTCGTCCGTCGTCGTCCGTCGTAAACTTTTCACATTTTCAACTTCTTCTTCAGAACGGCTGAAGGGATTTTGATGAAACTTGGTAGGTATGAAGTACTCATGGTCCCCTACAAGTGTTGTTGTTTTTCGTCCGGATCTGTCAACAGGTGGCGCCACCAGAGCCAAAAGTAGGTCACGGGGGGTACCCTCCTTTGACAAACTTCTTCTTCAGAACCGAAGCATGTATCGACAAACCGAAAGCATCAGGATGATCTAGAGAGATGTCTTAAGAAGTGTTGTTATTTTTGGTTCCACTTCGAAGTCAAATTTTTGACGCGTTTTTGACGTCTTTTCGGACTTAGTCAGAAATGCACATTTTTGCACTATTTCTTTAAATAACTCAATAAGTGTATGATTTTACACACTCATTTAGTACATATTTATCATATTTAACTTACTTAATGCTTTGATATGTATTTTATGCTTAAATTTTATTTTTTTGATTTTTTATGAATTTATTTCTTATGTAAAAAAGGAAGGGGGGGGGGGGGTGATTTTCATACATTTTCTGCTTCTTTTCTATAACCACTCTTCAGATTGTCATGACAATTTGTAGGTATGAGGTACTCATGCATGGTACCCTACAAGTGAAAGAATTTTGTCAAGATATCCACTTTTGGATTTTTAAGGAATATTTTTTAAGATTGTACATAGGTATAATGTATGTTTTCCATGCCCAATGGACCCATGGGGAGTGGCTTCAAACCCCGGCGGGACCCCAACAAAATTTCTCCCCCCTTTTTAGCTCACCTGAGCCATAGGCTCAAAGTGAGCTATTGTTATAGCGTGGCGTCCGTCGTCCGTCGTCGTCGTCCGTCGTCCGTCGTCGTCGTCCGTCGTCGTCCGTCGTAAACTTTTCACATTTTCAACTTCTTCTTCAGAACGGCTGAAGGGATTTTGATGAAACTTGGTAGGTATGAAGTACTCATGGTCCCCTACAAGTGTTGTTGTTTTTCGTCCGGATCTGTCAACAGGTGGCGCCACCAGAGCCAAAAGTAGGTCACGGGGGGTACCCTCCTTTGACAAACTTCTTCTTCAGAACCGAAGCATGTATCGACAAACCGAAAGCATCAGGATGATCTAGAGAGATGTCTTAAGAAGTGTTGTTATTTTTGGTTCCACTTCGAAGTCAAATTTTTGATATGTATTTTATGCTTAAATTTTATTTTTTTGATTTTTTATGAATTTATTTCTTATGTAAAAAAGGAAGGGGGGGGGGTGATTTTCATACATTTTCTGCTTCTTTTCTATAACCACTCTTCAGATTGTCATGACAATTTGTAGGTATGAGGTACTCATGCATGGTACCCTACAAGTGAAAGAATTTTGTCAAGATATCCACTTTTGGATTTTTAAGGAATATTTTTTAAGATTGTACATAGGTATAATGTATGTTTTCCATGTCCAATGCTTCAGGTGCAACTACAGGAAAAAAACCTTCTTTGTATGATTAATCATTTTTTGATCGACCTTTCATCCATAGTTACAGCTGATAATTCAACAAGTGACACATGCTTCAATGTCTTATTGATTGACCTTTTATGTGATATGATTCAATTATTAAAATTCTCTATACTTATTTAGAATTTTATTTTTAAAGTCGGGAACAAGATTTCAAAAGCGGCCATGTTTTGCCGTGTACCTGAAGGTGTCATCCAAAGAAATAAAAACCTTAAATTCTTTGTATGATCAATTATTTAGCTCAATTTGAGTGACTTCCAATCCTTCATTCAATAATTATGAATTTGGTCTCGTTGGATTTGGACACCTTTGACACACATAAAAATAATAGAAAAAAGGGGGGTCATGCATACCGTTTTCTCACAAATTCCACTTTTTTACATCACCCCTCTATCCATTTCGAAAATTTTACAAATTTCATCTATTTTTAAATCGATCAATAGATTGCATAAAAGACAAAAACAGGTTCAAAACTCAATTTATCCCGACTACAGGGAATGGTACATTGATTTCATGTGCTATTTTTAAATTTTCAATAGTTTTGACCAATGGTGTGACACCTTTTATTCTGCCCTGTTCACCAGTCAAAACTGAGGGGATTCCCCGCTAAAACGATTTCCTTGGATTACACCTGAAGGGGATTCCCCATGTAGAAATGTGATACCTTTAGTACTGCGATACATTTCAGGAGATACAGTGCAAACGGAATAGATTTTTATTTAATGAAATGTGCATTATACTTGGAACACTTTCATAATGGTTATCATTCATGTACTTGGAACACTTGCAACTTGTTATCATGCATAAAGTTTGCTCGAATTTCCTCTGTCTTAGACTCTCTTAGATGAAGTAATTTACGGACTGATTTCTTGAAGAAACGTCTAATGAGTAATCTCTTCCTCCGGATTTTGAGAATGCATAGGACATTTAATATCTGAAATTCTTGAAATAAATAATTCAGTTCAGAGTTCCTGAAATCTTCCTATGAAATGTTGGACCACAGAAAGCTGTTGTTTAAATAGAGTAAATAAATTATTATTTACAACCATAAGCCACTGTGTTCGACATCTTGTATGTATAATATTTCTAAGAGGAACACAGAGGCCTGAGCTTGTGAATAATAAAACATTTTCTCTCATAAAATGACTCCCCATGGGTCCCACAGGTTCCTGTGATAAGACATTTGGGAATTTTTATCTGTTCAAATAATAGATACATGATGAGTTTTTATCGGACCAAATAACTTTTTGTCGGCAAATCCCATGCAACCGATACATTTCATGAACTCTCTCCGCTAACAACTTGTCCGTGTAACAGACCTTTGATGAGGTAAAACAATTTTTTAACAGTAAATAACGATGTTGTAGGTCTGCTAGTTGGACAACCTTAACAATTTCATGGGCCTTTTAATTTGTTTCAAACTACGAAACCTAGAGAAATCACTTGAGTTGTTGAACAGCGTATGCTGAAATGCGACGCTCCTTCTCGCCTGTTGAAATATGCATAGGCAAGAAGCGCCGCATTTCAGCATATTCACTGAAAATTATTTGTTCAAGTGGCTTCACTGGGTCATGAGGTTTGATACACCATACACTGCTTTTTGGAAAACAAACTGGCCCAATTTCTGCACAAGCAGCACAACTCACTTGAATTGATAAATATTGGATTAAAACGATTTTAACTGTACGTTTCATGTATTTGAGATGAAATCAATACTATTCAAAAGCATTCATAGATTTCAGTATACTTTAATATGAATAAAGGCAAAACCGAAAAATCTTTTGTTTTTTATGCCCCTGGAATAAAAGATTCAGGAGCATATAGTTTTTGGCCTGTTCGTCTGTCTGTTTGTCTGTCTGTTTTCCGAAAAACTTTAACATTGGGCATAACTTTTAAATGGAAGCTGGTGATAGAGGTTTCATATTTCACATGTGTATTCCTTGTGACAATACCTTTCCATTGATACCAAAATTTTTGACCTCGTGACCATAACCTTGACCTTTGACGTACTTCTCAAAAACTTTAACATTGGGCATAACTTTTGAATGGTTAGTGATAGAGGTTTCAATTTTTACATGTGTATTCCTTGTGACAAGATCTTTCCATTGATACCAATATTGCGCTGACCCTGACCTCTCACATACTTAACAGAAAATGGCCTTTATACTAACAAAGATGCCGCCGGGGGCATTCTCGTTTCACAAACACAGGCTTTATAATTTCTGGCATGCTAGCTATCAATAATGAAAGGTTTTGTGTTCAATTTTAAATAAACTTAATTTATGAAATCGTTTCATTGTTTTATTCTTTTTCTGCTGCACATTAATGTACAATATGATTTTATTTTTGATGTTGCATAATTGAACTATACTAGCTGGGCATATGACGTTGGACCACTTTATCCGTCTTTTCAAATCAGTAAAAAAGTTATTGTTTTGAAATGTGGCTATTTTTTCTTTTTTGTACTTTCAAAGGTTGTCTGAAAAAAAAAAAAACTTCTCTGCATCCGGCAAAAATCTTTTTAGAAAGGTTGTGGGCTAAAATCCTGGTACTGGCACTATCAGTATTCAATGTCAGTATGTCAATTAGAGCGTGCATGGGTATCAGGTGAGCGTTGTGCCCCCTGGGGCTCTTGTTTTTATCTTCTCCTCTGCAACCGCTGCACAGAATTTCATAAAACCTTACAGGAAGCAAGTACTCAAGGTCCTCTACCAAATTGTCCACTATCATTCTTTTGTGTGCAACTCAGATGAGCAATATGGCCCCCTTGTTTCAGCAGACAGAAAGGTCAAAGGTCATTTATACTATTGCAATATGAAAAAAAGCTATGGTCATGAGGATATCAAAGCCCTAACCCTTATTATTCAAAATTAGGTCAAAGGTCAAGGTCACTGAGTCAAAAGTCATAATATCAAATGAAAGTTCTGATTATAAGGAATCTATATGTGAAATATCAAAACCCTACTTCTTACAGTTTAAAAGTAGGTCAAAGGTCAATGTCAAGATAACTTGATCAAAAAAAGGTCATGATATTACATGAAAGTTCTGGTCATGAGGAATCTACATGTGAAATATCAAAGCCCTATACCCTAGAGTACATGAGGTAGCCGAGGTTAAAGTTTTTAAAAGTAGGTCAAACTCAAGGTCAAGGTCACTTGGTTAAATTTTGTTCCTATATTTGATTTGTCTCATCATGGTCTATCACCATGTGAAATTTCAAGTTGTTACTCCTGGACCAACAATTTTCTCAAGAAAGACGTAAATGCAACACTTTAACCAAAATGTTGACACACTGATGGATAGACATTGCAATCCGGCCAAAAATGAGTTGTGTTTTAGTTGAAAATATAGAGCTCTGAATACATAGTGATGACGGTGTCAAATTATACTGTTTTTGATAGCATATTTGCAGGGAAAAATTTACATGAGTCAGGGAAAATGATGGAATTTTCAGGGAATTTCATTCTTCATAATCTGACCCTGAATGACTTACAGATGAGTTTGACTATGATTGCCATTGACCTCTTTTATATGAGCTATAGCCCTTTGAGGAAATTTGGTTAAAATATTCAGATTTATATCTGCCATCATGACAGATATTTAAATGAAACTTTATTGTGGAGCTTCAAGCACAGTGGCGCTTAGAGGGATCACTTTGTCTCTTGTATGTCAGTCCATCTGTCTGTGATAATTTTATGAAAGTAAGTTCCAAAGTGGCGATTTTCTTTTCAGACACCCTGTATGTTCAGCAAGCAATTTTCTATTTTTAGGGTACATGGGTATCCATGGCAGTAATGTCTGATGGATCATATGAAACACCAGAGGGTCTGATCTACAGCTTCCCTGTGACAATAGATTCAAGTCATAAGTACACTATCGTCCAAGGACTGACTATCAATGACTTCGCTAAGGAGAAAATGGATATAACTGCCAAAGAACTACAAGAGGAGAAAGCCATGGCTATGGAGGCCTGTCAAGACTGACTTTCTGCCAGGCTATAGCTTCACACACAGACAGACAGACATTCACACACAGACGGACAGTATCTGTATCTATGCACCTAGGGAGATCAAACTGTACAACATTATTACTTCAAGAAAACAAAATTATTTCATTTGAACTTACATGTAAAGTCAACTTGATAGTTAAGACATTATTTAGAAGAAAACATGAAATAAATTGTATGTGTGGCTTTTTATTAATTCTATGCTGTTGTTAGATGTATTTTTCTGTTACATGCGCATGTATTCTTGCTAGTGTTATGTTTATGCTTTTTACTACAATTTTGTCATTTTGAATGCTTTCATTTAATACACGAACAGCGACGTAATCGTGCAACTTAGTTACAGTTATATACACGGTTTTTCTATATGTATTATTTTTTGTGTTATTTGTGTTTTCGACTTTTCTCTTGAAATGGATACCATTTTTCAAAACATCCAATCTATGAACATGTGAATATTATATACAGTAGTAAAACATTGAAAAAGGTAGAAATGGATTTGTATTTAAATGTTATTTATACATGTATATGCACATAGATACAGATACTGTTGTCTTCAAGTAGCAGCCATATTAAGATAGTGTGTGTAGAATTTCAGCATTGGGGTTCGGCTAGAGTAAATGAGACTTATAGTCTATCACTATTCAAATATTATTTTGATCCTCTGTGAGGATTTTTATCAGTGTAATTTCTGTCGCATCTTTTGTTAATTCGATTTGATTCCTGCTAGTTACCATTAAAAAAATGAAAAAAAAAAATTTAAAGAAAAAAATCTCTGAAAAAAGTCTTGCATACATGTGTAAACTTATTTTTAAAACAGGATTACCAGAAATGGTAAAAAATATATTTTGGGTACCCTATTTTTAGCTCGCCGGGACGAATGTCCGGAGAGCTATTGTCATACCCCCGGCGTCGGCGTCTGCGTCTGCGTCTGCGTCTGCGTCTGCGTGCGCGTGCACAAAAACTTTAACCTTGCTTATAACTTTTAAACCAATACAGATTGGGCTTTCATATTTCACATGTGCATTCCTTGTGACAAGACCTTTCCATGGATACCAAAATTTTTGACCTTGTGACCTTGACCTTGGAGATTGACCTTCTTTTGAAAAACTTTAACCTTGGCCATATTTTTGGAATGGTAAGTGATAGGGCTTTGATATTTCACATGTGTATTCCTTGTGACAAGACCTTTCCATGGATACCAAAATTTTTGACCTTGTGACCTTGACCTTGGAGATTGACCTACTTTTGAAAAACTTTAACCTTGGCCATATTTTTGGAATGGTAAGTGATAGGGCTTTGATATTTCACATGTGTATTCCTTGTGACAAGACCTTTCCATGGATACCAAAATTTTTGACCTTGTGACCTTGACCTTGGAGATTGACCTACTTTTGAAAAACTTTAACCTTGGCCATATTTTTGGAATGGTAAGTGATAGGGCTTTGATATTTCACATGTGTATTCCTTGTGACAAGACCTTTCCATGGATACCAAAATTTTTGACCTTGTGACCTCGACCTTGGAGATTGACCTACTTTTGAAAAACTTTAACCTTGGTCATATTTTTGGAATGGTAAGTGATAGGGCTTTGATATTTCACATGTGTATTCCTTGTGACAAGACGTTTCCATGGATACCAAAATTTTTGACCTTGTGACCTTGACCTTGGAGATGATTGACCTACTTTTGAAAAACTTTAACCTTGGCCATATTTTTGGAATGGTAAGTGATAGGGCTTTGATATTTCACATGTGTATTCCTTGTGACAAGACCTTTCCATGGATACCAAAATTTTTGACCTTGTGACCTTGACCTTGGAGATGATTGACCTACTTTTGAAAAACTTTAACCTTGGCCATATTTTTTGAATGGTTAGTGATAGGGCTTTGATATTTCACATGTGCATTCCTTGTGATAAGACCTTTTTTATTGTTGTTGTTGCAATTTACATATGGTTGCCACCGGCGAGCTATGTTGTCATTCTGACAAGTCTGGTTATATTCCTTGAAATGACCACCAGACTATAATTTTTTATCCTTCAAAATTACATATATTCATGCACATGTACTTGAATTAATTTCCCCTTTTAACTCTACAGAACCTTGGTGCTGACACCTAGTGGAATTTTTTGTTGCATGTGGATTTTAAGTATGATAACTCTTTATGTAACGTATATATACGTGTAAAAAGTTTGATGAGGGTTTGTGGTACGAGACGTGATTGAGCGGGGTGTGAATGCTATAGCTATATATTCGGTCATTTCAGTTTAACAGGCTTATGTTCCATTTGTGCAGGTATATGACGTTAAAGCATTTTAATGTCATCAAATTCAACTGAAAACTTCATACATGCGTTTGTAATTTTGATTCCCTGAATTTTATGTTGGTCTCCGTAGAGTTCGATGACGTCACAATTACTTGACGTAAGATACAGGGACAAATGGGAGGTAACTCTGTATTTTGAAAAGACAGAATTATATCGTCTTTATTGTATACCAAAAAATATATTTCATTTCAGGAAATCTTGTACATAAAAAATCAAATAAGCCTTTAACCCAGAATTTCAAATAAGGGTTTCATATTGTTGTTTAAGTACTTGTAATAATACTTTTAAAAAAAAAGTGTCATATATGGAACAGTTTTATCTGCTGTTCTCTCACATTGAAAAGTTTGAAACTTTGAGAAAGACTATTGACTTTCAAAGCACTTTGAATGTGAAAGTGTAGTTACTTGTACATTATTCTGAAAAACTCAGCATAGCTTGAGAGGAAAAAAATGCACTTCCTGGATGAAGTCTGCACTTATCTTAAGTTTATGTGAAATTATATATAAATTAAATTTGCACCCAACTACTTGTTTGAGATAGTACATCTATTTATGTTATGTTAAAAAGATGTATGTCATGCACCAGAAAATCAGAGGAATCTTAATTTGGATTACATGTATCAATGAAGGATAAATGTTTGCTTTGATTAATGATTGATTTGGCCAATCATGTATTGTATCAAAAACCTTGATCAACAATAAAATGGTTGAAACTTGATGTTTTAAGTCTACTCTATGTATTATTGTAAAGATCAACATTTCAAAGCAGCAGGAGATGTACATATTCTGTTTTATGTCTCCTACAATACATGGTAACATTCAAGATAACACACATGTATTCACAGTGGCGGATCCAGCGCCCCCTTTGCCGGGGGGTCAAGGGGCGAATTTTGCTGATATTTACTAAAAATAGGCAAAAATATCGGGGTTTTGGGGGAAAATTTTTGGTCAGTGCCGGTGAACACCCCCTCCGCACCCCCCTAAATCCGCTACTGATTCAGGGTCTAAAATATGATGGATGACATACCTCTCGCTGTTCTTGATTAGTCTGATGTCTTTGCAGTCAAAATTTTGCTTCCTCACCTCGATGTCTGTTACCTATGTAAACATCATTATACAATACTGACTTATGATTTTGGTCTACTCGTGGCTATACAGACCTGGTAAGGTTGGTTAATCAAAATCAAAAGTCAATAACTGCTTTATTAAATTATCAGGATTTTTTTTAACATAAATTACATTGTAATGGTACACGAAGTCAACACATCTAACACTACAGGGCGCACTGGTTATTGTGATGTCACTGAACTAGGGACCTGGATGGCGGTCTACATTATCCCGATTAGACTGCATTCGAGTGTTATGCGGTCAACTCACTCTGAGGTACATTCTATCTAACTGTCTCCACCAATCAGAAATAAGCAAAATGGCAATAATTCCTGATCATTTAATAATACATATTATAAAATGATCAGGAATTATTGCCGATTTTGCTTATTTTCTGATTGGTGGAGACACTGTTTGACTTCGCGTATCATTACAATGCAAATGTTAATAAAATCCTGATAATTTAATAAAGCAGTTATTGACTTTTGATTTTGGTCTACTTTTGACTATACAGACCTGGTCAGGCATTGGTTAACCTCGGCCTCGGTCAAGCAATTCCTGACCAGGTCTGTATAGTCACAAGTAGACCTCGTCAAAAGTCAATAATTGTATAGTGTAGACTTCACAAGCATAATCCAACTCAAGTAAGGAAACCACAGTTGAGTAAGGATGTCTTGATGAAAGTGCAATACCAGTTAAAGTGTGAAAAATAAGAATGATGATAAGATTAGTGTAAGTTTAGCATTAACAACTTTAATTAATGACAATTTACATACATTTGTGACAGTTTGAAGTATTACAAAAATAAATTCTAATATTAAGAAATTGATAATCATCAGAAATAGATTTCAATGGTCTTCAGATCCGTGCAATATGAATATAAAAGAACTTTCCGAAGGATTTAGCAAGATGATCACCTAGAATTGAAACATACTGTGAAAAACATAATCATGATGAAATCTAAATTATTCACGTCAGTGGCGGATCCAAGAAGGGTTGCATGGAGTGTGCACCCCTTTCCTAAATATCCTGAAGAATAAGTCGAATAATACTTTATTCTACCCTGAAATGCCCTCTTGGTGATTCATAATCTCCTGCAAATCTATGAAGACATTGCCCCTGTACCACAATGATGTCATTCTAAAACGATCATACCCTATTATAAAGTCCCAACAATTCATCAACTTCATAAAAAGTTATTGGTGCACCATTAACTAAGTTACACCCTGTATCCGCACCAGCAAGTATTATGTATTGGTATGAAGTTTATACAGAATTATGCAGCCTTTAGCTGAGGGGGCCATATTTCTCCAGAATTCATGGTCTATTTTCATACTAACTCGGAATCCTTCGTTACGTATTAGTATGAAGTTTATACAGAATGATGCAGCCTTTAGCTGAGGGGGCCATATTTCTCCAGAATTCATGGTCTATTTTCATACTGACGATCTCCTGAACTGGTATAAGTCTGATATTCGTTGACTCGTCTGCTTCCTCTTGGTTCCCTTTATTGTATAGACTGATTACCTCACTGGAACTCAAGCTGCACCTGGGAATATATGAAATATGGTTTTGAAATCTGGGAATATATGAAATATGGTTTTGAAATCTGGGAATATATGAAAAATGGTTTTGAAATCTGGGAATATATGAAATATAGTTTTGAAATCTGGGAATATATGAAATATGGTTTTGAAATCTGGGAATATATGAAAAATGGTTTTGAAAGCTAGGAATATATGAAATATGGTTTTGAAATAATCTGGGAATATACCGTAGGAAATATGGTTTTGAAAGCTGGGAATATATGAAATATGGTTATTGAAAATTTTATTAAAAATAAAAGGTGACTCGGTCAAAAGTTCAAAAAGATATATATAAATACATGTAGTGGAACGTGGTGCCCCAATCAAATATAAAAAGATTTGTTTGTAAAACCTTAGGCCCCCATCGGTAAATTTCTTCTGTAGAGATAAAAAGTCACTCCCAGCAAGGCCAAAAGAACAAACTTTACTTGGTACCATTTTAAGAAACTTCAAAGTTTACGTCACAAGAAAAGTACAAATCCTTTAACCTGATGTTTCATAGACAAAACATGTATACATAAAGTATTAAAAGTATTGCAAAGATAAACAGATAAACAAGAAAAAAAATATGCCCCCTCCCATCTTCGAAACAGGGCATAAAATGTCTCGTAAAAACTAACCTGATGATGAATTCCACACTAGGTCTGCCTGAAGCAGTAAGATTTCTAGCTGCTCCGATAAGTATAGGAGAAGATAAGGAGGAACGCGGGAGATTCACTTCATCCACTACTTCTCGTATAATTGAGTCATAGGTTTCCTTGACAACGTCTGTTGTTGACATGGTGCTTATGTCAATTTCCTCATACGGTATCTTTCCAACAAGCTCCTGTGAAATGCAAAATGAACAAAAGTGCTATAAAGGGAAGTGTTAAATAGCAGTAAAGTCAATGCCATACTGCAAAGTTCTTTTTAAGCCTAGTTCCAATTTTGTGTACTAGTAATGTCGAAACTCGACATCCAATGTTAATCAAGGTCATTTTTTAAGGTCAAGGTTACATAATTATAGAGTCAAAAGTGTGAACGGCAAAATACCTGTTCTTGAACAGTCTAATTATGGAATTAGATTTTGGCATAGTTGATATTGTTTTTATTATTAATAAACATTTCAAGTGCAGACCTAGAGGGGGTCAGGACCCGCCTCTTCCCTAAATTTGCCAAAAATGTTTTCCCAATTTGAACGTATAATTTTTTTTCAAAACCCTATGCTGGCCTTGACGGCTTGGAAAGCCCCCCCCCCTTCCCCCTTCTGATTTTTTTTCTAGATCCACCTATTTACACGTTTTTGCAATTACTTTCACATTGAGACTAGACAGTAGAATACTTTCACAGGAGCTCGGCGACAACAACCCTGAATTATATACGCCCCTTCTCTACAGTGCTTTCACTTTCCTTAAGAGAAGGAGGATGCGATTGTAGATCCATGGCGTCGAGCTCCTGTGAATAGTTTCATCTATATACATGTATGTTTGTTGAAGTTATAACTCTATGTCATATTCTGTGTATTTTTTTTTTGTGCAAATAAACTATAAAGCCATGATTCATAAAAATGTGAGTATAGTTTTAGCATGATACACGTGAATATGGGATATGGTGAGTTATGTATGAATGATCATGAAGGAAATAAAGCCCTCTAAAATTAAAATCGCTTGATGATTTGTACAACTATGTGCACTCTATAAATACCTGATAATAAAAAAAATTAGCTTATATGTAATAACAGAATCAGATTCTGATTCTGTAATAACAATGATTTGTTTATACATAAATGAGCAAAGTAATTCTTCATTAATGCTTAAAGAGATAAACAAGTTCCGGGGGGGTGAATGAGTACAAATTGAGTGAATATCATGCACGCAGAGACTTGAAATTAAAAGAATTTATTGATGAGGACTTTGGTTAGGAAAGCAAATAATGAGTTAGAAATATCAATTAGTCTACCTTGATTTTAGCTTAATTACTATTTACATGTTGAGCTGGAAATGAAACAGAAAATATGCAGATGTGAATTAATAACACAAGAAAACAAAATAAGGAATTGTAAAGAGGATAATTGCATGCAGTAAGAATTAACTTTCAACCTTTGGTTCTGCGTGACCGCCTGGAATATCCCATAATCCAGTCGCCTCTCCACAATGCATGCTTCTCTTGAGAAATATAACATGTTTGTCACTAGTCTCAACAAATGCACCAACGCCCATAGCATCTGACATGCATGCTTGTGGATTATTAAATTTATTCTGCCCAAGTTCTTGTATTTCTTTAGCTTTTGGAGACCAGTTCGTACCGATGAAATCCCTGTAACATGTTAATCCCAAGTTCATAGTAAGCGAATCATCTGTAAGTAAAACAGAGTCTAACCGAAACTTCGTTCCGTTGAAAAGTCTAGGATTTTCAGTCAATCTAACTTTCCAGATAGAGGAAATTTCATTGTCGAGTTCTCCCAAGGGGCACCTGTTAAACGAGCTGTTTATGTTCACTGCAGTGTTTGATTCAGTGATCGTGGTGTTGCACGGAACACTAAACATAACAGAGATGTCGGGATCCATCTTAATTTAGGTTGTCTCGGCTTCCGTTTTAAAATAGAGACGAAATAAAAAATAACAATATTCGTCCACTCATCCGGAAATGCAACGCAGACAGCGTGAGTCATAATCTTTTAAACGCTTAAGATAGTTACGGAAAACTATAAGCGTTTTAAAGAGTCGGATGTATCTAACGCGCAGGCGTACTTCTCTTAGCAACACACAAATAAAAAGTAGTTGTTGCATGTTGTGTTTTGCTGTGAAAAAACGATCAAACTCTCACTAAAAGCAAATCGAAATGGATTCAGCAGGACTTCACCTCAGCATTGACTATGTTGGCAGCAGCGGTGTCATTCTCAGTCCCGAACAGAAAGCTTCTCTTCAAACATCTCTCATCATTCTAAAAAGTGCAGGAAAATTTCATCGAGTGTATTTTTGGGGTAAAATTCTTGGTGTAAAAGATGATTATTTCATCGCACAAGGAGTTGGTCGTGATGAATTGGCAGATAGGAAAACATTTTACAGGTATACAATGTTCTGAAATATATAATACCTATCACAAAACATGCTTAATATCGGGCCAAAAACTGGGTCCTGTCCACTAAACCCATTTGTTATTTTAGTGATATATCCTTTTGTCACCATAAAGTTAATCCAGTATTTAGATAAATATAACAGTTGTGTATATTTGAATCCAAACTCTATCAGTATGAAAACTTGTTGTTTTTGGATTTTCTATATAATATAATTGTATAAATCCCTTTTGCAATTCTTGCACGGGCTGTTTTATTATACTGCTGTTGACTTATCTGTTATCAGAAGGGCAACCAGTCAATGGCAGTTGAATAAAATGGCCTGAGCCAGAATTGCAAAAGGAATTTACTTATAATTGTATTTGTTTGGTTATGAGTTGAATTATATTGAAGTAAAAAGAACTGATCAGGTATCATATAAGGTGTGACAGGGCAAATTGTTTTTATTTGATTGTATAAATTGAATTTATTGTCAATTGAATTGAGAAAATTATAAAAGAAAGTTGTACCAATAACAGAACAATTACATGTAGTTATATTCATGACGGAATGTTTGCAGCAAAGATTGTGTGCACTGGGGCCTTCTCCCACCAGCCACGAAGGCCATGAGAGAACAGAGTAAACTTGCTAAGGGCAGATTCACTGGAGATCCTTCATATGAGTTTGAACACACGGAGATGAAAAAGACGGGAGAAGGAGATGATGCAGTAGAGGAAGAAGAAACGGTTTGTATAAGATTTATAAATAACATTTTATAGAAATTTTTTCCCCTCACATTTCTAAAGTATTTCGCACTTTCACCCTTGCCTGAAAATTTTTTAAAGAGTTATGATTTGGCATAATTTACAGGGTCCATAGCATGTTGATAAATGACATCCTGTTTCAAGAAATCCAAATTAATTTTGAATGACACTTCACTTAGTCATATTTCATAATTTGATAATTAAGATTGATTATATATCTGTTACACTTAAGAAATTGAAATCATGCACAAATCTATTTTTCAATACTTCCGGACTTTAGTTTCGGCATCTAACTTTATTTCCCTTTGAACATTGAAAGTTAGTTGTAGTGATGTATGTATTCTGACCAATATCATGAATATAGTGCAGTCAGATTTGAAAAAAATTCAAAAGGTTTTTTCAACAAGTTCTTTTACACTTTTTTTCTTTTTTTTCATTGTAACATCAATAGCATTTCTTTAAAGCTGAATATTTGCACTGTACATCAACTATAAGATATCAATGACATCTTCATAAAATTTCATTTAAAAAAAACAAATGATGATCACTCTTCTTATCAATTGTTGAAGGCACATTTGTCGTTCAGTGTTGGTAAAGTTTCTGATGGAGTGGAATCAAAGATTGTGGTAAAAATAGATTCAGTGAAACTGAAAATATACGACTTTGGTTACAAGGGTTCACTTAGTAGCATCAGTTGTTTCCATGTGATAGGATACTTTCATATATTACAATATTACAGGGTATGGTTTTGTGCATGGTATATAATATTATAGTATTCAGAAATCAAAGTTGACATTTTATAGGTTATTATATGAATTTGCACTCTACAATTCTGTTCTTGTATTATATCAATATACATGACTTTGTATACATAATTATATATCTCACATCATAGTTTTATATTGAATGCAAGCACATGTATTACTGCACATGGGTTCAAGTGTATATCATATAATAAAAGATATCTATAGGCTTAGATGCACTGCGTAAAATGCTGTACATCATGATCCTTTTTTAAGCGGGATTCATATTCTAGCAGAGTTAAATAGCGCGGTAAATCAGATTGCACTAATTTAAAACTAATTCTCCACCTGTAATAAGTAATAATTGATAAATGCTTGAGCCCTTCTGGACAAATTTTGCCTGTATCTAATTATATTTGGATGACCTAAAATAGGCAACATACCGTATTATACCTCATGGTTCAATACATGTATATGCATTTCCGAAATCTCAGTATATTAACTTTATAATTTCTGTCCTTTTGTACATGTATTCTATTATTAAAGTTTTTAATTCATAATCATATACATTACATATAATCATATTCATATTTATTATCAAATTAATTTTTCATTTGTAACGTTGAAGATACAAATTAATTGTGACAATTTATTGATAGTTAAGCTACTTTATTTTACAGATAAACATCAAAGAAGAAGACAGGCTTGCATCAGTAATAGCCGAGATTGATGAAGATGTAAGAGTTGTTCCGAGGGCGTCCTTTGTCAAAACACCTGATGGAGAAGTAATTTCAAATAGAAGCTTTGAAGGTAGAAATATGAATTCAATAAGAGTTATCTTTCTTCGTCTGCCAATTTTTGAAAATTTCTGGAATTTTTGTATAGTTATTATGGACTAAGAAAGATACAGGAGTCAGATAAATGGTTTCTAGTAGGCATCATATTTCTCAATATAAAAAAGCGTAATTACAATTTTGATTTCAGATGTAAAAGTATTTTTCAAAATTACAAAACTCAGTGAGTGGAAAACTGCTTGTTTGTAGCATAAGGCTTAGTGATTAGACAGGATTTTTTGTAAATGGGCTCTTTCCATTATTTTCTACTACATGGATGATCCAATTCATAAGAAAGAATTCAGACCTCAATGGGCCATCCTTCAGATTTAAAAATGGGATCATGGCGCATGGCCCCTCACACTGTCCTTCCTAATAATTGAAGGATAATTATTATTTAAAGGCACTTAATTTTTTCATTTGCTAGGTTTGTCAGTATCGGAAGCTGCTAAGATCTGCTCTTACATGCATTTCCGTGACCCCAAAGTCCTAGAACAGAAATCTCTCCTACAGAAAGCCAATCTAGACAAATCGATAGACTTCTTGGACACGCTAGAAGAGGACATTCCTAAAGGTACAGAATATCAGGATGATAATATTTTAATCTAGAGTTGTTTTACAAGAAGAGAAAACCTGTTTTCTTCTATTAAAGGAACTTGTTAAAAATAAAGAAAATTAAGTTAAAAAATTTGATATGTACTAAAATTTATGAGTTTATTGTAAAAGCATGAAGGGAACTGTTTGAAATTAATTTTAATTTTCTTCACTAATATAACTTTGCAAATCTAAAATGATAAATTAAAAGTAAATTTTTTTTCAATCTCAAGTCATATTTGTGATGAAGACTTAATTGGTTAAGTAATAAGTAAGAGTTGTCTTTCTTTTTCTGCAAATCGTAGTCAGTAAGAGTTATCTTTCTTTGTCCGCAAACTTTGTGAGTTTAGAAAAATTGAATCTTTCATAATTCTAGGATCCTGGAGTTTGCAGTTCGAGAGAGGAAGTGGGCTTGTTACCCTCAGAAGTCTTCTATGGTTAGGATTTGTTTCTTACCACGTTCCAGGCACGCGGCAATTCGGATCATGTTACGTAGGAACTGGAGAGAAAAATTTGGATCTTCCGTTTATGTTATAGTGATCCTGTGATTATCTAATGTCATATTTCTACATGCATTACATTTAAGTATATTTATTTGTATAGACTGTGAATATGAATATATGGAGTCAATATGAATCAAATATTGGCTCATTCTATAGGAATATTATTTGTAATATACAAATTTGATATATTGTTGAAAAGTTGTGTAATGGTTGGCAGAAAAAGTTATCAACACCGGAGAGATTAATTTGAAAAGCAAAGTACATGTAATTGAAACTTTATGATAGACTCATTTTCATTTGAGAAAGAAAATTCAACATTGCATTGCTGACTTCTTATGTCATGAAGTTTATGTTCTAAAATATTTGTTCTGTAAATAAATCACCAGAAATATATTGCTGTAATTATTTGATCAGTAATTTAATATAATTAAGGAGGTATTGAACACTTGGACGCCAAATTCAATTTTTCTAAAAATTTCTGAAATTATATATTTCTTGTCTGTCCTTGACTATACAAACTTACATTTTATTCTATCCACAGGAAAATTTTCTACGAGACTTTGAAATATGCATTAATCGACGTTTTCGTGAATTTCTTAATGACGTCATAATATTGAAAGTGTCATTCCAGTTCTCGTAAAGGTATTGGAAATTAATTTTGATTTAACTTCCAAAATATCCATAAATATATTGCACTTGCATATGGGAAAGATAAAATGAATTGTGTTTTAAACACAGGCAGGATACTTGAATAAAAGATGACACTGTCGCTAAAAAAAATGCAATTTCGAGCAAATTTTCTGCAGTTGCTAATTAACTATTAGGAATCCTGTGGATGAATCTTTGTCAAAAACTATCAAAATAATCCAGAATGTCCAGAGATGATTTCATAATTAAATGGGAAAAATTGAATTTAGGATTAAAATATAAGGCTTTATATTTTCCAATTTTTTCTTCGAAAATCATCCATTTTCAATGAAGTGACATCCGCTTTCCTGTAACGTAAATTTGTCAACGAATACAATGTGATGAAGATTTAATTTTCTATTTTATACATGCAAAGTTTCAATGCAATACGTTTAATAATAATGTTTTTATTGAATTTTGAATGCGAAGGTTTGTGACGCCATTTTTCCCGATAACGTCGAAATGACGTCGGGGTTTTCTCATGGATAAAACTCCCAAAATCCTAAATTTCGAAAATCGCCATAATTTCTTCAAATGACGCCGGAAATTATTCAAACTTCATCAGGATACTCAAATATTTATATCAATCAGAATATCAAATCTTTTAAAGGAGTTAATACTGTGCTTTTCCTAGGAAGCAAGAAAACAAATAATGCCGCCGCAATCTTGGTGTTCAAACCCTCCTTAAGGTTGTCTCTTCAAAACTAGAGCCAAATGGTTGAACATGAATTAACAGTTATGAGCATCTTTGCAGAGACTTAATAACGTGTGATTTTCATTTCAGCTGCAAAGCAAAAGATATATACAGGGATCACTTTGTCCAGTGTCTGTCCATCCTCGGTACCCCAGGCTATTTGCGCTTTGGCTGAATACCCTGGGTCATATCGCACGATTTCGGGGATCTCCATTTATATGCACATGTTGCTGATTGGCTCCCTCACAAACTTTTCCAATCGCATAATTGTTTACAAACATCTTTTGGAAGCGATGATAAATAGTGCATATTTGACTAACATGACTAAGTAAGATACTTCTTGATGCCCTAATCGAATTGTTAATTAGATGTTTTCGATTCAAATATTCAGGTAATTAAACGACAAAAATTCCCTCTTATGTACGATTCATATACTGTCCTCACTGGTCTGCGCGCAGCCATTACTGTCAGTTTTTTAACTTCATGAAGAAGAAAATCCCCGAAATAGTATGATATGACCCAGTGTATTCAGCCAAAGCGCAAATAGCCTGGGGTACCGAGGGTGGTGTCTGTCTGGATTGAACAATTTTACATTTATGTATATGGCTATTACTTACAAGTACAGCAAGTACAACAAGAGGCCCAAGGGGGGGGGGCACATCGCTCCCCTGAGGGCTGAAAGTGGCCAGTTTGTAGAGGACCTTGAATTTTAGCTTCCTGCAAGTTTCTTGAACTTCTATATAGCAGTTAAGATGGAGAAGTCGAAAATGCTTCAGCCAATCAGAGCTCTCAGTGGCAATGTTTGTCAATCAATTGGCTTGAAAAACACAAACTTGGTAGAGGACCTTGAATACTTGCTACCTATAACGTTTCATGAAATTCTGTGTGCAATTGTGGAGGAATAGGTTGAAAATGTGTCAGCCAATCAGAGCTCTTGGTAGCCATATTTGTTGAAATATCGGCTTGAAAATCACGAACTTGGTGGAGGACCTTTAAAGTACTTGCTTCCTGGTTTTGTGAATGTGTCTGCCAATCATTGTCTTTGGCAGTCATATTTGTTGACCGATCAGCTTGAAAACACAAGACCTTATGATTACTTGCTTCCTGTAAGGTTTTGAAAAAGTATGTGCAGTGATTCCAGAAGAGAAGTCCAAAATGTGTCAGCCAATCAGAGCCCTTGACGGTCGTATTTGTTGACCAATCGGCATGAAAAACAAGAACTTGGTAGCTAGAGGACCTTGGGTATTTGCTTCCTGTAAAGTTTCTGTGTAGAAGTTGCAGATAAGATATCAAAATGCCAGACCAAAGGCAGACGGAACACTATGACAATAGCTCACTACAGCTCCAATGAGACGGCAAAATGAAGCCCTGGATATCCATCATAGATGATGCCATTGATGGATTAGGTCAAATGTAAAATTTGTTTATAGAGAGCTTGCTTCTTGCAAAGTTTATGTAAAATTTCATGAAGCAATGGGAACGAGGATCAAACTGTTTATTGTTACAGAGACACAATCTTGTCTGAATGCCGAGTGCTCCAACAATTATAGGACTGTCAAATGTCTGGCATCACACTTTTACCTTCAAATGTCAATAGCAAATGAACCTTCAAAGCAGTTTTCAATACTTGAGATTTATCTAAATAGATATGGCGATCACTCAAAGGCTCTATGCAGTCTTGGTCTCCTTAAAGCCAATGTGTCATTTTTTATGCCTCTATACTTGAAATACAGTCTACTCTCGATAACTTGAACTTCAAGGGACCATCAGAAATAGTTCGACTTATCAGGAGTTCGACTTATTGAGTATATGATCAGCAATCTACTTTTCAAAAGACTTATTTCCCTTTCTCTATCAACATTCACAAACTTTAGTGTTGTCCACTTTTAGTGACCAATCTAGATTTAATGTTTGTATTACCGACTCCATTGGAAGAAAATAGTTATCTATCTTCTGATATCTTATGATGAATTGGTTTTTGTTTAAGAATTGAAATTAATTTGTGGTTTGAGTTATTGAGGTAAATTTTCAATTTAGAATGACTTATGGGACTTAAAAATTAGTTCGACCTAACGAAAAGTTCGAGTTATCGGAATTCGAGTTATCAGGAGTAAAAATGCATAGAAACCAATGGAAGCGAATCGGGACTTTTAAAAACAGTTCGAGTTAAGCGGAAATTCGAGTTAACCGAGTTTGAGTAAACGAGAGTAAACTGTAGATAGAAATCTTCCATTTGCAATGATCATCGAGTCAAGGTTAAAACTACATCAAGCCTGAAGACTTAATTTAGCAATGACCTTGACCTCTGGCCTTGAAAATAATTAAGATTCTTCTTCCTGTTACAGTGATCACTTGTGAGAAGTTTGAAGACCACCGAGTCAAAGGTCAAGAAAGCCACATTACCTGCTGAAAATGTTAAATGGATGTACTGCAGTCAGCAGTGATATTGGCATTTGACCTTGAAAATTAAGAGGGCTCTCTAATCGTTTTAGGAAAGTTTGATGATCAAAGAGTCAAAGGTCAAGACAGCTACAGTACCTGCCTAAAATATTAATAAGGTGTATTGCAGTCAGCAGTGACCTTGGCCTTTGACCTTGAAAATCAAAAGGGTTCTTTCTCTGGTTACAGTAAAGTTTGAATATTATGAAAGGTTTTCGTGTCTACAAAATTATGTTAAGTGTATCACAGTCAGCAATGACCTTGGCCTTTGACCTTGAAAACCAAAAGGATTCTTTCACAGGTCATGGTGATCCTTTGTGACAAATTAAAAAAAAAATAGACTAACAATTCTGTGATCCGGCCATAAAAAATCCAAACATACATGGATGCGCCACATTTTGAGAAACAAATCGGCCCTTTGTCTAAACCTGTTAAAAAAGATACAAAAAGCATAAAATTATTTTGAAGATTTATTCATGTTATATTATTTCATTTTGTAATTTTGCATAAATATACATAATAGTTTGTATAAAACATCTGGAGAAAAATTAAATGTAAAACTATCAAAAATTACTATACACATATATGATATGCTGCAGAACTTTCAAAGTCTACAATAATTCATAAAATAGAGCAAAATCGGAATGTTAGTTGTTCTCATTAGATATATACACGTGTTCTCATTAGATATATACATGTATAGTATTGAATGTACAAGCCTACGAATAACATTTTAGATAATAATGTTATTTACCTATCCCCTGCATAATGTGCAATAAGTAGAAAAACAAACGGAATCATATGAGAAATGAAATACAACCTCAATTGTAAGAGATATGATAAGTGATTGAATACTCGAAACATTTTGAAAGAAAAAAAAATAAAAATAGATGATCACAACCTACGTACATATTCAACAGAAGGAATGTGTAAAATAAATGAAGGAAAAACTGCATTTAATGCTAATGAATTCCCCTAAACATAATTTTCAATTTGTTGTTGATGTCATTATAGATCTTGACACTTTAAGCTCATTAGACAAAGTACTTGTATATACGTTATTACATGGAATATCAAACTCCCATAGAAAACCTTGAGCAATCATATTTGAAATATACCTGTATCCCATCTTTCATTTTATTATGTGTAAATTTACGCGTAGATAATTTTTATCATAATCAATTCTCCATTCTCAATGGGCATAAATTCTTGAAAGTTTACACTATTCATGATACTCAAAATGATTAATGTAATGTTACACTAATCACTCAAATACATCTTATGTACAAAACTGGATAAACTAGATTTTATATGATCATACACAAGGCATTGTAGTAAATATATCATTTTTATCACATCATCAACGCTTTATGAAGGAATGGCACTTCAGAATTGCATTTTACATACAGTGGCGGATCCAGCGCCCCCTTTGCCGGGGGGTCAAGGGGCGAATTTTGCCGATTTTGACAGAAAATGGGCCAAAATATACCTGTTTTTGGAACATTTTGGGTCAGTGACGGGGGGGCAGGCGCCCCCTCCGCACCCCACTGAATCCGCCACTGACCAAAAACATATTATCATACCTGAAAAGTACAAAATGTGCTTAAAATAAAAACAAAAAATTCTATCTCGTTGCTTTCCCAAAAGTTGATGATCAAGTAGACAATAAAGACATACCAACAATTATTCAATAAAATGGCTGCTTGCCAAATGTCAATCCATCTTCATATGTAAATTCAATTTAATTTTTGAGGCATTTTGAATCGTCTTACACAAATGCCAAAATTTTTGATTGGCTAATCTTCTCCATACAAATTCATGAAGTACAATCAATAAATGATTGATAATTGTGATGTTTGTAAACTAAGAGTCCTAAAATCTTGTATTTTATGATAATTGGTGGTCAAGCACTTATTAAATAAAATGAAAGATATATTAATATGTATGTATGAGAAATAGAACTTCCTGAGCACTTCATTGGTACAATATAACACACTTTCGAGTCAAAGAAAAATGAATCAGATTGATACATTTAAATACCATAAACACACTCATTATTACACAAGTTGCAAAAGTCATTTTTTTAAAAAGTCACACATTTGTTTATAAACCAGACTTGTTTAAATTAATATCCCAGTTAAAATCAATTGGTTTTTTTTTTTCAAGAAATAAGGCCTTTTATCTGCGATTAGTTTACAGTGAAAAACATTGCCAAAAGAGAAGAGATAAGAAATTTCGAGACTAAACAAATGTTCACTAATAAAGACATTCAATCAGAATAAAGGCAAAAACACAATTTACATTCAACAACTAAAACATTTACACTTAACAAATTTCTCTAACACTAACATGCACACAGAATATATGAAATGCTAGATCAGCCATTCCCTGTCAAACTTTACGGTATAGTTACCGCTACCTATATGTGTATCCATCCAGAATGTCTTGACATGACTTTGTTTTGGTTTTAAGAGTTGAGAAACTATCCACGGAATAAGTTCTTTCCAGCACGTTCGGACACGAGTTTGCAGATTTAATCGTGATGGAATGCATGGAGGCCCATCTAATGCTATAAAATAGCAAAATAAACAACAACAATTTCAAATCAAAGTAACAAGACAAAAATTTCTAGAAATAAATAAAATCATGAAGGTTTTGCAAGGATTTGAAGGAATTTATGAATTAAAATTCGACATAGAAACAAAGATCTTAAATTAGATAAATCATAAATGAAATGCATACTGCATCCAAATAATATATGTTGATGAAGGTGGAGAAAGCATGCAAGGAAATAAGACTAGCAAAAGCTACATGTGCCAAATACATACAGGGACTATTCATGGGAAATTAAAATGGATAAGATGAATGCATTTCAGTGAGAACTTAATCATATAGGCTAGCATGATATTTGAAAAATGAGAATATTTCACATATACTTTAGATATGAAATGATGATAAATTGCTTGCAAATAAATTTAACAAGACAGTATCATAAAGATCGTAAATTCAAAAAATCTTATTCTCAAATAGAGTAAACGAACATTGCATGCAAATCAAAATGATAGCAAAAATGAAGCTCCCTAATTTTCTTGAACATGAAAAAAAGGGGGAAATTTATCAAAATTATTGTTAATACTATATGGAATGCCTTATGAGTAAAAATTATGCACAGAAATGGAATAATAAAGGATTTAGTTTCTATATGCATGTGAATACATCTGGTTATACACAAAGAAGCCGTTCTCATCTGAACAAATTTTCAATATTGCACAGTAATGAAATATATACCATTAGTAAATAGCTAAAATTTATCAAATATCTATCTTTTACATAATAATATGTATTTACATTCTATTTAGGAAACAAATTTTTGATTGAAATACTGGTATCACAAATTTGTTCAGATCTATTACTAGCACTACAAAAAGCTACACAAAGCTGAGGCCAATGCTACAAAGAGCTAAGCCGAAGCGAGTTAAATTTCTGTTTCTATGGGCTCCGGTTTTCGAGACCTAGTATCTGGTCGGTCATTATTGAGATATAAGACCCCGTTATTTGTAGGATAACGATTTGGAGCAAGATTTCTCGGACTTTGGTTCATATAGTCATTAGAGTCTTGTGGAGGTCCATATGGCCTATAATTTGCAGGCAGGTTTGACCTGTAACTGTCGTTTAAATCCTCCATACTAGCTAACGCAGGATGATTTCCTTCGAATGAGGAGCTTGAAACGTCAGGAACACTACCGTCCACTTTGCTTGGGATGCTCATTTCACTTCCCATTCTATAGTCCATACTCATCAGGTCCCGCGGTAAGTTTTCTCTACTGTTACTCATAGGGACGCTAACTTGGCTCGGAATACGATAAACGGGATAATCCATCTGGTGTCCATCTTCCGGATAGGGTTGATAGCTGGGTGGTGCAGGAAGACTACCGAACGAATGATTGGCCGCACTCCTCGGGGAATCTGGATAAGGGGGTGGATCCATCGGTGGAGGAGATGGAAGATTCTCATAGGGAGCATTGTAGGAACCTGGGTTATAACCAGGGTTATAGGAATCTGGTTGATAGCCTTGGTTGTAAAAACCGTCTTTCTGAGCTGACGGTTCTGCATGATGTGGATGAACCAGATTTTCTTTACTGCCTTGGAAGGCTGGGTTGCTATATGCATCCCTTAGATAATCCATGTTATCCATATTACGAGACCCTCTCGACGAAGAAGCATCGAATCCAGGGTTTGTATACGAGTCTTTCCATGGAGAGTTATAATCGGTAGCACCTGAAGAGTTATATGGGGGAGTATAACCAGGCGTTCTAACAGTGTTTGGGATGCTCTCACGACTGCTTAGGAATCCTTTATTATCTGCGATCGGGTACGATCCTTCATCCATCGTCTCAGTTTCCGTATCACTCTCTGTTTCACTCCCACTCGTTTCTCTCACTTGATCGGCTAACCACTGTGGCCGCTTTTCGATATAATTCAAATTTCCCTGACTTAAATGTTTTTGTAGATTTGATAGATTATCCTTGCTTGATTGCCTTGAATTTGGCTTACTACCCATTCCAGGTCGTGGCGGAGGAACGGGTTTGTTTCTCGGTTGCGGAACGGGACGATTAGAACTTGTATGTGATAATGAAGGAGACATTGTTCTCAAGCCTCTTAATGGAATCTCCCCAGAATAGGGAGGTGGAGGTGTTGGGGGAGATTCGAAATTTGTAGGGGTTCTGGGACTATCAACCTGCTGGAAACTTGTCATAGATTTCGGATTTTTAGTCATATCAACACTTGATTCACTGCTGTATCGCGGAAGCTCGTTTATCTGCGGTAGCCTTAGCGAGTCAATCTGATTTTCAATCCTCGGCGGTAAACCTGTAGGATGAAAGCTATTTCTTGCGGATGCATCATCGTCTGTTCTTAAACCAGACTCGTCATTTGTTGTATAATCATCAAATTCATGTTCGGAAAAACCGTCATCCGTGATATTTCCGTCTGTAACTGTCTCCTGATCAAGAGGAATGTCCGGCTTTTGTTTGAGAAGCTTTTTATCCAAAGTAGACCCAGGTGAGCTATTGGCATCTGTTTCTTTTGGCTGAAACGTATTTGATTTATTACTCCGTGACAGAGTATCTCTTGTGACTCTACCCGATCTGGGTGAATTGCGAGGTGAATCCAATCGATCTCTCGATCCCCGTAAATCATAAAGTCTATCACGCGATCCTGCCCTACCATTCTCAAATCGATCAATCCTATCCATAGATCCTGCATGCCCGTTCTGCATTCTATCCCTCGATGCAATACTGCCATTGGATGCATTAATCCTATCAAGTCTATCCCTTGATGATATAAATCCGTTCGAATGATTAAGACTATCGTGTGACCCCTTATCTCTCATTCGTCGTCCCCTAATACGATCCCTTTCCTCGAGACTGATACCCGACACAGATAATTCGTCATCGTGAATTCTGTCTTTGGAGTACGCCATAGAAACAGAAGATTTATCGTCAGGAAAGCGTTTCCTAGAATGTGCATCAGATAGCATGGTCATAGTGGAACGTGACCGCATGGATGAACGAATGGATGACCGCATAGATGCTTGCCTTTCAAAACGTTCCTCCTTCCTTTGACTGGACTTGACCTTCCATAGTATGGCGAGGACAATTATGATTATGAGAGCAGTCCCAAACACTCCGGCCGACACTCCGATAGCGATGGCCAGGATACCACTGTCAGGAGGAACTATGTAAGGATCTGAAATGTAATAATAAAAGTTATTAGTAAATGGATCTGAAATGTTATAATCATAGTTGTAAGTAAATAGATCTGAAATGCAATAATTATAGTTGCAAGTAAATGGAATTAGCAATGTTAGGTTATGAAATGTAATAATTATTGTTGTAGGTAAATGGATCTGAAATGAAATAATCATAGTTATAAGTAAATGGATCTGATATGAAATAATCATAGTTGTAAGTAAAAGGATCTGAAATGTAATAATAATAGTTGTAAGTAAATCAAATAATCAATGTAAGGATCTGAAATAGTTACAGGTTATTGGAATGAACAACATAAGGATTATAGTTAGGAAGTATAAGGAAAGAACAGTGTATGGATCTGTAATGAGTATATGTAAACTGAATGGCAATCATTCTTCATTATAAATCTAAAAAAAATTTAAAACAAATTCATTGAAACTAGAATTTGTAAAAGACATCAATTTTGCATTATTAGCTATCCTTTTTCCTTTTTCTTTTAAAATGTTTAATTCAGGAAATCGTATGAAAAAAATTTCGTCTTAGTATACATGAAAATTTGATAATTATATTTTTCTATCTACTCAAAGCACAGCACTTACCATCTACATGTACAATCCAAATGGCCAAACGTTTGACTCAACTTATTCAAGAAAAGGAGACAGATGGCTTTGATGATACTATTAGTAAGCTAATAATGATGGTAAACTTAATGATGAAGTAATAATGGAAGATGAAGGTAACATAATAATGGAAGATAAAGGTAACATAATAATGGAAGATGAAGGTAACATAATAATGGAAGATGAAGGTAACATAATGAGAAAGGTGCTATAACGATGAAGGTAACATAATGAGAAAGGTGCTATAATAATGAAGGTAAATTAATAATGGAAGATGAAGGTAACATAATGAGAAAGGTGCTATAATGATGAAGGTAAAATAATGAGAAAGGTGCTATAATGATGAAGGTAAAATAATAATGGAAGGATGAAGGTAACATTATGAAAAGGTGCTAAATGATGAAGGTAACATAATGAGAAAGGTGCTATAATGATGAAGGTAAAATAATGAGAAAGGTGCTATAATGATGAAGGTAAATTAATAATTGAAGATGAATGTACATGTAACATAATGAGAAAGGTGCTATAACGATGAAGATAAAATAATGAGAAAGGTGCTATAATGATGAAGGTAAATTAATAATGGAAGGATGAAGGTAACATATGAAAAGGTGCTAAATGATGAAGGTAACATAATGAGAAAGGTGCTATAATGATGATGGTAAAATAATGAGAAAGGTGCTATAATGATGAAGGTAAATTAATAATGGAAGATGAATGTAACATAATGAGAAAGGTGCTAAATGATGAAGGCAACATCTAATGAGCAAAGTGCTAGAAGGATGAAGGTAACATAATAAGAATGGTGCTTGAATTATGAAGGTGACATAATAAGAAAGGTACTATAATGATGAAGGTAACATACATGTAACAAGAAAGGTGCTCTAATGATGAAGGTATGTACATGTACAATTATGATTATGAAGGTAACATAATGATGATTTTAAAATCATAATATGTGTTATATCATAAAGTTGTACAATAAATCATTGTTACTAACTTCTTACTGTCTAATGAAATGGAATCATATGTAAGAAAAATACATAAAAAGTGCCTTACAAATCAAAACTATGCATTTAATGGATATTATGGATTGAATGCAACATTTATCATGGTCGCATATCATGTTATGCGCAAATGATATGTTCCACGAAAATCACCTTTGATTAAACAAGGTAAATACTGTCTTAACCTACTTTATATGATTTATTTAAGGTATATCATATGACCAGAATTATCGACTATATGACGCTAATCTATTCTGGTCAAGAATTGACTTATATTCAGAGAACACTGTCTGTGCACCATATCATAACATGTGGTGAGCATCGCAAATTTTCTGCTTAAGTGTTCTCTGAATGTAACTCTATTCTTGATCAGAATCAATACCTGGTTTAATCAAAGGGGATTCCTGTAGAACATACCATTTGTGTATCATGTGGTATGCAACTGTGTTTATAGTGGTAAAAAAGTTTGAAAATGGTTGAGGTCCACATTTACATGTTTCAGCAAAAAAGATAAGAGAGATGTGTAAACTAAAAGAGTATATATAAATGACAAGCAAACCTTTTTCACAGACAAATGGCAGAAGTTTCCTATGACAGTCTTGCTCCGACACCACATAGTTATCCTGGAATGCGCTACAGTACCCAGTGGCCACCTCCGCGTAGACCCATACACGTAACGTCTTACTGTACACATTCTCCGAAAGTCGTAACAAGTACTGAATAAAGTATGCTCTGTCCTTTACATCAGCAAGATAGCCTTGATTTTTCTGAAACAAGATTCCATTACATCATACTCATTTTCGATATGTAAAACATGCAATTTTATTGAGAAATATGAGAAATTTCAAACAAAACAAGATGTGATTGATGGAACGCAAGTGTCCTGAATCCACAGCATTTTCAATATAGAAAATGTATCCTTAAGCCTGGTCAAAATCAAAGGTCAAGGTCACAAGTCAAAAATTTGAATACTAATGCAAAAGACTAATTGTCACATTTGGGTTTCTCATGTGATTTACAAATGTATAAAAGCCAATCAAGACACAGGAGAGTGCTGAAAATAGAAGTTGAAAAAATTGTTATTTATGCAAATCATATGTTAAAAGTAGGCTAAGTACTGAAACATAAACAATACATACTCTGCAGAAATCTTTGGCTTCAAAATATGGCAGGGCGGCTCCCATGTATCTATAGCAACGATTTTCATCTAGTCTCCAACCAGGTGGACATTTACCTAATCAAGTTTAAAACAATTCTAATCATTCAAATGCACATGTAACATCATAAAAAATATGAGGATTTTTTCGATGGACTATGAAAAATTAAGTTTTAGCTGGTTTCAAGAGAAATATAAAAACAATTAAGTGTCCTCTTCGTATTCTCCTTAAATTCATACAATTATACATAATCATGATAAAATGTCATATTTACAATATTTTTTTATTTCATACATTACAAATTTCCATTTGACTGTGCACAATACAATCAAAATGGTTAAAACTTGTACGGTTTAATGAGTAAAATCCTTTGAAAAAGAGATAATGTAAGAATCAATGAATTTTTGAATCAGTATACTTTTCCAAAAGGTTTATGAATATGAACTAAAGAGTCTTAATTGACTAATGAAATTCATATAATCAGTCGATTATACATTGAGATCCTCTAAGTGCTCGTCCAGATGCATCATAATATAATTTTACCATCAATTAAGGTGTTATTTGATTGTCTCCAAGGTGTATACACGATATCTACGAGTGAGGAGTTGTCCAAATTGTCCCAGATCTTTCCATTGATGTACCCCTCTCTCACGGACCCCCACCAGTTATAACGGGCATTGATTGGTTCATCTGGAATCTCTATGCCATTGTAGATCCTAGGGACAAAGAAGGAGACAATTTAAAAATGTAAGAAATATATATAAACACATATTTCATATATGGAAATGTATTGCTGTATTATTTTCGAAATTTTCAGCCCTTGGACAATGATTGCATCGATAGCAAGCACAAATAAGATGATTTCTTTATAATACTGATATAAATGGAATAAATCAAAACCTGAAAAAAAAACTTTTACTTTCTGAAAAAGGTACATGTATTTAAAACTATGAAGATCAAATTGTTGATGATTTAAAACTATAGGTAAGAAAATTTAATGTGGTCGAGATGAAGGTGTTTAGAGAAGGTTAGAAAAAGATGCAAATGGTTATGAAAAAGAAAGGGGAAAAATTGAATGAAATTCATATAAAAGTTTAAGCATGAGAAGAATCTGATGCTACATTATCATAAAATTCATACAATCATAAAGGTGAAATTTAATCAACCCGAAAGTGAGAATTTTTTAAGAACTTACTTTCTATGATTATTGGCCTCCATTTCAAACTCGCTCTCGGGATTGATGAGGTAATTATTAGTGACGGATGGTTTTCCCGATCCTACACGGAACACTGATCTGTACAGGGCCGTTGCATTGTTCTTATAAATAGAATTGCCGATAAATTCCTGTGTTGCCGACGTGTCTAACTGGCTGTAAGTCCTGATGATGTGATGACCAGTATTATTCGTAACGACATTGAATGTGAAATTCATTCCGACCGTCTTTACATGTATGGTGTCGCGGAAATCTCCTGCCGTATTGTTGTAAATGAAATTCTCATACAGATAAAATTTCTGGAAATGGTGGCCGCTGATGTTCAAAGTTTCTCCATGCTTTCCGAACGAAAAGACGTTATTTGTAATATTTGCACGAAGCAAAGTCTGTGAAGATTGAGTGTGTGCGTGTATCTGCATGCCTCCAAAATTACGATTCACGAAGTTGTGCCCAAAATTGAAAATCTTGGTATTCTGGACCTGTACATTTAGAATAGGAGGGGAGGTCAGGTTGAGTATGGCAATTCCATTATTTTCTATCCAGCATTTGTCTACATATAGAGATGGGTTGACCTCCCCTACATTTTGGTATAAAATGGCACCTTCTTCGTTGCTGTTCACAACCATATCCTCAAATTTGTGGAAGTATTTGTCATCTGCAATGAACAAATGATAAAGTGAATACAAATAACTGCAAAATACATGTAAGAAAGATTATCATGATTAGTGAAAACAATCTTACAGAAACACTATTTCAACAAAACCTGATTTTTGTGTTGCCTGCAAAGCATAGGGACACTTACAAGTTAGGGATCACTTTGTCTGGTGTCCGTCTGTCACACTTTAGGTGTCACACCCCACTAGTTTTTATTGGTAAGTGATATAGCTTTGATATTTCACATGTGACAAGAACTTGCTACAGATACCAAAATTTTTGACCTAGTGACCTTGAACTAGATATTTGACCTACTTTTCCACTTTAAAAAAGCAAGGTGACACAAACATTTCTTGAATTGCTATTTTCTGATTGAAATAATATATGTGTACATATTTTAGTATTCCTCTCATAATAGCAGAATTGACACAATTAAGCTGTTATTTAACATGTTTAAAGACTACACTAATTCATTTTTAACCCTTAAGCTTAATAAATACACATACGGTAGATAATATGATAGTAAACATATACATATTTTCTTCCTTCTGATTGAAATAAAATAAATTATTATATATTGTATTTTCTCAAAATAAGCCATTATAACTAAAAACTTTAGAAATGTTTTCCATGACCTTGACCTTTGAACCATTAACAAAAGAGGTAGACTTGCCATGTAAATTATAATTCATAACATACCTGGATAAGTCAAACCGGAGATAGGGTTGGTAACAATTTCTGCAATGAAGCCGTAGTCTTCTTGAGCCGTGGATGCTTGTATATGCACAGACAGAGTGTCTCCGGAACTGAGATAGCGCTTCCGTAAATCTGCTTCCGAGCTGTTGACCGTCAATTCTCCCATCAAGGTAGCTTGACTCACTGTCTCTCCGTTAAAAATCTCAATGGTATTTCTATAAAACTCGTCATAATAAAGGTTAAACTGCAAAAATCGTAACTGCACCCTCTTCAAAGGATTTGCGCTTTTAACAATTTTAACGCAATTGACGGAAGTTTCCGAATACTTGTAGAAAACGATGAGCCTGTTTTTCAAATCAATGACCTTTTCCATTTTACAGATGTCAACTAAACCATACAAATAGTATGGTATGGTGTTAGCCATAAGTGGCAGGAATGACGACTGATCGATGTCTTGTGACTCTCCGTTAAGACTCAGAACGTTGATTCCGTGTCCAAGATTTCCCGTTATATTCATGGTGTTAATATCAATCCTGTACCTTGGGGCCACAACGTCTATTCCGTTCCACAGGCATGACGTGATATTTATGTTATTGATTATTGGTGCTACATAGGTAGCCTGTAAAGCACCGACCCTCTCTCCATGCTGCATTCCAGCACCATGAATATCAATGTATTCTAGAGCAGATTTGAGCTCATCTGCAACAAAAGGAACTATATCCTCTTCATATGTAGATGGTGCAAGTCTTATATTACCCCAATATTGATATGGCGAAGGTAGATTCCTTTTTCCGCACCTTATAAATGTGTAGTTGGCTGCTTGAATACAGCTCTGAATGTTGTAGTTTATTCGCTTCATGCATTCTTCAACAGAATTCTCGTCTCCTACACAGTAATAAGAATATGCCCAAAATTCTTTCACGAAATACATTGGTTTTCCATAAATGTAATGGTCGTACAAATGAGTGAACCTGACATCAACGTTGACGGTTTCATATCCCATTTCTCTACATGCTACTTCTGCCGTCTTTTTGTTGAACTGATTATCGCACATTATATTCCAAGTACCTGAGGAAGAATTATATAGTTCTAAAAATCCTTCGTATTCCAACATTTCACCTTTACTGTCCCTTCGCAGTCGGAGAAACTTAGATGTGAAAGTTTGTGACGACGGTGCCAAAATGGGAGATGGTAAATTGGGACCTGGAGTAACCGGACGGAAATGTATTCTACTATGTGGAAGCCCCTTAGCTACCAACTGACCGAGCACCAATATTCCAACGTTAGGATAAAATTCTATCTGTGTACCCGGCTCTATGGTGAGTTTAGCATTTGGCATCACAGTAATATCCGAAACAACATAATACGGGTCAATTCTGTAAGGCAGGGTGTAGTAATCATTCACGGGACCTCCAAGAGCCTGTAGATTAAATTCTGGAGAAATAGCAGCTCCCGTGGAAACTGAACTCTGCACGTTATCAGCTGTAAGCTGCGGGAAGTAATTTGCTATCGAGTAGCTGTTCCAGTCGTCAAAGTCGAAAATCCTGCGACGGATTGTAAACTGATCTTCTTTACCCCACCAGTTGTATCTCACATCCATCTTGTTGTCTAAAGATAGCGCATTGACACCTGCGACTAATTCGTACTGGTAGCTCGGATTATTCAACAGATTTCGATTTAACGTTACATTCTGTACCCCTCTAACAGCTATAGCATAGGTTGTTGGTGTGTTTTGTGGTATTACTTTGAACATAGTACCCGGTGAATTACTTTTGATATTGTTCAAGGTGAACATTCCGCTCGGTTTATCATACTCTGAGTGACTTCTCATGTCCATTTCTACGGCATATTTTGCGATATTATTGCTGATTTCATTGTTCAAGATTTCAAGCTCCTTTTCCATTCCCATGATGGTGATTAAACCTTTGCGGCAATTGTTGTTTTTGAATTGAGAATAACTGATCGTAACTCTTGCATAGTATCCATTAATTGTAAAATCAAAATTAGCGTTATTGAAAAATCCACTCTGCTGGACATTAACCGAATGGAAAAGTCTCTCGTTAATGTCGTTGACCCTGGGCAATTCTATTTCAAATCCACCATATCTATTGTCCCTAAATTCCGAATCAATGACTTCCCAGTGCCAAACATTGTTAGCGAAATCAACATGATTATGATCGCCGATTATACTGCGGCCATTGTTATGAATTCGGCACTTATTTATAATGTATGTGATAGATCCAAGCTTTTCTGGTCTTGTCATCTCTTCTAATGTAGGAATGAAATTTTCGTGGTATTTGGTCAAACTTGGTACATACATTGCTTCCAATCTGTTTCCGTAAACTTGCACTTGGCTAAATCGAATAGTTTCACTTTTTACACGATGGAATATTTCTAGCTTCTCATTGGATGGGTTGTTGTAATGTTTGGTTACAATGCCCTGTTCGTTGCTAGCCATTGTGCAATGGAAGACATCCACATTGGAATGCAGAGCTTCTATTGAGTATTGTCCTTTAAAAAAATCCAAATTTAGTTTTTTTTATTTTGCAAACTTAGATTTTTCAATAATACTATATTAAAGAAAGCAAAATGTCTATTTCAGAAATCCTAGAATGACTACCGGTAGCAAATAAAATCTAATTTTAACACATACAACAATGTCAAAATTTGTAAAAAAAAAAATCAAAATGAAATTTTATCAAAACACAAGCTGATAATCATGATAATGTGAAATTAATTCATTATTATAAGTGAATCTTTCCATTCAAATGCTTGAAGAGTAAAATAAATTCACAACATTTTGTAAGGCATATTTCCATTTTTCAAAAGTAGGTGAACAGAATGGAAAGAATTGAAATACATAAATCTGTAGACAAAATATTTATGTATATGAAAAAAGCAATTCTGATAAATATGGATAGCAAAAAAAAAAATATTACTATGGTGCTACTAAAAATAAACTTACTGCTATGTGCCGCAAAAGCCAGTCTCCCAGATACGACACCGTTGACGTTTTGTACAATCGTTAAGAAGGATCCAGTAGACACAATGGGGAAGTCCACCAAGTCCTTCTCGATCTGCCATTTCCTGGTGTTAGGATTGGCTATACCGTTAATATCAGAATCATATATCGTAATTAATTCAACGTCGGTAAGAGGGTTATAATCTAGAATTTGTAAAGTGATTCTGTATCTACTGTCCGTTACACTAAGTTCCAACGTGTGAGTTGTTCTCGTAATGGTCGTTCCAGGCCTAGATGTGATGAAAATCATGGAATTCAGTCCAATTTGGACTTGCTTGGAGGCCGTTTCAGGGAAGTAATTTTTCCGGCTCTCGTGAATGAAGTTCCTGACGCTCAGTGCCTCATATTCCGTAAAGAAGGGGTCGTAGACAAATCCACCCTTTGTATTGTTATTCATCGTAGTGTAGGTGACATTGAGAAACGGGCTGCGGGTCAAAATTCCGTTTCCCAGATTATTGTCAAAACTTGAGTATTCTATCAAGTTCTCAGTATGAGGGTTACTATATTTGATGTTCAGCCCATCTGACACTGAGGAGCGTATATGGAGGCCCGTTATCTTGTAGAAATTGTAGTCGATCCGTAGAGCCGGAGTGAAGGCCATTTCTTCATAATCCAGCATGCCTGCTCTTTCTATGACGACATGTCGGATCTGGGTTGGATCAAGCTGGCTTCCAGTCGGCACAGCAGGAATGGTAACTCCTGAAACAAAATACACAGATAAGTCTGTAAGTATGAATGTTGTGATGAAAAAATTATGTCTGTATTTGGGTTTTTTCAAAAATAGCTTTAATAAAGAAAAGAAAAAAGTTATCCACAAAACTTCATATGTTCCTGATCAATATGAATATCTGTATTTCATAAAAAGTTGACATAGAAATAAATCAAAAGATAGAAACAGCATAACCAGGTCTTGAACTAGACACACTCTTTTCTCAAATACATTTATTTATAGAAGAATCTACTTTGTGCGCATGTCGAAGTATATACATGCTACGTTTATGTTGAACCACTCTCTTATGATGTTAACAAGAAATTGCAATGAATTCCCATACAGATTTTTTTTTTATCACATAACCAATTTTTAAATGAATTTTCTAATCAAATTAAGTAGAAGTAATTTTTTTACCTGACCAAGTAGGGGGTTGACACCTTAAGAACACAATATTATCAGCCGCACAGCTAAACTGGCCCCTTGGTACAGACTGACATTGAGTGAGGTCAGTGTCAAGGACACTACAGGTCACTCGACTTAACAGGATGTCCTGGAAGGCATTTGATTGGCTGTAAGATCTCCCATAGCTGGGGTTAAAGGTCAATCCTAACTGCTGGCATACCACTACAGAATTTTCATCAATCCATCCCTGGAAAAAATTACAAAAGATGTTGTTTCATACTTCTTTAAATAAAAGACAAAAGTCTGACTTCACACCGTTTGGAAATCATTTGAGTTTTTGACTATGACAATACAAGCTCAGTTTTGACTTTTTGAATACATGATATTGATGCCTTATAATCATGACTTTACTTACATATATGATGTTACTTAAAGCAAAAAAAATTTTTTTCCAAATCCAATAAATGGTCTTGATCATGTTGATCTTTGACCCTTAATACCAATGAAACCTAGGCAATGCAAAGTGTAGCATCCCCCCACATTGCATGTGAGGCAATTTACCACCTAGTCTGTATACAAGGAATTTGACCATTTCAAATTTGTGAACTTGACCTTTGACCTTGAAAATCGATAGGGTTCTTTTACTTATTCAAAATAAGTGGATGGAGTTTGGTCAAGCTCCAATCAAAACTGTGCCCTCTAAGCTGTCTACAAGGATTTTGACCATTTCCAATCTATGACCTAGACCTTTGACCTTGAAAATTAAGAGGATTATTCCTCTTGTCATAAGTAATAAGTGTATGAAGTTTTGTCAAGCTCCGATCAAAACTGTGCCCTCTACACAGTATACAAGGATTTTTACCATTTCCAATCTTTGACAATGACCTTTGACCTTGAAATTTGATAAGATTCTTCTTCTCGACATAAGCAATAAGAGTATGAAGTTTGGTTAAGATCCAATCAAAACTGTGCCCTCTAGGCTGTATACAAAAGTGTGATGCACTAACGCACACACACACCCTTACACACGAACGACGGTGTTACTATATCCCCCTGCAACTATGTCGCGAGGGTATAATTAGTACCTTGCCTTCGTCATAAGTGCAAATAATCCATAATTATATGTTTCACAAGTGAAAGTGTTGTTAAAAGTGTTTAGTACATGTAATTGTACACAAACAAAACAAATGCTTTGAAAAACTCTTTGGTACATTTACAAGGCAGATGCAAGAAATAGGAAGATAGATTTTGAGAAATACCTAATGACAGTATTAAATCTTACCTCTTTACACACACTCCCCCATTGTCCATCGATCATCACTTCTAGTCTACCCTCATAATCGTCCCTACCATCTACAAGCCGTACCGTAGCTGTGCGATTTTCTATGGCCACTTCATCGGGATCATTCTTCAATGTGAAAATTATCTGGGTGTTGGACGCTACTCCATCTGCCTTCAAACGACCATGTATAACCATGCCAATAGAATTTTCAAATTCAAGAGTCGTGCCGGGTAAGATTTCTAACTGTGCTCCAGGAACAATAAAGATGTCTCTATCGACGTGATAGAGTTTGATGTTCGGATCGGTTCGAAATCCTTGAACGTCTAATTCTCCACCAATCAGATTTTGCAATCCAGTTGCTGGATTTCTACGCGCAAAAGGCCAACGGTATTTATTTTCAGTACTGGTCGTTTTATTTCCGTACAGCCATTGGTCTTTCAAGACAGGAAAGTATTCAATCTCGGCAAGGTTGTACCGGTCATCACGATCGAAAATTCTGCCGTAGATAAACTCATGGTTGTCCGTGCCCCACCAGCTAATATCTCCCAGAATTTTCACGGATGGGTCAACAAGGTGTGTCGCCATGTCTCTCACTGATTCAGGATTGGAGATGAAATTTCTTTGAACTATAACATTGCTGGACGACACTATTATCGGGGCATTGGCTCGATTCCTGGGATTGATATACACTGAAGAATCTTTTATCATATTATCTGTAACTTTATTGAATTTGAAGTAAAGTTTTTGAAATGGCGCATTTTGGGTAAGTCGTAGACTTGCACCATATCTTCCCTTGTTACCGCTAAACGTATTTGCAAAAATTTCATAACTGACCTTGAACTTGGCATACCATCTACTAATAAGAAGGTCGTAGCCATTATCAATACGCAACGCACCCAAAGTGTGATTCAAAAACGTATTGTTCGTCATTCGTCCAATAGTATTGATCATGGGTGACATTAATATTCCGTGCCTTTTATTGCCGTTGAAAGTATTATATGCCAAGCTAAAATTCGTTGATTTCTGTTGCAGCATAGTGAAATTGCAGGACAGATATTCGATAGCCTCATCGTAGTTATACATAAAATAACTCTCGTTCACTAAAATTTCTCCTCCTTTACAATAATTTCCGATCCTAAATCCGATCCATTCGTTAAACATGAAATATGTCTCTACCACTTCCATTTTCTGATAGTGTTCGAACCGTGATCTATTCAACCGTTCATATTCCGTTATAACACCATAACCGTAATTATCGATAATCCACGAGTTGTTTACCAACTGATAACCCCCGGCGTACGTTATATTGACTCCAGTATGCTCGTTCCTTTCCACCCTGGTGTTATTTATGGCAACTTCTCCAGCACCTTGGAAAATACGGACTCCCGCACCGTAATTGTTGTCTGACACCACAGAGGAATTGAGGAAAACTTTTGATCTCATGTCTTGTACGTTAACGCCATATCCTGTGTTGTTACTTGCCGATGAATTAAAGAAACGTAGATCCTCGTCCAGGCCTGAAGAAATAAATAAATTACAACATCATGGTAACAATCTCATATATATGCACAGCCAATGTAAGTCTTTGGGATGTTACTATTGAAAGGAACGTGCTGCAATTTGTTGTATTAACACTCATGACGTCACAATGCGTAAGATCTAAAGAAACGTGCCGCAACTGCTGTTCTAACCTGTAAACTGAGCCTGCGGCGAGATGAATTTTGACGTCACCCTTTTACCCAGAAAAAGCAATTTCATAAAACAAGAATGAAATAGACAACTTTGGTGCATATATCATTTTGTATACATAGAATAAATGTCATAATTTGTGTTTTGTTATACATGTAGGTATGCAACACACATCAAGTGCATTTATCGCATGAAATGTGCTAATGCGCATCACATGTACCATAAATGCACTTGCTGTATGTTGCATACCCATACCAAAACACAAATTAAGACAATTGTTCTCTATGTAAAAAATTTTTTGTTAGTCTTATGATTTATGTAGCATTTCTTTGGGACACAAACTTAAGAAAATAATACATTTGTATTTTCCAAATAATCTAGAATATGCAGATCAATACATTAATTTTGCATTCATGCATTGTATAATTCAGAGCTCTATCTACATTAAATACAGGAACAAAATTGTGCCTTTTGTCATAATGTACAATGTATCTGTATGTACATGGACTTTATTCTTATCAATGTATAATAATTTTGAGTTTGAGAAAGTTCCTAGTATTAGAAAATACAGGCTGGGAGTTGGACAAAATTTCAAGCCCAGAATACCTCAGTATTGAGATCTGGAGTTCAGACTTTAACTACAGTATCTGATTTTACAAGTGAACATATTATAAGAATATTGCCAAGGGAGCTTATGACATCTACTGAGAAACATGATTTCCATTGCATTTTTTGTTTTCAAAACTTGTCTTACAAAAGTGCATTAGAATAAATTTTCATACAAGATGCAAGTAAACCTTAAAAATTATTTCACCTTTGAGGCTCATCATCTCCAAGAAAAATCTGAAACAAGGATAGAACGTTTTACACCATTGCTCCTTTGGATCGGTCGGTTTGTTGGGCAGCGTGTACTGAAAACGTATGAACATTCGATGGCCAGAAGAAGTGATGGATTGTGGGAAGGAACCGTTTGTAACAGGGAAAGAAGCTAGAATTGGGTAGGATTGACTTGGTCCATCGTAAACTGTCATGGTTGCCTGAACAGTAGGGTCACGCTCCATTAGGTAGAAGTGAAGGGTCAGGCGATCTCCTGAGACTGTGCTGAAACCCTTTAATAAGAAATTCGGATATTTTTACATACATGCAAGAGCAGCTCATCACATACTTATTATTATATACATGTACATGTAGAGGTTTGTTTGCATGTACATGTACTTGTACTTCATTTGATTGTAAAATTTTGATTTAAAGCCAAATGGATGCATGAGTAATCCTTTAAAAATTTAAGATTTTAAAATCTATATCAAAAGCTACATACGGAGCTCATGCAGTCTTGTAGAATCATGCAGTATAGACAACATTTGTAAATGATTTCATCCTATTATCAGCATATTGTTTAAACTCTCAACATACTGTTATTAAAAATTCAAAATCTAAGTTGAGAGCATCTCTTTACAGAAACTATTAAACAGCATTTCAAAATATGGTACATGTACGTAATCTTATAAGATACCACGGTATATTACAAAACTTACCTTCCCACAATCCTTGTTATCAAATGCTGGTTTTTCTCCTTGTTCGTTTATAATATCCTCGTATATAAACATAGGGTAGCTGGCCCCGCTAAGGGACGGGGAACGGCAAAAAGATCCTGGGCTCGGAAACTGTCTGTTAAAGTTATGTATGGTGTAGTTAACCATGTACATCTTCACTCCATCCCCCCAATTGTTGGTCACGTCGGTCATGTTGATGAGTACTTTACCAGCAGCCGTCTTTATAAAGGCTCCATGTCCTGAAAATTCAGGAAAATTTTCACCGCTAACAAAAAAATTTATGTGACACTTTAAGGTACTTTTTATCTAAATAGAAGCATACTCTTAGTGAAGATTGTTGGTGGTTGAAACTTAACTATGTATCAGTATGATGTATAATTCAATCTATGAAATGTAGATGTAAGAAAGATGTTATTTTCAGAGCATGTAATAGAAATCCATCAATTTCATACAATTAGTAAATACAGTAAATGCATTTCAAAGACATTTGTTGCTCGTGATAAAACTTTTCATCAGCATTTTATGCTATAAAATCAAAGATCTGTTCAAACTAGAATGGCAATGCATATGTTGCCTGCGAAACATAGCGATACTTAAGGATCTTTATAGGGTGTGACACCTTAAGTATGACAGACAGATGTATGGACAATATTTCTCAAACTAACCTCTATTGTGTGCAATAGTGCTGTTTGCAATGTGTATTTCCCCTCGTATGTCCGTCAAATTCATGCCGTCGTAGGCTCCGTACAAAACTGATACATTATTCATCAGTGGCACATAAGGACTGGCACTGATGGAGCCTTTGCCATGCGGCATCTTATCTCCCTGGTAGATGTCCCTGCCGGCATATTCTATGTCAAGGTATTCCAGCCAGGAGACGGATCGATTGTAGTAAAGATTTCCGACACGTGCCATTTCTGTCGTAGCGTTGTAGAAATCCAGACCTCTCCAATGATCCTTGGCTAAATCCGGTCGCAATCCGGCACATTCAAATCCTATCACCTGCTGATCGTCTTTAATGATAAAAATAAAGTTTGAATGATGTGAATTTGAACATATAATTTACATGCATACAGTAAACAGATGAACTAAGTTCTCCTGTAAACTGAAGAGTTATTTTTCAAATTTAAATTGCATTAAATTTACTAATTCATTGCAAGAATAAGCTTAAAATGCATCAAAGATGCAAAGTGCCGAGTTGCAAAACTTGAATATAAGTAAAATATACATGATTTGAATATGGTCTCGACAGATGGGAAACATTATTAGCATGTTTCAGGTTGATCCACATTCATATATAATTCAGAAACCATTTTCAATTAACGAGTCCTATGAATTTGACCTTTGATCTCTTGACCCCAAAATTAATAGGAAACATTTCTGGCAAGTTACATGATAATAGGTGCAATACAGGCTCAAATTCAGTCGGGAAAGCATTTTTAATCATCTTAGTCCTGTGACCTTGACCTTTGAACCCCAAAATTGATAGTGGTCATCCTTGATCCATGGGAAACATTTCTGGCAAGCTTCATGATTATAATTGCAATACAGGCTGAAATATGGTCCGGAAACCACTTTCAATCATCGGAGTCCTGTGACCTTGACCTTTGACCTTTTGACCCCAAAATCAATACGGGTCATTCTTGATTCATGGGAATCATTATTGGCAAGTTTCATGACTTTAGGTGCAATACAGGCTAAAATATGGCCAGGAAACCATTTCAAATCATCAGAGTCCTGTGACCTTGACCTTTGGACCCCAAAATCAAAAGTGGTCATTTTCTATTCACAGGAAACATTTCTGGCAAGTTACATGATTATAGGTGCAATACAGGCTGAAATATGGTCCGAAAACCAATTTCAATCAACAGAGTCCTGTGACCTTGACCTTTGGACCCCAAAATCAATAGGCCTCATCCTTGATTCAAGGGAAACATTTCTGGCAAGTTTCATGACTTTAGGTGCAATACAGGCTAAAATATGGCCAGGAAACCATTTTCAATCATCAGAGTCCTGTGACCTTGACCTTTGACCTTTTGACCCCAAAATCAAAAGTGGTCATTTTCTATTCACAGGAAACATTTCTGGCAAGTTACATGATTATAGGTGCAATACAGGCTGAAATATGGTCCGAAAACCAATTTCAATCAAAAAAGTCCTGTGACCTTGACCTTTGACCTTTTGACCCCAAAATCAATAGGCATCATCCTTGATTCAAGGGAAACATTTCTGGCAAGTTTCATGATTATAGGTGCAATACAGGCTGAAATATGGTCCGGAAACCATTTTCAATCATCTGAGTCCTGTGACCTTGACCTTTGACCTTTTGACCCCAAAATCAATAGGCCTCATCCTTGATTCAAGGGAAACATTTCTGGCAAGTTTCATGATTATAGGTGCAATACAGGCTGAAATATGGTCCGGAAACCATTTTCAATCATCTGAGTTCTGTGACCTTGACCTTTGACCTTTTGACCCCAAAATCAATAGGGCTCATCCTTGACTAATGGTGAGTAAGTGTATGAAGTTTCATTGTTATAGCCTCTTTCGTAGTTGACTTATAGTCCGGAAACCAATTGTTGACGCCCTCCCGCCCGCCCGCCCGCCCGCTCAGACGCCCCGCCCAGACGCCCGCCCAACTGCCCGCCCGCCCGCCCGTCTCACATCAAATTAAGAGCCGAGTTTTGCAACTCGGCTAAAAAGGGAAACGACTTCAGCAAATTTCTATATACTTGAATCAAAATCTCATGTACCACAAATGTTTGCTCCAAATTGTATGTTATTTCTCCCAGGACAATCAAAGAGGCTGTTTTCACTTCCGCTGCAGTTAGGACTTTGGTATAACATGTAGTCTGTTTTATTACGTGCAAATGAGTGGTATGTAAAGTTTCCCCAGATAAATCCAAGATGGCGGCAAGTCACATTGGCATCGATTTTGGTGTAACTGTTAAGATAAATTGAGTAATGAATAAAACAGTAATCTGGTAATCATGGTAATTGAATAAAAGAATGATTTTTTACAGTGAAATATAATGCTCATGAAGGAGGTACTAATGCACTAAACATGTTTAAAGCAATGATAATCTGTAAAAGTGTGTGTGTGTTGGGGGGAGGGGGGGGAACAGAAATCATCTGAGTTGGTCAAAAATTCTGATGTTATATTTCCCTTTATTTGCAAACGTATAATTTTCTCAGATTCATACATGTAGGCTGGAAATGCAACCCCCTTTCTTTTTTTGGATCAGCTTGGAGTTACCCCTACAAGAATTTTCTATATATGCACAATATTCTAAAACAACACTATCCACTATGAGGTTCAATTTTTATACAGTGTATTTGTACACCTAATGACTTATTTTAACTTAACTTTCAGCTAAATTACAAAAGTGCTGAAGCAATTATGAAACTTGCTCCTCTCAGTAACACTAGGAGCAGTAGCACTTACTTGACAAACTTATTACAAACACCCCTCCATCTGCCGTTATAGAAGAGTTCTAGGCGTCCATCTCGAGTCGTATTACCGTCCACAAGCCTGGCGTCCTCAGGGAAAGGATTGCTGACACCCACTATAGAAGATGCATCTGGATCCTTCGTCATTACGATACGTCCCCCATCTTTGGGACTTCCCTGTATCGAAAGTGTGATTACATGTAAATTGTATGTTGTGGACTATTTTTACTATCGAAAATTTTACAAAGTTACATGTAGATATGAAGTACATGTATTTTGAAATCTTATAAAGTGATGTCCCGTTAATCCGGAATTTTATAATCCGGAAAACTTGTTTATCCAGATGTCTTCTCTGTGTGAGGAACAATTAGTATATGTTCTATTAACATTAAAATATGACTCATTAATCCAGAAAATTCATTAACTTTGGGCACCAATGTTTCCGAATTAATGAGATGTCACTGTATTCAACTATGAAGACAAATTAAAAAATTTTACAGCAATAAAAATTTTTTATAGCCTTACATGTACATGTACTTAACATGCTTAAAAGTCAATACGCAGAATTGATTTTTAAAACAAATATATAAAATACAGGTATAACATTTACTTTTTTTAAATATCATTAATAGCCTATAAATATATAAGCATATTTCCAGTACAAAATTTATACATAGTGACATTCTCAATCCAAATATTTAGTCTGAACAATACCATATTACCATGATTACAAACATTGTTTTGTTTTTGAATATGTTTGGCAGATTTATTTCAGATATAAAGAATTCAAACTCATTTCCATTCATTTACTATGTACATGTTCAACATGACTGAAAATTATAATATAAGTACATGACATTAATCCAATTTAAGTTAAAGTTGGCATTTTGTAAAACTTGCTGCCTCATATGTGCAACATGTATGTACTTAAGATGTCACTAATCTAAGTAGCCAATAGAGATACAATCAAGCCATTAGTATTTTGTTGCAAAGTTAAGTTAAAATTAACGCCTTAAAATCAAGATTATAATGATAAATTCCACCCTAGGCAATTTTATTGAAGTTTGTTTTTATTTTACAAAATTTTCCCTTAGGGAAATTTTTGATACAGATTTGTATCATTTCATAATGTAGATTTATGATTTCACATGCTTACACTTAATTCCCCTATTCTAAACTCTAAACACTGAATCTAAAATCACATAAAAGTGATGAATTTGAATATCAATTGAAAGTAAAGTGGAAAGAGTTATCCCCTCTTTGTCTCCCAAATAAATCAGGGTGATTTTGTTCATTCTGCATGTTCTGTAAAATATCTCCCCCCCCCCAAAAAAAAACAAAACAAAACAAAAAAACAAAACTTATCACATCTACTCTGATAATGTGTTAGAATTCTGAATGAACATGTATGTATTTCCATGTAAATCCGAATATCTAAAATCAAATAATTAAAAATATGTTTCATATAACAATATGATTTCATACAGTTAATTAGTGGTATCGTCTTAGTTTTGTGTGAAAATCACAAAATTAATAAACATACCCTCGCTATAAGTGTCCCATTTATGATCATACCAAATCCTGGGCCGAATTGGAATACCGTCCCAGGCTCAATCCATAGACAGCTACCAGGGGCGAGCTCCAGGTTTCCCTCCACTTTGTACGGGCCTCCCTCCTGCATTATTCCTCTCTTATCCTTTATTGTCGCTCCAAATCTAAAATCTGTGAGTGTCATAAGGCGGGGGTCATTGCACGAATAGGGTACCATACCCAAATAGTGAAGATTGTATATTATGCCGTTGTGGACCGCGGGTTTTGGTCCCGGGGGAGGGGGAGTTATGACGGGCACCTGCCCGACCACAGCGATGACGGATTCCAAAAGTAGAATGCACTCTATCCACACTTTCAGTTTGCATTTCTTACCGTTGTAAACATTGGTCGCCATTTTTTCTTTATCGCGACTTCCTGAAGTTTGAATGTTCAGGTGATTTTGTAATTAACACACCTGAGATAAATCAGATTTCTCTGCCGACTGCCCATACGATATCATTATTCTTTGTTTCATATCCTGCTTTCACATTTGAAAAATAAATACCTGGTTCAAAGCGCGATGACCAATCCCTTACCTTTGTGCATTCAAAAGTGTGTCACTTCCCAGGTATTCAACCTACATTAACGAGTCATCGGCTAAAAATAGATTACGCGTGGTTTGAACTATATATACAATATTTTTTCCTACCACTCACAAGCATCGGTGGTTCAGTGGTAGAATGCTCGCCTGCCACGCGGGCGGCCCGGGTTCGATTCCCGGCCGATGCATTTTTCATTTTCAACCGTTTTTTGGTCAGAGTACCAAACATTGTTAATTTTGACTGTTGCTACACAATTCTTCTTGAAGTTTTAATTACCTTAGAGAATAATCAAATTTTGCTAACTACAGAATAATAATAAATGCTATATCTACAAATCTAGCTGTATAGTGTACACTTACAGTAGAATATTCCACATAAATTGGAAGACTGTATCAGTCAATAATTGATGTATGCTTTATAACTTATCGTTTGGGTGTGGGGAGGGGTGGGGTGGGTGGACAACACCCAAACAAAACAAATCCAACAAAAAAGATGCATTATTCGTCATAATACATTCCTATTATACTATCTGTAATTGCTTTGTTTATAGGATCACGAACTGCATAGAAAACAAAAATTATCTTAGGTGAAATAAAAAGAAAATAAATTTTGTTTTATAAACGAACAGCCGGATATGAATACCTTCGTAACTCTATCGAAAGTATGTACAACGGAACCACGTATGCAAGCAGCATAAATTTAATTGAAAATTTTCCGGACTTGAAATTTTACCTAGGCGATCAATCACTTGGTTTCTTTCTCTTGCTATATCTTTATAGTATTCTTCGATTTGAAGCATTTTTATCTTCACAATGTCAAATGGAAAAATACCGTAATCACAAACTTGGTGGTCTGAAGTTTAGATATTCTAAGCAAAACAGTTGCTCATATTTGAAAAAAAAAAAGATTCTGATGACGTCAAGTTGTGACTTTTAACCTTTGGCAATTGCAAATATGATCGCCCCCTTTTCCCTTTTCATTTTTTTCTACCATAAGTCGTTTTAAATAGAGAGACTCAATGTTTATGATTGAATAATGGGAAAAGAGAAACCTTCTTCGTATTACCGTTAGACTTGTATTTTCGACACGCCAAGACCCGACATCACACTTTTGACGTTATTTTTAATTGCGACGTCATAATTCAGATACGACGTCACAGTCAAAAGTTACGTCAAATGTTGTCATGTCGGGTCTTCGGATGTGTAAAATACAAGTCAAATGCGGTAATGTGAAAATCGTCTATTGTAAGCACCTATGGTTTGTGAAACTCGACAAGGAACCATGCGTACTATATTGCTCCTGCATCCACATTTTTTAACAAATTTTCTGAACAAGTACTAAATCTTTATTTTAAGTCGAAAGGACTACTCCGAATTTCGCGGGGGGGGGGGGGGGGGGGGGGGGGCTTTAGAGTGCTGTCCTATAACAAATTTGAAATATTAAAACATTTAAATATGCATTATGACTATATCAATATAGTCATAATGCATATTTAAATCTGGATATCCATGAGAATACATAACGATATAAGACCTTGATGATCAAGATATACAAGGGAATACCGTACTCAACCACATAACCTTAATATCCCAGTGTATACTCAATAACATGAGACCTGGATATCTCAGTGTATATTCAACTAAATGTGACCTAGATATCCAAGTGAAACCACATGAAACCTGGATATTTCAGTGTATACTCATCTACATGTGACCTAGATATCCAAGTGTATACTTAACCACATGGGACATGGATAACCCAGTGTATACTCAGGATATCCCAGTGTATATTCAACCAAATGATACATAGATATCCCAGTGTATATTGAACCACATAAAACATTGATATCCCAGTGTATTCTCAACAATATGAGACCTGGATATCCCTGTATATACTCAACCACATGAGATCTGGGTATCCAAGTGTATATTAACCACATAAAACATTGATATCCCAGTGTATTCTCAACAACATGAGACCTGGATATCCCAGTATATACTCAACCACATGAGATCTGGATACCAAAGTGTATGCTCAATCACATATTATCTCGATATACCAGTGTATATTCAATTACATAAAATCTGGATATCCCAACGTATATTCAACCAAATGAGACCTGGATATCCCAGTATATACTTAAGTAGCTGTCCGTGTAAGAATCATGCAAAATGAAAAATATGTGGCATATTGAAAATTTTACTTTTACGAAAAATGTTGATAAAATGAATCAAAAGCATGGGTTTTATTCATATTTTGGTGTGTTTTGTGCAAGAGTGGCAGATTAAGTCATAAAAAGGCGAAATAATAAGAATAATGTAAGAATTTTCTCCATTACCTACAATGTTATTTGTTAAAAGATATCTCTTAATTAAATTAATTATCTAAACCTCCCAGCAAATACAAGTAAATTTTCGTAAAATATAACCTTCCAACAATTACTTGAAATAAAAATATAATTTGGATACACACTTTCAATTGTAAAAATAATCATTTAAAAATCCTATATTTAGACATCATTTTCCCATAAAATTACCCCCCTTGGTAGCACTCTCTAGTGAAATAAGGCAGGAATGGTTCTTGGATACAAAACAACATGGCTGCCTATAGAGGGAAATTCATCAGTCTATACATACAAAATGTCAATTTCTTTTTACCAACTCTTCTTATCCTTTCGATTCATCATTTGTTTACCTAAATGACTGTAAAGAATATGTAGCAAGCCATCCTCTTTCCCTCAATACATCACAGACGAGAAATATTTGAGTGACTCTGAGGGACTTCTGATAGGAACATGTTATATTCGTATACACGCTGGAATATTGAGTTTGATACCATATTTTACTGTTTATACGACCGAGATTTTCATGATTTGAATATTGGAGGAGAAAGTCTATGCATTTTACTCCAACACTTGGAATACAAAGGAGACTGGCAAGTACATCCCTGAGGATCCAAGGACCTGCTAAGCTGTGTGTGTACATGTGTGACAAACTACCTGTAATTGCGGACATCTGCAAGTACCAGTATGCTTATCAGATCAGGTATTTGAAAGGGTTTGCATTAATTTCTATCAAAATGAAGACCATTTTACCTAATTCATTCGGTTAACCTTTGTCTATCCTATACACAGGGGCAGATACAGGAATGGGAAGGGAGGGGTGGGTGGGTTGACCTATATATGCATGATTTTGAGTCACAGTATTAATTTGCAATTAAAATGTTTGCATATAAGGTATATATCAATATTAATACAAGCAATGTCACAATTTGTTTAGAGATATGGGCACATGTAATATGATTTGAGGCCATACATTATAGTAACATACTCTATAATATGCATGGGTTATATCCATATAATCTTAATGATATGATAATAACTAATTACATCTCACCTTCTGAAGAACCATACCTATTTATTAGGTAACCAATTTCTTTGGATCATAAATGCAAACAAGAGATAACTCATACAAAACTGAGTTACATGTATTAGCAGATGTTGCAGTAAAATCAACTGAGTAGCAGTTGAATTACTTATCCTTTCAGAGGGAAGAATTTATTCAAATAAAAGTGTACAAAGTTCCTAAATCCACAAATTTTTAGTCTCTTTGCCTTTATCAAATTCAAAAAGCCAAGGAAATGAAAATTTGTGAATTAGAATACATATATGCATGTATTTATATTCTAAACAGTTAAAGGAACGGTGTCCCTGAAAACAAATTATTTTTACAAAATTTTACAAGGCAAAATCTTTCTTCCCATATGAAAGTTTACATTCTCATTTGTATAAATTAAAATTTTCAGGCGAATCCAACCCATTCATTCGCAGTTATAGCCGTTTAAAAACATAATTTTTAATTTGGGGTGCGCATCTCTAATTTATTTCACTAGCGCCACCTACAATGTATTGCGTTTTAACAATAGAGGTATATGGAGATTTAATTTTACCAATTCGGTAATATTATGGCCGATACTGCATATTTTCAACTAAAACTTTTTATAGCTCCTTTTTTCCTATATCTAGACCCTTCGGAATAGATTTTACGTTTTCAATAAAATTTATTTTCAGGGACACTGTATCTTTAAGTTTTACGAATCAAGCAGGACTAATCATATGAATTTTATATTTTCAGCACTGCGCAAAATATGAAAGGACTCAAGGTTCAATGTTAACAAGCTTCCTTGAGAGATTCCTTGATGAGGTATGTAATACATGTTTGCTCAATATAGTATTCAATCTCATTCTATAAGTTAGGTTCATACCTATTTGCAAAAGCCAGTCCCCCCCCCCAAAAAAAGAGAAACAAAACACATCTTTATCACCCTTAAATATTGAAAGGGACTCTCATATATACATGTACATAAATTTATTCTACCCACAAATATAGTTTGGGGGAGGGGTATTGAAATATTTCAATCTGTTGCAATTTTGAATTTGACTTATGACCTTGGTTCAAAATCATGACACACCCTTTGGTCCTGGGATATGTCATGATCTTGAACCAATACCTTGACCTTGTGACCTGGATCTTGGAGTACGGCCAACTTGGCTCTATACTCTATTTAGGGATATGATGTGCATATTTTTCATGTGTTTCTCTTGATAAGACAATTCTATTTATACCCTTGTCTTTCACCCCATGACCTTGAATGTCATGAATGACCAATTTTTGCCTTCAATTTTCAAACCAGAAATATAACCTTGATCATGGTTTTTAAACACGAACATTCATGTAAAGCTTTGATATTTTGCATGTGAATTGCATGTGACAAAACTTTTCAGTTGAGAAATTAACCTTTGACGGTAAATGACCTACTGACCTTTAAATGGGAGTTTGAGCCACATTAGGTTAATGTACTAATGACAATATCTCTATCATCTTTAAAGATATGGTGTACATATTTCACATGAACATAAATTAGTACAAAACCATTCATTTTTGTCTCTGACATATTGGCCTTGACCCAGGAATTTGACTTGCTTTAGAGAAAATACACCAACATTTATTTACCAAGTAAGGCTAAAGGTTCATCCATTCTAAAAAGAACCTCACATTTGATACATGACCCCTGACCCAGAACACTTGACCTTGAAATTAAAACCTTCTACAAATAAAAATCTGTCAGGGATAGGGTGGTTCAGAAGTATGTGTTGTTTAAATTTTGTTATTATGATAATGTTATGCATGCTATTTCTTATTCCAGTGAAGATGGAAAAGCTTAGCTTGACAAGAGGCCAGCTATAAGATTGACGTCACCTGTGGTCATGATGAGCCAGTTGAGAAAATATGTCAGGTATTCATTGAATATATTGCAGACATTGTCAAAGTTCAATTTTTTTATGCCTCTGTAATCAAAGATTCGGGGACATATAGTTTTTGTCTGTCCGTCCGTCCGTCTGTCTGTCTGTTTTCTCTGTTTGTCCGCAAAAACTTTAACCTTGGCCATAACTTTTGAATGGTAAATGATAGGGCTTTAATATTTCACATGTGTATTCCTTGTGACAAGACCTTTCCACGGATACTACAATTTTTTACCTTGTGACCTTGACCTTGGAGTTTGACCTACTTTTGAAAAATTTTAACCTTGGCCATAACTTTTAAACGGTAAGTATTTAATACTTTAATACTTTGGCTTTAATATTTCACATGAGAATTCCTTGTGACAAGGCCTTTCCATGGATATCAAAATTTTTGACCTTATGACCTTGACCTTGTGACCTTGACCTTGGAGTTTGACCTACTTTTGAAAAACTTTAATATTGGCCATAACTTTTAAATGGTAAGTGATAGGGCTTTAATATTTCACATGAGTATTCCTTGTGACAAGACCTTTACATGAATATCAAAATTTTTGACCTTATGACCTTGACCTTTGGATTTGACCTACTTTTGAAAATCTAAACTTTAGCCATGACTTTTAAATGGTAAGTGATAGGGCTTTCATATTTCACATATGACTTTCTTGTGGCAAGACCTTTCCATGGATACCAAATTTGACCTTGTGACCTAAAAATTTTAACTACTTTTCAGTTGTTTTACCGACAAAGATGCCAACGGGGGCATTCGTATTTCACAAACACATTTTTTTTTATTTACCAGACAATTGGACTGGTGAAATGAAAAAAAATCACCAGTAAAATCTTTATTTTAACAAACAATTCTTATTTAGGAATTATCACCTTAAATGAGAAAGATCTTCTCATTGAGCTTATATCTTTATATGTACCCCCCCCCCCCCCCCCCTCTGCCCTCCAAAATAAAATTTAGTTATTTGAACATGTGAAAACCCTAAGCGTTGAAAATTTTCTTGATCACCACAAGTCATTTACAGCAGTTGAGTCTTTAGTTACTCCAGGTATCAAGTTATCAGTAAGCTAATATAATCTATAATAATATTTGTATTTGAAGGGAGGGGGGGGGGGGTTGAAAGGCATAACATCAATGTTTCACCAGTACATCTAGCATTGAATATTTCTTTAGAGTCAACTCTGTTCTATAATTTTATTGCAATAAATGAAATACACGTATATGTAATATATGAAAATGGCCAACATATATTAATTCAATCTGTTTGTTGCAGGATTCTTTGAATAGGCACTGTATGGAAGAGTAACTAACTACTTGCTCGGAAGATGCACAGAATACTTGTAAGGAAGATTCAAAAGATACACGCAACTCATTAGAAGATTCACAGTTTGAGCTCCTATGATGGTCACATACATTTTACACAACTTTTTTTCAACACACTTTTGTTACAATTAAAACAATGTAGATTGGGATTAGAATATAACTGTAGAGGTTTGACTTTGACCTTGAAAAATGTAATTTTTGTGTAGTTTAATAGCTGTGGAAGAACTATAAAGAGAACAATATTGAACTTGGTATCAGAGTGAGATGATCTTAGGCCAGGTATTGTTTTTGACCTTTAGGTTTGATCTTGACCATGACCTTGAAAAATGAGTTAATCTCTATTGTACATATGTAATTTTACATTCAAACTTTGCATAGAGGTAAGAGATAATGAGTTGACTTTATTTCAGGTATTGACCTTGACTTTGCCATTTGACCTTGACCTGGAAGATACAATTTTGAATTTGACTTTACCATAGTAGGGTACCAATAGTATATCATATATCACATTTAAACTTTGCATGGAGATAGATTTAAGTAAGTTGGCCTGATTTCAGGTAATGCCCTTGACCTTGAGATTTGACCTTGACCTTGACCTTGAAAGTAAAAATTTTGAATTAGAGTATGTTGTAACAATAAAGCATGTATATGAAACCATGAGTAAGACTTTATATTAGATATCACATTAAAATTGTACATGCAGGTAGAACATGATAACTGGACTTGATTTTGCCCCTGACAGTTTTATTTTGAACTGGACTTACGTCATTACTCTATGACATTTCACTATAAAACTTGCCATAGCGGTAGAACATGGTTCTGGTACTGTAGTTAACCTTGAGGATTGACCTTGATGATATGATTTTGAAGTAGACTAAAGTGTGTCAAAACTATGTAGAATCTCACATTGAAACTTTGGAGGAGATATTAATATTGCACTCTGTTGCTTTCAATGGACATAGTGTTTCAAAATGTGAATTAGGATCAGTTCATCTTTTAACTATGACTTTGACTTCTTTCCTATACATCTAATTAAGTTTGACAACATTTTTAATGGAACTCTGGGTACAAATTATTGTATTGTGATCTCACCCTTGTATTTTCAGTTTCATTGTCTTATTTTTTCCAAGAAATAAATGTTCTTTATTGTTATATATTCTGTTATATAAACTCATTGATGAATTTAGAAGAATTGTTGTACAGTTGCTTAGTAACCTTTATATGTACTTTCTTTATTGCTTATATACAGCTATTTTTCCTTAACAACATTGATCAGTTGTCCAAAAGGATATATTTGATCAAATGCAATATCCTGTTTGATATAACTTTATAAATGATTTGCAAATACATGTAGTTCATAAATATTCAAATATATATACAAAACATAGGGTAATCAAAGATTACATAGCTCACCTATACAGGTTTTTGTCAGAAACCAGGTTAAAGTTTTTGAAAGGTAGGTCAAGGTCACTAGGTCAAAGGTCATGGTCTCAAATGAAAGGTCTTGTCACAAGGTATCTACATGTGAAATATCAAAGCCCTACCCCTTATAGTTCAAGAGATATAGCCCAGGTTAATGTTTTGTCTACGGACTGACGACAACAACGCCGAGGGTATGGCATTAGCTCCCCGGACTTTTTCGTCCCAGCGAGCTAAAAAGGAAAAGTTAGCATTTACAACTATTTCAACTTATATAAAATAGTTTATTGCTGTATTAGTTGTATCTAAAAATAACCAATAGATGCTGAACATTATCTATTTATCAAAAACTGAAATTAATACTGTAACATTAAAAGAAAATCTTTGATGTTGTATTTTTAAAGCTTGTATTGTTATGATATAGTGATACGTTGCCTAGCAACCAAGTATACACACTAAGTATTTATTTTAGTTTTACATTTTTCCTATGAACTTAAATGGTCAGTTGTTCAGTTTATGGTGTATCATTTTGTGCAATGCTTCCAATAACATTTATGAATTAATTTGAAAATTTGGAAATTCGGAAAGGTAGGGAAAAGAATTTTTTGGCAATTTTGACATTTTTTGGCATTTTGAAAATGTTTAATTCTATAATATTCTATTTTACACTAACATTGACATGTTTAAAGACATTTGAGGGCATTCTGCAGTCTTATACATAATTTATATTGAACCAGGATCTGTAAATAATGATGACTTATTTGTTTACAAAAATAGTGCATGTCGTTACAGGATGGGAATTCGGTTGCCTAGCAACAAGTCAAATATGTTTTTCCGACTCATTTTATGTTTCTGTTCTAAACATCAATGATCAATGTTAGAGGTGGTATATGTCACTTTGTGCAATATTTTAGATAAGTCTATTAAAAGAGATATGAAAATGTCGAAAATCCACAAATTCACAAATTTCTGAAAAAATGAGAAACCAGCCATTTTTAGAGTATTATAAAATTTTCGAATAACATTTATTTGTCCAAAACACTATTGATATGTGTTAAGGCAATCTTTGTCAATGTCTCAGTAAAATGTGAAACTCTGGAATGTTTTAGCTTATAAATTATTTGGCTATTCCTAGACACATATTTACCAGTATTCTTCAGTATGGTGCATGCCGTTGCTAGGGAAAATTAAATCTTTGATATTCCTTAGCAACCGTGGTTCCAGGAAAGTTATATTAAAATTACATATATATTTCATTATGAACATCAGGTATGAGCAGTTTCATCAAAATCTAAGATCCTCAATGTGCCACTCACTGCATGATTCTTACAAAGACAGCTACTTAACTATATGAGAACTATATTCCCACTGTATGCTCAACCATTTGAGACATGGGTATCTCAGTGTATACTCAATAACATAAGACCTGGATATCACATTGTATACTCAACAACAAGAGGCCTGGATATCCCAATGTATACTCAACCACACGAGACCTAGATATCCCATTGAATACTTAGCCATGTGTGACCTGGATATCCCAGTGTATACTAAACCACATGAGACATGGATATCCCAGAGTATACTCAACCACATGAGACCTGGTTATCCCAATGAATTTCTTAACCATATGAGACTTGGATATCCCAGTGTTTACTGAACTAAATGAGACATGGATATCCCAGTATATACACAACAACATGAGACCTAGATATCCCAGAGTATACTGAACCACATGAGACCTGGATATCCCAGTGTACACTCAACCATATGAGACCTGGATATCCCAGTGTATACTCAACCATATGAGACCTGGATATCCCAGTGTATACTCAACCACATGAGACATGGATATCCCAGTGTATACTCAACCATATGAGACCTGGATATCCCAGTGTATACTCAACAACATGAGACCTGGATATCCCAGTGTATACTCAACCACATGAGACCTGGATATCCCAGTGTATACTCAACCATATGAGACCTGGATATCCCAGTGTATACTCAACCACATGAGACCTGGATATCCCAGTGTATACTCAACCACATGAGACCTGGATATCCCAGTGTATACTCAACCACATGAGACCTGGATATCCCAGTGTATACTCAACCACATGAGACCTGGATATCCCAGTGTATACTCAACCATATGAGACCTGGATATCCCAGTGTATACTCAACCACATGAGACCTGGATATCCCAGTGTAAACTCAACCACATGAGACCTAGATATCCCAGTGTATACTCAACCATGAGACCTGGATATCCCAGTGTATACTCAACCATATGAGACCTGGATATCCCAGTGTATACTCAACAACATGAGACCTGGATATCCCAGTGTATACTCAACCACATGAGACCTGGATATCCCAGTGTATACTCAACCTTATGAGACCTGGATATCCCAGTGTATACTCAACCACATGAGACCTGGATATCCCAGTGTATACTCAACCACATGAGACCTGGATATCCCAGTGTATACTCAACCACATGAGACCTGGATATCCCAGTGTATACTCAACCACATGAGACCTGGATATCCCAGTGTATACTCAACCATATGAGACCTGGATATCCCAGTGTATACTCAACCACATGAGACCTGGATATCCCAGTGTATACTCAACCACATGAGACCTGGATATCCCAGTGTATACTCAAACCACACGAGACCTGGATATCCCAGTGTATACTCAACCATATGAGACCTGGATATCCCAGTGTATACTCAACCACATGAGACCTGGATATCCCAGTGTATACTCAACAACATGAGACCTGGATATCCCAATGTATACTCAACCATATGAGACCTGGATATCCCAGTGTATACTCAACCATATGAGACCTGGATATCCCAGTGTATACTCAACCATGAGACCTGGATATCCCAGTGTATACTCAACCATATGAGACCTGGATATCCCAGTGTATACTCAACCACATGAGACCTGGATATCCCATTGTTTACTCAACCACATGAGACCTGGATATCCCAGTGTATACTCAACCACATGAGACCTGGATATCCCAGTGTACACTCAACCACATGAGACCTGGATATCCCAGTGTATACTCAACCACATGAGACCTGGATATCCCAGTGTATACTCAACCACATGAGACCTGGATATCCCAGTGTATACTCAACCATATGAGACCTGGATATCCCAGTGTATACTCAACCACATGAGACCTGGATATCCCAGTGTATACTCAACCACATGAGACCTGGATATCCCAGTGTATACTCAACCACATGAGACCTGGATATCCCAGTGTATACTCAACCATATGAGACCTGGATATCCCAGTGTATACTCAACCATGAGACCTGGATATCCCAGTGTATACTCAACCATATGAGACCTGGATATCCCAGTGTATACTCAACCACATGAGACCTGGATATCCCAGTGTATACTCAACAACATGAGACCTGGATATCCCAATGTATACTCAACCATATGAGACCTGGATATCCCAGTGTATACTCAACCATATGAGACCTGGATATCCCAGTGTATACTCAACCATGAGACCTGGATATCCCAGTGTTTACTCAACCACATGAGACCTGGATATCCCAATGTTTACTCAACCACATGAGACCTGGATATCCCAGTGTATACTCAACCACATGAGACCTGGATATCCCAATGTTTACTCAACCATATGAGACCTGGATATCCCAGTGTATACTCAACCACATGAGACCTGGATATCCCAGTGTATACTCAACCATATGAGACCTGGATATCCCAGTGTATACTCAACCACATGAGACCTGGATATCCCAGTGTATACTCAACCACATGAGACCTGGATATCCCAGTGTATACTCAAACCACACGAGACCTGGATATCCCAGTGTATACTCAACCATATGAGACCTGGATATCCCAGTGTATACTCAACCACATGAGACCTGGATATCCCAGTGTATACTCAACAACATGAGACCTGGATATCCCAATGTATACTCAACCATATGAGACCTGGATATCCCAGTGTATACTCAACCATGAGACCTGGATATCCCAGTGTATACTCAACCATATGAGACCTGGATATCCCAGTGTATACTCAACCACATGAGACCTGGATATCCCAGTGTATACTCGACAACATGAGACCTGGATATCCAATGTATACTCAACCATATGAGACCTGGATATCCCAGTGTATACCTCAACCATATGAGACCTGGATATCCCAGTGTATACTCAACCATGAGACCTGGATATCCCAGTGTATACTCAACCATATGAGACCTGGATATCCCAGTGTTTACTCAACCACATGAGACCTGGATATCCCAATGTTTACTCAACCACATGAGACCTGGATATCCCAGTGTATACTCAACCACATGAGACCTGGATATCCCAGTGTACACTCAACCCATGAGACCTGGATATCCAGTGTATACTCAACCACATGAGACCTGGATATCCCAGTGTATACTCAACCACATGAGACCTGGATATCCCAGTGTATACTCAACCATATGAGACCTGGATATCCCAGTGTATACTCAACCACATGAGACCTGGATATCCCAGTGTATACTCAACCACATGAGACCTGGATATCCCAGTGTATACTCAACCACATGAGACCTGGATATCCCAGTGTATACTCAACCATATGAGACCTGGATATCCCAGTGTATACTCAACCATGAGACCTGGATATCCCAGTGTATACTCAACCATATGAGACCTGGATATCCCAGTGTATACTCAACCACATGAGACCTGGATATCCCAGTGTATACTCAACAACATGAGACCTGGATATCCCAATGTATACTCAACCATATGAGACCTGGATATCCCAGTGTATACTCAACCATATGAGACCTGGATATCCCAGTGTATACTCAACCATGAGACCTGGATATCCCAGTGTATACTCAACCATATGAGACCTGGATATCCCAGTGTTTACTCAACCACATGAGACCTGGATATCCCAATGTTTACTCAACCACATGAGACCTGGATATCCCAGTGTATACTCAACCACATGAGACCTGGATATCCCAATGTTTACTCAACCACATGAGACCTGGATATCCCAATGTTTACTCAACCACATGAGACCTGGATATCCCAGTGTATACTCAACCATATGAGACCTGGATATCCCAGTGTATACTCAACCACATGAGACCTGGATATCCCAATGTTTACTCAACCACATGAGACCTGGATATCCCAATGTTTACTCAACCACATGAGACCTGGATATCCCAATGTTTACTCAACCACATGAGACCTGGATATCCAAATGTTTACTCAACCACATGAGACCTGGATATCCCAATGTTTACTCAACCACATGAGACATGGATATCCCAGTGTATACTCAACCACATGAGACCTGGATATCCCAGTGTATACTCAACCATGAGACCTGGATATCCCAGTGTATACTCAACCATATGAGACCTGGATATCCCAGTGTTTACTCAACCACATGAGACCTGGATATCCCAATGTTTACTCAACCACATGAGACCTGGATATCCCAGTGTATACTCAACCACATGAGACCTGGATATCCCAGTGTACACTCAACCACATGAGACCTGGATATCCCAGTGTATACTCAACCACATGAGACCTGGATATCCCAGTGTATACTCAACCACATGAGACCTGGATATCCCAGTGTATACTCAACCATATGAGACCTGGATATCCCAGTGTATACTCAACCACATGAGACCTGGATATCCCAGTGTATACTCAACCACATGAGACCTGGATATCCCAGTGTATACTCAACCACATGAGACCTGGATATCCCAGTGTATACTCAACCATATGAGACCTGGATATCCCAGTGTATACTCAACCATGAGACCTGGATATCCCAGTGTATACTCAACCATATGAGACCTGGATATCCCAGTGTATACTCAACCACATGAGACCTGGATATCCCAGTGTATACTCAACAACATGAGACCTGGATATCCCAATGTATACTCAACCATATGAGACCTGGATATCCCAGTGTATACTCAACCATATGAGACCTGGATATCCCAGTGTATACTCAACCATGAGACCTGGATATCCCAGTGTATACTCACCATATGAGACCTGGATATCCCAGTGTTTACTCAAACCACATGAGACCTGGATATCCCAATGTTTACTCAACCACATGAGACCTGGATATCCCAGTGTATACTCAACCACATGAGACCTGGATATCCCAATGTTTACTCAACCACATGAGACCTGGATATCCCAATGTTTACTCAACCACATGAGACCTGGATATCCCAGTGTATACTCAACCATATGAGACCTGGATATCCCAGTGTATACTCAACCACATGAGACCTGGATATCCCAATGTTTACTCAACCACATGAGACCTGGATATCCCAATGTTTACTCAACCACATGAGACCTGGATATCCCAATGTTTACTCAACACATGAGACCTGGATATCCCAATGTTTACTCAACCACATGAGACCTGGATATCCCAGTGTATACTCAACCACATGAGACATGGATATCCCAGTGTATACTCAACCACATGAGACCTGGATATCCCAATGTTTACTCAACCACATGAGACCTGGATATCCCAATGTTTACTCAACCACATGAGACCTGGATATCCCAGTGTATACTCAACCACATGAGACCTGGATATCCCAGTGTATACTCAACCACATGAGACCTGGATATCCCAATGTTTACTCAACCACATGAGACCTGGATATCCCAGTGTTTACTCAACCACATGAGACCTGGATATCCCAATGTTTACTCAACCACATGAGACCTGGATATCCCAATGTTTACTCAACCATATGAGACCTGGATATCCCAGTGTATACTCAACCACATGAGACCTGGATATCCCAGTGTTTACTCAACCACATGAGACCTGGATATCCCAGTGTTTACTCAACCACATGAGACCTGGATATCCCAGTGTATACTCAACCACATGAGACCTGGATATCCCAATGTTTACTCAACCACATGAGACCTGGATATCCCAATGTTTACTCAACCACATGAGACCTGGATATCCCAATGTTTACTCAACCACATGAGACCTGGATATCCCAGTGTATTCTCAACAACATGAGACCTGGATATCCCAATGTATACTCAACCACATGAGACCTGGATATCCCAGTGTATACACAACCACGACACTTGGATATCCCAGTGTATACTCAACAACATGAGACTTGGATAGTGATATCCCAGTGTAAACTCAGCTCCATGATACATGGATATCCCAGTGTTTACTCAACAAGGTGAGACTTTGATATCCCAGCGTATACTCAACCACAAGAGACATGGATATCCCAGTGTATACTCAGCCACAAGATACCTTGACATCTCAGTGTATACTCAACCACAAGAGACCTTAACATCCAAGAGAACATTAGCTTCAATAGACCTGGATATCTCAGAGAATACTAAATGGTATGAGACATTGATGCCCTAGAAAATACTCATATATACGATTTTTATACATGGATATCTAAATAAAGCCTACGCTCACGCAGCAAGATACGCCCGTTGGGATTTTTTTCACAACACCAAAATATCTAAGTCCCATAACTCCATAAGGACAAATTGGATGAACCTAGCTTAAAATCGAAAGGCGGCTTCCTCTTCAAAGTCTGATCAAAATGTACAAATATCATGAAAATCTGTTGACACATATTCAAGTTATTGCGTTCCATGCACCTATATTTTGCCCTTAGCTTAACATGTATGTGCATATGACCCCCCCCCCCCCCCCCCCATTACACATAATTTCTGGATTATGTGACAAAAAATTCAAGAACCCGTTATATATGTGAAAGAACATCCTTTCTACTTGAAGTATAAAAAATTTCAAAACATTTCAACCAGAAATAGATTTTTAAATAATTTTTAACTATTTTAGTATATTTTCACTGTATTTTAAAATATCTAAGTCCCATAACTCTGTAACGACATATCGAATGAACCTGAAAATCGAAAGGCGGCTTCCTCTCCACAGTCCAATCAAAATGTATGAATATCATGAAAATCCATTGACGCATATTCAAGTTATTGCGTTCCATGCGCCTATATTTTGCCCTTAGCTTAACATGTATGTGCATATAACCCCCCCCCCCCCCTTCCTATTACACACAATATCTCGCTTATGCGACCAAAAAATTAAAAACCTGTTACATATGTCAAAGAGCATCCTTTCTACCTTAAGTACACAAAATTTCAAAACATTTCGACCAGAAATAGATTTTTAAATAATTTTTAAATATTTTAGTATATTTTCACTGTATTTTAAAATGTCTAAGTCCCATAACTCTGTAACGACATATCGAATGAACCTGAAAATCGAAAGGCGGCTTCCTCTCCACAGTCCAATCATAAAGCCTACGCTCACGCAGCAAGATACGCCCGTTGGGATTTTTTTCACAACACCAAAAAATTTAAGTCCCATAACTCCATAAGGACAAATTGGATGAACCTTAAAATCGAAAGGCAGCTTCCTCTTCAAAGTCTGATCAAAATGTACAAATTTCATGAAAATCTGTTGACACATATTCAAGTTATTGCGTTCCATGCACCTATATTTTGCCCTTAGCTTAACATGTATGTGCATATAAACCCCCCCCCCCCCCCCCCCACATTACACATAATTTCTGGATTATGTGACAAAAAATTCAAGAACCCGATATATATGTGAAAGAACATCCTTTCTACTTGAAGTATACAAAATTTCAAAACATTTCGACCAGAAATAGATTTTTAAATAATTTTTAAATATTTTAGTATATTTTCACTGTATTTTAAAAATCTAAGTCCCATAACTCTGTAACGACAAATCGGATGAACCTGAAAATCGAAAGGCGGCTTCCTCTCCACAGTCTGATCACTATGTATAAATTTAATAAAAATCCGTTGACGCGTATTCAAGTTATTGCGTTCCATAGGCGGACGGACAGACGGACAGACGGACGGACGGACAGACGGACAGACGGACAGACGGACGGACTTCGCCATACCATAATACGTCCCGTCAAATGACGGGCGTATAAAAATACTCAATCACATGAAACTTGGATATCCCAAAGAAAATTCAAGCACAGGAACAAGTTTTTGGAGCAAAGTTTCCTTATTGAAAGGAAAGATGCATAGCAATCTAATTAAAATTCATCTCTTTTTATTTTGCAGACTGCATATTTTATGAAATAAAGAGAGATGAATTTTAATTAGATTGAACTCATAGTATCTGAATAAAAGCCTTTTGGATTTCCTTTAATCAGAATTGTTTAAAAAGTCCCTTATCATACATATATGTCATAGAAGCAGAATTCAAGTGAAAATCATCTTGGTTCTTGTCATAGGTGCTCATGGACGTGAATGCTGGTTTTTTTTTTTGTGAAAAAAAAAAAGAATGTGTGTTGTCTTTTTTTTTCTTCTAATGTTTATCTCGAGATGACCCCCGAAAATTTTCTCTATATCAAAAAACGGAGAAAATTTTCAGGGGATCAACTCGAGATAAACATTAGAAGAAGAAAAAGACAACACACATTCTTTTTTTACAAAAAAAAAAAAATAAATAAACAAATAAATGATAAAAAAAAAACAGCATTCACGTCCACGAGCACCTATGGTTCTTGTAAGCAGTGGTTTGAAATACAAATGAGAATTCCCTGACCAATTACAATGTAATACTTAGCATATAAATCCAATGCAAGCCTGTGACTTTCCTATAATGATGAAAAATTTGCTAGATAAAGATTTTTGTAATTTATTCAGAAGATTCATTACATATATACCAACAAAACAAACAGAATACAAACAATATTTCCAACTGTTAAAGAAATTATAAGCAAAAACATTCCTTAGGCCATCTTTCAAATTTTGTGGATTTGTGGCAATAGACCTCCTTCATATTACTGCTAGACTTGTATTTTAGACACTCCAAGACCCGACATCACTACTTTTGACGTTATTTCTTCTTGTAATGTCATAATTCAGATATGACGGCACAGTTAAAAGTCAACTGCGGTAATGTGAAAATCGTCTATTGGAGACACTAACCAAATTTGTCCCCTCCCTCCATCAAAAATGAAATGCCATTTTGGTTTTAAAAAAATCTTTTCTGCCACTCTAGCAATAACCATTAATAAAATCTCAATTTTCATGTGTTTGCTATCCTTGTACATTTTTGGTTTTTGTTAAACTATAAACTATATATATTGTAATGTATTTAAAGGATTTTTAGACTTCTTCGAATTCAGAATACATATAATCAACTCACATAATGTATTTTATAGGTTTGGTTGAAAAAGTAAAAAGTTTTTCCAAACAGCCCATATCCAAATGCCTCAAATCTACACAATTTTAAGTATGACCTTTTGTAAAAGTTCAGCTTTCTCAAAGGAAAGGAAAGTTCATGAACAACTACAAAATAATATGTTAAGGGAATAATATCGGTAGATAAATTTTCGTGTGATTAGTGACTATTTGTAGCAAAATCTATATCAGAAACCAACTTAATCTTTTTAAAGTCACATTCAGGTTTCCTCATCTTTTTCAGGTGGCTAATTTATTTAAGAAATGACTGTCTTACTTTTGGTGTTCATAGGTGTATAAATCTGGTTGGTCACGTGCAAATTCCGTGAATCGCTTCGGAAAATTTGCAATTTGGTGTCCAACCAGAATTATACACCCATGAACACCAAAAGTAAGACAGTCATTACTTATATTTACATTTATTCTAAATATCCGTCATTTTTATTTTCATGCACTTCGAATATTTTGCCTGTTATAGCGTCAAATGTATTTGAACGTTGGTAAATTCTCCCTACATGCAAAACTTGAACGTGACGTCACAATAGCAACCCAAGTTAATGGAATATAATTCTAGTTGCCTAATGGGCATTTAACATGGGGAATCTACTACATGTAGTAATGTAAATATTTTCTGTTCAATATTTTCAATAACTTAATGTCAAACTCCTTGTTTTTATAAAATTATAGGAGAAAATTGAGTTCCCCAAAGAAGTACATAAATACAATTTGGTAATACTCCATACAAGTGAAACTGGGTCAAAGGTCACAAACAAGGTCATTAGGGGTGAAGGGTAAGCCAAAGAATGTAAATACTAGTATGAAATATAGTAGAGCAGGAAATATTAGAAACTGTTACAGTAAAATATTTAACATTGTAAGCTATGTACAATGCTTTTATATAGTGTCGAGACTTTTTATGCCAATATAAGCTAAGATATAACTGAAATACAGAGAAAATATCTGACAACTTTATAGTATACACACAACATTTTGATTTTTATTACTGTATTATTTTTAATACTTAGTATGTATGTTAAAGATAAAATACTCTCAGCACCCTCTTCACCCTCCCCCCTTACCTTTTTATTGAAATAAGTATCAAATCAAACATATATACTAATCATCCATAATACTGCCTATTGGGTACATAATTTCATCACATTTTTTTTTTACTATGGACAGTTGCACCGCTTATCACAAACATATGACTCGAGATATATATAAACAGATTATTCATTCCTAAATGTATATTCTGCAGCAATCCATCCTTCGGTAAAGAAATTACCGATACATGTAATACTATATGCTTCACTTCCTCACTCGGTTTTAAGCGATTGAAATATTTTCACCACTTTGGCGAAAAAAAATTGCAAACTATCTGCTACTGTAATTGACCCTTCCGATTGCAGGAAAATGATGCAAAATTTTGTGACGTCTCACAACTTTGGCGATAAAAATTGCAAACTATCTGCTACTGTAATTGACCCTTCCAATTGCAGGAAAATAATGCAAAATTTTGTGACATCTCAATGCTTTTACCTCAGACAAACAAGCTTCATACCTCGGTCAAACATTGAAATTGCATTGTGACGTAATGGAATTTCTCAAATTTTTCCCGTGTTCGGAAGGGTAAATTGCTTCACTTACATAAATAACTTTTGAGTCCAATAACGATAATTTTAAAAATAAAAAATATCTAGTAGCACTAACTTCTACCACATCATAATTAAAATACTGCTTGTATTCATTCATACATTCATCTCCAAGACTAGTGACCTCCATGTAAACAAAAACAAAATCTTTAAAAATTTCCCAACGCTTCTCTTCTTCTTGAAGATATCAAAAAGCACAAATTCTATGCTCCGTTATGCAATTCAAATAGTTAAATGCTTCAATGCACCTCCATGATTTTCGGAATATTTGGATCGTATGTTGACATACTTTTTTTCCCGAAAGCCTCACAATCCGTTGATATGCTTCTCCGTTAAAGTTACTTTCATTATCTAATGCTGAAGTCTGGGCGCACTTGTACCATTACTCCATAGCTCAATCAAACGGAAATTTGATCGCATGCTAAATAGAGCTTTCTGAAAAAATCCATTTCTTTCTCTGATGCTATAAATTTCTCGTCACATCAAAAATGTCCTTTCAACATGTTCAAGCCTAATTTCAACACATTCTACAACAAAGCTTCTGAATTCACTATTGTTCCACTTCCTGTTTTGTCTCAGCAGTCCCATTCGGTAATTGACCTGCGTTCTCCTTTCACCAACTTTTGTTCCTTCGAAGAAAATTCCTGCGCAGCTTTGAGAATTTTCTTTTCACATAGTCTTAACATGACACAGAGTCGTTTAAATTCTGGCAAGTCTTTTTCTTTAAGTATCTCTTCATCCTCCTTTAGAAAAAGTTAGAAAATAACAAAACTTAAGAACAGAACTTCAAACAAGTAACAAAAGAAAAGAACCAGTTCTAACAAACTTGTAACAAATTTGAGGTTATTTGTAATGCATACTTTTGACAGATCAATTGAGAAATAGTTGATATTGCTGTCTATCTTAAGAGAAACCTTTAGCTTTAGCTGCTTACATTGTAAATTATACATGTAATATGTTTAATTTGATTTTTTTCACTCATGCACTTTATTTCAAATTTCACATTTTTATTGTAAATTTCCTTCTGTAAACCACCAGAATCATATGTATTTGGACTTAAATTTTTCTTCAGTTGATGAGAACTTTAAGAAAATGAAACCCTTATGAAATGATTACATGTATAACTTTCTACTAATATATTTTAGAATGATTCTTTTATACAGAAATTTTGCAACTAAATTCTATTTTTGCATGAATTTCATACAAACAAAAACAAACAAACAACATTTTCATACCTCTACAGTGGTGTCGTAGGCTCTTAGCAGCAGCTTTGTCCGTGCCTCAAGGAATGACCAGATCTTAATGTCCTCATCAGACAGAGGTGAATCCTGCTCACCTAAACTCTCTAACTCATCCTGGGTGAGCTCTCGACTCGTCAGTTCCTGTAGCCTCTCTGTAATCAGAAAGTACATGTATATAAATTCACTATATACATTTTTAAGTGAGTTTTTTACTCAATACATATTAGACATATTTAGTATTCATGAGCTCTGAACTTTGAGCCTATCTATGCAAGTGGTTAATCTGTTAGACATGATCCTGAGGTCCAACCTCCAAAACCCCCTCCCCCCTTTCCTAATCTCACACACACACACACACAGTGACACTCCCATTTTCTATTGAATATTTTAATTCTTCTTAACCAAGCTAACATTTCTCATGGAGTTTGCAGGTGCATGTTTTGAACTATGGTGCATGTATATTTTATTTCTATTTTCACTGAAAAAAAATAAATTTCTATCTTCAAGATAAAAATTTATTGCAAAGGGATGTAAATTTGGATCAATCTTCTAACTGTGAGGCTGTAATTTTGAGTCACTGAAAAGTTAGAAACTTTATTTATTATTTCATTATACCCTTCTACATGCATTTTCATTTTCTTGTATTAAACAAAATGCGCTCTTGTTGAAAAAGCAGCTAATTATTCAAATGTAGAAATAAGTAAAGATAGTGGGTTTAATAGATTTATATTCAAGGCCAACTTATGATTAACTGCTTTTTGTCCAACTTATGGATAATGGCAAGGACTTATAAACAGTTTATAAGTCCTTGATACCAGTAACTGCTTTTAGCCCATGTCCAGATTGCTCATAGAAGCTATAAAATGTGCAGTGCGTGGTAACTAACATGTGAAAAATCAATAGCTGCATCTATTTTGTGAATACTGTCCAGTAAATTAATCAGAGTCAGGAGTGACAAATAACTATAAAACACACAGCCCCAGGGCGTGATTTACTACCTAACAAGTCCATAAATACATAGTGATAAAATCAACATTGTACATGTAAATGTGTTTTCAACTCTCACTTGTTGTGTTACTTGTGTATAAACCTTTACACCACGCTTGAGATATTCTGGATAAGAATCTGAATAAAAATTCCATTTTTTGACTACAAGTGCCAAGTGTGGACAAAGAAAGATAACTCTTATAAGGGAATGAAAAACTTTAACATAACGGAGTAACAGTAACCCCGGACTTTACTTGGGAAATTTGGTGGAAGATAAAAGTCAATCTAAATACTGCATAATCATACTTGCAAACTCGTAACAGTGAAATATCGGAATAACAGGAGAATATTACTTGAAGATATCTAGAAAGGATGCCCGCCAGAGAAAGAAGGTCAAACTGCGCCGATTTTTAATAGCTGCCTATAGTAAAGTGTACCAATAACATCACTATTACAGTTACAGTAAATCGTGTAACAGTAAGTGTGACAACAGGAAAAGTAACAGAATATCTCACCCTCTGACATGGAGAAAACACGGAGAAACGAAAGAAGCTGAGGATCGACTGGTATACTGCCTTTGTGGATGAAGAACGTCCGTGATCTGAAAGCAAAGAAAAAACTGGGTAAATATAAACATGCAAATTAGTTAATAAATAGAAGATTTATTTCAATATACATTGTATTCTTATGGTATAATAAATTTATTTTCTTCAAATCTTAAATGAGACTACTCCCATCCCAATCCATCCACCTACCCAGCCACCTCCTCATCTTCCGCTGTCAGTTAATACGTTAATTTGAACAAAATATGGTAACAATTTTGGTGTTCTTAGGCCTAAATGACCTTGACGTCAATACTGTATATACACATGAAATATAGCATCCATATGCCAAATTTGACAACAATTGGTCAATGAACTCTCGGGTTATTGTGCGATCAAAAAGAGAATACAAGATAATGTACAGTCATTTTCCTTTTTTTTCACAAAAGGAGGACTTATCTCTTCGCAATAAATTTAAGGGAAGGGGGGGATTAAAGTGGATTTATCATTCATTCAAATACCTAGGTATTCCATTCTTGTCAATAACACAACGGGTAAATGTGATAATTTCCTTATCAAAACAATAGGAGGAGATAATACGACAGGTACTTAAAACTGAATGACCAGGAAATTACGTCATCTATTTTCCATTTCCATTATTTTAAAATCCGGCTTCAGAAGATCTGCAATTTTGTCACGTGTGGCTTATGTTGTCTATTTTGAAATGTCGTAAGTATCATGTATACCTTTTATCAGTTTACTACATAAAGTGTATGATGCAAATTAAATGATTTTTATCTAGTGACGGATTCAGGGGTGGGGGTTGCGGAGGGGGCGTCCGAACCCCTCCCCCCCTTTTTTTGCATTGACCCCAAAAAAAAAATCCAAAAACAGGTATATTTTGGCAAATTTTCAGTAAAAATGGGCAAAATTAGCCCCCCTGACCCCCGGCAAAGTGGGCGCTGGATCCGCCGCCCCTGGGATCAATTGCGCATTTTGACTGATAAGGTAATTTTGTCATATTTCTCAATGTTTGTTTTATTTTCATTTTTAATACACATGTATTTTAACACTACAATATTCATCGAACAATTCAGTAATAGTGTGACACTTTGCTGCCCCACACCTATAGGATATTATCCCTCTTTGCTTCCTGATTACATATAAGCACCACTTAAACTTCGAAAATTTCGTGGAATTCAATCTGAGTCCATTCAAATGATTTTTAAAAGAGGACCCAAAAAAGGCGGCACACGCGGTCCGTGTCATTACATTTAGTTGTGGACCTTTTGAGAAAAGCTCTTGAAAACAAATACTACTTTCAAGCACTTGCTGGGAATCTTAAGTTTCATGTGACTGTATACTTTTTCTGCTAAGTCAATATGGCTTTAAATCAATCGGTGAGAAATATACTAGGACTTGTGTTTAAATAGCACTATATAAGATCAATAAGTCCGGGCCGAGCTCCGTGTTCAATTATGGATGAAGTCAGGTTTCTTTCTAATTGAACATTTTGAAATACTTCGTGTAAATGGGACGGAACCGAACTGTTGTGGGAGCTTACCAAACAAAAGAAATATATATAATTCGGTGGGAAGGGATTTAAAATTTAAAGTCTTCAACCGTTATTATCATTACATGTTTTGTGCAATGGTTGAATTTTAAAAGATCCAATGCATGTTTATTCATGACGCGACTTTGATCTGATTTTGAAAGAGAAAAAAAAAACGTAAATAAATTCGATTAAACCATTTGAAAAGGTAAGTAAACCGTTCTTCCGCATTTCTCGTCAACTTAGTTACTTAAAAAAGTTTTATACACCGCTCTTAGGGTTCTTTTTTTTTTTTTTTACTTTATTCATCTACAATCCTGTTATTGTATTATGGTGCATGTGTTTATTCAGTTTGTGTCATTTATGACATACATTCTACTGGTACTTAAACATGCTAAATCAACATGCTTTACACTAAACACACATAATATAGGGAAGAAAAATATCTGCAAATATCTAAATCGGAGGCCATGTAAATTTCAGTATTATTTTATGTCTATTGATTAATCGATGACAATCGACAGATTTCTACTATTTAGAGATGTTAATTGCTCAAGTATCAATGTGTGTATCGTGACACCTCCAATTTCAATGTAAGTAACACATTTCAATAGAGCTTGTTATTTATTAGCGCATGCTAGTATGATCGCTATATAATAGTGTCATATTTTGCCAACCAATAGGTTCGACGTCATTTATTTTTTTCTCAGATCTGGAAAGTGTGATCGAGGCTGACGACCATAGTGTTGTTTGATACATCTGAGGCGGAAGAAGCGCTGAAATTCCCGGGAAAACAAACGGGAGAAAAAGGTAAGATTTGTAGTTGTGTTCTATTAAAAAAATAATTTTCCGAAAACAATGGAAAACTAGTTACATGTAGATCGATGACATCCGTTCCTTGCTTCCAAGCCTGTTTCAAGTGCTGATCTAAAAGGAAGTCAGGACTCCTGGAATTTGCCAAAAAAAGAATCCTGATCTTCCCAGCTTTTCAATTTTTTTTCTAGCTACATGTATATGTAGATCGATCACCACCCTGTTCCAAGTGCTGATCTAATTTGCCGAAAATCCTTATTTTCCAGTTTTTTTAATTTAATTTTTTTCTAGTTATATGTAGGTCGATGACATCCATTCCTTACTTCCCATCCTGTTCCAAATGTTGATCTAAAAGGGAGTCAGGACCCCTGGAATTTGCCAAAGAATCCTGATTTTTCAAGCTATTTTAACTTTTTTATTTAGTTATATGTAGGTCGCATCCGTTCCTTGCTTCCAATCCTATTCCAAGTGCCGATCTAAAAGGCTTCAAGGGAGCCAGGACCCCTGGAATTTGCCATATATTCCTGGTTTTTCCAATTTCCATTTTTTTAACCAAAGGACCTCTCCCCAGAATTTGTCCAAAATCTTCATTTTTTTAGTACAATGATTTTTTCATTTTTTAAAATTAAAAGACATACCAACACCCAAATTTGTCCAAAATCCTGATTTTTCTCGTTTTTTTTTTAGTACAATGTATAATATTTTTAAACCAAATACTGGAACCCTATTGAAAAATAATTATAGATCTGTTCATGTGTTCGTCTTTCGACGTTGTGGATTGTTGGCGCCAAGCTGCTGCGAGAGCATTACAGGATTATCTTATCAGGTTCTGGTTTATATCCAATTTTAATATTCATGATATTAGTACTAGTAATTCTAATTTCGTTGTTTTTCTTCGGCAGGTGAAGGAATACTATGTCCAAACAAAAATACGACACGTTCGAGAATGAAGAAGCGGGGTCCCCATCACGGGCAGAGTCATCTGTCTCTGTACGAATAGAAGATCCTCCAATCACATCCGTCCCTACTATCGAACAGTACCGCCCATCCCTGTCATGTGACTCGCAATTCCAGCTTCTGATTGGCTTAGGCCAGATAGCCTTCGAGGTCATCAGTTCGCTTATAGACTGGGTGGTATATGGCACCGTGGACAGAGATGACGACCATGCGACAGTTAGAACTTTTCTCGCCTTCACCATTGTCGGAATGTTTATACTAGTCGCGCAAGTTACATATATTGTACTGTACTATTTCTGGCAGAGGGACATACGATTGGACATTGTGTCGCTCATTTCCGTCTGTTTCAAACTTCTGCCTCAAGTGGCTGTGATATTCTTTATAGAAGCCGTCCAACAAACAGACCATTACAATCCGTCCCAGCTTGTGCGCGTCATTCACGCCGTCGTTGACGTCATCGGGCGCATCATCATTTTCATTATCTTCTTATATCGGCAATACACAAGATATGAGAAACGCGCCTTGAAGGAACATTCGACAATCATACCCATGTTTGCGTTACATATTGTGTTTTCTGTCATCATTATCACCCTCTCAATTCTGATTTTCGGAAATAATTGAAAACTCGGAAAAAGATCTGCTCAAGCAAACAAAATTCTATCGAAGTCAAACACAGAAGTGTGTAAGAGGCTTCGTGTACGTATTCTCGCACGATGGTCAACTGAATTTCATACATATAGATTTCATTTTCATGGAACAAGGAAGTGAGAGAATATAATATATCTCTACCTTTGGAATGATTTATGAAATGTGCAAAATAAATCACATTCTAACAAGGGATAATAAAATGGGCAAAATGTAAATCCTGAACAAGGGATTGTATAATAGTATGATATGAATGTTACCATGGAGATACCAAATCGTTAATCCGATTTTGACATAAAGATGCGGAAAACTACCACTTTGAAAAATTCACTTATCTCCTACAAACAGTTTTATATTAAAGGCTTGTTCATTATTCTCCCGGAAAGTAAGAGATTAACGTGGTCGTGTCATTTCACAATGAAATCCTATATCATCACACAAAGCCCCTTTCTGTGATGTAATAATCATAGACTTCGTACATTACGAAACACTTTTATTTTCGTTTGAGCAAAAACACGTAATTATTACATGATCAATAGACAAGTATTCAGTCTCAGTATGTAATGGAAAATAAAACACAAACCCATATGGAACTGCAAAGGGCGATATTTTTTAGAAAGGATTGTACCCCGATTTGTGTCACAAGCGATGTCATGGGTTAATAATTACGTGTCAACAACTTACAATCATAATTCGACAACAGCTTGACCCTCATCATTCAACTCGTTCATGTCATATTGGCAGTCGGTTACTTTCATATACATTTATGAGGGATTGTTTGTTTAATATCGTATTGCTAGTTCACGAGGCAAAAGTATTTCATCTACGGCATCTCACTTTAATCATTTTCTATGAAAAAAATTGTTTTTGTTGAAAATCTTAAATATATCCGTTTTGTTGAAAATCTCAAATCTATCTGTTTTGTTGAAAAAAATCTGTACTATTTGTGTGTGTGTTGATAATCAGTCAACTCTTTTATCTGCTTTGTTGAAGCTATGTTCTACTATTAAAATGTTTTCCTAATTTCTTGTGTTTTCTTTTATTACTACAATTTGTAATTCAAAAATAATTTACTGATAGATAAAGAAATTTTTGTAAATACCTTTCTTAAATATATAACAGAGTATACTATGTTACAGACCAATAGCCCTGTCATTATAATTCATCTAAAAGGAATGTTAAGCCGATTTGCAAGTTATTTCTTCAATTCAATAATACAACCATCATCATACATATAATATGCATAGAGAGTCTGTTAAACACAACAGCTGTCTGACACCAGATGTCCTCAATCTCACAATAAGAGTGACTTACATTTATGTGGCGTTGAGTTTTTTATTATGCCCTCATAATCAGAGATCCAGGGGCGTATAGTTTTTGTCCTGTCCGTTTGTCTAATTCTCAGTTTGTCAACAAAAGCTTAATCTTTGACCATAACTTTTGAATGGTAAGTGTTAGGGCTTTCATATTTCACATGTGTATTCCCTGTGATAAGACCTTTCCATGGATATCAATTTTTTTTTACCTTGTGACCTTGACCTTGGGGTTTGACCTTCTTTTGCAAAACTCTACCATGGGCAATGACTTTTGAATAGTAAGTGATTCCTTGTGATTCCTTGGACACCAAAATTTTTGACCTTGTGACATTAACCTTAGAGTTAAACCTACTTTTGAAAACATTTAACATTGGCCATAACTTTTGAATTGTAGATGATATGGCTTTCATATTTCACATGTATATTTCTCGTGACAAGACCTTTTCGCAGATATCAAATAGTTTACCTTGTGACCTTGACCTTGGATTCTGATCTTTTGAAAAAATTAATTGGGCTATAACTTTTGAATTGTATGTGATAAGGCTTTCACATTTCGTATGTGCATTCCTTTTGACACAACATTTTTATTAGTACCTTTTGACCTTGACCTTGGAGTATACCTTTTGACCTTGATCTCAGAGTATGACCTACAGTTTTCATTATAGCTGCCGACAGACATTCATGTTTCACTAATACATTTTTTTTATTTAAAGTGTGATTCCATAGTCATACAAGATGTTAGTTCATAATAGACACAGAACAATCCCCCCCCCCCCCCCCCACTTCCTTTTAACCAAAGGCAGCAGCAATGATATTACTGGACATTTCTTTCTTAGAATGCATGTCTGGTGCACTGCATGTGCATTCTCTTCAGTTAGCGAGACTAATTATAATCCTGACCTTGAATATAGCCTTCACCTTCATCAAGTACTATAACTTATTATGAGGGATCCCCTAATCAAGAGGTACCGTTACAAGTCACTTGAGTTTAAAAATAGAACTGTTCAAGAACAGGTATGTCACCTATGATCTTGCAAGTGACCTTGACCCTCATCGAGTGTTGAGTCTCATCATGCTTGACTATTGCTGCAAGTTTGATGGAGATTTAATGTATATCAATCAAGTTATAACCATTTTAAGAAGGTGTGACTACCAGATAGTCCACGCTCATACTTGATGGGTATGCCTTTATAATAAGCATAATATTGTATCATCAAAGTTTCTAGGTATACAAAAATACACAATTCATCTTAAATTACAATACATGTACTTTTTTCAGTTATTTGTACTTATTAAGGTAACTGTATACTGTAAATATTGTTATTTTCGCTGGGGGAAAATTTCGCGATTATAGCATCAAGACGTTAAGCTGGGGGAAATATACGCGATAAAAATGTCTTTCCCATTGTAAGAATGTAGCGGGGATAATTTTGCACGCAGAAAATTTTCGCGGAGTCCCTTGATTTGCAAAAAAAGCAAAAATATCCCCCACGCGAAAATTTCCACGTTTACAGTATAGGATTCACACATAGATTATCTCTTTACATGACAATCTTTATAAATAGCTCAAAGTAGTGTTGTACATCGGAAGACATTTTGGAATTGACATCAGAAAAAATAGGAAAGGGTAAACCGATTGATTATTGATTTAAATCGGAAAACAGTATTTCATAAGGAATGCTACGCAAAAGACAAATTGGCTTTATTTGTATGCTTGAAATTGAGAAATTCTTACATAAATATAGGATCTCAAATGAATTTTCATTTCATACAATGTATTATGAAACGAGTTGTGTGTTTTATATGTGTTTTAAATCCCAGAGCCTTGGCGAGGGGATATAAAACCCACAACGAGTTTCATAATACATCGTATGAAATGAAAATTCATTTGAGATTCTTTTTATCACATGATATTGCCTAAAAATTTGTATTTCCAACGTGAAATCAACGTTTCCGAGAACTACAGAGGCGAACCACGCCGTGATCTTGAGGTCGTCTGCTACGCCATGAGAAGTAGTGTCCCCATCGTATAGATATTCTGTGCGTAAGAGAAAAGTATTTCAATTTTGAATAGTATTTCAATGCAAGAATTAATTCAACAACAACAATTTTAATCACTGAAATTGACTCTTGGTCTGAATTTAACAGTTGACCGATATTTGAAAGGTCACATTTGTCAAGGTTCATGTGATTCGGTTCCAAACTTGACCAATCGCATTCAAGCAGAGCGATATGTAACGTGTTATTATATCATATATTTATGAAATGGCTTTATGAAACTGCATAACGGGTGTATCATGTGATAAAGCAAAATATGAAACATGCAATTTGTCTGCATGCTTTAATATCTTTATAGGTAAAACAACAAATAAATGTAACCTTGAAAATAAGGGGAACATACCCAAAGCATGAACACCTTTCTTTCAGCGATAATCAATTATGAAAAATTGAAATCGAAAATCGGAATTGGAAGACTTTCGATTGTAAGCAACAATTGGTTTATCACTAGCCCAAAGTGCATCCTTTTTAAGGTTTGGTGTAGAATACATGTTTCTCAATATAAACAATGTCATAATTACCAGTTATCAGGGAGGCAAAATAAGGTCAATGGAACTATGACCCCTCTAAGAAAGAATCCAATGGTCCATTTTCAAAACTGATGCACCATTTTTTCCATATTGGAGGGCCATTTGAAAAATTCATTTTATTTGGAAGATACATCATTACCACATCCGTATTAAAGTGTGTGTGGGAAGGGAGGAGTGCAATAATGATGAAAGCTTAGTTTCCGTTCAAATGAAAAATATTTGTACAGTGCATATTGTCACTACAATCTCTTAGCATATAGGCACATCCTTATCACACCTCCATTACTTTTTTTCATTCTTTTTTTTTCTATTAATTTTTTAAAATATTTTATTCATTTTTTTTCTTTAACACCAAAGACATGTATACAATACACAGACAAGGACATTTTTTTTTATATGAACACAAAACACAGAGGAGTATATGTCAGCCGACCTGAGGTCCTTGTGAGGTTTGAACCAGTAACCTTTTGATCACTGGCCCGACGCCCTATCAACTAGATCACGGAGCCGATTACACCTCCATTACATTACATTTTCTGTAACCATAATAGTCATCTCTATGAACTGATTTGCAAGAAAGACCAACATTCAATGAACTGATTTCAAAGAAATTTAATTAGTGTTAAAAGTTTTACAGTAATCGAAAGCAACCCAACGAATGCAACAATCTTTATTTACAACGTTTTAGAACTTGTACAAGTTCACCGACTGATCAGTGATTATGCATAATAGCAGCAATGTCAAGAATCCATCTGACTAAGCCAAAAAGCTTGGTAATGGTACACGTATATGTGAAATCAACTAAGCTCTATTTATAAAGCATCTCAGAGATGTTACTGGAATAGCGTAAAATATTTACATGTATGTTCCATACAATATTCACAAGCTATGGAGTGCTTAAAAGTGTCCTTTTTCTGCTGATAAATAGCCTTCCAAACAAGAGGCTAATTTTTGTAGAGGTTTCCCCCATTAGAATCATATTTTGAATTCCTTAAACTGTATCTAGGATTATTTCTACATGGAACTCGCCTTCAAGTGGGGCTATTTCCCTCATGAAAGTTTATTTTTGGGAATAATAAAGCAATTACAAGCATAGGGTCCGCTCACCAGTTTCTCTTACCCGGTCACGCGGCACAGAAATATTGCGCAATCATACATAATTTGACGTCATCTCATTTTATTTCTATATATTTCACATTATTATACTATATATCAATCTGTTTGTTATATCTACAGCTTTTATATGATACTAGTCTCAAGGTCATGTTAAGATTGCTATACATAATAAATTTCATACATGTTTGCTGAAAAAGGTTCAGAAAATTGGCCTGAAATTCATGGTTATTACCATTTTTCTGTGTATTGTTTCTGGTCTCCTGGAAAAATTTCAGAAATAATGCTTACATTTCCTTAAAGCTATTACCTTATACTCCATTCTAGCCAAATTTTAAAAATTTCCAACACATGTTACTCAAAAAATGTGTAAAAACCCAAAAACTTCATATTTTCCCTTATGAAGTCTTGTCAAACAGGGAAAATCCGGTACGCCTTTTAAAATATCTATATTTAGACTAAATTAGTCATGTGACTTAAAATTTTTATTGCTCTTACACAAGGCAGGCATACTCTACAATATGCATCTTACCATTATTGACTATCTTCATAATGGTCTTCTCAACCCACCTTTCAAAACCACTCAATTTCCCCTATTTCAGCTTTTCCACCCTGGACATTTTGGGTTTACTCTAAAAAGCGGTGAGCGGACCCTAATAATTTTTCCTATGTTAGCGTTCAATTTTGTTTTCTGATAAAATGATAGAATTTGACTTTTCACACAAATTGATATACTACATAGTGTCGTAACGCAAATACCTTCCCAGAAATATGCCGCGCAAAGGTCCCTTCGACATCACAGAATGGACCCTTTTTCCCTTCAATTTCGACATTGCGTAAACCGTTACTGCTCTTTTATAACATTCAAAGGATAATTACCAGAAGACTTACATATAAGATATTGGTATCTTTTTAATCTGTATGCCTTGTAGTATTTTGTGATACATGTATATGGTTTCTAAGAACTTTTTAAACAAAATTTCTTATCGTGACACTGTCTTCGACTCTATTAGGGTCCGCTCACCAGTTTCTCTTACCCGGTCACGCGGCACAGAAATATTGCGCAATCATACATAATTTGACGTCATCTCATTTTATTTCTATATATTTCACATTATTATACTATATATCAATCTGTTCGTTATATCTACAGCTTTTATATGATACTAGTCTCAAAGTCATGTTAAGATTGCTATACATAATAAATTTCATACATGTTTGCTGAAAAAGGTTCAGAAAATTGGCCTAAAATTCATGGTTATTACCATTTTTCTGTGTATTGTTTCTGGTCTCCTGGAAAAATTTCAGAAATAATGCTTATATTTCCTTAAAGCTATTACCTTATACTCCATTCTAGCCAAATTTTAAAAATTTCCAACACATGTAACTCAAAAAATGTGTAAAAACCCAAAAACTTCATATTTTCCCTTATGAAGTCTTGTCAAACAGGGAAAATCCGGTACGCCTTTTAAAATATCTATATTTAGACTAAATTAGTCATGTGACTTAAAATTTTTATTGCTCTTACACAAGGCAGGCATACTCTACAATATGCATCTTACCATTATTGACTATCTTCATAATGGTCTTCTCAACCCACCTTTCAAAACCACTCAATTTCCCCTATTTCAGCTTTTCCAACCTGGACATTTTGGGTTTACTCTAAAAAGCGGTGAGCGGACCCATATTCCTCGAGACCTGTACATCATTGTACACATGCACTATATTCAGGGTTCTCTTACCAATTTTGAAATTGAGACAAGGCCTTTGAAATTGAGACAAATAACGGCATTTTCTCAAAAATTTGGAAAAATATAAATAGATTTTAATAGATGCCTTCCACTTGAAATTTTGCATCTTTTAATTTTTTTTTTCAAATTTTCCATTAGATTTCAAATTGGGAAAAAATTGGTCAATAAAATGAAAAAAAGATGCTATTATGTATCATTTTCTCAAACTGATTACAAAGACATGCATGTAGATACTTACGGTGGAAGTTGTAATTTTGCCAGAAGTTCTGTTTTCTTGTCGAACATCGGGTCACCTTTACTGATACCTGCAAGGAATAAAGGTACATGAGTAGAATAGAGATATCTATTCATTGAAAAAGTCTTAAACATTTGTTCAGAATACTTACAATCATTTTCTTTCAGGTTTATGAATACATTATAGAATTTGCATTTTACTCTAAGGATTATATACCTATCTTCTATTATTCTTATAAAGGTTTCTAGGACTTCATGCATTACATGTTCGTTTTAAATCAGTACCTTCTTTCATGCAATTTTTATGCCCGAATCCTAACATAACACTGTATATGTATTACATACATGTATTAAACTACATTTCTTTTTACATAAAAACACTCAAATACACAAACTTTCAATGACATCTGTCATTTTTTACACTAGATAAAGGCCAAGAGTCCAAAAATTTATGACAATGCTGTTTTTTACACTTGATAAAGGCCAAGGGGCCGAAAATTTGTGCAACTTAGTGATTGTGTTTTTAGTCCCCTACCGGCAACGCCGAAGGGGACTCTTAGTTTCCTCTCGGTCTGTCTGTCCGTCTGTCTGTCTGTCCGTCCGTCTGTCCGTCCGTCTGTCCGTCCGTCTGTCCCTCCGTCTGTCCGTCTGTCCGAATATCAGTTTTCCGGACTTTTTTCTGCAACGGATAGAGATATTCAGATGAAATTTGATACACAGCTTGGTCTTGGATAGTTACAGAGCAAGTTCGACTTTCGTCACGCTTGACCCATTTTTCGAAGAGTTATGCCCCTTGATGACTTGGAAAATCCAGTTTTTGTCAGTTTTCCGGACTTTTTTCTGCAACGGATGGAGATATTCAGATGAAATTTGATACACAGCTTGGTCTTGGATAGTAACAGAGCAAGTTAGACTTTCATCACGCTTGACCTATTTTTCGAGGAGTTATGCCCCTTTATGACTTGGAAAATTCAGTTTTTGTCAGTTTTCCGGACTTTTTTCTGCAACGGATTGAGATATTCAGATGAAATTTGATACACAGCTTGGTCTTGGATAGTTACAGAGCAAGTTTGATTTTCATCACCCTTGACCCATTTCTCAAAGAGTTATGCCCCTTGATGACTTGGAAAATTCAGTTTTTGTCAGTTTTCCGGACTTTTTTCTGCAACGGATGGAGATATTCAGATGAAATTTGATACACAGCTTGGTCTTGGATAGTTACAGAGCAAGTTTGATTTTCATCACCCTTGACCCATTTCTCAAAGAGTTATGCCCCTTGATGACTTGGAAAATTCAGTTTTTGTCAGTTTTCCGGACTTTTTTCTGCAACGGATGGAGATATTCAGATGAAATTTGATACACAGCTTGGTCTTGGATAGTTACAGAGCAAGTTTGACTTTCGTCACGCTTGACCCATTTTTCAAGGAGTTATGCCCCTTGATGACTTTGAAAATTCAGTTTTTGTCAGTTTTCCGGACTTTTTTCTGCAACGGATGGAGATATTCAGATGACATTTGATACACAGTTTGGTCTTGGATAGTTACAGAGCAAGTTTGACTTTCGTCATGCTTGACCCATTTTTCAAGGAGTTATGCCCCTTTATGACTTGGAAAATTCAGTTTTTGTCAGTTTTCCGGACTTTTTTCTGCAACGGATTGAGATATTCAGATGAAATTTGATACACAGCTTGGTCTTGGATAGTTACAGAGCAAGTTTGACTTTCGTCAGGCTTGACCTATTTTTCAAGGAGTTATGCCCCTCTATAACTTGGAAAATTAAGTTTTTGTCAGTTTTCTGGACTTTTTTTTCTGCAACGGATGAAGATATTCAGATGAAATTTGATACACAGCCTGGTCTTGGATAGTTACAGAGCACGTTCGACTTATGTCACGCTTGACCTATTTTTCGAGGAGTTATGCCCCTTTATGACTTGGAAAATTCAGTTTTTGTCAATTTTCCAGACTTCTTTCTGCAACAAATAGAGATATTCAGGTGAAATTTGATACTCAGCTTAGTCTTGGATAGTTACAGAGCAAGTTCAACTTTCATCACGCTTGACCTCTTTTTCAAATCGATAAAGCAGATAAAACCTCAGAACTGAGCTGCACAGACAGTAAGTTTAATTTAAACTCATATATGTTTAATTGAAGAGTAATTCATAGGCAGAGTTGCAGGACATAAATATATGCCGCCGGTAGGGGACTATATCGCTCAGCGATCATAACATTTTTATTTATATCATCCCTTTTCTCTAAAAGATATACATGTATTTCAATCTGCTGCAGTATTTCTTACTGTTTTTCTTTTTTGTGTTGTCAGGCTTTCTACTCTACCTTGGTGAAAAAGTAGGAAAAAAGTAGGAGTAGCCAATGAAAAAAAGGAGGAGAATAATAGGAAAAAGTAGGAATTAATAGGGGAAAAGTAGGAAATTTTCAATCACTTTTAGTGACAATTTTTCAGTAAGTACGACACACAAATCGCAGTGGGCAATGATTGTAGACTGGTAATGTTAATCTTTGAGGAAATCACAGAGAGAAATAAGGACAGATTGATTTTTCATGTAAAATATACGGAATGGGTGAGCGAAGCGAGCCCGAAATTTTTTAAAAACTTTGAATCAGATGTCGATGACAAGTGAAGCAAGTAATTTTTTACTTTTGAGATGAAAAAGTAGGAATAGTAGGAGGTTTTGAGGAAAAAGTAGGAAAAAAATAGTTTCAAAATAAAAAAGTAGGAAAAGTAGAAAATAGTAGGAAAAAGTAGGAACAGTAGAAAGCCTGCGTTGTACATACGTTGACCTATATAATTGTTCTGTACTACACACTAGATCTTACCTAATTTGATAGCTGTTCTGTCTAATTCATTGTCAGGATATACAAAACCATTGTGAACCAGGAATTCGGCATTAGATCTGGCACCATAGAACATAAATATCTATAAAATAAGAACACACCATAGAACAAAATTCTCTAGAAAATAAGAACACAGCATGGAACATAAATCTCCAGAAAATAAGAACACACTACAGAACATAAATATCTAGAAATTAGGAACACATCATGTTAAAAATCAATCTCTAGAAAATAAGGACACAACATAGAACATCAATATCTAGAAAATAAGAACACATCATTGATCATATAAATATCTAGAAAATAAGAACACATCATAGAACATAAATATCTAGAAAATAAGAACACATAATTCTATTCGACCTATTTTATAAAATGACATTGGCAAATGTTCTGCTTAACTGGGTACATGTTGCCTTTTTAATTGTATATACACTGTACATGTACATGTACCTAGGTTTAGAATATCAGTCCAAGAAGGGTCTTGAGAATACAAGATAATGTTCCTCCGAACATACATGTACCTATATTTGAATTTCGTTTAAAGTTTTGTCCATTGAGAACAATCATTCATGATGCCCATAAAATGTCTTACAATACATGTATGTATACCAGACATGGATAAAAATGTACATAAAATTAAGGTTTATATTCTACATAGACCATTGGTAGACGTAATATGTCAAGAAACATTCACAGTAAAGTACCTGTTCATCTTTCTTGTATGACCTCATTGCAAAGCACTCCAGACAATCTTTCTCTATGTCATACTCTGTAGATATCTGAAAAAGGATTCTAATGCATTGAGTAAATTATACACCTGAACAAGTAAATCTAATAGATTAGTATGTACCTTTCAATTGTGTTTTTTTTTTCAACCCAGTACAAAACTGTGGGCATGAAAAATAAGAATTTTACCTGTACATGTAGTAAAATAAGTGCAATATACGATTTTCACATTACGGCATTTGACTTGTATTTTACACATCCTAAGACCTGACATGACAACATTTGACGTAACTTTTAACTGTGACGTCGCATCTAAATTATGACGTCACAATTAGAAATAACGTCAAAAGTAGTGATGTCGGGTCTTGGAGTGTCTAAAATGCAAGTCTAACGGTAATATGAAGAAGGTCTATTATGATCATGATAACTTTTTAATGTAAATCTACTGTCTGGACTGTTCACTTTGACCTTTAATTGTACACCTAATAATAATTCTAACCAAAGAAAAGCAGTAGTATTGATTACTTACAGTACCATTACAATGATTGCACATGTCCCACATAGGTATCAAGACGAAGTCGTAACGACTGTCATTCTTTGCCGGAATCTGATTCTGTCGAGCCATTACAATGGATGCTGCCCATCTGGTAACAAAAAAATCATAATTGTAAAGTCAAAGTACATTGTAAGTGTCCTTAAGAACTAAAATGTAGATATTTCTTAGGCACGAAATTCAAATTTACATGGGTATATATAACATGCGATCTTACCTGTAATCATCGAATGTAAAACAATCTTTGATTGGTAGTTTGGCTGCATTTGCATCTTGCTGAAATGAAACATGAAATTTTTCTATAAAGAAAGTAAAATATGATCATCACTGATTTCATTACATTTAAACAAATTTGAGAGGACACAAATGAAAAGAATGGAATTTTACAAAAAAAACATGTATAAAGGCATAATTACATGTATGAATCAGTTACATTCATATCTGTCCAAACATCAATTTCATAAAGACGAATAATCTATATTGAACAGTAAGTCTCTAAACCTGGGACCATTGATACAGACTGCTTTTCATACGAGTACATAAGACCTGCCTACATGTTTTTCACCAAAAAATTGAAAACCTCAATTTGCTCCAAAGTAAGTTTTAGGCGTAAAATGGAATAGCAAAAGCATAGGGCGTAATACGCAAGATCGCAAATGTAGCACGTGCAGCATGTCTGTTCTTTTTTCATTTAGTCACCTACCTAAACCATTGTTCAAAACTTGGACACCTTTTCTGCCCAAGTAAATTGATGACGTCATAACAATGGAGAACAATCGAAGAGTGCCCGAGAACGTTCGTATAGTCTTGCTTAGAAGTATTTGCAATCTTCTGTATTAAAGGTCAAAAATCGTAAAAATTACATCAAATCGTAAAAGTAAGCAGGTCCGAGTACATGTATACAAGGATTAAGGACAGACAACACCCATATCAAATTTGTCTGAATGACAGAATACTTGGTACACACTCAAACACATTACATGTAGTTATGGAAGAGTGCCATACACAAATGTGAACTATAAAAGACTTTCGTTATATCAGTGCAAAGTGAATGTCATATTAATATAATCTTGACTGTTATTGAAAACAAATAAATGTCCACTATTTACAAGCTTGTGACACCACAATCATTTCTTGAGACAATATTCTGATTGTCCAGTTTTAACAAATTCTTATGAAAAGGTACAGAAAGGCGAAATTCTTTTTTCTTTCAATCTTTTTAAAATATTCATCTTTAAAATCATTAGCTTAAGATAATTTATATTATTTCATCAAATGACAAATCATACAATATGTTAACTCATCATGCATCACAGGCAATAGACCATTTTCTGATCTTGTTATAGAACTCAAAATGTCAGAGCCAACATATTTTGGTGTAATTTTCTATAATGCTGTCACTGTTAAAAGTTGAAATTCCATTGTTGCATTACAATAATAAAAAGCGCAAATATTGCACACCTCGGACATTTTTCATTATTTTGTCAGCCATTAATGAATTACGGCAAGTGGTCTATTGAAACATCATTTACAAAGTATAATACTACCTGTAGTGATCTATATAAGCAGCCATATTGTCTGGCAATGTTCCTGTACTGTCTTATACAGTCACCTAAAATAAATACACGTAATAATCAGGGGGTGAGTACAGTGCAAACTTACCCAAACAGACTGATGATGATGATGACGATGACAGAGTATTTGCCTCAGAACACTCAAAAACTTTCGGTGAATTTCTCTCAACTTACATGTATATTATCATCACTAGTACTATTGTGTACATAGGCTTACTACCCTTTCTTGAAAGACATTGGAGACTAGGTCATGAAACCAAAGGCTAGCACATGAATTGTTTTGGTATAGATGCATATTTAATTTCAAGTTGAATTGGAAATCATTCCTACCAACTTAGAGAACTGGTTCACTTACAAATACAAATGATGTAGAAACTCTGACAAATACATGCAATAACATTATCATCATTTTGAGTTACAGTAACATATATGTAACTTGCCTTTTTGAAAAAAAGTTAAACAGAATCAATTACATTCCAGCATTTCACACATTATCAAAATATAAACAAACATCTGCCAGCCTTTGCTCTCATGAGACATTGACCCTTCCGAATACGGAAAAAATTGAGAAATTCCATGACGTCACAATGCAAATTCGATGTTTGACCGTGGTTCGAAGCTTGTTTGTTCGAGGTAAAAGCATTGTGACATCACAAAATTTTGCATTTTTTTCCCGCAATCGGAAGGGTCAACTTTGTACCTGGTGAAGATGAGATGATAAATCTAAGTACACAATGACATGTTACATAAAGGGAAGTTAACTAGTACAAAACTAATCTAGAATCAATATGATAATATACATGTACAGTGTACATGTACATGTAGGTGTTTAGGGTACATATTTATATATACAAGTGTGAATAGTCTGTATTTTCAAAATAAGTTTGTGATAGTTTTACTCTCCGATGTTAGATATTGAATTCCATTGAATTTTTATGTCAGCTCAAAGGATTGTGTTTAAAAGTTATCCACATTTAACTCCTCGCCAAAACCCATGATTGGTCAAGCAAAACTCCGCTACCGTGGGTCAATATGGCAGAATTTTTCCTGGGAGTTATGTCACATTAAGCATTTTGATTGGTGGTATTGAGAAAAATTAATGTGTTTGACAGTCAATTGAAGCTGCAGTTTCAAATAGCATATGGCAAATATGCTGTGCAGCAATAGTGGCAATGGTTCAGTTTGAAAAGAAAATATTGAATTCATGAGTTTTGTGTGGCCAATCCTTGATTCCAACAATGCCTTTTACTCTTTATGACAAAGACTTTGAATACATAGATCAGCTTATAGGAATATGTTTTTAAAGTATACATTTTTAAAATTGTAATTTCAAATGAATTTACATACAATGTGTACACTTTAATTAAATGGTATGATCCAAGAAGGATCAGATGCATGACATTTTAGTCTATCATAATAGGATATGGTACATTTGTATACCTACATGTATGTACAGTGCAAGAGTGCAAGTGTGTAAGATTCGGGATAGGCTGCATAATTTGGTGGTTGATAGAAAGTGAATTCCATAAATAATACTATATGAAATCTATTCAATTTCTGAATGTAGTTTTTCCCCATTATGAAGAACATTTATTTATCAATCCACTATGCGTACATTTATATTCTTCCATTGGAACAGTATACTTTCCAGTTCATAGTTAAGACCCTTCGAAACTTAGATTTTATATGTACATGTACATGTACACTTATAGATAACAGACATCATATCATTTGGCAAAATTTTTGTTGTGGCGTTATATTTTATTGCACTTTCAGAGCTCTCACATCCGTTTCTGGGACAGGGGCCGGGGCCGGGGCCTTTGAAATTGGGAAAAATAGCGTTTTCTAAAAACCTGTGAAATATATTAATACAGAATGAAGTAGAATGCTTTCATTTTGGATAATTCAATTACAAACAAAATGCTTCTTTGTATGCATGTTTCAATTAAAATTAAGCAATTTTAAAACTTATTTTCCTTGAGCTGTCAAATTTGGAAAAATTTGTCACTAAATTGGGGAAAAAGAAAAAGATACTATTTTGCATTGGGAATGGGGCCTAATATTGGCCCCATATCAGGCCGATCAAGAGCCCCAACTTTCTACATACTATGTCATGATTTCCAGTACAAGGTCACAATGATAACATTACCAAATTCTGTGATTTCTGATGTCTAACTGTCTAACTGAATTTACTGGAAAAAAGCTTTTGTGGGAACTTTGAGGGTCTGATACTAGATTTGTACTCAGAAGGGGAATAACTCTTCATTATGGAATGCTCTAAAGGTGTAATTATACATACTCTGTGCTGGTGAACCTTTCAGTAATTTGATATCGTCTGGAGTAAAGTACAACGGATTACTGACATTCTCGGGCATAACATCTGTTCTCAGTTAAGGTCTAAATAAAGTAAAACATAATCGGCAAATTCTGATAACCTCTTACATGTTATTGCTTGATCATAAAACGTCCAACATGAAACTTACTAGTGGACTACTGCATAATGACGTTATAATCAAATGACCCATCTAAGCATTAAATTCCATATAGAGAGCATAATTAAAATGGATATGGTGATCCCTCACTTACCTGGCATTGATCTGCACAATAGCTTTCTGTTTGTGACGATTTAAAATTGTCAAATCGGCACAAAATGTACCGTACAGTAACAATGCCAACAGACTTGTAAATCAAATGTATTTCAGACTTCTACACAATGATAATGATAAGGATTTTCCAATGATTTATCAATACCATTTCTTATACGTCCAGATATTATGAAACATCTAACAAAGGATACTGATATACGGTCCCCAGAAGGAGTCTGATGTTCTTCTCTCGTTTATCAAGTGTAACGCTAACACCACACTAGGCATTGCACCCAATATTCTATCATTGGCAATCAATGGTCCTGTGGAAAAATAGAATATTCAATATGCATTATTATTCAATATGCAATATGTACAAAAATGTATTTATAAGCAAACTGAAGCTTTCCAACTCGTTACATTACATACATTTTCAAATCCTACATGGTATTTAGTCTTTCAGTAATGGGAGATACATGTAAAAGGAACTTCTTTTCATTTTGTACATGTATTTGGACAGTATCAAACCTCAATTGTGGTGGCATTCAAATCTATTATATTTACACTACTAGTAGATTTCCAATGTTGAACTCCCAATAGGCAATTAAAATTATATTCCAATAACTTGGGTTGCCTCTTGTGACGTCACGCGCACTTTTGAAGTTGGGATAATTTACCAAGGCCAGAATACTTTTGATGCTGTTACACCCAGCATAAAAATGTTCGTGCAATAAGGGTACCTAATATTTAGTACAAATGTAAATATACTGTAAATAATGATTGTTTTACTTTTGGTGTTCATGGGTGTATAATACTGGTAAGCCACATGCAAACTTTACAAGAATGGCTTTGCGATTCACAGAATTTGCACGTGACCAACCAGAATTATACACCCATGAAGACCAAAAGTAAAAATACAATCATCACTTAAGAAACAGGTGCAAAATCCAGTATGATTCTGAACAAAATTATCTTTTTGCTTGAGTATTATAACATCACTGCAGGACAATTACCTAGAACAGAAGCCTTGGCAGACTCTGTTGTTATCATGATCTTCTTTGGTACACTGATAAAAGGTTCATTCTCCTGAAAAATAAGACAATCTGTTATTTCACACTTCATTCTTCTCATTTTTACATAAAGTTTCATGTAGTACAAGCACTGAGAAATATTTCAGTACATGTGTACAATGAAAAAATGTTCAGAGATTCTAAAGGAATATTTCTGGTATTGGTATATCCATGTACCGTATACAATGAAATTATTTGTGTTTTCCATAGACAATCTTGAACAAATGATACATGTACTGTAAAACGAGAATATTTAGCGCAAACATATTTTAGCGCAATGAGGTATGAAAACCTTTGGCGCAAACTTAATTTAGCGCATTGACACCATCTGGTCAATAAAATTAGCGCAAAGTGACTTTAGGACTTTGTTTCTCAGACATCGCCTGTAGCAAATTGCCGTCGATGAATCATAATTTTTTGTAACGTCAGACAAAAAATATCCGTCGTGTCTCATGTTCGGACGATTGTTGGTAATACCAAATAATTATCAATTCTATTAAAAGTGATGAAAGAAAATAACGCTGTTCTGTAACATGGATGAATATATATCGTCCCAATTTTTCAGCTTGGCGTAACGAATCATTTTACGGCAATGGCGCTAACATCCCGATTTTATTCACGTTGTGTAAATAAATCTTTTTAAAGACTGCGCATCTGCAATATACATAGAGGTATTGACTACATGCCGGCACGTGTCTTGGACGATTGAATTGCCTATTCGTATGCTTGTATTAATTTTGTAGATCTCCTTTTTTACCGTATATGTACCTTGTTTTATAAAGTACTGTGTTTTCACACAAATGTTACGCCATCTAAATAAAAGCGAGAGAGAAGTCTTCTCGTTAGAAATAATACATATGAACGTCTATTCCTGCATTTAGGTACCACTACAATTTTTTATCTGATTGGTTGGAATGAAAATTTGATCCGATTAAATACAATTTAAGTTGTTTTGTTTTTTTCTTTTTGTTAAAAGAATAATCTCGTCCGACTCTTACTTATATTTCATGATTGGTTATTACGACATGTAGACAATCATGATCTACCCAGTACAAATGTACATTATCTACCCAAGCGCTAGCGTTAATCAAATGATCTAATTAGCTATAAAAACAACAAGCGTTGCCGGATAGACCATGCCGTGGACATGGTGTAATGCACTTTGAATAAAATGTCGAATACTTTCTTATTGAAATTTGATGTTGCATCTGAAAATTTTAGCGCACTACTTAATTTAGCGCAACCATGCCTTTGCGCTAATTGCGCTAAAATAAATCGAGCGCTAAATATTCTCGTTTTACAGTATACATACATGTATACACATGATATATCACTCCAAGATATACATGTATAAACAGTATGTGTAAAAGTGCATTAAAATTTCTTAGTATTTATAACAGGTATGTACATTCTGTAGAAAATCTTAACTATGCAATAATCCTGTGAATTTACTAAAATGTTTTAAATAGGTGCAGGCCTAGTCTTGAGTGTAAAGGCAAAGCCCCTGTTAGGTAGAAGTCCAAATAGAGTGTTAAATTTTGGCTTGAGTAGGTAAAAATTTGGCATAAGTAGGCCAAAAATAAGCTTGAATGAGTTACCATATATGGTCTAAACAGATTGCTGTAAAAACATTCAGCACTAAAATTTCCCGAAACACTCATGTGGTTGAAATAAGCCGACTTCTACAAAATATGTGTATTACGACAGAGTCAAACCTCTAAGTCCTTCGTAGCCTTTAAGCCATATCCACCTTGATCCTCTGAGAATTCCTTGATCTCCACACGGCTGGTGTCCACACCATTTTGACGTAGCCATTCCAAGTATTCACCAAAGTGCTTTTCTCTCTCAAGAATGGGACACTTTATGTCTGGAAGATAATAATAAAATAACTGTCTTTTGGAATGTAATTAAACCTTGATAAAGGCAAAAATGTAGGATAAAGAGTTCTTTTTTTAACAGTTTCTATTGTTTTTCACAGTGCAATTGCATGTAGTTTAATGATACCTGTCTGTAGAGCTCTGATTTTCTCTACCAGTTCATGTATTTGCAAGTAGTATTCAAATTCCTTTTGACCTGGCTCTGGCTGTACCATACAGGCTGAAATTCAACAAAGAAAACATTACACATAAAAAAATTGCTTATGATACAAATTACCAGTACAATGCTTGTAAAATCACAGTCACAGTACCTAAATTTTGTTATGGAGTCTTGGCGGAAAACAGGGTTATTTCCCATTTGAGACAGTATCTGACGTAAAACCATTATGACCTCATGAGAATGGTGTGGTAACGTCGATTTTATACCTTCATTTCCCAGAGTTTTCAGGACAGTTTCCATAGAATTTTATAACGTCACAATCAGTCTACATCAGATACTGTCTCAAAGGGGAAGCAACTCTTGTTTTCGAAAATGCCAAAAAAGCAAAGAAAACAATATTTGTATGCACATATCTGGCAATTTTTTTTTCAAGTGGAATCCAATCAAGTGGCTCAAAATATTAAGGAAACCATAAATTGGTTGAGGAAAATTACCCCTTGGCAGAGTTGCCAATGCTTTTAAAGTAGGTGATGAATCTGAGAGAAGGTGAAAATTCTAGATGTTGTGATTTTTTAATGCATTTACAACATTTACCATAGAAAGAAGGTGGCAGTTTTTCTCAAAGTAGGTGATGACAAACTGTGCTGGCTCACTATGAGAACTGAACAAACCAATTTCACATTACCAGTAGTCTTGCATTTTAGACACTCCAAGACCCGACATCACAACTTTTTACGTTCTTTTTCGTTATGACGTCACAAATCTGTTTTGATGTCACAGTAAGAAATAACGTCAAATGTTGTGATGTCGGGTCTTGGAGTGTCTAAAATTCAAGTCTACTGCGTTAATGTGAAGATCATCTATTTGAACCATATGACTTTTTTTTCTAAATCAGTGAATACCTTGTATGAGTTGTGTGGTATATTCCGTGAGATGACGTTTGGCATTTTTGGATAACTCTTTGACTCCTGGAGGTGTCGTTGATACTTTCTCTTTTTGTTTTTTGCTTTTTTTCCCCATTTTTCACATTCTGAAAATATACATGTAAGAGCATCTAAAGTTTTAGCACATTAAGGCTACAACATGCCTATATTTCTGATCTTAGATCACAGTTTGTGTAGGGAAGCCTATTTTTCAGTCAGACAGCAAGGTAGATTTAATCCGTTTCACACGAATGATAAACTGTCGGCAGTTTACAAGTGATCAAACAATAGGCATAAACTGATTACCTGGTCACATTCCCATCGTATAATGGGGAATAAAAAGTTAACAGCAGTTTTCATGTTTAATTTTTTTTTTTTTTTTTTTTTTTTACAAGCGGATGCCTCAAGATTGAAAAAAAAAAAATTCCTGACCTACTGACCTTATTTTTTTCAGGATGTGACAGCAAACTCAGCTTTTTTTTTTGTTTTTTGGCCATATCCCATTCCACAGTGGTAGAAAACATTTTTCCTGACACCTATTTTCGCGGACAAATCGGTCTCAAGTGAGAGAAGCTCGCATTTATGGTAACGCGTATACGTAAGTATGGGAAAATGCACGAGCAAAAGATATACATACTTGGAGCTGAAAATGTATGGTAACAGGACTGAGTAAACGGGTAAAAGTGACTTGATTCCCTTAAACGGCAGAGCAGAAGAACATACCTTGACAAATTCGCAATGGATAGAATTCTTCTATTTTATGGTGTAATAAAATTAAGTGAAACTCGCCGAATTGTTCATCCTGAAATCCTAAGGTTATGACTTTGAAAGTTTTTGATTTTGAGATCAAGGTTTTAAGGTTTAAAGCCCCTGTCACACCTACACGTTCTGGCATGGCGTTCGCACTACGACCGCCAAAATTGTATGAAACGTGGCGTGAACGTAGTAAGGACGCGGGGAACGTAGTAAGAACTCGCTGATACGTATTGAGGTGGTAGTAAGGACGCCGGCGAACGTGCCGGTACGCCGAGCCACCACGACCGTTTTGAACTGTTCAAAACAGTCGTAGTGAGGACGCGCTGATGACAGAACGTGTTAAGGACTACTTGCGAACGTATTGAGAACTTCATGGACGTATTAGAAACGTGTCGCGAACGTAGTAGGGTCGTAGTATGGACGGCTAAAACTTTTGCATATAATCATATGGAGATCGTCGCGTCTCTGCCGTCCTTACCACGTTCTTGGTTTTAGGGGTCGAAAAATAAAAATAGACCTCGCACAAACAATTTATTCTTTGAACGTGTCATAATTGTAGCATGAACGCAATAGGGACTTCGAGAATGTAGTAATAACGCCGTACTATCGCAACACAGACGCCTTCGTCGTAGTGTGAACTTGGGGTCGATTGTAGTGCGAACTTGACTAAACGTATTAAAGACGGGAAGGACGTGATACTAACATGACATGGACGCTAAAGGTCGTGTTGCGCACGTATTGGAGTCGTCAATTATTCTTTCGGAGAGCCCTTCTGGGTAAAATATGCCACGTTCTTACTACGTTCATGAAAAATTTCAAGGACTTCAAGGACGTAGTAAGAACGTCTCGAGAGAACGTGTAGGTGTGACAGGGGCCAAATTTTTGGTGTCTTTTTTCTTCGCTTGCACATAAGGCTTTGCTTTGATTCATACTAGGTTCTATCACGATCTACTGAGTGAAACATGAAAATTTACACGAGTGACATATATTTCGTCTTTTGAAAAAATGAAAAATTTTCGTCACGTTACTGTGACGTCACAATAAGATTCTCTTTTATCATTGGTCAATATTGGAGCCTTTGAGACAACTTTGAGTCTCACACATGTCACATAGGCTGTCTCACAAGGTACAAGCAAAACTGGAGAAGAAAGAGTAATCCCTGCATGAGTGCTCAGTTTACTTCACATGACTCAATTCAATCCACAGGTTGCAGACACAATACAACCCCCATTCCCTATCTTTATTATGTGTAAGGTATTGAACTCAGCTGCTGCCAAATCGATCTGCATTTGTCCCTGGTGAATATAATCCATATTTCTGGGATAATTCAGCAGTTCTTGATACTAATGCTCATATTTCGCATAACTAGAATAAATAATACATATAATCAACATAGCATGGTCAGCATACAACATTTCGGTCATCGGTATGAAGCAAATACTTACCTAATTTTTCCAGGTTGACATTTTACTGGTAACACTCAATCATGATAAAATGTTAGAGTTACCTCCCTCTGAATTATGTAAATATATAATGTGGACTCTGATTGGCTGAATTTTCCCTGGCAAATGTCAGTTCATTCAACATAAGGTAAAAACCAGAGGTAACCGAAGAGCCGCTCAGCCAATCATTGTCCTTGTATCATTTAGACTGGAGTTGCCTTCTCTTACAAAAGTTAAAAAAGTAAAAAGTAAAAAAGTTCCCCGCGAGGGGTTTGACAGTAAGTGTTTTGAATATTATTCCCTGACATTGTCGCCATAGCACTTTCTATATAGACGTGGCTTCGGACAGTGCATGTATTTTATATATTCTTTTCATTTTCGTGCATGAACATCGACGGCGGGTGCGGCTAGCCAACAGGGGATGCTTACTCCTCCCGGGCACCTGATCCCACCTCTAGCTTGCTAGGGGTCCGTCGATGCTCAATTTGGTGCTCTATTGTGAGTGCTGTTGAGATTATCGTCAGGATCTTCTTTAACTCATTTGTGTCACATTTATGCCCTTTGCCATGTGGAGCTCGTAAAAAAGTTCCCCGCGAGGGGTTTGACAGTAAGTGTTTTGAATATTATTCCCTGACATTGTCGCCATAGCACTTTCTATATAGACGTGGCCTCGGACAGTGCATGTATTTCATATATTCTTTTCATTTTCGTGCATGAACATCGACCGCAGGTGCGGCTAGCCAACAGGGGATGCTTACTCCTCCCGGGTACCTGATCCCACCTCTAGCTTGCTAGGGGTCCATCGATGCTCAATTTGGTGCTCTATTGTGAGTGCTGTTGAGATTATCGTCAGGATCTTCTTTAACTCATTTGCTATCGCGTCGCAAAGAGACAGGTGACTACCGCCATTCGGGAGAGGCTTTTTCCACTCCGGCGTGTGATATTTATAGGGCAAGGGGCAGATAAGCCTCTGTGTGTATACATATTTCGTCTGCTGCATACGCAGCGTTGATATAATATTAATGGGAAGGAGCATGATTTTTAGCCCCGTGGACGTAATAAATCTGCCAATTATATTTGTTGAGTCTTGATTAACAAACGAAACAAAATGATAAAGCATACAATGGAATTTATGCTGTTCACCATCCTATATAAATTCCAGTAATCTTAGATGTAGATACATACATGTATATTGAACATTAACATTAAAAGAAACAGGTAGGCCTACAATGTTACGAAAAAAATATATATCCTCCATATATATAAGAGGATATTACAAATAAAACAACGAGAAATATGTGTTGTTTGTACAAAAGAAGCAAATGAGAATCATGCACGGAAATCCAGAATGATAAAAATAACCAATATGCGTAAGTCGGCCTCGCTTTGAATTAGTGGTCACCTGTCTAGATATTTATATCTAGACACGCAATGCCAGTCTATGTATCATTCGGCACATTGTCATGAAAAGATGGAGGCACAATTCTACATTTTGCGAATGAGATTGCTGATTTTCGTCAGTTGGAGATGTTGGGGTGTTGAATTTTCGAAACAGGTTTGTGAATCATTTCCACTCACATTTTTAAAGCAAGGCAGTGGTGTTCATGTGCATTCGTAAGGTTTTATTGTAGGAATATCTTATTCAAACTGTCGCATTTCACATGATTGATTGTTACCAGTAAAATGTCAACCAAGAAAAATTAGTAAAGTTTTTACTACTCATGGAGGACCAAAATGTTTTATGCTGACCATGCTACGCTGATCGTATACATTATTTATTCTAGTATTGAGAAATATTGAGCCCTGATTATAAGAACTGCTCACTTATTCCAGAAATTGGATTTTATTCACCAGGTTAATTCTGCAGCGGCCGAGTTCGACAATAAAAATTTTAAAAAAGGGAAAAGGGGGTCATATTGTGTCTGCAACCTGTGATTCAATTCACCTCTAAATTTGGTCAGAGACATTGCTAAATTGTCAACTTGGCTAGGAGTTTCTTTCAGAACCAGAAATGAGCGAAAGGACACATTCTTACCAAGGCTAACCGATATTTGAAAACCCTTTGGAAACTCTTACCGGCAGTTCTCAACTTACAGAGTACTACGTCATCAATAAATGTGCCTTACCACAAGTGGGTTATATTTTGCGACTTCATGATTTTTCCCAAAATTTATATCATTTGAGATAAGAATTTCTTTGAAATTTTAAGTTCTTGCACAAATCTCAAACAAATTATCAATGAGTGATAAATCAAACCCAAAAAGCTAAAAAAAAAATAATAAAGACATGTCGGTTCAAATACATTTCTTCTTCTTCTTCTTCTTCTTCCTCCTCCTCCTCCTCCTCCTCCTCCTCCTCCTCCTCCTCCTCCTCCTCCTCCTCCTCCTCCTCCTCCTCCTCTTGTACCTCTATCTCCTTCTCACCATCAATCTCCACCTTTCTTCTCCTTCTCACCCTCCTCCATCTCCTTCTTTTTCTCATCCTCATCCTTCATCCCCTCCTCCACCTCCTCCTTCTCCCATCTTACACCTCCTCCTAGATCTCTCCCTCCTCCACCACTTCCTCCTCCTCCTCCTCCTCCTCCTCCTCCTCCTCCTCCTCCTCCTCCTCCTCCTCCTCCTCCGCCGCCGCCGCCGCCGCCGCCTCCTAATCCTCATCATCATCATGGAATTTTGAAATTGATTTCAATAAAATCGGACTTAAAAATAAAAAAAGGGTTATTAGCAGAAAGAACTTTGATGATGATGATGATGATGATGATGATGATGATGATGATGATGATGATGATGATGATGATGAATACAAATTGTTTATCAAAACATTTTTTTTTCATTTTCATCTGCAGGGCTTCATTCTTATTCATTTGATACCAAACGCGAAGTCCTACAATATATACTCCAATATAATGATCAGAAATTAATTAACACAATTTTTTTTTTGGTCATCAAAGTTTTTTTTGCTAAGAACCTTTTTTTTTTATTTTAAGTCCGATTTTATTGAAATCAATTTCAAAATGAAAAGACATTTTCAAAATCTATATGGTTTACTCATTAAACTTTTATCCCACTTAAAAAGTCTGTTTTTTTGCAGGGACAGTTTTTGGGAATCCTTGTCGTATACTTTTGTTACATCGATCACAGGCGCCAGATTCCTAGAAAAAAAATTAAAACCACATCTTAAACTCCTGTTTCTAGAGACAGGGCGTTTTAGATGGGTTATAGCGAGCGGAGCTCGCTGCAAAGGCCCGAAGGGCCTTTGCGAGCGAAGCTCGCCCTTATGGTAACGCGTATACACATATCTTATTGAGAAAATATGCTGAATCAAAGAATGAGAATGTACTACTATGCTTTCAAAAACTTTCGTCCCCTCGCAGACAGAGTTTCTGCGGAGATGCTGGATATTGCCATTTAAATTTTTTTTCGACTCCAAGTAGATGTATATGTTATACTCAATTTTTGTTTATTAGTTAAGTTCATTGAAAATATTTTTCGTAACTCAGGTAATGATAAAGCATCAACAAGGCGGCGTAACCACGGGAAATCCGACATTTCCGGTTTTAAACGAGACGTTTCGCTCTGATTGCTTTTCTCGTCTCGGGTGGTTTCGCACTGTCAGAAGTCGGAATATGTTTGTTTTTTCTTTTGTTCTTAAGTAATTTATTTTCAGCTAGCCTAAACATTATTCTTACAAAATAAAAATGAACTATAAAGAACCATATTTTTAAAGAACCATATTTTAAGCCCCCCCCTTAAAATGTTTATTTGCTGGACTAGATCAATTTTACAAATGCTTCCATGTTTCCACTCGCCAGCCTTATACTACCTTTTTGGCAATCATCAAACAGAAAGTTTTGTAAGATAAGATAAACCATCATAGTCAAAATAAAAAAAGAAAGGTATTTTTCTATCTTATATAATCATATCTATTTTCTCTCCGCTCGCACAAAAAGGCTTTGCCTTGTAGTTTTCTCTCTAGGAATCTGGTGCCTGTGACATCGATGTCAATATTTGTTACATTTGTTTGATGGAAAATGTACTTGCACACTATCTTGATTACATTCTTTAGTTATGGGTCGACTACCATACTGTCCTTGATCACAAGTTTCACACAGAACGTAGTAGATTGTAAGTCGACTTGTCCAAAGAAATTTTACGACAACCAAATCAGATTCGTTTTTGGCAGTGGTGGTTTGCAATATTTTCAAAAATATATGTAAGTTTTTGCTGCTTTCTGAGTATCATTAAGTATCATTTTTAATTGAATCATCCAGCGTTTAAAAAAGACAAAATTTTTACTCAGAAGATAAGCTTTTTCTCAAGTTTTCAAGTCAGAGGAAATTAGCGCTATAAAATTTAGCTCGTTCCCCAGAGCACCATGGTTTATTGATTACAGTCGTCTGATAATCCTCACTGTAACCTTGATTATTTCTTAACATCTATTTGTACAGAAGATTAACATGTAAATTTGGCGATCGCAATTCTCGTTATTCCGCGAGTCCATAATGCATTGCGGTCGTCAGGGTTTCCGGTCTATTTATAGCAGTGAAATATAAGTTGACCTACCCAAGCACCTGATGCTACCTATGTCAGGGACAGTGCGCCGGTCATTAATTTTTCATAATTTATTTTGGACCAATTTATATAAGCCTATATCATTTAGAAATATTCATAAACTATGATGTGCTATGATATGAGAAAAGAAATGGGGTGATAAAGGGGGAGGGGGTTCAAATCGATTATGAACGTGTTGGTAAAAGTGGTACTACTAATAAATTTCTTAGTTCATGTTTATTTTATCGGATGGGGAAAATTATGTATCTAAAGTAAAAAGAAAGATCATACCTGAAATAAAATAATTAAGCTCATTCCCGATTAAACTCGTGTGAAAAGAAGGTCCAAGGCGAATCGTAGTACATGTAGAGCAAGTGACCATATTTCGCCGCATTTTTTGTATATTTCCGAGAAATTTTCCATACTTGGAGGCGAATTCAATGATTGGTAATGCTAAAACATAATTTAACTCCATTCTCGATCGAAATACTACAAAAATAATTTATTTTACCCAGTTTACTGTTTCCTTATAAAACGTCAAAATATTCCGTTTCCATGTTTTCGGGGGTGACCATATTTCGCCGTTTTTGTTTATAAGTATCCTATTTGCATACAAAACGGACAAAACTATGATTTTGTTTGTTGGAAATCTTTTGGTACTACTACTTCTAAAATATTAACCCGTAAAATGTTTTCTTAGTTTTGTTTTCGAAAAAATTCGGATGTTTACGTCTGAAATTTGGTGTTTTTATCAATTTTTCCTCATTTTATGTTATGTTTTATCACAGTTGAGTGCAGAAGAAGTCACAATATATCAAAACATGACTGCTACGGTCGTATTTGATAGGATATAGAAGAAATAAACTTTACAAACAATGCCGATAACAAAGGAGAAGCAATTAACTATGAAACGGCGAAATATGGTCACCGGCGAAATATGGTTCCTTGCTCTACATAGCAGGTTGATTGCAATTTGTCATATTTAATTGATGATAAATACACTTAGTCTTTTAGATTCAATATATTCTATAAAAACTGAAAGTTTAAACTTAATTATAAAATTCTAAAGATATTTTCATTTCCCTCCCCTATCTTCGTTTACCGCTTGGCGATATCACGCTCTAATGAGTTTCACATCTTTCAGGTATTGAATGTACGATCGACACCTACGTACCCTGCACGGTTGATTGACGTGTACACGTGTACTTGTCAAAACAACTATTTGTCAAATGGGATGTTACTTCACAAAAAATTGCGCAATCGACTGACATAAAAGAAGAAAAACTACCACGATTTGTACAGCTTAATACAAGTAAAAAGCTGGTTTTCATTTTACACAAATTAATATTTAAATTAATATGCAGAATCATTATAGCATTTTTACTTCCAGAAAAACACATATAGATAATAATAAATAGATAATAATAAATCTAATCAAAAGTCGGATATTATTTTTATTGATGCCACATAGATATATTATATCAGATATATTGTGGCCGCGATATCTTTTGCCATCCAAAAATTATTCGTAACGTCACGTTTCGATTAGCGAACAAGCCTAGCTATTGTTGTCTAATCCCACATGTAAAATACATTCAAAAAGTTAATATGTGTTTTTGTGTCATTTAAACGTAAAATGTATTTCATAAAACGTTTTTTTTTTTTTTTTTTTTTTTTCATAAAACGTTATTTCGGTATATTAACACCACGTAAGTATGTTTACTTGTTTCCAAATCCTATTCATATGTCTAATTGAATATTGATGTATTGTAATATACAGTTTAAACTAACACCACGTATACGCTATAGCGTACCTTAATCGAATACCCTTTTGTTGATGTTTACCTGATTGGTAAAAGTAGTTTTGATTAGTGATTGATTGGTGATTGATCGGCGGATTATACTATTTAGAGACAGACCAAATAAAACTCCATGAATTTGTCAAAAGTCATAAACAGGCTATCGTCCCAGTTATCCTAAATGTAAGATTGAAGATTTCAACTGTAACCCCCCCCCCCCTCCAATATGATCAGGAAGAGGAGTCATTGGTGGGTGAAGGAGAAAAAACAAAAACAAAAACAAAACAGGAGGGCCCAGTCAATCGAGGGGGGGGGGGGGTCCAGTCTTAGTAAGGTATATATACATAGAAACTAAAAGCATCTTAGCAAATTAGGGGGAGGATCGAGTCTGGACCGACGGAAATGTAGTGTTTGGCATTAATTAATCACTATGATAATCAGTATATGTATGAATATGATCAAAATACTATGATGCCTTTCATAAGGTCAAGGTCATATCAGACCTTTATTATACTACATGTACATACCTATCACAATATGATCTCTATACTATATGCCTATCACAAGGTTAAGGTCATGACAAAATCTTTATATACTACTTGCCTACCTTCATGACTTGTATTACACAAATAATGAATTATAGTGACATGGAAAATCACATGAAAAGTTTAAACAATATTTATTGGAATCAAGTAAATATGCAATGAAACAATGATACAAACAATGAGATAGGGATAAAATCACATGAACTGATAGCAATGGCTATAAATAATGAAAATATATTGTCAAAGTGTATAGAGCAAACTGGACAGAACTGTGCCATCTGCCTTTTAGGCCATCCTTATAGTTGATGTGTTGGGTTTTCATCTAGATCGAGCATCTACCTAAAGATAACAAAAATACAACATGTTAAATTTATGTCATATATATATATATATATTGCATTACACTCGGATGTCTTCTGTGATCTGTTAATGTGAATTATAAACAATTCATATCATCTCAGTATATTGATTATGAAATTATACATAATGAATCAACCTACCTGCACTCAATCGTAATGTATAAATAATAATTTATCTTTCTATATTAAAATATATATGTACATGCATGATTTAATTTTATTTATACAGTTGTATTAATTAATTGCAGTTTCACGAAAATATTACCTGTTATATAATACATGTATCAATTTTTCAATGGGGAAGGTTGCATCGTGTAGGGAATGACCATTTGGCTAGAAAGTGGAGGGGGGGGGGGTCCACGTAAGAATCAGACAGAGATGATATATCAATTTTTTTTGCAAAACTTTTTGTTTCTGTTTTGAGACATATGTGGTACAAATCAAACATATGATATTCATTTCTCAAGGTAAGATGGTGAAACGAGATATTCACCTTATGATTTATAAACGATTATAAAGGGAAAAAAATGGCGGGGAAATTGTCTCTATAAAATTTAATCAAATTTGCTACCCTAATAGCTTTCTTCACGATACCTTCAGAACATTCATATGGAGGCTGATCTGAACCCATTTCAAGAGAAAAACGTTCTGCAAGATTTTAAAGGTTTTTCAACTGCCTGATCCTTGGACCTGTACTTAATTGTTAAGAGAAAGGGGGGTGGTTAATTTAAATATTTTTATAGCTCCTTGAGTAATATGCTCAGTTCATGGCAATCAAAAATTCATGTTAATATCAGTCGAGTACAGGGTAATAAAACATCTTGGGAGAACGAATCGCCTTAGCTTGGGCGAGGTGAAAAATACAGGTTGTAATAATAATAATGTTAATACAAGATTCAAGAAACTGTTACTTATAATCCGGCCCAGGCAGTGATCTGATTTATTTCTAATGAATAAAATCGTAAGAAAAAGTATCTGGGTATGTCATAACCTTTGAGTCTAATATAAAATTACATTGCAAAATATAGGCACATATTTTTCCTAACACCGTGACCGCCGATCCGCGTCACAGGTAAACCAGGTGAAGAAGTAGGTCAATTTACTGATGTTATTTTTCGCCATTTAACAGGCGAAATTGAAATATTTGAAGTGCAGACAACACAATTAATACTACTTAATTAAAAATGAATGATAAAATAAAAAAATAACTTACGTTTACTTGGTTTAATTCGTGTTGATAAAACGCACTATCAGCTGTGATCTATAAATAAACCGGAAACCCTTTCGCCGCAGTGCATTATGGGTTAGTGGAATAAAGAGAATACTGGTATACCAGTATCTGAGTATTGTTGACAATACTGGTACAAATTTTTGTTCCAGTATTGTTGTACAGATACTGGTATTCCAGTATTGTTGGGATAAAAAAATTATGTTGTGAAAGTGACAATACTGGAATTCCAGTATTGTAAATTTAACAATACTGGAAGATACTGGAAAATGAAAATACTGGAATATCGATTTTACCAGTATTGTCCATGTCACAATACATGTAGACTAGTATTGTCCAGTATTTTCCAGTATTGTCATATATACAATACTGGAATACCAGTATCGTAAAAGTAAGAATACTGGAAGACCAGTATCGAAATTGTGACAATACTCAGTCAGGGGAACTACTGTATGAAGTGATTTTAAAAATCACTGTATGAAGTGGTATTTGAAACTCAAAGAAAGAGTTGTCCCTCCTAATATCCATGATAATCACTCATTGCAGTGATCAATTCAGAAAACTGTGTAAAGTATTTTAGTAAATCACTAGATGGAGTGATCATTGATAGTCACTGTAGACAGTGATTTCCCAAACTCAGGTTTAAAAAATCACTCTATAAAGTGATTAACCATACAACCCCACCAAACTTTAAAGCCCAAACGCCACTATTTCTGTTTGATGCGTACTGGTGCAAGTGGTCATAAAAGTTACTTTTAGATTCTGCTCCATCTGGGAAAACTAACAGTCATACCAGGAAAACTCAGATTTACTCATAATCAGAGCTCAAAAATGTGGTAATTTTATGCCAGGAAGTCACAAAATAAGCATTTAAATGTGATTTAGTCATGCCTCATCTTTTTAAACAATTTCTAATAGGTAAATACTGAGTTGACCTAATTTTATCAGACATTACATAGGGAAGAGCATTTAGATATAAGGCCAAAAAGTACTATTTTATCAAAAGTTATACAAATTTTATAATCACTGCATTCAGTGATTATTTTAATCACCATATGCAGTGGTTCCCCTGACTGATACTGGTATTCCAGTATTGTTGAATTTACAATACTGGTATTCCAGTATTATTGAATTTACAATACTGGTATTCCAGTATTGTTACACAAATGTATATTGCGACAATACTCGTATTCCGGTATTGAAATATGACCATATTAGGGATTTTACCTTAAAATTCATTAATTATTAAGGTACATGTATTATAAGATTGTTACATTGCTCTGTGTAATAGAAACATTTTACAGAAAAAATTATCAAAATCGGTTGATCGAGTACAGAGATAATGAAGTTGAAAGCTTGATGATTGGTGTCATTTTTGTGACACAATTTTCTGTAACATTCAATATAAAACTTCTCACGATGTGGCACCATTCAACTTTAACTTGAAGTGGTCAGTCAGCGTATTGAAATAGCTATACCTTAAATAATCTTACTGCTATTTGAATAATCTGTATATCATTTTGTTTGTAAAGACTTCAGCTATTCGTTTTGTATTACAATGATAATTTAGTTGCGTCGCCATGATAACCATTTTAAAACAAAATGACCACCATCGACTTCAATATACAAATTTTGAAAATTTCGAGATTTATAAACTTAATTTTCACGTGTTTGACTTGAAAGATAATCGAAATAATATTTTAAAAAATACCAAAAATGTGTGATTATTTCTTTTAAAGCACTTAATTTCGGTTGCCATGGCAAAAAAGAAATGTATCTAAATGTCGATAAAGATATACCTTTGTTCTTTTCGGTGAAATTAAGCCTAATTTGAAAAAGAAAAAAAATATAAAGGTAGAAGAAGAAGAAAAAATACCAACATGCGATCTAACGAGTCTACCAGTAACAGAGCTATTGCGTACATAAGCCCCCACCTTCTCACCCCCACCCCCCCCCCCCCCCCCCCCCCCCAAAAAAAAAAACCCCACAAAATGCACACACGACAGAATCATTTAGAGTACGTACGATAGTTCTGAAAAAAATGTTTATCATTTCATATCATCGTAAATGAAAATATTTATATTTCCTTGTTCCTTTTTACACTTGTATTTTAAAGTAAATATAAAAGAAATCGAACACGTTATTGATAACTTGCGTGAAATCGGCATGGAAGACATTATCACGTAGTAAATAATCAAGAGGGTCGAGGCGGGAAAATCGGAATGCAGCTAGGTAAACCATGATAAAATTTGGTGTTCTGTATATCAAAATAATCGGAAATGTTCAAACTTTTAATATTTAAGTGCGCAAAATAGAAAGGATGACATCAATAGTGATACATATTCCCCTGAAAACTGAAATATATCACAACTTTCGTTATATTTGGAGTTCAGCTTTTGCGCAACTTCGGTTATCAATCGGAGAGTCTAACCTATCTAACCATACATAAGTTTTATGTTATGAATATTAATAAATAAGCTGAAACAGCCAATAAACAGAACAACCCTCAAATTCTTCATGAGTCGTTCCTCGTGCCATAGATATTTGAAGCGAGAGGTGTACAAATTCGTGCGTTATCGTCAAAAAACTTGATTATTTCACCGCTTCTGTTCATATTTTCATAAAAAATACAATATATATAAAAAGAATAAATATCACTTTAAAGTTTAGAAAAAGAATCATATATTTTTATCAAAAGTTCTGGTAGAAATCGTAAGGTAAGTTTAGTGCGGTAACCGATAGATCAATTTGTCAGCTTGAAAGATCACGTTACTGAAATCCCTAACCATATTGGACATGAATCCTACACTTTATTTACTTTGAAATAAAATAGAGAAATACAGAGTATTGTAAATGTGACAATACTGGAATGCCAGTATTGTTACTTATTCGATACTAGTTTTCCAGTATTGTTCTGACTCAGAGAGACTGACTGTGATGCCCCTGAAGAATCTGATGTGGCAGCAAGACTTGGTTCCTACCATAGCCAAGCGCTCTGTGTACTAACCATGAAGCGACCCGAACTCAACTGTGCAATTCAGGACAGTGCTTCATCTTTGTCCGCGTTACAGACTCAGATGGAGGTACCTACCAGGACTGTTGACGAGGCACATGTGGCTCTTTTGCTTGCAGAACTGCACTCTATATTTTCTTCTCATTGATAATGTTTCATATAGTGCATTTCATGTAGTGCATTTGATAATTAGTCTTCATTGTCAATTGATCAAAGAATTCTTGGTGCTAAAATTGATGCTACTCTTATCTTTCAGTGCCTCTTAATAAATCATATGTTATTAATCATTCGACTAGTATTCTGGTATTGTCCATTCAAATCAACATTTATCAGTATGTCAATCGTATTACTACTCTGACAATACTGGTATTCAGGTATTGTTACGTTAACAATACTGGTATTCCGGTATTGTCACAATAACAAGTGATCAAATCAACAATTATTTTGGTAGAACATAATGATAAGTGAATATCATAGCATACCAGTACAATGTACTAGTATTACTAATCTGACGATACTGGGAAACCAGTATTGTTCCTCTGATAATACTGGAAAACCAGTATTGTTACTCTAACAATACCGGTATTCCAGTATTGTTAGAGTGACAATACTGGTTTTCCAGTATTATCAGATAAACAATACTGGTGTTCCAGTATTGTTGGATTTACAATACTGGTATTCCAGTATTGTTGAATTTACAATACTGGTATTCCAGTATTGTTGAATTTACAATACTGGTATTCCAGTATTGTTGGATTTACAATACTGGTATTCCAGTATTGTTGGATTTACAATACTGGTATTCCAGTATTCTCAATTCTACAATACTGGAAAACAAGTATCTGCAAAAAAAAATATGTTGTTAATTTAACAATACTGGAATACCAGTATCTTCCAGTATTTTACCAGTATTGTACATAACGAACAATACTGGAAGATACTGGTGACAATACTGGAACAAAAATTTATACCAGTATTGTCAACAATACTGGTATACCAGTATTGCGATCGCCAAGTTTACATGATCCTGTAAAGTGAACCTGCTCAGAGCTGGTATTGAACCAGGATCGTTGGCATGGAATACCAGAGCGCTACCGAGTGAGCTAAAGGGTCAACCCGATAGCCCAGTCATTTAACACTCTTGTCTATCGAAGGATCGTTATCCCACAAAACTCTTCCCTCCTTTCTTTGAGAAGGACGGTGGTGTACCCCGTAGTTTTTCACTCTTATCTCCTTTTGGAAGGAGGCAGTGGTGTCCCCACTATGTGTGACTGAGCACATTTTGTTGCCCTGATCATCAGCTGATGGTTTTTCTATGAGCATGATGAGAGACATTTCGACCATTTTATTGTGTGTTGGGGAGATTGGTTAGATCTTCTTAGTTTACTCTCCAGTTCGACTCTTTGCGGACGACTGCCTCATTTAGTCTCAATATACATGTACCGTGCGCTTTGAAAATACGTCACTAATGTTACCAGGGTTAACATAGGGGTCACATTAAATTGTGTATTTCTGAATTTGAATAGTGTTAATGTTGTTTATTTCTATTTCAATGTATAGAGGAGGCATTTCTGCAGTGAAAAATTTCAATTAGTTGGATTCGAGACTGTACGCTATGAAATCAGGGTTAGCTCTGTGTCAAATGGGGAATCCCCTTATAAGCCTGTAATGATGAGTTGAAAGTAGCATGCTGTCCATGTATGGTGATTTTTCTAGAAAATGAATCTAGGGACCTATTGCAAATGAGACCTTTTTGAAAACTGTAAGATTTTGTCTAATAGATGAAACTTGTCTTTCTGGTGTAAGAATTCATATAACGAAATATGATGTAGCTGAATATGGGTAGGTTTTCATCATTTTTGGTGATTTTTCATGGTTAGAGTGGCACTCATTACATACAATCCCAACACTACAGGAAGCATATAGCTGATATGTTAATGTATATTTAAATTCTGCTACATACTAACTTTCAATTAAATCAAAAATTATTTGTGACAATTGGTTGCCATGGCAACAGAATTTAAAAATTCAAAATCTGCCTCTCACAGATGAGTTTTCATCCATTTGTTGGTATATTGAGACCTTTACCGAGCTACCACAAGCAAAGGAGACAGCGACATCCTGCAAAAAGACCTTGCAGCCTTACAACAGTGGGAGGTAGTCTGGCAAATGATGTTCCATCCTAAGCAATGTATCACCATCAAGATATCCAAGAAATGCTCACCTATCCACACAGGGTACCAACTCCATGGCCACACACTGGAGAGCATCCCAGGAGGAAAGTACCTAGGTGTCTACATCAGCAAGGACCTCTCCTGGAATAGTCATATCCAGCGAGCAGCAGCCAAAGCCACTAGATCTGTTGGATTTCTTCGCAGGAACCTACGGGGATGCCCAAGCGACGTGAAAGCCCAGGCGTACATTTTTACACCACACTTCCTCCGTATGGGACCCCTACACCATCCAGCAGATCAACACCCTGGAACAGGTACAGCGGCAAGCCGCTAGACTTGCCACTGGTGACTATACCAGTAGAGTGCCAGGATGTGTCACCAGCATGCTGCAACACCTAGCATGGGACACCCTAGAGGAGCGAAGAGCCAGGAACAGAGCTGTCATGTTCTAAAAATTCATGAACAACTTGGGTAGAGATTCCACTCCATCATTACATCCATGTAAGTAACACCAGAACAAGGAGCGCTGTAGCCAACAACATCAGGCACATCAGTACTAGAGTGGATGTTTACAAATATTGATTCCTACCAAGAACCATCATCACATGGAACTCCATACCACCAGACATACGTAACCAGCCATCCATTGACAGCTTCAGGCATGCACTACTCACCATCAGCATGCCTGGCCTCATCAGCACTATGTAAACGCCTGAGCTTTTATCGTTTTTAATTGTAAATACTGGAAGTTTTAGCTTTTAGCCTGCCATGCGCTGGAGTACTATCACTCAGTTTGAGTCAGCTCCGTGAAGGAAGAGGAAGAAGAAGAATCATTTATGACATTAATATTATGATGTTTTCTGCACGTTTTAGGTCCAAGGGTATTCAGCTCGGGTGAAATGGTCCCTGGCCGAAAGTTCAAAAGGTTGAAAGGACTGAGGTCCATAGTTCTAAAGGTCAAAAGTACTGTAATCACATGCAGAATTTAAAGAAAGAAAGATTGTAAGGGTTTGATGTTTAACAAATACATTTTGCTCTTCACTTCAGATGATCTTGAAATGCCTTGCTGGTACTTTGAGAAGAAGGAAATAAAGAACACCCCGTCGTACAAAGATGGCATTGACTCTTTCACAGAGTCTCGATACAGGAGAGAGGGAGCCAGATTTATTATTGATGCTGGAACCAAAATGGGACTGTATCCTTACATAAATTTGATCATGTTGATTATGTAAAATACTTGTGCAAATGGAGAATAAGTGTCTTTTAAATTATTCGTTAAGACATTTATTGAAGAAATTAGCACTCCTTCAATGTTAGGTTTGTTCATGGATTTTACACATTCCTGAGGGTCCACTTGCTAATTAAATTTTTATGAAGTGCTAAACAGTTTTTGAAAATTTTGCTCTCTGACCAAATGAAGTATACATGTACATGTACCATAGGCAATGATTACCGATACACCCAAGAAGAATCTGAAGATGAATATTACTGAATTTCAGATATAATTAACAACAATTAGATAGCATTCTTTTTCATGCAAAATCATGCATGTATATAACCATGATGACAATCGCTTGTTCTACAACTAGTAACATGTTACTGATACACTTGAATTCTGATGTCAGAGCCAAGTTATTTTCAATGCAAGTTGATGTCAGCATCATTGAACTGTTATGAAGGCAAGTGTATTGACATTTATATGGAAAAATTGTAAAATTTTGTAAAACAGAAATTTAGCCGGAAAATTTACTTGAATTGATAGCAGAATGGTTAATGAGGGAAGTATGTGGTGGGTACTTAGTAAAGGTGGGTAGTGTATTTGTTAGCCAAAATACAGATTTGGATGCTTTTAAGTATATTATTTTTACTCATTACTGACTTCTCAATTTTGTTGAAATCCATCCCTTTTCCTGTTCACGGTCTTATAATGAATTTATATAAAAAAAAGAGAAGAATTAGTTTGCCTTAACTTATATTAGACGATACGACACTTGTGCCACTGGTGTAGTATACTTTCACAGATTTTACATGTTTCATTCCTTCAAGGAGTTTCACAGATATGTAAGTGTTATTTCTGATTTTAATTTGAAGATACCAGTATTTGTGCTATATACATCATGTAATGTAACTTTGATATTTACTACATGTAAACTTAACGTTTCCAGTGTACAATTGAAGATCTCGCTGACATCTCGTCCATTTAAACAGTGTTAAAATTATCTCGGTAATCTTCGGCAGTGTCTCGATAGTTTCCGTGGCTTAGATAGATGTTGGCATGTTGAGCTTTGATGTTGGAACCCAATTGTTTTGTTGCATTATGGTATATTAAGACATAGATATGCCGTAATTCTAACTATATAATACACTTGATATTTATTTGTACAACGGATACCTTAAATTATTTAATGAAATGTAACAAAACAAAAATGTAAGACACTGCTGACAATCTGTCTTGTTCAGAGTACTCACAATAGAAACTAGAGAGGACAAACAGTAATGAGAGATATGATTTTCCACTCTTTTTTGTCATCTCATAGATAAATATTTCAGCAAAGAAATTAATTCCTGCATCTCCATATATTTGGTACAAAATATTAGTGAAGAGGGGTGAAGGATGTGACAAAAGGAAATCTGGATATTTTTCACTGGTATAAAATTGATTGAAACAATTATTCTTTTTTTTTTCAGATCACGGCAGCTTGTTGTTTATTTTTAGCTGGTAAAGTGGAGGAGACGCCTAAGAAATGTAAAGACATCATCAAGATTTGTCAGAATCTCCTGTCACCTACGCTGTTCACTGTGTTTGGGAATGATCCCAAGGTAAGATGGACCTAGGTACAATAAGGCATTAGGGGTATACATGTAATACTCTACTTTCAGTTGTTTTGATAACAGAAAAATTAAATACCACGAAGTTGGCTGAAGACGCACAACTTCGGCAATGTTTGGTACCATACATTTTCATGGCGAGTTGAATAATACATTAAAAAATGTCAAATATTTAAAAATATGTGAGATATGGAAGTACATATGATAATTTCTAGCTTTTTGACGTAATAGTTATTATACCCATGATACCTTAAATGTAATCAAGAATCTTAGTATTTGATAACACATGCATAATGTGGATTGTAAAAATTTCATTTAAGAATTTTCCCGAAAAATGACAAAAATTTGGACTCTTGTCTTGTCCAATTCCTCTTAGGCATAGTCACCAAATCAATTAATGAACACATAATTGAATTGAATGTTAGCTATGCTATAGGCATGATAGATGGGAAAATTAGTATGTATGCGGCTTAGAAGAAAAGAATACTGCCTAGTTTACCGCTTGTCGACGTCGTGGTGTAGTGGTTAGGGCATCAACCAGTGACCGAAAGGTAACGCTTGTTCGAGCCTCACTAGGACTACGGGTCTGCCGACATATATTCTCCTATGTTCTGTGTTATATACAAAACAGCTTGTCTGTGTATTGTTTATAGCGAGTGGAGCTCGCTGCAAAGGCCCGAAGGGCCTTTGCGAGCGAAGCTCGCCCTTATGGTAACGCATATACACTTACCTTAGTGAGAAAATATGCTGAATCAAAGAATGAGAATGTACTACTATGCTTTCAAAAACTTTCGTCTCCTCGCAGACAGAGTTACTGCGGAGATGCTGAATATTGCCATTTAAAATTTTTTCTCGACTCCGAGTATACGTATATGTTATACTCAATTTTTGTTTACAAGTTAAATTTATTGACATAATTTTTCGTAAAGCAGATTACGAAATAGCATCGACAACTCGGCGTAACCGCGGAATCTTTTTAGGAAAGCCGACATCTTCGTTTGAGTATTTTGTTTACTGTGCTTCTATGACGTCATTGACGTCATCGCGCCAAATTCTTAATGTCACTTTGACGTTGTAAGATTTTCCTTTAATGGACGTATTTTGCTTGACGTAAACGCTTCTAAAAAGGTCAATAAACCGGCCAAAGTATTCCCATGGGCGATTTTGTGTGTTCAATCCGGATGGCTTCACGTTATTAAGTTTCTCAATCCAGAACACTTCTCGGATTTTACGATAATATTTGGAGGCATCCGAACATTTCTCCAAAATTATAATTTTGATGTCCGATATTAAAGTGGTTTTCTTTATTGAAATGTTATGAAACAGGCTTTGGACGATTGTATCTGACATCGGCGACGCCGAGATCGATTTTTAGCTCACCTCGACGAAGTTGAGATGAGCTTATGCTATAACCCCGGCGTCCGCGTCCCCGTCCCCGTCCGCGTCCGCGTCAGCGTCCGCGTCCACGTCCGGTTAAAGTTTTTGGGGTAACTCACTATCTGACAAAGTACTGATGCTACAGTAACCAAACTTGCACAAGTGATTCATCTTGGGATGCTGAGGTGAACCCATGCATCAGATGCAGCATCTGACCTACATTTTCCGGTTGAATGACTTTGTCAATGTCTGGTTAAAGTTTTTGGGGTAACTCAGTATCTGACAAAGTACTGATGCTACAGTAACCAAACTTGCACAAGTGATTCATCTTGGGATGCTGAGGTGAACCCATGCATCAGATGCAGCATCTGACCTACATTTTCCGGTTGAATGACTTTGTCAATGTCTGGTTAAAGTTTTTGGGGTAGTTCATTATCTGACAAAGTACTGATGCTACAGTAACCAAACTTGCACAAGTGATTCATCTTGGGATGCTGAGGTGAACCCATGCATCAGATGCAGTATCTGACCTACTTTTTCCGCTTGAGTGATTTTGCCTTATAAGGCCAATATTGAGCAAAGTATAAGTGCTACATGTACCAAACTTGCATATTGGTCATTATTGGATGTATCTTTGATCAAACTTTCATAAAATGACCTTGACCTACTTTTTCCACTTGAGTGATTTTGCCTTTAAAGACCAATATTGAGCAAAGTATAACTGCTACATGTACCAAACTTGCATATTGGATGTATCTTTGATTAAACTTTCATAAAATGACCTTGACCTACTTTTTCCACTTGAGTGATTTTGCCTTTAAAGACCAATATTAAGCAAAGTTTAAGTGATTCATGTACCAAACTTACATATTGGATGTATCTTTGATCAAACTTTCATAAAATGACCTTGACCTACTTTTTCCACTTGAGTGATTTTGCCTTTAAAGGCTAATATTGAGCAAAGTTTAAGTGATACATGTACCAAACTTGCATATTGGATGTATCTTTGATCAAAACGTTTAAAAATGACATTGACCTACTTTTTCCCCTTGAGTGATGTTGCCTTTGAAGGCCAATATTGAGCAAGGTATAAGTGCTACATGTACCAAACTTGCATATTGGATGTATCTTTGATCAAACTTTCATAAAATGGCCTTGACCTACTTTTTCCACCTGAGTGATTTTGCCTTTAAAGGCTAATATTGAGCAAAGTTTAAGTGATACATGTACCAAACTTGCATATTGGATGTATCTTTGATCAAAACGTATAAAAATGACATTGACCTACTTTTTCCCCTTGAGTGATTTTGCCTTTGAAGGCCAATATTGAGCAAGGTATAAGTGCTACATGTACCAAACTTGCATATTGGATGTATTTTTGATCAAACTTTCATAAATGACCTTGACCTACTTTTTTCCACCTGAGTGATTTTCTTAATATACATGTACTTAGAGATATGTTTAAATTGAACTTTGCTGCCGCGAGGTGAGCTTCGTAATCTTTGATTACACTATGTTTTTCTTTTGGGCGATATGCAATGAGTTATTAGCCGAGTTGCAAAACTCGGCTCTTAATTTGATGTGAGACGGGCGGGCGGGCGGGCGGGCGTCTGGGCGGGCGGTTGGGCGGGCGGGAGGGCGTCAACAATTGGTTTCCGGACTATAAGTCAACTACGAAAGAGGCTATAACAATGAAACTTCATACACTTACTCACAATTAGTCAAGGATGAGCCCTATCGATTTTGGGGTCAAAAGGTCAAAGGTCAAGGTCACAGGACTCAGATGATTGAAAATGGTTTCCGGACCATATTTCAGCCTGTATTGCACCTATAATCATGAAACTTGCCAGAAATGTTTCCCTTGAATCAAGGATGAGGCCTATTGATTTTTGGGTCAAAAGGTCAAAGGTCAAGGTCACAGGACTCAGATGATTGAAAATGGTTTCCGGACCATATTTCAGCCTGTATTGCACCTATAATCATGAAACTTGCCAGAAATGTTTCCCTTGAATCAAGGATGAGGCCTATTGATTTTGGGGTCAAAAGGTCAAAGGTCAAGGTCACAGGACTCAGATGATTGAAAATGGTTTCCGGACCATATTTCAGCCTGTATTGCACCTATAATCATGAAACTTGCCAGAAATGTTTCCCTTGAATCAAGGATGAGGCCTATTGATTTTGGGGTCAAAAGGTCAAAGGTCAAGGTCACAGGACTCCGTTGATTGAAATTGGTTTTCGGACCATATTTCAGCCTGTATTGCACCTATAATCATGTAACTTGCCAGAAATGTTTCCCTTGAATCAAGGATGAGGCCTATTGATTTTTGGGTCAAAAGGTCAAAGGTCAAGGTCACAGGACTCAGATGATTGAAAATGGTTTCCGGACCATATTTCAGCCTGTATTGCACCTATAATCATGAAACTTGCCAGAAATGTTTCCCTTGAATCAAGGATGAGGCCTATTGATTTTGGGGTCAAAAGGTCAAAGGTCAAGGTCACAGGACTCCGATGATTGAAAGTGGTTTCCGGATCATATTTCAGCCTGTATTGCAATTATAATCATGAAGCTTGCCAGAAATGTTTCCCATGGATCAAGGATGACCACTATCAATTTTGGGGTTAAAAAGGGCAAAGGTCAAGGTCACAGGACTAAGATGATTAAAAATGGTTTCAAAAAAAAGTAAGAAAAAAATGTAAATATGAAAAGAAATGAAAAAAAAATGAATTACAGAAATAGAAAAAAAAAAAGGAAAGTAAGAAATTGCAAAAAAAAAAAAAAAAAACAGAAAGAGAAGAAAAAAATTACAAAGAAAAAATAATGAATATTTAAGATATGAATTGTACCTTATTCTGTATCTTTAGAGTATGCTTTGTTAAATCATATTGTACATACAAATACAGTTCAATATTTAAATCCAATTCTACATAAAAGTTCTTTGTTCTTTGTTTTCTTAGTTCTCTTTTGCTTAAGGTTCCTGCACCCTAATAGACAACTTTCGGTTAAAATTTTCACAACATTTCGCCATTTCCAACAAGTACCGATGATTTTATCATCGCAAATGTTCGTACATAATAGCATGAGTTTACAAATGGTACCATGTAAACAAGAAAAATTAGGACATAAAGTATTCTGTATGATGAGATTGAAAATCTGTATCCTTGAAAATATATTACACGCTGATATAGAATAAAGAGAAGACCATTTCTTGATCCAGAAATTTTCATTTAGGACCACAAAATGTTGTTACAAACCATACACATTTCATGTTAGTCTGCATATTCATACTTACATTCCAGTTTTGCAACTCGGCATTTTGCATCTTCGATGCATTTTGAGCTTATTTATTTTCATTTAACCGTTTTATAACAAAATTAAAATGGCTTGAAATAAAAAAAAAATCACATGTAGGAAATATAACCAGGACTGTTTATAAATCCTTGGTCTGACCAGTTCTAGCTGAACTCTTTAAACTAGATCGTTGATATAAAGTTTCAAAATCATACACCTTTTGTGTTTGCTCGTATTTTTCTGTAAATTTGACTGGAATCCCCCCCCTCAACCTAATCCGGTCAAGGCCAAAACAGGAACGTACAAAGAACCATATTTTAAGCCCCCCCCCCCTTAAAATGTTCATCTGCTGGTCTAGACCAATTTTACAAATGCCTCTGTGTTTCCACTCGCCTTATACTGCCTTTTTTTTATTTGGCAATCACCAAACAGAAAGTTTTGTAAGATAGGATAAACCGTCATAGTCTAAAATCATATTTATTTTCTCTCCGCTCGCACAAAAAGGCTTTGCCTTGATTCATATTATGTCTGTGGTGTTTAAACAATATGGAGAAGAAAAATTTACTGTATGTATAATTTTGTATCCTACAGGAAGAGGTTATGACCATGGAGAGAATCCTACTGCAGACCATCAAGTTTGATCTACAGGTCGAACATCCGTACTCAGCTCTGCTAAAGTTTGCCAAAATTATAAAAGGTATGTTAGATTGAGGAAGCTTTAATAATATGTGTAAAGTTTACTTTATTATGACAATGGAGAGAACCATCAAGTTTGATCTTCAAGTAGAACATCAGTACTCAGCTCTGCTAAAGTTTGCTTAAATTATAAAAGTTAGTTTAAAACACAGAAACTTTAATAATATGTGTAAAGTACACTTTATTATGACAATGGAGAGAACAATCAAGTTTGATCTTCAAGTAGAACATCCGTACTCAGCTCTGCTAAAGTTTGCCAAAATTATAAAAGGTAGTTTAAAACGCGGAAACTTTAGAAATATGTAAAATGTACTTTTTTCCTGGCTTGGTAGTTTTGTTAAAATAAATGAATTTTTCCACATAATTCAGATTTCATATCTTTTCCATGTGCTAGACTGAGAGTGAAATCATACATTTGTACAGAACATGTAACAGTTGTATTGGTGCACTGAGAAAGTTCAGAACAAGGACATTCTTTCTGAAAATGACATTTTACTTTCTACTTTAAAACTTCCTGATTTTAAGAGAAATGTCATTGGTTTAGTATTGTTTCATTAGTTTAGTATGGTTTCATTGTTTAAGTATGGTTTCATTGGTTTAGTATAGTTTCATTGGTATTTGCATATTACTACATGTAACTTTGATAGATATTTTTTCAATAGGTGACAAAGACAAGATACAGAAGCTAGTTCAGATGGCTTGGACCTTCATCAATGATAGGTATGTATGATAGTGATGAACCAATTGTCGCCGACAATGGATTGTTGATCGTTAAATGTCTTTTGATTACATGGATCAATTTCAATTTCTTACAATCAACTGTTGCTAAAAGGAAAGTGTTTTATGTTAACGTATTTATTTTCCTCATTTTCCATGTAACATGTACCGTTACTTGTTGATTTACCTGTAAACAGGCAGATTATTTGAATGTTTCATATTTGTTTTCATCAAAATTGTCTGAATTCTATGCAGAAAAGTACAAACATTCTATCCTTCATGTTGAAATTTTTATGGAAAATTAAATGGATAATTGATCCATTTACCCTTTCCGATGATTTTCCGATGATGGATTCCTAAAAGTCTTCCGATGTACAACACTAAATTGTACAACCATGTTACATAATCTAACTGTTATAAATATGTTCTTAGAAAAATATTATCCAGCTTCTCTCTGACCTGTATGTCTTTCAATTTGTCTGTCTGGTTAGAATATCAAACATAAAGATTTCTGAATCAAATATTTTTCTATTTCAAGCAGAATTTACAAATGGACCAAGTTTGATATCAAATTGAATGTTTGAAATTTTCTTACAGCCTTTGTACCACACTGTGTTTACAATGGGAGCCTGAGATCACTGCAGTCTCTCTGATGTACTTAGCAACCAGACTTACAAAGTTTGACATACAGGACTGGACCGGAAAAACTCCAGGCACGAAACTCAAGTGGTGGGAATCTCTGGTAGAGGACATGACAGTAGATTTGATGGAAGGTAGGGTGTATTTTTTTTGCCTGATTTTGCTAGCCTGTAAATAGAACCTTTTACATTATCTGTGATACTGAATTTTGAGCTCAGTTCCAGAGGTTAACAATAGATTCTGCATGCACCATACCTGTCAACTTTTTTGGACCAGTGACTTCATTTGATTGCTATAAGACATTTTGCGAAGATTAACGTTATGTTTGTTTTGCAAAAAGAAATCTTAAAACAATCAAATAACTTCACTTTTGCATACACATTTTTAGCTCGCCGGGACGAAAAAGTCCGGAGAGCTAATGCCATACCCTCGGCGTCGTCCGTAGATAAAACTTTAACCTGGGCTATATCTCTTGAACTATAAGGGGTAGGGCTTTGATATTTCACATGAAGATACCTTGTGACGAGACCTTTCATTTGAGACCATGATCTTTGACCTAGTGACCTTGACCTTGGACTTTGACCTACTTTTCAAAAACTTTAAGCTGGTTACTGACAAAAACCTGTATAGGCGAGCTATGTAATCTTTGATTACCCTATGTCATTGTTTGGCCCCTTTAGCGAGTTACTAACAATTTTTTGCATTGAATGGCAATATCATAGAAATGTAAATTTTATTATCCCCATACTCATCATTTTGTTGCAGACATCTGCCACAAAGTATTAGACCTGTATTCCAACAATCCACCAATCAGAGAGGATTCACCCCCTACCACACCCAGTAAAAAGGGCGGGGCGAGGGATACACCCCCACCTCCTCCACCAGCAAAAAGGAGCGGCCCTGTGAGTATCCATTTGTTAACTGAGATTTGACAATCACTGTAGGTGTATTTATTTTAATGGGATTCATATTTTAGCAGAGTTGGCACTGTTACGACTGCACTAATTCAAGGCTACTCTCAATCATTAAACTCTTATAGATTAGAACAGAAAATAAGTCACATGCACTAATATACTTGTATAATTATGCTAATATGTAAATTTGCTCATTTTTACCTTGTTTCCACTCTTTGGTTGCGGTATTTGAAGAGAGGGTTTATTTGTATCGTTTAGGCTATACTTAATAACTAGCTTCTGACATTATGTTTGCTGCTGGTAAATGCAGATTTTACAGTTGCAAACTGAAATTTTCTTGCAATGCATAACATTAGAATCATTTTACTAGTATTTCCATTTTATGTTTTAGTTAAATCTCTTTTTTCATAAAAAAATGAAAAATGTAAAAATATATTGTACATATCTAAAGTCTTGTGAATGTCAGAGTAGTGATAAATGAGTCAAAGTCTAGAAATGTTTCTTCAACTCTTTGTAGAAGATGTCTTACTTGCACTGTATCACACTCGTTCTTATAGAAATATGTTTTTGATTTTCTTATCTTTTGATAGAGCTCAAAATGCCCAAGTTTACATCTTTTGGCATTGTTTTTCCTTATGATGTCACTAAAGATGTGATTCCACTGTGACCTTAACAATGAATAAAGAGCGTGAAAAGTTCCCACCATTTTTTCATCCATAATAAATTTCTGTAATTGATCTATTGAGGATACATTGTATGTATTGTATTTGTAGAATACTCCTGCTGATGGTGCACCAGAAAGTAAAGTTCAAAGGTCAGAGTCACAGACCCGCAAAGATACTCCTAACAGAGGTGCAAGTTCCTCCAGTGGGAGTAAATCGCAATCAGCCTCACAGTCATCTTCATCATTACATCATTCATCAGCAGAGGGAGGTAAATCTAAAAGCCAAAGCAGTTCACATGGGCAAAATACATCCTCTAGTCAACCCCCCTTCTCAAAGACTGAACAGAGTGGCGTAAATCCTTACATGTCATCGCAGATGTTTTCTTCATCGTTTATGTCACAGGAGGGTAGTAAGTCTATACAGACATTGATGGGGGGAGGACAGGAGGGTGTTGCCGCAGCAAACCCTCCCCCTTCAGCAGATGTGTATGGTAATATGGCAGCCATTCCCCCTACACAGCCACCGCCCTACCTATGGGGCAGTACCCAACCCAAACATGGACAATATACTAATCCTCAGTACCCCCAGGGGATGTATGCTCAAGCCTCAGCTGCTGCCCAATATCCACAGCAGCCTGCAGTACGGGGTACAACCTACCCAGCCAGGCTACCCTTCTGTTGCGTCACAAGCCTTATCAAGCCACTTCCTCCAGTCCCAGCTGCTCCAGTCCCCTACCCAAGGGTACCCTCAAGCTTCATACCCCCAAAATTACCCCCAGCAACCTCAGATGCAACCTTACATGCAGCAGTATCAACCGCCACCTCAGATTCCTACAACAGGATACAGTCAAGTGCCACAGCAACCCACTTACAACCAAGGAGCTGTGCAACCTTCACAACAACATTACCAACAACAACAGCAGCAACATTTACTGCCCAATCCCAGAATTCCCCTAAACAGCCCAGCTAGGGGACCGAGGCCACAGGCGCAACCAAATCAGCCACAAGCGGCAAGTACGAACTCTGGACTTACCGTTAGAATATCTGGTCGTAGGTGAAAAAAGTGCAATTTTAATAGTGTGAATGGATGTGCGCGTCAATGATTCCATGCCTATAATACACATGTAGCACAATGTACATGTAAAATTATGTGATACTTGTTTATCATATTGACAGTGTTGGAATATCAGATGTTCCAATTATGGACTAAAACAATGATTTTATTGCTTAAGAAGTGTATCAAATACAACATGATAGATCTACCATTCTTTTTATGGTGCAAAATAAGTTCACATGAGAATGCCAAACATATACTCGTCTCAATGACTCTTTGTATTGGTGCAAAAGAAAGAAAAAATAAAACATTTATTGGCAACTAAGATCACTTAATTCATTTTATTTCACCTGCAACACTTATGCAGAGTGATTTACGACATGTTCATGTATAGGGATCACTCTTACTGGTGTTTGTAAATCAATCTGTTTGATAGCCAAACTGTCACATACATGTAATTGGCTACAACTTGATAGAGATATGCATTAAATTAAACTTCCATAAAATTTGCAGGAATGGTCATAATGAGACTTGAAACCCAATGAGGGTAAAGGTCATATGTCAGGTCAAGGTCACATATGATCAGAAGGACATTTCTGAACAACTCTATTCAATTAGACATGTTTTAATCCTGATGGATCTTTAAGGTGTGGATTCTTTAAATAATGCAGAAACATTGCATTATATATATGCACAAGCAATGTAATTCCCTGAATTGCATCTACTGCAGTGGCATGTGTTGCACACGTTGAAATTGAGATGTCATATAGAGAATAAGTGTCTTAATTTGTGTTTTGTTACGGGTATACAACACACAGCAAGTGCATTTATCGTACATGTAATGCGCGTTAGCGCATTTCATGAGATAAATGCACTTGCTGTGTGTTGTATACCCGTAACAAAACACAAATTATGACATTTATTCTATATATATGCACTATAGTTGTCCATTTCATTCTTGTTTTCTGAAATTGCCTTTTCTAGGTAAAAGAGTGACGTCAAAATTCATCTCACCGCGGGTTCAGTTTGCAGGTTAGAACAGCCGTCGCGGCATGTTTCTTTAGATCGTATGCATTGTGACGTCACGAGTGTTAATACACAATTGCAGCACGTTCCTTTCAATAGTAACATCTCAGGGAATTACATTAGTTGTGCATATATAATACAATAACTCTACATTAACATGCTGCATCGGCGATTCTAACCTGCAAACTGAACCCATGTTGACCTAAATTTTAACGTTTCTTTTCACCTGTAAAACATTATTTCAGAAAACAAGTATGAAACTGAAAATTCTGGTGCATATATAAATGTATAGATTATTGAATGAATATCATAATTTGTGTTTAATTACAGGTATGCAACTCGCACCAAGTTTATCTATCATACGTAATGTGCTAACATGCATTGCATGTACAATAAATGAACTTGCTGTGTGTTGCATACGTGTAAATAAACAAAAATTAAGACATTTATTTTATAAATGAAGTAAGAAGTTGTAACAGGCATGATAGACAGTATTTTGCAACAATAACTATGGAATGAACCAAGAGACAACAATTCTATTTGAAGCTTTTATTTGCATCAAATAAACTTTCCATAATGCTCAATTATGTTGCTTAGGTACGGTTGCTGCAAAAACATGTAAAATTACAACATGGCAATAAAGCACAATGTTGCAACAAAATATCACAGTCATTATGATCATTAAATAAAAAAACATTAGTACAACATGGGATTTACATATTATTATAAGCTACAAGTATATACACCTACATGTATTCCCTATTTTCAGAAACCAGAGTTACTTCCCATTTGAGACAGTATCTGAGGTAGACTGATTATGACGTCATCAAATTCTATGGAAACAGTCTAAAAAGTCTGGGAAATGACGGTATAAAATCAACATTGCCATACCATTTTCATGACATTATAATGGTTTTACATCAGATAATGTCTGTAAGGGGAAAAAACTCTGTATTCCGCAAAGACTCAATACTCAAACTAGTACCAGCATAATATGTAGAATCATTCGCGGTGTATTAACCTTCACTACTTTTGAGGTCAGCTTTGTACCACAAAAGTTTGTCTCAGTAAATTGAATACCAAATGTATAACTCAATCATACCTGTCAACTCTCCCTCTTTTGGAGGGAGACTCCCTCCTTTTGACCTCATCTCCCTCTTTGGCATTTCTCCCTCGAGGGAGACCAAAATCTCCCTCTTTTTGGCCCAGTCTCCCTCTTTTGGCATATTTACCAAAGAAAATCTAAATAGCGACCTTCGAGCATTTCATGAAAAATTGCATGACAAAATGTAAGAAAAGATGTATAGAATGCAATAAACTATTGATACATGTTTCATAGATTATAAATGTTTTTGCATTGAAATATCAGCACAATGAAATTACTTGAAAGTTGGTTTTGCACAAAATGTCGCGATTCATTAAAAATATAGCAAAATGGGTTCATGCGCAATCTTTCTCTTTTTCAAGTGCCAAGGAGATAGATCTACCTCTTTTTAAGATTTCAAAGTTGACAGGTATGCTCAATACTGGCAGGACCGGATCTGTGAATCATTGTCCATGCAAAATGGATTATTTTTATTAAACCACATAAGAAATTTCCAGCAAATGATTCTACTTTTACAGTATATGGTAGATTAGTTAGACCATCATCAAAACAACTTGTAACGCATGTTGTTTAAAGATGACCTTGATGATCTATGTGTAGCAACATTTCTCTATGTAACTTGGGGAGACCAGAAGCTACCTCTTTATCTGTCGTAATAAAAAATCCAATTCAGTTTTAAAATAATTTCATCAAACCTTGAGCAAAGGCAAAAGGCAGAATATGAGAATGTGTATGAAAGTAGATATAAATTTTCTCTGATTTTTTTGCAAGGGGTATAGCTTTTTAAACATACATATACACCATGAAAGCATTATAATTATAAGAACATCTTATATCTACAAATTCTTCTGCACTGACTAAACAATATGGTTTCACCAAGCCAGGCATAAATTAACAATATAATTATCAAATATAAAAATACTTATGGGTGAGTCATAGCCAAAGAACTCAACCTAAATAAATGTGATGTTTCTGAAAAACTGAAAACATTCGTTCAAGTTCAGTCTCTACATCATGAAGATTATGAAATAAAACGATTTCAAGAGACCATTGTAAGACAAAACTTTCCCTGTATCATAAATAAGCCATCCATTACAATTTTTTTCTACTGTCCTGTTCACTAAATCCAGAGCACCCTGTTTTCCCGGTTTTCTCTAAAATATGATACTGTCATCTTCCAAAAAGATATCAGTTTTATAGTACTCCTTTAGTCGTAACAGAAAATACCATTGATTTGGCTGTACGTCAATTAAGTTGGAAATAGGACGGAAAATAAAAAGTCTACGGGGATTTTCTATAGTAAAATCGCTGAAAATGTGTGACGTCGGAGGCTTTGACGTCACTGTTTACCATAGTTGATACGGAGAACAATATGGCGGCGGCTTGAAATTAACATGGAAATTTCCCGTAGACATTTTATTTTTCATAATGCGGTTTGAAGGCAGCTGATAGGGTAAGTTGAAGTTAATTTCCAGCTACAACTAAAGGAGGTCTATTCTCGGAAACTATAATTTATAGGAAAATTCTTCAGATGACAGAATAAATCGCCAAGACAGGGTGCTCTGGATTTAGTGAACAGGACAGTAATTTTCATTCCATGTTTCAAAAGGGGGGGGGGGAGCTTAGCCATAGTAGGGGAATGCATTTAGGATGACTGAATTTTTCTTAACATTCATACTGACAAATAGCACTTTGATTCCGCTTTGAAAACAACAGAAAATTTGAACAAAATTGCAGCTATCCATTCTTATCTAAAACAATCCAAAAATTTGATTTTTGTCATGAGGTCAGTAAGCTATCCAGTGCATCTAGAGCCTTCATTGAGTCTGTTATATTCAAAGCAGATGTCACCATTAACTTCCATTGACAATCTGTCAGGGAGGACAGACCTAAAGCCTCCTGCCATTCTTCTTCTGACATGGAATGGGAACCTATAGAAGATAAAACACCGCTAAAGACGGTATGGCCGGATTGCAAAGTAAGTTTTTGTCACCAACTGGGTCAAGGTCACTAAGTCAAATATTACAGCATACATTGAGAGGTCTTGTCAGAGGCAACCTACATGTATAATATAAAGTTTCCACTGTATACAGTTCCTTAGATTTTGCTTAAAGCAGGAACTTTAATCAAAGTCTTTAACTAGGTCAAAGTCCAAGGTCAAGGTCACTAGGTCCAATGTTACGGCATAAATTGAAAGGTCTCGTCATGGGCAACCTAAATGTATAATATAAGGTTTCTACTGCATACAGTTCCTTAGATTTTGCTTAAACCAAGAACTTTAACCAAAATATTTAACTAGGTCAAAGTTCAAGGTTAAGGGGGTCAAATGTTACGGCATAAATTGAAAGGTCTCATCATGGGCAACCTACATGTATAATATAAAGTTTCTACTGCATACAGTTCCTTAGATTTTGCTTAAACCAGAAACTTTAACCAAAATCTTTAACTAGGTCAAAGTCCAAGGTCAAAGTCACTAGGTCCAATGTTACGGCATAAATTGAAAGGTCTCATCATGGGCAACCTAAATGTATAATATAAGGTTTCTACTGCATACAGTTCCTTAGATTTTGCTTAAACCAGAAACTTTAACCAAAATCTTTCACTAGGTCAAAGTCCAAGGTCAAGGTCACTAGGTCCAATGTTACGGCATAAATTGAAAGGTCTCATCATGGGCAACCTAAATGTATAATATAAGGTTTGCTTAAACCAGAAACTTTAACCAAAATCTTTAACTAGGTCAAAGTCCAAGGTCAAGGTCACTAGGTCCAATGTTATGGCATAAATGGAAAGATCTCGTCATTGGGCAACCTGAATATATAATATAAGGTTTCTACTGCAAACCAGAAACTTTAACCAAAATCTTTCACTGGGTCAAAGTCCAAGGTCAAGGTCACTAGATCCAATGTTATGGCATAAATTGAAAGGTCTCATCATGGGCAACCTAAATGTATAATATAAGGTTTCTACTGCATACAGTTCCCTAGATTTTGCTTAAACCAGAAACTTTAACCAAAATCTTTAACTAGGTCAAAGTCCAAGGTCAAGGTCACTAGGTCCAATGTTGTGGCATTAATTGAAAGGTCTTGTCATGGGCAACCTATATGTATAATATAAGGTTTCTACTGCATACAGTTCCCTAGATTTTGCTTAAACCAGAAACTTTAACCAAAATCTTTAACTAGGTCAAAGTCGAAGGTCAAGGTCATTAGGTCCAATGTTGTGGCATAAATTGAAAGGTCTTGTCATGGGCAACCTATATGTATAATATAAGGTTTCTACTGCATACAGTTCCTTAGATTTTGCTTAAACCAGGAACTTTAACCAAAATCTTTAACTAGGTCAAAGTCCAAGGTCAAGGTCACTAGGTCAAATGTTACGGCATAAATTGAAAGGTCTTGTCATGGGCAACCTTCATGTATGATATAAAGTTTCTACTGCATATAGTTCCTTAGATTTTGCCTCAACCAGAAACTTTAACCAAAATGTTGACGGCAGACGGACGGACAGACGGACATCGTCAATCTATAGACCGGAATTGCTTTGCAATCCGGCCAAAAATGTATAGGAAATTTGATAGATGAAAAGATATGATTATGCACTTTTCATTTGGAATTTGAGAGTGGGGGGGGGGGGGGTGTTAAATCTATGATTTTTTTGTTGGGGTGTTGTGTTAAATCTATGGTTTTTTTTGGGGGGGGGGGGGTGTTAAATCTATGATTTTGAACAAAATATGCGAAAAATAGGAAAAATATTAATTTTTGGCAAATTCAGATGGGGGGGAGGTGGTTACTGACATCCCAACCCCCTCTTGATCCATACTTGAACTTTACCTGAGATATCTGCTTTGTTGACTAGAATAAGAAAGGGTAATCCTTTAAGGTCTCTTTCCTGTAGGAGTTTCAGGAGCTCTGATTTTATTATATCAATCTCAGCTGTTTGAGTAGAGTCTACCATGAAGACAATAGCTGGAAGTAAAAATTAAAGTGTTAGTTTATTAAACTAAGATGCAAATGACTGTCTGTAAATTGTAATCACTGCTGTGACAGTGCTGTTGTTACTATAAAAATTTTCACTTACCAAGTTACCATCACTATGATGAACTACTATCAACATGACCTTGACCTGTAATATTTCAATTCCACATGACACTCTATATGTATTTATTTTAGCGCAACCAAATTTTAGTGCAAACAGGGCAAAATGGGCAGATTTACATATTAGCCTAATAGCATAATCATGAATTAACGCACATGACAAATTTTCAATATTTATCTATAATTGAGCATAGTCTTGAATTAGCGCAGTCTTTATAGCGCTAACTCCCCTAAAATATGAATCTGACCTTGGAGTTTGACCAACTTTTTAAAAACTTTAACCTTTGGCATAACTTTTGAATGGTCAGTGACAGGGCTTTCATATTTCACATGTGCATTCCTTGTGACAAGACCTTTCCATGGGTACCAACATTTTTGACCTTGTTACCTTGACCTTGGAGTTTGATCTACTTTTAGAAAACTTTAACCTGGGGCATAACTTTTGAATGGTAAGTGATAGGGCTTTCATATTTCACATGTGCATTCCTTGTGACAAGACCTTTCCATGGATACCAAAATTTTTGACCTTGTGACATTTACCTTGGAGTTTGACCTATATCGAAAATTTAAACATTAGCCATTACTTTTGAATGGTAAGTGATAGGGTGTTCATATTTCACATATGAATTCCATGTGGCAAGACTTTTCCATGGATACTAAATTTGACCTTGTGACCTTGACCTCAAAGGTGATACTACTTTTCATCTGTTTTAATGACAAAGATGCTGACGGGGGCATTCGTGTTTCACAAACACAGGTTTTATTTTACTTACCTTAACTATGATGACCTACATTACCACGATTGACCCTGACATTTCATTACTTTGACTGGCTGTCACTTTGATGACCCATTGACTTCAACCTACATACTTTCACTTACCATCACTTCCATGAAAGAATTGTCTATGACGCAGCTTGAAACTGTCTGCCCCTCCGAGGTCCCATAACACATATGATTGTCCGCTATTTGAAGTGACCTCTTCTACGTTAAATCCAATTGTAGGTGTGGGCTCAAAATCCACAGACTTCAGTATCCATGTGTATAATAACTGAGTTTTTCCTAAAAACACAAAAATAAGAAAAAAATTAAATGATAAAATTATTTGATGATCGAAGACGAAAAAACAGATAACACCGTCATAGGTCTGCAAGTCAGACTAGTGGGGGGATGTGAATGGGAGCAGGGTCAATATCATGTGCCTGTGAACAGCTGTCATTTGTGGAGGGGGGGGGGGCTAAACGATTCTGTAATTAATTTTGAGATAAATCAGATAGTATTTTTGTTTTAACAGCATGATAACGTATAACTGAGATTAGATAACAGACATAAATTCAGATAATGAGTCTGAGATAATGAAATATTTTTCTTTTCACCAGCGCACCTGCTCCACTTTGTCCAATCAACAATATTCTTTTGGGTAAAGTTGGTACTCTGCTACAAGATGCACCCATTCCATTGAGGCGGTCATCGTCCAAAACCACAAAAAAATAAGTCTAATTTGGACGAAAATAAAATTAATTTATCATGTTTACATCAGCAACGGAAGTCAAGGTGCTTGTTGGAATAATTTCGATCCCGGAAAATATTTTCCAAAATAAAATTTCAACTTACAGCTCAAAGTTCGTTTTCATTTGTGCAATTTATTGTGTTTCTTCTATTTAAATCTTTATGATTTAAAGAAGAATTACAAATGATGAGAATTCCATTTATTAGTAGATGCTGGACTGAGAAAAAATAGGTTAAGCTACTGACCTAGTTACGGTCATAATATAGGTCATTTTTGTTTACATTGATATATCTGTATGTTCCGTCTAGTACGATGTAGCAGCGAGATATTTCATTAGATATTCGTTCTGAACTCAAAAATCCGAGTTTTATTACCAAAGATTTATAATTGATTGTGACGTAGGGTTTACATGCACTAAATAAATACTATAGTCATGATAGTTGGGAGGCATGTGACCTACTTGTGACAATAAAGGAAAAGTGATCCACTGCCTTTATCATGGATGAACCTGCAAATAAATACTGTTATCAACCATCACATGATAGGTGACCAAAGAGAAAGGATACATCAATTCATCCTGGTAAAATGAAGGCGATATGTGGATTGATTTTCCTTGGGATAATATGCAGTAACTTAGGTAAGTTAATTTTGTAACTTTTACACAGATATATACGTTCTGCATTTAAAGTGTACTAGTTGCTTGCGGATTTCGAAATGAGAAGATTATAAATTTAATACCCTGATTTTAACCCCTGAAATATCGTCAACTTTAGGTGTTCAGGCTAGGTAAAGGGGTAGGGGTCCATTTAGTCGAACAAATCCACCCGAAACTAACTACACCCCCCTCCCCGCAACTTATGAGCCTGGCTGTGAGTCAGTTGAGGAAGATGTTTTGTAATTCGGATCGGAAAACTGTCTGGGTATCATATCGCACCGAAGCATGTTAGTACACCAAGCGCGGATCTTGAAAGTGGAGGGAGGTCAGGACGACCCCCTTTGGAACATGTCATGCAATTATTTCACCCGTTTTAACATTTTTTTCTCAAAATCATTTGCTGCCCCCCCTCCCCCTCCACACACACTGCCCGGAACCCCCCCCCCCCCCTCGAAATTATGTCTGGGTCTTTTTACGGCAGAAAGGGTGGGTGGAGCCCTGACCCCTAACCTCTTGTAGAATTGCACTGCACTGATGAATAAGAGAAGTGATGAAATAAATCTTAAAATTCCTTAAACTGATTGGCCTGTCCTTTCGTACCTTGTATGTCACATACCCCTAATCACTCTACTGTGCATAAAAGGCTTAAATGTGATTAATCCGTATTTAAGTGGTTCCGGACAGTTTCCGTAGGATTGGCCAAAAAATTGCTAACAATTACCATCATGGTTTTCGATACCACCTGTACTTAATTCGATGTTTTTTATATGAGTATGAGTGGTCTTTAAGTCTTTATATATATATATACCAAAAGGTGGAGTGTGGCACTGGAGGAGGATGTTATGACTACATAGCTATAGGGTTGTCTCTCGTAATCTGGATAACTACATAATTTGCTAAAACATTAGATCACCTGTGATAACGCCCGTTGACGCATCTTCTTTAAGTTATTGTGTTCCATAAGCGGACAGACAGACGGATAGGCAGACGGACGGACATTGCTATAGATAAGGATGTAACATGTCTGTTTACAATGAATTGGCGAGAGTAGCGAGCCGAATATTAAAACAAATTGTTAAAATACAAGTTTTTCGTCAAAACATGCAAATTCGGACTCTCTAGAAAATCTAAGGAGTGGGGATCCGGTCACCCCCCCCCCCACCCCCGCGCTAGACCCGCATATAAACGGTCCAAAACAAAATCGGTTCTGTGTGTATAATTGACCTGTGCTGTCCTTATAATTTTCAATGGTGTTTGGTTGGTGTATTGCTAAACCTGGAATATAGTTTTATTAGAGCTTCGTGCTATAGTATTATCCTTTGCTTCGTCTGTTTGAACATTGTGATGTTTAGTTTTGTAACGTCCGTTGTTCGTTGATTGTTTCGGTTTTGTGCGTGCATGTTGATCATATCCATACAAGAGACACATTACATATTCTTTCGAATGTCCCATACTGGATTATGTCTGGATCTACGCCTGCATGAATACAAATTTGCCCATTATATCGTAGTCAATAAAAAGGGGAAGTTTGCATTCGAAATTATCATAAAATGTGAATTCCCACTGAATTCTGGACAATAGTTTGACGTCATATTTTGAACCTTCGACTGCCTATATTTAGGTATTGATAATGAATTTATATTAACAAGCAAATGTACTTTGTTATAATGAAATATTGTGACATCAGCAGAGTAATCAACAATAATCATTTTATAGATATATGACATATTGTTTTAATATATGCACTATATTTATAGAAATTAAAAATGAAAATAAACACGTTTACCAAATTTTGCCACGTGAGACATGTCGTAGTTACTTAAATTATGGGGTTTTTTAACTTCTATACAGCCAGTTGTGCCTCATATGAAATTCATGTGAAATTTACATGAAATTTATGTGAAATTAGCACGAACATGAAATTTACATGAAATTATTTACATGAAATTCATGTGAAGTCTGACATGAATTGCATGTAAAGTCAATTTTGCATGAAGGTCACAAAGAAAAATTCATGTGAAGTAAATTTATATGAAATTCATGTAAAATTTTTAAACATAAATTTTATGTAAAATTTGTATGAAATTCACATGAACTTTCATGTGAAATTTACGTGATGCTCATTTCATATGAATTTCATGTGAGGCACAGTTGGTGGTGTAAACTTGCTTTAATAATTTTTCAAGTCATATCTGTAGAGAAAATTACTGTGTGAAATAGGCTTCGAAGGTAATCGGTTCTAAAATTGTTAAATCACAGGCATATCGTACATGTATCCATGTATGCATTGTGCAATATTATAATAGTGTAAGCATGCGCGAATCTAGAAAAGTGGGAGGGGTAGGTGGGTAATTAGTGTTTTAAAGACCCAACCTCCCTCCATCTCAGTTTTACATACTTCAGAGTTATTCTAAAAAAAAAAAAAAGATAGGCTTGATAACCCCTTTTGGTCTACATGTATATTGTAACACTCCCGTTGAAAAAAAATTCTACCTTAGATCCGCGCGTGATTATATCATTTTACGTAGCAGAAAATAAATGAAATCCGAATATAGGTATCAGACCCCAATTATTTTTTCCTATATATTCCTTTGTAAAACATACTAATATGACGATTAAATACTCGAATCGCACCACCATTTTTTGCTTGAAACTTTTATATCTGCTAGATAGTATCAAAATAAGCTCAGAAATGGATTCATGCAAAAATCTGTCGCTTAGTAGACTTTTAATATCATTTTAAACCCGAAAGGGGGTATATGTGGCTCTAATGCTCTACAATCTATCAATTCTAGAGCCTCATCACACATCTGGCATTCCGCGATTAGGATGATGCAGTATCATTCAACATGCTAGAATTTTTTTTTCAATTCATCTGCGACTCATTGACGTAAAAAACGAATCATCTAGCGTAAAAAGAGTCGTAGAAATTAAATGTAAGAAGACGAGGATTGAAATAATCAGGAACTATTTGCAACGAACAGGTCAACGAACATTCAAAATTAATTGTGATCTGTAATCTATACTTAGATTACCGATGTGTTTCATATAAACCTTAGATCTAAGATGATTATTGTGAATCACATCTTTTAGTACCCTACGATTTCTATTTTTTCAATGGAATAAGTATAAGTTCCTTAAAAATTCTCCAACATCCTTGTACTATCCCTTCTTAAAATTAATACAGCTTTGGTCACATATTTTCTTTTTTTTTATACACTCGTCTATAAAACTTGTTGTAAATTAACATAAGATTTGGAATTGCCCATTTATGCAAAAAGAAGGGGGTGTATGTAATTCATCCTGTTTGTCTGTATGTCCGTTTGTCTCTGTCAGACTCTCTGAATCTTGCGCAACCAGATCTCTACATGCTCCCAATTTTGTTATGTCGCGAGTCTGAGATCTGGTTTTAATTTAGTTTAAACATATTTATTGCTCAAAATTAGCAGCAATAAATATGTTTAAACTAAACTAACTGGATAACTGCGCAAGACTCAAAGAGTCCGACAGACACACAGGCAGACAGTGATTCAGTTGATGTATAAAGGAGCTGTCAAGATGAGGACTTGATTTGATTTAACCCTGAAATTATTCTATCGTTTCTCGTACGCTGTTGATAGTGCTTGTATAGTTAGGGTAAAAATACAAAGTACGAAAAGATTCCTTGTATGTAATTTTATGAAAATAGTTTTGATATAAGATATTATAACTAAGGTTTAAAGAGGTAGGGGTATCGATATTGGAAAACGTTCTAAATTTTACATTTTCAAATAAAAGATAAAGGAATTCACATATGTATCCTAAGTGAAATAAATTGTACATTTTAAGATGTGTTCCTTCATTTCGCGAAAAAGCAAAATTACGTTTGACTAAAAGAATTTATTTTAATTTTTTAGGAAAGGAATTTCTTCTTTTATTTCGCAGCGAAAAGGGCTATTTCTTCGAATTGGCATGTCCTAAGAACATCAAAATTGGCTTAGCTCTACATTTATATAAATATTTTGACTTTCTTTTCCAGCTGCCAGGGCGACTTTTGCTGACTATGAAGCCTTCCTCCGGAGTCAGATGAACAACGCCACCTTTGTGGATCTCTTCAACAAACATGTCAAACTGTTCGAGGATAAAGATGGACTGGTAAGACATACCGTGGTGCCATGTGCAGATCAAGATAAAGAAGGGGAGGCTCAGGACCCCTCCCCGACCCTTATCGAATTGAAATAAAATTCCTTTTTAAAAAAATTAAAGTTAAAAAATCCGATTAATTAAAGTTAAAGTTAAAAATTAAAATTCCTTTTTAATGAAATTAATAAATTTTAATTTATAACTTTAATTAAAGTTAAAGTTAAAAAAATCCGATTAATTAAAGTTAAAGTTAAAAATTAAAATTCCTTTTTAATAAAATTAATTGATTTTAATTTTTAACTTTAATTAAAGTTAAGGTTAAAAATTAAGATTCCTTTTTAATAAAATTAAAGTTCCTTTTTCCCCCCGAATTTTTGCATATGGTTTTCTGAATATCACGAGATTATAAAACTTCACATAAATTTACAAAATGTATATGCATTTGTATTTTTATTTATTTTTTTTTTTTTTTGCGAGTGACATGTTTGTAAATTGGTGTATAGTAAATTTTTACATATTTCAGAAGCTACCGACCTTTCCATGTAAAAAGTACATAAGAGGCGGTCCTGTATCAGGTAATTAATACTAGTTCATCTAGAAATGATGAAGAACCGAAATGCGAAATAGAATTTTTTTTAAATAACATGTATATACATGAATGAAGAATTTTAGAGTTACATTATTAATATAACGGTAAGAATTAAGGAAATAAAGAATGCACAAAGTGATGATTCTTTATATGCAAAGAAAGGGGGGGGGGGGGGGTCGTATTCCTACACGTTGATAAAGGGCGAAAACTGTGTACATCACCATCAACTAGCATTTATTGTTTTCAAATTTTGTAGATGAAACATGTGAAACCAAATAAAATTATACCGTCGATCAAAAATTATTGTAAATTTACGGAGAAAATGCACAATTTTTTTTTTCAGTTCACACTTTGTCTCCACAAAATATAGGCGTTGTAGCTGCATTAGGCGATTCTATCACGGTAATATTGTTTGTTTATTTTTAGAATTGCCATTTTCTTTATCATTACGATCTGAATTTTATTTCGAAATATTTTACCATTATTTACCATAAATTCATGGTTTCCATTTGTTTCATTTTTAAAATTGCTTTATTTTTCCTCATTTCCTTATCCTTGCCCTGTTCACACGAGTGCGCATTAAATATAATTCGCATTAGATTTGATGCGCTTTATTCTAATGCGAATTAGATTCGCATTGCGTTCACACGACACATTCTAATGCGCATTAGATTTTTGTACATTTGCACTGAGAGACGTATACTTTAGATAGTAAAAGGATCGAATGCATGCCTGTATGTTGTTTTGCTCATAATAATTTACCTCTTCGTAAGTTTAGCTTATGCATGCATTGCATGACGTCATTGGGAGATAAAATGACGTCATAATATAATGTTACTCTACGTAAGTTAAGAGACGCAGTACAGTTACTTAGAGGGTTCATTGTGAATGAAATCAAGTATTTTGACCTCTTATTCTATGTTTCGAGGTCCATGGGTGATTAAAAGTGCCCAGTTATGATGGAAATGTACTGTAGAATTCTAGTAAATCATATACGCATGCGCCAGATTTAATGCGGATTAGATTCGCTTTGCGTTCACACGGCAAAATCTAATGCGCATTAAATCTAATGCGAATTAAACTAATGCGCATTAGATTCCTCGTGTGAACGCAGCTAAAATCTAATGCGCATTAAATTCGATTTAATGCGCATTAAACCCGTCGTGTAAACAGGGCATAATGTTAAATTACTTTTCATGTATCACAGCATTTAAATACGTTGGGGTTCTTTTTTCGTCTATATCGCGAAATTGTTCATTTTACAGGCGGGACTGGGGATAAATGCGAAGACGGTACTTGGGCTTCTCATCGAAGACAGAGGATCATCATGGAGGTACATGTAGCCATAAACGTCACTAATATTAGATTCATGTGTGAAAAAGAAGGGGGGGGGGCTATACTGAACGTTCATGCGAAATCTCTAACTACTACTGGTACTGATGTTTGCTATTTCTTTATTTATAAATTTTCATTCAACTTAAAGTGACCTTCATTTTTTCTAGCATTGGAGGTGACGGCAGCGTGGAGGATCATGTAACCTTAGCCAGTAGGTTGATATTCCTTGTGATTAAAAAAAAATTCGGACAGATTGGATTACTCTTGTCCTTATTTTCTTATAAAAAGAAGGAGGGGGTTACCTAGAATCCGGAACCCATACCTCTTGGGATGCAAATTCTTAGTTTACTTACTTTTTCCAAGAAGAGTTGGACATTTCCTACCAAAATTAAGCCACACGTATACTGAACTATCTTATTTAACATTATTCCATAAGTATCCGATTACAAGAAGATGTCATAGATGATTGATATACATTTATGTTATAAACGTTTTCTCCTCCTATTTTCACTAGAACTAAAAAAGAAAAAAGAATCATTTTCTGAAAGTGAAAAGAAATCTGCTTAAAACTATAACCCAAAATGCATCACCTATATTCTATACTGAAGAAGATATTTTATTATGCCCCCGGAATCAAAGATTCGGGGGCACATAGTTTTTGACCTGTCCGTCTGTTTGTCTGTTAGTCTCTTTGTCTGTCTGTCTGTCTGTTTGTCCGAAAAACTTTAAAATTGGACATAACTTTTGAATGGGAAGTTATATGACTTTCATATTTCACATATGTATTCCTTGTGACAAGACCTTTCCATTGATACCAAAACTTTTGACCTCGTGACCTTGACCTTGACCTTTGACCTACTTTTCAAAAAACTTTAACATTGGGCATAACATTTTAATGGTAAGTGATAGGGCTTTCATTTTTCACATGTGTATTCCTTGTGACAAGACCTTTCCATTGATACCAAAATTTTGACCTCGTGACCTTGACCTTTGACATACTTTTCAAAAAACTTTAACATTGGGCATAACTTTTGAATGGTAAGTAATAGGGCTTTCATATTTGACATGTGTATTCCTTGTGACAAGACCTTTCCATTGATATCAAAATTTTTGACCTCATGACCTTGACCTTTGATCTACTTTTCAAATACTTTAACATTGGGCATAACTTTTGAATGGTAAGCGATAGGGCTTTCATATTTCACATGTGTATTCCTTGTGACAAGACCTTTCCATTAATATCAAAATTTTGGACCTCGTGACCTTGACCTTTGACATTCTTTTCAAAAACTTTAACATTGGGCATAACTTTTGAATGGTTAGTGATAGAGCTTTCATATTTGACATGTCTATTTCTTGTGACAAGACCTTTCCATTGATACCAAAATATTTGACCTCATGACTTTGACCTTTGACCTTTTAACCCAGTGACCCTGACCTTGACGTTTCACAAACATGTGCTTAACAGAAAATAGTGTTTATACTAACAAAGATGCCACCGGGGGCATTCGTGTTTCACAAACACAGGCTTTTTTCCTTATATTTCTTGTACAGATATGATAAAGATGTACAATCCAGATGTGAAAGGGTTTGCAGTAGGATCGGGAAATCAGTACAGCAAGAATGCCCACCTTAACGTCGCAGATTCTGGAGCAGTTTCCGTGTAAGTGTCTTTCCAAAATAATAATGGAATAAGAAGGGTGAAACTTCGTGTTAAGAATTTTTAGGGATCTCAAAATTTGACAAAGTCCCGAAAGGGAGATACCTGCATAATGGAATAAGAATGGTGAAACACCGTGTCAACTTTTTTTTTTTTAGTGATCTCAAAATTTGACCCAAAAGGGATATACCTGCATGATTTGACAATTTGCCGACTGGTTAGTTATTTTTCCGCTTGATGTATAATAATTATGCTTCTCCTCGTATAAATGCCTATCAGTTATGTATAATAATTATGCTTCTCCTCGTATAAATGCCTATCAGTTGAAACAAAAAAAAAAAGCAGAAAAGCAAGTGCTACGACAGGAGTAACCAAAATATTTGCTTTTCCGAAATTAATTAATCGAAGAGGATACAAAACCAGATAAAAAAGAAAACTATCAAAACAAACAGTCTATCGTATATATGAGCAGAAATGAATGCCCCAACCTTGGATTGAGACAAGTTGCCCGGGAAGGGAAAGCATCTCCTGATGGCACGCTAAAAGCTCATTACTTCAGCTTGTAAAAAAATGTCAAATATGTGGCGAAACTTGTTTTTTGAAGACAAAATTTATAAATAGTGGCGAACCCGGTACTCTCAGTATTTCAAATATTGACAATATCAAGATTAATCTTGAGTTAATTACTATCTTTTTATCTGAAAATGTGCTTCCGTTTCTTTCTATCTCCTCCGATTTCTAATTAACCGACCATTTTCTGACAGTGATCGTTTTATAGAGTTAATACTATCTCCATGTCAGACACCCCATTTTCGTTTGTTTCAAGCTCATCTTAATTCCGTTTCTTTGATCATTTTCTCCGTTTCTTTGACCATTTTAATTCCGTTTCTTTGACCATTTTCTGACAGTGATTTGATTGACCAAGCCAGACACTTAGTAGACCTAATGAAGAAGGAACCAGGAGTGGACTTTGAGAATGATTGGAAGATAATAACACTATTTATAGGAGGCAATGACCTCTGTGACTATTGTGATGAGGAGGTAGGCTCTAGGAGTCCCTGTAAATTGCGAAACGAAAAAAAAAAAAATAATAATAAAATAAAAATAATAATAATAACAAAATAAACATAAAACTTCGTTTCGTTTTAATCTTTCCTTTCGTTTCGCAATTTGCAAGACCCAGGCTCTAGTCATACCCGTCAATGAATAATCGAGAACAACTTCATTCGAAAATTATAATGATCTCATTTGGTTATCTCCAGTTGATAAAAGAGTAAATCTGTTCAGTAGAGAAATGAAAAATTATTACAAATTGAAACATATGTAGATGACGAAAAATATCTCGTTGAGGTGGAATTTTTTACCAAAGCAAAGTTTGAGATGAATTTCATCGATAATTAGGTCTTCCGACTTCCGTCGGAAGACCTATTGTTTTCGTAACCGTGGAAAATTGGATCAGCGATTTCTCAAGAACCCTGTAAGCTAGGACAATGAAAGTTCTCCAACGTTACGTTTGGAGTAAAAGCTAGATTGGTCTTTTTTATTTTTGGTCTCTGTTATTTTTTTCATCATGTTTTTTAGTAGATTCAAATATTTGACGGGAGCGTCGAATTACTCAAAAGGACCGAAAATTTCATGTTTTGCTATTTGTAAGCTTAAATATCTCGTATTTTGCTATCTACAATTTCCATTCTTTTTGAAAGTCGACAGCCATGCAAGATATGAAATGCTAGATGCACACTGTAACGATTTATTACGATGACGTCCTTCACCGTCCTTCATATTTCCAAATTCAGAAGTTCATAGGAGGAAGACACTTTTTTGCTTATAATAGTAAACAAAAAATAAGCTTATGAAGTTTCCTAAAAATTTCAATATAATTATTTTTCATCCATATATCTGTCTTATTTAGTCTTTCTGATTTTTCCTATCTCTTACTGTTGAAAAGATATGAGCATCGAATTTTGAGTTGGGTATTTCGATACACCTTCACGCCAACAGATCGGGCGCACACTAAAATTGGTAGTCCGAGTCCGACTCGAGAAAAGCAGTGTTGAGATTTTCAAATTCCGATTTCACGGCAATGATGAATATGCATTTCATAAATACATTTCGATATACACAATTTGATTTTAAAACAGTTGATTAATTTAGAAGAGATCAGCTACAAACCAGAATTTACACACAAAAAGTTGTAGTTTGATTCCGATTTCTAACCTACAAACCTGTTTCTAAACTTCAATAACTATATTTTGAACATCAAGTTTAATTTCTAATTCTAGCAAACGTTCGAACATAATTTTCGGTTGGTTTATTTACAAATTGATGAACAATTTCTCCAACATTCTTCCCTCCCCTCGTTTTTCGAAAACAGTTCTGTTTATATTGAACGATGTCGCCATGATGGAAATTCAAAATAAACTTTGAAAAAAGGGAAGGGGGGGTCCAAATTTGAACCGGCACAGCGAGAACCTTATGGTATTTATATATATATATATATATTGAACGTAACTTGTTATTACCATTTCTCTTCTCAAGAAAATTGGTTCTACAGCTACGAGCTCGCCTTTTTTATGGGGGAAAGGGGCAGGAAGAATTTGCAAAAAAAAAAATCCCGGCTCTGAAAAATGCTGAAAAAAATATTCCGGCCCAAAGGGCCGGCAATTTTTTTTCCCCGGACCATGCAAAAGTAAGGATACATTGCATGATATGGAAATTTTTGCTGGCCCTTTGTGCCAGACAATTTAAAGTCAAAAAATCAAATTCAAGGAATTGTGGTCCCCCGCTTTTGGGTGTTTGTCTTTAAAGAAATGCTTACAGACATCCCCCCATTCTTAAGTTTTAATAATATATCTCATATATTATCAACATTCTAAATATGAAAGATTAACTCCAAGAAAAGGTCAAAAGGTCCAAACTTGTGTTTTGTTTCCAAGGGACAGGGCTTATGAAAAGGTATGCACATGTGAAATATTTAAGACCTATGATTTAAATTACCATCAAAAACTTATGGTCGAGGTTGAAGTTTTTAAATGTGGGTTAACCTCCATGGACAAGGTCACAAGGTCAGAATGTTATTATCAACAGAAAGGTCTCATCACAAGGAATACACATGTGAAATGTGAGAGCCCTATCATTTTCCATTAAAAAGTTATGGACAAGGTTATAGTTTTTTGAAATGTAGGTCGAACTCAAAGGTCAAGGTCAAAAATTTTGGTATCCATGGAAAGGTCTTGTCACAAGGAATACACATGTGAAATATCAAAGCCCTATCACTTTCCATTCAAAAGTTATGGTCAAGGTTAAAGTTTTTAATAAGTAGGTCAAAGTTCAAGGTCAAGGTCACAAGATCAAAAATTTTGGTATCCATGGAAAGGTCTTGTCACAAGGAATACACATGTGAAATATCAAAGCCCTATCACTTTCCATTCAAAAGTTATGGTCAAGGTTAAAGTTTTTAATAAGTAGGCCAAAGTCCAAGGTCAAGGTCACAAGGTCAAAAATTTTGGTATCCATGGAAAGGTCTTGTCACATGGAATACACATGTGAAATATCAAAGCCCTATCACTTTCCATTCAAAAGTTATGGTCAAGAATAAAGTTTTTAATAAGTATGTCAAAGTCCAAGGTCAAGGTCACAAGGTCAAAAATTTTGGTATCCATGGAAAGGTCTTGTCACAAGGAATACACATGTGAAATATCAAAGCCCTATCACTTTCCATTCAAAAGTTATGGTCAATGTTAAAGTTTTTAATAAGTAGGTCAAAGACCAAGGTCAAGGTCACAAGGTCAAAAATTTTGGTATCCATGGAAAGGTCTTGTCACGAGGAATACACATGTGGAATATAAAAGCCCTATCACTTTCCATTCAAAAGTTATGGTCAAGGTTAAAGTTTTTAATAAGTAGGTCAAAGTCCAAGGTCAAGGTCACAAGGTCAAAAATTTTGGTATCCATGGAAAGGTCTTGTCACAAGGAATACACATGTGAAATATCAAAGCCCTATCACTTATCATTCAAAAGTTATGCACAAGGTTAAAGTTTTTGTGACTGACGGACAGACGGACGGACGGACGGACAGACGGACGGACGAACCGGTTTTAATGTCCCCGCGCTTTCGCGAAAGCGGGGGACAAAAATTAATTTATATAAATACAAACTGTTCACATAGCTGTATCTACCAGAGACCTAATACGCATAGGCACAAAAATCTAGAAAAGGTTCTATTTAAACATCATACAATCTGTCTGAAATTCGCTAATTGCAAAGAGACATCTGAAGGAACAGTTATTAACTCATACTCTGTAACAGCGGGGAGTTTAACTTACACAGACATTCACAACATTTGACAATTTGCCGAGGAACCGGCGAAAATTTTTCTCCGACTCTGGTAATGGCTGAAAAAAATGGCCTGCTCAGAAAATTGCTGAAAAAATTTTACCGGCTGGCAATAGAATTCCTGCCCCCCCCCCCCCCCCCCCCCCCCCCCCCCCCCCAAATCAAATGGTTGCTCACCAACAATTATCGGTTTGAAAATTTAATGTTACTGCTATTTGAAAACTTAAATATATAATATAAATACATGTAATGTGACGGCCTTCATATTTCCAAACCAAAAATTGTATAGGAGGAAGACACTCTTGTTGCAACCGCAACAAGAAACCTTTCTAGTTCACAATCCTATCGTGCTGGCTGAAATCGGCTTCAGAAATAATTACTTCAATACGTGCAAAGTCAATATGGTCAAGTAATACTTAGATGTTTTGCGAGAAACAACAAAAGCCATGAGACGTCCATCATTACTAATGGTTTATCAAATTACATTGCCATGCTTCTTGATGCAAAATATCTTGTCATTTTCTTATGGGAATATCAGTTTGGTTCAGTATAGTAGGTCGACAACCATCGTCAATCAACTATAATGTATTTTCTGCCAAGGACCTAAATCATTTTGATGTTTTCATGCGAATATTAAAGTTTTAAAAACAGACAGACTACAAGCAAAATATTTGGTCAAAAACAAAAATCAAATATATATATTGTATGAAATTAAATTTCAGCTGAAATACAGTGTTGCCAACTATAAGGCCAATATTCAAGAAACATTGGACATTTTACATAAAGAAGTACCTCGTGCCTTTGTAAACGTCGTAGAAGTGTTAAACATCGCTGATATCAACGTACTGAACGAGGGCCTGGTCTGTGACACTCTCCATTTGTAAGTTTCCAAATCTTATTTTCATACTTAATTATCTAAAGGATCATGTTTTATTTAAGAAATAACAACTAGCTAGCTTAGCGCACTGGATGTTTGTTGGAGATTTTACACCAGGCGAGTTCTATGGTACATATAGGGAGAAAATCTCAAGTCATATTAGAATTGGTCCTCATCTTAATTAAAATACAAGGAAATTTCTGGAATTTTGAAATTTCTGTTTCTGGAAATTGTTTCCATTGGCTGTCATTGTCTTTAATGTTTTAAAGTAGCTATAGGAATACTAGTACCACAGTTTTCAAAAAGCGTTACAAGTATCATGTCGCTGTGACGTACTTATGGGCAATAAACCACTGTTTCATACATGTAGATAGATCATGAAAAATAGAAACTTGAGACAAAGAGTTGATGGACAAACGAAGCGTAATTTTCATTCCATGACGGTTAGGTTTTTACGGAAGACCGTAGGTGACAGGTATGAATTAAAATTTATCTGGCGGCCGCCAGATAATTTATCTGGCGGCCGCCACATAATTATCTGGCGGCCGCCTCTTAATTATCTGGCGGCCGCCACATAATTATCTGGCGGCCGCCACTTAATTTATCTGGCGGCCGCCACTTAATTTATCTGGCGGCCGCCAGATAATTATGTGGCGGCCGCCAGATAATTATGTGGCGACCGCCAGATAATTATGTGGCGGCCGCCATATAACTAAATGGCGGCCGCCAGATAACTAAGTGGCGGCCGCCAGATAATTATGTAGCGGCCGCCAGATAAATTAAGTGGCGGCCGCCAAATAAATTAAGTGGCGGCCGCCAGATAATTATGTGGCGGACGCCAGATAATTATGTGGCGGCCGCCAGATAAATCTTTTGTTACATTTCATCTGCTTAGTTTGCATCTATCATACCAAATAGATTAAAAGAGAAGATGAATTCAGCGCCCTAGAATAGAAAGAACATGTTATGCATTGATTTTGTTTTGATTTATTGTTAATTATGTGATGACCGCCACTTAAATTATCTGGTGGCCGCCAGATAATTATCTGGCTCTGGCGGCCGCCACTTATTTATCTGGCGGCCGCCACTTAATTTATCTGGCGGCCGCAAAATAAATTAAGTGGCGGCCGCCAGATAAACTATAATTCATACCTGTCACCTACGGGCTTCCGTAGGTTTTAGTTTGTCCGTCTGTTTAAAAAAGTCTTGAGTTCGAAAAAAAAGTCGTGGCACTGGTACTCCATATATGTACTTTTGTCGTATAGAAGCACCAAAACACATCTCATTTAAGAAATTACTGCCCTACTTGTATGGAGGGGATTAGGGTAACAATGCTATTTAACTTGCTTACATTTGGCGTTCATTGGTGTATATTCTGGTGGGTCACATGCAAATTCCATGAATCGCGAAGCTTAGGGAATTAAAAGTATTCTAACGTTGGTAAATTCTCTCTTCGTTGAAAACTTGGACGTGACGTCATAATAAGCAACCCTATTTAGTGGAATATAATTCTAGTTGCCTAATGGGCGTTCAATATGGGAAATCTACTAGTAATGTAAGTATTTTGCTTTGCTTTTGACAGTTTCACATGTCGGTGTGGTGCATTCCCTTCGTCTGCCGAGCGTGAGGCCATGGACAAAGCAGTCAAAGAATACCAACATGCTGTTGTAGAATTAGTGAACACTGGTAGATATGATACCAGGGACGATTTCACCGTAGTCGTCCAACCATTCTATGAAAACACGCAGATACCAAGAGTGGTAATTACATTTACATTTATAGTCATCTGAAATACTAAAGTGTCCTAGTTTACCGCCCGTTTCGAACTGCAGATCGAACACTCGGAAAACGAATTCAAATATTGGCAAAGAAAAAAAAATTAGTGAGATACAAAATCAACATTATTTGATTCAATGAAAAGATTTAGTTACTACATTTTTAAGTCTTTCTTTTGTACATTATTTTCCTTTGTAATGTTCTCCAAACAGGCAGACGGCGGGCCAGACCTCAGCTATTTCGCTCCAGATTGCTTCCATCTTAGTGCCAAAGGTCACAAGGCAGCCGCAGAAGCCCTGTGGGACAACATGGTAAGCTAAGTTACTTTTTCTATGTTAGTCACTTTACATAAAAAAGGATAGGGCATGCGTCTTAGTAGAATTCCCGTAAAGGACTATGTTATCTCAATGAAAATAATCAAGACTTTTTTTGCTATTTTTCGTGAAAAATTGACAAAATAACCGGTTTTCATGATATTTATGCAAAATTTACGATGTCTTAGAAAGCAAGGAGGAGCTTCTAAAACTTGTTTTCTCAAAATATAGATATTTATCTCTGCAAAAATGAAAACAAAATTTAATTTTGGAGAAGTCGATTTTAGGGGGCAACTTTACTACATTTTATCTGATATACTTTTGTCAGATAGAGGTAGTGGGTGAAAAGAGGACTAGATGGACACCAACCCAACCAGTAGAATGTCCGAGCGCAGTGAGTATTTCTTAAAATCCTTTTTTTTTTTTGCAATCGGTGCATGTATATAGTATGCAAATGTTAATCTTATAGTACCACGTGATCATACAAGAGTACCGGATGAAAAACGAAAATGCAGTGGGTTTTTTTTCTCTCTCACTTTTGGGGGAAGGGGGTCAGGGCCCTTATGTGGGGGAAAATATGCGCGTGTTGTACTCAAAATGGGAATACTTAATAAATTAAATTTCTTGAAAAAACTGTATTAGTACTTAGAATGACTTTAAATACAAAGAGGTACTGTAAAGGAACCATATTCTACTATTTGGATTCTGATTTTGTTGAACTTTACACATTATTTAAAGTGTCTTTACATGGGGGAAATTTCTCTGACAGGAGGGGAAAATGTATACTTTAGAGAGGGGGAATAGGGCCGAATATCGTCGATTTTTTTTGGAAAGAAAAACACTGAAATGCTTTATCTGCCATCGCGAAGCATCGAAATTTAAAACAACTGCGATAGACATAATGATCTTTGAATAAAAAATAGATAGAAGTAAATGTATCCGTGCATGTATCAATAAAACTCCTACAAGAAAGTTCCTTCAAGTATCAATTAAAGATGCAAACTGCATTATCGATAAAAGGCAAAGACATTATACAGTGAAGGATCCAGAGTCTCCTATGCCAGTGGAGGCTACTCCTGCCTAGTTACAGTGGCAACAGAGAGTCGTTTGCTATTCGGTCTTAGGGAAGGAAAGAGCGAATAGCATACGACTCTCTGTTGCCACTGTACCTATCTCTTGCCAATATAACCAAATAATGGTCAAACGGGAATCTTTGGGAAATTTTGCGACACTGCCGTGAAGGGAGGGGTGGGGCGAACATCCCCTGCGTTGCAACCCCTTTAATCTGCGATTTAGTTTAAAAAAAAATAGTGCACGTAGTGTGAAGGATTCTTCACAAATTTTGAAAGGAATCATTATAAATGTATGAATTGTATGCATAAACTATGATTTCTAATTCCCCTCTATTCCTCCTTAGAGAAACTTCGATACATCTTAGACATATTCCGTTTTATGTTTTTTAAGGACAATCCATATTTTTCTACCAACCTAAACAGTCGAACTCGAAATATGTTAAACAATGACGACATATTCGATGATGATGACGATGACAACAACGATGATGGCGCAGACGACAATCAAAAACAAAACTCATCTACAGCGACCCCTGGTGTCGTTATCACAGTTTCTGGGCTAGTATTAGGATTGTTTATCGTTGCCATAGTGGTTTACGTCATCAGAAAGAGGCGGAGCTCTGAGAGAGAGAAACTACTAGGTCACACAGTTCAAATGTCGTACACTCAAATATAAACTGTTTCCATAGTAACGACATATCAATGGTTTGTGATAAAAACTCAGGACTTGAATTAATTGTTTATATTTAGTGTTTTTGTATGTTTTAAAATTATCTTTTTATTTTCCTCTATCTGCGTGCAATATTATGATTTTGAGAGAAGGTTGTAAAGGTATCGGAGACAGTGATATCAATACTTTCCTATTAAAAAATACCATCCAAACCTGCATTTGTTATGGTTTTTAGGGAGGGGGTGTAAATTCCGGAAAAAAAATCAAATATTTTCCTTTTCACTTTGTTATTGTCTTTTTTTTTCTTGGATAGCTGATGACAGCTACGAAAGTCATATTTGGATGTAAATTATTTTTCAAAAGATTAATCCACAAATATTGACATTACTGCTTCTTGTTATTACGTTATGTACATTCCAGTCCCAAAATATGCGCTCAGATTTGACGAGACAAAGATATGTAAAGAAAAGATGTTGATATCTAATCAAAACGTATACTATTACTGTATGTGTTGTTTATTTGTTGTTACATGTTATCTTTCATTGTTCATTTGTTATATATTGTATTTATTTTATATGTGATTCATACCTACATGTAGATCTCAGGATATACGGTTGAATCAATTTCGTTGAATAGTTTTTTGATTCATTAAAGATATAAATGAAGAACTTTTCTATTCTATAGTATGACGTCACGTTACACGCTCGTCTTCCGATTATTTTCTCAAAGGGATAAAAATTTTATATCACAACTTGAATTCGCATATATATAATATCAAAACTCTTTTTCTAATTAAAAAAAAAAGATTATTAAATTAGTAGATTTTTCGGTAACTTTTATTCTTGATGGAATGTATCAGGATGATAAACGGCGAAAATATGGTGCTGTCTTCCAACATGTTTTACTGATTTTTTTTTACCAAATACAAATATCATATATTTTGATATGTTCTATATAAAGCTACTTGGAAATCAATATTATAAAAGTTATATTATCGATATTGCTACCTCATATATCGATATGATTACTAATTAATTACTTTGTGTATCGATGATATGAATACTTATAAATATCACAGGTGCCTGCAGATATGATCGTCCCCCCATTCTTTCTAAGAATCATGGCTTAAATGGCCATGGAGTAAAGAAAGGGGAAACTTTCTTTTCTCCTTTCCCCTTTCTTTACTCCACCGCCATTTAAGCCATGATTCTGAGAAAGAGGGGGTTGGGGGATTGGGTTGGAAATGACCATATCTGCAAGCACCTGTGATGAATTTATCGATATGATTA